>CM062927.1:61107500-62357500 GCA_031878705.1 Tapirus indicus | reverse complement strand
AACAATAGATCAAGGATGGGGTTCTGGGATAAGATCACTGGAGATTTCTTTCTCAATAAACAATGACACACTTTGAAAATGATCATTCCATTGTTTAGGAACCACCCCAAGTGTACCATCAGCTGGTTCATCTTTTCTATCTTGTGGCCACAGACATAATTCAGGTGAACTATTTCAATAGCATTCTTGGGGTATACCCATCCCATACTCTTTAGTGGCATTATAATGTAGAGACTGAATTCTGAAATGTGGCTACCTGTGCTTAAATACATGTTCCCCAGTTTTAGCTTTGTGGTCTCAGGCTGGTTACTGCTCTAACCCCTGTTACTTCATCTATAAAATGGGGGAAAATAATACTTAAGATCAAATGAGAAAATGCACGTAAAGCATTTAACCTAGAGCCTAACATCAACTAAGTGCTAAAGAAATATTAGCTTTTCTTAACAGCAGTAGTTAACCTACCCAAAAAGAAAATGAGGTTGGTCTGATATGGCTTAATCTTAATGAGCCCATGCTGGGTCTTAGTGAATACCACTTCCTTTTGTAAGAATTTATATGCTCTCGTTTGATACTGTTTGAAAACCCATTCATTTTAATAATCCATTCTATGATTTTGCACAGGGATTAATGTCAGGCTCGCTGATCTATAATTGCAGCATTTATTGAAAATTTGCACAGTGCTTCTCCCCAGTCCTGTGACAGCTCTCTCTTTCTCCGCCACTCCTTAGAGGTAACAGCTGCTGGTTCAGTCTCATCCCCAGTTCTCTCCAACCCTGCAGTGGAGTTCATCCCATCCGGGCGCTCGATGTTCTCTATCTTCCCACCTATCTTTGACATCAGCTCCCTCTTACACTAGTTTGTTCTACTGTCTGCAGTCTGAGGATCATTGTCTTTGACGCAGAAGACAGGCAGAACAGGAACGGAGCGGTCCTGCTTTCTTCGTCGTCTGTGATCACCATCTGTCTCAAGCAGAGGGCCTACCCCTTCCTGTTTGTTCCTCTTGCTCATCAGTATAACTTTAAAAATTCCCCTCTTTTGGCCTTATTATTTTATACTAACTTTAGCTCCATGAGAGTTTATGCCTTATTCTTAAAGACCCATACAAGTAAGTTTAAACTCACTGTTGTTTATCCATTCCTCTTTCTGCCTTTTCAAAATATAAGCTCAGACATTTCCAGTCTAAAATGACATTTGGAGTAGTTTCTCCCTAAAATTTCTTTAAGACCCAAATTGAAAGCAAACATTCATACATGATATGTGACTCCAGAGAAGTTTAAGGTACTACCGTTTTAAAATTACCTACCAGTCAAGAGTCAGTTTTAAGTGAATTAAGAAAGTCAATTGTTAAGGAAATGTGAGATAAGTAGGTGATGTGGACTAAGGTTATAGCTATGGAGATGGTAGTAAGTGGGTAGATTCAGGACGTATCAAAATTACATACTGATGAGTTAGATATAGGTTGTAAGAAAAAGAAAAATCAATGATTTCAAAACCTGTAAATCTTTTTGTTTGAGCAATTAGGTAGACGGTAAATCTGTTTAGTGAGAAGTATAAGACTTTGGAGCAGCAAATTGAGAAGCGGCATTAATAATTCTGTTTGGCCATGTTTAAGTTTTCTATTAGACATCCAAATTGAAATGTCAAGTAGAATATAGGAGTTTGCAGCTCTAAAGAGAGGGCTAGGCTGGAGATATAAATTTAAGCTGTCTGCTAAAGATGATATTTAAAGCCCTGGGACTAGCTTAAATTACCCAATGAGATCATAGAGGTGAGAGGAGAGCTGAAGAGAGAGCCCTGGGTCACCAAAACATTTAGAGGTCTAGAGGAAGAGGTAAAGAGTTTGAGATGAATTGGCCAAAGAGATGAGAGAAAAGCCAGGGAAACATGATATCCTGGAAACCAAGTGAAGAATGTGTGTCAGGAAGGAGGGAATAGAGCATGGTGTCAAATGTTAAGAGCTCAAGTAAGATGATCTCAGAGAAGTGAATATTAGCTTTAGCAAAATGAGGTCATTAGTGAGACAAGGTCTATTTTATTAGAGAAGTCAAGAGAAATACCCAATTAGGATGATTTGAAGAGAAAATGGGAGGTGAAGAAGTAGAGACAGTGAGTATAGACAATGCTCTATTTTTCTATGAAGAAACGCAGAGAAATGGGCAGTGGCTGGAAAACGATGTGGAGTCAAAGGGAGGTTTACGTTTATTTGCTTGCTTTTGTGTTTGTTTGCTTTGACAGGTAATCTTAAAAAGCATGCTTGTTTGGATGGGAAGGATCCAATAGAGAAGGAGAAATTAATCATGTAGTAGAGAAACAAAAAAATGACAGTAAAAAGTTCTTTTTTAAAAAAGGTAAGTGGAGTAATTGGGTTAAGATAGGATTATAACTAAAAGGGAGTCCAACAGGTGTGTTCAGATATAAGTAGATTGATGGGCTATCTGGTTGAAAGATGAGGTAGTTCTTACGGGAGTAGAACAGTTTTTGTATAAAATATGTAGAGGAATTATTAGCTTAGAACAAGGCGCAGAGAGAGGATGTTGAAGATTTGAAATCATCTGCTAAGGTAATGGAAAAATAATTTTTCTGGAGAATTGGGGTAGGTTTGTTTGTCAGTGTCAAGTGATCGTTTGAGGAGTATGGTCATGGATTTGAAAGGACTTTGGTCCGTACTGTGGTGATTTTCTCCAGTAATATTGAGATCTTGTGATGTGGAGAGAGTAGTTTGTATTTAAAAAGTTAGAGGTTTTTTCTGGCTATGTACAAAAGCAAGAGAGAGAGGCAAGTAATTAATGACAGTTGTTAGGGAATGATTATAATGCTGGACAATGGAATCTAGGTAACCTAGTAACAAGAGAAGTGAAGGAATTGAAAGTGGTCAGTGTTTTCTTTCTCCTGCTTGCTTTGGGCTTATTTTGTTCTTTTTTTTTTTTTTCGGTAATTTCATGAGATAGGAACTTATATTATTGGTCTGAGACCTTTTCTCTTTTCTAACATACGCATTTAGTGCTATAAATTTCCCTCTCGGCGCTGCTTTAGCTGCATCCCACATATTTTAATATGGTGTATTTTCACTTGCATTTACTTCTATGTATTTTTAAATTTCCTTTGAGATTTTCTCTTTGATCCATTATTTAGAAGTGTGTTAATTTCCAAGTGTTTGGAAATTTTCATCTTGTCTTTCTGTGATTGATTACATTATGGCCAGAGGATATACTTTGTATGATTTCAATTATTTTAAATTTATTGAGGTTTGTTTTATGGCCCAAGATGTGATCTATTTGGTAAATGTTCCATCTATGCTTGAAAAATGTCTATTCTGCTCTTGTTGGGTGGAGTGTTCTCTATATGTCTATTTTCCGTTGGCTAATTGTGTTGTTAAGATCTTCTATGTCCTCACTGATTTTCTATCTATTAGTTCTATTGCTTGCTAAGAGTGGGTATTAAAGACCAAACAATAACTGTAAATTTGTCTATTTCTCTTTTCAGCTGTATTGATTTCTGCTTCATGTATTTTTGAGGTTCTGCTGGGTGCTGCATACACATAAGGACCATTATGTCTTTCTGGTGGATTGATCCTCTTATCATTATGTAATGTGCCTCTTTGCCTCTAGTAATATTCCTTGCTCTGAAGTCTACTTTATCTAATATTGATATAGCTGCTCCTGCTTTTTAAAAATTAATATTTGCATGGTATACTTTTCCATCCTTTTACGTTCAGCCTGTGTTGTTGAATTTTAAGTGAGTTTCTTGTAAATAACATATAGTTGGGTTGTGTTTTTTGATGAAATTTTTATTGGTGTACTTCAACCATTTGCACTTAAGATAATTATTGATATATTAGAACTTAAGTCTTCCCTTTATTATTTGTTTCCTCTGGTTCTTGTTCCTCTGCTTCTCTTTTCTTGCCTTCCTGCAGGTTACTTAAACATTTTTCAGCATTCCATCTTAATTTATTTATAGTTTTTTTTTTAGTGTATCTCTTTGTATTGTTTTCATAGTGGTTGCTCTGAGTATTATAAAATACGTATATGACTTATAACAGTTTATCGGTATCAATATTTTATTACTTTGAGTGAAATGTGGAATCCTTTCTTCCATTTAGTTCCCTTTACTGTCCCCACTTCTATATAGCATTGTCTTGAGTATAAGATGGGTTATAATATTTGTTTCAATCATCAAATATGATTTACAAAACTCATGGGGAGAAAGATAGTCTATTGCGTGTACCCATATTTCCATTCTTTCTGTCATTTTTTTCTTTTTTTCCTGATGCTCAGAATTGATTCTTTTATCGTTTTCTTTCTGTTTGAAGAAAATTTTTTAGCAGTCTTGAAGGGTAGGTGTGCTAGCAACAAATTATTTTAGTTTTCCTTCACCTGGGAATATTTTTATTGCCTCTTCATTCCTGAAGGGTAGTTTTGCTGGATATAAAATTTGATAATGACAGCTATTTTCTTTCAGCACTTGAAAAATGCTGTGGCACATCCTTCTGGCCACCATGGCTTCAGATAAGAAATCCACTGTCATTCAAAGTGGTGCTCCCTATAGCTAATGTGTTCTCTCTAGTTGCTTTCAAGATTTTTTTTTCCATGTCTTTAGTTTTCAGAAGTTTAATTATGTCCCAGCATGGATTTCTTTAGTTTATCTTATTTGGAGTTTGCTCAAGTTTTTAATTCTATAGTTTTAGGGCTTTTTCTTTTCTTTGAACTAATTTGGAAAGTTCTCAACCACTATTGCTTTAAATGCTCTTTCTTTAAATGCTCTTTCTTTTTATTGCTTTAAATGTTCATTCTCTTTCTTCTTTCCTTCTAGGATTCTAATAATACAAATGCTGAATTTTTCTGTTATTGCCCCAAATTTCTCTGAGTCTCTGTTCAGTGTTGTTGTTGTTGTTTTTCTGTCTGTTTTTTCTCTGTTGTTCAGATTGGGTAAATTCTATTGATCTGTCCTCAAGTTTATTGATTCTACTTCTTCCATGTCCACTCTACTATTGAGCCATCCAACATATTTTTATTTCTAATATTGTATTTTCAATTCTATATTTTCCATGTCATTCTTTTTTTTAATAATCTCTATTTCTCTTATGCAGTTTTATATTGTTTCAACAGAGTTTGTAATTGCTTATTGAAGCATTTTTAATATGGCTGCTTTAAAATCCTCGTTGGATGATTCCAACATTTGATTCATCTTGTTTATGGTGTCAGTTTAGTGTAATTTTTCATTCAAGTTGTGATTTTCCTGGTTCTTGGTATATAACAAGTGATTTTAAAAAATTATATCCTGAACATTTTTGCTATTATCTTAGGAGAATCTGGGTCCTGTTTAAATCTTTTATTTTAGCAAAAAATCACCCTATGTAAGTTTAGCACACAGATCCTGGCCTACTTTTGTGGGCTGTGGTTTTAATGACAATTTAATATTCAGAGTTCTCATGGAACTTTTTTTGCCTGCTTGGTTTATCTCATGCCACTGGGGCTCCGAAAGGTCCATGATGGTACTCCCTGAAGGGGCAGAAAAAGTTTTCCCAGGCCAGGCTGCCTGGTGCCTCTACATAGAGGAAAGGAGTCTCTGACCCACAGAGAAAAAGTTTCTGGTGCCAGGCAGCTAGTTGTGGCAGGATTCCCCTTCCTGGTGCTACCCAGACACCTGGTTTTCTAGGCAAATGGTAGGCACCTCAAACAAGGAGATGTCTTTACTCAAGGGTTTGGCTTATGTTACTCGAAGCAGAAACCTGGAAATCATATGTGATTTTTCTCTCTGCCAACCAAAAGTGAATTTACCAAGAATTAATGAAGCCTAAGTTTTAGTGCCCCTCACTTGCAGGAGCCCTTTCTAAGACCCTTGGACCTAAATGTGTTGACATGGTCATATATTTTTGTAAAATTTGCAAAAGTAGCATATTTTAACTGAAACTAATTAAAACTATGCCTCTTTTTTTTCTCTGACTTCTCCTTTATCACATTCCCCTCATGTCACCACCACAGGCACATTCAAGATCTGGCTATGAGGAATTTATGTTAGTGATATATTTAGTTTGGATTTAGTGTGATAAACTTATGTTGTCCACAGACATTTCTGTATAAAGGTAAGTTATTGCTAGTTATTCTTGCATGGGATGGCTTTAGGAAAGTTCCTAACCACTCACTATGCTGACTCACCCAGCTTTGTGACACTAAGGTTTAGGACCTATGATTGTCTTACAATATGAGCATGCCCTATCTCACTCAGAAGTACAGTGTAGAGAGGAAAAACAAATTGAAATTTGGGGAGCCAGAAGTTAGTCTGTGGAAAATTCTTCCAATCATCAGACATGCAATATTTAGTATTTGTTTAGCTAAATATTAGAGCATTTATTTAGGTAAATATTGGAACATTTGAGACTTAATGGTGCCTAGTCAAAAAAAGAAATTCTCTCTTGCCACAAATACTCAATAATGTAACATATACAATTATAAATAACCCATAATTTTTAGATGAAAACTGCATGAAACAGAATTTATCAGAATTTTTTATGTAGACCACAAGCTTAAAGCTGTACTATAAATAGTAATTACATCTATGTGTGATGTCACATGTTTTATATATCCCAATTCTCAATAATAAAAACAAAAGCTGATCAACCATGCTAGAACAAAGACTGCATTATCTTTCTTTTCTTTGTTT
Organism: Tapirus indicus; assembly: GCA_031878705.1. Lineage (NCBI taxonomy): Eukaryota > Metazoa > Chordata > Mammalia > Perissodactyla > Tapiridae > Tapirus > Tapirus indicus. Next base: position 62,350,840 of record CM062927.1, on the reverse strand, counting down.
ACAAAATGATCTTACAAAATCATTGTCATATAAAAGGCAATAGTTTACTGCCAAAATGTTTCAAGCAGTTGATTGATAAAAACAGTATGTCATTCTTTTTTTTTTTTTTTGGATTTGGTAATGTTTATAGTATTTGGCAGCTTTTTAAAATTTGTAATTTGTTGTGGCTTCTTTTCTCATTCTCAAAAAATACTCACTTTTGTATCTAATTTGGTGTGAGTAATTTTGTTGTTTTTTTTTTTAAAGTGATCTTACAAAACTTGGGTCTAATGCTACTTTCTTCCCACTTTTAAACCCACATCCGATCTTTCTGGAAATCTTGTTATGGCCACCTTAAGATATATATCAAATTTATCTACTTCTCTCCATCTCCACTGCCACCACTGTTGTAATACTCTCCTCCCATTCAGACAATGGCAGTAGCTTCTCTTTCTTGGGCAGAAATGTCTTAATTTCGTGTAACCAATTCTATCACTTTTTCTATATGTTTTCAAGACTTTACTGTCTTGCTTTCTCCATTCCAAGGTTTAAAAAAAAGTCTCTTGATTTTTCTTTTGATATTTTTGTCTTGTAATTTTTTTACACTTATGTTTTTAGTCGTTGTAGGGTACTTTCATGTTCCTTCCAATAACTAACCAGGAATGGCTAACATCATTTAAGAGAGAAAGAAAATTTTTTCTGCTAAATCGAATATCAACTTTATCATTTATTATGTTCATTTTAGATTTTATTTTATAAATTATCTATTTGTCTAGTGTTATGCTAGTACATAGTGTTTTGATGACAGTAGGTTTATAGTACTTTTAATATCTAATAGAGTAAGTCTACCCTTGATATCATTTTTAAATGGAAAGTTATTGCACATCCTTTTTTCACATGAATTTTAAAACTTATTTTGACAAATTGGAAAAAAATTATATTGCGATTCTGATTGGAACTGCAATAAATTTATGTATTAATATAGGAAGAACTGTCTTTCCAATTTCAGATCTTGTTTTATGTCCTTTAATAAAATGTTATCATTTTCTTCATTGAGATCCAATTCCTGTTTTCTTAGATTTATTTTGGGTAATTTATCTTTTCTATTGTACTTATGAACAGGGTATTTCCCATTTCAATTTCTAATTGCATAATATTAGTAGAAAGAAAAGCGATTAATTTTGTATCTGGACAGCCACATTACCAAATTCTCTTTTTAACACTAATAGATATTTATCAGAATATCTTGTATATTCTAAGTGTGTAATCGTAACAACTGGAAATGAAGATAGTATTATCTTTTCATTCCCTGTATTTAACTGCTTCTTTTATTTTCTAGCCTTATTAATCTCCAAAATGTGTTGAAGAATAATGATAGTAACAGGAATCCCTATCTTGTTACTGGTTTTAATTTTTAAAAATGGCTGTTGTGTATAATGTAGTTGTTGGGTTTAAGTAGAGATTTTTTTTTTAATCTTGTTTAGGTAGTGCTATGGACTGAATTATGTCACCCCAAAATTCATATGTTGAAGCTCTAACTTCCTATATGACTGTATTTCAGATAGGGCCCTTAAGGAAGTGATTAAGTTTAAATGAGGTCATAAGGGTGGAGCTCTGCCTGATAGAACTAGTGCTTTTATAAGAAAAGGAAGAGACACCAAAGCTCACTAGCTCTCTGCTGTAGAAGGACACAGTGACAAGTTAGCCATCTGCAAGCCAGGAAGACAGATCTCACTAGAACCCAACTGTGCTAGTACCCTGATCTTGAATTTTGAGGAAATTTCTGTTATTTAAGCCACTCAGTCTATGGTATTTTGTTTTGTCAGCCCAAGCTGACTAATACAGATAGTTTCTCTTTTTCCCTCCCAACTGAGAATTTATAGGTGTAAATGCAACCATATAAAGCCACAAATTATGGTAAACATAGTCATGCCATTGTCCTCTAGCCCAGCAGTTCTCAACTGCATTGACTTTGTTCCTAGGGAGATATTTAACAATGTCTAGAGATATTTCTGGTTTTCACAGCTGGGAGACAGAGTTGCATGCTACTGGTATCAAGTAGATAAAGGCCAGGGATGCTGCCAAATATCCTACAACGGATGGACAGCTCCCCACAACAAAGACTTATCCAATCCAAAATGTCAATAGTGCCATGGTTGAGAAACTGCCTAGCCAAGCCCCTGCGAACTCACATCCCCTAGAGGGAGAAAAAGGAAAGAGAGTATCCCAAAAAACCTTGTAAAATGCCCCATCCCTGGACCAAAGAAGTGTGCATGAACAGAGCTGGGAGGACTAGAGGCATGGCCCTCAGAGCATTAGTAGTTGGTGAAGCAGGACTGCTCCCTCTGCTGGCCCTAGAAGTGAGGTCAGTAGTAGGTCTTGGTATTGGGCCACATGCCAGTGGTGCTGAAGGTCTCCACACCTGTTGTCACTGGCAGGTGTCCCTCAGGTAGAACACAGTCTGAGCAGGTAGAGAAGCAGGTGAACTTGCCCATAACACCTCCTCCTGTGGCTGCCAACATGCACCACAGAGCTTTCTTTTATTCCTTTTTTACTTAGAGTTTTTCTTAGGAAGCTAACAAATTTTATCAAATGCCTCCCTGGCAATCATTGACAGAAACATATGGTTTTTCTCCCTAATGTTTGGTGTGTTGGATTATCTTGATGGATACCTTCATTTCACAAAGTAAAAAGTACAAACTTTTTTTGTGGTTACTTTCATCAGGTTTTTTATTCAGGCTATTCTAACTTCATTGGGAAGGTTCTCATGTTTTTCTACGGTCTAGAATTGGTGGACTAAAAATAATTATATATTCATTGGTGGTTAGAAAGAATTCATCTCTAAAACCATCTGTGCCTGGTGCCTCTTTTAAATTATCAATCTTTAACCTTTGTGATTTGTTCTATAGTTATCTTCTCAGGCCAGTTTTGGTTATTTCTGTTTTTTTAATAGCTTCTTGATTGGTCTTGCCTCTTCGAGTTTATATTCTAGTGGTCAGAGTAATCTTTTTATTTTTTATTTATTTATTTACTTTTTGTGTGTGAGGAAGACCAGCCCTGAGCTAACATCTGTCGCCAATCCCCCTCTTTTTTGCTGTGGAAGACTGGCCCTGGGCTAACATCCATGCCCATCTTTCTCTACTTTATATGGGACACCACCACAGCATGGCTGACAAGCAGTGCATTGGCAGGCTCCTGGATCCGAACCCACAATCCCCGGGCTGCCAAGCGCGAACTAAACTGCTGTGTCACTGGGCCAGTCCCCAGAGTAATCTTCTTAAAACTGAAGTTAAATCATGTCACTGCTCTGCTTAAAACTCTACTCAATAAATAAAATAAAATAAAATTTGAAACTCTTTACTATGCTTACAAGGCCCCTAATGATCTGTCTTATCCATTACAACCCTTTTTGTGGCACTGTCTTGTTTACCATTTCATTTCAGACACACTGATGAACTGCTCATTCCTGAAATATAGGGATCTCTTTCCTGAGGGTCCTTTTTATGGGCTTTCCGCTTTCCCCTCCACATTTCACATCAGTTGCCTTTTCTTGCTTCAGAATTCAGTTTTTAAATTTGCCACCTCAGGGGTATTCCCTGACCACCCTATCTAAATAGATTTCCTCCCATGCCAATGCCCACCCTTCTATCCAAAGTAGACAGAGGTTTTCTCTTTTCTGGCAGTCGCAAAGGCTGAGTGTAGTTGTCAGCACCCATTCAAATATATTTTCTTCCCAAGGGAAAACTTAGAAAGATATTGGATTGGTCACTAAGAGAATTATCTCCTCCTTTCCCACATTACTTTGGACAAAGCACATGGTTTCAGAGCCCAAAGGTGATAACAGAATCCCAAACTAGTTTGCTAAAGATAATTTCTGCCACTGAGAACGTCTCAATTCCTCTTGATTCTCTGAAGACAAACATTTATATGTGATTGCATACAAATGCCAGGAATATTTTAGAATTGTGGCCATATACAAATTAATATGTATATAAGAACACTAATGTTAAGAGAGGGAGAAAGGGAAAATTATATTTTATATCAAGGTATCAACCACTTTTTTAAAAAACTTAGTCTCTCCAAATGGCTTGCTGAGAAATACTATTTGGCAAGATATTTCTCAATCTGGCTTATGTTGCATGTTGTAATTTTACTAAGCCCAGTATTTTAACATTTCTGAATATATTCCCAAAGATCTTTAATGATACATGCATCTTAAAAAAAAATCAGTAAATAAAGTACACATGTAGCAAAAATGCACTACTAAAGGAATGCCAAAAATTGGATGAAGAAAATTCACAGTATCAACAACGAAGAAATAAACCCATGTGTCGTTACTAAGTAGGTGTGACAATTCCTTTGAAAAAAGATTTCATTTACCAATTTTAACATGAAAGTATTATCAAATGCAGTGAAGCTGTGTCTCTCTCTCCACCACTTAAACTTTTTGAAAATAGAACCCACCCTGAACATCAAATTTTCGAAGATAAACGTCAGGACCCAAATAAGTAGGTGAATACAAGATAGGCCAGTTCAGGAGTCATATTTATCGGCATACATTACTAGCATGGATAGCATTTGCTAGCATCTACCAACTAAATATTAACGTTTTAAGGTTTTCTGGATGTGAATGGTCAAGACTTTGAATCTAGATTCCTTTTATTGTCACTTCAGTTTGGGAAATGTTTTTGCTTTAAAAATGATGAAATTAGCTTCTCAGTGAACTTCAAAAGAGGGAGAGCCATCCTACAGCAGATGCTCTCCTGCTAACTCAGAATCATTCATGGGAGTTGTCAACTTGTTCTTCCAAAAATATCAAGTAAGATGAGAAGAAAGCAAATGTTTTTGCTATCAAGGCATAGACATTTGGTCAGAGCAATAAAATAGCCTCGAATGCCAAAAAATAATAAAGAAAATGTGGAGTGAGTAACTTCCAAATCTATGGAAATAATTTGACTGTGTCTTGCTTCAAGATAAAAATCGACACGATTCCTAAGTACCCACAGATGGAAGCACTACTCTAACAACATGTTAGAGCGAAGTCATGATTACAGGCCTTATTATTATCATGGTGTAGCCAGGAATTTTGTCTGTTTCAAAACAATTATATATGTATATAAAATGTGCATACATGTATGGTTAGTTTTCTAATGGTGGTGATTAGTTTGCTTTAATCCAATACAAATTCTCTTATAGCAAATTTTACGTGTTTAAAAGATGGCTGAATAGGGCCTCAGGAGGAATCCATGAATATAACTGTTTCTAATCTGTTCATGGTTGACTGTCTATAGGTAAAGGGATAAAATCCACATTTTAAACTCAACATAATATATCAAGTAGACATTCACAATCTGCTTCTGCCACACAAATTAACCCTTATTTTCTTTAGACTGAAAATGGGAATTTGTAAAGTTACAGAAGATAATGGACAGAAACCCCACAGACTACAGATTTAATTTTTCTTTATATGCAACTTATTCAGTTTGAAAAATATTATGATAAACTGGTTTAGATTGGATTAGAGAAGCTAGGAAGAAAAAAGGAAAAAATAATATCTTTGTAGCTTTATGCAGTGTGATGAAAAAGGTACGGACGTCAGTCTGGTAGACCTGGATTTGAATCATGTTTCCTTAATTATGAGCTGTGTGACACTGCCAAGTTTCTTAATCAATCTAAGTTTCCTACTTTGTAAAATTAGGATAATAAAACCTCATAGGGACATGATGAGAGTTAAATAAAATAACGAATACAGAGTGCCAGTGCAAGTATGGGATAGGTAGTAAGAACTCAGTAAATGAGAGAGATTGTTATTATCTTCTACCTGCCAGGTGCTTTTTATATGTTGTCTCATTTAAACCTTAAAAATCTGACTCCCCAGCTTTGCTGTAAATTGGAATCACCTGGAGAGACTCAAAAATTATTGATGCCTAGCTCCCACCCCCAGACATTCTGACAGGTGACCTGCACTTCGGGGTATTAAAAAGCTCACTAGGTGATTCTAATGTGCATCAAAGTTTAGGAACCCCTGCCTTACAACAATGCAGTGAGCTAAGTATTAGTATACCCATTTTAGAGTAAAGGAAATAAAAGTGGGGGGTTGATTTAATCAAGATCATATGGTTAATGATTAACCTTGTAGTTATAGCGAAAATGGTCTTGATATATTATTTTATAATAATACTAGGTCACCAAAATTTTTTAAAAAGTTACAAAATAGTATGTAGAGTTCAGTGCTAATTTCTTTTTACTTAAAAAGTTAATCATACGTATTAAAAGACTACGTTTATCAAATATATTTTTCATAACTCTTTTTGGAGTAGGATGAAGAGTAAGTTTTGGGTTTTTTTTGCACTGTGATGATTTTTCCAAATGTTCAACAAAAAATATATATTAATTTTTTTTTTTTTTTTTTTTTTTTTTTGGTGAGGAAGACCAGCCCTGAGCTAACATCCGTTGCTAATCCTCCTCTTTTTGCTGAGGAAGACTGGCCCTGTGCTAACATCCGTGCCCATCTTCCTCCACTTTTTATATGGGACGCCGCCACGGCATGGCTGACAGGCAGATGCGTCGGCGGGCGCCCGGGATCTGAACCCTCGAACCCCGGGCTGCCAAGCGCGGACGAAACCGCTGCACCACCGGGCCGGCCCCTATATTACTTTTTTAATAGAAAAAAACACAAATGTTATTTCTTTAAGAATCAGAAAACTGGAGAATAAGTAGATTTATAAATTCAAGAATGAACATCTTTAGTTTGAGGGGCCTGGAGAACATTCAGGTGACAATATCCAAAAGGCAGAAGGATACATGATTCTGAAGCCTGGAATAGAGGTGTAGGCTGGCTATCTAATCCTCTTCTTGGGAACATCTGTTAGGTCTCAAATTACTGTGAACCTTCCATCAATTGTAAGGTATTGAAGAGTTATAAGACTTTCTTATTAGTCTGACATCAGGACTTGTATCCTTTTCTATCAATTTCTTCTGCCACCATCTTAGCTTAGCCTTGAATAACTCATGACTTGAAAATTTTGACAGCCTTTTAATTGGTCTCTTTTGGTCCAGTCTATGTTTCACTCTATTCTGGATACCTCTGCAGTAGTACTTGTAAAACTCTATTAGGCCCTCTTCTTAAAAACACAATGGCTTCCCATTGTCTACTGAATGCAAGTCAAATTTCTTAGGCAAGCATTCAAGACTTTCCATGATATGACCCCTTGCCGTTGGTTTCTTTCATCCTACCTCCTGTCAAACATGATTATTTGTCCAAATACACCACTTATTTGTCCACTTCAGGCCCTTTACTTCTGCCCTTCCCTCTGTTCCAAATACCCCCCTGTATCTATACCTTTTCAAATTCTGCCGATTCTTTGAAGATCAGCTCAAATACTAGGTCTCCATGAAAGCCTCCACTATTATTTCCATTGGAAGTGATCACAACTCTGTGCAAATTTCACACTCATGTGTAACACTCACATGACAGTTACCCCCACCTGGAATGTGGTTTACCATTTACAAATCATCTCACATTAAATACTCATTTAATTCTCACAAAAAAATACATTAATAGGTAGATACAGTAGTCCCCTCTTATCTGAGGAGGATACGTTCCAAAACCCCCAGTGGATGCCTGAAACTGTGGATCGTTCTGAACCCTACAATACTATATTTTTTCCTATACATACATATTTGAGGTGAGACAGCAAAACTAGGGCAAATTTCTTTTTCCTTCCTCACAATTTCACAGATAGAAGATTCATTCTTACCATAGACGTTAGCAACCTCAGCATACGATTTCTCTTCTTTCCTTATTAAGTTGAGAACTTTCACTTACAAGAAGCACTTGACAGCTTCTCTTTGGCATATCGGAACTACCAGCATTACTACTCTTGCACTTTGGAGCCATTATGAAGTCAAATAGGGGTTACTTGAACATGAGCACTGCGATATCGATAGTCTCTGATAACTAAGATGGCTACTAAGTGACTAACGGGCAGGTAGCATATACAGTATGGATGTGCTGGACAAAGGGATGTTTCCTGTCCCAAATGGGACAGAGCAGGACGGCCAGAGATTTCATCATGCTACTCAGAATGGCAGGCAATTTAAAACTTAACGAATTATTTATTTCTGGAATTTTCCATTTAATATTTTCGGACCATGGTTAACCACAGGTAACTGAAACCATGGAAAATGAAACTGCATTTAAGAGGGGACTACTGTACTACATTTTTAAAAATTAAGAGAATGTGTGGCCTGAGGTCATACAATCAGTATGTGGCATAGTCTAGATGTAAATGCATTACTTTTCAAGAAAGGGATATAAATCCAGAGAAGATCTTTTGCCTTTTTAAAAATTATAGTAAAACATATATTAAAAATTTTGTAAAATACACATAAGAAAATTTAATAACTTAATCATTTTTAAGTATACAGTTCAACAGCATTAAATAAATTCACATTTTTATGCAACCATCACCACCCTCCATTTATAGAACTTCTTTCATCTTGCAAAACTGAAACTCTGTACCCATTAAACAATAACTCCTCATTTCCTTCTTCCCCCGACCTTGGCAACCACCATTTTACTTTCTGTCTCTATAAATCTGACTACTCTAGCTACCTCATATAAGTGGAATCATACACTATGTGTCCTTTTGTGATTGGCTTATTTCACTTAGCATAATGTCTTCAAGGTTCAGCTATATTGTGGCATGTGTCAGAATTTCCTTCCTTTTTAAGGCTGAATAGTATTCCATTGTATATATATGCCACATTTTATTTACCCATTCATCTGTCAATGGATACTTGGGTTGCTTTCACCTTTTAGCTATTGTGAATAATACTGTTACGAATATGGTTGTATGAATATTGCTTGAGTCTCTAGTTCAAGTCTTTTGGGTATATATCCAGAAGTATATACCCAGAAGTAGAATTGCTGGATCATATGGTAGTTCTATTTTTAATTATTTGAGAAATCACTGTACTGTTTTCCACAGTGGCTGCACCATTTTACATTCCCACCAGCAGTGCACAAATGTTCCAATTTCTCCACATCCTTGCCAACATTTGTCATTTTCTGTTTGGGTTTTTGTTTTTGACAATAGCCATACTAATGCATGTGAAGTGGATCTTTTGCATTTTGAGAATTTAAAACAGGAGTTACAAACTCAAATGTCTGCAGGGCCAGGAGGTAACTGTAAACAAATGAGGCAGGCCCATTAAGATGAGCTGTGGCATCGGACACTCAGCCTCACGGTCTCGGAAACAGTAGGAAGTGGCTAATACAATGGCCATTTAGAGAGTACATGGTTTCTCTACTGGGGCAGTTGTTCCTCAGCTTCAAAGGATTAGGGCTCTGGCAGATCTTCATGTACTACATGAAATCTCCTGATTTTTAAGCATTGAGTAATGGATTTGAATTTAGAACCCTCTGCAAGCCAATAATCTTTAGGCAACTAGGTTTGGATGAAAGAATGCCAATATAGGACCTCAGGTATGAATAGAAGCCTTCCCACTTTTTGGGTGAGAATCACATTGGCATGTAAAAGATCAGAAATTCTGAGTCCATGATGGAGTGGGTGCTGAAACTCAGCACCTAGAAGATGGCTGATGTGGCAACTGATTGCTGATGGCTAAGACCTCCAATACACTGGGCTCCTGCTTAGCAGGGTATAGAGGGGTCATCTGGGATTTGACTTTTCCCAAAACCTTGAAGAGCATGCCTTCACCCAACTTCTGTGCTTTAGACACAAATATTAGTCCAGGCTGCCGTCACCATTCTGCTGCAATTGCCCCTCTGCACAAGTCAGCATAGGGAGACAGCATCTAGGTGGACTAAATTCTCTCTAAAGATATGGAGAAACATGTGTGACCCTTGGAAACACATCCAAGAGGAGGTCTGGCCATGTGTGTGTATATGGAGACTATGAGAATGTTCTTCAGTGTTTGCCTTTGGGGAAGGACAGCATCTTATGAGTTACATCCAGAACTGTGTAGAGCAGGGGTCGGCAAACCTTTTCAGTAAAGGGCCAGATGGTAAATATCTTGGGCTTCGTGGGCCACTTACAGACTTTGTCACATATTCTTCTTTGGTTTTGTTTTATTTTGCTTTTTACGATCCTTTAAAAATATAAAAACCTTTCTTAGCTTGCAGGACACATAGAAACAGGCTGTAGGCCAGATTTGGCCTATGGGCTGTAGTTTGCCAACCCCTGGTGTAGAGGAACATCCCAGTTACGTTGTGTGAACACTGCCTTTCTGGTAAATTGTTGAGACATTCAGGGAAGAAATAATTCTTTGCATCCACCAGTTTCTAGTATAGACTCTTATAAATAGAGGGGCTCGACAAATATCAGTAAGTAAATGAATTCAGGATAAAGAAGAGAATTTTCAAATGTTTTAAATGAGTTGGTGCTGTCATTGATCAGTTCTAGGAGTTTTCTCCAAACACATCGTGTTTCTTACAGTTTTCTCCAAACACGTACTGTTAGTAACTCATCAGAAAGAGATAGCAGGACTCCCCATTTGTGGCCTGGCAGGATAGGGAAATAGTAGAAAGCCTGCCTTTCTGGATGAGAGGCAAAAGGGAGCAGGAGCTGTTTCCTTTTTCCCTATATATGGGGCCAGAGTAGTTCTGGAAAGAATAGGTGCAAGGAGGTGGTAATGGCACCAATATGTCACGAACAGAACCAAGATTATAAGCATTAAAACCCTGTAATAACACCACAGATTTGAGGGTTTTTTTAATGTCCCAAATTCAGGGTACAACCATTGGGCAAAGCTGACTTTTATAAAAATAAATACAGTATGTTCTCAGTGAGCACATTATTGTATATATTACCTTTGTGAAATACCTATTTTAAAGGGAAATTTTATAGGGTCTTTAGGTTTCCAATATAAAATGTAGAACTCCAGTAAGGGTTTGAGAACAGAATTTTATCTCTGGGTGAGTAAAATTATTTCCACTTAATAAATTGCTTCTATTTGGCTTATGCTTACAGTGCCCCGCGCCACTTCCTGGCAATAATGGAGGTAAACTAACATTCTCGGGTCTCTAGGATACCAGTGTTTATACCGTCCCAGTCAGGGTTTACTACGTGTTGAAAGAGTAGACAGCACTGAGTGTGATATGAGGGGTCCCGAAAGAGTATCTAACTTCAAAATATTTCATTATTAGCACTCAGGAGTGATATTAGGACTATAAAAGAAATTATTTCTTTGGGTTAAAGCACAGAATCCATCAGAGTATCCTGTTAAAATAGAACACCTTGGAAAATGTAATGAGACGCTAATTAACCCATTCTCATTAATTAAGAACTCAAGAGGGATCCATTTTTCTGGCTACTAATCCTCCACCGGTCAGCAGAGGGGAACGTCCTCAGAGCACAGGATGTGATCCTATAAGAGTTATGGTGACCCAGCACCTGTAGGGGAAGTAGGCCGGGGTAGAGCTGAAATGAGGACTCTAGGAAGTGAATGGACTTGGGGGTAAGGAATAATGGAAAAGAAAAATGTACTGAGAGAAACAAGGGCATACAAAATATACATGTACTTCCTTCATAAAGTTAACCAGACTCAACCTTTGTGCCCTAAGTGCCATGAAGCTGTAGTTTAGTGTCCTCAGGTACATAATTCACTAAAGAGACTAGAAATTTCAGAAATGGAAACAAGCTAGTTTCTTAAGCACCATAAGTACCTATTATCAATATTGCACTATTCGAGGTGTTATGAGAGGTGAAGGGGGAAAGAAACTCATATGTTCTGAGCATGTACTATGTGCTCACCCTTTATTTAGTTACCTCATGTAATCCTTACAACCACCCTGTGAAAGAGGCAGTAATTCTCTCGTATTACAGTTGAAAATTTAGGGTCAAATAGCCTGCTTATACAAGTATAGAGTTTAGAGTTTAATAATACTTGATGCCAAGTACTATGCTGAAGATTTATATGCATCCCTTATTTAAACATCAAAGCAGCCCATGAAGTAGACATCAGTAGTTTTAAAAAAATTTTATAGATAAGTAATCTCATGCTCAGCCAGGTTAATTAATTTACTCAAGGTAAGTGAGGATGCTGAGATTCATACTCACACACAGTTAAAGGACTGAGCCCTTAACTGGTGGACTACATTGCCTCAATGATGAGATGTCCTTGTCTTCTGTCCTTCGAGCAGTGCTTCACATCTATGTAACATATATAATGTAACCCATATAGTAGAATGAAAATGTAACAAACTCTCTCCCTTAGGTTGCAAACTTCTTCTTCTTGTCCTTCTCCTCTTCCTCCTCCTTCTTCTTCCAATGACCTAAGCTCCTTTATGGGCATGGGCCCTCATTTCCAATTAGGGGTGTGTAGGAAGAGATGAAAGGGAGAATGCCTAATCACGCTGATTACAAGTCCCTTAGACCCATTTTAGGTGAATATTCATTTAAATCAAAGTTCAAATCCCTATCAGGTCTGTTTCTTTTCTCTCTTCCTGTTTCCAAAGAGGAAGTTTGTGTTCAGGAGGGAAGCAACTGCATCCTTGTGGTGGTGAGAAGGGGCTTCAGGAGCCCAGATGGGTTATGTTGCCTGATTTGTCTTTCAGATGTTTTGGTTGGTTCCATAATGACATTTGTCCCACTTGACAATGAGGTACCAGATTGGTACCTCCTACTGAAGTCTGTGAGCTGTTCTTCCTTGACGCTGGCTTCATTTGTCTTCACCCAATCTCGTTCCTGTCAATGGTAGGGTACAGCAACCTGTTCTATCATGGGGCTCATTTGATGGTCATCAGACACCTGCTGGACACACACTGCCACAGCCTCCTGGCATCAGAGATCTTTGGAGCTGCTATTTTTGCATTCCCTTATTCCTAACGGTGGCTCTCTCCAAAGCTTCTCCATAAGGTCCCCTTTCCCTGCTGGAAACTTTTTGGGTGAGAGAGGATGGGAGTGATAGGCACTAGTGAGCTGGTCCTTGGATATACTACTTACATGACCTTCATAAAACAACTGGGCATTCAGAAATCCCTGCCAAGCCAACACTGGCTTCAGTGCAAACTTAGAGATGATCTCCAGATTTACTATGCCATCTGCCATTTCTAACTGGAGGGGAGGAGGACAGGACTGTATGTCAGATGCTGTGTCTCTCTAAAAAGGCATGGAATATATTCACCCATATGAGTTGAAAACTTAGGTCAATACAAAATCCTAAACATGAATGTTTTTAGCAGTTTTATTCATAATTGTCAAAATTTGGAAGCAACCAAGATGTCCTTCAATAGGTAAATGTATAAACAGACTGGTATATCCATACAATGAAATATTATTCAGTGATAAAAAGAAAGAAGCTATCAAACCATGAAAAGACATGGTGGAATCTTAAATGCATATTGCTAAGTAAAAGAAGCCAATCCGAAAAGACTACATCCCATAAGACTCCAACCATATGACATTCTGAAAAAGGCAAGAATATGGAAACAGTAAAAAGATCATTGGTTGCCAGTGATTCAAGGGGAGGGAGGGAGGAAGATGGAACATGGGACTTTTAGGGCAGTGAAACTCTTCTATATGATGTTGTAATGTTGGATACAAGTCTAAGCACTGTGTCAAAACCTATAGAAAGCACAACACAAAGAGTGAACCCTAATGTAAACTATGGACTTTAGTTAATAATAATGTATCAATATTAGCTCATCAATTGTAATAAATGTGCCACAGTAAAGAAAGATGTTGATAATAGGGGGAACTGTGAGGGGAGGGTAAGGAACTCTGTACTTTCCACTCCATTTTTCTATAAACCTAAAACTGCTAAAAAAAATTAGTCTATTAATTTAAAAAAACTATGTGGAACCAACCTCCATTGGGATCCCCTCAAGTGTATTTTTTTCCACACCATCCCTTTCTTAGGGTTTCAGGCTTGAAGGTGAGCAAAGACTTTGTGTCTGATCTCCTATCTTTTCCAGCCCCCTGTCAAAAAACGTAAAGGGCTATCTTTTACTCCTCCTGGCTTTCAGGAACTTACGCTGTGTCATATCCTCCCCCTTTCTGGGGAGGTATTTGCCCCTCTCCTCTCTACTGGGAGATGAAGGTATAAGGCAACAGTGAAAGGAACCATCCTATAATAAGGAGGATGCATAGGGAAGTGTATCACAAATATTATTCCTAATTACACAGTAGAAAAATATTTGTAATATGACATAAGGCAGAAGCAAATAGTATGCCTATAAACGTAATCATAAGCTTTCGAAGATTTTTTTAAACTGTGAAATATGATACACATAAAAAGTATATAAAATATAAATGTACATACTTTGATGAATAATTGTAAAGCAAACAAGTATATAACCACCAACTAGGTAAACAAATAGAATATTTCCACCGTCATGGACATCCTCACCCTTACCCTGTGTGCCTCTCCCTGATCATAACTCTCTTCCTGTTCCCTAGAGGAAACCACTATTCTGATTTTTTTGATAATCACGTCCTTGTTTTTTTAATAATTATGGAATTTTAAAGCTGGAAATGACATCAATAATCTTGCTCCACAAATATGTCAGATGTGGACTTTGATGCCAAGAGAAGTAACATATTTCCCCAATTCACACAAACTCATGGTAGAGGACCAGAAACCAACTTTTCTGACTTCCAATGCCTTTTTTTTTTTTTGAGGAAGACTAGCCCTGAGCTAACATCTGTTGCCAATCCTCCTCCTTTTGCTGAGGAACACTGGCCCTGGGCTAACATCCGTACCCATATTCCTCTACTTTATATGGGACGCTACAACAGCATGGCTTGACAAGTGGTGCCTCGGTCGCGCCCAGGATCCGAACCTGCAAACCCTGAGCCACCAAAGCAGAGTGCATGAACTTAACTGCTAGCCACTGGGCCAGCCCCTCCAATGCCTTTTGATGAATGTCATGAGTGCTTGGGAACACTCATTAGAGCTTGGCGGGGTGTGTGTTGGGATACTTGGTAGTAATAACAATGGCTACATACTGTTGAGTGCCCACTATGTGCCTTACAACAACCCTATGCATGCCATGCTAGAAATTATCATCTTTATTATTGTTATTATTCCCACTTTGGTGGGAAATTGATGAGGAAATCAAGACTCAGAGATATTAAGTTGCAAGAAGTCAGACAATTAGTATGTGGAAAATCTGGATTCTAATTCAGCCCTGTCTGATTCCAAAGCCTAGGCTCTTGTGCACTTTCTTTTCACTTAAAACAGTTAATTATTATTTCATTTTATAAAAGTAATGCATTCTTTTGGTTAAAAAATCTAAGAGTTGCATCAGTTAGGAATGTGTTTTTCTACAACAGCAGGAAAACTCTATGAATAGTGTAGAGAGAAAGAAGTTTATCTGACTCATACAGGAGAAGATTGGGTGAGGGGGGAGGCAGGTAGAACAGGGCCATTCATGGCAGCTCAGTGGGAACATTAGGGACCCATGCTTTTTCCATTTTCCTGCTTCATCATCCTTAGTGCATAGGTCTTTGTCCTCAGGATTGTCATGTCAAGGTGGCAAAAAGCCATTATATCTCCAGATATTGTATCAACATTCTTGGTGGGAAAAGAAAGGAAGGAGGAAGCAGGAAGAGGCTCCTTATAAGAAAAATGACAGCTTTCCAAAAAATCCTTAACTTCTGTCTCATTGTCCAGAATTGTATCACATGGCCACCCTTAGCAGCAAGGGAGCCTGGAGAGATATTTTTGGAAAAGCACACTGCCATTCTGAACAAAATTAGAATCCTGTTGTTAAAGGTGAAGAGGAATGGATTTTGGGTAGGCAACTAGCATTGTCTCCCACAAACATCATAAAAGGTTTCCAAGTAAATCATACAGGTTTTTCCACTACTTTCGGCTATCATCTTCCTCCCATGCAAAAACTACAGTTGGTTTTTGAGTCAAATTTAGAGGACAGAGTGGACATGGATGGAAGGAAAGAATGGAACAGCTTTAATGATGCAAAAAGACACGTGTGCAAAAAAAGAAATAGAGATGAATCTAAGCAAGTAAATTGAGGGGCATAAGGTACGAATTGACAATGGGCCTTAAAGGTTAGGCAGAGTAGTTTGGCTCCCAAACAAAAAGACTAAGGAAGTTACTGCAGATTTTGAACAGAAGAGTAAAATATTTCTATAATAAGAAAATGCGTATTTGTTGTCATACTGAGATTCTTAATCTCTTTCCAAGTTGAGTCAATGTAGTTATCAACACTGCTGCGTACCACCCCCAGAGCAACATGCCAGAGAATATGAATAGATCACTGGAGCATGATTCACCATTAATTAACAGTATTATTCTTTGTAGTGATTTATAAAAGACAAAGGAACAATTACTGTTTAACTAGAAATCTGTGTAGCTATGAGTGTCTCTTGTTTTCTAAGTTGGTTTTGCTACTAGTTTCTTTTGAAAAGCCATATGGATATGATTTAAGCTTTAAAACGATCAGCTATTCCATTCAGGTGCATTATAAAATTTATTAGAAAATACTTCCTCTCCTACTTCCCAAATGCCTCAGAGAATATCAATTTTATATTTTTCACTTGTTTGAATTGTAAATGTCAGCAGTGGTAAAAAGGGAACATTTTACAGATGACATAACAAAGAGTTTATAACACTTTTCTGAAATATTTTGAGATCACGCTTAGTGGGAGCTTCAGTACCAAAAGTCCAAAAACTCTATGGAAAGTTAAGAACCTGTTCTTTATAATTCCTAATCAATTTGAGCCTTTTTAGGAATTGCCTGATATTTAAGGGAGTAATTTTTCTGTAATTCTGCCTGTAATTTTTTTCTCTTCCTGTAACATCACGGTTCTGCTGTACTGTATTTTCAGACCATCCCAACATATGAAACTTCTTAATTTGAAGACAGATTTCTTTTTATAGTTTTTCATTTATTTGTTTTTATTTTTTGTTGTAGAAAGTCATGATGAAATTTTATTTGTGGAAGCATTTTCTTTCCTGGCTTTCTTTATGCTTCCATAATAATTTTAAATATGAAAGTTAATTTTCACATTTCACTTATTTTACCAATGAAGTTTCATATTATTTACTGTAAAGGATTCATTAATTTCTCAAATGTATTTGTCTGTCTTGTTGATTTTATATTGATAATTTTTTTTTCCTGAGGAAGATTAGCCCTGAGCTAACATCTGTGCCAATCTCCTCTACTTTGTATGTGGGTCACCACCACAGCACAGCTGACAATTGGTGTAGGTCCACACCTGGGATCCAAACCCATGAACCCAGGCTGCCAAAGTAGAATGCACCAAACTTAACCACTATGTCACGGGGCCAACCCCTTTATATTGATATATTTTGATAGCAGTAGATCATATTGATAGCAGTGAGATCAATCTATATCCCACCAATCTGTAATGCATGACAATTTGACCAAAGGCTACACTGGATTTTAACTTTGAGGTATGTAGATAAAATTATAAATGTTATTTTAATGGAAATGGAAATGTAATCTACCTAAAAAAACACATTTTTTGCCTCTGTAAAATTACTAATAGTCACTTATATTTTAAAATACACATAAAGGCATACCTGGTAAGATCTTAGTAAAAAAAAAAATGCAATCTTCCTTATAAAAATAAAAGCTAAAGGAAACAAACAACCCCAAAATAAAAATTAGAGTTTCCTGAGTTAGAACTCAATGGAAAACCTCCTTTGACCAGAGAACTGGACTACATAGTCCTGCTTCTGTTTTTAAGATTTGTCTTTCCATTGATGTCTATCACTAATTAATGCTGCTACCACAAAAAATCTAGTCTCAGACATGAGCTGGTCCTCCTTTAATTCTGGGCCATAGATGACCTGTGATCCTTCATTTAACATCAGGAAACAGAGCCAGGACTGAGACATTCAAAATCTTTCTATTAAAGATTGAAGGATAACCAAACGAACCAAACTAAGTGATCTGACTCAGAAAATATAGCTTTTCCTCTGGGTCTGCAGTCCCATTCCAATTCTGTGGAAGCCTAATTGCTAGGGAAATTAGGGGAAAGCTAGTTGCTGGACCAGATAAACTCTAACATCTCAGGAGTTTGACACAATAGATGAGTATTTCTTGAATATTTCTTGCTCTCCCAAGGCTCTTTCCACTTTGTGCCTTGGCCATCTTTCACACACCCAGCAAGGCCTTGGTGTTTGGCTACATCATGACAGATAAGGAAAAGATTTGGAGACTTGCCCCTGTGTAGGGGAGGCTGGGGGCAGTTATGGGCCATGGAGCAGTTGCCGTGATGGAAAGCAGTGGAGACAAAGACAGGGGCTACAAGGTTGCCCTCTACTCTTGAAGGTAAATGAAGCCCGTGGTTGGACCTACTCCACCCCACATTTGGCTACTTCTCTCCACATTCTCATCACATTTTAAAACCTAGCAAGCTGTCCTAGTGAAATCTGTGGTCTTGACTGAGTAGCTTCTAATGTCTTTCTCTCCCTTCTTCTAATGGAAGTGCTATAATTAGCTGACAGAAAGATTAAGCCATTTCTTTTCTTTGTTTGTGCACTGTGAAGTTGTTTGGGTGAGTATTCATATTTGTCAGTCTATACTATACTTCCAGTTAAAAAAAAAAAAGCTTGACTGATGCTGGTCAGGGTTAAATCTGAAAGCAAATGAGATTAAACTCTCCTCGTTCTCCTTCTGACTGTTTTGTAAGCAGAGTAAAATCACTATGCTGCCCCTAGAGGTGTCAGTAGAAGAACAGGTAGGGCCTGGAAGAGCTTACAAGCTGCTCTCCTTGAAGATAGATCTGCTCCTCACTTTATTCCTCTGGGACTAGAGGCACCTGTCCTAGCTAGACTAATGGCTAATTTTCTTGAGCCTGGTTGGAACAGGAGAATGTACACCCTTCCCAGTAGTGTATTTTTAACTTTTTTTTCCTTCCCTTGGAAGCTTGAGGGGTACTTGTTGGTGGGCTGAAATAAAGTCCTAAAACTTACGATTTGAAACAATTGGTTGAAAATATCTTTGATCAAGCCATGGCTATTCTAATACAGTCACTCAAGATTAAAGTCAAAGGGCCCAACCATTCTCTTAGATTTCACTAAAACCCCAAAACATGAGTTAGAAAAAGGATAACACATAATAGTTCACAAAGGTCAAACTGGACACAAAATTAAGAATGAGTTAAGAAAAACATTTTACTCAAATATACTGTATATAATATGAGTAATTATCTTGAAAACCATAGTATGATAATGATTACCAAAAAAAAAAAACCAGATAATTAACTGCATAAAGTATAAATACAAAGAAAAATAATATTTTATCCATATCTAATACTGTCTAGGCAAGAAAATATTCTGATTCTAGTTGACTGATCCCAGATTTTACTAAAGAAATATCTGGAAAAGCCAAAAGAATAACACAACAGGCCACATTTAGTTGACATGAATTTCCATGGTTTAATACCCAACAACCTTAATTACTGCTCCCTAGTGACTTGATGAACAGTAATAATTAATTAATTAAACGTTTATTGAAATTCTACCTTTGTAGTAAATATTTGACCCTTGATTTTTAGGAGCTTTTCAACCACTGGGAGAGACAGACAAATAAAAGATTATATTGGAGAGGGATGGAGTTATGATGATGTAAACACAAATGTACGTGGAGAGGCATCTCAAATCAGCCTGGGGAAGTGGTGAAGGCCAGTGGTGGTAACAAGCTCAAACTCTAGAGTCACTGTCTGGGTTTAATTCCCCACTCCATAATTAATTGTTGTATGCCCTTGTGCAAATTGATTCATCTCTCTAAATGTCAGTTGCTTAATCTGTAAAATGAGGAAAACAGAGGCACCTTTCCCAATAAGGTTTAAATGAGATTATGTACTAAAGCATTTGGAATAATGCCTGTAGGTTGTAAATGCTCACTTTATGTTGGGTAGTACTATTTACAGAAGAGATGATGCTTGAAATGAGTTTACGGGATGAGTAGGAGTTAGAAAAGAGGGAAGTGGAAGACAGCATTTCAGGGAGAGGCAATGACATGGGATAAACACAGAGACAGGAAACAGCATAACGTCTCTGTATAACAGCAAGTGGTTTATATCTATTCTATTTTAATGTACTTTCACTAAACCCAGCATGTCCTCACAGTTGGCATGCAAATAACATGAAAAGTTTGCTACAAACATTTGTAATCCACCTCAGGAATTCTTTCAGATGTTTGGTATTCCCAACACTCCTCACTCTTTAGTTTGCCTAGTTTCTAATTCAGTTTGGCTCCCTCCTTTGGTTTGTGCTCTTAATCTAACACCCTGATTTGGATTGTTTACTGCAGAGCTGACCATGTACTTCAGAGGACACATTCCAGGTGTTTGCCTATTAGCTATATGAACTACAACCATAGTTGAGATATGCCTCCTCATTGAACTGCAGCCATCCTCTTGGATACTCCTTAGCTAAGACTGCCACTGATCCTGCACCACCAGACAGGGAGGATGACTAGACAATTTTCTAGAGAGATAGGCCAGTGCCAAATTATAATGAGCTTTGCGTGTTCAGCTTAGGAATCTGAACATTTTCCTAAAAACTATGAAGAACCACTGAAGAAATTTAAATACAGGAAAGACATGACCAGATTTCTGTTTTAAAAAGATCATTCTAGTAGCAGTTCCTAGATCAGATATAGGAAAAACCATTGGGAGTGTCTGCTTAGGTAATCCCAGTAGAATGGACCTGTTCTATAACAGTGGCAGTGCAGAATAAGGAAAAACAGTGAGTGTGAAAGAGATAATGGAGATAGAATGTCCTAGACTTGGTGACTCATTGACCTTGAAACCGTGAAAGGTAAGTAATAGAGAGGAGCCCAGGATTACTACAAGCTCAGGCAACTGAAAGGTGGTGATGCCATTCATCAAGAAAAGGAATACAGGATAAAAAAAAGTTAAATTTTAGGATAAAAATAATAAGATCAAATTTGGAGTATTTTGAGTTAAAAGTGTTTGTGGGACTCCAAGTAGAGATACCCAACAGCAGAGAAGTCTGGATTTCTCAAACCTTCAGACTTTTTAATGAATATGTAGAAAGGGATGTGCTTTATGAAGCTGATGATTCTTGTTTTCAGACTAGGTATAGATCTATTATAAATGAAAAATTCTTCTGTTCTAGAAATCAGTATCTTGTGATTTCGGATGCATGATTGATCATCACTGGATTAACTGATTGAACCATTCCAAAAGGTTCAACAATCATATGCTTTAACATTTTCTATGTTAATAGGCATAGCTCTTATTTTTTAATTAAGAATTTATATTTTTAATAAACATATATTCCTGTAAAATATTTATTTTATATTGCATCAACCCATAAGAAGATTGAATTCTTCCAATCCAAGAGCACGGAATATCTTTCCATTTCTTTGCATCTTCTTCAATTTCTTTCAATGATGTTTTATAGTTTTCAGTGTACGGGTCTTTCATCTCTGTGGTTAAGTCTATTCCTAGGTATTTTATTCTTTATGTTGCAATTGTAAATGGGATTGTATTCTTAATTTCTCTTTCTGCTACTTTGTTGTTAGTGTATAGAAACACAACTGATTTTTGTATGTTGATTTTGTATCCTGCAACTTTACTGTATTCATTTATTATTTCTAAAAGTTTTTTGATGGATTCTCTAGGGTTTTCTATGTATAAAATCATGTCATCTGCAAATAGTGACAATTTTGCTTTTTCCTTTCAAATTTGGATCCCTTTTATTTCCTTTTCTTGCCTGATTGCTCTAGCCAGGACTTCCAATATTATGTTAAATATGAGTGGTGAAAGTGGGCATCCTTGTCTGCTTCCTGTTCTTAGGGGTATAGCTTTCAGTTTTTCACCATTGAGAATGATATTAACTGTGGGTTTGTCATATATGGCATTTATTATTTTGAGGTACTTTCCTTCTATACCCATTTTATTCAGTTTTTATCATAAATGGATGCTGTTTTTTGTTAAATGCTTTCTCTGCATCTATTGAGATGATCATGTGATTTTTATTCTTCATTTTGTTAATGTGGTGTATCATGATTATTTTGTGGATGTTGAACCATCCCTGCATCCCTGGAATAAATCCCACTTGATCAGTATGTATGATCTTTTTAATGTATTGTTGTATTTGATTTGCTAGTATTTTGTTGAGGAATTTTGTGTCGATGTTCATCAGTGATATTGGCCTGTAATTTTCTTTTTTTGTGTTGTCCTTGTCTGGTTTTGGTGTCAGGGTAATGTTGGCTTCGTAGAATGAGTTAGGAAGCCTCCCCCCTCCTCTTCAATTTTTTGGAAGGGTTTGAGAAGGATAGGTATTAAATCTTCTTTGACTGTTTGGTAGAATTCACCAGGGAAGCCATCTGGTCCTGGGCTTTTATTTTTGGGGAGGTTTTTGGTTACTGTTTCAATCTCCTTACAGTGATTGGTCTATTCAAATTCTCTATTTCTTCTTGGTTCAGTTTTGGAAGATTGTATGATTCTAAGAATTTATCCATTTCTTCTAGATTATCCAATTTGTTGGAATATAGCTTTTCATAGTATTCTCTTATAGTCTTTTGTATTTCTGGGGTGTCCATTTTAATTTCTCTTCTTTCATTTCTGATTTTATTTATTTGAGCCTTCTCTATTTTTTTCTTGGTGAGTCTAGCCAAAAGTTTGTCAATTTTGTTTATCTTTTCAAAGAACTAGCTTTTGGTTTCATCGATTTTTTTCTGATTTTTTTTTTTAGTCTCTATTTCATTTTTTTCTGCTCTGATTTTTATTATTTCCCTCCTTCTACTGATTGGGGCTTTGTTTGTTTTTCTTTTTCCAGTTCCCTTAGGTGCACTTTTAGATTGTTTATTTGAGATTTTTCTTGTTTGTTGAGGTAGGCCTGTATTGCTATAAACTTCCCTCTTAGAACCGCTTTTGCTGTATCCCATAAATTCTGGCATGTCATATTTTCATTTCCATTTGTCTCCAGGTATTTTTTTGATTTCTTCATTGACCCAATCATTGTTCAGTAGCATTTCGTTTAATCTCCACATATTTGTGGCTTTTCTGATTTTCTTCCTATAGTTGATTTCTAGTTACATACCACTGTGGTCAGAAAAGATGCCTGGTATTATTCAATCTCCTTAAATTTATGAAGACTTGTTTTGTGGCCTAAAATGTTCCATGTGCATTTGAAAAGAATGTGTATTCTGTGGTTTTTGAATAGAATGTTCTGTATATATCTACTAAGTCCAACTGGTTTAGTGTGTCATTTAAGGCCAGTGTTTCCTTATTGATCTTCTATTCAGATGATCTACCCACTGGTGTAAATGGAGTGTTAAAGTCTCCTACTATTATTGCATTACTGTCTATTTCTCCTTTTTTGTCTGTTAATAATTGCTTTATATATTTAGGTGCTCCTATGTTGGGTGCATAGATATTTACAAGTGTTATATCCTCTTGTTGGATTGTTCCCTTGATCATTATGTAGTGCCTGTCTTTGTCTCTTGTTACAGTTTTTGTTTTAAAGTTTATTTTGTCTGATATAAGTATTGCTACCCCAGCTTTCTTTTCGTTGCCATTTGCATGGAGTATCTTTTTCCATTCCTTCACTTTCAGTTTGTGAGTATCTTTAGGTCTGAAGTGTGTCTATTGTATGCAGCATATATATGGGTCCTGTGTTTTTATCCAATCAGCCACCCTATGCCTTTTGATTGGAGCATTTTGTCCATTGACATTTAAAGAAGCTATTGATAAGTATGTACTTACTCCCTTTTGTAAACTTTTTTTCTGAGTGTTTTAGTAGTTATTCTCTGTTCCCTTCTTCTTCTCTTGCTCTCTTCCCTTGTGGTTTGATGGCTTTCTTTAGTATTGTTTGGGTTCCTCTCTCTCAGTATTTTTTGTATTTATGATAGCCTTCTGGTTTGTGATTACCATGAGGTTCATATATAATAACCTATGTATATAGCAAGCTATATTAAGTTAATGGTCTCTTCAGTTTGACCTGTCTCTGAAAACTCTACTCTTTTACTCCCCTCCTCCCACATTTTATGTTTTTGATATCATATCTATTGTGCATTTGTATCTGTTACCCTCTTTTCATGGAAATAGATAATTTTTTCCTATTCATGGTCTTCTCTTTCCCTGTTAAATAAGTCTCTTTAGCATTTCTTGTAGGGCTGGTTTCTTGGTGATAAACTCTAATTTTTGCTTGTCTGGGAAACTCTTTCTCTCTCCTTCCATTCTGAATGATAACCTTGCTGGGTAGAGTATTCTTGACTGTAGGTTTTTTCCTTTTAGCACTTTAAACATATTGTGCCACTCTCTTCTAGCCTGTGAGGTTTCTGGTGAGAAGTCAGCTGATAGTATTATGGGGTTTCCTTTGTATGTGACTTGTTGCCTTTCTCTTGCAGCTTTTAGGATTCTCTCTTTATCTTTAATTCTGGACATTTTCATTATGATGTGTCTTGGTGTGGCCCTCTTTGGGTTTACCTTGTTTGGTGCTCTCTGTGCTTTCTGTACCTGGATGTCTGTTTCCTTCCTTAGGTTAGGGAAGTTTTCAGCTATTATTTCTTCAAGTAGATTCTCTGCCACTTTGTCTCTCTCTTCTTCTTCTGGGACCCCTATAACATGCATATTAGTGCACTTGATGTTGTCCCAGAGGTCCCTTAGAATGTCCTCTTTTAAAATCTTTTTTCTTTTATCTGTTCAGGTAGGCTGATTTCCTCTAGTCTTTTGTACAGCTTGCTGATCCATTCTTCTGTACACTCTACTCTGCTTTTGAGTGCTTCTAGTCAATTTTTCATTTCCAGTATTGTATTCTTCATTTTTGATTGGTTCTTTTTTATATTTTCCATTTCCTTGTTGGCATTCTCACTGAGTTCATCCATTCTTCTCCCAAGATCAGTGAGCATCCTTCTGACTCTGTTTGAACTCTTTTCAGGTAGATTGCTCATTGCTGTTTCATTTAGTTCTTTTTCTGGGGTTTTGTCCTGTTCCCTTACTTGGAACATATTTCCTTGCCTCCTCCTTTTGCCTCTTTCTCTGTGCTTGTATCTATGTATTAGGTAGGTCAGCTACATCTCCTGATCTTGGAGTGGTGACCTTATGTAACCAATGCCTTACGAGGCCCAGCAGTGCACTTCCCTCTCATCACCAGTTCCAAATGTTCCAGGATTTACCCCTGTGTGGGCTACATATGTCCTTCTGTTGTGGCAGGATTGCTCTTGCTGTAGATGCCCAGGGAGGCTGAACTGTCCCCCTGGTCAGCTAGATGTAATGCTCAGCTGCGTGTGGCTGTTATGGACCCTTCCTTCTCTTTATCCCATGTGGGGAGCCCCAACACAGTTGGCTGCAAGGTCTAATAGCACATTCCTGTTTCAGTTTTTCTGTTAAGTGAGTAGGCTCCCAGCATGGCTGGATGTTAGGCTCAGGAGCTTACAATTACTGTAGGCCTCTGGCCTGTAAGGCTCTTGTCAGCTCTCTGAGGATTGCAGCTCGGTGGGGCTGTCCCCAGGAAGGGGAGCCCCCAATTGTTTCAGGCTTTGGAAGGTGGAGCCAATTCCCTATGTGGCTGTTTGAGAAGCACATGTCTTCTGCAGCTGACAAGCCCCACTGCCCACAGGGACACACATACCATCAACACACTCCTGCCCCATGCACACACCCCAATCCCCTGAAGTGGACCCAGTCACCCCACTGCAGAGCCCCCACACATTCCCCCAATGCCCCAGACACTCCACCCACTCCTTGTGCATGCTCTGCCCCACAGAGTTGGACCTATTACCCAGCTGCAGAAAATCCAGTCACCTAGCCTATGCAGGCCCACAAGTTGCCCGAGAGCTTGTTGTTGGGTAAGGCCAGTCCCTAGGTCAAGCTGCCTGCCCTGGCTGAGCTGGATTAAATAGGTGCTCTGATGGGTGGGGCAGATCTTGGGCAGAGAGGCCAGGGGGAGAGCTCCAATAGCATCTGCCAGCATCTGTGTCAGCATACCTGCACCAGGTCACAACAATGGCTGCTGCCAATATCTCAGTCCCCAGAGAGATCTCACTTCTCACTGAGATGCACCCAGGGCCTACCAGGTGAGTCTCTTTTCACCAAAGGACTGTGCACCTTTCTTTCTGGTGACTTTAGGTTGCTTTCTGAAATGGGTGAATTTGTGTGTGGGCCCTTTAAAAGCTGTCTTGTTTCTTTTCCTATGTCAGATAGCTTTTCTGGGGATATTCCCCGTTGTTGTCAGTAGCCAGCAAAACCAGATCCTATGACACTCGTCTCGGTTTTGCTGGGTCCAAAAATGCTTATAGCAGCAACAGTTCCTGCTTAGGTCTCCCACTCCTCCAGGGAAGGCTATGTACCTTTGGATTGCTCCCAGGCAGCTGTGAGGTGCTGCGGCTTGGGAAGGTGGCTTTTTTCTCTCCAGAAGGAAATTTCTGTCTCTCCCACCTCAGTCAGGACTGTTGCATGTTGCTGGGGTTCCTCTTATCCAGTTTTCAGTGCTCTCTCAGGGGTAATTGTTCCAAAATTAGTTATAAGGCTGTTGTGTCCCTGGGAGGAGGTGAGTTCAGAGTCTACCTACGCCACCATCTTGACACCAATCTGATTGACATAGCTTTTAATGCCTTTTTTTTTTTTTTTTGGTGAGGAAGATTAGCCCTGAGCTAACATCTGTACCCATCTTCCTCTATTTTATGTGGGACGCCTGCCACAGCATAGCTTGATGAGCGGTGCATAGGTCCACACCTGGGATCCAAACCTGCGAACCTGGGCAACCAAAGTGGAGCACACGAACTTAACAACTATGCCACCAGGCCGGCCCTAAAACATGTTTTTTTAAGTCTGAATTCATCAATGATTCAGGCTGGCCTACTCATTTATTTGGAAAAAGAAGGATTTGCTTTCGGTCAACTTATGCAACCATCAGTACCCTGCAGGGGCAGCAGAGTGAATTACAGATCCTTGATTGGGTGTGTATCCTGACTATATGACATTGGAAAAAATATGACCTTGGAAAAATTATTTAAGCTCTTTGGGCCTCATTTTCTCAAATATGTAAAAAAATGGGAATTATAATAATACTTATCTTTTAGTGTTGTTGTAAGGTTTGAGTTAATTTACAGGTCAGTGCCTGGCACAAAGAAAACCTTCAATAAATATTAGCTATCATTATTATCTGAGATAATACAGCAAAACTCCATTGTAAAGCATCTCATTTCACTATTACATAGTTTTAATTTCACTTAAGGTAAAATCACATTCCTCATGAACATAGGCATAAAACATTGCAAATTTACATGCTGCATTAATTTTTTAAAAATTATTTTTAACTAATAATGAAGGATGGAGACTATATATATATATCACATTAATAACAGTATAC
This sequence comes from Tapirus indicus, assembly GCA_031878705.1. NCBI lineage: Eukaryota > Metazoa > Chordata > Mammalia > Perissodactyla > Tapiridae > Tapirus > Tapirus indicus. The sequence goes on along the minus strand of CM062927.1, from coordinate 62,323,549 downwards.
ACGTTGAGAGATATAAACATAAGAGAAACAGAGCAACAAGTGTGGTTAAAGTGAACATATGTTAAGAATATTTAAACAATATTTTGGATTTATATAGCACAAAGAATCCAGAATACTTTGTAAGTCTACATTTTTTTCTAAACACTTGAGAAACTTAAATGATATTCCAAAATCTTCCCCAGAGCCTTCAAGAGATAGTTTGTCCTGCTTAACTTCACAGAAAGAGATATGGACCATCCAAACACCCCTTGCCATGATGGAACACAATGACATTATTAGATCAATAAAAGTCTATTTATATGGAGAAAATTTGCTTTAATAAATAGTTGTTTCATCAAAATTTACTACGTTAGAATTTTTATATAAGGTCCAGAGTTCATGCAAATTCAAATTTTAGCATTTCAATTGCAATCTTCCTATATTCACTTTTACTAATAGAAAATAGAATGTAGAATTTTAAACATCTATTAAAATTCTAAAAATTCTAAACCTATACTGCATTGAACTGTGTATGTATCTATTTTGGAGCTCAAACACTATGACATTATTTCAGGTTACTTTTCCAATAACCAAGCAACCCATTTTAAATTATACATTCATGGTGAAACAGCAGCATTGTTCATATTTCTTGGAGTGGTCAACTTCAAAGCGGAGTATTCCTTAAATTTTAAAAATTGCTAATTCTTTTTTAGATCATTAAAGATCAAATATTGAATCCCAGAGAGATGAAGTGATTTGCTCACAATAACACTGTAATAAAGCTAGCTCTACAACCCAAATTCAAAGTAAGTTTGGTAAACTCTCTTGATGCTAGATCACCAGAAGAAAGTTGCATAGGTAATATGCAATTTCTTAATAGGAAGTGCAACAGAATTCAAATCATCTTGGAGGCCATTAGTGAAAAGCTAAATTTAGGCTGGTCTAACACTGCATCACATTAATGTGAGAAGAAAGGTATGTTTGATGAAGATGACAACCACTCTTCTTCCTTTAAAAACTCCCATTTGCATACTTCACAACTGGAAAAGAAAAAAAAAAAAGCCTAATTATATACCCTCCAAGTTCATTTAAAGCCTAGTTAGAATTCACAAAATACACATACCCATGAAGGAAAAAAACTACAGGACAATAGGAAATTAGAAATCAAAAACCTTTTCATATTTTCTGTGGAGAAAAACTTACGAAACCAATTAAATCAATTTGTGGGGAGTTGTAACATTAAAAGGATCCCAAACTGTGAACATTAAGGAACAACAACTCAAAGGAGCAAAAGACTGAGTTTGGTGATATTTTTTAAAAAATTATAGTTTTAAAATTTTGTTTTGTATTTAAATTTCTATACCCTTACCTCCTAGTTTTTGACACAAACTCATTGTTGCTAATATGTTTATCAAAGTGATACTTATTCTCCTTTTTTTTCATGCAGAGGAAAGTATATAAAGTGAGATTTTAAAATGTTTTAAAGAAAACACAGAGTTTTGCAATATCTTTCTCAGTGTCATAATCTCAGATTTCAATCTAGCAAAAATAAAATCAAGCAATGGCATACTAATTCCTTTAGCAAGCATAAAAATATTTTAAAAACTAAATTCAAATTCATTTTGATCTACCTTAAGCTCAGGACACCCAATGACATTGACTATCTGTAGATTAGCTGAAGGTTAGGGTTGAGAGTGAGGAGAGCTACTGTTCCTTCTTCTGCTCATAAATTCATCATTATCCAATAACCATAGGAAAAAAAGTATTCAGAGACTTAGATGAACGGCAAGTACAGAAAATATTAAAATGAAACTCCACTCATCAATAGTCATTGAAAATGATGATTATGTAAATAAAAGTGAAGGAGGTTTTAATTGATCCTAGAAAGGATTTTGTACAGGACCCTCTTTTTTCCAAGCCCCCCAGCCCTCCACGTTTTCTTCTTTGCCTCCTGTCTCATGACTGTTTGTTTTCTTCTACCTAATTCACATCTTCATTGAGAGTTGTAGCCTTCAGGCCTTGGCTTTGTGGAGGGGTTTGGGATTATAACTTCTTAGTCATGAGGTCCAAGGCTTTGTCTCCACTCTCCAAGAGACGATTAAAATTGAAATTCTAGCTTTCTAAGGAATGGTAGATTTCTCTCTTTAGCACTTGTTTACTTTTTTTGATTTGGGCTTCTGTTCCTTTCTAGGTGTTTGGGAATTTCCCGTACTTTCTTGTGAGCTCACGAATGCTCACGAATTTAATAAGCTGCTTTAAAATACTTTATCCAGGGGCTGCCTAGTGGGCTAGCGGTTAAGTTCGCACGCTCTGCTTCTGGCGGCCCAGGGTTTGTAGGTTTGGATCCCGGGTGCGGACCGATGCACTTCTTGTTAAGCCATGCTGAGGTGGCCTCCCATATAAAGTAGAGGAAGATGGGCATGGATGTTAGCCCAGGGCCAATCTTCCTCAGCAAAAAGAGGAGGATTGGCAATAGATATTAGCTTATGGCTAATCTTCCTCACACACACACACACACTTTATCCAGAATGTTTAGGTGTTTGCTGAAGGAGGTTTATTCAGCTTACCTAACCCACCATATGATCAGAAATGGAAACAATTGTTATAAATCCATACAATGTAAAAGTATAATGTAATGTGAAAAATGGGAGTCAGAGGGAGAAAAACAGGATGAAGGAAGGGAAGATAGGATAATTTTTTCATCTTTCACTGTAGAGTGTCAATAGACACTATTTAAATTTGACTTATAGATCCATATATATACTGTGATTACCAGAGGAAATAAAACCAAGCATTGTTAACAGGGCTTATCTCTGAGACCTGAGTGGGGAGGTGGGACGTTAGGAGAGGAAGCCTTTTACTTTTCAAAAAGGTGGAAGTAAAATTGTCTTTATTCACAGCTGACAATGATCATCTACATAGAAAATCTGATGGAATTGACAAAGAAGCTACTAGAACTAATAACTGACTTTAATAAGGTATCAAGATATAAGATGAATATAAAAAAATCAGTTACATTTCTTTACACTAACAATGAACAAAAGGAATTTAAAAACAATATTATTTACAATAGCAATCAGAATTATGGTATACTTAGGGGTAAATCTGACAAAAGATGTGAAAGACTTGTATACTAAAAACTAAAAACCATTACTGAGAGAAATTAAAGACCTAAATAAAAGGAGAGATATATCTTTTTCATGGGTCAGAAGACTCTATACTTTTAAGATGTCAATTCTCACCAGATTAATCCACAGATTTAGTATAATATCAATCCAAATCCCAACAAGTCTTTTTGTAGAAATTGATAAGTTGATTCTAAAATTCATATGGAAATGCAAAGGACCTAGAATATCCAAAACAACTTTGAAGAAGAACAGAAATGGAGGGTTAATGCTACGTGATTTCAAAATTTATAAAGTTACAGTAATTAAGATAAGGTGGTATTGGAGTAAAAATAGGCACACACACCAATGGAACACAATAGAAAAATCCCAAAATAGACCCAAGCACATGTGAACAACTGATTTTTGACAAAGGTGGAAAGGGAATTTGGTGGAGAAGGATATTTTTTTAAGAAATGGTGCTGGGGAACTGACCCGGTGGTGCAGTGGTTAAGTTTGGTGTGCTCTGCTTCAGCAGCCTGGGGTTCACAGGCTCAGATCCTGGGTGTGGACCTGCGCCACTCATCAAGCCATGCTGTGGCAGCATCCCTTATACAAAATAGAGAAAGATGGGCACAGATGTTAGATCAGGGCCAATCTTCCTCACCACAAAAAAAAAAAAAGAAGAAATGGTGCTGGGACAATTGGATATCTGTATGGAAAGTTATGAACCTCAATCCTTATCTCACATCCTACACAAAAATTAATTCAAAATGTCTTATAGAACCTAAATGTAAGAGCTAAAATAATAAACTTTTGTTAGAAAAATAGAGGAGAAAACTCAAATGACCTTGGGTTAGGCAAAGACTTCTTGGATAAAACAGAAAAGGCACAAATCATACAATACAATATTGATAGATTAGACTTCATCAAAATTAGAATCTTTTGCTCTTGACAGGATACCTTTGAGGAAATGAAAAGGTAAGCCATGCACCGGGAGAAATGCTTGCAAAATATGCATCTGATAAAGAACTTGTATCCAAATGATGTTAATAATTTTTATAACTCAATAAGAAGACACACAACTCAAAAAATGGAAAAAATATGAACAGATATTTCACAAAAAGATATACGAATGGGCAGGAAGTAAATGAAAAGAGGCTTAACCTACTAGTGATTAGGGAAATACAAATTAAAACCACAGTGAGATGTCATTACACATCCATTAGAATAGCTAAAATTAAAAAGATATTTTAATCCTTGCCAAAAGGATTGACAAGGGTGTGGAGCAACTAGAACTCTCATACATTTCTGGTGGGAATGCAAAATGATAAAGGTACTTAGGAGAGCCTTCCAACAGTTTCTTACAAAGTTCAACATACACTTACCATACGACGGGTATCTATCAGCTATCCTAGGTGTCTATCAAAGTAAAATGAAAACATCTGTCCACAGAACACTTACACACTAAGCTCATGGCAGCATTATTTATAATAACAAAAAATTTGAAAATAAGTTGTGGTATATCCATATAACGGAACACTACTTCGCAATAAAAATAAATGAATTACTGATATACACAACAATATGGATAAATCTCAAAAATATCCTGCCAAGAAACCAGACTGAAAAAACAAAGCGAGAAACTTTAAATATTGTATATTTCCATTTATGTGACATTCTAGTAAAGGGAAAAATATTGTGACAGCAGATTTAAGTTTTCCTAGGGCCAGGGGCAGGAGTGAGGTGGGGGGTAAGAGAGGATTGACTGCAAAGAGAGACAAGGAAATTTTTGATGGTGATAGAAATGTTCAATAGCTTGACTGTGGTGGTGATCAAATGACTGCATATATTGATAAAACTTATCTAATTGTACACTTAATACCGGTGAATTTTGTTCTATGTGAATTATAGCTCAATAAAGCTGTTTTTAAAAAGGAATATACACTTATTTCTACACCAAGATGGCATAATAACGATTATAAGTGTACTTTTCAAATGTCTTTGTAGCTGGAAAAATTGGTTACAAGGAATGGGAATTAAAAATCATAGTAGGTATTAGGCCAGATTCATTTCAAAATCCCATCCTAATAAAGCTGTTCTTGAGGATCTTTACTATTTACAGCCTGAAAGCAAAATGTGTGAGAGACATCATGGGTCCTTTACCTTTTGTGTTCTGCCTTCAGAACTTCTTACTACATGTGGATAAATGGATCCCTTATTTATTGCCTTACTTCTTTACAGAATTATAGTGTGTTAATATCCTCTGAGTAGATCCAATGGCCTTTCTGAAGCCTTTTACGTGGCCAGATGGGAAGGGAATAGAACAATATCCACTGGTCCAGTTTTTTCCTCTTTCCAAACATTAAAAAAAAAAAAAAATCAAGATACCCTTAAAATCCTTTTTTCTCCAGTTTCTCTAAGAGAGGGGTTAACAAAGCCCAGTAACACTCTTAACGCTCTCCTGCTGCTAACGGGAGTGCAACAGAGACTGTCACCACGAGGACTGACTCCTGACTGTGAGCTGAGTCTTTCTCAAGAGAAATCTGACAATTAAGTGCAGAAGTTGCCCCTGGATTGCACCAAAGATTATCCCAGCTGGGGGCAGAATATGGCCAAGGGGAAGCCCCTTTGTGGCGCAGATCTAACACCTTCTTGCCCTGCGGGGCTGATCACAGCCCGATAACTAGGAAGCAAATGCATTTTAGATTTATAGAGCTTCACAAGAGGCTCTCCAAAGTAAATTTTTAAAAAATGAAGTTTAGAAAGGGACACATTGTGAGTAAACAAAACTGTGGCGTATTTTAGACTAAAATAAGCAACCAAAATAAGATTATAGGTATGTAGAAAACTTTACCAAAGTTTTTCATTTTATTTGCTTTCCCTCCTTTGGTAGACTGTGTAGCACTGTTCCAGATTCAAGTAAGATTCTCTTTTCTAGGCTGTAGCTTTCAAAAATAATCCTGTTCCCCATACAGGCGATGGCTGGGTGTAGGATCAGAACAGTAGAGGGAGGCAGCTCAACATAGTGTTTAAGAGGGCAGACTTCGGAGTCACATTCTCTTAGTCTGGTTTAAATCCTAAACTGAGAAATGTGTTACTTAGGGAAAATTACTTAATCTCTCTGTATCTGTTTCCTTATGGAGGATAATAATAGTATCTACATATAGAATTGCTACAGGCTTAAGTGAAACAATATGCATAAAAAACCGACAATAGTAACTAGCATTTAGAAAATGCTTGTGTTAACTAGGATTTATTTCAGCTGTCAGACAGAAAACAAGATGGCTGTTTTCTTTCTCATGTAAATATAGATAGCAGCGGGCAGTACAGTGGCCTCACAATCACTAGGGACTTATTCTCCTGTTGTCCCATGTACTTGGCTTGGTCCAAGTTTGTGGCATCCTTGTTCTAAGCAGCAGGATGGAGAAGGGGATGAAAGGATAAAGGGGCAAAGGACACAAGCAAGGTGCTCCTTAAGGAAGATTTCTTAAAAGTGGCCCCATGAACACTTCTGAATATCTCCTATTGACCAGAGCGTTGTCACAAGTCTGTCTAGCTTCAAGTGAGGCTGGAAAAGGAAGTCTGAAAAGGTCCTTTTGCAGAAAAGGTCCAAGAAAAACAGGAGTAATTCTGTTACAGAGGAAGGGAAGAAGATAACTAGTAATCTCTGTCATACTGCTCCATAAATGTTAGCTATTGTTGTTACTTTGTTACCTAGACGGCTTTCCGCTCAGTCTCCAGACCTGGTAGTTCTTCCTAGCTCATGTGATTTATTTTGTACATGCCTCTCCACTTTAACGTGCTGTGCCACATTTATAAACATGTGCTCATTTTTAAATTTTCCTCTTTTCTTTAATATTCTGCTCAGAGTAAGTGTAATACTATCCTTTCCTTATGTTCGTATCTATACTCATAATCTTGAGATATTATTTTCTAATTTATTCAATGTCTTTCTTTTTCAACTAGTCTGTTATGAACTGAATTGTGTCCCCCCAAAATTCATATGTTGAAGTCCTAACTCCCAGTACCTCAGAATGTGACTGTATTTGGAAATAGATTTTTTTAAAGAGATAATTTAGTTAAAATGAGTTCATTAGGGTGAGTGCTAATCCAATAGGACTGGTGTCCTTATAAAAAGACAAGATTAGAACATGGACACATACAGAGGAACGACCTTGTGAAGACACAGGGAGAAGATGGCCATCTACAAGCCAAGGAGAGAGGCCTCAGAAGAAACCAACCCTGCCAACATCTTGATCCTGAACATCTAGCCTCCAGAATTGTGACAAAATAGATTTCTGTTGTTTAAGCCACCCAGTCTGTGGTGTTTTGCTATGACAGCCCTGGCAAAGTAATACATAGCCTGTGATCTTATTTGCTGTCATCAAAGTCCCAACAATAAACAGATGACACTAGAAAGAGGGCAATTTGAGGAGAGTTAAAGTACAAAGGGCTTATTTACTAAGATGTGGGTATAGGGGAACTAAAAAGGATGGTGCATTAACCTAGGGAACAGTGGAGCTACTACTACCCCCTAAACCCAAAGGAGAGAGGCGAAGGAGCCTTTATCAAAAGCTTTAGTTGAGGGATACGACTATCTTGAAGTAACTTTGCAGGGAGGGAGACAGGGTAATAAATACCGTGACCTCACTCTCCTCCCTCCCTGCCTCCAACCTCCTGCCAGTGTTGCCCACTGGTGGAAACCAGCTGGCAGCCAGAAAGCATGGGAGTGCAATGACGTGGTCCATGAAGGTCAGCCTTCTAGAAAAGAGGGTGAAGAATAGTAGAGAGTGAGTGAATCTGGAGAAACAAATAGAGGATATCTAGTACAGGGAAGAACTTTGACTTTTAGTTCTTTTGTATCTTCCTTTCCTCCTTGTTCCCTATCGCCCCCTCCTTCAAGCACGCATAATAACTATGTACTATAGCACATATAGCAGGTCCTCAATATCTGAGAATTGAGCATTTTTCATGCTCAGTAACTTTCAAGTACTGTCAATATTTCCTTCATACTAGTTTTTAGAATATGTCCTCTCACTATTCCTAGTTATAGCCTTAATTCAAGTCCTAACTATATCTTGCTTCTTGTACTACTGCTTCCCTCATGGTTTCTTGTTCTTTTATTCTCTACACCTGAAAAAACAAGGAAAGCAAATCAACTCACAAAACCAAAATACCTTAAAAACGAACACAGTAACCATCTTGGCTATACTTTCTGATTGCTTTCTCTCCTACTTTCACCTTTATATTGCTTCATTATAGTGGACATCAGATTAAGATTGTTTGTGAATATTTAAGTAAGGTTTCTGTCAACTTCCTTTCTAAAGGTGTTATAAATTCCAGCCCACCTTATCCATTTCTGGTAGGTAAGCATTACATCTTTCAAAGTCTACAATAAACTTTTAGGATATTTCTTTTTCAAAGATGATTGCCAAATATAGTAATATGGCTTTCCAAGAGAGGCAAATAAGTTGTAATGTATTGATTATACAACTAAGTTAACTTAAAAATATTCTTATAAGAATTACTCTTACTTACATTGGATACTTCCCTAGTTTGCTCTCAGCAGTGAGAATGCCTGCTCAGATAAAGCTCCATTTTAGATCCACTTATTTATGCACCATTCAGTTCTGCCATCTCTGTAACTGGTTCCTTAGAAGCTGAATTTTCTGGCTTTTCTAGAAACACAATGCTTTGTATTACATGGTTGGGTCATTGAATCAGAGCTGACTCGAAAGAAAATGACATGGGTATTTTATGGGATTTTACTTTTTATCTTTTTGACTTCATTTCAAGAATTTAACTTAAAAATTATTCACTTTCAAAAATAGGCATTTTTAACCCTAGGAAAAATCCCTTGTCAGAGACTTTTATATATCTTATTAAATTATTCACATTAACATTTCTTGTCGTTCATCAATCTTCAACACAAATTAGTGTTCTTTCTTTAAGGGTTATTTCTTCTGGGTGAACAAAGATATTACATTCAATAAGAAGTCTGTTAATTATTGTGATACACATTTGAAGCTACAAATAGGGTATCCCTGTAATGTAAATCCAATTGTTTTTATTTTTTTTATAATGAGCTGGAGATTGTAGTGCCAAAGTAGGGTACTGAGTTCAAGGGCACTTAAGTCATCATCTTAGAAAATAATTTGTCTATTTCTTGATTATATTAGTTTTTTCTGATCTTTGTAAATCTAGTATCCAAAGTTCACTGTAATTTTATCTCAGTGGATTTCTATATTTTGTGGTTAATTAACACCCCACCCTCCCCATAGGAAGAAAGAAAAACAAAGAGACAAATTGTTTAAATTCAGTTTTCCTACTATATTTCAGGGCCATTTTATTCATCAAGCACTATGTTCAGGACTTACATATTTCCCAAGCTCCTCTGAAAATGTTGGGGATCTGATAAAAGTTGCCTTCAAAATATGAAAAGAAAGCTGCACATCAAAATGAACAAATACTTTATTAGATGTCCACAAAACTTCCATTATGTCACTTGTAAACTCAATTCTTTGTTAGGTACATTTTATGTGATATATAGGGGCATTTTAATATGTTTGATATGATGTGGGACTGGAGGTCTCCAAAACCAAGTTCTAATCAGTACTTTCACATTAAGCCAGATCTATGAAAGTCTTAAAAATGACCTTAATCTCTTTTAGGGAAGAAAGTACTAGATAAAATTTTAAACGGTGCTTAGAGGCAAGTGTTTTAAACATTCCACTGTACAATGTATATTTTTGTGTTCTCTGTCCCTAAAAATAAAAATGTTAGTAAGCAGAAAAAAATTTTCTGAAAAATATTACTGCACATAAATTCTCTTTTCAAAATCAAAACAGCAAGAGACAAATTCATGTAATTTGAATCAGCGATCTTTATTTTTTTCTTTATTAGTGGCTCAGGTAAGTTGCTAAAAAATATACAGATAAAAAAATCAGTCATATGCTTTAACAGTTGACATAAGTACTCAAAAACAATTTAAATATAGGCTCCATAGTGTATTGTGATGTTGGTGGGGGGGAGGGTGAGATGTATGACATGTTCCAGTGGGAAGACACTTTTAGTATACTTAAAATAGGAATAATGGCCTTAAGAATTTTTTTGGCAGTTAAAGATCAAATAAAATCACATTTTTGATAAAAATTGAGTAAAAATAAAATAGTTTTCAGCATATCATGTATTATTAATTGCTGATTAAGTTATAAGAATTAATCTCTAACACAGCTCAAGTTCATTATTGTAAAAATCTACGTGGGGTTCACAAAGTTCCTAAGAAATGCGGGTAGAAATATCTGTTAACTTTATTTATAGTAAGTATTTACTCCACCAAAAAAGGTCCTAATTTCAAAAAAGTATTACATGAACATATGTTTAGTATTTTGAATCAATTCACCTGGTGCGCCATCTATGAAAATTAGAATTTTATAATTGAGCTCATTCAAGTCTTTTAATCCTTGATTTACAAGCTTTTTCTTCCATCTCCCAAAGCCTTGAGTCTTAACTATTACCTACAGAGTTTACATGACTTTCTCAACCTGGTCAGAGTTAGCACCAAAATCTCTCAAATACCCTTAAAGTTACCTCAGAAAAAGGTTATATGATCTCCACCATGTTTATGATATTGCAATTCCAATAGGGAAATAGGAAAAATTTCTCCTTAATCATCTAAAGTTCACTTTAAGCCCTCAAAAGCAACTTCTTTGGTTTCTAGATCAATTCAGGACTATAAAGTGGCAGAACTCATTTCTTGGAGCAGCAAATCAACATTATCTACTGTATGGTCACCCTTAACAGATTTTTGAAAACTTGCCAGGGATAATTTTACCACCTATTATTTATCCTTTTCTCTGCAGTGTTGAATAAAAATATTAAGGAAAAAGTGGGTTAGTTAGGTAGGTAATACAATAACAAATACTTCTATTACTGATTCCTGGGGCTTGGGGCAGGTATTATTGACATATAATGTATATATAATATAATGTGTATTGTACTATAACTTTGACAATTGTAAACACACATGTATATACTACCCAAAACAAGTTCTAGAATAGTGCTCTCTAGTAGAACTTCTGCAGTAATAGAAATGTTCTGTATTTGCACTGTCCAATCTGGTAGCCACTAGCCACATGTGGCTACTGAGCACTTAAAATGTAGCTAGTTTGACTGTAGAATTGAATTTTAAATTTCATTTACTTTTAATTAATTTACAATTAGTTTTTTTTTTTTTTTTTTGTGGGGAAGACCAGCCCTGAGCTAACATCTGTTGCCAATCCTCCCCTTTTTGCTGAGGAAGACTGGCCCTGGGCTAACATCCGTGCCCATCTTCCTCCACTTTATATGGGACACCGCCACGGCATGGCTGACAGGCAGTGCGTCGGCGGGCGCTCGGGATCCGAACTCGTGAACCCCGGGCTGCCAAGCGCGGACTAAACCGCTGCGCCACCGGGCGGCCCCTACAATTAGTTTTTAATAGCCACATGTGCCTAGTGGCTATCCAGTTGTATGGTGCAGAACATTTCCATCACCCTAGATAGTTCCCTCATGCTCCTTTCTAGTAAATCCCACCTCATCACCCTGCCATCAGAGGGAAACACTTAAATACAGATTAGTTTTTCCAGTTCTTAGATTTTACATAAGTGGATTCAGACAGTACGTACTGTTTGTGTCTGGCTTCTTTGGAGATTCATCCATGTTACAGTGTGTATCATTAGTTCCTTTGAATTGCTCAATAGTATTCCACTGCATGAATGTATCACAATTTGTTTTTCCATCCTCCTACTGATAGACATTTGGGTTGTTTCCAATTATTTGGTTTTAATGATGCAAATATTGTATTTGACGTTCTGCATTAAATGAAGGGAAAAAAGCTACATGTGTATATCAAAAGATATTTTGATCTTGAGATAAGATAGTTAATTTATGATTTTATTATCATCTTTCTGTGTTGGGGGTTAAAATTGAATTCTAGGTTATATATAAGGATGGACATACCTCAGGACTGCCGAGTAAACAGTTGGTTTGTACTACTTCAAGAGAACACAAATAGAAAGACAAATCTATCAGAAAAGAAAAAATTGCAATATTTTAAAAACCAAAATATACTTTGGGTGGGGACAGATAGAGTTGGGGGTGCTCCAGAGAACAGTGGAAAACTATGTACACTTTTAAATTACCTTGGCCTCTATCACTCTCTATCATTATTGATAATTAGCATATATCCACAGAATTTCAGATCTAGTAAAGGCAATTAGTAATCCAGTACTCTAATTCCCCAGTGCTCTGCAAAGAAGTACTCAATAACCACTGGTTTAAATGAAACCATTCATTTCACATATGAGAACTAAGACTCTGTCTCTCAATTGAAAAAAATCAGATATTATAATCAAGTGAAAAATTTTTAAACAGGTGTGATTTCTGCTTTATAAAAGGATTCATCACAAATTCAGTGGTAAGCTGCCACAGACTGATACATTTTCAAAACTCTCATAAATACAATTTTTCAAAAGTAAACCTATCACATATCTGTATTTTATCTCTTCACATACAGCTTTCTGTTTTACAAGCATGAAACTAATTTTTTAGTTCTTGAATATGCAGCAGATATCAATAGGAGGAAAGAACCTAATAGATAATATTGAAAAGGAAATTTACCCTTAAGAATGAACTAATTTATAAAGTATATAATCATATACAATCAGGGCTTCATATTTTTCAAAGGTTCAGATACAAATGTGTTAATCGATGTCTCTGCCAATCACTCCAAGCTGAGAGCAAAAACAATCCAAGTTCAAAGGACATTTTAAATTCATAGACATTGACTTTGAGCATTTTACAGAAAGGAACTATATTTGACCCATTTTAGGTACTCAACAAATAATTATTGCACTGAGAGTACTGAATTTTTCAAGGAATGCAAAATAATTTTTGATTAGGTACCTTTTCTCATTTAGCCCAGTGTATATTGCACAGTGACAGGTGATAAATGTTAGACATTGCTGGATCTTTTCTGTGACTTCTTAACAAATAATTTATTTCTGAAATATATGTACCACATATGTGAAGAGGAAACTATGCAGCTTAAAAATGACCAAAAAGGAGATCCTATCAGAACTGACTGTAGGCAAAGGGATTTCTGGGTCCTTTCATAACTAGTTACAGCACAAAATAATACATGCATATATAATCCAGTATGTTTCCGAATAGACAGCTTGAGTTGGTAGCTTGGTTATTTGATTCAGTGTGGTAGTAATATTGAAAATTTCATATTATAGTAACTTTAATATGGTTAGAAGTCATACCATCAATTGTCCTAGAACAGGGAAAAATATTCTAAATCCTAACTTTTAAAGAACTCACTTAAAGAAATTTATCTATTCCTAATTCAGGAAACGATCACATCAGGAAGTAGGTTAAAACAAAAGTCTTTAAGCAGCTTAAAACTGATGTTACAACGTCCTCGCACAAAGGTCACACACTTTTTCTAAAGGAGAGTTCCTCAAAGTACCTATTTTCACTCTTGAGACACAGTTTTGCACAAGCTTCATTATGTGGTTTTTCTTGCCTGCAGATTAAAAGCAATAAATTAAAAGGGTAGGGCGGATAACAGAGCTGCGTTCACTGACAGCAGTAAGAAGCAACAGCTGATAGTGAGGGAAGGGACAAGCAAACTATAAGACAAAAGAACTAAAAAAGAAAAGCTATTCAGAGCTGTGTAGCGTGAGCAAACAGTCCCGCACACCGTTACAGGAATAGAGGATTTTTATCCGTAAATGTAATATACGAATATTCATAATTACTACCAGTTTTCATACAGCTGGAGTGCATACCTTATTTCCCATGTGTATGTCGAAATTATTCTAAATCTGAAGAGTTTAACTGCTGTTGGTCATTGTCATTTGTCTCAGACTAGAAAGGCCTTCTACATGGTGGGTCACAGAACCTTTTAGCTTTGGCACTGTACTCACCACTGTTCACAATTACATTGTAACACATTATTATCAGAACCTCTATAACTCACTATGAGATTACCAAAGGCAACAACATTACTTTCTTAAATCTGTTGTTTAAATAGTTCATTCCTAAAATTCCCTTGTCTGATATTCCATGACACAGAGCCATAAAATAATACCACTGACTTTGAAGACTCTGTGCCTGTTTTCCCTAATATGAGAATATTTCGTACCTAATAGTGGCGTTATGAGGATTAAATGAGATAATGTATGTAAAACACTAAGCACAATGTCTGGGGCTGTTTAAGGGCTCAGTAACGGTCGCTATTATTATTTTAGCACTGTGAATTTATGTCGGTCCAAATCCCTTAGTTTGCAGGTGCAAAAATTAAGCCTCAAGAGAACTGACTTCCTAAAGCTCTACTTCTAATGTTATTGTCTTGGATAAGCAGCTTAACTGCCTGTGTTGGAGGTTTGGGGTATTGGCAGGGCCAGGGGTATGTGCCTGTAGGACTCTCATCTGCAGAGAATTGGATGAGTGTGTTAAAAACGCGAGGTATTAGAGGCTGTGCAATCCCAACGGGTGTTCGAGATAGCGGGTTGTGTGCTAACAATATCCATCACGGACGGAAGCCATTCGTCTCTGTCAATACAGCCGGAAACAGCAAGACCCTGAGATACAGCGGGTTGTCAAGTAACCGGGGCCGAAGGCAGGGAAAGTCATAGGATAGTGGTTGGGCTCAAATCCCCGTTCGGTCAACTTCAAAGAGGGACGAGCCCATTCTTTAAGGGCTGAAGATAACAGGGAACTGGAAACTAACGGGGTGCTATCTCCCGCAGGTGTAAGTTACCCCAACCCTCAACGCCTTTCGCGGAGCGGGACCGCCATGCGTTTTCTCGTCCTCCGGTGAGGGCAATTTCTTGCTCCTTATTAGCACTTACTCCCCGCCCCCTGGGTAGGTGAGTGGGGACCGCGCCTCTCCGCTCTGGAATGAAGGCCGGACGAGCTCCGACCTTGCCCTCCGCGCGCCGGGACGCCGGGAGTCAGGCGCGCTGCCCACCAGCGGCCCGGACTCACTGGCCCCAAGATGGCGGCGGAGGCAGCAGCTCACGGCCCGGCGCCCGCGCTCCTCAGGATCGTGACCTCAGGAGGCGGGAGCGGGACGGAGCACGGAAAGCCGGAGAGCGAAGGCAGCTAAGACCCTCCAGTGCAGCGCAGGGTCCGGAGCTCTGGAGTGCCCAGACATACTCTAAGCCAGCAGGCCATGCAACTGGGAACACCACCGGCGCTTCAGACTCGGGGGGGGGGGGGGGGGGTGGAATAGAGGGAAAAAGGAAAAAAAAAAAAAAAGCAAGCAAGCGGCGGCACATCCGGGACCCTCCGCCCGCCCCGCCTCGGAAATGACGTTTTAGGTCGGGGTAGGAGCAGAGGCTGCTCTTCCAAGTAGATTCTGATTTGGCTCTCTAGCTGGTCTCCCCACAAAGTGTCTGGAATCGTCCTTAACACTTCCTCCCCCCGGGTTAGCCGTTACCCTCTCGCGGCTCTAAGGCTTCCTTTCACAAAGCTGGCTGCTGAGACTTGCAGCTCGCGTTTCACAGAAAGTATCTTTCGCACACGCCCCTGAACAACCCCTTCAGCCTGGCCAGCGCTTGTACTAGCGTGCCTCCGAGAGGACTCTCGAGTGACCTCGGCCCTGCCAAACCTAAGCGCATCTCTTCGGAGCCCGTCCTCAGAATCCCGGCCTCGCGGCCCCCAGCCCGGGTTCGGGGACTGTCAGTCACGGCGCTGGGCCCGCCCCTTCCGGCGGCTCTCCGGGCCCGCCCCCTCCCCTCTTCCCTCCCTACCCCTCCCCGTACGAGTGTCTCCCTCTCTCTCTCTCTCTCTCTCTCTCTCGCTCTCTCTCTCGCTCCCTCTCTCGCTCCCTCTCTCTCTCTTTTGTGAGTTATAGCAACCGTTGCCTTGTGAATCAAGCGCCATAGTCACCGTAGTCCTGGCGACTGTTACCCATCAACAACAACTACTCCTCTCCTCCTCCTCCTCCTCTTCCTCCTCCTCCTCCCCACCACCACCATCTCCATCACCCACCAACACCACCACAATAATCCACAGCCAAGGTGAATATTCTTCGGTCTCTACATGTGTGTGGGAGCGTGTGAATGCGTGTGAACGCGTGTGTCCGTGCGTGTGTGTGTCCGTGTGTGCGAGCCGAGTGTGGCTGTGCGGGGGTCTCACTCCTGACACCGGGGGCTGCCGCTGCGGCGCCGCTGCCGAGGGGCTCCGTCCCCCGGGCTTGTTTACAATGGACCGTGCGCGCCGCGGCTGGGTCGGGGGTGTGGGCGCCGCGCCGCCTGCCCGCCCGCCGGCCCCGGCCCTCGGCGGCCGCGCTTCAGGGATGGAGCGGGAGCTCGGAAGGCTCCGAGACGAGCGGGAGAGGGAGCCACAGTTTGCCGATGCGGATGGTGAAGCTTTCCCCTAGGTCTGGTCTGAGAAAGAAGGGTCAGGTGAAGAGAGAAGGCTTTTCTCCCTTTCTTTCTTTAATTTTCTTCTTTCCCAAAGCTGCTTGTTTCCTGCTTCTTTCAAAACCGAAATAGACAACAATGTGCAGGGGGGGACCCAAGAGCTGATGTTTTGTTGTTGTTGTTGTTCACTTGTGGGGCCTTGTTAAGGATTTTGTTATTTTTATCCTCGTACAACGGTGAACTTTTCCCACCGCCTATTCCCTTCATTTTTGCTCCTCTTTGCCTTGTGCTAAATGCGCTGCTCTTCTTTTACCATCATCAGCGGCACGGTTTTCTTTTTTCTTTTAAAACTGTGTTTTCTTTGTGCTGCAAACAGTCTTAATATCCATTCAGCACTCTTCCCTGCCCCCCTTACGTCTCCCCCCACACCCCTTGCACACACATTGAAACCAGGGGCCTTTTCGCTGGGCTCTTTGCTGCGCTGGCAAAAGATTTTTTTTTTTAAAGTCTCTGTCTTCTCTTTTTCTCTTTTTTGGTGTGTGTGCGTGCGTGTGTGTGCGCGCGCTTGTGATTTAAACCGGATACAGGGCATCTGTGAGACTTGGGTTAGTAGTTATTGACAGTGCTTTATCCTTCATGTGGAGGTGGGAGGGGTAGTAGTGAGGTTCCATTTCACTTGGATGAGCCTCCTTCCCCACAGTGGAGTGTTAACAATTTTGCTTGTGGTTATGAGACTTTGTGTGTGATAAGCAGGGAAAGGACATAAGGAAGCTTTGTGAGAACTCAGTTTACAATGTTATTTGTGACAGCTACGGTACTTAAAAAGAGTGTTTTTTTTTTTTTATCCTCTCTGTTCGTTTTCCTTTGAGAGTTGAAATTGAAGTCAAGTTGTTCATAAAGAATGTACGAAGCTTCTCAACTTGAAACGTGTGTATATTTCACTTTCTTTGTGGTTAAGATCTCGGCGTGTGTGTACTTAACATATTCTTTCTTATTTAGTTTTTTAAATTTATTTTTATTTATTTTACTTTTTTGGACAGTGACTTAAACCTGCTGAGGAGAGAGAACTTTTTTGCTTTTAAATCTTTCTTTTAAAAATCTATTCTTCTCTGTAGATTTGAATACTTATCGGTCCTCAAGTAGTAGGGCTCTTAGAGGTAACCCCATATTACAAATCCAGTCAATTTGTTCATTTTTCAGCTGAACGTTTAATTAATAGATTAGTTAGATTAATAGTAAAGAGTTTTGATAATGTGTGCTAAAACAAATTACATTTGCACATATTGGAAGTTTCCAATTTGGAATTTTAAAATACTTATTTAAATAGCCTTCTTTCCAACAGCAAACATATATTGATTTACCTGACAGAGCAGCCTGTGAATAATGTGATAGTTTTAATTATTCTTGAGATTGTCAATGAGCAGATTGGGTAATTGTAATGCTATTAAGGCTAGTATTTTGTAAAATAAGAGTTAGGGGTTAAAAAACTTTTCATCTTTCAATTCATTTCCTTGTGATTGCTATTTTAAATGAGGATGATATTTCATTCTGAAAGAAATCTTTCTCCAAGCACTCAATTTCTTTATATTTATTCACCCCCTCCCAAACCTGGGTTTCATGCAGATCTCTAATACTAACTTCTATCTTTTTTTTTTCTGTTCAGATGAGTGTCAAATGCCTGAACACTTTTGGATGGTGAAGCTCCTGGGTCCTAAAAACTCTCTCTGAAGTTAATAGGAGTTTTGCTGTCTTGAGAGTTTCAGACCTTATGCTATTTACATAATAGGTTTTCAGTGGAGTAGATTATATGCTATAATGTTATGGTTTAATATTTTTATTTGCAGTGCCCAAGAACTTTTCTGAGGCATTTCACTCATTACAACTATCTCAGGTTTTCTATAATTTAGATTTTCATTTACAAGTTGATCAGAGAACAGAACAGAACTTAAATTGAATTCTATTACTTATCCATTTTTAAAAGCACATATGTGGTATAAAAGTTGCTGTTAGAGATGCTTTGGCCTCAAGTATGTCCACGTTATTCATATGGATTGAGTAAATAATAACCAGAATTACTAACAAATGATAAATTTTAAAATTTAACAAAATGATAAATACTTAGCAGTTAGTTTATTCTGTGATATTTTTCCTAGGAGGGACTATATTAGCTATTGCTATTCTCGTGTCCTCTCAGTTTTTAGACTAACGGAAATCTGTGAAAGTAACCACGCTTTAAAACTAAAACTATTAAGTAGGAGTTACTTGTAATTTGTTTTGAGTAGCTGAATATCTGTGATTTGTTGTATGTCTGTTGTTCATAATGTCTGTCTCAATCTTTTTAGATTGTTTTGCCTATGAATTGCATTAAAATGGTTTAGGCATATTTATGTAGTACATTTACATGTATAATATAGTAAACTAAATGCATTCCTAAAATACACTATTCCACAATGTTTTCATTATATGAGATAGTTATGCTTAATTTAAAAAATAATATATTATTTCTTCAGTATTCAAATAGTCTTGTGCTCTACTGAGGTACTCAAAAGGTTTATAGTTTATAAGTTGAATATACTTTAACTGTAAACAAATTTTTTTATCCTAAACAAATTTAATGTGGTAAGTTTATTACCATTAAAAATTAGCAATTAAAAAATGAATGAATCATAAATCAAGATAGATTCAATATATTATTTAAACGGTATATGTTACTTTTTGGTAACATGTTTCATAATTCTTGAGAAAGTTGATGTTGTGTTTCCTCTAAACTTGCAACTGAAGAAATTAGTAGATGGAACATGATTTTGCTTTTCAAATTTTAAAGTGTTTGAAAGGGTGAATATAGCATCACATGTGTGGAAAGAGTTAAGAAAAAAATTAAAAAGCTTTCCTGAACAGTCTAATAGGATTGTTACTTTGTTCTTGGTATCTATAGTGAGACTATGTTATAAGAAATGAGAATACCAAAGAAGTTAACCTTTAAGTTATGGAGAGTCGGCTAGTTTTTTGTTCTGTTTTTACGCTGAGCGTTTGGCTAAAAATCCTCTACTTCCAGTTACTTTAAAAATAAATACTTAGTTTTCCTAACAGAATCATTTGCCTTTAACTCTTTGGTATAGATTCCTAGTGGCCATCACAAGACAGATTTTAAATTCCTTTCTGTTCACAGGTGCATAGTTTTCCCGTATTTTGGAAATCCAAGATTAAGTGGATTTGACTAAATCTGGCTTGTTAGGGACAGATGGCTGCTTTAAACAGGTGTCACTTTCATTTCTAGTGCATTGTGTTGGGCCTTCCAGCGGTTCACAAAAGGGCTGTCTAAAGCAGGTGGCATCCTTTGCTTTTGTCCTTAGTAAAATATACTTTTGGAGTTCATTATTTTCCTAGGAAATTTTTTTTTAAAGTAAAAGTTTTGAACAATTCAAATTAAGGTTCGTAAGTTTAACATAACTTTTATTTCTGAATATCATTCTATTTTCAAGCTGTATAAATTGCAGATCCTCTCACAAAACACCTTAAGAATTCTTAAAAGTGATGATAAATTCCCTTTGAATCCTGAAAAAGTACTCAGCAGCAGTTTACAGTTTAATCAAATTTATCTGAAGCAAAAAGCCAAGGCAGATTTGAATAAAGTGAAATTTGTTTACTGTGACCAATTAACTTTTGCCATCCCATACTTAAAGAACTTTTTTTGGACAGCATTATTTTAATTTGAATGTTAAATGTTGGAAACCGGTATTGTTTTTGTTGGTTCATTATTTTATATACTTTCAAACTAAAACATTTTCCTGACCTACTTCAATTGTTACTATAAAGTTTTAGTGCTCTTTTTAAATGAAAACTGTTTTTGAGCATTAATGTTTAAACATATGTACTGGAGTAAATAAAAGAGTATCAACCTATTGATTTCTAACGTTCATTTTTACTGATTCTATCCTTTTTTTGTGAGAATTTTATACATCTTATAACAGATGCACCAGAGGGTGCTGTGTTGTTTGCAACATGAGATTATCATCACTAAGGATGTTAACTGATTAGAACTTTTATTTAAAGAAAAAATTTTAATTATGTATGCATTCAAGCATATGATAGCCTTATTTCTGTGGAGTTTTAAACTTAATATACTGTCTTAATTGGCAGTTTTATATCAAAGCCTCTCTTTCTGTACTAATACAATATATATTAGTACAACATAAAACAATATCAGGATTCAACATAAAACAATATCAGGATTCATATCTTGCCATAGTCTTAATGTCAGCATGAGTCTTATAGGCATATACATTGATTATCTTCATATGCAGGTCTTTCAATCTCTATCTTCAAATTTTAGTTTAACTTGAAAATCATACTATTTTAGCAGCGTGGCTTTGTGCTCATAAATTTGGTGGTGTCGGCATGTGTCAGTGTATTGTACATTCTTATATTTTTATATGGCATAATTAAGTGATATGTTTTTATAGTGTAATCTAGAAAACAAAGCTACCTCAGAAGTATAAATGGTAATAATAGTTATCAGGCAAAGTAAGTCAACAATAATAATAATATTCAAAATTGGAGAATTTGGTCCCTACTTCATGCTGTTGGAGTAGTCTGGTTTGAACATTTAATTTGGCTTTACTATCTGAAAAGTTTTAGATTCTCTGCCTTCCTCTGTGCCATATACTTCTAAACTGCAAGTGACCATATATTGCTTTCTGTGTCTGCATATTTGTTCAGTGAGAGTTTTTTAGGAGAACTGTTGGATCCAATCTTTTGGACTCTTCTTGCATCATTGACTTTCCTTCCTTGGCAGTGTATACTCTAAAAGAGAAATAGTGAAACAGTGGTAGTATCTTCCTCAAGTAAGCTTAGAAAAATGTAGTTACATCATATAAACTGTTTTCACCAGATAATGGATTTATCTATGGTATTATTCCACATTTACCTACAATCAGCAACATGTGATTTTTTTTTTAAAGTACCTTTTTAAGACATAAAACTTCATGTGTTGGCTGTCACAGAGTCCAAAACATCAATAGAGAATAACAGTATTTTTGAATACTTAGTTTATGCCACAAAGATTTTGAAAGTATATTATATGACATTGTTTCAAAACCTCTATATTTGAAATTTTATATTTCATATCAAAGTACAAGGTGTACTTAGTGAAAACGAGTCAGTTAAAAAATTGAAATATAGGGCCGGCCTGGTGGTGTAGTGGTTAAGTTCATGCATCCCGCTTCTGCGGCCCAGGGTTCGCAGGTTCGGATCCTGAGCATGGACCTGTGCACAACTTGTCAAAGCCACGCTGTGGCAGGCGTCCCATATATAAAGTAGAGGGAGATGGGCACGGATGTTAGCCCAGAGCCAATCTTCCTCAGCAAAAAGAGGAGGATTGGCAACAGATGTTAGCTCAGGGCTAATCTTCCTCACCAAAAAAATAAATAAATAAAAAATAAAATTGAACTATATTTAGGGTCTCAAATAGGTATAAGTTTTGTTCTTTAAATAGATCTATGGGATGAGTATTTTTGTTAAGAACACAGGCTTTGGAGTCAGATTTCAGATAATCTTATTAGCTATGGGACCTTGAACAAGTTATTTAGCTTCACTTAGCCTCAGTTTTCTCATCTGAAAAATAGGATCAATCTTACCTGCCTATGGGGTTGTGTGAAGATTAAAAGAGATACTTCATGTAGTGTCCTTTGCTCAGTATTTGACACAGAATACAAGCTCATTATGTGTTGGCTCTTATTATTAGCGAATACTGAGAAGATACCCATTCTAATCTTTTTGTCATCTAAGAATCCTAATAACATGGTCCTGACCATCTCCTTCCCAAGGGACCCTAAGTTCTAAAAGACTTTGCCCAGTAATCTACACTTGTTAAATAATTATTCTCTCCTCTACCCTTTTAAAAATAAATCAAAGACACAAAGCTATCAACCACAGGTTTGGATTACTGTTTGATAACCAGTCTTGTTATTAC
Source organism: Tapirus indicus (assembly GCA_031878705.1). Lineage (NCBI taxonomy): Eukaryota > Metazoa > Chordata > Mammalia > Perissodactyla > Tapiridae > Tapirus > Tapirus indicus. The sequence goes on along the minus strand of CM062927.1, from coordinate 62,301,074 downwards.
ATTGAACTAGTAGGATGCTAGCCTAAAGTTATATTTTGGTTTTACTCTGCAGCTATTATAATGGATTCTTACTACATTTGGATAACTCTCCTGGTCCAGCGATCTCAGACCTAGAACTCATGATGCAACATTTCTTAAACTCTTACACTTCCCATTGTCCAGTTTATATTTTCTTTTTCATATCTGTTATACATAAATTCACTTGAAAACATTTTGAGCCCATTTATAAACTTTATACAAAATACAGTCAATATATAAAAATAATAAATAGTTGTATAAAGATGAGTTCATCAAGGAATTATTCTACAGTTTTATAATGCACTGCTAGAAATTATTATTTTACTAATGGTACAAAAATGTTTGAGATCATCATCACTTGTATACCTGTAGCAATAAGTAATTTTGGAATAATTTGCCAACCCAAGTCGTGAGGTATAAAGTAACTTTGGAATGTTGTGCAGTAAAACATGTCATAGGAAATAGGGGAAAAATGTCACCTTTGGCTCCCTTTCTTTGGATATTAAAGATGTTTAAAGAAACATTTTAGTTGGCTACTATATATAAAGTTGCTATTTAGTAATTTGCTATGTTTATATGTTTTTCTAAGCATTTTGACTAAGAATGAAATGTTTTTCTCATTTTAGAGTGATCTAAATATGCCCGATCTTGCTCAGACCGGAAATATGATTTATACATTACAATTGAACATTTACCTGATACTGTGTGTCATCTTTTTTGCTGAAGCATAGTATGTTGTACAGGCTTTTTGCCTGCCTCCCTCATCTTACCTGCTTCCGTCCTCCCCACTCCTGTTAAGTGTTTAATTAATTATATGACTCCTTTTACATTATTTTTATAGATAATTAGCCCCAACATATAAAATAGGCAGACTTTCAGCTCAGCCACCTCTCTGCTTCCTTTCTCTGATGAATTTGACACACGTTTCTAAAAAGAACTTTTGGAAAAAGGCTAGGAAATGTGACTTAGATGATAAGATTGTATATCATCACCATTTTCGATCATCTATTATTTTCTTACAATTTCTATCCATCTGACTGCCCTCTTAAAAAAAATACATACCCTTGTTCCAAGCATGATTTTACTCCAGGAGGCTCCCTTCCTAGACCTATCTATGTACTGGCCTCTGGCTAAGCACTTTAGGTTAAATCTCTAGTCCAAAAATATTGTTTGCACAATCACATATGCCTGCTCATTGCTGACTCTTAACGCCTGTATTATTCTTTCTCACCACTTTTATTAGAAACCAGTCAGTACTGTTTGCCTTTGCTTTACAGTGAATGGTCAAGACTACCAGAAGTTCCTGGTGCTTCCTGTTTAGTCAAAAAGGGGTAAGGGCTGATAGGAGCTGAGCCCAGGAAAACTAAGATTAAGGCAGCTGGCCTGAAAATAAAATTGTTAGTTGATGAGAGGAGACAGATGTATTGAGAGGTGATGTGGAAGGAGAAAGGGGAGAGGGTGACTAGGCTGAGAAATAAAGGTCTTCACAAGTGCCAGCCGAAGGAGGGTAAAGAGGAGAAAACAGATGTTCTGTTCTAGTACTCAGTCTGCCGCTAACTGTAAAACCTTAGCTCGTCACTTAAACCCTCTGGGTCTCGGTTTCTCCATCTGTAAAGTGAAACAATAGGACTATGTGATCTTAAAAGCCCTTTCTAGCACTAATCGTCTATGATTCCATGGTAAGGTTGGCGCTGGGAAAAGGGAATCATGCCAATCGCATGGAGCCAGGAATTGGTGTTTCCTTTTCCAGTGGACTCAAAGGCTAGCATTTTGCTTGCCTATTGTTTCTCTTGATAAGTCCAGCAAAGAAAAAACCCAGAGCCTGGGTGTAGCATAATGGCCATGCCTATGGCACAGTCTCAGGGGATTCCACCATTTCAGTGGCCCCTGTAGGGAGCTGTGACCAAATGCCCTGATTTCCTCACCCACATAGGAATGAGCTGAGTCGCACAGCTTGAGCTCCTGCCTGGTCAGCTCCTCTATGTCTGTGTGCCAGACAAGTGTCTGACAGTTGGGGCTCCTGCCTGTTGCTCACCAATGAGATATTTAAAATAGGACATAATTTCCCAAGTATGTGGATAGGCAGTTTGACAGGCAGAGAGAGGAATAACCCGAGCTCGCTCTCTCATCAGAAGCAATAAAAATTAATTTAGGTTTCTGTTCATCTCATTTTTCAGCATTTCCTCCCCGGTTATTAAAGCTTTGACTTTTTTTTTTTCCTTCATGCAATTCAGCTGGTTTTAGAAAGAACTGAAGTCCTGTCCAGGAGTCTAGGCAAGTTCTGAGGGCATTGGGGCCCTGCCCTGGGAAGCATTGTCATCATCCACACTAGTGTTCTTTTATATTTTTCTATTGGTAATACTTATTGCTTTTCTTTTTTCTGAATATTGTTTATACTTGGATAAGCATTCTTTTTATTCAGGTTTGGTAGCAGGAAAATTATTGTGTCTTTTGGTCAAGAACTGTGCATTTCCATAAAATTTTACTTTATGTTAATTTGGCAAGTAGACTTATCAAGATTTTAGAGCATTGCAGACTATGAAAGAAAGCATTTTTGTATCAGTTCACGATAAGTCTTGTATTCTGCTATATCTCACCTCTTTTACCTATCTAATAAGGAGTGTGTGAAAAATTAATAGATTGTAGTCATTGTTGCTTTTAAAATTTTTTGAATGATTATTTTTATTGATTAATGTAAACATATCAAAGTGTCTGAACTACATTCAGATTGAAATACTTGATAGGATTCAAACATTTCAATATAATAACTATCATCCTTATTAATGTATCTGGCCCTCTTCAGTCTCAAACAGCGTAATTTGTCTTAATGTGCAAAACCATTTTAGCAACTCTTTGCTTGTCAGTGAAGTTTCTTTCTTCCATGCTTTAGTTGTGGGGAAGTGAGGGAGGTTGCTGGAGAGAGGCAGGAAGAAGCAGATACATTTAGAAATCATATCCTGTTTCCATTGTTAAATACCAGTGCATTGCATACTCTACCCAGTTTGTTTTCCTGGACTGTGAAGTTTTGGTGGGGGTAGGGGTTGAGGTGGGGATTGGGGGCATGGGAAGGGGGGAGACAGAACCAACTCAGGAGATCCAGTGTTTCTTCCAGATCTCATTCCTTTTCTGCTGTAGTATTGTGCAGAGTACATATATTTTGTGAGGATAGGCATCTTATTACTTTTGTTTGTCAGTGATTCTTTTTCTCCTCAAGACTGACTGTATCTGTCTATCCCTTAGTACATTAGTGAATGTGCAGTAATATCCTACTAAGGAGCCTATGTTGTGATTTAGTCATGCACAGCTTTAGAAAGGTAAGAATGAAAGAAAGGAGTAGTGAGAAAATCTAGTTCCTGTGCCAGATAATGGAAATGATGCCTTAAACCACCTCTTTGCATTTTGTTTTGGGTAGATTGTTTTGTGGATATATTTTTTTGCAGTAGAACTTAGGTTTTTCCCCTGCTCCTATTTAGGCTGACATTTTAAAGAACCAAAGGGTATAATCTGTCACATCAGGCTTTCACTGACTGGCATCTGATTATATCTGATGACAATCTTGGAGATGAATTTTAGTGAATTGTCAGCATAAAGGTCATTAATAAAAAACACATGGAAAGATACTATATTAGTGACCTGAAAATCACCTTTACCATTTTAAACGTACAATATGTATTTTGATGTGCCACAATGAAAATCCAACATGAAAAATTAATACAGACACCAGATAAAGTTAGATTTTGTTTTACAACATGATCTTATTGCATGTTTCTAAAGGACATTTTTAAACATTTTGTTTAAACATCACTTTATCTTTTTAGGGTGTACTTATATTAAGAAAAATTGAATTGAGCTTAGATATTGTGTTTTGTGTATATGTGTGTGTTTGTAGACTTTGAGAAAGTCATTTTAATGTACGTTTTGCTTGGTGCTTGAGAACTTCTAGCAATACTGTTTTTGCTCAATGGTTTTTTGCATTGTACGTATCTTGTATTAGGAACTACTCCAGTGCTATTTTCTTGAGGCAAAGAAAATTTGGGGAAATATTTGACTGAGTTCTTAGAATGACCTTTGTGTGATTTGGGGAACAATTTTTAGTAGTGCCTCAGATTATAGATATTTAGGGGCTACCTTTAGTTAACAAAGCCATGAATGCTGAAGTTGAATTAAATTACAGTCAAAGACAAAAGTTGTAATTTGTTCCAATTATTGTAGATTAAGATATTATGCTACTGGATCAACATTTTATCTGTTCCTTTATTTTTAGAAGTCTGCTGAGTTTTGAAATTTAAAACCTTTTAAATAATGTTGAATGAGTAGAGCTGTATAATAGATGTGGATTTATATTTCAGTAAAGGTTTGGGAACCATATGGCTTGGAAGTGAGGTAGGATTTTATTTTTGAAATTAGAAGGTGATGTATTTTAATATTTTGATTGGGTTATTTAGACTTGCTTGAGCATTTATTGATGTTGATAGAAATGCAAGTGACCATGGACTGGAAATGTAGATCAGGGTAATTTGTGAAAAGAGGTCATTGTAGTGATGCTTATACTTCACTCATCTCCAGTCCTGCTGCTTTGATAAACTTTGAAGTAAAAGCTTCTTTCTAGGATAATGTAAGCCTCTTTATTATATTATGTTTTTGTTAATTTACATTACTGTCTGGAATTTCCCAAATCCTACAGCACAGTCTTGTGTGATGCATTATACGTGAGCTCTGAGGTTCCATTTACCTTTTGATTTACAGGCCTTAGAAAGAATGCTAATAGATGACACCCCATTGCCCAGAACAACTCCTTAATCTGAAGGAATGTGGTAAGAATTAGGGTAATTTGGGGCAGGATCATATAATTGGTAAAATTCGAGTGTGAGCAATGATTAGTACAATGCAGAGAAAAAGAATGGTCATTTTAGGGACTATGTAAGAAAGACAGTTTGTCGTATTCAGCATATCTAGTAATGTTACGACTATTACTGTTAACGTTATTTCTTGTAGTTGATTCAAAAACATTCTAACAGATGCCTAAGAGATAATTGGATATAACAGTCTGTAACCTTGTAGTTTTATGTTGTTGTCCTTTAGCTTTTCTTTTGAATGAGGAATTAAAGGATTTATATCAATGTGTATTTAATGCCAATACTATTTTGGTTAATTTAGGAATTCTGAAATGGCTCAGATTTCTATTGGGTTTTAAGGTTTGAAAGACGAGAGAAATGAGGTATTAGATACAAAATTACATATTCCCAGCTATGTGGACATATTTTTTTAAGGTTTCAAATTGTAGAAGGCTACAAAAATGACAGAGATGATATTTGGGAATCAGTAAAGATAAAAAAAAGGATAGGAGGAGATATTGAAAATGTAGTTAGATGAAATTAGTGGAGAATTTTGAAATAAAGATAAAAATAAGGTAAGATGGATATTTCAAAGTATGAATGGTGACATAATTGTTGGATGAATAGTCATTTTTTTGCCTTACTGTAATTTTAACTAATAGGCCAAGCTGAGGAACAGATTGTACTTGTTTTTTTGTGAACACCATATTTATTTTTTTATTAGTTGGAAATATTTATAATAAGGCTTTGGGACCTTTGACTATTATTGTATGGGGTTTCACTAATAATATTGTATATAGAAAAGCATTAAATTGAGATATTACATTAGAGTTTTCTTGTAATTATCTTATTATTACAAAGTTATGTAATATAATTAGTATATAAAATATACAAAATTAATATATTCAATTGGGATATCTGATTATTATCTAATATCTAAAGCAGTTTACATTTGGGAAGCCAATATATAGTGGAAAACTGTACCATAAATGTTTAGAGAGAATAGTGTAATGAACCCCATGTGCCCATCACACATATTTAACAGTGCCTTCTGTTGTTCTTAAAGGTATATAATTTGAAATATTTGTTTATTGAAATAAACTTGAATCCTTCTTTATCCTGTTTTGCTCTGAAAAAACTTAAATCTAACGTTAAGAATAGACTCTATGTAGACTTGAAATGATGCTTACATTATGTTTAAGATAAAATATTTAAGAGTGATTGATCTTCATGTTGTTTCTTCTCAGCACAGCATTTCTAAATCAGGAAGTTTATTCTCAGTTGTTGGTCAGATCTTTTCTTTAATAATTCCAGGCTCTTCTACTTGACATCTTACCTATCACTGAAAAAGAGAGAAAGCACAAGGACAGCAGCCCATGTTTGCAGGGCACAAGAAAATGGCTGTTTGAGATACACCTCTTAGAGGTGAAATGGTGTTGGTCTTTTGTACGTTATTCTTTTAACTTGTTTGTGGGTAGATTTGGGTGAACTGTTAAGAGCCATTTTGTAAGGTGATAAGGGAAGAGATCCAACTATCTTCTGGAATATTCCTTTCAAATTTAGCTACTCAGTTACTGAGACATAGTAGAATATAAAGGAAGAGACATCCATTGGTTAGAGCTAACATACTGATAACTTCTGACATCATTCAAAGCAGTTGTAGTACTTTCTGATTCACTATCTTCAGGGAATGAGGAGGGTCTCTTAGCTTTTTCATTTGACTATAGTCATGTAGGTATGAAAGAAGCTTATTTTCCAATGCTAGAGTCTATAGCAAAAAAAAATCCATTATTCATGTAGGAAATTATTCTGTAATGAGCAGACTAATATGTATAACAAATGATTAATGGCATTTTAGTAAACAACACAAAATGGAGACCTAAATCTCTTTATTTAACAGCTGATGTTTCCGTGTTGTTTGAATCTAATTAAATGATTAAGGCATGAAGAAGTAAATGTATTACATTACATACAGCCTGCATTTTTTGGTTGTACAACTTTGCTAAACTTACTTTTCTCTGATCCAAAATGTTCCATAGAAATGTATATGACTTAAAATATTTTGGCAGTCTTTTAAAATATTTCTACTACAGGGTAACTTATCTAGACAGAATAGTAAAGTGATACAAAATAACCAAAGTGATACACTAACTAAATGATCTTATCCTGTAACTACCATTTCTTTTCTCAAAGAATTATATTTAATTCTTTCTGCCGTTAGCAAACACCTAAGTGATCCTGTATATTAAATTCTCATATATTTAAACTTTCCAAAAGGAATGTATACAAGAGAACACCAGGATAAAGCTTAATCAGCCAAACAGTGTTTGAACAAAACATAAACGTAACTCCGCAAAACAAAAGATCATGGAATATACATGTTAATTTCAGTCATATTTATAGAAGATTTTATTATGAATTTAATACAATATTAATGTAACCATTATTTGTAATAACTTTTTCTATTCTTTGAGGTACCTTATACTTAGAATCAAAGTGTAATTTTATTTAGCTTTTTATTACATTCAATATAGCATCAATAAAAGCACTGGTAATTTTATTCTAGTGTTTAAAAGTTTTTTTAAAATTTGATTACCACTGCATTTATATCATAAGATATAATTTAGAAACAAACCATTTCCAATGTGAGAATAATAATATTGGTCTAGTTGTTCTATATTGGAGTAACTCCACAACAGCAAACAACTTAATGTTCTAATTTGGAAGAACACCGTGTAAAGAAAAGCTTTATCCAAGAATTGACTTGTATTTTAGAACATGACCCTGTTTGCATAGCAGCTAAGCTTTTGGATCTGGAGCTGGAAGCTCAAACCTCCTGTGATGAGTGTCTTCCTTCCTCAGGGGCTCAGCTTTAGCCTTTCTTCCTGTTTCTAGCTAACTCTTCTACTCCTGTATTCTTCTGCTCCTTTACTATGTCTGGCTCTGCACAGCCCACTGAAAGGGGTAGCCAGGGTGCTAGAGTAGATATTAAAGAGGTGAAGAAGTCTGTCACTTGCTTCCAAATGGCGCAAATACATAGGATTCCAGTAGAGGCATAATTAGGATGTTTCGTTTTAGAATCAGAATTTTTAAGTTGAAACAGACTTTGGAGGTTATCTAGTTCAGCCCCCCCTCACTGCCTCCCACTTATTTTAAAGACAAGAAAATGGAGGTTAAGTGACTTGCGCAATGACATATAACATTTATCAGAGCTGGGACCGTTGAACCCCAGGCTCCGCACTCATTGACCAGTGTTCTTGTGTTGTACCATAGCTAGTGCAAAGCTTTTCTTAAAGGCAAACGACCCAAATGTGCTGCCTTTAGTATTCAGAATACTTATGTATATTATCAATAAGTTTGAACTATTTTTTCTAGGAAAAGCAAATTAAAGTTTTGTAATTCTGCATTCAAGTTTGAATAAATATCTTAATTTTTTACCTCCAACTGCAATTTTTGGTATATAGATCATTATTTAATTGCTTTATTTTTAGAATGGCATAGAAATAATATTTTCCCAAATCATAAATAGGCTGTATATTAAGGGGAAATACCATACTTTCTAGATTTTTTTAAAAAGAAAAATATTATATTTTTATTCTTATTCGTATTTCCCCTTGCTGGGTGTTAAGGATGTATGTCACAATTGATGTGTTAGTATAAATATTTCTCAGACCTGGCATGTGCCTCTTTACTTTTTTGATAAGGGTAAGTGTGATTCTAATCATTCTAAAGATTGTTGTGAAAATCCGTTGAATTATTAATTTTAAAAGTGAAACATTTTTTCCTATAGGTCACTCTCTTGTGGAACAAAAGTAAAATACTGGCAGCTGATACTGGTGGTACAAGCTGAGGCTTGCCCGGCTGGGCTTTAAAGGTGTTGCAGCACTTAAGAGAGAACCAACAGAATGAGGATGTGAAGGGACTGCCCTTTATTTCATAGCAACCAGAAGCAATACCAGCAGTCATGCTATTATATGACTTCTTATTTTCTTAATCTGAATTTTTGGAAGGATGTGTTGTTTACTGATTAACCCTATGAGACTGGCAGGAATAAATAACTACCAAGATTTTTCTCTTACTCTTTCCCTCTGTGTGTCTGTGTGTGTTGTAGAATTGGAAGTAAATCGATGAGGTCAGGCTTGAACTTAGTTGATATCCTGTATTGTGATAAAGATGCACAGTTTGAGCACTAACACTGCTGATTATTGAAACAATCCATCTAAGAGAGACCAAGAAAATGACAAATAACTGAACTTTCTAGCAGTAACCTGATGCTGCTACCAGCCTCCTTTGTGGTACCAAATCTGTAAGGATACATTTATATAAAACTGGAGTAGCTTTCCAAAGGGGAAAACCGTTTGTCATTTGCTCTTAACAAGGTAAATCCCCATGGACAAACCTTTCTTGTAAAACTGCTCCCTTTGGATTTATCTTCACCTTCAATAAAAAAGGAGATATGATAAACAAAGGTATGATGAAATGTTAGTTAGCTCTTGCATTTTTGCCCAGAAGTTCCTCATTCTTAGTCTTTATGATTTTATTTTTTTATTTTAATGCTGCTGTTTCATCTGAATTGAGAGACTCAGAATATAATGCGTTAAACTGATTTTGCTTTCTGTTAATTGAAGAAAGGTTTTTTTTGGGGGGAGTGGGGGGATCTAAATCATTTAGTTTTAGACTTAACTACATTACTGATCTGCCAACATACCTACTGACCTGTCAAACGGAACAGAAAATACTAATAGTAAGAGTGTATGTAATTCAGATGAAAAGAGAGTGCTAAATACTTGAAGTCTTAAACTGAGATTTGAATGTAGATATTCAGTTACCGGAGTAACTAAATAGTAGACTGCTATATTTGTTGGATATAAAGAGGAAAAATCTGAAACATGGCATGTGTTCTTAATATGTTCTGAATTTATAATCTGAATAAATTTTTACTTAAACTGTTTCTAAATATGGATTAATAGAATCCTCTGAAAAGAAGGTACTTTCAATGTTTTCCAGTAGCCCAGAGTTTATGTTTCTGGGTCAGAATATTTCAGGATTCCTCATGGCCTATTCATCAGAATCACTTCAGAAATATTTATTGAGTGCTGCAAAACTACTGTAGTGCTCTTAGGAAGCTTACAGTCTAGTATACATTGTTAAACTTATGTTTCACCACTCAGCTTTGTAACTTCCCTTTTCTGGCTATCCTGGCTTGTGATGTTGTGTAATTGGTTAAGAGCATGAATTTCAGAGTGAACAACCCTGGGTTTGAATTCCAGCTCTTCTACTGATTAGTAGTTTAACCTTAGGCAGATTACTTACTCTCTGAATAGGGTTAATAAAATCTATCTTAAATAATTTTTTTCTAAGATTACGTTAGATGACGTAGACAAACAGCACTGTGTCTGACATGTAAGTGCTTAGTAAATGGCAATTGCTATTACTACTCTGTGGTCACCTGAATTCTGCCTTGTCATTTCTTTTCTCTATAACTTGTTTCTCATCCTTTATTCTACTTAGAATGTGTTTCCCACCCTACTTAAATTGATCTCTCCTAAAGTTAGAGTAGTCCCTAACTTGATGGGTTCACTTCTAATGAATTTCTTATTAACCCTGCTACTGATTGGGAATTGTGATTTAGATTTTTGTTTGTAAATGTTTGGTCTTTCCAAATTGTTTGTAAGCTTCCTGAGGGCAGAAGACTAGAACACAATAGGTTTTGAAGTTGGCGCAAAACCCAGTGTCCTTTCCTAGTAGAAGGAGTCAATGAATAATTATTAAGCCTCAGGTGGTTTATCTTGGTCTCTAATCAAATTATAGAAAACTACATTTAACCACTTTATAATTTTGTCTAGCCCTGATTTTATAATGACCACTAGAGCAGTGCAGTTCTATTATTCCAAATGGATTTGTTTACTTCCAGTTTTTAAAAATGGATTTAATGGCATGAATTCATGAATTTTGGATATTTCTTCAAGTATAGCATCGTCTAGCAGGCGGTAGATTTGGGCTGACCTTAATCAAAGTCTCTTTTCCTCTTACCTTTTCAAATGACATTTTGTTACCTGACTCTATATGTATATATGAATTTCATATATGTATATATACATGTGTGTTTATGTATGTGTGTGTATGGAATTCTAGACTTGCCTGGGATTTCCTTAGTGTCTGACAAGATTAATTTCTTAGTTTCAGAAGTTGGAGTGTGCCTTTTAGGATCCAGTACCTTCTTCCTATCTTCTGGTTTTGGCAGGGTATGGGAATTCCTAATGCTGCTTAAAATGGGAGAGACATGGGGGCATTATGAGAACTTTGCTTTTGGGGGGGCTACTTTGAATACCCCAAACCTCTTGAATTTCGTCTTCTGCTACCCAACTTCACTATTCCTGTTAGGATGTCAAAAGTGTAGAATCAGTACTTGAGTTCCAGGCTTACACCAAGGCAGTTGGTGGTATCAGAATGGAATTATTACAGTAGTCAGATCTGTGGTTGCATTTGTGATATTCCACTAAGGGTTGCTCAATGGAAAGGTAGGGTTATCTGTTTTGATGTCTACTACAGAGACTTTCCCCTGGAAAACCTTTGTTTTTTTATACAGTGCTGTCATTCATAAATCCATCCAGCTGTCTTTTTAATCAGTGTATTTTCATTTTGTGCCATCTCTTGAGGTGATGATTTTGGTGAATTTACTACTAGTTGTGAAGTCATCTTAACTTCTCTCCAGGCTCAAGGGGTTCCCTTCAATTTCTAGAATCAGTTTAGGTGTACAAGCTAATTTTCACTTTTTATATTCGTCCATGTATTTATTGAGCAAATATTGGCACATACGATGTGGGCAGAGCAGTGAACTGCTGTGGAAGATAGAACAGTGAACAAGACTGATCAGGTCTCTGCCCTCGAGGAGCTTGTTTTCAGACAATTGGGGATGAGGGAGAGAGAAGATAAATGAATATTATGATAGATGGTTGTAAACGCTATGGAGAAAAAAGGAAAGAAGAAGGGATAATAGAGAGGGTTGCTGATGAGGATGGAGGAGGTTGCAGTTTTAAATAGGGTGATTAGGAAGACCTTACAGAGAAGGTGACATTTGAACAAAGTCTGACAGAACTAAATTTTGTATATTACTTAAAATGTGGCTTTTATATTATAAATAAATTTTATAATTATAAATTTATAATTATAAAATTTATAAATTTAAATTTATAAATTTAAAATTTATAATTTTAAAATTATAAATAAAATTTATAATATTGATGCTTTGATTGATGCTAGCCTTCCTTCTCTGCTAAGGAGTCCTAATTGTTTACATCTGTCCCTACATGGTACTTTTTCTTTCTACCTTCTCTTTGCTGCCTTTTATCATTTTTCTATATCTTTTCCTGAATATTCAGCCTTTTCATTTATATATTCTTTTGAGGTGTATTGACTAAAACTATGGTTTTCTATAATGAAATAAGCAGATTAAGAGACTCTTTCAAAAACTTCTTTTAGTTAATTTTTAATTTTGAGGGGGGAGAGGATGTTAAATTCTCCAAGTTCACCCTACCTGCTTCCAAGTTGGAGATTCTTCTGAAATACCTGGAACTATCACTAAAATATATTCTGAACAGTTGGAAAGAATTGATACATGAAATATTAAAAGTAAAAATCCCAATTAATAGGAAAATAGAAATTAGAATTAGCTGGACTGCTAGTTTGGTTGTATATGCTAGGTTTGCTTACGTGGCTAATATCAACTGGAGAAAGAATCTTTGCATATGGTGGCTTCTATGATCAAAATGCTCTTCAGTGTCTTGGAAGATGTGAAACTAGAAGGTCATTGTTTATATAACATAGCTATCTATCATTATCTAGTCATCTTTAATCAGAGATTTGTGAATTAGATTTATTTTTAAAATTTTGTTTTTGCAAAAAGACATAAATGAGAGGTTGTATAGATAAATAAAAGTTACTAATGGAGGCAAATTGTCTTGAATTCTGTTATTTTGACAAATAGATTGTCATGCTGATATTTTTAGAATGTTATTTTCAGTGTACTAATGTCAAAATCATATTTTCCATTTCAGTTCAGTGTCGAATATTTAGCATTATGTGCCCGTCATCCTTTATGACATGTATAGTTTGACAGTATTTGAGGCTATTGTACTATATTGGAATACTTCCAAAATGGTACAAAATATATAGTATAATGTAATATAATATGTGAGTATATTTTTAACATTTAAGTTAAGGAAGTAGAAATTGCTAGGGACTTCAAACAAACAAAAGCTACCTTTCTCTGTTTGAAGTTATATAATTATATATATAATATTTATTTCTAATCCTGGTTTCCATCCTTAAAGGCTGGCTAAATGATTATACTTGCAGATATGCCCAGGCATTTGTGCCTGAGGTGAGTCAGATGTGCCCATATTTTAGCAACCTGTAGGCCAGAATTTATTGAACTTGAGTACCTGGTATTTCTGCCATTCAAAATATAAATAAATAATAAATTAAAGAAGCCAAATTCAGTATCACCACTTGTTTGTACCACGAACATGTTTATGAGAAAATGTTTGAGCTGTAAAAGACTTTGGAGAGCAAGCCTACTTTTTTTTTCCCTATCTTTTTTTATTAAGGAAAATTTAAACATATACAAAAATAGATGAAATAATGAAATGAATTCCCATGTATCTATCACTCTGCTTTAATAGTTAAAACTTGTGGTTAATCTCGTTTCAGCTACACCTCTTTACTCCCCACCTACCCCATTATTTTTCCCCTCACTTTTTACCTGTGGAAAGAGACCCAAGGCAGCTGAGTCAGGCTTAGCGGTCAGATTGCCAGTCCATTGCTCTGATTTACCATGCTGTGTCATCTCCCCCGTGGATGGAGAGATGGATGAAAAAAAAAATCATGAAAAGAATAAAGGTTAGTTTCCAAACAAGTATCATTTAAGATTTTGAATTGTGAACGTTCATATTTCTGGTCTAAAATTTTGAGTTGGAATTAAATATAGTCTTCCAAATTTAGTATAGACTCCACAAGGACAGTTTGCTAGTGCTCTGTGAGTAAGTAACATTCATCTCTTTATTGAGATGGTTTTTTTTTTTTTATGTTTTCTAAAGACTTTCTATGTATTTGCTTTCACAAAAAATCATGAAATAGGTATCTTTGAGTTTTTTGGCATTTGTAATGTGATGGGACTGAAATTGTCCTTCAGATTTATAGGATATATTTTAACGGCCTTTTTCAGTATCCTCAGTTACGTATTTTAAAAATCAGTTGATCCAGTACCTTTTTTTTCAATTGACTCAATACCTTTTTTCAAGTTTTCAAATGTTTAAAAGTGAGTAGTAGTAGTAGTAGTTAAAAAGTGAAAGTGGTTTAAGAAGTTTTAAAATGTTTTTAACTGATATCACTCTTCTAATCACGTGTTTGTAGCACATTCCTTTTGTAAATTTTAACATTAAAAAAGCTCTTCCTTTGTACATCAACATCCTTTTGACCTTGGCTAAACAAATACAAAAATAATTTGACAAAACATATCTAGGGAAATATTCTGTCAGGAGGAAGGAGAAATAATGTTATATTTATGGCTCTTGTAATGATTTCTTTTTCCTTTAAAATTGGTAAGATATGACTGCTAAAAACAATTCTAACCTGTATGTCATTGGCTACCAACCCTTATTATGTGATTTATCAAAGAACCTACAATTCTTGATAAAAAGTTTATGAGATTTAAAAAAAGTCAGAATTCAGTTCTACTCAGTAGCATTTATTGAAGATCTTTGATTTTTTTTTTTTTTTTTAGAAAGATAGGTATGTGGAAATGAGTCAAATATGATAGGGTGTTGCAAATCCAAGAAAACTGGAATGTGCAAAAAAGAGGCTTAATTCCATGGGGATGAATACATTATTCTCTATAGCTGCATACTCCTATTGTTTCTTTTAAGGGCACCACACTTTATAATTATTGCAGCTTTGTATCAAACACCAGGAGTCTCTTTCCAACAACACTTCCACTATCGGATTTCCATCCTTGTTTTTAAAATTTTTAATCTTTATTTTGCTCCATTGCCTTTTAGTTAATAGTTGCCTGACAGGATCCTAAGTATTAATGTAGCCAGTTTAGAACTTTGATTTTTTTCAGAGCAGATTCTTTCAGTATTATTTACTATACTTGACTAGTAATTGACCAACTATTAAATAACTGCTTTAGAAGTTAACACATTTGCCTAACACATGCCCTGTGAATGCTATACTCATAAGCAGAATCTGACTTGAATAGCTTTGACTACTGTGTGTTTGTGTAACGTGTAGTGTGTATGTTTCAATGTTTTGTTCTTGTTTGGGAAAAAATCAGTTTTGACTACTTTTAAAAAGGTTTTCATATATTAGGTCATGCAGCTTTAAAATTAAGTTAAATTTTTCTTATCCTAAATGAGAATTGGAAAGTATTCAAATTACTTCATTGTAAAATTAAGTTGAGTCTTCAAGTTACTAATTACTTCGTTTTTACATCATAAATGTTACTGATATCGCTACATCTTTTAAGAACATTTTCTTTTTTGAGTTGTTGCATGCCTTCTTAAGTAAGGATGTATCAAGGAAAACAAAATTATTAAATATAAAATTTTCATATTTGTTTTCTTTTGCCTCCTCTATAAAATGAATCAAGTTTCTTTCTGCAAGTTTTCTTTCAATTATTCTCTTTCTAACACATTCTTGTCTCTCTTTATCATTCTTTCTGGCCCTTTTCTCCCCTTTGCTCTGTTCTGCTCTGCTTGGCTTTACTCACAGGCTGTTTCAGTTCTAAACCTTCTTAATCAACCCATTCTCTTCCTGCCTCAATCTCAGTCCCTTGGTCAGCTGTTGCCTTTGCACCTCTCAGCCTCCTTCAGCTCTCCTTTATTATTGGATTCTTTATCTTTCTTTTTTGGATAGTTGTTCCGCATTCCTCTGTTTCTTGGTACTTTTAGAGAAATAGTCAATTTCCTTTACTTTGCTTCTTGTGGTGTGTACTGAGAAGAAATAAAGCCACCATTGAAAGGCAGATAGACATGGCTCTTTAAAAAAGAATAAGGTAGTGTAGTTGACAGATTATTTTAAAAAGTGCTCCAAGCTCAGAGTAGTTAGATAAAAGGGTTAAATGTTACCCTGAATATAGAGAAAATGTTGCCTGGCTTTTCTTTTAAATTTAACTTTAACTTTCAAAAATTGCAAACAGTATTAGTATAGCCAAAATATCCTTGGAAAATTCTGGATAAATTTTCATAGTTAAGATAATTATTGTAAAATCATATATTATTTTTGTTTATCTGTATGGTCTTTGTTATTTTATGACAGACCAACTTCATCTTCTTGCTTCAAATACTTGATGAAAAAGGCCTATCATAGATAAGTAAAGAAAAGTCAATACAATTTCTTCTTTTAAAGAAAATAGAAATAGCTCTCTTATCCTCTGGCCACTTTTCAAATTCTGTTTCATACAATTTGTTTAGCCGCATTTTATTGATAGACTCTACTATCTTTCTCTTTTATTCTCATTTACATTCAAGTAATACTATCTAATTATGGTGAATTTATGTGAACAACTTATTGAGTGTTAATCTTCAAAGTTATAGAATATGCATATGATATGATAGAATAGATTTTTAGAATTAATGTAAAATCATTACTGTCCAAAAGGGATGAAAAGAAAATCAAAAAAATCGTCTGGTTTTTTTTTTAATAAAATGAAATTTAGAATTTCTTCCATTTTTCAGTTTTTTTGGGGGGATGGGGAGAGTGCTTTTTAGTTTTGCATACTTCATGACTTCTGGGTTCCTAGGTTTAATTTATTTCTTTATTACTGGAATTTATACAAGTGCAATAGTTTTACTTTTTAAATCAAAGTTGAAGGTACTTAGTACTTTTATTTTTTTTCCTAAAACTTTTATCACTTCATTTATATCCATTATAACCTTTTAGGGGACTATATGGAAATAAAAACTTGGGGATGGTAGGTGGTATAATTGAAATGTAGATCATAATCTGTTGTTTGTTTTACCAAATTAGTTAGGGATTCTGAGGATACATTTTGAATATTTGTGTATGTTTAGCATTTTGTCCCTTTGTTAGAAATCTCTTAGTGGGACTTGTTTTTAATAGGATGTGTCTTGAATTGTGGGCCAATCACTCTTGAAAAGTATTAAGCCCTTTAAACACACTGGTCAGACCCACAGAGGAAAGCCTACAGGTTTATTAGCACTCCTTAGCATGAAAGCACAGCATACCCTTCTAGGTTGCACAGCAACAGACTCCTAGCAACCATAATAGATTGAATTTCTAAGACTGACCAGGCCGGATGTAATAATAAAGCAAGAGGTACAAACAGTTGTCATGGTTTTCTTTTCACAGTAAGCTAGTTTGATTTGGGGAAGCTTAGCCTTTCAAAAAATGGGTAAACTTCTTATAAAACTACTACTGTTTGTGCACAGGACTTCTGGCATTAAATAGCAATAATAGTACCAAATTTAAAAAGCTACTGGTTAAAAAAATAGTAGGCTCAAAATAAAACAAAACAAAGGTAAAAGGTTTTTTATGTAAAGAAGTTTTCAGGGGATTAGTTTTTTTAAAGACTTTTTTATTGTAAACTTAAAATTGAACTGTAGCAAAATAGTCATAACAAATGTGCTTTTTAAAAATAAAAATGATATTTGTGCTTTCTCTTTTTTGGATCTTCTGTTTATTTTAATTTTGCAGCAACTCCTTGTAGTTTTATGTATGCAATTTAAGTGGATGTGCATGTAAAACTGATGCTTATAATAAACTTTTAACATTTATCTAAGAAAACATGCTATTTGAACTGTATATAAACAGTATTTTTGGAAATTATGAACTAATAATAAATGGAGCAGAGAATTTGTTGAAGAAGAAAGAATAAAGTAGTAAAATGTACAACCCTCTACAGTGGCAATACAAGTGTCTGTGATTTTCATAAAGGTGTAATATTGTGCTATAACTTTGTCAACATTTCTCCTGTGTGTATTTGTATGTGTTCGCTATGTAGCCATGAAAAGAGAGATTAATTCAGATACATTCACAACCTGAAACAGGATTCCTCCATCAAAAGAAACAGATCCTCATATAGCTGCTGGAGTTGGGAGTAGAACTACAGCCTTTGACAGCAGTAAGCTGTAAATATACACACATGCTAACACCCTTGATCTGTTCATCTTTTGTGTCAGCATTTGGAAAAGATTGTTAAAGTGGCAGTTATAGTAAAGACTGGCAATTACTGTAAAGAGCAGAAATTAGGTATTTGTGACCTATTATATTTCATTTAAAAGGCTTCCTTATTAAAATGGCACTGCTTACTCTGATTACTTGACAGCTACCCTAAACAGATTAGAAAATGCACAGCTTTAGCTAAAGGTAAAATCAACCTCTTAAGCCAGCACATGGCATAGAACAAGTAAATGGTATAGTATAAACCATTTTTTTAACAATAAATTTGCTTTAGGTAGAGATGTTTGTTAGTGATTAAGTGGCATGCTCTTTTGCATTTCTATGGCAATAGCTTACCCAAAGTGGCATTTTCCCATTGAGATGTTTTAATACACCCACCTAATATTATACTAGCTTCCTACTAGAGGATCTTATTATGAGGCATCGTAGATTCAGGATTCAGCATGGCATCACCAGAGAAGCTTTTTCATGCTAACCGATGACTTATTATCCCAATTCAATGTAAATACTACCTTTACCAGGCAGAACTCGAACTTTGGGAGGTTTTGTCACTCGATTATCAGTTTCTGAAATATTTTTGATGTTCTTTCTCCCTTAATAATACAATAGAGCCACAGGGAGTTTAATACTTAAATTTAAGCATCACTTTAACAAGATTGAATTGTCGACTTTCGTAGAGAAAAATTTATTATGTGGCTCTTGTTATCTTCAATGATATTTCTGAAATTGCACTACTGCTTAATTTGTTTCTTCTGTGTTTTACATAGTGACTGTATAGCACTTTACAGGACAGTCCTGCCTATGAATTATTCTAATTGTAATTTAGCAATTATGTAGCCTGACTTGCTACACATTCTAACAATTCATGACTTTGTCCCTGTCTTCTACATCATGAGGCATGGATATGCACTGTAGTTCAGCCTGTGAGCATGAAATCCTAGCTCATTCTTGAAGCACAAACACAGGCTCAGTATGAAGCAGATTTGTGGGAAGATTACCTCCCTCAACTAATCTTAACTATAGATTTTTGTCAGGACTGTCACAATATTAATAGAAGGCTGTTGTAGTACTTGCATGGAACTGTAAAATTTCCACAAAGACCCAAACTACAGTATGTGAGACAAGTGTCTGTGCTAATTTTACATGCACAAATATCTGTCTTTAGTTTAAAAAAATAAAAATATCTGATGCATCTTGCATGAGGTGTCAGCTTGTAAAATTATTAGGAAAAGATGTGAGTCCTAGTCTTTTTTTTGTGTGTGTGAGGAGGACCAGCCCTGAGCTAACATCCGTCGCCAATCCTCCTCTTTTTGCTGAGGAAGACTGGCCCTGGGCTAACATCCGTGCCTGTCATCTTCTACTTTATATGGGACGCCGCCACAACATGGCTTGACAAGCGGTGCATCTGTCTACGCCCGAGATATGAACCCACGAACCCTGGGCCACCAAAGTGGAGCACGTGAATTTAACCACTACGCCGTGGGGCAGGCCCCTGATCTCAGATTTTTTAATGTAAATATGGGGATATTACCTATTCAATTGGGTTATAAAATGAAAAAGTGAAAGATAAAACAAGTGTATATAGAGAACTTAGCATGGCAGTGTAGAATTAGTCTGTGGTAGCTAATATTGTCATTATCAGCTTTCTAGCTTACTCCTTGTAGTAGGATGTGAGGAGGGTTTTGCAGGAGAGGGTGACGGCAGAAAATAGTAACATGGAACTGGATGTAATCAGAAATGAAATTGTTTTCAAAGGGGATATTACGTACCATATATTTTATTAAGTCATTTTCAGTATTGGTCACTGGGTAGGAATTCTTTAGAGTAAACTTTTATGAAGTGACCCTTCTTCACAGATTCAAATCTTGGGGCAGGATCTTTAAAGATTACCAGAGCAATAATTAATAGGAAAAATATGCACTAAACACATAAAATACTTATTACACTGCACAAAGGGTAGAATTTAAAGAAAGGGCAAATTAATTTATTTTAGTAAATATGTATGATGAACCTGAAATTATTTAAACATTTAGCCTCCCTCCAAATTTTTCTTCCATATGGAAATGATAAGAGCAGGAATAAACTGCCCAGCCTTGTGTTAGCACCTTATATTTTGACACAAGAGAACTGAAAATGAGTATCAGTAGCTTCTGCTGAGAAGTGAGGCAACAGTGGAATCACATAAAAATCTGATTACCTTCGGTACTATTTGGCCAACCCCTTAAATGTTCAACATGCTCACCATTGAGTTACAAAAAAGTCTTAAGTTTTAATATATTCTGTTGTTGCTAAATGGACCATAAACACATTTAATCTAATGAGAAGATGACATTTGCAAAAGAATAGAAGTGGTTGGAAGTATAACGGTTTGAAGTAGCTAGTGAGATTAAACTGGTTTAGGCAATGGCTATCCTGTTTCAATTCTTTGAGGGAGGTAATTCCAGCCTAAGTTTAAGGAAAGGAGGAGGTACAGAATGTGCTTAAGGTTGCCTTGATATTTTAAGAGGGAGAAGAATACCAGGCTACAGTGATACTTAGAGCCAAAGGAAAATAGCACTTAATGTTGTGCAGATACGGTTTTTCAGATAAAACCACTAGCTGTTGCCAGAAGTTCTGCAAGTTTTAAATTAATGAATTTTTTCTTGAGTATGACTTATGTGCTTATATTGTTAAACTGTTTAATAATGTCAGCTTGAGGAATTAAATATTGCCAAAAACATTAAATTGTGAAATTTTAAATTTCAGAAGTAAATAAAATTTATTCTGATAGAAGCCATTTTTTGACATCAATGAATATGTATCTCTGACTTATCATCTTGTATGTATGGTGCAATTGTCCACTTGTAAAAATGTAGAACATAATTGTACCTTTTATGCTTAATTGGATATTATGTCCAGCTCAGTGAAGATTCATACATTAGCTTCATAAATATTCTCTCTGCATAGAATTTTTTCTCCTAAAAATGAAGAAATTTTTACTTTATAATTATCTTTTTTTCCTTGATATCCTTAGCACTTTGAATTGTTGAATTGGGGAAATATAGTATGTATACATATACATTTACTTACATGTGTATGTAATTATATATACGCACACACATACACACATATGAAATAGCATAAACTTTTTTTAGTGCAGTCTCAATAAAGTTAGAATTCTTCATATTGAGATAATTGCTAGGTGAGAAAAACTAATTAAACTATCAAACTAGTCCAAACTCTCACTATTGGTAAATTCTTTTCTCACCAAAGTCTTTTATGCAAACTGTGTACTGTATGTGAATGCTGTTAAAAGTGTGGATGAAGGACCTTCAGGGTCACCAGCCCCAGGAGGCCCTCCTTTTTCAACTAAATATCTATGTGAGGCTGCATTTTCTTCATATATTTGAACCAAAACAGCAGATTGAGCGCAGATGTAGATGTGAGAAGCTAGCTGTCTTTTATTAAGCAAAACATTAAAGATGTTTATAAAAATGTAGAACAATGCCACTCGCCTCATGAAGTCTTTTTTGTTTTGAAAAATTTAGATATATTTCATAAAAATATGTTTATGTTAAGATGCAGTGGTTTTATTATTGTCATTTTAAAATTAATATTTATTACACTTCACCATTTTATTTTCTAATATGATGAGTATGGATAGACAGAATGATGTACTGAAGCCTGTTCTTACCAGTTCGAGAGAGCCAATATTGCTGATCTCTTCTTAACTCTGCGTTCAGATGTCTTGTAGCCAGCTTGAAACTAGCCACATTGGGAGTATTTACACCATGGAAATGAGCAGAAACCACAAATCTGGCTTTTTGGTGGGGGAAGGTGGTAGAGCTGGCTGTTAAATATTTACCAGGGCACAATTAGATATAATGCACATACATATAATGAAACAAAAGTTCTTTGGGATCTAAATGGGTTCCGGAACCGAAAAATCTGCTCATTATAAAGAACTGCTGTTAATTACTATGCAAACTTAACACCAAAGTCTATGCTAATATATGATTGAGGCACATTTTCAGACAGGTGCTTTGTCTTTGGAGGCACTTTACCAGTCTCTCCTATACTGCCTTCTAAAAAAATTAACTCTAAAGTGATTTGAAGTCAAAAGGTATGTTGTATCCTTTGTGGTTCTCACCATGCTCAGTACATAGCCTAATTATTTGTGGACTGATTAGAAACTATCAGTATTATGGGGATTGAGAAAAATGGGGGGAAAAGATTCTGGGCTTGGGTAGTGAGGGAAGTCTTCAGAAGGAGGTAAGACATGAGATGGATATTGCAGGTTGTTTGGCAGGTCTACTGGCTGTGAGGAAGGGCTTAAGCACATGCTAGAGGTAGAAGCAGGTATGATTTTGGTGTGAAGAGTTTTTAAGAGTTTGTTGGGAAATAATGAAGCAGATGGAGGGGAAAGGAAAATCAGACCAAGGATTTGGAACTTAACTGGATAGAGCATAATTAGCCAGGGTATATTTTTTAAAGTGGATCAAATGTGAAGATGAAAGTGGTGCTTTAGGGAGATTAATCTACACAGATTACCAGGGAGTGGGTCTGAAGTCAGATAAACTTCTCTTCATCATCTGAAAGGAAGTATAGGGTGAAGACCCCGGGCTTTTAATTCAGAAAGACCATGGTTAGAACTCTTCTTCTGCCACTCTGTTACTTTCAATTCATGGATAAGATGTAGGTAAGTAGCCAGCGGGGTTGCCAGTAATGCAAAAGGTGTGAAAGAGCTTAGTATAGATTAGATGCTTGGTACTATGCTAGGACCTTCAGTGAGAGGTATTATCAATGCTACTTCTACTGCCACTACTAGTATAATAAACATTATTTGATAGGTTATAATGAATATTGGAGCTGGGGAACCTTCAGTGGAAATAGGATGTGGAAACCAGGCCCATCCCTAACAGTAATGGGTGCAGGAATACAAATGGAAGCTCACTCATTATATGTCTGCACACTTAAATAAGCTAACTGTTAAATAAAATTGCTCTTACCTCCTAATTTGACCAATACAGCCTTATAATGGGATGGATGACTGTTTAGAATTCTCAGATCTTTCTGGAGTTCTGTTCTAGAATGTAGTGGCAAAGGGAGAACTGGCCTCAGTCACCTTGGCCCTGTCCTGCAGTCTACTTCCTTTTACCCATACCCTAGGCTCTTTGCCATAGCATGTCCACATGCCCACTCCCCAAGCAACCTCTCCCCACCCCTCGCAAGCTATCTCTTGACTACCCCTTGGGCCTAGAGGTGGGTATGCCTGTGTCCCCGTCTGCCCTGTGGACCATAGTCCAGGGCTCTGCAAGGGCATTTGGGGCCTGGGACTCTGCTGAGGTAGAGTCCAGAGGAGTCAGAGAGCATGGCCCTGAGCTGTGCACACTTCTTGCTTTATGAGGAAGTACCTGGCCAGAGGACCAAAGTGGGTTCTCTAAAGTGCAAGGCCCAGGGCAATGGCCCCTTTTGCCTGGTTTCAGGGTGGTGCTGGAAGGGATCATCTGACATGAGTGACAAATCAGCAGGACTTGTTTACTATTAGGTGTGGGATATGAGAAAATGAGACTGAAAAAGATGAAAGATCACTGGGTTCTAGGAGAATTATGTAGCCACTGAGAAAATTAGGATGGTATGTGGGAGCAGATGAGGTGGGACCTGAATGCAAAATAACTGTTTTGCTCTCCATTGTATCCTCTAGCACCTAATCAACTTCTAACGTATTGCCAAGCACATAGTAGTGACTCAATAAATGTTGAAAGGCAAGATGAACATATTTTGAATAGCTGTGCCAGAGATGTGAGAAGAAAGTCATTGTAGGATATAGAAAGAAACAAGGAAAATAAGTTCTTGTGGGGTCAATGTAGAGCTTTGAGGGAGGGATCATCTTGCTGTGATTGGCATGGTAGAGTGTGAGTTACTTGTGTGTGGGGACCGCGTGTATTTAATATCTGTATATGTGGTACCTAAAATAGTCACAATTATTTCTTAAATGAATAATTGAATAATATTGTGTGAGAACAGACTTTAAGAAATGAATTGGATATTAATGTTAAATTGATAAGTGGCAAAGACAGATTTGTATCAGTGAACTGATATGGTGGCTGAGTAACTTGTAATAATTCAAGAAATGAAGAGATGCTAAGCTATTGCGTTAGTTATCAGAATGAGGTGGTGAAAGTTGTGTTCAAAGAGGAAGTTTTATTTGTATGCTGTTTGGAGCGGAATAGAGGACACAGATAACTGTAGATTAGCTTAAATTTTCTAACTTGATATTCACTTAAGTTACATATAGCGGATCATAGTTGGAGGAAGGAGAGTTAAAGGAGTAGGTAGAGTTATCTTAGAAACATCTAATTAAAGATATGTATAACATAGTCATTTTGCTCAGAGTTGTTATGAAGCGTTGTTGAGTCACTTAGTTTATAACAAATGTGTACAATAATACCTCATGTAAGAAAATATACTACATTTCATAATGAGAAGAAAGTAACAGGAAAATCTGATAATAGGGTTTAAATTGCCAAGTTCTTTTTGAGAACTCTGATGTGTTAATTAGTGTAGATTATTGCATTTTTGCTGTATCTGACTTATAATCGCCTAAATACACAGCAAACACCTGTGATTATTTTAGTGACCCTTGTCTTGTCTTGTTCAAGTAACCCCAAATATGTGTGTTTAGACTGTTGCCTGTTCATATATACTCAGCTGTGCCTGTTTGCTTTGTTATTTTTCTAAGTTTAATGGACCAACATAAAAATTTATGGCAACTGTCACTTAATGTCACCTTTACCTTTAAAGAAAAAAGAAAACAAACAAAACTAAATCGTGCCAGGCAGCTATGATGCTGTTCATAGTTGACTAAATGATCAGATATACTCTTTACTAAATTGATATCTAATATCATGAGCCAGATTTAGGACAAAAAAGGTATGAACATATATAAACAAATACGCTGAAGTACGTGTTTGTATATCAGTGTTACCCTAAATTTACTTTATTAGGTAGTAGAAATCATTAGTTTAAAAATAACATTGCCTGTTCTCCCCTGAACCAAAGATTTCTTTTTAAAATTTCCATGAAACTGAATAATCATGCATATCTTACTAATTTCCTCAGCTTTGTGACCTGCTTGGCATTGCTTTTGCTTGTTTATTTTTAAGAAACAAATCTCATTTAATTATTTTTAAGGAATACGTCAGTGGCTAACCCATTCTCACTTTTGCTTTTCTATATACAAGAAGTTAGCAGGCCAACTCACAGAATTGTTTGGTCTCTCATCTCACAATTTAAAAGTACAGATTCTTTCAAAGAATCCTTCTCTTTATTATTTTTCCTCACTTTTTTTTTTTGGCTAAATAGGAAACTTCTAAAAATATAGATATAGTCATACAAAGAAATCCTTTAAAAATAATTTAATTACATGACAATATTTATCCACAAACTCAATAATTTAAAAAAATTACATAGCTTCTATATATCAAAGAATTCATTATTAATGTTAACTTAATTCTTCTTGCTTTTGATATTTTAGGCCACTTGGTCATTCTGGCATTTTATGGTAGAGAATACATTGAGCTTGGCTCATGGAAGGAATATGAGGTAATTGATCACATGTTCTCTATAAATTATGAACTATATGTACACAAAACATAGAGTATTTTAATATGTCAAATATGAGATCTTATGTCTGAATTTTATCAATAGCTTTTTTTATGTATATGATTTTTGAGATAGGTTTTTCCTTTCTTGATGGTTGGCAATAGTTAATATAAGAAACGTTCTTTTTGCGCTACTTGTATATGTTTAAGATAAAACAGTATTGGCTGTTCTTCATATTGTTATGTGGTTACAGTTATTATTTTTAAATGATCCGGATAGCTTAGCTTTCTCTGGGGCTATAGAATCCGCAAGAGAACTCCTTCTTCCTCCCCACCTCCCCAACCTGCCCTAGGTAGGATTAAAGGCATATTGCATTGAAAAGTAATGGCTAGCACACACAGTTTATAGGGAAATAGTGAGAAAGAGCATTGAGGCTCCTATAATGTCAACTTTCTAGACACTATTCAGGGTGGTTTAATGAGAACACAAATATGAGACTCTTATGTTAGTCTTTTCCCATTCCTTTGGTACCCATGTGTCACCCTGCATGGTGCCTGGGTTTGGCATTCTAAAATGGCAGTCAGCTAAGTATATATGCCACATGCATTTCCATAGTTGTTTCGTAGATTACCAAACATCAAGCCTGTATCAGAGTAAATTCAAATTAAAGATAGTAAAATATAGTAGCTGTCCTTATGAAATCCAGCCAATGACATGGTAGCATGTGGATCAGTGGATATTAGCTATTTGGTAGAATAGTCAGCTAACATATTGCTGATGTCATAATTCCTCCACTCAATAATAGGTTGATTATGTAGGAAGGTGGAGCAGTTTGGTGTATGAACTTCGGCTTCCACTGCAACAGTAGTTGAAAGAGAGGCCTTCCATTGGCATTCAGAAAGGTGAAAAGGGGCCAGCCCGGTGGTGTAGTGGTTAAGTTCACATACTTTATTTCGGTGGGTTTGTGGGTTTGGATCCCAGGTGCAGGCCTACGCACCAGTCATCAAGCCATGCTGTGATGGCATCCCATATACAAAATAGAGGAAGACAGGCACAGATGTTAGCTCAGGGCTAATCTTCCTAAGCAAAAAGAGGAGGATTGGCAATGGTTGTTAGCTCAGGGCCGATGATCCTCACCAAAAAAAAAAAGAAAGGTAAAAAGAGCAGGGGTGGGAGTGGGGTGAGGGGGGGAGGGGCATCAGAGGGATAGCCATAGAGACCGAGTACATGTAAGCTGTTCAGTATAATTGGTCTTTGAGATTATGTTTGCACCCAAATTACTTCCTTACCTTTCCAGGTGGTCTAAATGCAATTGCTAGCCCATTCAAGATGATAAAACATTGCTATTTTAACATTTCTTCAGTCTTCAGCTTCTGTGGGAAGATAAATGCGCAATCTGCTGTTTAAGAGATTTAACCAAGACTCAAGAGAAATAAACTGGAGCTGTATCCTCCATTTCAAACCTGCAGTTTTATAAAAGTTTTCCACAGGTACACCCAAAATTCCCCTATACATTTTCCAAAATTTTATTACGGATATAAGGTTGCAAGAAAGAAAAGTTGAATAGTTTTGTGTCTAAGACCTTTGTAACATGAACAAAAAACTATGCATTTATGTATAGGAGTTCTAATTTAAGAGCTATAATAATCTTTATCACGGATAGTACATTTAAAGGGACTTAGTACTAACTCTCTCAAATAGTTTTCCTAGAAAATCTTGCAACATTATCACATTTCTGAAACCATTTGAGTTGTCTTTATCAGATGAATCTGACATTTTTTTATTCCTTATCACTCAGTTTTCATGATTGAGAGCATCTGATATGGACATTGATCTCACACCTAATAATTGTGAAAGCTCGTATGGGCCTGGAGGAAAGCGTTTCCATAGTATACTTTTATTAAAAGTGCTTGCAAATAGTGTTGATTAGAAATAATTTAGAGGAAATTTAAAATAAAAATCAATAGATGTGTTAGTGGAGTCCCTCCCTTGGGAAAGTAGTGGGAGATGAGATTACCTTGAATTATCCCAAGAAGCAATAGAGAACAATTATCTATGTGTCTATCCTTCCCACTTTTTTCCTTTTAATCTGAGTTTTGAACCTTCTTTCATTTTGATAGCATTAAACTCCTTTGTTGTATGTGAAATAAGGAAGTTGTCTTGTGGAGGGGACTGGTAGGGAAGGAAAACTTTGTTTTTATGTATTACATAACATATAGGACAGTAATTACAATAGACTTTATATTTACATAGTAGACCACACCTTACAGAGTTCTTTTGTGTGTAGCATTTTATTTAACTTCTCTCAGCTGGTCAGTTATATGAGGTAGGGATTGTCTCCATATTATGGATGCGGAAACAAAGACTGAGAAAGGTTAAGAAACACCTTTGAGGTTACGCAGCGAGTAGGTGGACAATCTAGCATGTGAATCCAGATCTTCTGACTCTTACTTTAGTATTCTTATCCACTATATTAGTAATTTTCTAATTATATTTTCCAATCAAAGAAGTTCTTCAGGAGCCACCTTGGGGAATCAGGAGCAGGTCCACTTTTGTCTCTTTTTCTATTGGGGCTCTGAGTTGTATATATCATTAGAAGATAGGCTTTCAGAGTCACTGCTCTCTTTTGTGCAAGGAGTATAAGTTAAAGTAGCAAACTATACTCTCTTTTTGTTCTTGTGTTCTGTTAGAAGTGATGAGCAAGGTTAAATAACTCTTTTCCTACTGGCATTGTGGATCTAGAAACAAGAATTAGACTCTTGGTATTTTCCTTTACTTCTGTTCCTCTTCAACTAATGTTTACTGAATTAACACAGTACACAGGATACATAAGTTACTAGGTTTTTACCTGGGCCAATGATAATTGGTTTTAAAATAGTGTTATAGTTTTAAAAACATAAATATAAAAAGTTATAAAAGCTGAAATATAAACTGTCCCTATTAAGCATACCATGTCTTTGTCATAAAGTGACATTAATAAGCATCATTTTTTATACAATTTAAAATATTGCTTGGGTTTCATAATCCCCAGTTTGGTAGTTAAGCACATTGGTTCTCAAAAGTCATTTCCATAATCTACTGTTTGTGTATAGAGCTTTGAAAATTCTAGGTTATAGTAGCATTTCTGAGTAATAATAATAGTGTCTCAAAATGGTTCCTTCGTTATATTGTAAAATTCTGGAGTCTTTGATAATAATGATTTCCAAAATATATTTTTACCTTACCCAAGTATGCATTTAAGCCTTACTGTATTGTGACAATCTATGGAATTATTTATCTGTGAATAGAAAATAAATCCCACCAGTGGTCCAACAAAAACATATGAAATGTAATCATGGTTAAAAGTTAATCACACAAATTCAAGATAAGAGTAATTGTTTAGACTCAAATCATAACATTCTATAAATTGAATATGTGTCAAGAGTTTTATACGTTTAAAAATGAGCATGACTCTGGAGTATTATTTGTCTTAAACCTAGTCATTGAACTCTTCGAGTGCTAAACTAAACACTCTAAACTAAAAATGTTAAATTATTTTCTCCGCAGTTCATTCTGGACTTGGAACAATTGGAGAGGCACTGAAAAGGGCAGCAAAAATGGGTATTGCTAGGAGTGAGGAAAGATTCAAGCCAGGGAAGCTACTTATTTAGTCTGGGGAAAGGTAGAGGAGAAAGACTTTAAAATCTGTTTTCAAATTTATTTGTATTTTTATTTTTTGTTCAAACTTTCAGTGAAAGTCAATAAAGCAGCAAAATGGCAGGTATGTTGAGAAAGCCTTAAGTTATCTCTCTGAAAGGTAGACCTAAATAGAATGAGCTTAAATTATAGGAAGGGTGATTTTAATTTGTCATAAAGAAGACACTCCCTAAACGGTCATTAAACTCTGGAGTGGCAATAGAGAGATATTTGGGAGGTCATACCCCATAATTTTTATGACAGTAATGGTTAGTTATTCAACTAAATATATGTTTTATCTTTAAAGTCTCTACCAAGTTTAAGGTTCTTTGATTACAATTGTGCTGCTAATTTCTTGGAAATGTAATGCAGTATGTACATAAATATGCTCTTATAACTAAAGATATATGTAATTTATGGAGATTCTTTTATTTTTTCAGAAATAAGATAAAAATCACAAGTGCATTTCAAATTTGGGATTATAGAAAGGACCAAAATGCCCCTAATCTAAGAGATAAGATAAATTCCATATTCTTATGTGCATTTAAAAACAATTTGACAAAAAATATAAAGGAAACCAACAGTTAGTCAAGAATGTGAGAATGAAGCTATATCCTTTAGCAAGATGGTCTAGTGCAAACAGCTCATGGGGTTTTGAGTTAGTCAAACCTGAGTTTCAGTTATGGTTCACCCACTCATTAACTCAATATCCTTATGTAATATGAGGATAAAAACTGTTGTCTTGCAGACTTGTGAAAATTAAATAAGGGATACATGTAAAGTGTATAATCCAGTGCTTGGCACAGAGTAGTGTTTACCAGTGATAGTTCCCTTCATTCCACCTGTAAATCTTCAAGTTTCCTCAGGGGTTTGGATCAGGAAAACCAATAGAACATGGAGGGGATAAAGGAGCATGGTAAAGCCAAATTTAAACCCAGCAGTCTTACTCTAGAGCCCATACTCTTAAACTACAAGGCTGTTTTGCCGCCCAGTTGCCAAGGCAAGATTGAGCTTAGTTGGCATCAATGTATATGTCTTGAGTTGACACAATTGCTGATCTTTACTAATAGAGGAAGGCATATATATCTGGATATTATAATGGAAAATAATCCTCATAATTTGTATTTGGTTGTGGGCGATTATGCTTTTCTACATATTTGGGTATAGATGTATCTGGTCATAGAATTCCCTTAAGTAAAATGGAGCCCAGCCACAAAGGCCTGTCTTGGGTCGAGGTAGAAAACTGTCTAGTTTCTCCACTGTCACTCCTCATTATTTTATATTATCTGTATCTCGGTGCTAGAAATGCCTACTGTGTGGTAGGCTAGAAATACAACATTGAACAAGAAAATTATGGTCCCTGTCTCAACAGGGACACCATTGTCATTGCAGATGGGATGGGGCATCCCACGTTGCAGCATGTTTAGCAGCTGTGATCCAAAATGGCATTAGAACCACTCCTCCTCTCCGGTTATTGTGGCAACCAAAATGGACCGAAAGGTTTCCAAAGTCTCCAGGTGGAGGATGCGGTAGTGATATACCTGGATGTTATTCAGACTCAGCCCTGAGGACAGTAGCTGTCCACTTGCCTATCCACTATTCAAATTGAGTAATTGATTTTAAGCATTTCTTTTCTAGAATCTTGGCTTCATGCAAAGTGAATAGAGCTGAGAGCTCTACAAAGCAAATAACTGCTTACACTCTGGGTACAATGGCTAAACTGAAAAGCAAGATTAGTTGTGGATAATCTTGCCCATGGCTAATTGAGAATTTTCATTAAACTGTGTAAATATCAAGCATAAGTTAGTTACCTCCCAAGTTAATATACCAAATGATGCTAGATTTTTTTGAGCTATAGAATCAAAGACTCTAGGACTTTACATGTGTAAGTTACTTCTCAAAGACATATCATATAGCACACTTATGCCAAGTATATTCTGTAGCACTTAAACATTTCTGCTTCACTTTTATTTATTTTTTTGATGAAGAAGATTAGCCCTGAGCTAATGTCTGTTGCCAATCTTCCTCTTTTTGCTGAGGAAAATTGGCCCGAGGCTAACATCTGTGCCCATCTTCCTCTACTTTATATGTGGGATGCCTGCCACAGCATGGCTTGATAAGCAGTGTGTCGGTCCACACCCAGGATCCGAACCTGTGAACCCCAGGCCACCAGAGCAGAGTGTGCGAACCCAACCACTATGCCACCAGGCTGGCCCCTCACTTTTATTTTTGAAGTGATATTTTTAAAGAAATTATGAGTTCTAAATGATTTGTGATTAGAAACAACTATGAAAGTCATGATTTTGAATTTGTCGTTTGAAAGAGGAATAAATGTAAATTTTCATTCAGTATCCATATCAGCTGCTTTTTAATCAGTATTTTATATTAAAAGTAATAACATTTGAAAATTCACAGAACCTCAGGCTTATGACAGTTGACATTGTTTTAAATGAGAATAATTTTATTATATTATTACAGAAATTATATATGCTTAATGTAAAACATTCAGAAAATACAGAAAGGTACAAAGAAGAAAAAAACATCATTCTGCTCAAAGATTACTACACATATACTCACAAAGATTACTCTCACATCTCAGGATTTCTTTCTCAGTGAGTGCATATGTGCTCACTCTGGCGCTCTTGGGTGTGCTTCTGCTCACACATGTGCTCTCTCTCTCTTCCTCACACAAGTCTTATAAAAATTGGGTCATACAATTTGTTTTTTAACTTTGACACTCATATCTTGAACATATTTTTATGGTAATAAATAGCGTTTTATGTCTTTTTAATTGGCATTGTATGAATTTATGTATCAGTTTATTGAAGTAATTCTCTAGACATTTAGGTGGTATCCTATATTTTGGTATTATGATTATTATATGTGCATCTTTGTGCAACCATCCAGCTATTTCCTTTGTATGAATTCTTAGGAATGGAATTGTTGGCTAGAAGGCTGGGTACATATTGAATGTTAATATCAACTACAAGATTGCTCTCTACAGAGGTCATGCCATTTTATGCTTCCACTGATAGTGCTTTAATATTTTGTTGCTTTGCATGCTCTCTGACACTGGGTATGATCAATCTTTGTAATTTTTTGTAATTTTGCCAATCTGATAGTTGAAAAAAAATCTCACTTGGATTTACATTTCTTTGATAACTAATGAGAAAAAAATTTAAAAAATGTATTTATTAATCATTTGTATTTCTTTTGTTGATTGTCCATTTATAACTTTAAACCATTTTTCTGTCGGGCAGTTTCTTCTCTTCTTCCTCCTCTTCTTTTTTTTAAATTTCAAGATCTCTTTGTGATATAAGGATATGAACTTTTATTTGTCATTCATACTGCACATATTTTGCCATTTAAAAATATTTGGATTTTTTTTTTTTGGTTTTATTTTAGAGATATTTTGGTACATAAAGGTATCACTTTTTTTTTCCAGCTGGTATTCCCACATTATAATATGACCATTGTAACTCATGATGACTCAGTAGATGGATTAAAGATTAGATGTTTAAAAAAATGAAGGTACTTTTCAGATGGGAAACCATTTTGCCGACAAGAAAGGTGAAGAATTGCTCATGTTGATTAGATATGTTTGCTGTGATTACAGTCTCAATAGCTGCATATAAAAATAGGGATTGTGAGGGCAAGATACTTTGATATAGTTGGAAGACTCCTTGCTTTAAAACCAGATAGTCCTGGCTTTGTTTATTTTTCTTTAATTTAAACAACAAATATCTATCAAGTACCTATTATACATTAAAAATTTATAATGGTTTTTCTGCTTACTGGCTGTGTGACCATGGGCAAGTTACTTAAAGTAGCCAGTTTCTTGACTCAGTTTGTTTATTTGTAAAAGAAGGATAATACCTACCTTGTTGAGTTATTGTAAGGGTTAGTTATAGTTTACCTGAAGTATCTAGCATTACTTGACATATAATTAGACAACAGTAAATTATAGTTGGTATTAGTATTGTTATTCTTCATAGTAACAAAACATAACGTAATTTTAGCCTGTTATTACATATAATATCATTGCTGTGGTAGTAATTTAGCATATGGAGTAATTACGTGTGATTATTATAATTTTATTAATAGAGAGAATGGAGCCTAGCTAGGTTGACTGTACTTAGGATCCTATCAGATAAATAATACTTCCTTATATTTGTATAGCAGTGTAGTTTTCAAAGCTCTTTCTCATTTCTTGTTTGTTCTATATGGCCTTCCCATAAGATAAGTAGGGTCTGTATAATTTTCCGTTTTACAGTTGAGGAGCTGAAGCTGGGAGAGAATGATTGACTTGTCCAAGATCATATGGCTTGTAAGTGATTAATCAGGTTCATATTTTCCATCTACCTATAATTAAGATTCTCACTAAACCTAGTTTTACCCTCAGTATGGGCAGGAACAGAGTGTGGAATCTGACTGTAATTGCCCAGTCTTCCTTTAGCTTTAGCCATTTTTTAATTTCTTGTGATTGCTCCCATTCCAGTCATCTGAACACTGGCCTTAATGTTTTAGTTGTCTGTTGCATCAATAGTTGTCTGTTGCATCAATGGTGGTTATAATGAACCACACTTCTGGGTATTCACGCCCTTGTGAAGTCTCTTTCCTTTCAATCTGGGCTGGGCCTGTAGCTTACTTAAACAAACAGAATGCAACAGAATTAAAGCTGTTCCAGGTCTGGATGTAAGCCTAAGAAGGCCAGGTAGCATTTGGTTTTGTGTTTTGGGGAGACTTCAACCATCATGTAAGAAATCTGACTACCTTCCTAGAGACACCATGTGGCAAAGAGGCCACATGGAGAGAGGTCCTGAGATTACATGGAGAGAGAAGCCTAGCCATCCTAGTATTCTAGCTGAGCCCAGTTTCCACCTGCCAGCTGAAAGCAATCCTATGAGTGACCACCAGCAAGATGAGCAGAAGAACTGCCTAGCTGAGCCCAGCCCAGATTGCAGAATTATGAGCAAATGAAATGGTTTTCTTGAGCTAGTAAGTTTTGGGGTGGTTTGTTATGCAACAATAGAAAAACAAAAGAAGCATAACAGTGTTTTGAAAATGAAAGTTTTGCTAAAGGATGTTTACTTCTCTTGGCCTATTTCGACAGTTTTGGTCTTTCCCTGGCTTGCCAATATTGGGCAGTGTTGAAGAGAGATAACAGTAATGAATAATTCTTTTCCTTTCCAGAAGCTCATCTTACTCTACATTAACTACATGGGTTTGGCTGATACTTGGGTGAATCTGAGGTAAACCCTATCTCTCTGTACTGAGTCTCTTCAGAGAAATCTCAGGAGATAGGGTTGCTTCCTATTTCAGGTCTCTGATTCCTTTTCTCTGTTAAATTTCCCAGTCTCAATCTTTTGTGGCCGTTTTCATCCCTTTCAGAGTTTAATTGGATTTGGCCTAGGTCAGCCAAGTAAGATAAGATGGAATAGCCTTTCTTCCTCACTTGAACTTGTTCCTATTGTCCAAAAAAGACTTGGGAAGTCTTTTGGGGCTGAGAGTAGATCAAAGATGAGGAATCACCTTTATTTTTGGTCATGTGCATATTAATTAACAGGAAATACATAATACATTGCTCATGCAGTTTATTTTATTTTTCCCCTCTCACAGGTCAGTTTCTCTCCTATTTAAGTAGTGCAGTATAGTTTTTTTCCCCCATAAGTTTCTACTAGAGATAGGAATCAGTGATCTAAAAATTTATAAGTATAATTATTTTAAATAATTTTTTTTGGTTAAATGGTTTTTTTGTCTTAAAAACTACATGAAGATAGATTTAAAATATTCCAGAGTTTGATTGGATTCCAGGTTGGTGGAGTGAGGGCCTCAGTGTATTCACTGTCACTCTAAAATGACAAAAACATGGTCAAAACAATTATAATCAACCATTTCAGAATTCTGGCAATTAACCAAAGTCAGAGAATGAACTGAAAATTGACTATCCATTTCAGTAGAAAACTACTGAACCTCGGGAAGACAGTGGGGTCTGTGAAATTTTAACTTGTGGCTATTCCCATCTTCCCTCCTTCCCCAGTTTAGTGGTATTGCAAAAGCTGGCAGCATTACAGACAACAGAGGGATCTGACCAATTTTGGAGATCCATTAAAAGCACCATCCCCAGAGCCCAGTTGATACTTTGTCTGAACTTGCAGCTCCCTGGGAAATTTCTATTCTCAGATAGTGATTGGCTGTTTGATTTGACTCAGAGCTAAGCTCAGTTGGGGGAAGAAGAAGCCTACCCCCAGGGCTTTGCTGAGACAATAGCAACTGTTGGCAACATCTCCGCTGTTTAAGGTTGTGATTTCAGTTGGGGCAAACGAGCCTGGCCAGGAATTTAAAAGGAAATCCTGGAGAATTAGCCAACCATAGGGAACTTTGAAAATCTCTAACATAATCCTGGATATCTAACAGGCTGCACAATATGCAAGGCTGTGTAAATGCCCAGGAAAGACCTGCGAAAGATCACCTCTGGCTGGTCTTGAGGTTCTGTGGAAGCAGGAAGTGAAAGCTAGGGCTTTCTTATAAACTACCTGAAGTTTGAAGGGGTGACTTCTCACAAAAATTCCTTTGGCAAAGGATGAAAGACATATAGGCAAGGCATTTAAGGAAATCTTATGACCAATCATTGGTTGACCACTAAATTATACTGATCCAGGTGTGACTCCTAGGAAGTCAGGCCTAAAAATAAAAACAAGAACTTAAAAAAAGAAAATCTAGCAGGGAACTTTGTGGCCACACACTACAGGGAATACAGAATCTGCAGAATTAGTTCATGAAAATACTAAACAAATAATCAGCCCCCCCCCCAAAACACTACCAAAATCAGTGATAAAAAAATCTTTGTGGGACTTTGGAGGATTTTACCAGAGCTGTTAAAATATATTATTTAAAATGCACAGTTTTCGGTATAAAATTGAGACATGCAAGAAACAGGAAAGTGTGCCATACACACAGGGAAAAAAAAAACAAACCCACTAAAAACCAGCCAAAATAAAAATGTCCCTGTGGGAGCCCAGATTTGGACTTAATAGACAAAGACTTTAAGTCAACTATTATATGTTCAAAGAACTAAATGAAAGCATTTAAAGAATTAAAGGAAAGTAGAGAATGATATCTTACCAAAGAGAATATCAATAAACATAGAAATTATTTGAAAAGAACCATATAGAAATTCTGGAGTTTAAAAGTATAACTGAAATGAAAAATTCACAGAAGGGGCTCAGCAACAGATACAAGTTGGCAGATGCAAGAATTAGTCAACTTGAAGATAATTCAATAGAGATTATCCAGTGCAAGGATTAGAAAGAAAATAAAGAAAAATGAACAGAGCTTCAAGAGACCTATGTGACACCATCAAGTATACCAAAATATGCATAATGGGAGTCCAAGAAGAAGAGCAAAAGAAAGAGGCAGAAAGTATATTTAAAGAAATAATGGCAGAAAACTTCCTAAACTTGCTGGAAAATATTAATCTACACATTAAAGAAACTCAGCGTACTCCAAGTAGAATAAACCCAAAGCGATCCACACTTAGATGCATCATAGTCAAATTTACCAAAGTGAAAGACAAAGGGAAGTCTGAAAGCATCAAGTGAAAAGTAACTTGTCATATGAAAGGGATCCCCAATAAGATTAATAGCTGACTTTTTATCAGAAACGGTGGAGGCTAGAAGACATTTTCAAAGTGTTGAAAGAAAAAGACTGTCAACTGGGAATTCTGTATCTAGCTAAACTCCTTCAAGGATGAAGGAGAAATTAAGACATTCACAAATAACCAAAACTGAATTTGTCTCTAGCAGACCTGCCCTACAAGAAATATTAAGGGGAGTTCTTCAAGTTGAAACAAAAGGACACTAGACAGTAAACTCTAAATCACATAAAGAAATAAAGAGCAATAGTAAAGGTAACTACATAGGTGTTATGAAAGATATATTTATAAACATACATATAAATGCATTTTTCTTTGTAACTTTTTTTCTCCTACATGTTTTAAAAGACAACTGTATAAAGGAATAATAATAAAACTTTGTTGATGGGCTTATAATAAAGATGAGCTTATATAAAGATGCAGTTTGTTTGACAATAATAGTGAAAAATGGGCTTATATAAAGGTGCAGTTTGACAATAATAGTGAAAAAGAAGGGAAGGGAACAGAGGTATATTGGAGAAAAGTTTTTATATATTATTGAAATTAGTATTAGTCCAGAATAGAATGTTTTAAGTTAAAAGGCTAATTGTAATTTCCAGGGCAACCACTAAGAAAAGAACTCAAAAAATTATAGTGAAAGAAACAAGGGAATGAAACAGGTACACTAGAAAATATCTGTTTAATACAAAAGATGGCGGGAATCAAGAAACAGAAGATATTACAGATATTACAGAAGATATTGGTTCATGGATCCTCTTACAAGCTTAATTTTATGCTACTACCAGACACTTATCAATAGATTTTTAAAGAACAGTATAAGAAAAATGCACCAAAGTGAAGTCAGTGTGAAAGATTCCATTAACCCTCACTTCTTAAATTGCAGCTTTGTTTCCCTGGAGATGAAACAGCAAAATATGGAAATGAGAGATACCCTTTATTTTATTTCTGAAAGTTTGGGTATGGAAATTTTAGTTCTTTCCCTTCTTCTAAATGTGGAGAAAAAAAAGATGAACAGAAGTTTTGGAGAATGGAGGAGATCATGGGAAAAAGGCATCTGGAGATAAGGGGCTGTTGAAAAGAGAAATGTTCTGGGCAGAATATTCAGAAATCTTGAGAGGTATTTCTGTCTGCATTTTCCATATATTGTTGATTCTGTTCTCCATGGGTGCGCAACCCAGTGGAGATGTGATCTCATGACAAGGATTGTTCACTGCAGTTTACAGCTGCCACATTTATAATGTATTACATATGCCTTCAGAAAATAAAACCCATGTTTAGCTTTATGGTGTGGAGAAAGTTTAATTATATGAAACAATATATGTAATTTCCTTATAGGAAAAGTGATTAAATTGAATTT
The DNA here is from genome assembly GCA_031878705.1 of Tapirus indicus. Lineage (NCBI taxonomy): Eukaryota > Metazoa > Chordata > Mammalia > Perissodactyla > Tapiridae > Tapirus > Tapirus indicus. Next base: position 62,262,748 of record CM062927.1, on the reverse strand, counting down.
TCTTACTACTGATTTAGACTATCATTTAAAAATAAAATTCTCAATCTGTTTTCAGTCCCAGCACAGTTGAAGAATATAACACAGTTGCATCAGTAATGATGGCTCACTCAACTGGGAGCATCTCTCTGGGTGAGAATAAGTAATATTTTAAAAGATCTCCAAGTAATTCTGATATGGCATCCTTCCTTTCCATTATAAATAACAAATTTAAAACATAGATTCCTAGAATCTTACAGAAATTAGTGTTAAGAGATTACAATGATTAAAATTGAATCTACTCACGTGAGACTATTTTGTTTTCCTAAGTTATATTGAACTTTTCCAATACTTTCTTACTGGTACCTTACCAGAGTTTTCAAGACATTTTTATTCCTAGGTTTTTTTTTTTTAACCATATTAAGCATTTTTAAGTGTACAGTATAATAGTGTTAACTGTGTGCACACTGTTGTGCAACAGATCTCTAGAAATTTTCCATCTTGCAATACTGAAGCTATACCCATCGAAGAATAACTCTCCTTTTCTCTCTCCCCTCAGACTCTGGTAACCGCCATTCTACTTTCTGTTCTAAGAGTTTGACTACTTTAGATATCTCACATGAGTGGAATCATGTAGTATTTATGTTTTTGTGGCTCTTATTTCACTTAGCATAATGTCCTTAAGGTTTATCCATGTTGTAGCATATGACAAGATTTCCTTCTTTTTTAAGGCTGAATAATGTTCCATTGTATGTATATACCCCATTTTCTTTATCCATTCATCCATTGATGGGCATTTAGGTTGCTTCCACCTTTTGGCTATTGTGAATAATGCTACAATGAACATGTGTGTACAAATATCTATTCGAGATCCTGTTTTCAATTCTTTTGGATATATACCCAGAAGTGGTATTGCTGGATCATATGGTAGTTATATTTTTAATTTTTTGAGGAACTTCCATACTGTTTTTCATAATGGCTGCACCATTTTACATTCCCACCAACAGTGCACAAGGGTTCCGATTTCTCTAAATCCTCGCCTTGTTATATAACGTATTTTCTGTTTTTATTTATTTATTTTTAGTAGTGGCCATCCTAACCATTCCTAGGTTCTTAACTTACTGCTGACATGTTAGGTCTTTATTTTATTTACTCCTTATTCACTTTCTAAGAAAACAAAATAGTTATTTTAGGAAATTTCCTACAATTATTACAAATCTTCACAATCTTCTTTGACCTCAAACCATAGAACACCAGTTAAGGCCAGTTTTCTAAACATTAGATTGAATATATAAAATTGGACATTTGAATTCCTTCATAGTTTAACAGATATGGTCCTCTTTACCTGGAATTCATTTGATAGTACGTGAATGCATCACCACCTTATAAGGCAGAAATAAGGTACTTTTTTGGCTCTACTTCTAGTTTCTAAAATGATAAACTTGCTTTAATGGCTTCGTTATAATGGTGATTGCTGTCACTGGCTTGTCTGCTCCTGTTTCCAAGCGGTCCATAAATACCGCATCTTTGGATGCATTACTTCAATGTATGTCTAATGTGCTGCTTCAACTCTCTCTGAACATGGTTGTCTCCATTTCACTTACCCTGCAGCATCTGCTTGTGAATCTTTCTCTCCTCCATTCTCCACAGATTTCTTGCCTAAGTGGAGTTGTGTTGCCCAAAACTTTGCTTCAGTGCTGGTAGACCAGCTACTTTCCAGTGCCCTATATTTGAAGATCCTGTCTAGCCATTAATTAGTAAGTACAGCTTATAGATGATGTTCATGATTACATTCAAGACAACAGATATAATGCTTATAATCCATTTAATTCTCACAGCTGTATACATTTGGGTATTTTCCATCTTGCAAACGTTTAGTTTGATTGGGACCCCAAATGTTGTTTCTAACCCTGTCTTCAACTCTTCCAAAGATTATACTGTAATATTGTAAGGTTGGAAAAGAAAAAGGAAACACTGAATTTGGGGCAGATCTGTATTCAAGTCTTGACTCTGCCACTTGTTGGCTGGCTTACCTTTGGATGTTTCTTGCCCTCTCTGAGGCAGAAATCTCATCTGTAAATTGGAGATAGTGATTCTTCACTTTTTATGTTAAAGGCTTCATTGATACTGTGAGCTTGTGTTTTTAGAAAGCCTTTTAACCAAGGAAGCTAACATGTTAGCATTTCCTTACAAATAGTGAACATGAAGGGTTTTCAAACTCTAGTACTTTTATGGCCCATATTTGACAGGAGATCTCTTCTGATGAGTTTGATTCTCATAGTTTGTCCATTAATTGAAAAAGTCAGTTAAAACAGTAGGTCATAAAAAATGATGCATATGTCCTACTAACATTTTATTTTAACTTAATACATATAAATGGACTATCTTTTGATTAAGACGAAGGCCTTTTCTTGTGGTATAGGTTTGCTGATTGAAACTCCCAAGTCTTTCTTAAATCTACATTTATAACAAATCATTTCCAGTTTAACTTTATTTCTTTAATGTAGATTAAAACTTTACACAGTTGAAAAGCAGTGGTTCTCAAAGTGTGGTTCCCCCACCAGCAGCTTCAGCATCACGTGGGAATTTCTTAGCATGCAAATTCTTTGGTTTAACTCCATACCTACTGGATCAGAAACTAAGGGGTTGGGGCTCAGCAATCTATGTTTTCACAGGGCTTCCAGGCTAAAGTTTTAGAGCCACTATTGTGTATTTTATGATTTTTCCCCAGGTTTTATATTTCTCTTACCTTTGCCTATTTCAACAGCAAAGTTTTTGTGACTTGCCTTAATCAAGTCTTTTCAAAGCTTTTGACTTAGTTTTTAAAGATACGGTATCTTTTATTTTTGCTTTCATGGTTTATCTGATATTTAATTAAATTAGCTAATTACAGTAACAATAAAACTCCCCTAATGAGGTTTTGGAACAAATACTACTGGTCTTGGGAGAACATACAACTTAGCATTTGGGAGCAGAACTGTGAGGGGCACACTAGAGAGTAGTCTACAGGCTGTGAGTTTTCAGCATGCCATGGGTATCTGTCAGTGTGGATGGAACGGAAATGGAGAGTGTGAGTTCACATAGCAAGTTGGTCAAGAGAGCTTCTTAGATATATTTTTCTGTGTAAGTTTATAGATTTCTCTGATCCATTTATCTTTATAGCCCCTAATTCAATATGCATGTTTTAGACTCTTGTTGGTCCATAAGTAGTCCTTTTGGCTAGATCCTGGAGTTTGAAATTTGTTTTTAATAACTCCCAGATCTCTTACGTAAATATTATGGGGAAAGCAGAGAACCCACCCAGTGGTTCATATGGAAGATATGTGTCTGTCATTGTTGACACTAAACAGGAAACTGCGTAGCAGCTAATACTTGAAGTAGAAAACAGATGGAAATGTTCTTTCCAAGCCTGAGACTGTAGCTTTTCCTCCAACATGGAACTACTTTGATTTTGGGGAAACCAGTCATGTGTGGGGATAATTTAATTCAACACATCATTATAGCCATTCTGCCAAAATGCAGGTGAAATATTTGCCCACTATTGAGATACTTAAGGGGTTATGTAAGACGATCTGGAATCTGGCCTGCTGAATTGAAAACATTGCTCTTTGGCAACATTCTGGATGGAGTTTCTATTGAGCTGCTTTTTTAAATGTATATTTTAATTGTTTGTGTATTTTTAACCACATTGCTAGTCTCATCAAAGGAAAGGGTCTAAATAGCCTGTCTAAATCAACTCTGGGTCATCTCGTTACTGCAATAGTTGGGTCATAGTACTGCTGTGAAACATTAATAGAAAGCTACGTAATGCAAAGAAAATAACTATTGCATAACAACATCAGGATATTATTTAACAGTTGTCTAGTAAAACAGCAGTATTAGTCCCACTGAAGATGTTCAGATATGGATTTGATATTGCTTAGTTTTCATTCTTCAATGACACAGCAACCCAATCATTCCACCAATGAAATAATAGCTGCTATAAATCTGATTTAAAAAAGAAGTGATTGTTGCTTAAATGCTTACAATAGACTGAAGTTTTTGTTAGGATAGGCTCTAAATCCACATATTTGATATGCATAGCATAAATTGTGAGTCTATTTAAAGTCCACTTTGCTGTCTGGAGAAGTCTTTATAAAAGTAACGAAAATTATAGTTTCTTGCAAACTAACGAAAAATGAGGACAGAAATTACGCAGAAAATAATAATTACTGAATAAGTTTTGAATGGTAACTATAAGCTAGTGATGTATATGTGTTCTATCATTTTATCGTTACCCTCTAGAGTATTATTATCTGTGTTTTATGGATGGGAAAAATGGATTAAGAAAGCTATTGACTTGCCCAAGGTCATTTAGTAGGTGGTGGGGCTCAGATTTGAACTGTAGTCTATTTAACACTAAAGTCCAAGCTTTTAAATACTCCTTTACACCTTAATATCCAGTGCTTTAATATTCCTGGCCTGCTTTCAAAAACTTCTCTTTTCCTGTCAATTCCAGAGGTAACATTCAATAACTTGACAACAGTGACCTTTCTAAACAAATATAGAGTGTTATAGAACCAGATGGCCCAAGATTATATTTTATTTTTCTGGCTCAAAATAAATTGTGTGCTCTAAGACTGATAGAGCCCAAAGAAGACCCTTCTGTGTCCCAGGACTTCATCAGGCCACATGGCCGGCCAGTGCCCTTTATCATGAGCCAGTCACAAGTACAGAGCCTTATGTCTCTATGCTATAATTTAGATTAGGGCCTAATGAAAGGGCAAGAAGCCACTTTACTAAATGAGATCATTCTGACCTTCAGTAATGGCAGTGCATTTGGGTAGAAAGATTCTGAGGGATTAAAGCAAAAAGGCAGTACTAATGTCTATCCTATTGAGTGGATGTAAGCAAGGAGAAGGCTGATTTACAATTTAACAAACTCCCAAATTAGGTATCTTTTTTTCTGTTGGGATTAATTAGAATTTTTCTAATAATTAGAAACCTTAGTCTTGATCATTCAAAGTCTTGGGGGGGGGGATCTTTTTTACAGTCTTAGACAAATTTCTTTAGAAAATAAATTCTGTATTGGAAACATAAGTTATTATATCATAAACATAAACATAATGCCTTTGTGAGTTCAGTTGCACTTAGTGAAGTTCAGATGTAGAAAGACCAGGTTACACAGTCTAGGCATAGAAATTTTTCAAAGATTTGTTGAAGCCAACTTGTCATTGACAGTAAATTACAATAACGAAACACTGGACTTGGAGTCAGGAGGCCTGTGTTTGAGACTTGGTTTTGCCATTACCCTGTAAGCATCCTTGAGCAAGTGGTTTAAATTCTCTGACTCTCTGTTTTCATCTTGGTAAAATGAGGCTAGAATAATATTACCTGCCTTGTTTCATTACAGGGTTGTTCTGAGGACCAGATGAGGGAGCATGTGGCAAAGTTATGGTGATGTACAAACAAATGCTGTTATTAAGGTGGCATCTAGTATATAATGGGAAGTGTCCTGGGTTGTGAGTAGGACCGACCTGCATTTGGATTTGCTCCATTATTTGGTAGTTTGGTGATTTGGGGCAAGTCACCACAATCTTTTTGAGCCTTAGTTCTCTCACCTGTATAATATAATAATCCCTCTCACAGAGTTGTGAGAATTACATTAGTGTAAATGCTGTTTTTGAGTTTTTATAAAATAGTGATCAAGTAGGAATTATAATGTTGTCTTAAACAGATTTCAGTAAGTTAGAAAAGAAATAGTCCGATGCTTCTTATCTGTTCTCAAATATCTTAGCAAGATAAATAATCCAAAGAATATTAGAATGTTAGTGCTAGAAGGACCCTTGAAGGTCATCTATCTTATCCTCCTCATTTTAAGACAAAGGATTGCCTCCTAATCATGTTTTTGTCATTTCTGCCATGTATATATGCATACAGGATAACCCTGTCACCAGCATCATCAATTGTGAAGGATGTCAACTGTCTCTCAATCTTGATAGATTCAGATTTCTAAAATGTAAAGCCAGAGAAGAATTCTGCTTGAAGGTAGTATTCTGTTGTGAAAAGAACCCGGGCTATATTTTCAAAAGTTGAGATGGAATTTTGATTCTGTCAATTACTAGTCTTGGGACGGTGGGGAGTGTACTTAGTGTTTGGTGCAATGCAGCTACTTACCTATACTATTTCTTTATCTACCATGTAGGCCATGTCTATGTCTGTACCTTAACCATTTTCACATGTGATTCTTTGATTTGGGATGAGTTTGCTTTTTATGTTATTTATACTAATGGTTCTTGACCTTTTCTTCTTTGTCTCCAACAAATACAATGGTGATTCCTTAAGATTGCAGGGAGGGGTTGTGGCAAATCAGAATCTTGGAGTTGTGGGTCAGGTATAGTTAGAAAAGACTTCCCTTAAGGTTGGTTTAGGAACTTAAACACTGAAGTATAATTTTTTAAAACTATAATTATGTTAGGCCGTTTGTCGAATTTTTTTCTTACGTTTTTTAGTTTCAATTTATCTATGTTGGTTTTGCTTATATTAGGGGTTACATGTGTTTAAAAAATTCATTAGAAAGCTGAATGGGCAGTGCTTTAGTATGAAATTTTAAAATACTATTAAGTGTATTCCTGTGAGAAGAAGAGCTCGTCTAAAGAAAATAACAGGAAAATGATGTTTTATCCCTGAAAACTCAATAAGAACAAATGCAGAGAATATTTATTTTCATAATCAAGAATAATGACCTTTGTGTACTTTTTAGAGCACACTGTTAGGAGATTCCATAGTTGATATATATTGATGATAATTTTGTTTTGCTTTGACTTATTAAGAATATTCTTTTCATTCTTATTTGATATCTTGGAGATAATACTAGTTGATCCTCAAATTTGGAAAAAGAAAATTCAAAACTAATTAGTTATTCTGTTCTAGATTCTAATGGACTAGATTAGAAAATGGAGCAGAATAATATACAAACATAGAAGCATAAGATTCAGTGTGAATTTTCTGTCATTTATCAGCATTTCGACTTTGGAATGTGTTTTCCTTTCTCTCTTTTTTATTAATTAAATAAATGGACAGAATTTCTCCCTTGATCATCTGTAGCATGATTTTATTGTAACCAGTAGTCTGTGGGCTTTCAGTTGAATTTTTTTTAATATGAATTTGTGTGGAGAGGCTTTACATCTGTCTAAATTTTGGCTATACTAATTAGAGAATGGATAGTACAAAAAATTGGCAGTCAGTTTTTTGAAATATTAAAATGAATTGGTTATGAAAAGGGATACAAATGTGTAGTTTTACATTTTTCAACTTGTTTTTACATTGTCCTTCAAAATGTTTAATATTTTGTGATGAAATTATGTTTTTTTATGAAAAGAAAACAATTGGGCAAAAATATGAGAAATGTTTTCAGTTGTCCAAGGCTAATGTTGACTTAAATAGGTCTAGGTCTTCATGGTTGACAGCTGCAGATAATTAGCTTTTTCTTCCTTAACAAAGAAAGTAAATGGAGCTGCAAGACATTCATTGCCTTTTCTGTCATCATAATAATAATGTATGTATTTAACTTCTGCAGTTCCTCAAATTGATTTAGTGCTAAGCTGCCTACATTACATATAATAGGAGTGACAAGTGAAAGCTGCGGCACATATTTGCCTGGCAAACGAGAGCAGTGATTGACAGCAGAGTTCCTCTCTACAAGAAATAGCGGTGTTGTGGAGCTCAAAAAGGGCCAGATACATAATTCGTAAAATTGTAGAGCAGATTCATGAAATGAATTTTAACAAGTGATTGCTACTTGGTATATTTGAGTGTCTACGTTCTTGGCTCTGGGTGAGGGGCACAGATGGACAGAATCTCACCTGACTGCTGAATATGAGGAAATTCCTTTTAAGCATATTAGTATTTGTAATTTAAGATTGATACTTCCAAATTGTAGATCAAATTATGACTTTGACTGAAAATTTCCTTCACCTGTAACTGATTCCACCTTATTTGAAGAAGCCAAATAATACATTTATTCAAATGAAGATTTTAAGACTGTAAATCGAGCTATTCTTCAGTGAAAATACCCGTTTTTCACATGTCTGTAAAACTTGAGTTATCATTTCTGGAAAGGCAATCATATAAGGTTTGGTGGTTCCTTTTGGTCAGAGAGTGGCTAAGTGTGATCATCTTTCCAAAGTACTCATATTCTGCAGTTCCTTTGTGTCTGCGACACATACCCAGAAGCTTTAGTTGCAAAGACATTTGGTGTTTGCTGTTGAATAATGCTCTATGATGATCCCAGAATGCTGGGCTTCATACTATACCATAGAAATGCTTTTTGTTTTTGTGGCAACTCCTTGTGTGTCTGTGGGATGGAAGGGGAACCCTATGTGTCCTTATACATTGGCAGCCTCTACTGGCCATTGCAAAGAGCAGCATTGACCTCTGTTCTTTCCACTCCAGGTTACATATGATTTTACTTGGGCTCAGCTTTCACTTCTTTGGTCTTAACCCTTTTTGTTATTCCCTTATAAAAACTAGTTTGTGTTTTGGATCTCAAGTTATATTTATTAAAGAGCTGTAAGTCCATTGTTCTCATCAATAAACTAATATCGTAAATGAATGGAATTCTTTAGAATCTTGGGAGAAGTTATGAATATAACTCTCCCTGAGAAATAATTTTACATCTAAGAGGTAAGACAAATATCATCTTTTTGTAGATTTTAAAAGACTTTCTCAGTTGCATGCCTTTGAGTAGGCATTTACTTGTAATTGGCAAATAACCCTGATCCCCTGAAAGGAAGCCTTGACTCAATAATTGATTTAATTAAACAGATATTTATTAATTCTTTAGATTTAGGTGTACCAACTGTCTTAGAGGTTTCCAGAAAATGGGCATAAATGCTTATTGGGCTTTGTGAATATGGATACCTCTGGGGGCTGGTGGAGAGTCTAGACTTTTAAGTATAGAAAAACAATTACAAATATCTGTAAATAAAATATCCAATGGCAGTAGACCCTGGGTTATTCTGGTTTTAGGGAGAGGGACTTGTATAATGTTTGACCTAATATCTTTGTGTTTGGGGAATAATTTGACTACAGCAGATGATTTCCTCAACAAAATAGATCTATTTGTTGACCTTTCAATTTTATAAGTGCCTCTGTTGGTCTCCTAGTTGTCTTTGAGTCTCATGGCATTTTCAAATAAGACACCTAGTTGAATCTTTTTTACAGTCTCATAGACAATGACTTTCATTCCTATTGTTCCCACCTATTCCTGGATTATTATAGTACAGTACAGTGGATTTCCTTGTTTCCATATTCTTTGCCTTCTAATTCAACCCATACAACATGGCCATATGTATTTGACTAAAACATTGCTTTTATCATATCACACTTTTTTTAATGGTTTATTGTTTTCTTGAGAAAAGGAACTGAATGGTACAGAGAATGAGACAAGAAAAGAGCACTGGGCTAGGAGTAGGAAGATCTAGAGTTTTTTTTGGTCTATCCAGTTGTATGACCTTAAGCATAAAAATATACCTTCCTAAGCCTCTGTTTTCCCCCATTCTATAAAATCATTTGTTGTGAAGATTGGTTGAGATAATGTATGTGAAATTGCTGTGAACTCTGTAGAACTCGATTACTTTTACTGTTACCAAGTGAAAAGATCAAATTCCTGAGTCTAGAATTTCTTTCCAAACAGCTCCATTTCTATACTGTGCCTGACATATAATAGGTACTCAGTAAATGTTTCTTGATAAATGAATCCTATCTTTCAAACTTTATCTTGTATGTCTCTCTCATCTTCAAATTCAGGTAAGTAGTCTCTTTCTCCACTGAAAATAGTGTTCACACAGTCAGACCTATGTCAGTCTCATGTTCATTAATCTTTTTCAAACCCGTTGTTCAGAAATAGTCAAGTCCCTCATATCTCATTTTAATCCACTTTTGCTTTCTTTTCTCCCATAGCAATCTTACTGTCTTTACCACTCATAAGTCTGTTTTGGCATATATAGTATCTTATATTATTAATAAAAGTGTCCTGTGTGTATGCCTTTTCTTCACAGGTGTACTATAAGCTCCTGGAATACACAAATAATAGCTTTGGTTTTGTAGTTACTCTTTAAGGATATTTTAATGTGACTTGTAATATATCCAAATTGACATATTGATAAGTAATTGTTTATATTGTATTTGCCAGGAGGTAAAGTTTAGAACAAGGATTGGCAATTTGATAGAATACTAAGATGCTTACAGACTACTGATACTCTGATTTATAGGGTAAAAACTTCAGATTGTAAGAGCTTTGGGGAAGGTCCCTCTCTGGAAAAGAATGGTCCACATGTTATTATCAGCTAAGAGTCTTCTGTTGTAATAAAGCAGCCTTTAAAATATAGACAATTAGTAAGCAGATCGTCATATGCTAATATAGTTTCTTTGTGAATATAAATGAAATGAAAAAAGGCATAGAAATTGTAGGGATGAGCGAGAGACTGACTTTTCCACTGATACCCTTTTGGGTTAATTCAAGTAAACAAATTGCAGTCATTTCTTGGATAGGTAAATTATCAGACATTCCCATCAATGTATGTTTTCAACATATGTTTGATTGCTTTTATTTTTTTTAATTGGCTTTATTGAAATATAATTTACATACACTGTAATTCATCAATTTTAAGTGTACAATTTGATTAGTTTTAACAAATATATACAGTTGTGTACCACAGTCACATCAAGATATAGAACATTTCCATCACCCTAAAAAGTTTGTTCTTGCCCTTTTGTAGTCAATCCTCTATCCCATCCCCTGACAATCACAGCTCTACTTTATATCATTATTGTCTTGCCTTTTATAGAATTTCATATAAATGAAATCATACAGTATGTAGTTTTTGTACCTGGCTTCTTTTAGCACCTGTACATGTATCATATAGTTTGTTCCTTTTTATTGCTGAGTAGTGGTTCGTTGTACCACAATTGTTTATTTTGTTTGCTAGTTGATTGGTTTTGGATTGTTTCTAGTTTTTGGCTATTATGAGTAAAGATGTTATGTACATTTAGTACAAGTGTTTGTATGGGCATATATTTCACTCAGGTAAATAAGTAGGAGAGAGATTGCTGAGTCATGTGATAAAGGTATGTTTAACTTTATAAGTAACTGCCAAACTGTTTTCCAAAGTGGTGTACCATTTTGCATCACCACTGGCAATGTATAAAAGTTCCAGTTGCTCTGCATCCTAGCCAACATGTGGTATTGATAGTGCTTTTAATTTTAGCTATAGTTGTAGTGAATATGTGGTGGTAACTCATTGTAGTTTTAATTTGTATTTCCCTAAAATGATTAATGATGTTGAATATCTTTTCATATGCTTATTTCTTATTTGCATATCTTTTGTAATGTGTCCAAATCATTTACCAATTTTTTAAAAATTATGTTTTTTGTCTCCTTATTGAGTTCTTTTTAGATATTTACATATTCTGGATACAAATCCTTTATCAGAAATATGTTTTGCAGACTCTACCTGCCACGTCTGTGGATTTGTGCTTTCATTCTCTTAAGTGTGTCTTTTTAAAGAGCAAAAGTCTCATTTTGATGAAGTCAGTTTACCTACTTTTTTCTTTGGGCTCTTTATGGAGTATTAAAAATTTTTATCTAACCTAGTGTCACGTAAATTGTCTCATGTTTTTTTTCTAGGAGTTTATAATCTTATCTTTAAGTCTATGATACATTTTTAGTTAATTTTTATATATGGTGTGAGGCAAGTTTCATATCTTTCCATATGAGTATCTAATTTTTCCAGCACCATTTGTTGAAAAGACTATAATTTCTCCATTGAATTACCTTGGCATCTTTATTGAAAATCAGTTGACCATATACATGCTGGTGTATTTCTCTTCCAGTTTTTTTTATTACTATCTTTGCGTTAATACCCTACTTTCTTGATTACTGTAGCTTATAGTCTTAAAATTAGGTAGTATATAATTCCTCCCACTTTGTCTTGTGTTTCAAAATTGTTGTGGTTATTTTAGGTCTTTTGCATTTGTATATACATTTGAGAATTAGCTTGTCAAATTCCACAAAAAAACCTTCCTGGGATTTTGATTGGAATTGCATTGACTCTATAGATCAATTTCAGGAAAATTATCATCTTAGCAATATTGGGTGTTATGATCTATGAACATGATACATCTTTTTATTTATGTAGATCTTCTTTAATGTCTCTTACCAGTGTTTTCTAGTTTTCAGTGTATAATTTTTGCATATATTTTTTGTTAAGTTTATCTTTAAGTATACCATATATTTCATACTACTGTAAATGATATTGTATGGTATTACACATTTCAATACTAGCATTGCTAGAATTGAAATACAATATGGCTGGTATTGAAATATATTTGACTTTTTATATATTGACCTTATAACCTTGTAATGTTACCAAATGTACTTATAATTCCTAATAGCTTTTAAAAAAATTCTTTGGGATTTTTCTGCATAGACAATCATGTTGTCTATAAATAAAGACAGATTTACTTCTTCATTTCCAATTTGTCTGGCTTTTTGCTTTGATTAGTGTTGAATAGAAATAGTGAGGGGGAATATCCTTGTCGTCTTCCTGATCTTAGAAAGAAAACATTCCATCTTTCACCATTAGGTATGCTGTTACCTATAGATTCTTTGTAGATGCCCTTTATCAAGTTGAGGAAGTTCCCTTCTATTCCCAGTTCGTTGGGAGTTTTTATTTATGAGTGAATGTTAAGTTGAGATGATTTTATGCTTTTTCTCTTTTAGTCTGTTAATTTGGTAAGTTACCCTGATTGATATTCTAATGATAAAGCAACTTTGAATTCTTGGATAAGTCCCATGTTGTCATGATTTATTACACTTTTTATATGTTACTGTATTTGATTTGTTACAGATATTTTTGTGTCTGTTTTCCTGAAGAATATTGGTAATGGTTAAATTTTCTTGTAAATTTTTTCTTTTTTAAATTAGGGTAATACTGACCTTATGAAATGAATTGGGGAATGTCCCCCCTTTTTTATTTCTGGAAAGAGAAAACACCAACTGATTTGTGAACTGGGAAATACAAAAGTTCACTTGTATTACTCTGTTTATTTCCTGGCACTAAAATAAATATTTTAGTATATGATAAAGGGCATATTCTTCCTTTCAGATATTCTCCAAATGGTTATTTGTACCTAAAAATAAAATAAAACAGAAAACAAAATAGCTTATGCAGGTATGTTCATACAGGTGTTTGTAAAACTTGATATGCAAATTAAACTTTAATTTGAATTTAATATCAATCAACCACAAATATATGATAGTATCTTTCATAGAGATGTTAATATTTGCATTTTTTATGTTCATTGAAACATTTCATAAAGTCTCTTGTACATTCTCATTGTCATACTTCAGCTTCTTAACAGACTTTCAGTGGTACAAGCATACCTCATTTTATTGCACTTTGCTTTATTGTGCTTCACAGATACTGTTTTTTTTCCCACAAATTGAAGGTTTTTGGCAGTCCTGCGTTGAGCAAGTCTATTGGCGCCATTTTTCCAACAGCATTTGCTCACTTCATGTTACTGTGTCAGATTTTGGTAATTCTCACAATATTTTTAACTTTTTCACTATTATTATATTTGTTAGGGCAATCTGTGATTTGTGATCTTTGATGTTACTATTGTAATTGTTTTGGGGTGCCACAAACCACGCCCATGTAAGATGGTAAACTTAATAAATGTTGTGTGTGTTCTGACTGCTCCACCGACCACCCGTTCCCTGCTTCTCTCCCTCTTCTCAGGGATCCCTATTCTCTGAGACACAACAATATTGAAATTAGGCCAATTAATAACCCTGCAATGGCCTCTAAGTGTTCAAGTGAAAGGAAGAGATGCACAGCTCTCACTTTAAATCAAAAGCTAGAAGTGATTAAGCTTAGTGAAGAAGGCATGTCAAAAGCTGAGATAGGCCAAAACCTAGGCCTCCTGCGCCAAACAGACAAGTTGTGAATGCAAAGGAAAAGTTCTTACAGGGTATTAAAAGTGCTATTCCAGTGAACACAAGAATGATAAGAAAGTGAAACAGCCTTATTGCTGATATGGAGAAAGTTTTAATGGCCTGGATAGAAGATCCAACCAGCCACAGCATTCCCTTAAGCCAAAGTCTAATTCAGAGCAAGGCCCTAATTCTCTTCAATTCTATGAAGGCTGAGAGAGATGAGGAAGCTGCAGAAGAAAAGTTTGAAGCTAGCAGAGGTTGGTTCATGAGGTTTAAGGAAAGAAGCCATCTCCATAATATAAAAATGCAAAATGAAGTAGCAAGTGCTGATGTAGAAGCCGCAGCAAGTTATCCAGAAGATCTAGTTATGATAATTAATGAAGGTGGCTACACTAAATAACAGATTTTCAGTGTAGACAAAACAGCCTTATATTGGAAGATGCTATCTGGGACTTTCATAGCTAGAGAGGAGAAGTCAATGCCTGGCTTCAAAGCTTCAAAAGACAAGCTGACTCTTGTTAAGGGCTAATGCTGCTGGTGACTTTTTTTAAGTTGAAACCAATGCTCATTTACCATTTCAGAAATCCTAGGGCCCTTAAGCATTATGCTAAATCTACTCTGCCTGTGCTCTGTAAATGGAAAGGCGAAGCCTGGATGACAGCATGTCTGTTTACAGCATGGTTTACTGAATATTTTAAGCCCACTGTTGAGGCCTACTGCTCTGAAAAAAAGATTCCTTTCAGCATGTTACGCTCATTGACAATGCACCCGGTCACACAAGAGCTCTTATGGAGATGTGCAATGAGATTAATGTTTTCATGCCTGCTAACACAGCATCCTTTCTACAGCCCATGGATCTAGGAGTAATTTTGACTTTTGCATCTTATTATTTAAGAAATACATTTTTTTAAGGCTGTAGCTGCCATAGATAGTGATTCCTCTGATGGATCTGGGCAAAGTCAATTGAAAACCTTCTGGTAAGGATTCACCATTGTAGATGCCATTAAGAACAGTTGTGATTCATGGAAAGAGGTCAAAATATCAACATTAACAGGAGTTTGGAAGAAGTTGCTTCCAATCCTCATGGATGACTTTGAGGGGTTCAAGACTTCATTGTAGGAAGTAACTGGAGATGTGGTGGAAATAGCAAGAGAACTAGAATTAGAAGTGGAGCCTGAAGATGTGACCGAGTTGCTGCAATCTAATGATAAAACTTTAACAGATGAAGAGTTGCTTTTTATGGATGAGCAAAGAAAGTGGTTTCTTGAGATGGAATCTACTCCTGGTGAAGATGCTATGAAGATTATTGAGTTGGCAACAAAGGATTCATAATATTACATAAAGTTAGTTGATAAAGCAGCAGCAGGGTTTGAGAGGATTGATTCTAATTTTGAAAGAAGTTCTACTGTGGATTTCATACTATCAAACAGCATCACATGCGACAGAGAAATCATGAAAGGAAGAGTCAATCGATGAAGCAAACTTCACTGTCTTATTTTAAGAAATGTCACAGCCACCCCAACCTTCAGCAACCACCACCCTGATCAGTCAGCAGCCATCAACATCAAGGCAACACCCTCCACTAGCAAAAAGATGACGACTCACTGAAGGCTCAGATGATGGTTAGCATTTTTTAGAAGTAAAGTATTTCTTAATTAAGGTATGTACATTGATGTTTTAGACATAATGCTATTGCACACTTAATAGACTACCGTTATATTGTGAACATAATTTATATGTGTTGGGAAACCAGAAAAGTTCATGTGACTCACTTTATTGCAGTATTAGCTTATTGCAGTGTTCTGGAGCTGAACCCACAATATCTTCGAGGTATGCCTGTAATTGTTACGTTACAGGGAATTTTTTTTTTTAAATTTGTTCTAGCAGAATATTGTTCTAATTGTACTTCCTCCTAGCAAGAACCTATTCCTTGAAAGTGCAATAGTTCTTAAATTATATCTTTTTAGATGAGAAGACTGGTAGATGTATTCCAGTTGCTTAGTCATTGATTTGACTTGGTCTTATTGGTTGACTTTTTGCATGTTGGTGTTAAACCCATTCTATCTCCAAAGCATGTTGTGAACTTGAGGATCAGGGTAACAAATGCTCTTTACTGACTAACAGTATCTGTTAAAATTGTTTTGGAGGATTGGGAAATTGGATTAAATGAATAAAAATGATGAACTATATCGTTTAATAAACACAAAAGTCAATTTAAGTTTTCATTTGATGGAAATAGTTTGTTGTTCTCTTATGTACTTTCAAGAACACTATTAAAATTTTAACTTTGCTATGAGGTTTAAAAACATTTGCTACATATGTTTTGCTTTCTAGCTTAGATTGTAAACCCCCGAGGAGAAACTCTGTGCCCTGTAAATCATCTATCATATTCTTGCTTTGATAAATATATAACATTTATTAGAATAATGAGATCTCAAAACTACCTGAAAAATTTAAATTATATGGAATAGAATTTTATAAGGTGCTTAAAGAGATCCTTTTTTGTTTTTCTTCTTACGACAATTGTGAACTTGAAATTTCTCTCCTGTGTAAATTGGCCACATGCTTACTTTGCAGTAAATAGCATCTATATAACGACATAAGAATCAATAGCCATAACTAGATCATTAAGCAGATTGTTGCATGATTATATTTTATAAAGGACCTCACCCCATTAGTTGCATTTACATTTATTTACTGTATAGAATGTTGTAAAAGCCAAGTTACAAATTACTATGTTAAAGGCAGCAGTGGGACTACTACTATAATGTATATTTTAAATGAATATTACTGAAAGAAAGAAAATAAGAAAGAAATAGTAAATCTCATGGATGAATGTTACAACTCAATGGGAAATGTCAGATTTTTTTAGATTATGATAACCCGTCATTTTACAAGAAAAATCATTCTGTGGGAACATTAAATAGATCACAGTGAAATTTAGAAGCATTGGAAGGCATTTGTAGTTCTCTGTTGCACATGTGGTAAAAATATCTTGTTCATTAGAAAATTGATTAAGTGATCATCTCAATATCATCCTTTTTCACTGTAGAAATAGAGGTATATGTACTTGGAAATGGCAAGAAAATAGTGAGCAGTGTTTTGGGGCTTTTTTTTTGATAGTGGATTTGTGTAACTTATAACTAACTACTATCATGTCTTAATGTAATTAGTTATATAACATAATGTTTGAGGACTCTTTTAGCCCCTAATATTTCTCCTAAGCCTGGGAGGATGAGAGGTAAGGTACTAGCTATGAGATACTGTGAAATCCCGCCTCAGTTAAGGTGTACAAAGAATAGGGTGAATAAGTGACATGAATAAGGTTTTACAACAACTTCAGTTTATTAGTTTCAGGTTTAATGCTAAGAAAAGTAAAATTGAACAATAAAATTTATATTATTTTTTTTAACTGCTGGTTTTTCTTATTTGATGAGTACATAAGATAAAGGAAAACTGGGCAAATATCAGGGTGATAATTGTTATATTGAAAAACCATTTAGTCTTTAACATAAATTGCTGAGGTGCTGATTTAATGTGTCTCATTATAAGAAAATTTGGAATTGGTATAATATAATTTTTAGAGCCCAGAATAGATTTAGTGTCTTTGCTAAGTACCTGATATGTAATTTTTAGATTTTCTCAGTCCCTGCCTTGCATTGTCCAGTTTGTCACAGACTCTATGACAAAGCTATTGAGTTTGTGCATTCATATCTAAGTTGGGTTGCAAGCCAGGATTGTGACCGATCTTCCAAGAGGAAGATCCCAAACCAGGTCCTTTGATACATAACCATCTTTTGAAATTTAGAACTGTTTATAATAAAGTTTTCCTCCATTATGTCACTACATAGTATTAAAAATCTTTTTAAAAAAGTAACACATATTTTATAGAGGGAAGGAACTAGTACCCATATCTCACCACCCATAGATAATATAGGTTACTTTTTTAGTTGATAATATTTAAAAAATAAAATTATATTAGAGTCATTATTGGAAGAGGCCCTCTTTTAAATTCCACCTTCTATCAAAATATACCTTATTCTGAGTAGAATGGGTAAGAAGATAGTAGGATGAGATGATGAATAACTAAATAGGGGCTGAAATGATACTTTATGAGAAGATTCAGAGGAAAAAGATTCCCTGTCAAATTACTGAAGCACGGACCAAAAAGGGAAAAACAAACATCTGACCCTCATGAGCATATCTATGGAAATGTAAGGTTATATAAATGCAGAGTATTGTTAACCGTGTTACATATTATTTATATATATCACTTGAAATTTTTAAGTTATATTTTGATTTTGGTTGCTTTTTAGTTAGCTTTCTGCATCCAAATGAAAAACAATGTCTTCACGATAGAGGGATACCCAATAAGGGTGCCAATTTTATGTTTTTAAGTTCTTTATTCTCAAAATTTAATCAGTAGGATCTTGTCCTGGAACTTCCCAGGTGTGTTTTCTACTTTTCACAGATCTGATTGGGGTAGAAATCATTCCTGTTTATCTGAATGAGAACCTTTTGGTGAAATTCCTTTGATTCTAAGATAACTAGATAAAATGTGTTGCATAAATGATGTCTCAGCAAACAGTTGTCACCTGGCACTAGAGCTTGATGAAATTTAAAAATGTTGGCTCATTGCCTACAGTGTTCAGTTACAGTTCTATAGAAAGTCTGTTTGTACAGATGAAGCTGTTCCTAGTAATGCGAGATTCATCTCTCAAGTGATGAGTTGATTACAGAGATCCTGACTCTGAGCTCCCAAGACATACTTTGAGAGGCTTTGTTTTAATTTCTCATTGCTCTTCCTTTGGCATACTTATAAGAAAATGGAAAAGACTCTCATCTTGGTGAAACCCTTAGTATTTATTTAGTCTGGCATCTACCACAGTACAGGAATGTTTTCAATAATATTCCCGGAAGATAGTCAAATTTGGGCTCTAAGATACTGCTTTTATTTGCAGCTATTCGCTCCCTGTCAAACCTGGTCTTCACTTTCTTCTATTATCAAAAATTCTACATCCATCTTTACTTATTGGTAGTTTAGTCTGATACCTAGCCTTTTCTTAGAGAATGATAAACATCTACTCAGCCCATGCAGAAAAAGAATAATGAACCCATGCTCTTCGACTCCAGAAGAAATGATAACTACAGGGCTGTATACTTCACACAGGGCCCAACTTTCTTCCTAAAAACCACATTAGATTTTACCATTCCCACACTTGAAGACTTCTGTCACTTATAGGAAAACTAAGTTTTTTGATATCTTTAGATGTCCAACAAATGCGTACCCACTTGAGAAAAACCTCTTTGTTCCCATTTCCCACACCCCATTACATTCCCTTTCCATAGGTAACTACTCTCATATTTTTGATCTGAATCGTTTTATTTATATGTGTCCCTGTAAAACATGTAGATTTCCTTTGTGAACACACAAACCCTGGATGTGCATGTATTTTTATTTTGCATTGCTGGTATTATACTCTAGATGTTATTTAGTTTGCCCTCAGCACTGTTTTAAAGATCTGCCTGTATTATTGGGTATACATCTTGATTTCTTCTAACTGCTGCATAGTATTCTGTAGAGAGCATTTGCTTCATTTTATTTCTCCTATGTGTTGGACACCTAGATTACAGGACCTTTCTATAACCAACTCCATATTTTCAGGCTATCTCTTGCACTTCATGCGACCTAAATCCTAGCTGAATGAAGTTAATCTATCTTACATGAAAACAATGTACTTTTTGTATTTCCATGCCTTTGCACATCCTTCCAATCTTTTAATGACTATCTCCTCACTGCTCAAGACTTGACTCAGATATCATTTCCTTAATGAAGACTTCAGCAGCTATTTCATACTTGAGCTAGTTGCTCTGTACTCTGCTCACACAGTACTTACTTTTATCGTGGTAATATGAAAGCCTGTATTTCTGCCTAAAAGTCTGGTTTTCCCTCTGGATTCCTTGAAGTCAGGGACCAGATCTTAGATATCTTTATGTTTTTTGCTCTAGTTTGATTGAATTGCATATATTTGGCAAGCAATAGAATATTAATTGAATGAATGATGTGTGTGTGTAGGTTCTCTAAAGTGAAATACTGACAATATAAGCACAAGTTTTTCTTGTATATAAGAAAAGATTGAAATGCAAATGCAGTAGTAGCATACAGGAGGCTGAATCCTAAAATGAATTGAGGCTTTTAAAGATGTTAAGGACCACACCGTGTTATGTTCAGATCATGAAGAAAAACAAAAAAAAAGGATAAACTACTGTTTGGGACAGATGGTGTAATACTAGATGTTGGAGTGAAGGCAGAGCTATGGAACTCCTATCAAACTTCTGTATAAAAAAAAATGATATTCAAATTCAGTAAAAGAGACTAATGATGGTAGCAAGGGAATTAAAGTCCAAGGAAAGTGAAGCAGTGATGAGAAAGCACTTTGATGCTCTCGACTAGTTAATGTCCTAGGATTAAATGACTTGCAGAAATGAATGGTTTGGTGAACTTTGAGCAATTATAGTCAGTACCAGATGTCCCAAAACACTAAAGGTCATGCAGATTCTGCTATTATTTTTAAAAAGGGGCGGTAAAAGTAGAATTCTGTAACTGTAAGATTAATGGGTTTCAAGTCTATCTTTGGGACAGTTCTTTAATTGATCATTAGACAAGTGGTTTGTGAAGACTTACCTAGAAAAGAAGCAGCCCTCCTGAGAGCACATGGGTTCACCAGGAATGTGTCATGTTAAGCCTGTGTAATTTTTTTCACCATGTAGGTGGAGTAAGTTGATTTTGGCAAGGCTTTGGACAAAGTGTCTCATGATATGTTTGTGAAATACATGGTCAAATTAGGGGCTGTTTTATAAGGACAGGTGGATTCATAGATGGTTGAAAAAATTTGATGAATGGATTGATGTCAGCTTGGAGAGAGAGATTTCTAGTGACATGACATGGCTCTTTCTTTCACTCTGTTCTATTAATCATTTTTATCACTGACTTGGATAAAACAGGCCCATCACATTTGCATATCACATAAAGCTGGGAGCTAAAGCTAATATTTTGGATGAGGGAATCAGGATTGAAAAAAAGCTTAGCCATCTGAAATGATTGGTTGAAACTAAAATGGTCTACAATAGTGATTAATATAAAATTCTGCATATAGGTTTGTCAAGTTATCACACTAGTCAAGAAATAAGTAGACATGTTTTAAGAGCAATTCATATGAAGAAGACCTGGGAATTTGTGATATGACTGTCACTGCCATGTCCCAGGTGTAGGCTGCTTTAACAGAAGTGCACTGTTTGAAACAGGGAAGGTGCAGTTTCTCTGTACTGGTGAGAAAATACCATTGTGTTTATTTATAGCTTCCAGGTTTTAAGAAGTGTCTGGGAACTTGGTCATAAAAGCATTATTTCAAGAAATCAGGATGGTTTCCTTATTAAAACTTAACTTTTCTGTATATATGTATAGAGTGAGGATCATCAGAATAATAGCTATTTTCAAATATTTAAAGACTGAAAGAGGAATTAGCCTAATTCTATATTGGTTCAGCTTTTACAAAAAAGTATCAAGTACCTACTATAGGGCTGGAAATTGTGCCAGGCACTGGGTATATAATAGTGACTAAAAACAGAAAAATGGACCTCATCTTTACCCTCTGTGGCACTGATAGTCTGGTGGAAAAGTCAGACATTAACCAAATAATTACATGAGTAAATGTAATTGCAGCTCTGATAACTTCAGTGGAGTAGAGATACATGGCACCTCGAGAGTGGAGACTCTTATTATATAGTAGAGACGCTTGATTTGCTTAGTAAGGGAAGGGAAGACTTGCCTGAGGAAGTGATGCCTGAGGAAGTGAAGCCTGAGGAAGTGATGCCTGGGGAAGTGATGCCTGAGGTAGGAAAGAGTGTGTATTAACTAGGTGAAAAGGGGATGAGAGGGGATCCAGAATGAGTGAGCATGGTAGTTACAAAGCACAGAAAGCCTGTCTGGTGCACAGAGAGTACTCCAAACCTGAGAATATAGGAAGTGTTCAGACCACTCAGACTTTGAAGACCTTGGTAAGAAGTTTATTCTGTATCTAGGAAAAACGAAAAGCATTTGCTGGTCTTACCTCAAAGACTACCTGATTGAAAATGGGAAGATGTCTCTGGCTGCAGTGTGGGGAGTTGACTGGCTTGAGGCCAGAGAGAAGGTGGTAACCACCTGAGGAAGGATTGTAGTCAGGTGGGCAGGGGCACTGTGCTACACGAAATGAGACATGTCAGTGAAAGTGGAATTCAGCTGTGGAGATCAGTGGGAGAGTGTGGAAAGAGTACTGTATTTTGGGGCAGAAGACTTGGGTATGTATCCCAGTTTGCCATTTACTAGCTTGGTGGCCCTGTGCAGATCACATTGTTTCTCTGTCCCTAATTTAACTGCACAGCCTTTTTGCTCACAGGTTTTATCATTTATCAGGAATAAATGATTTGACATACATGTGAATGACTTACAAACTCTGAAGTATTACATAAAATGGAAGATTTGAGGAAAAAAAACATTAGTCAACAATGGCCATTATTAGACTGGGTGGTCTAGTAATGGAATGGAATTTCTTAAGTGGTTCCTACCCTAACTATTTGGAACAGATTTTTTTAAAGATTTTTATCATTGTAGATTCAGATTTCCATTCCTCTTCCCAGTTGTTTTGGAGCATTCACTAACAGGCACAGTCTAAAAATTTATAGTGACTCCGTGCTTTTCGACTTTCTAGTAGCAGTCAAATTGCTAGATGTGATTTTAAATCAGATATGCATGAACTGTTTTTCCTATGTGTGATCTTAAAAGCGAGAAGCAGTTTTAAGGTATCTTGTAGCAAAACCCTAAAGCAAGAAATTAGAAACTATAAAAAATTCTCAAATATATCTTTTGGTAAGGTAGTACTTTCATATCTTAAGTTACAATCAAGTACATAGAGATACACATATATTTCTGCTCTAGAGTGTTGCTTGTGTATATGTATATGTGTGCATGTGTATTTGTATGCATTTACATGTAAGATCCTCTAAGTGCAAATATACCTTTAGTTTTTGAAATGCTTTAATTTAAAACCACGCTAAAATAGAAATAAGGGTAAAAACATGTTGTTTAGCTACTTTTTTGAGACAGATACGAAAGGAGTAACATTTCTAAGAACTCATAGGAAGGACTATGCATTGGTAACATATTAGTTATTCACATATGTACACAAAATCTACTCAACAAATATTCATTGAGCACCTAAAATGTTTATATGCATTGCTCTAACCTGTGCTTTTATTAAAGTTATTTATATATGTTGCCACTAGTCTCAAAAATCTGTCTAGGTATAACGTGACGTGCCCTTTTGCAGTAAACTAAGGCAAAAGGCCAGGATGCAAATGTAACCTAAAATTTTAAACTTATGCAATCTTCTGTCAGAATCCTAAAGACAACTTCAAGTATAGCACTCTGCACTTTTAATTTTTATGTTATTGTCCTTGAATATTTTGTTGCTTTTATGGTCCATAAGAATTATTCAGTTCTGAATATATTACCAATAGTGTGTGACTCCTGAATCTTATGATTTGAGATGTTTCTGTGCAGAGAAGGAAATACTGTTCATTCTCATTATTTAATGGTTTTCTTTAGGGAACTAGGAATAGTCATTGCTGAAAACCAGTTGCATTTTAGGAGTGTTAAAATTTGGAAGGTGCTTCTGGATTCATAGCTGAGTAGAAGACACATTTAGGTGAGAGATCAATTCTTCACACAGACTTCCATTTATACTGATAATGACAGTAATAGATGGACCAGGCACTATGCTAAGAACTTTACATGTATTTTTATTTAATCTTTCCAATAACCCTGTGAAGTGTGGGTATTATTCCAGTTTTACAGATGAGGAAGCGTAGGTTTAGGGAGGTTAAATGACTAAAATAGACAGGCCTAGGTTCCATCCCAAGTCACTTTTGATTCCAAGACTCCTATGCTATTTTGAAACAGCTGATTTGGTACAAAAGAAGTTGATTGAAATCATTTTAGACTGATCTGCTGGAGGCATGCTTCTTGCTTTTTGCTGTGGTACTATATTAAAAGGAGATAACACACAGATAGCAGATACAAAGGTAGAAATAAGAAACCTATATTAATCCCTGAGTAATAATGGGTTTCTTGTTGCTTTTGTAATAAGTTTTTAAATTGCTAATGCATACACATAGTAAAAAATAATTCAGATAGCCCATGAGTATATACAATGCAAATCATGTCTCCCTCCCACTCCAGCCTCCTGTTCTCCCACATAGAGGCAACCATCTAATTTCTGGTTATTCCTCCAGAGGTAGAGTCAACATGAATTGATTTTTTGAAAAAATGACATTTGAGCATGAAGTCTAAGGAAACAAACTGAAAACACCACTTCTGGCACCAGGTTGACGTCCAAGTGGATCAAGCCAGAGAAGGGTGGAGCAGGATGCTCAGTGATGAGAATGCAGACAGGCCATCACATTAGCCCCCTTTCCATAAGGGTATCAGAAAGCCCTTGAACAATTTTATCTATGAGGAAATTGGTTATTTTGGTCATAAGGATAGTTGCATGTAGAGCAGAACTCAAATGAAGGACTGTGCATCATATCTTCCCATTCTACTGCAGTGCAAGTAAACTCTGGATTTGAGAGTGTTGTGAAGAATTGTACAATTGAAGTGTTCTAAAATTGACTAGAGTTTCTACAGGTAAGCAAACTTCAGAAAGCCAAAGGCAATAGCAGATTTTTTTTTTTTTAACTTTTAGAATACATTTTTGTGTGTGTGTGTGAGGAAGATTAGCCTGAGCTAACATCTGTTGCCAAGCCTCCTCTTTTTCCTGAGGAAGATTGGCCCTGAGCTAACATCTAAGCCCATCTTCCTCTATTTTATATGTGGGACGCCTGCCTCAGCATGGCCTGATAAGCAGTGTGTAGGTCCGCGCCTGGGATCCAGACCTGCAAACCCTGGGCCGCCAAAGCGGAGTGTGCGAACTTGACCACTATGCTACCAGGCCGGCCCCTAGAATACATTTTTTATTTTGGAATAGATTCACATTTACAGAAAGCTTGTGAAGATACTACAGAGAGTTCTCATGTATCTTGTACCAGTTTCCCCTATTATTAACAGGTTTCACCACTATAAAGTTCTCTTTTTTCCCCACTTTCCATATTGTACTCTTTGGAAGGAAGGCACCATGCGCAGTTCACACTTAAGGAGTGGGGAGTTATGTTCCACCCCCTTGAGGGTGGAGTGTCTTCATAAATTATTTGGAATACTTCACAAGTTTTGTTTCCCCTCCCCCGTCTATTTATTTATTTAGTCAATCATTTATTTATTTAAATATGGATTCATGGATGTTCATTTTATACTTTGGGTTATAATCCAACTGTTTTATTTTATTGCTCAAATTGTTCCAGTTTTGGCCATTGGGAGATTTTTAATTGGCTCCTGTGTCTTGTTGACATACCTTCATTGTTATGTTTTGTTTTCTTCTTTTTTACGCACTTCCTAACTTTCTGGCATTATAGGATGCATCAGACTCACCTTTATATTTTCTGTTTCACTCCTAGAAACAGTCACTTCTCCAAGGAGCTCTTGTTCCTTTTACTGGAAAATGGTATTAGAAAACACGATCTGGGTGCCAGATGTAATAGCAGCTCTTTTAAAGCCAAATATGGAATAGAAAAGAAAGTTTTAGCCATTGTTTCAGATAGTACTGAATTAGGTCATTGCAATAATTTATTTGTTAATATTGCTGGAATATACAGTTTTCCTGAGTGAATTGAATAGAATGATCCTAAGATTTTTTAAGGTAAAATTCTAAGAAATATTATTTTATTACTCTTTTCTGTTACTTAAAATAAAACAGACCACTTGTCCTTGATGGCACTTTATTTGATATATTTTTTTGATGTCCTTGACCAGAACCTGAGGCAAAACTTCAAAACATGGTAATTTGAAACAAGTCAGGATTAACTGTGGGATATTGGAAAGACTTTATACTCCATTAGGAAAATTAACAAGCATGGAGTCTATGAAAGACAGATAATTCATATTTATGTAAAGAATAATGCATCACTAAGTATTTTAAATTTGTGTATCCAACAGAGGATTGGGAGAGAATATTAAGTGAAAGCAGAAAAGCAAAAGTAAAAAATGACCATTGAACATAGTTATGATATCTGGACAGTATCTAGCTGATTTATGGCATTCCAGAGGAATATTCCCTGTTAGAGATCAGGCCTTTCTAACTCTAGGATTGAAATTTCTTGATCTGGGATATTTGCAGATAGATCACACAATTTCTTTGTGGAGGATTTTAAAAGGATTTGTGTGTGTATTTGTAATCTTAGTAGTACTGATGAACATTTCTTGAAATCTTATTTCTTAATTGTATTTTTTGCCTTGCCTTGCTAGGCCAGCATTCCCTTTTACTCTTCAGCATCTACCATTTCAATCAGCAAGTTGAAATTTTACAGCTCATCAAGCAGCAAGGTCAGAAGAATCACTGGGTCTGATAGGTGAATGCATAAGTGTAGGTTGATTGCAAAAAACAAAAATCATTTTCTAAGACTTAACAAAATGTTATTTTCCTGGGCTATAGTCATCACTATTTGTCCTAATCTATCGTATTTTAATTTTCTGTCTCTTTGTTCAAAGAGTAGTCTTTTAAATCAATGTAAATAGGAAAGCTTTGAATTAAACTGATAGTGTACAATTGCAATTAGTAAGAAGTATAGCACTAATGAGGAAAAGAACCAGGCAGGTGAAAACTGAAGCAAAGGTAAATGAAGCTGTCTATAATGAATAAGCAAACGTGACTCAGTGCACAGAAAAACTGAGTGAGTCAGAGATGCTCAAAGAGCCTTAGAATGAAACTAGCTGGAAAGCCTCAAGAGGGATGGAGCTGAGTGTAGAGATGGGGAAATAATAAAGGAAAGGTTCTCAGTAAGGGTTGCTGCTCCAGTCCTGAGGCTGGCAAAGACTGACAGGGAGAATGCGAGAAGCTATCTTCTTTGGAGTTCAGTGGAAGCGATCAAGCCTATGCTTGAAGAGCCTGGAAACACAGATCTGGGACATGATGGAGAGAAATGTGTTAAATGTGTCAATGTGTTAAATGTCCACAGGGTTTTAGGTGTATTATGTCATTTAATTCTTACATCAACTCTTTGAGGAGGGAGGGAATTCTTAGTTACAGTATTTCAGATGGGGGAAATGAGGCACAGAGGGGGTTGAGAGTACTCTGCACATCCACTCAACAACTAATTGGAGGTAAATTCAGACCAGGGGTTAAAAATTTGAATTTTAAATTTCAAAGCAGTTTGGGGGATCAAGGTAGATGGACAAAACCAATTAGATGTGGCATAGTTGCAAACTCTTAGGGCCTGGGGCAACCATTGATACTCTTTTGGAATTTCTGGATAGCATTGGTTAAGAGAAAGGAATTTAAAGGTGTGGCTATTAGGTTTAAATAGTTTAGAGCTGTTGGAAAAAGAGGGTTATGGTAGCCTGCTGTATTGAGAGGGCCTCAGAACGGACTGAGGGCTCATGGGACAGCTGACGTAAAAGTGGGCTTGGGGAGTGGCTGAAAGGTAGAGATGGGGTTATTTGGTCCTTTTAATTATCATTTCACATTCACTTTGAACTTTTCAGGATTCCTATAGACTAAAGAGTGATTTTTGACTCTCCTTTTTTGGGGAGGATAAATTTTAGGGGTTATTCTTAGATTCTGGCAAACTGGTTGTTAGTATACTAGTCCATTTGTGTGTGGGAAAGGAGAATAACAAAAACTGCTGTGAATTGTAAGGATGTAATATTTTTTTAAATGGTGTGTTTATGTTTACAGAGTAAATCTCAAGAGCAAATTAATTATATGTCTGTAGTTCTTAAAGTTAAGTAGGCTGAGTGGGGAAAAAGCATGATTTAATCTTGCTTTATTGCTGGCCAAATCTCTAGGCTGGCCATTTTTTCCTTTTAATAAAAATGCTTGTGGTTCCTTGTCTTCCCATTAGCTCATAGTTGAGAGCCTCTGTTAAGTTGTCTGTGAGACGGAGTATATTAGGCTTGCCTGATTAAAATTGTTCATGAGAGATCTAGCAGACAAGGGACTTTTAGCATAATTAAAAAAGCGCTGCTAGCCTTTAAAGACACGATTTCAGAGATTTTGGAATTTATATCCACCTGTAGGGAACTGTGTTTATGTAATTAGATTCCAGTTCTCTCGTGAACCTTTCTTGCTTAATTCACACATGGTGTCCTTTCCTTTTATGGAATATCATCTTCTCATGCAGGAGACAAGAAATGGTGAGAGGAGCCAGAACTTGAATAAACTAAAATGTTTCCCTTGAAAGATCACAATGTAATAAATTAAACAATCAGTTACCTCCTTATGTTAACCTGTTTATTTATTTTATTTATTTATTTATTTTTTTTGGTGAGGAAGACCAGCCCTGAGCTAACATCCGTTGCTAGTCTTCCTCTTTTTGCTGAGGAAGACTGGCCCTGGGCTAACATCCGTGCTCATCTTCCTCCACTTATATGGGATGCCGCCACGGCATGGCTGACAAGCAGTGCGTCGGCGGGCGTCCGGGATCCGAACCAGCGAACCCCGGGCTGCCAAGCGCGGACTAAACCGCTGCGCCACCGGGCCGGCCCCTAACCTGTTTATTTATAAAAGGAAATGCAGGAGCAAAGTTGAAGATAGTAAAGGGAAAAATCAAAACAAATTGCATATCCTGTGTTCTCGGGTTAGTCTGAGAAAAATTACACCAGGTTTTGGAAAATACTCTTCTTTCCTTTAATGAATATCTTAGCCCAAAGGTTTGGGGGTTTTTTTGTTTTTCTTGTCTTTTAATTTTACAGTCCCAAACTTTCCATTGCTGGGCTCTGAAGTCATTTACTTATTATCCTCATTTTACTATCATGCTTCAGAAAAAAATAAAAAGATGATTACACTTAATGTGATTTAAAATGGCTTCTTTTGTCCTTTTAAAGCCAAGTCCACTGTTGTAGACTGAGTACTTTACAGAGCACTTCAGTTTTTTTCCTTTGTGTTTTAAGAAATATGTTTTAGTTCTTATTCAGAAAGGAACCCTTTCTAGAATAAATCAAAATGTTATTGCTATAATGAGGCAGCATTTTAGAAGAAAGTTACCAAGGTGTGAACTTTTTTTTTAGCTTAAATGTATAAGGCATTCATTTCATAGACTAAGGGCTTCTGAACATGTGAACATTTCTTTAGAGAAGGCATTTCCCTCAACCAGTAAGTAATGCTTTGTTTTCACCCAGAAGATTGCTTTAGAACATTTCTCATGTAATTAAAATAATTTTTCCATTAGCTGAGAATGGTTTCAAAGCTTCTTGGCTTTTTAGAAAAATTTAATCTTATTTTGCATTTTTAAAAAGAATTAATTCTAGCCTGATTTTAACATAAAACAGCAGTGTCCAACAGGAACCCAGGTTATTTCCATGTCAGCTCTGGGCAAGAGAATAAGATGATAAAAGAAGCTCCCCAAACTGAAATGTACCATAAGTTATCCCAGTTATACATTAAGACTAATTTTAGGAATGTAATCAAACAATAAATACATTGGCCAGGCATAAAAATGTTTTAATTTAAAATCATAAAGAATTGAGAAGAAAGGAGCTTGAAATTTTAAATGGTAGGAGTTTTTTTTGTGTCTCATTATCTGCAGGAGGAAAGCACTAAACAAGGTTACATGTTGAAACAGTAAAATCTGTGAATAGTTTTGTTTGTGGGAGGAGGTCACAAAAAGGTTATTCCTCTGGCTTTCTTCTTCTTGACAAGTAATCAGAGTAGTTCACAGATCTCCTGGTTTCCAACCATTTTATAGTCTTGAGAATTAATTTTTGCATCAAATTATACATTACCCTTTTAAATAAACTGTTTTAACAGGACCACACAATCAAGTAGGCTAATTAATAATAGTTGCTTCAATTAAGACATAATTTAGGATGATATCATATAGAATTAACAAGGTATATTATATATTATAATTGTGGCAGCTAGTATATATCTGGCATAGGCAGTATGATTTCTTCTGTATACCAGAAAAAGGAAAACTCTTAAGTTTTCCTTATTCTTGCTTCATTTCAGACACTGGTTAGTATATTCATTTAATTGCTTATTTATCCATCTGTCCATCATCCATCCATATCAGGCAATGGGCTGGGGTACTGATAATATAGAGATGAATAACTGTTTCTGAGAAGATATTTTTTTCAGGAAACAAATTCACAGATAATTATCAATATGAATAGAGAGGTGTACATGTAAAAGGAGGTACATCTAATTGTTGCTGGACTGTCAGAGAAGACTTCATCAGAGGAGACAATATTTAAACTTAGTCTGGAAGGATAAAAGTTCCTTCACCAGGCGGAAAATAGAAAGGGCATGCAAAAGTGAGAACAGCAACTACAAATGCATTGCATTTTTTAAAAGACCTGTCAATATTTTAGTATATCTGGAATATATGGAGAAATAATTTGAAATGATGCTGGAAAAGTAGGCAGGAAAGTCTCCCATTGACCAGGTTGATGTGTTTAGACTTTACTTATAAGGAATTACAAGACACTGAAGGAAATGAAGCTGGATGAGCAGCATGAGAAAATTTGTATTTTTGAAAAATAAATTGGGCAGGATTATATGAAATATTTGGAGAGGGAAGAAAGACACTGCATGCAGTGATCATCAGATGGCCCCTATTTCTTCTGTGAACTAGTAGGCAATATTCTCTCATTGGGTTTTGGAGCCAGACAGACAACTTCAGATCCTCAATCTGGAGATTCCTTTAACTTCCCTCAGCCTAAGATTTTTCATCTGTAAAATGGGGCTAATAGCTATCTTTCAGTATTGTAAAGTTCATATGTTCAAAATGCTTTCCTTGAATTTCTAGGCCTATAATAAGTATTTAATAAATAGTAGCTATTATTATTAGCTATTGACCTCTAAGTGCTTAAAATTACATAGTAAACATTTTAAGTGCTCCCTTCTCTCAAATTTATAATAATTTACTACATGTAAAAACAAACAAGACAAATACACATTTTACAAACTATGTTTATCTTTGAGGCCTTCTTTATTGCTTTCCCTATGTGAAAGATAACCCAGTTGAAGACGGACAAGTACATTCATTAACCTTGCTAATAGGCTCCCAAATAGTTTAACCATTTAAAATGTATGGTGTTGATGGCTTTATGGCCTGATGAATGTGATTAAATAAGTTTCTCCCCAAGTGGCAACTACATGTTCTGTTTTTTTAACTGGTGCATTTAAAGATCAGGAAACCCAGTCTCCTATCTCAAGTGTAAATTTCTCCTTTCTCTTAATACCTCACTGAACAGGTGATCGGTTGAATTTCTGCTTAACTCTTTTGGTGCTGTGAGATAGCTTTACCTTACAAAGCAGGCCATTCTGTGTTTGGACAGCTCCAATTGTCAGAATATTCCTTTTGTGTAGCTGAGGCAGCTTCCTTTTAATTTCTGCTCTGTGGTACTAAGTCTCTCCTGAAGCCGCATAGACCAGATCTAATCGGTGTTTTATTTTCTCTGCTATCAGCTGTTTTCCAAAAGCCGTCATTCCTTTTTTTCAGGTTTCTCATTTCCAGGCTTAGTATCTTCTCAGACTTTCCAGGTTTTGTGGTTGTTGATGTAAAATATAAAGTCTTGTGGAGGTATATTTGACATACAATAAACTGCACATATTTAAAGTGTACAATTTTTATTTATGTATGTATCTGTGAAACCATCACTGCAATCAAAATAGTGAATATACTGTCACTCCAATAGTTTCCTTGCGTCTCTTTTATATTCTCTTTCTTCCACCTCCCTACCCCTTCAACTCAGATCCTACTCCCAAACCCCTGCAATCTCTCATCTGTTCTCTGTCACTGTAAATTAGTTTACATTTACTAGCACTTTATATAAATGAAATTGTACAGTATGTATTCTTTTTTGTCTGGTCTCTTTCACTCAGCATAATTATTTTGAGGTTCATCCATATTGTTACATGTAACAATAGTTTATTTCTTTTTATTAATGAGTAATATTCAATCACATGGATATACCACAATTAGTTTATCCATTCACCTGTTGATGGACAGTTGGGTTATGTCCAATTATTGAGTACTGTGATTAAGGCAGCTATGACCATTGATGTACAAGACTTTGTATAGACATGTTTTCTTTTGTGGGGGGGAGTAAATGCCTAGAAGTAGAATGCCTAGGTCATATAGTAGGTATATGTTTACATTTTTAAGAAACTTGCAAACTTTTTCAAACTGATTTCACCATTTTACATTCCCACCAGCATAGTATGAGAGTTCCAGTTACTTTGCATCTTTACCAGCACTTGATGTAGTCAGTCTTCTAAATTTTAATGATTCTAATGTGTGTGTAGCGGTTCCTCTTTGTGGTATTAATCTGCATCTTCCTAAGATAAATGATTTTGAACATCTTTTCATGTGCTTATTTACCATCTCTATATCTTCTCTGGTGTCTGTTCAAATCTTTTGCCTACTTTTAATTGGGTTATTTGTTTTTCTATTATTGAGTTTTGAGAGTTCTTTATACATTATGGATACAAGTCTTCTATTGGATACGTGCTTTGCAGATATTTTCTCCTAGTCAGCTTGTCTTTTCATTCCAGTAACGCTGTCTTTCAAAGAGCAGAAGTTTTTAATTTTGATGAAGTCCAATTTATCAATTTTATCTTTTATGGATTGTGTTGTTGGCATCACATCTAAAAAATCTTTGCCTGACTCAAGGTCCAAGATGTTTTCTTTTAGAAGCCTTATGGTTTTACTTTCTACATTTAAGTCTGTAATCTATTTTTACAATAAACATTTTACTTTGGGATAATTTTAGGTTTGCAGAAAAGTTGCAAAGGTAGTACAGAGCGTTCCTGTGTACCCTTCATTCACTGTCTCCCATGATTAACATTTTCCTTAACCGTGGTCAGGATTCCAGTGTGTTTAGTCCTGGTGTCTCCTTCATCTTCTCTGATCCTTGACAGTTTCTTAGTCTCCTTGTTTTTCTTATGACTTTGACAGTTTTGAGTGGTACTGGTCAGATATTTTGTAGAATGTTCCTTAATTTGGGTTTGTCTGAAGCTTTTTTTTCTTCCGAGGGTTAATCACATTGTAACGGGTGGGTGGATACATGCTGTCAATGTGTTTTATCACTAGTGTTGCTTAACCTTGATTACATGACCAAGGTGATGTTTACCAGGTTTCTCCACTGTAAAGTTAATCTTTTTTCAGTCTTTCCGTACTCTATTCTCTGGAAGCAAGTCACTAAGTATAACCCATGCTGGGGGGAGGGGGGGGCAGGAATTATATTTTACTTTCTGAAGATGGGTCTCTCTATAAATTCCTTTGAATTTTTCTGTAAGATGACTATTATAAATGGTATTTATTATTTGTCTTTTCTCTTCCATTTATTTCTTCAATCATTTATTATATCAGTATGGATTCATGTATATTTATTTTATACTTTAAGTTATAATCTGTTACTATGTTATTTATTTTGTTGCTTAATTTATTCCAGCTCTGGCCATTGGGAGCTCTTTTGGGTTGCCTCCTATATCCCTTGGACTTGCTCCTCTCCTTTTTTTTCCCAGCACTTCCTTGTTTTCTGACACTACAAAGTGCCTAAGGTTCACCTTATATTTACAGTGCCTCAGCCTTAGAATCAGCCATTTCTCAAAGGGGGCCTAATTCCTTTTTGGGGATATGTTATTTAGAAACCAAGATCTAGGCACTGGGTATGCTTGTTGCTGCTACCGGAGTGTCACTATGTCTAGCTTCTCTCAGCATCGAGAGCCAGAAAATATATGTCCGTATGCTAACCCATGGATAGACACGTCTATAATTACTTCTGCATCTATCCATTTGTTTCTATATTAAGCTAAATGTGGGATCATACTGATGTCTTTGACTCTAAAATACCATGTGGTTCACTACTTATCTGTCATGTCTCCAACATGAGAAACATGGTTCCACCATTCATTTACTTATTTGTTCATCCCCAGTGTACATGTAAAGCAGTTTCAAGAGTTGTTAATTTGTACCCTGCAATCCATTTTGAGTTAATTTTTGTATATGGTGTGAGATATGGATCAAAGTTCATTTTCTAAAAATATGACTATCTAGTTCTTCCAGCAGTATTTGTTTAAAAGACTGTCCTTTCTCCAGTGAACTGACTTTGCATTTTTGTTTTCCATTTCTGTGTTGGTCAATTTTGGGACTCTCTATTCCATTCTAGTGATGTATTTGTCTATATTTACTCCAAGAACATATTGTCTTGATTATTGTAGATTGATTTTTGTGAATCTTGAAATCAGGTAGTGTTGTTAGTCCTCCTCTTTTCTTCTTTTTCAAAGTTGTTTTAGCTATTTTATGTCCTTTGCATTTTCATATGAATTTTAGAATAAAAAAATATATTTTCTCCAAAAAAAGCCTATTGAGACATGGGTTTGGATTGCATTGAATCTCTAGATCAATTTGGGAAGAACTGACATCTTAACAATATTGAGTTATGTAACCCATGAACAAGTAATAACTCTCCATTTATGTATGTCTTTAATTTGTAGACGTGTTTTATAGTTTTCAGTGTACAGGTCCTACATATCTTTTGTTGGGTTTATCCCGAAGTATTCCATATATATTGATGCTGTTGTAAATGATGTTGCTTTTTAATTGCAACTTCCAATGTTTTGCTGTTAGTAAGTAGATATACAATTGATTTTTGAGTATTGATCTTATATCCCACAACCTTATTAAACTTAATAGTCCTGGGGTTGGCCTGGTGGCATAGTGGTTAAGTTTGTGCATTTGGCTTTGGCTGCCCAGGGTTTACTAGTTTGGATCCTGGGTGCAGACCTGCTCACTGCTCATCAAGCCATGCTGAGGCAGCGTCCCATATAGAAGAGCTACAACTCTACAACTGTGATACACAACTATGTACTGGGTTTTGGGGAGAAAAAAGAAAAAAATAGAGCAAGATTGACAACAGATGTTAGTGCAGGGCCAATCTTCCTCAAAAAACAAAACTTACTAGGCCTTATCTTATAGCTGTTTTATAGATTTTTTTTTTTTGGTGAGGAAGATTAGCCCTGATCTAACATCTGTTGCCGATCCTCCTCTTTTTGCTGAGGAAGATTGGCCCTGGGCTAACATTCATGCCCATCTTCCTCTACTTTATATGTGGGATGCCTGCCACAGCATGGCCCGATAAGCAGTACATTGGTCCACACCTGGGAACCTGGGCTTCTGAAGCAGAATGCATGAACTTAATGACTATGCCACCAGGCCAGCCCCGGCTGTTTTATAGATTTTGTCTGATTTTCTACATAGAAGATCATGTTGTTTGTGAATAAAGAAAGTTTTACCTCTTTAAAATCTGGATACGTTTTGTTTCTTTTTCTTGCCTGATTGCACTGGCTAGAACCTCCAGCACAATGTTGAATAGAAGTGATGAGAGCAGCCATTTCTGTCTTATTCCTGATCAGAGAGGAGAAGCATTCAGTCTTTCACCATTAAGTATAATGTTAACGGTAGGTTTTTCACAGATGCTCTTTATCAGGCTGAAGAAATTCCCTTTTATTGCTACTTTGCTGAGAATTTTTATCAGAAATAGATGTTGGATTTTGTCAAATACTTTTTTGGTGCCTATTTAGATAATCGTAAGGCTTTCCTTTTTTAGTTTCTTAATGTGGTAAATTACAATTAAACCAGCCTTAAAACCCTAAACTAGCTTTGATATCCTGAGATTGACCCCACTTAGTCTTGATGTATTAAACTTTATGGATATTATTTGATTTGACTTTTTAGAATTTTTACATTTATGTTTATGAGGATGTGGCCTATAGTTTCCTTTTCTTTAATATCTGTTTTTAGTATCAGAGTACTGCTGGTCTTATAGTATAGGTTGGAAAATATTTCTTTTCTCTGTAATTTTTGGGAAAATTGTTAGGATTATTTCTTCTTTAAATGTTTGATAGAATTCACCAGTGAAGCCATCTGGGCCTCGAGTTTTCCTTGTGGGAAGGTTTTGAACTACAAATTCAATTTCTTTAATAAATATAGGTTTATTCACATTATCTATTTCTTCTTGAGTGAACTTTGATCATTTCTGTCTTTCAAGGAATTGAGCATTTCTTCTAAGTTGTCAAGTTTAGTGGCATAATGTTGTTGTAATATTCCCATATTTTCTGTAGATTCTGTAGCTTTGGTAATTTCTGTCTTTCAAGGAATTGAGCATTTCTTCTAAGTTGTTAAGTTTATTGGCATAATATTGTTATAGTATTCCCATATTATTTGTAGATTCTGTAGTGATGTCACCTCTCATTCCTGACATGACTAAATTGTATTTTTTCTTTTGATTTCTGATCAGTCTGCCTAGAGGTTTATCAATTTAATTGACCATTTCAAGGAATGAGCTTTTGCTTTCATTGATTTTTCCTATTTTTCTATGTCATTGAATTCTGCTCTGATCTTTATTATTTCCTTTCTTCTGCTTACTTTGGGCTTAATTTGCTCTTCTTTTTCTAACTTCTTAGGGTAGAAGCTGAGGCACTGAGTTGACACCTTTCTTATTTTCTACTATAGATGTTTTGTATTATATATTTCCCTCTAAGTACTGTTTTCGTGGTATCCCACAAATTTTGATAGGGTAGGTTTTCATTTTCATTCAGTTTAAAATACTTTTATAATTCTACTGTTGGGTTTTTCTTTGACCCTTTGGTTGTTTAGAAGTGTCTCAATTAGTTCTAAGATATTTGAGAACTTTCCAGAGATCTTTTTGTTATTTTCTAATTTAGTTCAGTTGTGAGCAGAGAACATACTTTATATGACTTGAGTCCTTTTAAATTTGAGACTTGTTTTATGGCCAGAATATTGTTTACCTTGGTTTCTGTCAGTTTTTGCTTCATGTATTTTGAAGCTCAGTTATTAGGTAAATAAATTTTTGATTATTAAATATTTTTGATGAATTAACCACTTTATCATTATGAAATTATCCTCTGTATCTCTGGTAATAGTTCTATTCTGAAATCAACTTTTTCTGATATTAGTATAGCCACTGTAGGTTTCTTTTGACTAGTATTAGTATGATGTGTCTTTTTCTTTTAATCTATTCATGTCTATATTTAATGAACATTTCTCAAAGGCAGCGTATTGTTGGGTCTTGCTTTCATAGGAGTTTGATAATATCTGCCTTTTAATTGGTGTGTTTAGATCATTTACATTTACTGTGATTGTTGATGTGGTTTGTTTAAAGTCTGTCATCTTACTATTTGTTCTCATTGTTTCCATCTGTTCTCTGTTCCCTGTTTTGCTACCTTCTTTTGTTTGTTTATTTGTATACTGTTTCTTTCATGGTTTCTCGACCCTTTAGACATCCTGGTTGTCATCTTGGGTTAGCTTCAATTTATTTAATGTTAAGTGTAGACTTATTATGTCAACTTCTCAAAGCCTGAATTTCTAATGTCTTCTAAGTGTTTTTGACTAGTAATTTATAGTGGTTATTTTGCTAATCCTAAAAAAATTGCTGCTAAATTTACATTTGCTGTAATACTTAGATGTTAACATAGATTAATATTGTATTTGCTATTGAATGCTCTTTTTTAGGATGAACTCTTGGCTTCTGAGCTCTTCCCACTCCTTGATGAAAGACTCTGAGGAGGTGACACACTTGGAGCCTGGGAGTGCTTATTTATAAGGACCTTAGGGAGACCATCTTGGAAAAGCCAGCTTGCATTTCTAGTTTTATCAGTATTTATCTGCCTTGATTCAGGATCTTTTCTTCTATTTCATTAGGGAGAGAGGAAAAAGAACAGAGATAAATCGTTATTTATTTTCTGTCTCCATCTCTCTACCCATTCTTTCTCAAATAAAAGGATTGGTGGAATATATTTTTCAAAAAGTTGAGAAACATCTTAACCAATATAATATAACCAATATGTCATCCAACATGGAGAGAGGGCATTACAGGTTTTTAAATTTCTGTAGAGAAGGGAAGGCATGATGAGGGAGAAGGAGAGATATGGTTAGGCTTGAGTGATATTTTGGTAATTTTATCAGATTTGGAAGTACGCAAATTAGCACCTATCTATCTTGAATCCTGGGAAATGGCAAGATATGAGCTCTGGGGGGGTTCCGAAGAGGCCTATACTCGAAATAGCTCCATTCACCCTGGCCTAGAACTGAGGAAAAAGAACTCCAAATTCCTCTTTTCCTGAAGTTGCCTTGCTGCTGGAGGATTTCCTTGAAGTAGCTTTGTCACTAGAGGATTTTTGTTGAAGTAGCTCTAGTTTCTAGAATATATGTAAATCAGGGTATTTTTGTTCATTCTGTATTCTAAGTCTAGCTCTTAAAATTTCAAAGAAGCAGACTGTGGTACATCCCTATTAAATGCAGGTGCTTTCTGCCCTGTTTACTTAAGACAGTTGAGTGTCTATAATAGTTAGGATTGATGATTTGTAGCTGATGAATGAATGCCAAAAACTAAATGTCTCTTGAGTACAGTGGAGCCTATAGTCTAGTCTCCATGAATATTAGGGCAGTGTGCCAACTAGAGCTGGCTTAGTTCTGCAAGCAGGAGCCTTTGCAGAAGGATTCATGGTAATTAACCAATTCAAAGTGCAATATTTTCCTTTCATTAATTTGGCAGAAAACAACTAAATATCTACAGCAGGAATGTTTTTGACATTTTCATTTGCTGCTTGGAAAATAATGGATACTTTGAATTGTGCTATAAAATAAAACTGCTAGGAATTTGTCTTTTCCATTTTAACTTCCTAGCAAAAATGTGGATTATTTCAGCAATTATTTTTTAAAAAATTAAGTAGGAATAGTTGGCTGCACGGGTGACCAGAATCGATTCATATTTTCAGGTAATTGGCTTGTAGGAGATTCTTGGGGAGTTTATTGGCTTAGACTTACAGCTTTTTACATCTTTCTTCCCTGTCTGAGTTGTTGAATTCCAGTTGGGTGTGATTGTTTCCTATCCTTCCTCCCTTCTCAAGTTCATTTCTATTGCAAATATTGCATAGAATTTCTCTCTCTTCTGTTTCTTTTGGGTTAAAGAAATATTTGTTGTATCAATCAGCTCATTCTAATAATTGTTAATTTTTTACTTTAAAATGTGGTTATGACCAGCCACCTGTAAAGAAGTATATTGAATAATTTTAGAACTAAGGATCCTGTGATGGCAAATTTTTCCCTGGAAGAATTATAGAAGTATTTATTTGTTTTAGGACATGTTAATCTTCATATTAATACTCTTATCTGTTGATAGCATTTATCCTTTCACTAAAAATATCATCGGTTTAATAATACTCGTACCTTTGATTACTAGGCTCCAGTTATCAAAAACTTGGATTCCTCAATTTAACATTTTTTCCCTCCTGCGATTTTGACACATTTTCTGTGTATAATTTTGCTTCTATACAGTCTTTATAAACTGAAGATATTTAATTAGAAAGATACTGTCTTGTTTTTAATATTCTTTTGGTTTTAAGTATCAGAAATCCATTTCAGTCTGTCTAAAAACAGAAATTTGGAAAGGTATTGGGATAACTCCTCAAACCCCAAAGAATAGCTTGGCCTCGTGACGAACTGGAATTCTCCATCAGTAAAGCCATTAGGAGCCTAGGTAGTACCCTCCTCATCCTTTATGTTTGTTTCTATCTGCATGTCTCTCCCTTCTTCACGCTCTATAAATTTCCTTTCAGATCCACATGACCACATATAGTTGCCTACCATTACTCCTTAGTTAATCAGAGTGACCAGCCTAGACGGAGACCCCGTTCCAAAAATCCCAAGAGAGAGAATATGGACCAGCTTGGGTTAGCTGTTCATCTTTGATCTAATCAGGTATTGCTGAGACAGGAGCATCATGAAGTACAAACTGGGCTGTTGTGGCCCCACTCAAATAAAAGGGAGTCTTTTTACCTTAAGAGATATCTGCATTGTAAAAATAGGACAGTGAACATAAATAATCATCTATCCTTTCAATCCATAAATACTTTTGTGCCTTCATGGGTCAGGAATTGTGCTAATTGGTAGGGATTCAGTGGTGAATGAGGTGAGCGTAGATCTTGACCATGAGGAGCCTACATTCTAGCAGGGGAAATGGAATTTTTAAAAGCCAGCAGAAAAGTAAATAATTATAAAATGTCATAAGTGCTTTGAAGAAGACACATAAGACTGAGATAGAGAACCTCATTTGGAGTGGGTTAGGGGAAGGTGAGAACACTTACTCATTGCATGCTTTCTGAAGAGGTTATATTTATGTTTAGTCTTGATGGATTAGGGTAGGATGTTCTTATCAGGAAAAGTAGTATGTACAAAGACCTTAAAACATAAGGAACATGGAATCCTTAAGAAGATAAAAGATGATAATTGTGGATGGAAAGTAGAAGAAGAGTTTGGGATGAATTGGTCAATAACAACTAGCTTTTGTACTGTGTACATGGACCAAGACTGTGATTTAAGTAACATTTATTAGAAAATCTACCATGTTAAAAAGACTGCTAGATTTGGTAGGCTTGGAAGCTAAAGTGAATATAATAAAGGATGAACCCCATAAAGGATGACACACATAACAATGATATAAGGCAGAAGATGACATTCTATTAGAAGCTTATTCTTTTTTTTTACTTGTTTCTTAAATATTTGCTTTATTATGTGTCAGGTACTGTTCTAGGCCCTGAGGCTACACAGTAAATAATTAGATAGGTCCCTTCTTCTCATGGAGCTTATCAGAACCTTGCTATTCAAAAATATTATCCTTTGACCAGCATCGTCCTCAGTCAACTGGGAGATTCTTAGAAATGCAGAATCTCAGATTCCACCCAGACCTACTGAATCAGAATCTGCATTAAGATCCCCATGTGATTAGTATGCACAGTAAAAATTGAGAAGCATGGTTCTAGAGCAGGGGTTGGCCAAATCCAGCTGGTAGCCTCTTTTTGTAAATAGTGTTTTATTGGGACAGCCATGCCTGTTTGTTTACGTATTGTCTACGGCTGCTTTCATACTGCATTAGCAGATTTGAGTGGTTGTGACAGAGACTCTATGGGCCCACAAAGCCTGAAATATTTGCTCTTTGACCCTTTACAGACTAAGTGTGCTACTCTTTGTTCTAGAGTATAAACAGATTGCTTGGAATGCACAACAGAGATTAAATTTTACTTGTTTGATTGTGAAAAGCTTATGGAATAGGTAGTGTTTGGACTGTTCTGAAAAGCAGTGGTTTAGCACATTTCAAGCCTGGATTCTGTAATTCAAATGAAATACACTGAAGTCTGATAAATAGAACATATTTAAAAATTCAAAAGGATGATTCAGACTTTGATACAATTATGAAAAATGAAGAACAAGCCTAGGAGATTTAAGAATGTTGGTTTCATTATGGTAAAATAATGAGAATAATAATAGTTTAAGTTTATTTAGTTTTTTAAAAAAATTTACAAAGTGCATTTGAGGCACAATTGTTCATTTGATGCTAACAGTATTTTGAAGATTGCCAAGATATATGTTTATATGCCTACCTTATTTATGAGAAAGCTGAGACTACTAAAAAAAGTCAAGTATTTTGCCAATGAGTGTACCATTAGTAGAGCTGAAACCAGGATCTAGGCTTTCTGATGGAACTAACTGAACTTCACTGAAGCAAAGAGATCTAAGGAGATTCAGTGGTTAGCTCCTAGCATGCTATCCATCTTTCATGCCAAGCTTCAATCCAGAGCACTCTGCTTTTATGTATCCTAAGTATTAGATTACTTGTAAGAATTCTTTTGAATACCATGGAAAAGATCATTTTGTTCTCTTACATGCCTTTTTCTCTTGTTGAAAATTCTGTTGGTCACTCTAAACAGATAGAGTATTTCTGTTGTTATAAGACAGTGAAGATTTGAATACAGATAATCACTTGCTTGAGCAGCCATGAGTGATAAATAAATTAAGAGAACCAGGAAAAGTGAGTGAATCTGGTAACCTAAGTCAGCTGAGTTTTGGGACTTTGTGGTGGTCTCAATGTGATTAAGAAATGTTAAACATTTTCTTTGACCTAAATTTTTAGTCATTCTTCTGATTTTAAGAGAAATTAAAACATTTTTTGTGGGCCCCTGAAAGTATTATGGGCCCTCGGCCCTATGCTTAATGGATGTCAGCCCTATTTATCTCCAAACATTTGTTTGAGTTAGCATATCAAGTATCTCAGTCAACTGAGAAACTCACACTTGACAAACAATATACTTCCTTTGTGGGACTTACCATTTCATGTAAATGTTTTAAAAATTTTAGAGACTTTGTGATATTTATTTTGATTTCTCATTTAAATCTCTCATTTGTCTGGGAAACAGGTAGATATTTCCAAAGTCTTTAAATAAAGCTAGGAAGAACTTTAAACTTCTGAAAGTTGAGATCGGACCAACTTGAAAAATTGGAAAATGAGGACAATTCTGATAATTTGAGGTTTTTCTTTTTCTATTCTTTTTGTTTTGCCTTAAATGAAAATAAGCAAACATACTTTAGCAAAAGAAGGGAATATGGAAGGCAGTGTGGTAGCAGGGTATTGCTGTTTTGCTTGTGCTGTTATTATTTGTGAAAAGGAAAGTAAATATGAGACTTTTAAAATTAAATTTAAAATGTTTTTGCTTAAACTTTAGAAACTCTACAAAACTTATGATGATATATTCAAAGTATTCCTTCCTCATTATAAGGTCTTAAATTCTAAGCTATTTCATCAAAATTATTTAGCAGTATATGTGCATTTAACTCGGGCTCAAAAATTATACAAATCGAGGGTGGGGAGAGAAGACAAATAGAAATTAAGAGAATGAGAGAAAACAATCGTTTAAAATAATATGGACAAGAGCATCTGCTACTGGCCTTGGGAGAGTAACTAGTACTGGTTAAACCCTCTTCGCATAAACAAGGATAAAAGTGAAGAAAATATATGAGGCAACTGTTCTCAGGCATTGGACAACAGGCAGTACAAGACTGTGATTATTGAAAGAAGGCAAACTCATAAGAAGAGTTCCATGTTTGCCCTGGCTTTCTGCCTAGAGATAATTTCCTGACTGTGTCACAGGGATATGGAGTCCAAGCAGAAACAGTGATACCTCTGACATGAGAAGGCAGAGATCAGAGTTTAGAGCTGTTGAAGCAACTGGAATCTGGAGCAAGGCACCAGAAAGGAGAAAGCTGTACAGAAATGGGGGTCCAGAATTCTAAATATGGGTTCCCCATGAGTCCTTGGCTGAGAGATGGACTGCATTTGTGTCAAATGAGACTCTGAGCTTGCTCGGTATCCGGGAATGGAAAGACATGTTACAGGTTCCTGGTGGACACTGGAGTTCTGTCCTGGGCAGAGTAGAGAGATGTTATTAACATCCTAGATATCCAGCTGAGAACGAGAAAACCTTAGAAGTAAGGACTACATCCTAGAGTAACGCTTACTCTAGACCCACCCTAACAAGTTCAAAACTAGACCTCAACGAAATCTGCAATGATTCTCAAAATTCCAAAGTGGTAATTGAGACCAATTAAGTCTTTTCTTACCAGTATTTAATTATTTTTTTTATATAATTCTTAACTGAAATATTTAAAATAATGAATCGCATTTATCCTGGGGTCCTTTTATTTTAATAGCAGCTTTCTTTTTTAGCAATTTTACTATCTGGTAGCTTTGTATTCTGGTTGTTACAAGTTTTACATTTGTATCTTCAGGGCTCTGATTTATTTGGGACCTGTTACAGGGTTCAAAAATAGTAGTAAGAAACTTTGTGGAACAGAGGCTACCTTCATATTGTCCACGTTTCCCTCATCTTTTTGGAGCTGAATTCAAATGTTCATGGCTCTTTGACCCAACTTCTAGTTGATTGTGGCAGATTGAGAATAGAGAT
Organism: Tapirus indicus; assembly: GCA_031878705.1. Classification (NCBI taxonomy): domain Eukaryota; kingdom Metazoa; phylum Chordata; class Mammalia; order Perissodactyla; family Tapiridae; genus Tapirus; species Tapirus indicus. Next base: position 62,218,843 of record CM062927.1, on the reverse strand, counting down.
GGCACCATCTTGTTTTCATCCCACCAATTCAAGATTACAGGCCAGACACATTAAGTCTGGGGCTCACATGGAGGAGGTAGTTGAAATGGATCTAAAAACATTTACAAGTTTTAAAATAAATGCCCATAAAATAAAATAAATCCATGTAGAACAAATAAAAGATGCTCAGTGAATGAGGGCTTAGATTATGTCTGTATTTAACACCAGAATTGCTTTAGTAATTTGGCTATAAATTCTGAAACCAGTTTTTAAGTCTTACTGACTTGTGCATTCTAGTCTATTTTCCTTTGTGTGAAGATCCTGCCTTCTCAGTTTTTGTTGCAAGTAATAAAAAACAATAATTTAAAAAAATGACTCAAATAGATTTATGCCACAAATGAAATACATTAGTTAATGTAACTCGAAGGTCCAAAGATAGGGCTACCTTCCACTGGGCTTAGTGATTTCCATTTCTTTATTCTGGCTTCCTGGTGTTGGTTTCATTCTGATACTTCTGTCTCGATTCTAATATGGCTTCTAGTAGCTCCTAAGGCTTACTGTTTCTATATTTACCTCCACTGGGAAAAAGAGTATTTGCCTCAGTATTTCTAGTAAGAGTCCTGATATTTATTCTGATTCAACCAGTGTAGGTCATATTTCCACCTCAGAACTAATCACTGTGGCCATGATGGTGGGAAGTCCCAATTGTTGTATCCTGGATTGTGTGTTCCATCCTTGGAGTGAAGGGTAGAGTTAACTTCTTTGGAACCGTTGGATCCCCAAATGAAAGGTCTAGCTTCTGGGAAAAGAAAAGGGAAGAGTAAATGCAAAGAGAGGTGATTAATGTCCATCACATATACCATCATCCTTTACATCCATGTTTGCTTACCTTACCTTTAAGATCTACTTTAAATTTTAACTTTCTCTCTCATTCTTACCATTAGGGAACTCTTTTTACCCTGAATAGTAGGAAAAGCATTACTTTCCTGACCAATCATTTTACGTTTATAGGACAGACAGCTTATTATCTTTTTCTGTGTCACCAATTTTCTTTTTTGATTGTTACATAATACTTGAAATTTCACCAGAAAGTGAATCATTCTAGTATATTTTATTTTCCCAAATGGTAGAATTTTACTGTTAGGTGACTTATACCAAACAGAAACTCTGCATTGGATATGTTAGTGATAAACAGCAATATATTTTAAAAAGCAAAGCATAATTTAATTTAAAAGTGTATTTAATAAACACCAAAATATGAAAGGCATGGTACTAGTAGCCACTATAAAATTCAGTAACTTGAAACTATGAAATTTTACTTCAAATTTTATAAAAGGAACAAAATACACTCTAAAAAGACTCTTAAAGGGCATCTAATCCATCAACCTGTCTAATGCCCTCTTGAGTAAGCCTTACAGGAAGAGTTTAGCAATGAGAACTCCATAACTACTTTCTTAGAAGGTTCACATTCCATTGTATCTGGGATATAGTGAATATTCAACAAGTGTGATTTGATTTTTAATTTGAGCTCTAATTAGGGTAATTATTGTCTTCTATATACCAAGGACAAAATTTGTGTACTTATAGCTTCCATCCAGTAGGAGTCTATTTCTTCCCCTTAGAGGGTAGCCCTTCATGCATATGAAGGCAATTATGTGTCCCTATTTCATCTTCTTGTCACCAGACTAAACATTTAGTCGTTTTGATGTATGATAGCATTGCTAGATACACTCACCATTCAACTTACCTTCCGCTTAAATTTTTAAAATTTTCAGTTTCCTTTAAAATGTTCACAGAAAGAGATACCATACCCTTAATATGATCTGAACAGTGCGATTAATATAGTGGGGATATTTATTTCCTCATTCTAAATACATTCCAAAATTTTTTGTTGTTTTTTAATCATCTTAGTTGAAGTACACATATAGAATGCACAATACATACAGTGAAATGTACCCTTTTAAAGTGTTCAATTGAGTTTTAAAAACAATTGTATCCATGTAAACACCACCACAATTAAGATGGAGAACATTTCTGTACCTCCAAAAATTTTCTTGTGCCCCTACTCAATGTCATGCCCATCTCCGGATCCCCAGCCCCAGGCAAAGTGATCTGCTTTCTGGGATTCCATATAAATGGAATTGTACAGTATGGATTCTTTTGTATCGGGCTTATTTTGCTCAGCATATTGTTGCGATTCATCCATATTATTGTGTATATGAATAGTTCTTTTCTTTTTATTGCTAATTAGTATTCCATTTTATGCATAGACCACAATTTGTCCATTCACCTGTTGATGGACATTTGGTTGTTTTCAGTTTTTGGCTATTATGAACAAAGCTGCTATGAACATTTGTGTACAAGTCTTTGTTCAGACAAATGTTTTTATTTTTCTTGGGTAAATGCCTATGAGTGGAATTGCTGGGGCGTATGGTTAGTGTATGTTTAACTTTAGAGGAAATTTCTAAAGCGCTTTCTGAAGTGGCTGTACCATTTTATATTCCCACAACTAGTGTATCATAACTCCAGTTCATACACATCCACTCATTGTTTTAAAGCTGGATAGAATTCTTAGCATCTGTTTGGACAGTGTCAAATTGATGTTAGGAAAGCAGTCTGTAGTCATCTAGAGTCTCCATTTAGTTTGACTAGTCTGTACTATACTCCTATAATAAGGAAATAACTTCTTTTTTCATCTTTTATCCTCTCAGGGTTGTCAATTTTCTTGTAGATCTTTAGTTTTCTGACAAAAGTACTATTTTTGTAGAACTTCTTATTTTGGATGTTTGTTTTTTTTAAATATAGCTCCATTATGACAGTCCAGTCAGACATCAGACTGAAATCATACAGAAATCACATTTCTGAAATACATTTCTTCTTTTGAAGCTATTTGTTTTTATAAAATCCCTTGCTTCTCAATGTGTCTCATATATAGCAGGTCCATACACTTTGCAGGTGCCCAGTCAATGTCTCCTTGTTTCTTGAATACCATATTTTCACTCCACAGTATGTATTATTTACCTTCTAAGAAAGTAGCTAAATTGAGCTGAACTATAAATAAATCTGACTTATTATGAAACCTTCTTAAATAGCATAATGAATGATTCAAGTTGTCGAATTTGATCTGTAAATCACTTAGAAGATTTTTTTATTCCCAATAGCTTCAAAGGGTAGAGAAGAGGTGCTTCTGATAAGGCAGTAGAAGGACTTCTCCTTTGCTGTTTAACAATTCAAAATTCACTTATATTGTAAATTCAGAATCCTGTAGGGTGGGGCAGATCCACTCCATGCCAGAGCAGGGGAGTCATAGTGTTTTTGTCTTTGACTTTAAGTCATCTCTTTTTAAAAATACAAACACACATACATGCATCTCTACCACCACCATCAACAGCACAGAAAACCCAAGTTCATTTCAGGATCAGTTCAGCAATGTAGGGAAAAGTCTACTGGGCTGAAATAAGACCAGCCTTCCTCTCAGGTGAGAGGTACATATGTTAGGATGGTTTAGCTAATATCCCATTAATACTCTACTGTGCATGAGTGGTTTCCTGGCCTTGATCCTCCTCCCAGTGGTGAAAGCTGGTTGGTATAGTTCATTGCAAAAAGCGCGAATAAGGCAGCATACATGCTGAAAGCTTTAATCTACTTCAGGCTAACTGAAGGATGGATGGAGGCTGAGAGGCATCGCAAAGGAACAAGTAGTGCTGTGGGTGCCCACGTGCTTTCTGCCTTGTCCAGCTAGTCTCGGTCATTGCCTTTGTGTGCTGTCATGACAAGCTTCCTCGTAATTTTGAGTGTGAAGAAAAAGTGCCTGTGTGGTATCAGGAGAAGAGAAATGTGCTTTTATAAATGCTAAGGTTATGGGTGAAATTTTAGTTTTGTTATTAAAAGTATAGAAAATCTACTCACTTACTTCTCAAAACAGTAGAATAGAGTAAGTCAGACTTATTTGATATTTTATTACCGTATTGATTCAGGCACATGCTTATTCAGCCCAGCTGAGGCAGCTTTGGCATCATTGTCAAAAAGAGCATGCATTACAAATAGTAGTTTTTATCAAACTATGAAATTTTGGAGATATTTAGTTTTACCCTATTCTGTAGAACACATAAGAGACACATGAAATTATTTTAATTAAAACCTTGTTTTTTATAATTATATCAATCTGGTATTCTTTACAATTTGATAGTACAGCATCTATTTTTGTGCTTTTAGTAATGTATGCAGTGTTGAAAGCATTGAAGTTGCATAAAATAAAAAATGTGAAATGTGTTCCACATTTATTTTGTTGTTTTCTTATACCAAATGGAATTTGTTCAAATGATATACTGCTGAATGCTGCCTTTTATCCATTTAAAAATAAATTTAGAAATAAATGTTTTGTCTTAAAAATTATATTTAAATCCATAACTTCTAGCTGAATGGAGCACATTAGAAGGAATAGTTGAAAGCAGCAGGATAGCCCTAATGTGTAACTTTAGTATTATCTCATATGTGGTAGTGTTAAATTTGTTGGTTGATCCAAAAACACTCCATGTAATAGATAATTTTTCATTGGATCATTGTCTCTTGCTTTGAAAAGAAATTGCCCCAGCTTTGTTTTGACATTGGCTTTCAAATAACTTCTAAGCTTTTTTTTTAACACTTATGAATTGGAAGCAACCCATTTTTCTGTGCTGATATCCTATTTTAATTGATGTCACCTAATTAAAAAATTTAAAGTCATTGTCTTGACTAATAAGCTTCAAGTAATTATAAATCAACGCTATGTAATAATACTTGTCATTGAGCTCTTACTGTGCATCAGGCACTGCAGTAAGCCCACAAAAGGCATTCACTTGTTTAATCCTTATAATCTCTTCAGGAGGTAGGAACTACTTATTCTCACTTTACAATTTATTCCTGTTTTACAGTTGAGAAAACTGAGGCGTTGGTGGTTAAATAATTTATTCAATATCATGGCTACTAGTTATGGTAAAGCCAGAGTATTCAGGCAATGTGGATCGAGAATTCAGTACTCTTAATTATTATGCTATGTGTGTAAATATAAAAAACCTACACATAAAGCACAAAATGCTCACATTAACCAGGCACAGGCCAACAAATGTGGACATCTGTTTTATACAACCTTTATCTGCTTTTACTAGGTGAACATAGGCATTTAAAGAACTCAGATATTTGTATAATGTAGCTACTAGCAGAGACTGCTCATTTTTAAATATTTACTATTATAAACTCTATTAAGCAAATCATATGTTCTTCCTGGAACTGTTTCCTCTGTAAATTTCGTGGGTTTACAAATTTTACAAAGATTTCTAGAATTCTTCCAGTTCTAATATTTTATGAATACATAATCTTCTTTCTCTTAATTCCTGATTTTGCTTACTGAAATGTGTTGATTGATTGATTTAACTCTTCTTTTTTTCCTTCACTCATATTTATTGAGGGGGTAAGGCATCTCCTAAATTATAATTTATTGTGTTTTCATTTTCATTCAGTTCGAAATACTTTCTAATTTCCCTTTTTATTTATTCTTGGACCCATGGGTTATTTAGAAGTATATTATTCAGTTTCTAAATATTTGGTGATTTTCTTGATATTGTTCTATTATTGATTCTAATTTAATTCTGTTTATAAGATTTGAATCCTTTGAAATTTATTGACACTTATTTCGTGGTCAGAATATGGTCTGTCTTGGTAAATGTTCTGTATGTACTTGAGGAGGATATGTATTCTGCTGTTCTTGGGTGAAATGTTCTATAAATGTCAACTAGGTCCATTTGGTTGATGGTGTTCAGATTTTCTACATCCTTACTGATTTTCTGTCTACTTGTTACGTCAGTTATTGAAAGATGGGTGTTAAAATCTCCATCTTTGATAGTGTGTTTTACTATTTCTCTTTTTCAGTTTAATCAAGCTTTGCTTTATGTATTCTGAAGTTCTGATAATAGGTGCATAAACATTTAGGATTGTATGTTCTCTTGATGAGTTGACTCCTTTATCATTATGAAATGACCCTCCTTATTCCTGGTAATATTTCCTGCTTTGAAATCTACTTTGTTTGGTATTAATATAGCATGGTGTATCTTTTTCAATTCTTTTACTAACCTATCTGTGATATTATGTTTAAAGTCGATTTCTTATAAACAACAGTTGGCTTGGTCTTTGTTTTTTATATGATTTGACAATCTCTGCCTTTTCATTGGTGTATTTAACCTACATTTTATGTGATTACTGACATGGTTGAGTTTAAATATACCATGTTGGTGTTTGTTTTCCATTTGTCGTATCTATTCTTTGGTTCTTTTTTCCTCTTTTCTTGCTTTCTTTTGGATGACTTGAGTAATTTTATGATTCCTTCTTATCTCCTTTATTGGCTTATTGCTATACCTCTGTTCTAGACTTTCAGTGGTTACTATATGGTGTACAGTATGCTTCTTTAACTTATCACAGTGTCCCTTCATATAATATAATTGTGCCACTTTGTGTATACTATAAGAAAAGTCAGTGATTCTCAACAGCAGTTGGGACAGTGGGATGGAGGACCATACTGGATCATGTTGGGTGAATGTGTGGGAACTTTGAAAAATGCCTCACTTCAGATGCCCTCCTACTGGCTTCTTATTCCTCCCATGGGAACATTGATAACACCCTTTCTCTTACTGGATTAGAAAACTGAGGCTCAGGTTAAAGTGATTTTAGTAAAAAGCAGAACCAGGCCTAACATAATGTAAGGAATACTGATCTTGAAGTCAGCTACACCTAGATTCGAATTTTAGCACTGTTGCTTGCTAGATGTGTGACCCTGGACAAGTTATTTAACCACTCTAATTTTTATGCCTAAAATGTGGATAATAATCACCTCATCAAGGAATTGTCCTATGTACTTATATAGTATTTGTTTTCCATCTTGGTTGTCAAAATTAAATGGAATAGTATTTATAAAACTCCTAGTTAAGTTGCTTGACACATTGTAGAACTTCAAAATGCTTGTTGCCATGTAAGGATTATGAAGTTAATGTTCGACTCCCAAGTAAGTGCTTTTAGTTTACTTTCATAGTCAATTATACCTCTTCACACTTTATTCTGCCATTTAGATCTAGCAACATTTGTATATGTGCCAGAGAAGAAATGGTTAACATAGATGATGTTACTATGAGTGGGTATAATAATTAAACCAAATAGGTTCAGAGTTTAGGGGAGAGCTCTGGGAAGGCTAGAGTCTGGGACAGTCAGGGACATTACCCTGTCTTCTGGAAATTGATAGAAAGGGAGAGGTTGAGGGGTCAGCACTGAGTGGTGTGCAAGAGAATATCATCTTGGATCTCACTGTGTTGCATTTGCAAAGAGGCAGTTCATATTATGAGATTAGATTTTAGGTGAATGAGGAGGAGGAGCTGGAACAATAGATTTGAAAGTCATCATAATATACAAGTGAATGTTGAAACTGCAAAATATTATTCAAGGGGCAGTGTTTGCAGAGTGGAACACCGAAGGACAAAGGTGTCATAGGGAACTAGTCCTTGTTAGGGAGAGAAAAAAGAAAAGGTAGCCAGGGAAGTTAATGCTTTCCTCATCTTGCCATCTTTTCCAACATCTAACGGCAGAGGCCTGCATTCAGTGAGTGAATATTTACTGAATTTATGGGGGACATAGGTGGTGAGCATAATTTATTAGTTTTAATCTTAAATAGATTTGGAACTGTTATTATACATATTAAAATGCTATCTAATGGAATGTGCTCTTTCAGTAAGACAGCAAATATGTCTTTAGGTCTTTGAAACTGGCATGTGAAATGAACACTAAAGTCCAACATGTTTTTTAATTTCTCACTGACTTTGCAGAAACTTTGATTTTACTCTTAAGACTGCCATTCTCATAACAGTTGAAAATTTCAAGTGTGAAACCCAAACTTGGTTTTCATAAACTTGGAAATATAAAAAAAAACAAAAAATTGTAAACAGACTGGAGCATGGCAAGAACATAGATTATATAGCTAGATGGCCATGTGGGTCCTGGTGTTGTCTTTAACTAGTGGTGAAACTTTGGGAAAATATTTTGGTCTTTCTGGACCTGGTCCATTTTAATAAAGTAGAGAACAACACACATTTTACGAGGTTGTTAGAATTAGAGTTAAGGTATTAAGTTTAGTGTAGGTGCTCAATAAATGGTAGCTTTTTTTTTTTTTTTTGGAATTGTCTGTAACTCGGGAGCTGAAGATGGAAGAAAACAATCCTGATTTATTGGGAGAATCTTTTAGGTACCAAACACCAGCCTTACCTTTCTTCATGTTATCTAAGCGGAGAGTATAATTTTTTTTTCAGTTTCCTGATTTATTGCTTAGTATTTATCCTCCCACACTGAGATACCATACAAAAAAACATAAAAGGTTTTCACTTGCAGCCTTACTCACAGTTGCCAAGAGAACTGCTATACTACAGAACTTAGCTTATATTTGCTGCAACTATCTTGACTCTGAAGGTGTTAAAGCAGTGAGCTGTTAGGTTAAACTCCACATTCAGGAAGCATTTGTTCCTTGTCTTCAAAGCAAGAAGAAAGGGAAGCAGGGATGAATTCTTCAAAGAAGTGGTATCCAGGATCTGCAGTAGTTTTAGATAATTTTCTCTATTGAGGGTTTTTTTTCCTCCAGTTAAACCTATACATGAAAAGGAGCATAATCTAAATACTGAAGGTGAGCCATTTAAAAATAAATAAAAGGAAAAGTGTTTACTCCCGAGCAACTCAAACAAATCATAAACTATAAAATGTTAGCCCTAAAATATTAATTTAACTCCCATGAAAAAAATGATTTGATTATATATTCTTGGGAAGGAACATAAATCACTTAAATTATGAATTGTTAATTATTGTTAAGTCATATTCGTAATATTTAGCAAAATAATTTATTGGGTAAATTTATTGGACTTAAAAAGTCCTACTTGGTGTGTGCTATGTTCTGCTTTAACAAATATTTTAATAACGTTCTCCTAAGAAGATGTAGATGTTTCTATCTTGGACAAGTTTTCTTTAGGAGAAAATGTTATAACTGCAAAAATTTAAATGTTGCTATAAAGTGACAAATTCTGAAGAAATGTATGTATTTTATATATTTCCCAAGCAAAGTGTTTTTTGGGTTTTTGGGCTTTTCTTGTTAAACTGAGATAAATTTTCATGTATACAAATCCTGTGCTTCTAAGAACCAACTTAAGAAGTGCCGGTTTTAGATTTATCAATTATTAAACATATTGGAATCTTTTTTTTAAATTGCCCTATTCTCTATATTTATTGATTTTTATTCAACTCACATTGAACAATAAACACAGCTTTTCAGCATTGGTGGTAGATTTATTAATATTCAGTTTGGAAGAAAAGGGAATTTAACAGCTGAATTGCCAGCAACAGTAGTGGAAAAGTAAGAAATTTGTAATTTTTTTTCTAGAAGTTCAAAGATAGTCATAAATTTCCCTCTCTTTCTAAAAATAACTTGGTAATTGGGTTGGCATGCCTAAGAAATGGATGGCCTCCCAAGTTTTTGAACCAGGCGATAGCTTTTGTGGCAACCACATTGCATCTCCAGAAGCCACCTGAGGGACTCAACAGGTTTTACTGACTTACAGGAGTTTGGAGCAACAGCTGTCGAACTTCAGAAATGCCACCTTCACCCTTTGCACTCTCTTTTATGGCTTTTTAACTCAATATATCTACCTTAGGAAAATGATATTTTTGTGTAGAGCCCTCTCAAGAAGAAAAGACAGCAAAATGAATTAATGAATCTTTTCTTACTAAATTGTTTGAAGCCTTTGCTTCGTTTTACCTTTCTACTGCTAATTACAATTTATGCACTTAAAAACAAAAATAAAGTAGAGTTTCCTTAGACTCACATTAAGACTAAATTCTGTGATTCATACTATTTGTAGTAAGGTGGTATAGTAGAGCTTCATAATGGAGATTCGAACGAATATGGCCCAAACCATGGCTCAAGGTCATTAGTAGAAGGGCCTGTTCAATTTTATGAGACTATGTTGTTCTGAACATAGCCGCATAAAGTAAAGTAATACAACATGACTAGTGCTGACCCTTAGTGGTCTTATTATAAAGTGGTTCTATTGTAGTCTGGAAAGTACAAGCCAGGAATATTCAGCACTGGTGATCTTATTTCACAATATGCTTTGTTTTGAGACACCAAATATTTTGGCCATGTGGCTTATATATAAGTATTGAAAAATAGTTAAGCTGTTATTTTTGATGTCTATCGTGATCTAAGTGGTGGGACTGTAAGATCAAACCCTATGGATAATGTCAAAATCAGTCATCAAGATGTACAAAAATAATTTCAAAGAAAGAATAATTGATATAGTTAATTAAACTGACTCAGGTTATTTACTTAGAGCAATTTGGAGGGACTGTTGTGTGGCTGCTGTTTAACAATGGGCCTGACTAGGTTCTTATATTTGAGAAGGTGGAGCTAAGGGTGGGTGGGAAGGATGGGAGGCGAAAAGAGAAGACAGAAAGGAACCGGGGAGAGAGAGGGAGAGGAAGAGAGATGGTGAGGAAGAATGATTGATTCATTAGCCTATATTTTTAAAAATTATGTTTTCTTAATTAAAAAGAATATATCATTCAGTGTTGAGTAAACATTGTAAAGAAAGGGAATGGATCTTTCATATGTAAATAACCTTTCTGTTGCATTTAGAAAGTACCCTCTTTGTAAACCTGGTTTGTGAGAAAAGTGGCTCCATGGAACCATGAGAAGTAATCAGCCCGTACTTGTATGTGGTTTTGAATCTAATATGTGAATGTTAGCTTACTGTTTTGGTATAACAAGAAAATCATTTATATTACCTTTATAAGAAAGGTTAAATAGAAAATATAATTTTTGAGTAGGTTATGTTGGGAGGTGTTTGCTTCTACTTTCTTTTAATATTCTTTATTATTGCAGAAGTACTACTTCTATGTAAATTATGTGTGGACAACTTGTGAGCTAATAAAAACCAACAGCATGCATCAGATGATTAAAGAAATCAAGCAATATGGTTGGTTTCAGAGTTACATTTGTACCAATTTTAAAACCTTTTTAAAAGAAGATGTGAACATAATATGTAAAGAGGTAATTGTAAAACATTTTAACATGGATAAATAGTACAAGTTGTGGAAAGCTTGTAAACCTGCCAACTAAAACTGATTACCCTTATGAACATTTCATGCTGTTTGACAGTGAAAAGTGCACCTTATAAAAGCTGTTACACAAACCATTTCATTTAAAAGGTTTCCGTCTCACACCCCAAAATTGCACTTATTTGCTGCAAGTGAAAATTCAGAATTTGTTCCTTGTTTATTTTGGTGGCAATTACTGTGATGTAGAATTTTGCTTTTCCCCTTCTTCCTGGAAAACTAGAAATTATTTTTTTTGTTGCTTTGTTTCAGTGTAAACACAGTTTGTGTGTTACAGGTTACATACAGAGATGATGCAATAATAAAATTGTGAGCCTGAAACACTCAGATACTCCATATAGTAGTAAAATACTGAACCTACAGCAGCAAGACACTCCTCCGTTTATCTGAGAAAAAAAACAATGTTGCAAGATGATCCAGAAACCCTGCAGAATAGAAAATCAAGTGAACCATTTTAGTTGATACCTCCATGCACACACACAGTTTGCCTTACTTGAAATCTTGTTAAACACCCCAAAACAGTGCCTTATTCATTTATGTAAGAAAGAAACTTGGAAACCTCTGAGAGACCCTCTCATTTTAGGACTGCATTCTCCATGTTATGAGTATTTCTTTCATTGTGTAATAAGCAGTTTGAGCTTCTGGCAGATCTTCCTCCTTCTTTTTGAGTGCCCTCCTTTTTTCTTCTCTTATAAACCATAGTCTGTTAGAAAGAGCTATTGACTGGGAATTGGGAGTTTTGAGTTCTAATGCCAACTCTGATACTAACTAATGGATCCATCTGGTTTATCAGTCTCAGATGCCCTCTGAAATGGGGCCCTGAACTAGATGATCTCCTGGATACTTTCTAACTTTAAAATGCTGTGATATTGGGAAGCAGGCCAATTATCCGAAAACCTATTTTCCCCCCACTCCCCCTCCACACACACAAAATGTACTGATCGATCAATTTACTGAATGGATTATTCTCCTAAAAACAGTTTGCTGAAATATAAATTCATTGAATGGCTGTTTGTTACATTTCCCAAGTACTCTGATTTATCAATTTGCCTAAGGACCAGTTTTCCAAATTATCAACTGCCCAAAATATGTTTGTATTAACTACATATAAAGTTTGTCACAAATCATATTGCATAGAATAGTTGCAAAAGCTTTTTTGAAATTTTTGTTGTGAAGTATTGATTTGTTTTAATTTTTCCATAGCAATTTCATCCCAGACATTTTGCAGCAGAAATATTTATTGGTCCAACTCAGCTGAATGCCAGATTTATCATTGATATTTCATACACTGAGTGCTTTTCAATTGCTTAAAACAGAAGCAATATATTCATCTAGTGGAACTGGTTAACAGATTTGTGAATTAAGAGAAGTACAGAATGCCTTTAATGGATGAAAATGTGTTGAAAGAAATAAATCTTCCCTGTTGTCATTTATAAACTCTGTGGCATTCAAGACATGCACATCCCTTTGATTTAAAATAAACAAATTCTCATTCTCAAAAGTCACTGGCCCAGAAAAGGGCAAAATTCCAGAATATAGTTATGGGTAGGCTACAGTGCTGGCTTGCAGCAAAATTTCAGGTAAATTAAGACCTTGAACTCATCAACATATACATCACGAAAATCTTCAAAGGCTTTTTAAAACTGTTTCATTCAATACTGATTATGTCAATAGTATAAATGGTTAAAAGAAACAAGTTTTCAGTAAATTGATCAATTTATCAAATTGGCAAAATGATTCTTAGCAAGTTGAATTTTGGCAAAGTAGACCTAGTGTTATACCCCCTTCACCATCTCTGGCAGGGGTGGGGGACAATGAGACTATAATAGAAGTGTACTAGTGTCTTTAGAATTAGTATTTTTTCCTCAGCCATAGCCTATCGCCAAAGTTGGAACCTTTGGGAAGCTCTTCTGCCTCTGTGTATACTTGTGTGTGTGTGTGTGTGTGTGTGTGTGTGTGTGTATGATGTACTATGTGTCCAACCTAACTTTTGATACCAAATACCTATTCGGTGTAGTGGGGGGTGTGTGTGTGTATGGGTGTGTGTGTGAGACATGGCTACCACAACACAGACATTTCAGAGATACTGAGGAAGTACAATAAAGGGTCTGGGTGAGAATAGAGAAATTTTACTTTTCTCTGCTCTTCTGGTCAGTAAAATATATGAAGCAAAATGTATCCCATATGAGTATTTGACTGAAGCAAACAAATTAATAGATAAAAGTATATGATGAATTACTTAGCATATGTTAAGGGAAGATGGCCCTGTGCTCAAGCAGAAAGAGAGATGACAGTTGGACTAGAAGACTATCTAGAGCATGGGGCTTAGTTTTCCTGAACACCACCTTTGGTTGTAACCTTCCTTAAGGCTCTGTCTGCTTCTCAATTAGTGTGCCCTTGATTGCAATGCCATCACGTAGTAGAGTTAAATATATTTTTCTTGGAGTTACTGAAGGCAATTTATGACTGTGTATTAAGGTCAGGGAGCAACAACCTCTGGTGCCTGTACCAAAGACCCCCTGATTGCACCAAAAAAACAATTTTTTGGTAAATTAACTAGTTGAGACTGTCCATCCCTTCTTTTGGCATATGAGAAGCTGCAGCCAATCATTCCTATTTCTTTAGAAGTGGAATTGATGGTGCGCAACTGAGAGCTCAACTCTTAAGATTTTAGAAAGAAAAGAGATTGTGCTTTTTTTTTTAACAGTTTTTGGTCCTTGATTCAAATTCCAACCAGTCTGTCAGTATTGATACCTCAGCAGAGGTAGAACCCACATGATTCAGCATTTTTATTAGTCTTTGCTGAGATTACAGAATAGAATAGAATAGAATAGAATAGATAGCTATCTTGTCAGGTAACTGCATTGCTGGAAATGAATTTAAGATTTTTTAAGAGGATAATGTATAATGGAAAATTATTAACTGGCTTAAAAAATTACAGCAGGTCCAATTTCTGTAATGTAGAAGATTAAAAATGTAGGAAAGACTGCTACTTTAGACAGGACTACGTAATAGTTGGTCTGTAAAACATTCAAATTGTCATATTATAAGATTAATACTGCATATGGCTGGGTTATAAAAAAAGAAAGAAAAAATCCAAACTTTTGCTCCTGGAACCTAATAGGTGGTGTAGTATGTTTAAATCCTCACTCTGTCCTTTTCTAGCTATGTGACCTTGGGGCTTATAGAGTTACTTAAGCTCTGGGCCTAAGTGTTCTCATCTATAAAAATGGAATAATAATAGTAGCTACCTCACAGGATTTCTGGACAGATGAAATGACGTGTAAAGTCCTTACATAAATGTGTTAACTAATTTTTAACTAGAGGCTTCCTAAAATACCTTTTTTTGTGTGAAAAGTTTCAGTGATTATTAAGAGTACATAGACTGTCAGTTGAATGTTGCCAAGCTCAAATAAATTTCAAGTGGTTAATTAATGATGAAGTCAGAACAATTACTATTAGGCTAATTACTTATTCTTAGCATTTCAGCTATGAAAATTAAAGATCTCTGAGTACTTCTGTCTCATAAAAACAAAGGAAGCATACCAGGCCACCTTTTCTAAGATGACATGATTAGAGCATTGGATCTGAATCCGCAATTCAATGAATCAGGTGTACTTATTAAATGATGTGTCAGGAGGTTCAGAGCAATAGCTGAAGATTTAATTTGCTCATTTGAGTTTATTTAATCCTTATCTTGTTTCTTTATAAAAAAATTATACACAAAATCTGTTGAGGCTTATAAATCTTGGAATATGGGAGTTGTAAAATTCTGCTATAATGGGAATTGAAAGTGAAGTCACATTATAAAATTAAGAGAAAACATTCTTAATGACTAACTTGATTGGAAATGACTCTAATAGAAAATTATATTTATACAGAATTTTAAAGTATTAAATGCTTCTCATAGAGCATACTCTAATAGTAATGTTTCGGCAGGGTCTTAAATTCATCCCCTTTGTAGATTCGTCTGTTCATTCAACAAATTTAAGGTCCTCTGTGTATTAGGCACTGTTGCACATTCATAGGTGAAAAGGATAAGCATGGTCCATGTGCTCAGGGTGTTTATAATCTGGTTGGAGAGACAGTTACACTACAATATGATAATTGTTGTGCAATGAGTAAAGGTAGGGTGCTATAGGAACACCCAGAAGGACACTGGACCCAGACTTGTTAAGAAGAGGGAGGAGTCTATCTTGGGGAAGTGGAATTTATCCTGAGATCTGAAAGATGAAGTGAAGATGAGAGGAAGTAGGAAGGAAAAAATGTTTTAAGCAGAGGGAATTGCTTGTTCAAAGGCCCTAGGTTTGGGGAACTGAGAGTAGTTCCATATTGCTGAAGGTGTATACCCTTTGGAGATGGTAGGCAGGAGCAATATTCTAAAGAGCCTTAATAAGCCTTGTTAAGGACTTTGCAGTTTATCCTGAGGGCATTGGGGACCTATTGTAAGGAGTGACCTGAACTCTAGTGAGCTGGGGAGAGGAAGAGATGTGAATAGAGTTTTGAGAGCTATTAGGAAGCAGAATCGTTGGACTCAGTGATTGATTAAATTTGGGAGATGAGAGGGAGAAGTACTTGTAGGCTTCCTTGAGAAACAAGGATGCCAAGATCACTGGATCCCAAGATGGCTAATTTTGCCGTATGCTGTCAAAAGACTTTGAACTCATTGAGGGCAGAGACTGTGTATCCCCTACATGATGTAACAGTTGTTACTGGCAAAAAGTTTAATAGGAATGAGGAAATTTTAAGCTGGGCCTTGTTTATTTCATTGGAACAGTTGGAGTTATAATGATGATGGGCTACTGGAAAAAGATTCCACAGATAGTTAAAAATTCAGAACTGTAGCTTAGTAGAAGGAAGAAGATTGCCTAGATTTATAGATTTGGAAATTATTCATGTACAGGTTATAGTTGTTAGTGGCTAAATTCTTCAGAACAGAGTATTGAGAAAGCAGAAAAGACACTCCAAACCCAACTCGTTTTTTTTTTTCATTCAAAGGGAAGAAATTAAATCTAGAGGGAAACAGAAAGACTGGCTAGATACAAGCAGGAAGAAAATCAGAAAAATGAAATGCCTTGGAAAGCAAGGAGAAAGAGTCCTGTTTCATCTATAAAATATTTTGTGAACACAAGTGCATGTCTCTTTTAACCCATCATATGCTTTTCTATATCATAAAAATTATAGCTTTGATGACTTCATAAGAGAGTATATTGATCACATACTGGCCATAATACATAATTGCAATTCATGTGATATTTGTGTCTTTTTGTTCAAATTTAGAATTCTTTCTTAGTGCCCAAAGTCGCCATGGACTACTTTATCTCTTTAAAGTTGATTTTGCTAACAGCTTCACCACTGCTGCTGTCTGTGTGGCCAACTGGTAGGGTGATGACGGGGTGCCATTGTTGGAGTGAGACAGACCTGGACTTGAATCCTGGCTTTCTTTCTTTCTTTTTTTTTTTTTTTGTGAGGAAGACCAGCCCTGAGCTAACATCCGTCGCCAATCTTCCTCTTTTTGCTGAGGAAGACTGGCCCTGGGCTAACATCGTGCCCATCTTCCTCTACTTTATATGGGACGCCGCCACAGCATGGTTGACAAGCAGTGCACCGGCGGGTGCACGGGATCCGAACCTGCGAACCCCGGGCTGCCAAGCACGGACTAAACCGCTGCGCCACCGGGCGGCCCCCTGGCTTTATTTCTTAATAGCTCTATGACCCTAGGCAAGTTGCTTAATCTCTAAATCTTACTTTCCTCCCCTGTAAAAAGGAAATGGGCCAAATTAGGATTAAACGTACACAAAGCATCTATCACATAGTAAGTGCTCAACAGATGGTAGCTATTCTTATTATCTCTAATCATGAATATGATCATAGATTTATAATAAAATATTCAGTGTTCATCTTTAGATTCTAAGAGCTATTATCATTAAATGCTCTATCCAGTAGGTTCTGGTCACTCTCAGGATTGGATTGACCAATAGGGAGTAACATTTATAGCTTTGCCTCATAGATTTTGTTAAAAATCTTTCTGTATATCACATCATTTTGTCCTCAGACCCTCCTTCCAGTAGGAAAGAGTATAGGAATACTTAGAAGTTTTTGTTTGTTTGATTTTCTTTTTTTTTTTTTTCTTTCAGCTGTTAACTGGGCACTGCCATTTTTTAGCATATGTCATCTAGGTAAGACTAATTTGCCTATTAATTCATGAATGTGAGTGAGAGAAAGTGCTGGGATGACACCAGCAGTTGACTGATAAGAACTTGGTTCTCCTTTTCCCAAAGCTACCTCTGTGCCTGAAAGCTTCTCTTGAGTACTAGAAATAATAACAGATAAAATAATTCTTACACCATTTCAGCAGTTCGGCTTCAGTAATGTGTTAATAGATTGTTTTATTTTTTTAAGTAATTAGTCCTTGAAGATAAAAACTGTTACAGTAATTTAATTTGATTTTTTCTTCTCCTGAAGAAACAGTTTTTCATGATCTATTCTGAGTCAAGGGAAGAATTAGTTAAGAGAAAACCTTTGTTTGAAAAATGAAAAAAGTTGCCCAGGCAACCTGTATATGTTACCAGTGTGCTGATTAATCATCGCCAACATTAATCACTGTCATCAGTTATCACAGGAAGATGACTGCTGAATAGTCTACACTATTATCATTCCATCATTTTTCTACAGATAAATTTAGTACAAAAGGTGAATTGTACACAGTCATGAGGATTACAACATTAAACCTAAATAAAGAGGCAGAGCTTTTATTATATAGAAAATCATGAATTTTCTTTTTACATCCCTTCAGTTACTTGATTTATTGATTTGTTAAAGCCCTGTGTTTTACGATGAATAAACTTTTCACAGAGGTGTATTTTAAATAAAAAAGGCTGACTACAGTTTATAGCTTAACCAGTTTCTTTCATTTGTACTGGATTAAGTGGGAAAAAAGCCAAGTCATAATGTTTTACATTGTAGGTAAATTAATCAGCTCAATATGTTTTTGTCAAAGTTTTCAAGAAATGAAATTTGTCACATGCTTATTTAACCATATATATATAAAATTTCTAATATGCCTCATTATTTTATATCATCTTTGAAAGTTGCTTAATATCCTTTTTTTAAAATTATTTTTAGAGAATTAGAATCATCTTATATTTTTCATCTACCCCAAAATAATCAGAAATGGGTACATTTCATACTAATTGTATGTTCAGGAAAGTAAATATCTGGCAATTTTTTTTTCCAAAAAGCACTGTTCATTTCAGATGTCTAACTTTAGTAGATAGAGATTTTAATTGCTATGGGCATTATATACACTAATACTTATTTTCTAACATTTATTCAAGAAGGCTGATGCTTAATCAGAATATTAGTAATAAAAATTTTATGCTTCAGAACTTCAGTTATGATTTGGGATCTTTGTGTAAAAATACACCAATGTTAAACTCTTTGTTCTGTATTTTAAAAACATTTTCAATTTTGAAATTTTTTTTTCTGTAAATAGCATTCCATGATCTTATGCTGAACCATTTTTCTAAGTAAATAATTATTCTTGAATGTCACATTTTAAATGTGATTTATTTTTAAACCTATTAAGTGACTGTCCTAATAATTTTGGTTAATTTGGTTCAGATAGGAATTGGAATTAGCATCTTTTGTTTTTCTATACTAAGGAAAAAGGAAAGAAATTCTCTACTGCACTTGAAAATTAAATTCCAGGTCTTTATTTTCTATGCTGAATTAAAACCTGTTACATTCCTCAGTGTAAAAAAACAGTACACTCGGTGTAGGGGAACCAAACTTTGCAGACTTTGCTTTTTTGGAGGGCAAATTGTTTCAGGATGAAAAACCCCAATAAAATTTAGAAGGATACTACCTATTTTAAGCTAGCCCAGTTATATAGTTCTGTTTGATAAGTAATTGATTAGGTCAGACTATTAAACTATTTAATCTGGCATGTTTATTGTGTGTGATAAAAGGAATCCAACTGTGAATTTGAGTGTATTAAATAATCTTCAGGAAGTTCCACAAAGAACATTTGAATGCCTTGAAACTTGCAATAATGCATGTTTGTTCCAAACACATTTGCTTTGCCTAGGTTTTGCTCATCAGGTTGAAGAAATGCTAATCTTGTCGCATTCAGCAGCTGGGTTTTTGCAATATTCTTTTCCTTCTCCTAGGGGTTAATTAGCCTTCTTTCAAAATGTGGCCTATTTAGCCGTAGATTCGGATGATTCAGCCAGAGCTGGCTGTACAAAGCAGAACCGTTAACAGGCGGGTGTGTCCAACTGCTTAATTAGCCAGAATAAAAAGGTCCTTTGTCAAACAAGCATCTGTTGCTCTTGACACACCTGACAGCCACATTAGGCAAGGATGACTAGACTGAAATTGTGCATGTCTCTCCTGCAAGAATATACAACTCATTTACATATGGGCTGCATCATGAACAAACTGCAGGGGTTTATTTAGCTTATCAAAATGGATTAATGTGACTGCATTTGTGGCTGATAAACAAATATCACTTGAAAGGAGGCTGTGAAGGAACTCAACTAAGCAAATTACTCCCAAACATAAACAAAGCACCAGAAACCACTGCTAGATGAATGGGAACTCCTCAGATGTACACATAAACCTTTATGCTGGGTCTAAAACAAAACCTACAAAGGAAGTGTGCTGAGGTACTACCCTTATATGATGATGCTTTTTTTGCAGAAATGTTGGAAAGCTACCAGAATACTCTGAATGTGTCAGTGGGTTTAAATGATCTGTTTCACAAAATTTGGCAGGAGGGTTATACTCCTCAAACATGCTTTAACATTCTAATTGATCTGCTATTAAATTAGGTCTTCAGAATTAATCAGTTAAAATGCCTCTGGACAAATACTTATTAGTTGGATTTTATTATGGCCTCAGTAGAAAGAGAGAATACTTCCTAATTTCAATGTCAGGGAGAGAAGGGATGTCTGTCTATTGTTATTGGAAGTGTAGATCAAATATAATAGATTGAGAATCCCAAAGACTTTGCTGTCCAGACCAATGGTCTCTAGCTTTTCATTTGGAAGCCCTATCTGAAGATATATTACAAAGCAATAGTAGTGGTAACATCATGGGCTTCAGAGTCAGACAAACCTAGGTTTTTGAATTCAGGCTCTTCCCCTTACTAGCTGTGTGGCTTTTATCAAGTTATTTAATCCATTTGTGCCTCAGTTTCCTCATTTGTTAAGTGGAAATAATAACACTTCCATTATGGGGTCTACTGAGGATTAAATGAGAAAATGTATTTCAAGCACTTAGCATATTGTGTGGTACCTGGAAAAGACTTGTTAAATCAGGAACCTAATTATGGTTATGACTTTTTGAGCCAGTCTCTGGAAGGGATGTGATTGAGACCCTCTCAAGGCATGAGGTCTTGGCAAAGAGAGCCCTTTCCTCAAAGTCAAGGAAGACAATGAAATCAGAGGAGAATGAAGTTGTGTCCATTAAGGAAAAATGGAGACAAAACTGAGAGACTTAAGTTCTTATCAATTGACATGACCCTGTAATCCAGGAGCCAAGGAGATTGGATGCTCTTGAGAGTAAACAGAAGATGTTCTGGGACAATTATTGGTTGTCCTGGATTGGGCTTTATGTGCCAGTTTGATGTGGTATGTACATAGAGCCAGAGGCTG
The DNA here is from genome assembly GCA_031878705.1 of Tapirus indicus. Classification (NCBI taxonomy): domain Eukaryota; kingdom Metazoa; phylum Chordata; class Mammalia; order Perissodactyla; family Tapiridae; genus Tapirus; species Tapirus indicus. The sequence goes on along the minus strand of CM062927.1, from coordinate 62,198,033 downwards.
GATGGCAAGTTCTCCATGACTCTCTAAGTTATGTAAGCCATCATTTTCTCTCCATCTTATTTTCCCCACTCTATCCTGTAAAGATTGTTCCTGTTAAATAGTTATCTCTTTCCTTCTTTCTCATTCTAAAAGTTCACCAGTTTGCTTTTCATTACTCTCTTCACTTCTATCTATACAACGTCTGTTATGAAACTCGGGACTTCTAACATGGTCTACTGGTTTAGCTCATAAGCTTTAGTGTTGTGTCCAGACATGTTTGACTTTGGCTAAATGACTTAACATCTCTGGGCCTCAGCCGACTCATGTTTAAATGAGGAAAATCATAGTTCCAATCATCTAGTTATATGTTTCTATTAGTAAAGTGGTCAAAGCTTGGGAATTTCTCTTCTGTATAAAAGAAGTGAATCAGTATAATTGTTGTCAATATCAAATGCTCAAATGTTATCAATACCCAAAAAGTAATTTTCCATTTTCAATCTGGATATGTAGGACTAAGTTTCTGGTTACCCTAAAGGTGTCATGAACTCAAATGCTTATGGAGACCAGGCAAATGAATGAGTATCACCATTTAAATAGTTTGCCTATAAAACACATAATATGGGCTCACCTGTTCTAAATTTTCACATTTTTCAGGAGAATCTGGAAATTTGGTTTTTAACACAAAGTTTTCTGATTTTTAAATGTTGACAATTAAGAATTTTAATTTGTAGTCACTCTGAACCAAAACCTGTCTCTGGAGTCCATAGGAGGCCAATTTCCAAGTCTGTGTTGTTTATCTTCTGATAAGGTCTCTCAGGTGGTTTATTGAGAGTTGTTAGGAATTGCTTTAAAAATACATTTACTTTTTAAAGAGACCTTCATTCTTTATATCCTTGCATGTGTTTGGTCTAAAACAGTGGATGTCAAAGTATGGGTCATAATCCAAAAAGGGGTTTGTAGGCTGGTCTGCAATATGATGGATGGGCACACAAGACAGCCTTGATAAGGTTCCCGGCCAGCACTGGGAGAAAGAAAAGAGAGTTTTAGTGTGAGTGACTTCACTGTAAGAAACTCACTCACCTTTGATTGAGCAGCTTAAACAAGAGGCCATAATTGGCAACCTGTCTTCCTCATCTATATTCTAAACTGATAAAGGCCATCGGTTATCTTGGAGTTGGGAAGAAAGCCTAAGAAAACGCCGCTGAAAATGATATCTAACATCTGTTTCATTCTTCATTCCCTGCAGAAAGGCATCACCTTACTCTCAGTAATAGCTCCTCTGTTGTAGCACAAATGGCATCGGTAGTCTATAAGTATGTGATGATTCAAAGGACAGTGGCTTTTGCTTTATTTTTTGGGAGGGTATTTTTCCCTCTCTGTGATGGAATAAAAAGGAAGAGGCCCAGATAGGGTTCCTAGTGTGTGTATCCCTTCCCCGAATGTTGAGAACCATTGGTCCTCCAGTAATCTTAATTAGACAAGAGTTTTATGGAGTCTATACTGTCATTCTCAAACATTTTCAGGCATATCTGTGGCCTTAATGTTAGTCCAAAGGGGTGTGAGTGTGTGTGTGTGTGTGTGTGTGTGTGTGTGTGTGTGTGTGTATTTGGAGATCAGTGCTACATTTAAAGAAAAAATGAGCCACCATTTGGGAGATTTCATATAGCAATTGAGATTTTCAGCTTCTTTTGGAAAATTGTAAGAACTGGGAACTACAGTTTAGCCTTCCCACAAACTCACAATTTTCTGGAGCTGAACATTAGCTGACCCAAATAAATGGGGGGTTAGCCATAGACTCCATCACTTTCCTTCTATTTTTAAGCCCCTAGCCACCTTTACTCTGTGTGCCTGAGGTTCCTCATCTATAAACAGAGATTATAATCATACCAACCACATTGGGTTGTTACAAGGATTAGTTTATTTATGAATTGACATGTACAACATTTAGAAGAGTCCTTAGCATATGTTAAACAATCAGTGCTAGCTGCTACTGCTGTATCTTTTGTAGGTGCTAAGGTTTATTGTGTTGCTTTAGGGTTTTAGACTAACAAAAGAACAATAATCTCTTAAAGTGATGCCAATGTCAAGGTCTAGAAATTAAAATAAGTACAGATTCAAAGTGAAAAAGCCCAGTCCCATGTCTACACCTGTCACCTTGAGCTAGTCTCTTAACCTCTCTGGGCTTTAGTTTCCTTGTTTATAAAATAAGAAGAGTAGATTAGATGTCTTAAGAGGTCCATTTCTAAAACTGAATAAGATGATAGAAAAGGTTTGGGGGGGGAAATTGGAAGAGGTCATGCTGTGACAAAAGATGCTGAGAGGGGTTTATTTTCTACTTGAAAGAACTGAATACTCCTTCAGAATTTTCTTAGGGAAAATTAATATTCACCATACTGTTCACAGATTTAAACCATAATGTAGTATTTTTCTTAGGCTACCAATTAAGTATTGTTTTTCCCCCCGGGAAAGAAAATTAGATTTCTGGTCCCTGCTCAATAGCAAAGAAGTTAATATTTATTCTATTGACTATATAAGTAGCAAAAGGGAATGCCAAGATCAGGAGGTCTGAGAAACCACACTTGTTAGAGTACATGCTGCAAATTTTAATCTTCTGTTCGTAGTAGGCATAGAAGAACTGAAAAATGTGCCATGCTGAATTGTGAATGAAAGAAGGTAAAATTTCATGTCTGTGTTTATAAATCTCATTTGTATAATAGTGGTCCTCCCCATACTTAAATATTAAACATTATTGATGTTTGGCTATCCTTGTGTAAGAATATAATTGAACTTTGATTTTAGTACCATATCATAACACAGGCAGAGAAAATTATTGAGCTTAATCCTTTGGCTAAGTTTAGGGTATATCAGTTGGTTTTTGGATATACGTTAATTTTTTTAGATTACTGAATAGTAAGTTTGAAAGTTGGAAATGACCTTAGAAATAATTTATTCTAAATCGTATACCTGTGGTGACATCCTAGTAGTCTATCAACATGTCTAGAAAGTAGTGTTTATGACATATTTGCATCCAGTTAGGGGTTGTGTTCTGAGAATTGAGTGTCTTGACATAATTTTGAATTCTAGTTTTAATGTGTTTGAAACAGTTTATAACAGGGGAGACCTAAGGAAGGTAGATTTCAATGAAGTTCAACCTTTATAGCCTCAAGATAAAAGGTGCTAGTGGGGATTTAAAAAATATATGGATTGGTCCTTTTCTGTATATATTTAAAAAGTGGTCAAAATGTCTATAATCATGTATGGAATGTCATGACAGTTGGGGTAGGAGGTATCCTGAGAGTTCAAAGTTAATCTCAGTATAAGATATTAAGAACAAATGTAATGCAGCTAGTCATGCAAGGAGAGCATTTAAAACTTTATTTCTATTTTAATATATTTCAGAGACCATCATGCAGACATCAGAGACCGGGTCGGACACAGGTTCGACAGTGACTTTACAGACGTCTGTGGCTAGTCAAGCAGCAGTGCCTACACAGGTGGTACAGCAAGTACCAGTACAACAACAGGTAAGAAGCTGCTGTTCTCAGAGAAGACGCTATGTCTGTCTTTGTGCTGACTCCCCAATATAGCTGTGTCTAAAGATTATTTGGATTATGCTTTTTGGCCCAATAGATGCTAAGATATGCTTAGTTCAGTTCTTATGTTACTCCAGCAAATGTTTCTTGAGCATTTCCTGGATATGCGGGGTTCTGTCTGTGCTAAGCTATGGGGATACAAAGATAAATGTTCAAACTCTAATCCCTGTTTTGAAAGAACCTCCCAACTCCTAAAGAGAGCATTTGTTTCTGACATGACCACCCTAGGTAGGTTTTCTCCTTCTCTTCTCCCCTCCCTAGTCTTTATCACAGCTTCCTGTTTCTTTCATATTGAAATGTCAGCAATCATTGTATATAATTGGCTCACAGTAGTACTAAATAAAGGAGAGGATGCATGTACCATAGGGCAGGGATTTTGCCTTTGTGGTGTTTTCAAAAGTGCCTAGGCATTATGGTGACTGATAATTTAATTTTCGTTAGACAGTCTTTATCCTAAAGGTCTGGAGATCTGACTCATCCCATTTAAAAAATCGAGAATGAATTCATCATCACATATTTACTATGAGGCTTATTCATACTTGGGACACTTGGCTTGTTTTGGAAAGATACTGACAAAATACCACTATTCATGCCAGTTAATAGTTCTGCCTGTGGACTGTGAACACATTGGCCTGTCATTTCTCCTAAAGAGTGGCAAGAAATAAGTGAGAAAAATCATGTCATAAAGCATTATCATGAGACTTGAGATTTGCCTGTAATTTCTTAGTGTCAAGGAGAATCTTTAGCAAATGTTGCTCTTACAATTATAAATAAGTTGGTAGGGAGAGGGATGTCTTTTCCTAAATGATAGGCAGAGGGACTCAAGTTTATATTCTTTTCAGGAGATAGAAGTGGAATGGGCAGGGAGAGTGCTAGAATCATGAAGGGTCTTTTACTCTCAAGGAAAGTGAAGATATCTGAAGTATTTTTTTTTTTTTTTTTTACAAATTTTTTTAAATCTTAGCACGCTCCTCTTTCTGGTCTCTACCACACACACACACACGCAAACACACACACACACGCCCTTCACATCTCTCGCACTTCCAGTTTATTAGGTTGAACTGTACTCAGTTGTGTTCTACAAAAACAGCAGTTTCATATGTTTCCATCCATCAGTTATGTTTCTTATCCTTCTTATCTCTTTTTCTTTCTTTTTTGCCATTAAAAATGTCTCCCCCAAACGGTGTTTTAAAAGCCTCTGGTATTATTGATGTCATCACCAATTTCAAGACTCTGAAGATAATTCAGAAAAGGGTAGCTTATGGCGTATCATCTGAAGAGGAAGTAAAGAACAATGGGAACAGTGTTAACTATAATTTAAAACAAATAACTCAACAGTCTATCAATATTAAGGAAATGCTGAACAGTTAAACACACTCTGGTTTGGTTTTTGTCTCATTTATGGAGCAAGAATGGCTTTGAGAGTGCCTGTCTCTAACACTAGTGTGGTGGAGATCAGGTTCCTGTCTCCACAAAGTGCCCCCTGGAGGCATTGACATGTCTCTGGTATGTATATCTGGCCCTCTCTCCCGGCCTCTGTTTTTTCCCTTACTCCCTCTCTGCTTTCCTTTCTTTCCCTCCCTACATCCGTCTCTCCCTCCCACCCTCCTTCCCTCTCTTCATCTCCTCCTTCCTTCTCTTTTCAAAACTTTTTCCTTTTATTGAATTTATATAATTCATATAATAGTGTAAAGAGTCAAATAATTCACTAAGTTTGTTATTACAAAGAAAAAAAGCAGTCCTCACCCTCTCTCTACTCACAAAAAGCCCTCCTTAGAGGCAACTACTTTTACCTCTATTTGCCTTTTTTTGTGTGTGAGGCAGACCAGCCCGGAGCTAACATCCATTGCCAATCCTCATTTTGCTGAGGAAGACTGGCCCTGGGCTAACATCCGTGCCCATCTTCCTCTACTTTATATGGGATGCCACCACGGCATGGCTGACAAGCAGTGTGACGGAGGGTGCCTGGGATCTGAACCCGCGAACCCCGGGCTGCCAAAGCGCGGACTAAACTGCTGTACCACTGGGCCGGCCCCTATTTGCCTATTATTTTGATATTTACCTCCATGTCTTCAAAAATAGTACTTGTTTTACTGTTTCTCAATGTTTTAGTTTTAAACATTATCTTGTCACATTCTTCTTTGTGGTCCCTACCGTACACATACATGCATCCTTCCCATCCCTCACGCTCCTGATGTACTAGATTGAACTGTATGCAGTTTTTGACCTATAAAAAATAAAAATTTCATATATTTCAACCTAATAGTTATGTTTTAAATTTGGTAGATCATTATTCCATGCTTCCATTCCCATGGTATATATAAATGCTATTCAAATCTAGCCATGTAGTGAGCTGTGATTACCTTTTTTCCTGTAAAACTCCTTTACTTTCCCTGGATTTAATGATTGTATGTCTTCTTAAGAGTTCTCTCAGAGCATTCTGACTTGCTCCAGTCTGGACTGGATGACCTTTTGTCAGCTCCCATCCTGGGTTCTCCCTTCTCCATCATCCTGGGGTTTTCCCTCTTTCTTATGTTGGCTTTCCTCTTTCCTGGATCGGTTGCTCTAGCACAACTTCCTAGGAAATGATAAATGTTTGAGCTATTATATATCTGAGAGGGAATTTATTTATCTTCACAGTTGCTTGGTAGTTGGATGGGTACAGACTTTTGGGTTGGAAATAATTTTCCTCAGAATTTTGAAAAGATTGCTCTGTTGTCTTCTGGTTTGCAGGGTTGCTATGGAAAATTCAAACCCCGTTCTGATTTCTGATCCTTTGTCTGTGACCTATGTGATTTTTTTTTCCTCTCTGAAAGTTTATAGAATGTTTTAAATCCCAGTTTTTTGAAATTTTATGATGATGTGCCCTGATGTGGGCCTATTTTCATATGTTATACTAGAAACTTGAAGGCCCTTTTTCATTTCATTTCATTTTTTCATTTATGATTACCTCCTTTTTTCTCTTTTTGGACTTTTTTGTTCTACTTTCAATCTTATCTTCTAGCTCATCTTTACTTTTCATTTCTGCTATCATAAATTTAATTTTTAAGAGCTTTTAAAAAGTTCCCTGTATGTTCCTTGGTATAACATCACTTTTTATTTCCTGATTATGATATATTTTTATCTCTCTCTGATGATACTGATTTTTTTAAAGTTGTTGAAATTTTCTTCTCTTTATATAGTCTGTTTCTTTAAAGCTACTTTAGTTTTTGTTTTTTTTTTTTGGTCTCTGTCTTTTATTTTAGGAGCTTTTCTCAGATGTCTGATAATCTTTGGGCGTTTATCTGTGTTTAAGAATGTGAAGATAAAAAGCTGATTTGAATGCATGAATGGGTCTTGTTGACTTCAATATAGGGTTATCTAACTGGACTTTTGTGTGTGTGTGTGTGAGGAAGACCAGCCCTGAGCTAACATCCATCACCAATCCTCCTCTTTTTGCTGAGGAAGACTGGCCCTGGGCTAACATCCGTGCCCATCTTCCTCTACTTTATATGGGACGCCGCCACGGCGTGGCTGACAAGCAGTGCGTCGGCAGGCGCCCAGGATCCGAACCCGTGAACCCCGGGCTGCCAAGCGTGAACTTAACCGCTGCACCACTGGGCGGACCCCCCCTGACTGGACTTTTTAACTGGGGACCCTCTGATGTTCAGTATCTTTGTTTTTTCTCTTGGACTGGTCATGTTTTTACTTCTTTTTTTTTGGTGAGGCACATTCGCCCTGAGCTAACATTCGTGCCAGTCCTCCTCTGCCTTGTATGTGGTTGGACATACACAGCATGGTTGATATGTGGTGCAGGTCCGCACCCAGGATCTGAGCCCATGAACCCAGGCCACTGAAGCGGAGTGTGCCAAACCCAAGCACTATCCCATGGGACCAGCTCCGGGCTGGTCATATTTTTGAAAAAACTTCTACAGCTTTCTGTCTAGTGAGTGAATGCTTGGCTGCCTGGGAGCTGAGTAGGAGAGGAGAGTTGGGTATTTCTTACACTAACTCACTTAATCTTTCTCTTTTTCATATGGTGTCACCTGTTCTTGGTCTTGCTAAGTGCAGAGATTAAACCAAAGAATAAACCTCCAAACTTTCACCCAAGTTAAGGAAGGCCAGTCACCTCACTGCATGGAGTTTTGCTGGAGGGATCTGATTGCTTCTTAAATAGAATCACTTTTTATATTAAATACATATGAAAAACCAAAAATTAAATTGCTACCAGAGGTGGAAAATCAGTATCACTAGCCATAAATAGAAGATTACATCTACACACACACACTTTATGTCCTCATAATAAATGATCTCAGATACACGTGGACCACACTTTGGAAAACGTTTTACTATGCCATATGGCTCATTCCCAACAGGCATATTTTTCACTTCCTCAAGTTAGCTCTTTCCCCTAGGACATTCAAGGTAGGTGAAACCATACATCCCCTTACACCAAGCAAAGACGGTGAGAACTCTCATTTTTTTTTTGTCAACAAAGTGTTTTATTTCACATAGTGGGTTAGTGTGATATTTGCCTGGAGATTCCTGTTACGTTGTCCTTCCAGGCTTATTTGGAAGGATTTTTTTCTCCTCTGTCATTTTCTTTTATTTTTCCCCACTAGACTAGAGTCAGGTTTGAAGCTCCCCAGTGCATTCTAAACATGTCCCTGTGGATGTAAATTGTCTATACCTGATAAGATTAGTGCTATAGTAATTTCTTATTGCTCTAACATGCCTATAATCTTTGTATTGTTAATGTGCTAATGTCATATTGAATTTTCAAACTGTAGTAGGATACCTTTAAAAGTTTCTAGCTCTTGTCACTGACCCATGATGGATATTGAAATCATGGCATTGATGTCAAAGGTAGTTATTGATTCAACTTTTCATTGTGTCTTTGGCTATTTTGGTGTAAAGAGAAAGCCTATGGCTAAATTTTTTTTAATGTTGAGACTTGTAATATTTTATGTATTAGAATGCTGAGAAACCAGAAAATTTTAAGATCTTAATATGTAGTACTGTTTCTTCAAAGTCCTAAGGGTTCTAATTTCACTCTGTAATAAGTACCAAATAAAATGTTAATTCTAAAATTCTTACTATATTTTTTCATTTATTCTGTATGATCTCAAGAATCAACTTATCCCATTTCCTCAGACAGTCTGGTTTAGGCATGGAGAATTCAGAGCAATGATTGCAAGGTCTTAATATATAATACTTTATCAAATTATCTTTTGCAATTTTTCCTTATTTCACAAAACATCATCAAGTCTCAGCTTCCAAATATAGACATTGTTGCCCAATTCAATAAAATCTATAAAAATATTCAAGTATATTATCTTCATTAGAAACTAAAATTTTGATTTTACCCATACAATCATCTTTATAAAAAGACTTTTTAGACTGGTGGACCTCTATAGACTGTGACTAGAAATAAGCTATTCCTCCTACCTCTTCCCCGGCCTTGAGTGATTTGTTAGAGTTTCTTGTAGATTATTCTTCAAGCTGGTCATTTTATGCCTAAATTTGAGAGGTCTTCTAACCCTGCTTGCCCTAGAACTGAATTAAAAATTCAGGAGATGGAAAAAGGAAAATGTCTTCTTACTGTTCCATTCTTTCCCATAGCCAGCCAGTTTAGATTCTTTTCAAGGTGGAACATAAATAAAAGTCAGAATTTTTATTCCTTGCTTTAATCTTGGGCTCCAGGTATTCTACAGATGCTACTGATGATGAGGATAATTCCTGAACCACCCTGAACCAGGACTCCAAGAATTTTTTCTCCCGTTCAAGTTTCCCAGCTTTAACTGCACTCTCAGCTATAGTTCTTCCCCTCTCTACTGTCTCTGCCTTTCTTTCCTTTCCCTTGGAAAAGGGTCTACATCATTTCTCTCAAAGTGGGCAAGTGTGTTGTCTCTATACTGCTTCTTCTAAACATAACATCCCTGGTACAGTGGATCACTAGGGTTGAGGGGCTTCTATCTGAGTTCACAAAAAGATTTTTTTGAAAAGCTGTCCACTTTGTTCAAATTCTTTTATTACTAGAGATGGCGGTCTTTACCTTTTCCTGCCCAGGGACTCAGTTTGTTTCTAGGAGGTCTTTGGCATGTAATTGGGACATTGAACCTGCTTTTATGTGATAAAAGCTCATTTCAAAATTATATTCAGATAAGAAGCTTTGTTTTTATATAAATCACCTATCTAGGCAGTGGCTCTTTGTCCATATTTTGAGTTATCAAAATGAATGTAATAGTTATGTGGCTATAGTGTTTCTTTTTGGTTAGCATCAGTCTATCACATATTTAGCATTTCCACATAAGTTATGGTAGATCCTGGAGAGTGAGCATATTATCCCTGTGGTCAAAAAGATAAATGACATTTTGTTTGGGAGACAGATCCAACCAGAATTGTCAATTAGGTTCTAGGCAAAGGGCAATCTTTAAGAAGGGTAAGTTTTAAACGAATCTTCTCCAGTATCTGTTCATTATGGGTATCTTTAAAATGATGCCTCAACTTTTAGGAAATAGATTTTAGGAACTAAAGTTTGATACGAATACTCCTGAGATCCTCACATTCCTTAGACCACAGCTTCAACAGTGGGTCATTTCTGTCCTCACTCCTTTTTGCCATATTCCTATGATGTAATATATTATCACAACCAGAAAGAAACCGTGATAATTAGCAGTATAACCATGAGGAAGTTCTTTTGGTGGAAGCAATCAGTAGTGATTAAGGAAAAAAAGATTGCTTATAGTATGTTAATTCATAACAGAATATTCTTTTGGATCAATATGTGATCAATACTATCTTAAATGAGTCCCTTTGCTAGGTTGGAGAGCTAAGCCTGAGGGAGTACACTCTATAGTTCTTGTCTTTATCTTTCCTTTCCATTCAGGGTCAAGAGGTTTGCTTTCTGCGCATCCTAGCTTTGATGGACGTGAAAAGAATTCTTTTCATTTGACACCATTATCTCATATAATCAACAGAAACAAAGACATTTTTCTCTGGTTTGCTCTTATTTGGGACTTGATCCTCGTTGGCTTGGTTCCCTAAGGGAACAGTGTTCTCATAATTAAGACTGTGGCAGACATCCTAAAAGATGGGGTTACATTTTAAAATGAATTCCAGTTGAATGTCTTTTTGTAAAAAAACAAAAGACAATGAGTTTAGCTCTTGAAGAGCATACTTATTTTTAGAATCAGAAGGTCTAATTTTTAGTATCCAATATAAAAAAGTAAGATGTTTTTAGGGAACATGCTGATGTACAATTGAAATAAATTTTGCTATGCCAATACAAAATGAAGACCCTATAGTTGACCACCTCTACTGAATATTTGTAGAAATAAGAGCTCTACTATTTAAATAATTGAGTAGTCGTAGTCCTTGATTCTCTGTTAAGTGATTTTTGAAACATTTTCTTATCTGGAGTTAGAACATTGAGATCAGTTCTGGATACTATATTTTAAGAGGAATATGCCAGGCACCGTGTTAAATGCTGGGGTTTCAAAGGTAATTCAACATGGTACCTGAGCATAGTAAGCCAATTTTTTAGTGCCTCAGGAGTAAAGATGGAGATTATTCTTGGGAGCGAAGGTCAGTAATGCCTTCACTAAGGATGTGACCTTTGAGCTGCATGCTGAAGGAAAGTTGGAGTTAACAATGAAAACAAACTGGAAGAGGATATTTCTGATAGAAAAAAGTGTAAAAGAGCTCAAGTGAAATCAGGGAATTGTATGGGGATGTGAGGAGGCTAGGAAGTAAGGGATGTAGAACAATGTTGCACAAGAACCTCCTGTGAGAAGTTAAGTCCGATAACCCATTTGTGCTGTCTTTACATGTGTCCCTTCCCTAGTATTTTCATTCTTTTTCCTCTTCAGTTGACATATTTCTTTACGTATTCCCCCACTGCCAGTTTTCTTGATAGAGATATCTACATTTGTCTACTATATTCCCCTTTTGTCTAGCCACTTCTTAATCTTATGAAATTTGGATGCCACCCTTACAACTATGGATACTGTGTACTTTGGACTGAGCCAAATCCAATAATATTCTGTAGGATCTTTCTGGATTTTTCTCTGACACATAATACTTTTCACTATCATGTATCTCTCTTCTTCTGTGGCTTTTGGGCTTCCCCTTTTATTTCTTTGAGGGCTATTTCATCAAGGAAAGCAGGACTTGTAGAGGTTAAGAGAGTGAGATTCATAGTTAGAAGATATGACTTCAAATCCTGGCTTTAGCTCTTTCCAGTTGTATGACTTTGGGCAAATTATTAACCTTTCTGAGGCTCAATTTCCTCATGTATAAAATAGGGATAATAATATCTAGTTTATACTTAGCTACAAGTATTAAATAATGTATTTATTAAATAATTTAGGCTAGGACCTGGTATATAGTAAACTTTTAATAAGTTTATTATTTTTTATTATTATTTTCATTATTATTATTAGTAGTAGTAGTAATATTATCTAACTCATCTAGTGGAAAATTTTAGAGTTTTTGGACCCTCTTTTATATAAGATTTGGTGTTTCATCTTCTCTCTTTGCCCTCACAAGTAACTCATCTTCTGCAGCTATTTTAGTATTAAAAACCAGTTGCTTTCATTTTCTTCGCTAAGCAAGAACCTCTTTGCATTGCTCTAGATTGTGAGTTAGGGAGGCTCAGGCTCTAGATCAGAATGGACACCAACGTGGTCTGACCTGCAGGGGTGACATTGGTGTTCTCCACCCTGGATGGGCACCCAGTGCAATCACCATAATGGTTAGAGAAAATGCCAGAAGATCTCTCGGTAAGGATCAGGAATACCTCTAGTATTTTATTCAGTTCATGAAATATAATGATTTTGGATCCAGTGTGGTGTTGTGGTAGGATATAAGACTTTAGAAAATCCAGGTGAGAATAGTATATTAATATCTTAGCTAGCCTGATTGGAATTTGTGTTTCTAGTTGGAAAAGACTTAAACTAGTATTCATTTAGTGCAACTATTCCAAAGGACCTCCAGGGTTGAATTGCAGAAAATTTTCTTCTTCAACAAATCACTTAGCTGTATAGATTTATTTCAGTTGATACCATAATTTTGTTCTTAGAAATATATAATGTTTTCTAAGAATATCTAATTTGCTTACCAAACTATCAATTTCAACATCAGTACTTTTTTTTGCTTGGAAAGGTCAATTTGTCCTATAAAATTTTTACATGAGCAGAAAGTAGAAAGCTTCAGGATAACTGGCACGAGTGTTTACATATAATTTTGAACAATTTGGAACATAATTTAAATAGAGCACCTACCCACTTAGCCAAAGCAAATCAGAATAATTCTTTTTCTGTGTAAAAATATACTGTCAGTATAATAGATCTCAATATATAGCTGAGCCTGTTTGCCATTAGTATGTAAAAGAAAGAGAAACTTTAAGGTCCAAATAAAAATTGTTATTTATAGTCTGAGCTGGTCGAGGAAATCTTTCCAGAGGAAGTGACTTTTAAGCTAAGATTTGAAGAATGGAGGTAGCCAGTGAGAGAATAAAAGGAAATGTTTTCTGCGGGAAGTGGTGTGTGTGTGAGGACCTGGAGTGACAGAGAACTGGGTGGGTTTGTGGAACTGAAACAAAATCGAAATGGCCGGACGGAGAGTGGGAGAGATGAGGTGGCATGCTAGGTGACTTCCGGTTGGGCAATATAAGCTATTTACCTTTTCGGTAACTCTCATTTTGAGGTGTCCACCATTATACTTTGTCAGAAATCCAGTTGAAACAATGAATCATAATGATGGTAGCTTCCATCTACTGAGCACTTACTGTGTGCCATTCCCTGTGCTTGATGCTTGGCTCATTATTTCTAAAGCTTATAATAACTCTGCCAAGTAGGTGGTTATTATCCCCCTCTTACAGGTAAGAAAACTGAGGCTCAAAGAATTTAAATAACTTGCTTTGGAAAACAGTCATTTGGCCTTAACAACCTGTGCTTACATTTGAGAAGTGTACTCTGAGGCAGTAATTATACAATGTATGTGTGTGGGGTTGATATTATATTTCTTTTGAGAGTGAGACATGTTTGTATTATCCATTTAACAAACGATTTTTTTTTTCAAAGTCTTCTTTCATGGGAAAGTAAATGCTGGGCAAGTAGTAGGTGCTCAGTAGGTATTGAAGGAATATACTAAATAGTACAAAAACTGAACTCTTCTGACTAAATCATTGCGTGTGGAGGGGAAAGGACTTGGGTCTTGTCCACTTAGCTTCCTCTTGCCCCTAATAGCAGCTCCTGAGATACTTTCTAGAACCTCTAGGGATACATGGAACAGAGACTGAGAATTATTTCCTCTCCTGTACTCTTTTGTACCAGGTGAATTGTTCATCAAAATTCTTCGAGCTCAATACCTATATCAAAACAGCATATCAGAAGGTTAATTCCATAGAACACTTAACACGTATCTTTTCTATCCACAAAAAATGATCATTTTGCCCTGCTTTTATCCAGGACTAATTTTAGAAATAGACACACATTAATGCCTCTTTATTTTCTTTGAAACATTGTGTTGACATCATTCATAGCCATTTCTGCTGAGACTCTGGTGGTCCGTTTTCCTTACAGCCCTAATGAACTGACAGACTTCCCCTTTAGAGTAAATCAGAGCCACCCTTTTGTCCTAGTTGCCTAGTAGCTCAGTGCGAAATCCTAAACCTGATGTTTAAACTAATATACCTTCCTTCTGCCATGATTTCTTTTTAGTCAAGAGTCAGACTCAAGTCATCTGACTTCAGAACTTGAGGTCTTAAGCTCTATCCTACAGAAATCAGGCCATCAGATGAGTTATAATTGTAAAGGGGCATAAGCCCACTGATAGAGGAGTACTAACTAAACATGGCAGTCCCATGGCAAAGAACATGATCTACTCTATGTCAAGAAGGATTCAGAGAAGACATTTTTATGTGAATATTCAGTATATTTAAAGTGCTGGTATATCTTATAAGTCTGAGAGTCATCTGTTATAGTTTCATAAATACCTAGAGTAATAAAGAAGTCATATGTCGTTTTAAAAAAAGAAGGATTAATTTTAGCTCTGTGAATCACCATGCATTTTTGAAAAATCCCACAAGCAAAACTAGTGAAGCAAAAAAGAGCATCTGGAGTAAAGGTCTATTTGAGCAAAATAACCAGCAAATGAAGAAATTACAAACCTTGAACTTCCCAAAGCCCTGTTTAAGTTCAGACTCTAAGTATAAGCATCAGTAAATGTTGAACTTTAAAAGAAAAGGGAAAAAATGATAAATTCAAATGTAGTAAAATGTTATCATCCAGATAATCAGAGGAAAGTATACCTGGGAATATTTTGTATAACTCTTGCAGCTTTTCTAGAAGTCTGAAATTATATATAAATCTTTTTTTTAAGAAATAACTTTATGAATCTGAGGTAAAATTTTAAGTGATAATTTGAACTACTAATCTCAATGCTGTATTCAATAGACATGAGTGCTTATTTAGTATTTTATCTTTAAATAAACAAAACCTGGAAGTTTGCCTTTTACATATGCTATAAAACAAGAGCTCTTCAAAAATGTATCCCAAATTTAAACTGCTTTTGTCTCACCTTAGCAAATCACTGTTAAAAAAAAGAAAAAAACGTCTAGAGGAAAATCAGTTTCAAGGCTTTTGCCCAATTCTCTCTACATTGCCTATCAACTCTCCAGCCTTGATAATTAGTGTCAAGAAAATAAATAAATAAGCCTGCACAACATAAAGCAAATGATCAATAAAAAATTGGCAAAACTTTTCAGACTCTTAAAAACACAGATGTGTGTAACAAATTGGTGGTACAATTGAAGACTACTTTAAAAACCTGGTTGCTAGAAAAAGCAAACTAAATTATTCTCTAGAAAAAAGACAAAATATTAGGAATTAGGTACTAAACTCAAAAAACATAATCAGCCAGTTGTGGCTTTGAGTTTTGTTTTAATTAGTAGTAGTATATTTCCCAATAGTATGAAGGACCAGACAACCATTCCCATCCCAACCTCTAAGGAAAGCCAGGTTCATCAAATCAGTTGATCAGCAGTCTTTAAAAAGTTAAACTCACCAAAAGTCATGTTATATTAATTTTTGGCTGAGGGAGGAGGTGGAATACAGACTTTCTTTGCAAATAAAAAAGTATAATTTTTCATCTTTTTATAATCCTAATTTTTAAAGATTGCTTTAAAAGATTATCTTTTATTTCTGCAAGGTATGATTTTAATGGGTGATATAAAGGTAGGCCTCAAAACTGAAAATAATAATGTATAGGGCTTTTTACTTCTGGTTTACAAATTGGTCAAGCTGTTTCTCAAAAATCTACATAGCTAATCAAAGCCATGATTTTTTTTTCCTCTATCTCCCTTTACTACTTGGTGTTTCTGGGTTATTAAGTATTTTATAGTTTTGGATCCCAGTAAGTCTGTGCTTTATTATCATTAGCCATTTCAGCTTTTTAAAAATAGGATTAAAAAAGCGAAATGAAATAAGAAAATATTATACATAAAAAAAAGATAATACTGGCAATGTAAGAAGAAAAGTGATTTCTACAATAAAAATGTTCATTAATATAATTAGGTTTAAAGAGGCACTGTCCCATTTGTGGATCTCAGGTTAACTTTGTAACTCATCATTAGCAGAATTAAACTATAATACAGAGTAACATGAGTATTTATTTATTTATGTAAATGAAACTGTAGATTGAAATAATAGAGCAAAATTATTTCTGAAGTTTTTGGAAAGTTATAGTAAATAAATAAATTTTACCTTGAATGAACCTAAGCTTTTGTTCCTGGTAATAATAGTTCTTCTGAATTTCTTGAGACTGACCGCACCATTGGTTACAGTCCTGTTTCTGACCCTTAAAAACATAATTATTCTATGCAAAGACTTTCTACTGAGATTTTTTCTTTTTTTTCTTATTGTGCTTATTTTCAAGGCTTTATCTTGATACTGAGGTTCACTAAGGTGTTTGTTGCCTGTGGTTCATTGATCTGATAGACAGTTATAAATTTAAAACTCATGATTACTTTAATTTTTTTCCCAGCAGTTTCATAAATACATTTCACAGAACTTGAGTGTTTCTTTAGCAATTTATTTTAAATAGATATTAAAAAATAACAAAGCAAAATAGCATCAGAGTGATTAAGGAACTCTATCTAGGAAAAACATATATGACCTAGAGAAGCTAGTGTAGTAAACAAAATCCATGCTCTTTAAATCCTCAGTATAAAAATGGACTACTGACAATGCTAATAGATTTCAGTAGACAATTTATTTCACGTGTGGAATATGTTTTTAATGTTCAAGCTTAAGTTATATTTGTATCGATGTTTTGATCGGTAATACTTTGTTGGTATTAAAAGAATGTTTAATACTCTGCTTCCTATGTAGAGTAATAATATTGCCCTAAAATATTAGAGATATGGGCTAAAGGAACAGTGACTTGAATTTGATCTAAGGAGTGTGAATGAGTTGGAATGCCAGGTCTGCCACTTATAAGCTACATGGTATTGAGCAAGTCACTCTAACCTCCCTGTCCTTCAGTTTCCATAAGTGTATTATGATAGCTCATTTGGCAAACATTGATTGAGCATCTGTTAGGTGCCAGGAACTGAAGAACTTTAAGGTTAGGTCAAAGAGACTGACAGGTAAACAGAAGATAACACAGAGAATAGTAATGCCTGAAGTATATATATGGAGCTGTAGGAGCAAAGAGGAAGAATACATAATTTGGATGTGAGTCAGTTAATGGGAGGGGGCAATTGTGGGAAACTTCCTGGTGATACCTTGAAGAGGTACTACCCTGCCTTTGCTTCCTTATCTTTGAAATAGATAATTTATCCAGAATTGTTATTAGGATCAAATGAAAAAATCTTTGTAATTGTGCTTTAGAAACTGCAAACCATTTTACAGATGTGAGGATACATTATTGATTCATAAATCAGACACTCTGCTAAGGAACTGGATGTAGGAAAATAATTGCAAAGAGTAGTGCTTCTCAAAGTGTGATTATATATATTTTCTCAGGAATTGTGTGTGTTTATTTAGATAGTCTTTATAATGAAACTATGAACATATTCTGAAAGATTATCTGAATTACCACTTTATAACTGAGACTGCCATTCAGTTTCCATGTGTTTATGATCTCTTTGGTGCCAGGTCAAACTACTGTAGTTGTCTTGGCCCAATAAGGAGGAATAGAACCAGCCTTAATGAAAATGATCAAGGCTAAATGATATCACAGATAACACTGAATACCAAAGAAGTTTCATCATGCTAGTTGGCCCCACAACTGTCATTGTTTATGCCTTGATTTATGTTTGTGCATGTTTCAGTTATATTCTGTTGAACACTGGAGGTCAGAAGTCATGGTCCCAGGGAAGCCTGCCTGATCCCCAAACTAGATTAAGTCTTTCTGTTATGCACTCTCCTAGCCCCATGTCCCTTTCCCTCACAGACTGTTTCATTGTCGTGGTTTTCATTGAGTTGTATGATCTGTGTCTCTGCCCAAAACTATATTGTAAATCAGTGATCCAGGGACCATGTCTTCTTTTACTCCCACTGTGGTACAACCCAGCACACACAGTCTCTCTGGCATGTAATAGGTGCTCGATAAAGGCTTTTTCAACTAATGACTGAACTAGGTAGTACTGAAGGGCCTTCTAAATTAATAGTGATTGGAAATACCTAATCACTTGTTTAGTGTTAAGTATGCACATACACACATGCCGTTTTTTAAACACTGTAATTTCTGAATAGTGTAAAATGATCACTATCAGATATCTCCAAAGCAGGACATCTATATCCTAGGTTTGTGCAAGAACATTAGAGTAAGAGAAACAAATGTTAGAATTTCTATTTCTTTTTTTTACCTAGAAAATAAGAAATATGGCTAAGATATACAAAATTACATATATCACATGTAAATAAAGCATTCTGAGGGAAGAGGGGTTGATGGTAGCCCTCTCACTTGTTTGCTGCATTTTCTATGTTTCCAGCAAGGTGGATTAATGGATTATGAAGTCTACTTTTAATTAAACTAACTCTGTAATATGTACTGGGAGCTTAAAAAATTTCCCACATAGAGCCTAGAGATTGAAGATAGCACTAATATTGCAAGCAGAAACAAAGAAGATGACAGAATGGGCACTTCTGTAATTCTTTGACAGTCACATAGCAAATGTCTGTCTGGACACTCACTGTCTAAATGATAAGGAGTGGACTCCACAAGTTCTAAGTACTAAGAAGATCTTTGACATAAGAATTTATGTCCACTATCTTCAGTGATGAACCTCTCACCTAAGTATGTATTATGCCATTAGATTAGCTAATGAAGTTGCCTCAATTAACAGGATATTTAAATATTTGATCTTTAGCTATTTTATAATTCCTATTTTTCTGTATGTTTTGTAAAGTGTAAATTTCTATTAATACAATAGAACATGTATGTAATTTGTAAGTAAATTTTTGTTAAGAGAGGAAAATGATCAAAAGAGTTTGAAAACTACCAAACCAGAATATTACTTACTATACTATAACTTTCCAGGAAAAAAGTATCATTTACATATAATAAAATCCACCATTAAATGTGCAGTTTGATGAATTTTGGCAAATATATATACTCGTATAAACACCATCACAATCAAAATGTAGAACTTTTTTTTTTCAAGAAAGATTAGCCCTGAGCTAACATCTGTTGTCAATCTTCCTCTTCTTTTTTTTCCCCAAAGCCCTGGTACATAGTTGCATATCCTAGTTGTAGGTCCTGCTAGTTCCTCTGTGTGGGACACTGCCTCAGCATGGCTTGATGAGCAGTGAGTAGGTCCATGCCCAGGGTCCAAACCGGTGAACCCTGGGCCACTGAAGTGGAATGCACAAACTTAACTGCTATGCCACTGGGCTGGCCCCTAGAACATTTTTATCATCCCAGATAGTTCCCTCGTGCTTCTTTACACTCATTTCCTCCCCTCCCCCATTCTCAGCTCCAGAAAAATACTGATTTGCTGTCATTTAGATTGTTTTGTCTTTTCTAGAATTTCAAATAAATAAAATCATACATCATCTACTCTTTTGTGTCTGGCTTCTTTCACCCACCATAGTGTTTTGGAGGGTCATCTGTGTTTTTGTGTCTATCGGTGGTTCATTCCTTTTTATTGATGAGTGATATTCCATTATAACAATATATCACAATTTGTTTATCCATTCACCTACTGTTGAACATTTGGTTTATTTCCAGTTTTGAATATTTATATATTAAATCTTTGTATGGACATAGGTTTTTGTTTTTCCTGGGTAAATACTTAGGAGTGGACTTGTTGGGTCATATGGTAAATGTTTATTTAACCTTATAAGAAACTGCCATACTATTTTCCAAAGTGGTCACACCATTTTATATTCCCACCAGCAGTGTATGAGAGTTCTAGTTGCCTGACATCCGTACTAAACTTGGAATTGTCAATGTTTTTAATTTTAGCCGTGCTAGAGAGTTATGTAGTAGTATCTCATTTGGTTTTAATTTGTATTTCTCTGATGGCTAATGATGTTGAGCATCTGCTCATGTGCTTATTGGTCAACAATATATACTTAAATATTTTTGGCTACTGATAGTTTATTATTCTTCCATTTCTACTTTTATTTAAACCATTAAGTACCTAATTTGTGTCTAATTAAATAGATTTCTAAAATACACTTAGAGGAGTTCAAGTAAATTTTTTAAAATTTGAGTTACGACAAAGGAGAATAAGAAAATGCAAAATTTAATCATGATAATTAACTTAGGCCAAGTTATATGTTTTCAGTAAGAAATAAATAGAACTATACAATGAAATGACTTGATGATTTATTTATTTTAGGAATCCTCTTATCAGCTTGTATTGAGAAACCTAAGAATTTATGAGTAGTTGGTATGCTAATTCAAATCAGTTTAATAAGTGCGGAGTGACTGCAGTGTGCTGTGGACAGAGCTAGGCAAGATGAATAAGCTGTAGCATGGGGAAGTCCTGCTCACTGGGACTCAGAATCAAGGTAGAGTGGCAGACGTGACACAGGTTTGACCATGAGAGTGTTATAATGTTACACTGGGGGAGCACAGAAGAAACTGCCCTTCATTCAGATTGGGAATTAATAGCCTTCGAAGTGGAGGTGACAGCTTTGCAGAGAGATTAATTGTAATTTTAAATCTGCAGAATTTACTATTTGGCCATAAGATTTCCAACATTTAGCTAATATTTTAGTGACTCTGTAGAGAGCATGAATAGGTATTAATAGTATTAGTTGAAGCTCATTCCTTGGATCATAGAGATTAATGGTTATAATACACATACTGCAAATATTGTGGATAATATTTATGGGCTAAGCAGCTTTTTTTGGTCTGATTTTGTTCATGAACCTTTTATCACGACTGTGATAAATTACATTAATTGTTGTTAATGATAATTCAAAGACTGTAGAGCTGAAATAGATCTTAAATGTCATCTTGTCCTGTGGGGTTGTTAACCTGGATTAAAAAAATTAATTTATGGTAAAATAAACGTAACATAAAATTTACCATTTTAACCATTTTTAAGTGTACAGTTCAGTAGGGTTAAGTTCATTCACATTGTTGTGCAACCAGTCTCAAGAACTCTTTTCATCTTGCAGAACTGAAACTCTATATCTATTAAACAATAACTCCCCATTTCCCCTGGTAACCCCTATTGTCCTTTCTTTTTCTGTGAATTTGACTACTCTAGGTACCCAAATAAGTGGAATCATATAGTATTTGTCTTTTTGTGATTGGCTTATTTCACTAAGCATAATGTCCTCAGAGTTTATCCATGTTGTCACCTGTATCAGAATTTCCTTCCTTTATAAGGCTGGATGATATTCCATTGTATGTATACACCACCTTTTGTTTATCCGTTCATCTGTCAAAGAACGCTTGGGTGCATCCTCCTTTTGGCTATTGTGAATAGTGCTGCTATGAACATGGGTGTTAAGTATCTCTGAGACCCTGCTTTCAATTCTTTTGGGTGTATACTCAGAATTGGAATTGCTGGTTCATATGGTATATTCTGTTTTTAATTTTTTGAGGAACTGCCACACTGTTTTCCTTAGTGGCTGCACCATTTTATATCCCTACCAGCAGTACACAAGGGTTCCATGGTACTTATATTTTTTTTAAGTCAGTTTCTTTTTCTTTCTCTCCTCCTGGTCTTTCTCTCCCTTTCCCTCCTTTTCTCCTCTCTACCTACTTCTGTCTTTCTCTCTCTCCCCCACTTCTCCTCGTCCTTCTAGCAAACAGGTCTATATGTAAAACTGATCTTCCTAGAAGTGCCTTGAAGGAATGGGGTTGGGGAACCTACAGCTTCACCTTTGCCCACTCCTTTTATTCCTGAAGTGACGAGGAGAAGAACAGAAGAGAAAACATGACTTTATTTTGACTTTATTTTAAGGTTGAGGAAACTAAGGTCCAGAAAAATGAAGTGATTTGGTCATAGCCACACAAGAAATTAAGACTAGAATTCCTAACTCTCTGTTTAGCAGTTTCTGAAACTAAATAGGGGTCAAAGAAATCTTGAGAGATCTCTAATACTTTTTTCTGAGTAAGATTGTGAATTAGCTTTCTCAGAGTTATCTATGCTATAGCTTAATATTTTCTGAAGTGTGGGGTATGTATTCCATTGGGAAGTTAAGTGATTTTAAGTGGTCTAAGATGATAAGAAGGACTTCAAGTGGTTCTGGGAAAGAGATTTAAGACAATATTGAATCACAGAGTGAAGAAATTATTCCCTCTTCCATTCTCTGTCATTCGCTTGGAGTAATCCACAAGGTCAGTTTGGTGCAGCATATCTGTAATACCTCACAAATACTTGCTAATCTTCCCCCACTCCCACATACACACTTAAAAAACCCCAAAAGAGCTGGATTCACATTCAGAGATAACAGACAATAATAGTTGGCTAGTATTAAATGACTGTTGATATTGTTTTTAGTTTATTCTAGTAATGAAAGATGGGAGATATTTGTTTTCCATTTCTTATTGTATTGTAGAAGTTTTTCAAGAAATTTAAAAATTGGGGAACCATTTTAAGAAACTATTCAATATATAAAAAGACAGGTGGTACATTGAAATGGCATATGTGTTGCCTTAGTTTGGGTACTAAAGAAGCAAGCTCTGATAAAGATTTTAGTGCAAGTAGTTAATTTGGAAAATGATCCCTGGAAATGCCAATAGAATATTGGGAAAGTGAGACAGGGAAGGAATTTTATCCAATATAGATTTTATTATCATACAAGTTACAACTGTGGATAATTGAAGATGGGTCACATTGGGGCAATCTGGGAGCCAGTGTTGCACACATCTCAGAGTTATCCCACCTGAAGGGAAAGGAAGCCTAGGGAATTTTAAAGACTCCTGTTAGTCATTGGCAGAGGGCAACTCACAATGGGGGTTAATTTCCTGACATTTCTGACTGATATGCAGGTGGGCAAAGAAGGTGCTAAGGGTCTTAGAAATCCCTGAGACAAAGAGGTGCTGTAGTGTGAAGCTAGACGAGTATACATTGAAGTGGTAAGGGTAGACATGGTGCATACAACATTTGCTATGAATGCTACATATGTGTTAGAAGAATGAATGGCTTTGGTAATTTCTATTTTGGCTAAACATTTTCAGATACGGTTTTTAGAGCCATATTTGTTATTAGGCTCTAAAGTCTTGAAACTGCAAAGGAAGTTTTTCTTGATACCTTAATGTAGCCCTCCTAGTTGCTACCTGAGTTTATCTTCTTAGGTCCTTTTCTCAGTGGGCAGAGTACTGAAGTTCTGTTTGCATAGTATTACTTCATCTAGTTGAATAAAGACTGTTATTAATTCCCACCCCAGCCTTCTATTCCCTACCAACCCAAATTATTTTAGGCTTTCTTTGTTAAGTCATTTCCCAATCATTTAGTAATTTATATTACTCGTTTCTGGACTTTCTCCAATTTCTCTTCATCTTACTTAAGTTGATGAGCCTATTTTCCATAACTGCTTTTTCAAGATAATATATTTATTGAAGGCTTATATAATTTAAATTTCTGGCCACATGTAAAACTTCATAGTTTATTAATAATTTATCATCATTTGAATGGTAATTTAAATGATTTTAGTTATACAAATTACTGAAATTATCCCCAAAGTCACAGAGTATCTATATCAATTATTTGATAGTTATTGTAATATATTTTAGAGCTGCGGTAAGTGGAAACACTGATTTAATCCTAAGTACTTTGCTCTAATATAAATAAAGTTAAAATTTAACAATAGGAATTAACTGTGCTACTAAAGAAATTGAGTTGGTTACATTATTTTGTAAGTATCTAAATTCATCTGCTTTATTGTATTAACTCCACTGGCAAAAAAAAAAAAAAAGTACTGTATTGCTGGCATTATAAACAGAAACATCTGAAAAAATGAAAGCTGCTATAGATTGGAAACAGGCAACTCTGATATTTAGAGACCTCACCCTTGATAGCAATTAATAATATCCCATTTCAGTGATATATATACATTGGAAATAAATTTAATGACTTTACCTCTAATTAGTTTTTCCCTTAAGCAGGGTAAAATAATTTAGTAATTATTTTGCTTCGTTAAAAAAAAGGATTTGCTTTATGTTAAAACACAATAATTTGAAGAATCTTAATTATATTCTTGGTCATTATTCCCACAGATGTTTTACTGTACTATTGTGGCCACATATCGCTATGAGAAACTTAATAAATTACTGCTTCATTTTTCTGGGGGAAACACCTACTTCCTCCCCCTAAATACACACACACCAGAGTTGCTTATCTGGACATTGTAAAATAAAGCATCTGTTCCTAGTTTGCAGTTAATTGCATTCTGTAAGTGTGTTTTATATATAGTAGAGAAAAGCAGAGATATTTTGTATACATATATATTTTTTGCCTTTTAGTTTTTAGTGAGCTACACTTTATTTACAGTGAGATACACAGATCTTAAGTGACACAGTTCAGGGTGCTGAGAGACGTGATTGTATCCATATAACCCATACTTTGATCAAGCTATAGGATGTTTTTATCATCCCAGAAAGTTTCCTGTGTCTCTTCCCAATCCATCTCAATCCAAGCAGCAAGCATTGTTCTGATTCACAGATTACATATTAATTGGTTTTGTTTCACTTTTTAAAAATCACATACCTCATAGAAGAATTTGAAGTGAAAGAGTTGACAATTTATTGAAGACTGTTTTCAACTACTGATTAGGTAAAGACTGAATATTGATACTATGATTCTAAAAAGCAGTTATGAAAAATATAAAGTGAGTATTTTTAATACTCTTACTTTTGTTGTTGTTGAGGAAGATTCGCCCTGAGCTAACATTGGCTGCAAATCTTCCTCAGTTTGGTATGTGGGCTGTCACCAAAGCATGGCCACCAACCAGCGATATAGGTCCACACCGGGGAACTGAACCTGGGCCGCCGAAGCAGAGTGTGCTGAATTTAACCACTAGGTCACCAGGGCTGGCCCTAATACTCTTACTTTTTGACTTTATAAATATTTTGTAATTTGGATTAATACTGAATTGAACCCTACATATAGCCTACATTTAGTCATTGGACAACTTTCTCAAGATCACTTAAAATGTTTTTGACCATTTCAAATGCCCTAACTGGCCATCTAAAAATACTTGTCTGTAAACCGAATTCGTCATGATTCAGCCCCAAATTAGTCATCAACCATTTTGTGATCCATATCTTTAGTCATTTAGCCAAGTCCTTGGCTTCAAAACATTTTAGCATCTGCTAGTGTAAAAGTATTCTTCGTCTAAATAGTTGTCTAATCTAATGTGTCGTCAGTGCTTACAAGGCCTTCTCTTTTTGCCTCTTCAAAAGCAGCTCTTTCATGGTAGAATTTTTTTTCCTACCATTCCAATGAATTTTGTTCTTTAAAATAGCATATGGATGGAGCTTTTAATAAGTCATGAATTAAGTCAAAATAAAACTGCTTTATTTAAAAATAGTATGAGAACTGAGTTTTTCCTGCCCCCTTCACGGTCATCTTCTTTTTGTATTTTCCTCCCCTAGTGTGCCATTTGCCTATGTGACTTTTTTTGTTCTTGTTGCTCCTTGGCAGCTCAGAGCTATTTGTTGAATTTCGGTTTGTGCCTGCCTCCTTTCCTTGATCAAATCCTTATTGAGGATTAACTCTGTATCAGGTGTTGTGATAAAGAAGGAAACAAGACATTGTTCCTGCCTTCGTGGGGTTTACTTATGAAACAAAATTTTCTCTCTCTCCATCAGAACTAGCATTGTTTTTGCAGGGAAGTTAGTTATATGAGACGTAAATAGATGACAGAGCATGAGATTTAAATTATAAACTACAGTGCTTAAGAATGGGCACAGTATTAGTTCAAAGAAATCATTCTCCATCGTGAGATTCCAGGCAGTTTGGCAGGCAGGCGGGAAATAGATGTCAGGTGGCTGGGCTTTCCCAGTGACTCTCAAATTGACTGTAAACCTGTTCCACCAAAGTGCAGGGACACCTTGCTAGATCAATAATACCTTTTGTTTACTGAGTTGAAAACCATGGAGACCACAAAATAAATCAATTAAGGAAACAAGATCCCTGTCCATTGTCCTGATAAGACCATCTGTCAAAGCTACAAGAAAGGTACTGATTCCTGTCTATCACTTCTCTTACTTATATTTCATAGAAATTGGAGTTTTGAGAAGAGCAATATTAGACAGGTCAATAATTTTAAAAATCCATTTTGACTAAGAGAATCAACTTCTAAAATTTATTTCAGTCAATGGATGAGTAAATGTTTTCTTTTTAATTAACCCTCATAACATTGTTTTAATAGGTCTAGCAAGTAGCTCATCATTATAGTCCATGTTTTATTATTTTCTTATTTTGAAATATTTCTACTCTTTCTATTTTTACTTTTCTCTATGGTTTTTCTTTTTTCAGACTCTAAAACTTAGTTTGTTGCTCTCAGTTCTCTGGAAATTGAAATCATCCTTCACATTCACTAAACTTTTTTCTTGCTTTGCCTTATTCCTTTGTCTTAAAAATTTTACACAGGTGGTACATGCAACACATTTTATTAAAAAGGATTCAAATAGTGTAGAAGCATGCAGATAAAAATAGTGAAGTTTATTTTATTTTCAGTCTTGTCATCGAGTACCATTGTAAATTTTCCTTTAAGATATCTTTTTAACAATTATATAATTCAGCTACATATCAGTTCAGATTTCTCTAAACTGATTTCAGAGTATGAATAATTCAATATTTCTTAAAGTATGAAGAGTTTTAGAAATTGAACATGTTATGTAATAAGTTGCATTTTCACTTAAAGACAAAAGGTAACAGTGGAGCAATTTGTACTAGTGGAATTGAGATTGTTGATTAATTACTTTTACCAAAATATTGTATTTTCCTTTAAACATTTTAATCACTGCATATATGTAGATAAAATACTGAAAGAACCCTGGCTATTGTATGTATCCTGACCTCTTGTGAAATAGATTTTTGGATTCTAGGGTTTGATAATAATTATTATTCTCCTGTTTTCGTTAGGTGCTTTACCCGATGACTTTGAGATTCCTTTTCGTCCTATGATATTTTTGGGGTTTTGTTTTTGTTTGTTTTTTTTTTTTTTTGAGGAAGATTGGCCCTGAGCTAACATCTGTTGCCAATCGTCCTTTTTTTTTTTTTTTTTTACTTTTTTCTCCCTAAAGCCCCCAGTATATAGTTGTGTATCCTAGTTGTAGGTCTTTCTAGTTCTTCTATGTGGGATGTGGCCTCAGTGTGGCTTGATGAGCAGTGAGTAGGTCCACGCTTGGGATGCAAACCGGCGAACCCCGGGCTGCCGAAGTGGAGCAGATGAACTTAACCCCTGCGCTGCCACTGGGCTGGCCCTGATATTTTTGTTTTTGATTTATTCTGTACCTTAAATAATCAAACTTTTTGAGGAAGAATTAGCCTTTCATTTTTCCAAAGCCTTAAAATTTAGCAGAAAATTAAGGATTTAGTTTAGTATGTGTGTCAGTCTTAATTAGGGAATATAAATGAGAGTACAAGAGAGGATGGGCAAAGTGGTTCTGGGTGTGTTTCCTCCTCTCTGGGAATCCTGAAGACCCAGGGAGGTGGAAAGTAGTAGTAACAGTTGTTTTGGATTCTATCTGGATTAGTTTTCTATTGCTGTATAACAAATGACAACACATTTAGTGGCTTAAAACAACACCCATTTATTATCTCACACTTTCTGTAGGTCAGAAGTCTGAGTGGACTCAACTGGGTTCTCGGTTCCACGTCTCACAAGACTGAAATTAAGGTGTCTGTCGCACTGGGCTTTTATCTAGTGTCTTGGGGAAGAGATCACTTTAAGCTCATTCAGAGCTTGGCAGAATTCATTTCCTGCCTTTCAGTTGTAGGACTGAGGTCTCTGTTTTCTTGCTGTCAGCTGGCATCTGCTCTCTGCTCCTAAACACCACCCACATTATTTCTCCTGTGGCCTCTCCATCTGCAAAGCAGCAATGACATGTTGAGGCGTTCTCTGCTTCGACTCTCTGACTTCTTCTGCCACCAGCCAGAGCACTCCATTTAAGGGCTCGTGAGGCTAGATCAGTCCCACTCTATTTTGAGCTCAACTGTGCCATGTAACATAACATAATTACAGGAGAGAGAGCTCATCATATTCACAGGTCATAGGGATGCAGGTTTGGAATCTCAGGGGTGGGGGTGTTTTTAGAATTCTGCCTACCACATCACTTTGAAATCTAGCATCAATCTTCACAGTAGCTCATGCATAACCAGTGCTAGTTTATATGCTAGGGTGAAGCATATAACTCACATATGAATGGCCATTAAGAAGGCCTAAATTTTAAAATGAGATTTTTGCTACAAAGGATATAGGATGAGACTACTATGTTTCTATATGGGAAGACTCAGTATTATACAGAATCCATTTCTCTTTCAAACAAATGTATAATTTCAATATAATCCAACTAAAACACCCAGCAGGGTTTTCTTAAAAGTTGATTCTAAAGTTCATGGAAAAGAATAGCCAAGAAAATTTGGCAAAAAAAGAATAGCGGTGGAAGAAGGACTTGTTCTACCTAATCTCAGGATGCATTATTACTACAAAGCTATAGTAATAAAAACTTGAGTGGTGACAGACTAGGAAAAAATAAGTAGATCCATGTATAAATGAGAACTTAGTTCATGATAAACATATTTCAAATAACAAATGGATAGTGCAATAAATGGTGTTGGACAAAATTGGGTATCTGTCTAAAAAAAACTGAAGTTATATCTTTATCTTAATACCCAAAATAGATTAATAGAGCTAATCAGTTTTAAAACTACAAAACCAATACAAGCCAAACCAGGAGAGTATTTTTTCATAATCTTAGAAAGAGGAAGATCGTTTTATATAGAACATAAAACATCACAAGGCTCATAGGAAAAAAGTTGATGTATTTTGTCAAGTAAAAGTTAATAAACACTATAAACAAATTTAAAGGAAAAAAGACATGAAATACATGGGAATAAAAATTTCCTCATGTTCTACAAGATCCTGTTAATCATTAAGGGAGGACAAACAATGCAATAGATAAATGGGCGAAGGATATGAATAGCTATTCACAAAACATGGAAAACAAATGGCCAGTAAACATATGGAGAGGATCAACCCCATAGAATGTTTGATAAAAACCGAATGTAGTCTTTCTTTATAGCACTTTTTTATAATAGAAAAAAAGTAACCTAAATGTTCATCAATAGTGGAATTAATACAGTTAAGCTTTATCTATACTATGAAACCAATAAAAATAGTCATGCACGCATGCAGGTGCAGACACACATACGCGCACACTTGGAAAGAGCTCCAAGGTGTATTGTGAAGTGAAGAAAAGCAAGTAGCAGGAAATCACCTTATATGTCACCTGGTCCATATGTGCACTCTCCGACAAAAAGATATTGTATCAAAGAGATAATGTTCACCTACGTATTTTCCCTCATATTTAGGTTGGGCCCTGTGGCATATTCTGAGTAGTGGATTGTGAACAAAAGTGACATGTATCATTTGTGAATCAAGGCATTTAGGAGTTATTATGCCACCTCTACAATCTCTCAGCTTTTAAAAGGCTATATCAGGATGATACAGCTACAGAATGGGAGAGCCTCTGTTAACTGGGGTCTCGAAGTGACCATGTGGAGCAGGGCCTCCTGCTCCTGCTGTTAGATAGGTAAGTTAGGTCAGTCTGGAGTTACAAAACTTAATTTTATGCAGAGTTAGACTTTGTGATGTGCTACTCACATTTATTGATATTTCATGCTTCTGTAGTTTCATTTATTACTAGAGAAACTAAAGGAGCTTCCTGTCCAAAAGACCCCTCCCTTCTAACAGTGCAGTAAGGTTGGCAGACAGCTCATTTGCTTTTTCTGGTCAACAGACTGTTTAGTAAATTCCTTTCCCCAGAAATTATTACTTAGTATAATAGAATCTTAGTATTGGTCAGTCCTGCTGGACCCCTAGGGAAATAATGTTCAAGACAGTGCTGTAATCATGATAAAAATATTCCTTACTTTGTAGGAAGTAGTTGTAACTTTGTTCCTTTTGACTCACAAAAATAGGTTTATATATTTATCCATCATATTTTTTTCACTGAGAAATCATTCTAAACTAAATCTATTCTGAGTCACATTCCTGCACCTAGAAACACTTCTCTTGCCTTTGGAAAAGTGCTTCACCTCTTCCAGGTAGCTTCTGCTCTGTGGTGCTAGTCAGGTATTTTTTGGGAGATAGATGGTAGGCAGTTAAGGATGATTTACTGAACTAATTCACTCCCAGCTGATTCCCCTGTTCTCATATGGTCAGAAGTGCAAGAGAGTGAGCCAGGACCTTACTTACCACTACGTTAGCCTTCATATGCCTCTGCTTGAAGTCCAAGTGTTAACAGTAATACCTACACTTTCCTAACAACTTCTAGTTGCCTATAGCAGTCACATAGTTTTAGTAAATAATTTCTATAAAGATTAGGTATTGTGTTTAACTCTAGCCCCGTCGAAGAAGCAGGCCTTGTGATGTTTATTGGATTTGAATATGCTAGAAGTGTCATTTATTTACTTAAAGTCTACTACAAGAAAAGTATATCCAAAAATCTGAGATTTTTCTGAAAAACAGAGAAAGCCACACAGTTTATAAGTGAGAGAGTGAACTAGCACAAGGCCAGTGAGTGAATTTACAATGTTAGTGAACAAATTCCATTTTCTTCATAATGTGAATTCTGTCACAAATTAACAATACACTGTTTTCCAGTAGTTCACATTGATTACATCCTTTGAAGTGGAAGGAATGCCATTCCTAGAAGATTAAACAGGAATTTTGTAATTATCATTGACTATCTCAGGAAGAACTTTGTAAATTAATGTTAAAGATCTAGGGAAACTTCTTTTTCAGTGAACACAAGAAGAGAGAATTTCAGTAACATTTTTTGCCAACCTGTCCTGTCACTTAACCATGCTTTTTGTTCACTGTGATCCCATGATCATCAAGTATATACATTTTTTACCTATAAATTACTTTGAACATTCAAAATATTTTCAGGACTCTTTCTTGGCAAGATTTACTCAATAGCCTTGTGACATATAATCTGTACTTTTAACCAAGACTGAAAAATGGTTTTAGTTTTATGATTTCTATTTCTGTAACCTGTGCCTGTTGAGGAAATTAGTTTTTCCCCTATGCTTTTTCTTTTCTTGCATCTTCCCTTCTAGCATACCTACACTGTACTCTCTCAACTTTTTGACTTATCTTTCCTCAGTCCCTTCAATTCCCTACAGTTTTACTGGTCCAGAAATATTGAATGAGTTATCTTCCTTCTCTTTGGTCACAAAGTGGCTTTTCAAATTAACTCTCTGTGAGTACTCTGGGTGTCTTACTTCTCTGCTGCCCTTTATACTCGTTCCAATGTGAATCCTTTTCCTTGAGCTTCACTTTTGGTCAGTCAAATAGCAGCATCTGACATAGCTATTCTAATATCTCATGTTTTTAATCTGCTAAGAGCTCTTTCATATCTCTTGTGGTTCTATTAAAGTCATCTTAATGCAGTTTTTGACAGTTCTCAGTACTAAGGTTTGAAATGTTTGGTGCCAGCCAAATGTGTAAGGAATGCTCTTATATAAGAAAGGCAATGAAGAACTTGACATAATACAGACATTTTTACAAAGAGACAGGTATTGTTCTTAGCTGACTAATGAGCTTAACAATTATAAATGATTTCATTTACTATTGAAAAGGATTTCTGTTTTGAAATGTGATTCATTCTGTTTTTCTTGAAGCACATCCAAAACAACATATTGTATAAATTTGTCCTCAAAATATACTAATTCTGTTGGGCTAGCACATTTTTTCAGTGGTATTTAATTTGTTTTAGTATTCACTTCTTTTATAAAAAGATTATAAAAATGTACAAAAATATCTGTAATATTATATTTGAATAGCAATAAGAAGTGCTTCCATGTAAATATGTTATCAGTAAGAGAGTGTTAAGTTGCTTAATTCATCTAGTGTTTATGAATATAAATACATTGTTGCATATATTTGTATTTTGAGGGATAAATTTTTTTTTCTTCAGCTGACAGAGAATGGATACATTTCTGGTACAGAATGTTATTATGGTTACGCTTCATTACTGCCAACATTCTGATGTACTAGGTAACCTTTTAGAAATTAGCCCAAGGTCATTTTTATTCATTTAACAGTTAATTGTTGATTATTTCTGCTCATTCCACCTTTGTCCACCTCTTTTCAGTTCACATTTTCACTACTTTCTTGTTTATTAAAATTCAAAAGTGAAAAATATTTGTTCATTCTCTTTGGAAACACTTCTGAGAATTTATTTTGGAAAAGACAATGAAATTAAGAGAAAATTAATTTCCTATAGAGTTTATTTAATCGTTTCCTTCCTCTCCCCTAAGGGCTTGGATAGGGTGGGCAGTAAAATGTGATAGTTTATAGATTTCACAAAGATGGATGGAGCATATAGTTACTGGGGATGTTAACGAAATGCCTACAGGATGCTAGTTCCCCATCTCTTTTAGCAATGCTAGCCTGAATAGTTCCTGCACGGAAGTATGGCAAATTAAATAGAAAATAAACTTACAATACATAACAATTTAGTAAATATTTGAACAGAAATTAATGTTTAATATAAGAACAGTATCAAATAATATTTGAACAAATTTTTGGAAAGAGAAAATAACATGCAACTTTCTTTTAAAATTTCACCTTTGGTCTTTACGTTAAAGAGCATTAAAAGAGATCACATCACTTCACTCTGGAATGATAAGCATTCCTGGTGGTTTCATTATTTTTTTAAAAAAACTAATACAGTTACCCACATTTAGAAGATACTATAAATTTTGCAAATATTTACTGGGCATTTTCTTTGTTAAGTGGAGGGCTTTATTTAGTTGAGTAATTATTAAATATTTTCAGTGTGTTTACACTGTGTTTGGTCTTTGGGAATCTACCAATAATGTAAAAAATGTCTCTTGGGCCAGGGGTACGGGTGGGCTGGAATTCTGCCAGGCTGATTCTGTAGACACAACTCCCTTCCTGGATCTGCCTGGCTTTAATCTGAGGTAGAAAGGAACATTTCTGTGGCTTTCCAATTCACCTTTACTAATAACAGAGCACCATTGTAAAAAAAAAAAAAAAAGAAAGTCAAATAACAAACCCTCCACTAATACTAAATAAAAGACTTTGAAGGATCTCATGTTCTCATTGGTGAAATGAGACATATATACATAAGGTAGTTCTTTTTCTTTTTTTTTTCTTCCACGTTTCTTTTTCTGTCCTTTTTTACACCTCTTTTTTACTTCCTCCTCTATCATTATATCCTTGAAAGAATACTTTCTCAAACTACAAGCACTATGTGTAATTCCATTTCTCATCACTAAATTGTTTCAAGGGCCTCTTCAGCCCAGTGTCTAATGCTTGGTAGAAAAACCACACATACTGGATAATAATGAAAATTGTATTATGTCCAAAATATGCTGTAATTCAATATTTTCAGTATGTAGTTTGGTCTTCCATTTACTTTGTCAGTACCTTAACTTGGTAGATAATACAAAGAATCATGCCCTATTTTTACATTGTACTGTAAAGTCTCAATGTGATCCAGGGACATATTTATGTATTGCTGTCCTAGATGAGTTAGCCAGCATCTATCCAGACTTCTTTTCCAAGATTCTTGACTCTTCCCATGCTTCATTTCTGCTTTAGCTGTAGAATCTCATGATTTGAAGGAACCCTTGATGAACATTTATTCTGCATATTTATGGCTGAAACCAAGTGGATATAAAGATGAAATTTACACAGATGTAGAAGACAAGATTCTCATTTTTGAAGTATTTAATAATTTCACTAATTATTCAAGAGGCATTGTAATTATCATATTTTCCTATACTGTGCTTCTATCTATATTTAATAGTTTTGGATCCTCACAAAAATCCTTTATGATAGAGTAGGTATAATTTTTATTTTACACACAAGGAAATTATTACTTTAAGAAATGAATTGGCTATCCTAATATACAAACAGCAAGTGTCAGCACCAGGACTTAAAATCAGTTCTTCTAATTCCAAGTTAACTGATTTTGCCACCTCGCCATGCTGGCCCCCATGAAGGAAGCCAGTTGAGAACGTAAGTTAATACTAAGCCATGTGCTAACGCTTGTATTAATGAGTCCTAAGAGAGCAAATGGAAAGGAATAGTCTTTCCTGGGACAAAATAAGTTGCAGAGGGCTTTTTAGAGAAACTAAATTTTTAATCAGGCCTAGAAGGAAATAGTGGATTTGTATTGGCTGATGAGAGAATTTACGTAGAGAAAACAGCATGAGCTATGACAAGGTAGCAAGAATATGCAAAATTTGAATGGTGATTATAAAGGAGCAGAGAGACTGAAAATACCCATCAAGGTTTAGATGATATTAATAAGAAGATTTCGTATTCTAGTCCAAGTTATTTTGTTTTCACCTAAAATATGGTAGGGAGGCACTTAAGAATTTAAACAGAGGAGTTATATTATGAAAAAAGAGTGAATATTTTTTAAATGCTAAATATCTGTTATCCACCATTTAATTTGTATTTTTTTCCTAGATGCCCTTTTTAGGATTGACGAAGTTTTCTTCTGTCCTTAGCTTACTAAGAATTTGTTTTGTTTTTTATTATCAGTGGGTTTGAATTTTATCATATGCTTTTACAGTATTTATTGAAGTGATCATGTGGTTTTTCTTCTTACTGTAAATATGGTGGATTTCATTTATGGGTTTTTTTAATATTAAAGTGACATTGCATCCTTGGACTAAACCCCACCTGATTATGATGTATTGTCCTATGACTATATTGCTAGATTAGATCTACTTATATTTTGCTCAAGATTTTTACTTTTATGTTTATGAGAGAAATTGTTGTGTAGTCTTCTTGTAATATCTTTTCTGGTTTTGGTCTCAGGGTAAGGCTAGCTCATAAACACAGTTGAGAGATGTTCCCTTATTCCCTATTTTCTAAAACATTTGTGTTAGATTGGCATTTTTTTCTTCCTGAAATGTTTGATAGAATTCACCACAGAAGCCATCTGGACCTAGAGTTTTGTCTGTGGGAATAAATTCAATTTCATATATAGATAGATAGATAGTATTTTTGACAGTTTTGGTAATTTGTGTCTTTTAAGGACTTTCTCCATTTAATCTAAGTAGTTGAATTTATTGACATTAAGTGTCTTTATTATCTGTTTTTTGTCTTTAGGATGTGTATTGATGTTTTCCCTTTCATCTTTGGTATTCATAATTTGTGTCTTCTTTCTTTTTCTTTTGATAAGTCTTCCTAATGTTTATCCATGATTTTTTTCTATTGTTTTTCAGATTTCTATTTTATTGATTTGTGCTCTTTATTATTTCCTTTTTCCTCCTTACTTTAGGTTTAACTTGTTCTTCATTTTCTAGCTTCTTAAAGTTGAAACTTCGGTTATTGCATTAGGGGTTTTTTCCTAGTAAAAATATTTAAAACTATGAATTTCCCTCTTATGCATGGCTCTAACTGCATTCTGTGAATTTTGATATATTGTATTTTCAGTATCATTCAATTCAAAATATTTTCTAATATTCCTTGGATTTCTATGAACCATAGATTATATTCAAGTGTATTGTTCATTATATAAATATATGGGGGGTTTTCAGATATCTTTTTGTTTTTTATTTCAAATTTAATTCTTTTTGGTCAGAGAACATATTCTGTATTGTTTTAATCCTTTTAAATTTGTTAGGACTTGTTTTATTCCTCAACATTTGAATTTTCATGCTACATGTGAATTGGAAAGTATGTGTATTCTACTGTTGTTACATGGATCATCATATGAAAGTCGTTTAGCTCGAGTTGGTGGATAATTTCTATATCCTTACTGATTTTCTGTCTATTTCGTGTATAAATGATGGAGAGAAGAATGTTGAAATCTCCAGTTGTAACTTGGATTTGCTCATTTTTGTCTTTTGATTCTTACAGTTTTTGCATCATATATTTTGAAGCTCTGTTCTTAGATGCAACAACATGTGGAATTTATTTCTTCTTGATAATTTTCTTGATGAAATTTCCCTCTTTATCTTTGGCAATATTCTTTACCTTGAAGTCTACTTTGACTGATATTAATATGACCATTCTATCTTTTTTATGATTGGTGTTTGCAAAGCCTATCTTTTCACATTCTCTTATTTTTAACCTGTCTCTGTATATTTCTGTTAATTCTGACAATCATGATTTAAATCTTGTACGTTGAATATAATTATTGATAGGTTGCATTTAATTCTAGCATCTTGTTTTCTATTTGTCCCAATTGTTATTTCCTCTATTTCTGCCTTCTGTTGGATATATTGAATGTTTTTTAGTATTACATTTTATCTCCACCATTGGCTATACTATTTTTTCATTTGGTGTTTGTTCTACAATATTTAGTATATGTCTTTAATTTATCACAGCCAGTGTTCAAGTAATATTACACTACTTAGTGTATATGAATATTACAAAAGTGTATTTTCATTTCCCTCTCCTATCTTTTGTGCTATTTTTGTTATACATACATTTCACTTTTATATATGTATTAAAACCCCATTATACATTGTTATTTTTGCTTTACATAGTCAATTTTCTTCTATAGAAATTAAAAGATGAGAAAACAAAGAAAAAACTCTTTAATTTGCCTACAAACTTACCACTTCTAGTGCTTCTCATTTCTTTGTGTAGATCCAAATTTCCATCTCGTATTATTTTTCTTCAGTCCAAAGAACTTCCTGTGTCATTACCTTTATAGGAGGTCTGCTGGAGAAGAATTCTATTTGCTTTTGTCTGAGAAAAGATTTCCCTTTCATTTTTGAAGAATATTTCACTGATCATAGAATTCTAGGTTGACATTTTTTTTCCTCTCACTACTTTGAAGATGTTATTTGATTGTCTTGGGCTTGCGTTATTTTTGACTGGGAAGTTTTTAATCATTCTAGTACTTTGTTGCCTTGTGTATAATGTGACTTTTTAAATGTCTGCTTAATAATTTTTTTCTCCTTATTGCTGGTTTCTAGCACTTTAATTATGATGCACTTTGGTGTGGTTTTCTTTGTACATTGGTATATCTTCAGCTTCTTAGATCTGTGTGTTTGCAGTTTTAGTCAAATTTAAGAAAATTTCTACCACTTTTTCTTAAAATATGTTTTCTATTCTTCCTCTTCTCCTTCTGAGCCTCCAATTACACTATTTTAGACTACTTGATATTGTCCCATAGTTCATTGATTCTCTCTTCCTTATGATTTCTTTTTGGTCTCTGTTCTTCAGATAATTTTTATCGCTAGGCTTTCAAATTGACTTCTCTTTTCTTCTTCATTATGTAATCTACTCTTAATCCCATTCAGCAAATTTTTTATTTCCGATATTGTGTTTTTCAACTCTAAAAATTCGACTCAGTTCGTTATAGCCTCTTTCTTTTTTTCTCATCATGTTTGTGTTTTCCTTTAAATCTTGAGTCTATTTAAAATAGTTGTTTTAAAGTCTCTGTCACTTCATATTCTCACTTCTAGATCTGTTTCTATTGATTGACTTTTCTCCTGGTTATAGATCACATTTTCCTCTTCTTCACATATGTTATGTTTTTTTTCAGTGCTGGACATTATGGTTTTTTATGGTTTTGTATGTCTAGATTTTGCTATCTTCCTTTAAAAGTGTTAAATTTAGTTTTGTATAGGCAGTTAAGTTACTTGTGGATCAGCTTAATCTTTTGAAGTCTTGTTTTTTAGGATGGGCCAGAGTAGTCTTTATTCTAGAACTAGTTTAGCCCTACAGCTGAGGCTTTACCCTTCTGGTATTTCTGCAGAATGCACTAGGTGTTCAATAAGGTCATCACTATGGCTGGTCAGAACTTGAGCATCTATGCACCCTACACATATGCAGCTTAGTATTCAGCATCAGACTTAGCGGATCTCTGTGAATATTTCTGGATCTATTTCTCTGCTTAAAACCATCTCTGATACTGCCCTCACAATTCAGCTGCCTCAGCCTCCCCAATTCCAGTATCTGTCTTCTCACCTCAGTGAGATCACTGTGCTCTGCGTGATTTCTCCCTTCCTCCTCTGCAGTCTGGAAAATGCATCCAGGTCAAAAGCCAGGATCATTGTAGGGTTCACCTTGTTTGTTTCCCTTCTTTTAAGGATCACAGTCTTATGATGGCTCTCGTTGAATGACCAAAAACACTATTTTACCTATTTTGACCAGTTTTCTACTTGTTTAGTGTGGGGAGGGCATTTCCCCGCATCGTATTTACTCCATCACAGCCAGAAGTGGAAGTCCTTTCATATATTGATTTTATGAATATTTATTTAGATTTATGTCTATTATAGTAGATATAATATATGAATTCCTTTTCATTTTAAAAATCCCAGAGCAATATAAATATGCAAAATGAAAGATGCTACTCACCTCACCTCTCCCATCTCATTTCATGTCAGTCAACGAGTAACCGTGTTTAGAAGTTTGGTGTGCAATCTTCTTTATATACCTTATACATTTGTATATGCATGTGCATGTATATGCAGATATATACATATTTTTAAACATAAATCACACTGTAAGTATTGTTCAGCAACATACTTTTTCAGTTGATAATATGTCTTAGAGATCTTGTTATTAAAGTACATAGCAGTCTTACTTTATTCTTTTAACATCAGCCATATATTCTACAGAATGGTTTTCCTATAATTTATTTAATCACTCTACTTTTCACAGTCATTAAGGTTTTCCCTTCTAACTTTTTACTCTTATAAACTGTATTTTTTATAGTATTGTACAGCAACTCTGCAAATGGTGAATATTTCTGTAGAAGAAATTAAAAAGGTGTCAAATTGTGTGCCTGTTTTTAAATTGCCTTCCCAAACAGTTTTTGCATGTTTATTTTATTCCTAAATAATACGACCCAGGGCCTTGAAGAAATGGTTGATTCCAGTTCTAGGACAGGAAATATGAGATAGGTCTGGAACATCTTATCATAATGGAAAGCAGGGGAGTTAGGAAAGATTACTGTGGGGGCTACCCAGTGGCGCAGCGGTTTAGTCCGCGCTTTGGCAGCCCAGGGTTGGCGGGTTCGATCCCGGAAGCCGGCCGACGCACTGCTTGTCAGCCTTGCCGTGGTGGCGTCCCATATAAAGCGGA
The DNA here is from genome assembly GCA_031878705.1 of Tapirus indicus. NCBI lineage: Eukaryota > Metazoa > Chordata > Mammalia > Perissodactyla > Tapiridae > Tapirus > Tapirus indicus. Next base: position 62,158,741 of record CM062927.1, on the reverse strand, counting down.
GGAAGATGGGCACGGATGTTAGCCCAGGGCCAGTCTTCCTCAGCAAAAAGAGGAGGATTGGCGATGGATGTTAGCTCAGGGCTGGTCTTCCTCACCAAAAAAAAAAAAAAAAAGATTACTGTGGTCACAACAAAAGATACAAGATCCAGTTTGAAGGGACTATCATTGGTTAAAGATGGGACAATTTTAGGATGAAAAAGACTACTATGATTGAAAAACATCAAATATGTTCAGAAGCCAAGAATCATAAGGATACAAACCAAATTAAGAACCATATTGGCTGCCTTGGGAGGGAGCTAGGGGATAAAAATCATTATTCTAAGTACTGGTAAATAAATGAATCATGAATTTATCCTATTCTTCCTGCACAAACCTTATTTCAAAGTAACCAGATAATTAATGAGAGGAATTTCTTTATAGAAGTCTATTAATAAGTGAAAAAGGATTAACAGTATCAGACTACCACAAGTTTGCAATCTTTATTAATTGAAATAATATCTCTAAAAAATGATCATCAGTGGCTACTGATATCCTCAGGTAAAACATGGATAGGAAGCATTACAATAAATGGATCCAGCTGACAACTCTTGAACTCACTGATCAAACTTAATATTGCAGAAAGAGCTGTTATATGACAGCTGATAAGATGCACTAGGAAGTACATAGCTTTTCAACAATTGAATGTGTTCAAGGTTCTTGATCTAACTATCACTTTATAGGACAGACAGGAGTGAGAGGAATTTATTAAATGACATCTCAGGGATGCTATCAGCCAAATCCTGAATTCTAGAAATTCTATGAGATAAATGATCCATTTTCTTCAATAAGTAATAGTCAAATAAAAAGGACAGGAAACTGTTAGAGATTAAAAGAGAAAGGTAGGCAATGTCAACCAAATGTAAGATGTGGAACTTGTTTGGATCCTGGTTTGAATAAACCAACTGTAAGAAAACATTGGAATAATGAGAGAAATTTGAACAATCACTGGATTTTAGATGATATTAAGGAATTGTTAATGTTTTATATGTGTTTAGTATTGCATTTATGTTAAAAATAGTTCTTATCTCTTAGAAACAAAAAATATTTACCAGTGAAATGATATAAGCCCTGCACTTGCTTTTTTTGTGTGTGTGTGTGAGGAAGACCAGCCCTGAGCTAACATCCGTTGCCAATCCTCCTCTTTTTGCTGAGGAAGACTGGCCCTGGGCTAACATCCGTGCCCATCTTCCTCCACTTTATATGGGACGCCGCCACGGCATGGCTGACAGGCAGTGCGTCGGTGGGAGCCCGGGATCTGAACCCGCGAACCCTGGGCTGCCAAAGCACGAACTAAACCGCTGCGGCACCAGGCGGCCCCTGCACTTGCTTTTAAATAATCCTATAGGGCTTAAAGGGGGCAGTCTGGTGACAATGGCTTATCTTGCATGATGAGTACATGGGGTTTATTATAGTATTTTTTCTACATTTAAGTGTGTGAAATTTTCCATCATAAAATTTTTAATTAAAAAATAAATCTAGCTTTAACAAACCAGTGAAGAGAATTTCATAAATCCTCAAAGTAAGTAAGGAGCTTTCAGAATTTTCACCCCAAACATTTGAAATGTGTATATACATATATACCTTCAGGAATTTTTTTTTTTTTTTTTTTTTGTGAGGAAGACCGCCCTGAGCTAACATCCGTTGCTAATCCTCCTCTTTTTGCTGAGGAAGACTGGCCCTGGGCTAACATCCGTGCCCATCTTCCTCCACTTCATATGGGACGCCGCCACGGCATGGCTGACAGGCAGTGCGTCGGCGGGCGCCCGGGATCCGAACCGGCGAACCCTGGGCTGCCAAGCGCGGACGAAACCGCTACGCCACCGGGCGGCCCTACCTTCAGGAATTTTATAGAATTTATTCAGCATAAATACTACAGTTGATGGACCCATCTTGACATCAGTATGAATCTAATAGTTTTCTTCATACAACATTCTCATGTTTATCAACACCCTGGAGAAATTTTTGAGGTAAATGTAGCGCTGTGTATTCATTCTATCGTATCTATGTCTCACCAAGGTCCTAATATTTGTTTTTCAGGTACAGCAGGTACAGACTGTGCAGCAGGTACAACATGTCTATCCAGCTCAGGTGCAGTATGTGGAAGGAAGTGATACTGTCTATACCAATGGAGCAATGTAAGTTTATGAGTGGGAGTCTTTCTAATTCTCCCACTTGGTTAGAGAAAAATGGTGTACTTTCTGACACATCCTACTATTCCCAAATTGCTTCCTTGTTTTCACAGTAATTTTTTACTAGAACAGAGTTACTGAAATTAATCTGATGTTTAGAGCTTTGTCTATATTTGTTAAGGATATGAGATCATTTTTCTCTCACTTAACCCCAGTAGAATATTTTAAATTACTAACGTTGCTCTGCCCTTTAATCGTTTTCAGTAGGTTGAGAAAAACATATACCTCTTGTTGGTGGTTTCTATATTTTAATAATACCTTGTAGAACCTATGCTTTTTGTTTTTATAAATAAGGTGAATTTGTCTGTGTGTATATTCTTCTGTAAACTAATATAAAACTAGTATATTAGGAGTTTTGTTGTTGTTTGCATTTATTAAAGGATGTGCTTACCCTACATAAAAGTACTCACTACTTTATCTTATTTTCCTATCTGAACTTCTTTCGCCTGCAACACATCTCCTTTGCATCAACAATAATGTAAACTTGTACATTCATTTCATCTGGGTTTTTTCAGCCACTTTGGATTAAGATTCAGGATGTTATAATAAATAAAGGGACTAAGAACCATTACAAGTCACCAGGACTGTTTTCATTTACCGCTTGGGTTTTTGTTTGCAGTCTGCTGGATCTCCGAGTTTACCTGAAATGAATTCAAATTCTCTCAGTGACTCTCCTCCCCATCCCCCTTCAATATTGGTGTGCCCCAGGTTGATAACCTCTCCTTTCTTTATTCTTACTGCACCTTCTGCTTCCTTGGGTGATTTCATAGATTCCCATGACACCAACCTGTAAGCTCCTCAAGGATAGGGACGTTGTCTGTTTTTTTTTTTTTCCACTGCAATAAATCTAACACCAGAAGAGTGCATAGTGCATAGAAAGACTTCAGTTATTGTTACTTATTATTATAACTAGACAACTTAGAATCCTGGTTTAACCATATATTAGTTTTATAATCATGGTCGAGGTACTTAACTATTCTGAACTTTTTATTATTCTTTCCTGGGAAGTAGGAGGATAATAATCTCACCCTTACTGGGTTGTTGTGAGGATTTGAGGAAGTATATTTAAAGCAACTAACACAGGGCCTGGTATATGGTAGTTGACGCATAACTGAAAGCTCTTCATTGACCCTGACTTTTCTCTCTTTTCTCATTGCTTTTGGACATTGAGTCTCTCCACTTTACACTGCCTTAAAACCTCTATTACCTATAAAATAAAATTTAACTCCCTACCTTGGTATTCTTCCCATTCCTACCTCTCTAGCTTTATCTTCCACCTGTTCTTGGACCAACCAACTTTTCTGCATGTTTCCCCGAGTATTATCCTTTCATGCCTCTATATTTTTGGACATGTGGTTTGTTTTCTCTGCTGGAATATCATTATTCTCTGCCTTCTCTGTTTTCTTCCCAACCCCCTATACCCAGTCTGGTGTGATCTTTATAGACTGACATATTACTCCCTCCTTTGTGACGTGGACCCTGACTCTTCTCTGTAGTTAACTTATCCTTCCTCTGCGGGGTAAGGACAGCACCATGCCCTGACTTTCACTTCCAGCATGGTGCTATGTTTTATATTTATCATACTAGCAAGAACTCTCCCTGAATGGGAACTGTTGTCATTTTCTTGTTTTATTTACATCTATTTAAGTGATTGGCACATAATAAAGGGTCAAGAAATTTCCATAACTCTAGTCAATCTATACCTCTTTACATATTTTAGACATACTTTGATTATTTTTCACCTGTTTGTTGTGTAGGGCCAGGGCCTCCTGGAACCTGCTTTTTGAAATCTCTACCATAAACCCAAATTATTGTTGGCATTTATACCAAAGAAAAAGAGATGCCTGCCACTTGGACCTTTATGCTATTAGGGAAAATAAATGAGTTTCTAGACACTGCTAGAGGTCACTCAATTGTATTGTCATTTTATCCTCGTCTGTGATATATCTGTCACAAGAATCTCAGAGTGAAGTCATTATATACTCTACCTTTGTCCAAGCAGGTACCATCACCTACCTAGTTTGTTCTCCTAGTTCAAAGGCATCCTAGGTAAAGCCTTATCATACCCTCACTGGAGGGCTGGGTTACCACTCTGCTGTCTATTTCCATAGCATTTCATCTTACATTTATTACAGCATTCTATCAGCCAAGAATCCAAGAAAATCTGACAAATAGAGGTTTAAACAAATTAGGGCTTTTATTTTTGTCAGGTAATAAGAAGTCCAGAGGTAGCGTATTATGCAAACCACTAGCACTATGTGGTGCAAATATAGAATAAGCCTTATTGGAGAAAATCTTACAAGCTGGCATATAGCAGAGGGAGCATAACTAGACTGGATGCAGCATGTAAGTTGTGTGTGTATATATATATTATATATATATATAATATATATATAATATATATATGCACATATATATATGGATGTATACACATAAAGTCCAAATATAGTGAAATATATGTGGAAATTCCTGATTCGTTTAGGAAGCACTTCAGTTGTCTCTTGCATCGTTCAAAGGTGAATATTTCCAGGAATTTTTTTAATGCTTTTTTTTTGAAAGAGGAAAGCTTGCATATGAAATGTGAGTATCTAGTTTCTGCAACCCTGGACTACTAGGAGTAAGTTTTTAAAGGTTATTGTTCTATATAAATAAACTGTTTGAAATTCAAGTACAAAAAACACCTGAAATAAGATGCATTGTCCTTCAGGCCACGATAAAGTGCACTGTAGCAGTGCCATTTGCTCAGGACCCAGCTGCAGCCCTTCTGCGTGTGTGCCTCTCTCTGAGTTCTTTTGCTGTTGTTACACACACAGGCCTTTCTGTCTGCTCCTTTAAAAAGCCAGGCTTCTAAAGCATTGTTCAACACTGAGGATTGTACTGTTAATGTGGATGTTTGATGAGTTGTGTTTTAAATATCAAAGATGATTAAATAAAGATAATATTTGCTTTATAATAAAAAGCCTGTTCTTCCACCTTTCCCCTTCTTGCTGTCTGGAAAATACACACACACACACACATGCAGAGGCTTTCCCAGAAACTCCCAGCTTCCTTTTGCTTTCATCTTGTTGGCCATAACTATGTACATAGTGATGGTGAGCTGCAGGGGAATCTAAGAATGCAAGTTTGTAGTTTTCACGTCTGTATAGTAGAAGGCAGCAAGGGAAAAGGGCAGTTGGAATGGGTGTTGAGAGAGTTAAGTCTGCAGTATCCATCACAGTCAGTTATCATTTGTCCAAGATACGGTGTAGAGATTACAAGTGTGTGACTTTGTGAAAGAAAAACAACCTGCTTCACTTTTTCTATTTATAAAATGAAGATAGTTGGCTTCTCAAAAATGCTTTGTGTAGCATCTGAGAAATAGTAAACATTCAATAAACATGAGTTGCTGCTGTAAAATTATGTACTATTAGTTCTTTTTTTACATTTTTCTCCCCTATTATGATTCTAAATTCTTCATATTGCCTTGTGCATTTCTAAACTCCCCCACCACTGACCTTAGGGCCTTCCACATAATGGGTATATGTGTGATCAGTGAATTAATTCATTCACAAAACCTTAGAAAAACAGCATCTCTAAAGTTGACTAAAATTATAGGGCCCATTTAAGTGCAGAAATGATTCAAAGTAAATGTCTAGTGCCAACATACATTTTTTATGGCCCACTAGCTCAGTTGGCTAGATCATGACTAATGAGGTCTAGTTCATGAGTTCATTTTCCACAAGTCCAGTTAGCTTTGATGTGGTCTGTGTGGGCCCAGATTGTATCCTCAACTCCAGCCAATCATGTCACAAGTGTGTACTCTTGGTCAAGAGAAAGAAGATGCATCTTTAAAAATCTTTCATTACTATCAAGTGTAATTTTTGACTAAAGATTCTATAGCATCATTTTCATATTTACTGAAGAAACACTGTGTTGCCATGAATTATACTCAAAATTTTAGTAGCTAGAGGACTATGAATATTTTTCTCGAATGTAACAAAAAAATTTGTTTTTAGCATAAGCCATTCCAATCTTTCTGTAATTTTGTCACCCTGACATTTGACTATATACAATTTTTGTCTCTAATGTTCATTTTAGGGTCTTTATATTCCCTCTTTTTATTTGCCACACTTCCATGTATGTTAGGAAAGAGTATTCCATGTCCCTCTACTCCTTTATACTGAATTAATAGCCAGCTAGTGTTTGATCCCTGACTTGTTCACAGTCAGATTCCCACCTCTGTGTGATAATAAATGCTTTTTGCTAATGATACTCCCAGAAGATAGGGATGCCGGTATTTATCATGAACTTTCAAGCACCTAATACGTGGCCCTACAACCTGTGCATGCTTATTAAGTACTGAGCATGCTCCTGTCACCAGCATCCCCAGGCCGTAGAGCCATAATGCATGGGGTCTCACTCAAGAGGTGATGATAGCCCTCACAGAGATGTGTCATCACTTATGAAAATGTGTAATCATTATAATTTGATGATACTAAAGTGTTTACCTGATTCTTGCTGTGAGTATGAACAATTACTGCCAGTATAACAGGCTTAACAGTGTGAGTTAGTGAGTGAGCATATATTTCAATTTGAACAATTGAGACTGCTTTACAGTGCTGGGTGTTGGAGTAGAACAGCTTTTTACTCAAGGGAGAAGGTAACTGAATTCACTTTTCCTCCTGTTTATTTTATCATTGCTTCTGTAGTTATCCAGGCTATACCATCTGTACATTTCCTTGCAATAGTTTTCCCAAGAAGATGTTTTCAAAGGCTAGATCATATTCTTATCCATTTCTACAGATTGTTACAATTTATGATCTCTATTTAGAATGCTGTCATTAAACCAGCAGGGAAACATTGCATACCACGTAGAGAGAGTCTAATTCATTTGAAATTTCTGGATGTAGCTAAGAAATCAATTTTTTTAATAAAATGATTTTTTTCTTTCTCTCACTACTCTTTTGACTCAGACTTCCCCTACTCATTCCTCCATCATGTTAGTCAAAGTGGAAATAAAGACATCATACTATATCATGGCCAAATTAAGAAATATTTTTAAAAAAGTTTATTTTAAAGTATTTTCTTATGTCAACCACTCTTTGAAGCTTATCCACTGTTTAGAGATGATCAGTGTTTTAAAATGCCCAAGTGTTCGTTGTATGGGTATCTGTTGTAATAAGACTTGACCAGTAGAAAGCCTTCTCATAATCTTCCTGTTTGGATTATAGATTTCTTACCAATCCCAATACAGAATTTATCAAACTGTGTTTCACAAAACATTAGCTCCATAAGAGTTCTGTGGTTACACAAGCAGGGAAACACTGCATGAAGGTCCTTCTTTTGAGGACTTTAAATTTCTTAGTCCTTTAAAGATTCTGAGTAATCCTATAAAAAAGAAACACTGTTTTAAAACCTGAACCATAGAACTCTTTTATCTGAATAATATCTAATAACATCACCTGGTGTACTTTGGGAGGTGCTACATTATTAATATATTGCAGTTGAATAGATTTTATTCAAAATCCATAAGCATGTGTACAGGGCTCACATTTTGTTTTTGTTTGATGAGGAAGATTGGCCCTGAGCTAGCATCTGTTGCCAGTCCTCATTTAGCTTGAAGAAGATTGTCCCTGAGCTAACATCTGTGCCAGTGTTCCTCTATTTTTTGTATGTGGAATGCCACCACAGCATGGCTTGAGGAGCAGTATGTCAGTTTGTGCCCAGGATCCAAACCCGTGAACCCTGGGCCACTGAAGCAGAGCACGTGAACTTAACCAGTATGCCACTGGACTGGCCCCGAACTCACGTTTTTAAAATAGTCATTTCTTGAAAGTCCTATAGTTAGTGCATTTTCTGAAGCCATCCAATTATTTTTTTCCAAACACTTAAAATGATTAATAAGCAACCTTAAAAGGGATACTCTTCAAATTCCCTTTTTGTCTTTTAGTGAAATAGTGAGTTTTAGGATTTGCAGGTAAAATTATGCTTTCTTATCATTCGCGCACTCTCTGCTTAGAAGAAATGGTTATATGGAATTTCTGTAATTGAGATGGAGAAGTTGCTTCATTTACACTTCTAATGATATACACATTCAAATTGGTGTAGGATCTGGTTTGTGAATCCACTTGTCATTTGGATTTCAGGAAGTATATGGCTGGTTACTTAGGAAGCTCTTGGAGAGAAAACTGCCCTTTTGTGAGAAAAAAGCACCGAGGTCTCTCTACAATTAGAGAAGAGCCCATTTCATTAATCACATAACAGTTCCCATCTCTTCAAAAATGGGAGATTTTCAAATATGGCTTCTCAGAATGTCACAGTTTAGAAGGTCGTGGAGATCATTTATTCCAGTCCTTCTGTTTTACAGATGAGTAAACTGAGGCCCAGGGAGGTGCAATAATTTGCCTGGCTAGTTAGTGTTTAGAGTTCATGTTTTCTGACCCTCAATGCGTCGTCCTTTCTAGTGATTTGCAGGTGATGATATGTTGATTTTGAGTTATTGGGGGGTTAGAGGGAAAGAGTTGACCAGTTACAAAAAATTGTTTTTAGTAAATTTTATACATTATTCTATTGTATTATTTTATGTCTTATATTGTAGATAGATAATAATTAAACTTATGAGTTTTTTTCGGGTTGATGACTTTTTAAGACTTAGTATTTAATACTTGCCTCCCAGGGAATGCTCCAAGTCCCCAGACTGCTTTCAGGTCAGCAGTATGCCTGACTTTGGGTATGGGGCAAACCACCTATTTGCCTGGACTTAATACCCTGTTTGGCCTCAACAGCATACATACATGCTTTAACTGCTTTCATCCATTTTTGAAAGTCCCCCTGGACAGTATATTCATCTCTAACAAGTGCCTAGTTTCTCTATTCCTCATCATAGTAAAACTTATCAGGATTGACCACATGTTCTTCAGCCTCTTCCAAGCTGGCTTTCCTCTCTCCGTTAAAATGAAATTGCTCTTATGAGGGTTGTTGGTGACCTCCAGTTGTTAAATCTAATAGACATTCTTCTAGATTAAATTTTCTTAATCTCTAACAGTCAACTAGCCAACTACTCTATCTTTGAATCAGTATCCTCTTTTGGCTTTTCTGACTGTTTTCTTCCTGTCTATTGGATCCTCCTGAATCTTATTATTGGCCAAATAATTTTTCTATGGCCTAAGCTCTGTGTACATTTCCCTACTCTTCTCTATTAGAGACCACATTTCTTCTACAACACTTAGGACTGTCATTCTCGTAACTGTCTATTTTTAATTTATCTAACATGTCTTTCCGCCACTAGAATGTAAGTTTCATGTGGGAAGGTACCTTGTTTCTTTGCTCCCCATTCTCTCTCTAATACCTAGAACAATTGTTCATGATAGGTGCTCAATCTATATTTGTTGAATGAATTCAATAAAGAGTAACATTTAATGACAGGTGAGACAGGAGCAGGATTCTTGGTGGTTTAAAATACACAGGGAAAAATGAATGGAACTGAATTGAGATGCTGCTAACATGATATTAACAATGCTGTTTTTTTCAGCTTCTTTTTTTCCCCAGTACAAAACTTTTTTGGGCTTATGCACATGTATATGGTTGCTCAGTTTTGTTTTCTGTTTTTTTTAGTATACAATACAGTATTATTAACTATAGTCACTATACTATACATTAAATCCCCAGAACTTATTCATCTTATAACTGAAAGTTTGTACCCTTTGACCGACATCTCTCTATTTCTTCCACTCACCAGCCCCTGGCAGCCACCATTCTATTCTCTGTTTCTATGAGTTGGATTTTTAATATACCACATTTAAATGAGATAATATACTTGTCTTTCTCCATCTGACTTGTTTCACTTAGGATAATGCCCTCAAGGTTCATTCATGTTGTTGCAAATGGATGAATAATATTCCATTGAGATATATATGTGTCACATTTTCTTTATCCATTCATTTGTTGATGGACACTTAGGTTGTTTCCACATCTTGGCTATTATGAATAATGCTGCAATGAACATGGGAGTGCAGATATCTCTTTGAGATACTGATTTTATTTCCTTCAGATATATACCCAGAAGTGGGATTGCAGGATTATATGGGAGTTCTAAAACAGACACATAGACCAGTGGAACAGAATAGAGCCCAGAAATAAACTCATGCATGTATGGTCAACTAATCTTTGACAAGGGCACCAAGAATACACAATGGGGAAAGGATAGTCTCTTTAATAAATGATGCTGGGAAAGCTGGATATCCACATGCAAAAGAATGAAATTGGACCCCTATCTTATACCACTCACAAAAAATTAACTTGAAATAGATTAAAGACTTAAATGTAAGAACTGAAACTATAAAACTCCTAGAAGAAAACATAGGGGTAATCTCCTTGATATCAGTCTTGGCAATGATTTTTTGAATATGACACCAAAAGCACAGACAACAGAAGGAAAAAGAAACAAGTGGGGCTACATCAAACTAAAAGGCTTGTGCATAGCAAAGGAAACCATCAACAAAATGAAAAGGCAACCTACGGAATAGGAGAAAATATTAGCATACCATATATTTGATAAGGGGTTAATATCCAAGATATATAAGGAACTCACATAACTAAATTGCAAAAAAGCAAATAATTTGATTAAAAAATGGGCAGAAGACCTGAATAGACATTTTTCTGAAGATTTACAAATGGCCCATGGGTACATGAAAAGGTGCTCAACATCACTAATCATCAGGGAAATGCAAATTAAAACCACAATGAGATATCACCTCACACCTGTTAGGATGACTATTACCCGCAAGTGTTGGCGAGGATGTGGAGAAAAAGGACCCCTTGTGCACTGTTGGTGGAAATGTAGATTGGTACAGCCATTATGGAAAACAGTTTGGAGGGTCCTCACAAAATTAGTTTTTCTTATTTGTAAATTAGATCAGTGAATCTGGATCAAAATCTTTTATGATCCATTTCTGCCAAAGTTGATTTAAGTTCATAAGTTCATGACTTCTGTTGTCAGGGCAAATGACCTGTATATGTACTTATTATGTACACCTTTTTGGTGTGCTTCAGAAACCATTATGGCAACGGAAATTTTCGTAATGTGCTCATGGATAGAATAAAACTCCTTTATAATAGTAGACTTTGACTTTTTAAAAACCTCAGATAGACTAAAACAACTAATACTTGTGAAACAGCACTTTTTTTCCTTCATACCTGTGAAAGTTGGGCTTCACAGTTTTAGTATCCTCCAGTACATTGGTTCTCAAAGTGTGTTCAGACCAGCAGCATTGACATCACCTGTGAACTTGTTAGAACTGCCTTCTTTTGGTCCCCAGCCCAGTTCTACTGAATCAGGAGCTTTGGGGATTGGGTCCAGCAATCTGTGTTTTAACAAGCCCTCCAGGTAATTCGGATGCACACTAAAGTGTGAGAACTATATTTCTTTATTATAGAAATAAAAATTCAAATACAAAGTGTAAATGTCCAGATATGGTTATAGTAATGATAGATATAGGATGATATAAATTTAAAGTTATGATTCCAATACTCTGTACATTATCAACATATGTAGTAATGAAAATAACTATGTATGAATGAGAAAGCTTAATTAGTTATTGCAAGAATTATTATTGACTTTTAACATTCATTCTTGCATTTTCTCCCTAGTTGTTGTGGCAACAGTTCAAGAAATGCTTTTATATTTTACTTATTGTTATAGCAGTTGAAATTAGCAGAAATAAGTATGTCTTCTGAATTTAAATCAAATCAAGTGTTGTATTAATATTATTGCATACTATTTATTGCTTTGTATTCAATCTATTGTTTTTTATTCTTAGGTAATAGTAAGAGGCTAAAGGTCAGGTCACTTGAATTCCTTTCTGAATTACTGTTCTCCCTTTGGTGTGTTTCACAAAATGGTCATGTCACCTCTCTGGTGTATCTTCTGCCTTCATTCTGACTTGGAGCATTCAAGAGAAGATCTATTTTGAAACTCAAATAAGGAGTGCATGCTGGACAGCCAGAGATTATATACCATGTGAATGCAATTTATCGAAGATTCCAAATTATGTAACTACTTCTATGCAGGGTCTTGGTGACTCACATGAAAGCTTCAAAATGGGTAACTGTTTAAAACAGCGTTCTTGGTTTCAAGCAGCAGAAACCAACTCTGGCTTATTTAAGCAAACAAAGAATTTATTGAAAGATATTTGTGACTCAGAGAATTTCCAGTAAGGCAGTCTGGAGAATCAGGCTGAAAAAAGTCAGGTATAAGCAATGTTAGGCAGGAGTCAGACCACAGACACAATCACGCCACACAAGTAGTCCAGTAAGGACACCACACCACTGCAGCCATCCCAGACACTGTCCACCATTGCTGCCACTGGATTCTGATCATGGCTGTAAAAGAGGGGGTAACATGCCTAACCTGTGTGATTCACTTTATGTAGATTAAGTGAGATGAGATATCCCCCACATCTAAAAACATTTCCCCCTGGTTGCCTCTGTGCTCTCAGACTTTTCGAAAACATTTCAAAAGTTGTTCATTCTCACTGCCTTTAGTTGCTTATTTCCTCAATCTAGTCCAATGAGACACACATTGCTATCACTACATAGAAACACCTTCCAGTAAGATCACCTCCTGTCATTACATCTCATGAACGTGTTCCAGAATCATCTCACATAACCCATCTGCAGTATTGCACCCTGTTTCCACTCCCTTTTCTCATGGTTTCCTGTTACCCCTCTGGCCTCAGGCCTCTGTTCAGGTTATTTCTTTGGCTAGAACATTCCCCTACCCTCCCCACCATGCCTTCTTACTCCTATCCAGACTTAGAACAAAAATCCAAACTTCTTGCCATAGATCATAACAGTGGCTTTCAAGCTTTTTAAACTTCTCTACACGGTGGGAACGTTAGATGTTCACTTTAAACTCAGGTAAATACACACGTGCACAAATGAGTGTACACACACACACACACACACACACACACACACCCCATATATGTATATAATAGAAACAAAAGTTTCTCACAATAATTCTTATCTTTACTAGGTGTAATATGCTCTGATATTGTCCAGTCTAGTCTAGTTTCTTTTTATAATGCTGTTGTGGGCCATTAAAATTGTGGATCATGACCTACGGTTTTAAAAAAATGGTTACACTATTTGCGTGTTTGGTTTTTACCTACTTTTTAAACCCCTTTCTTTCTAACATCCTTCTCATTCATCATACTCAGCCATTCTAGACTTCTAATTTCTTCCTGAATACCAGGATCTTTCCTGTGTTGTGGTTTTTGGGCATGCTGTACTCTCTTCCTGAAATATTTTTCTTCCTGTTTTCCATTGGGCTGACTCCTTTTCATCTTTTAGTTTCGGCCTAAGTATTTCTTCTTCAGGGGTAACCTTCCTTGACTACCCTATCTAATGTGCCCCCTCCCATTTGTTATACTTTAATATTCTATTTTTCTTTTGTGAACCTAAGAAAATTTCTAATTATCTTATTTCTTTTCTTATTTTGACCACCTATTCCTTATGTAGCCTTTATGACAGTAGAGGTCATATCTGTTTTGTTCTTTTTATTCGAAGTGCCAGAATAGATGCTCAGTAAATATTTGTTAAAAGAATATGTATGGAGTAGACTGAAAGCAATAAAACATTATACCAATGTAAGATGTTGTAATGATCAGTGTTACTATATTCTATCTTCATAATTTTATGGTGTAAAATTTGCAAGATACTTCTTTAATTTACCATTTTCATACCATTGCTTGATTTCATAGATGACTAGCTTACCGATGGGAGGATATTCGAAACCTGGGTAAAATGCAGAACACATAATTTAGAGATATTATGTATCTGGACTTATGGATAAGACACCTGAAGCTAAAGAAAACAGAAAATTGGTTATAGCTAAGTTAAATTGACATAATCATCGAAGTGAATAAGCAAGCAGGGAATATTCAGGGTCATGCTTAGCCGGGGTATATGCTGAGGCATGGTGGGGTGCAGGCAGCACTAATTTACTGATTTCAATGGATCAGAGTCCTGACATTTACATAGAACCTCATCACAGAGGCAGCTATGAAGAAGCTTCTGTCAGCAAGTATGCATATATCTATGTGTTTACATTCATTACTGGATACATATGCAGAACAATGGAACGATTTCTCTTCTGCTATAGAAATAATGTGACACATTATTTTCATAACAGTCTGTGGCAATCAATAAAGAACAAACAAAAGGAACACAGCAGCATCTTTCAAATGTGCATGGAATTGCTTGGGAATTTAGCTGTTTCAGACATGTACAGTCTAGAAATAGTTGCTTTCTATCTGATATGCCAAATATTGAGTAATTTTCTTGAACATATGTTTTGGAAATTTCTGAGGAAAATAATGTGCAAGCAATAACTCATATTCATTATACAATATGAAAGACAAGCTGATCTGAGTTATCAGAATTAAAGAATCATTATTTCTAGCAGCTAAGAAAGAATTGTTTGTTTTTGCTTCTTTTTTTATGTAAATTCTTCAGTATTTAATCAGGAGCTTAGAGCATTTAGATATGGAAAACACCTTTAGGAGTTATCTATGCGTGACTCTGGCCTGGCTCCAGACAGGACTCTAATAAATAGGTTAATGCTTATCTTCTTACCTTTAAAGAACAGTGACTAAGGATATTATGATCTGCCTCTATTACCCAATCCAATGTTTAAAAGTCTCCTCTATTTCCCATTGCAAGTGTACACTTTTCAGAGACAAATTCAGAAACAATTCATAACACTTCATTTCCTAATAAAATTATGTCTTTTTCCTCCTACAAATTGTCAGTCTTTTACCCCAGCGTGTGTTTATGCAGTAGACAAGCCTTCTCCTCAGTCCCATGGGTCATGATTGAGTAATGAGGATAGTTTATGGATTCGGTGTACTCTTTAGTGACTTTCACCCTCCTCCTGGCCTTTGCTCATTTTCTAGCTCATAAATCATCTCCAACTAGAGGGAAGTATATGAAAATCAAACTATGTTGCTTTTTGCTGCCATATTTTCATACTGACTTGAGGGCTATAGATACAGATTTTGTACGTTTATGATGCATTTGTTTGCATTACTGTTGTTTACTGAGAACCATTATATAAAGGAGGCATACCCAAAAGATGGAGTGATTTAAATTCCTTAGGATGTTTCTCTTATGATAGAGTAGTAACTTCCATGATCATAGAACTTCTAAAATCCAAGTGTGTGTTTTTAAGTATCCTCCAAAATAGTCTTGCCTTTTCCTTCTCTTTCTTCAGCATTGTCATTTCATCTGCAGATCCCATTCTGAGTACGAGGAGAGTAGTGTGGTACCAGTAAATAGTGAGCTAAGGTGTAAGGAAATCCCAAATAGCAACAGAAAGTTCATATGACCCCTGTGCCACCTGTCAGTGCTGTTCCCCAGTAGTCATTTACAAATATCATTGACATACATAAAAAGTTAAGTTCTTTTTATGTGACAGAATGGTTGAGCATATGGGCTAAGTGCAGAATTTCAAATCCAGTTTTTACCAGCTGTGTGCTTTGGACAAAGCTGCTTAACCTATCCAAACTTCAGTTATTCACCTTGTCTGTGAAATAGGAATTATAACTCTCTCTCATAGAGTTGTAATGAAGATTAAATGAATGAATACCTGAAAAGCACATAGAATAGTGCCTGTTGCATAGTAAATGGTCAGTAAATGTTAGCTATAATTAGTTATTATTATAAGTTTTATTTGTGAAATCAACATATTACTAGGAAGCATGCTTAAGCATTTTGCTAGGACTATGAAATAAAAGCCAGCATCATGTCTTGCATCTGTCAAAATATTTATTGTGATACATCTATTTGTACACCTTATTTGGCTATACTGAAGTATCAACATCAGATTGTGTTATTTTAACTACAGTTAAATAGAGTCGCTATCATATTCAGTGGATATAATATGACTTCATTTCTCTTTTTACTTAAATTTGAAATCAACATGACTGTTTTACTTTATTGAATACATATGTAATGAAAGAAATATATAAATGAGATTTCCAATTGGGAAATTCAGCAATGATGAGAAGAACTGCATATGTATTTTAAATGGCATTTTTCTCTCTGTAAAAAAATGTTCTGTGTGGAGTTGTTTCTATCATCACTCCAAACTAAAATTTATACCTGAATCTGCAGTGGCTCTTTCTGAAAGCAGTAACTTTACTCAGTGTGGAATACTTCCAGTGAACTATTATTATTTTACTAGAATTTACATGATAAATTATATTACAAATGTAATTTGTAATGAGTTTAAATGACCCCTTTTAAATGATATGGAAAAATCTATGAATAGTTTAGTATAATTTCTCATATTTTAACAAAACAAAAAAGAATTTTTGTTTTCAAAATTTATATAGCTGGCTATTATGTCAAATATATTTTAAATAGAATTATATTTTTATTTGTGGACTAGTGTGCCCACTATTACTAGCAACTGTAAGTGTTGAGGGTACAGATGGGAATAAAACATAATTTCATGGGAGTACTAAGACATGTGGAAATCAAGAATAAATGTATTGAGAACTATATTTCAGGTATGCACAGAGTGTTAGGACAGTACAGAGAACAAAATGTAACAGCACTGTAGGGAGTGGCCACGGAGGGCAAGGGCTGCAGAAAAATAATTCTGAATTAAAGTGATGCTTGAGCTGAGAGTTTACGGATGATGAGGACAAAGGAAGGGAGTTGAAGAAAAATGTAAAGGCTTCCAGGCAGAGGAAACCCTATGCAATAAAGCAGAAAGGCAAGAGAAAATGGCACTTTGAGGGGACCAGCAAAATAGTCAATGTGATGTGAGTAAAGAAAGCATTTGAGGACATGGCTAGTACCAAATCCGGAGATTATGTATGCACTGGCCCTGCTGGTTCTTGTAAGGCAGGTCAAGGATTTTGAATTGCTTCTGAAGGCAAGAGAGAGTCATGGAAAGGTTTTTAAGAAAAGTTTTATTTTCGTATTTGCATTTTAGAAAAATTTCCCTTATAGCAAAGTTGAAGATAGATTGGAAGAGAGCCTGATTAGAAGAATGAAAGCCAAGTAGAAGGCAGTTATAAGGGAGAATATTACAAGTTAATGCAGTGGGTACAAGAATGGAAAGGAGAATTGGAGAATTATTTATAAGGTAAAATTAGTAGGATTTGGCAATAATTTCCAAAGCTGAGGATTGTGATGCTGCCCCCTGCTGAGAGGGGGAATATAAGAAAAAGAGCAAGAGAGATGAGGAATTTCTTTTTGGTCATATGTTAAATTTTATATATGGGACTTCCCATATATCATGGGGTTTCCTAGTAGAGAAAACCAGGTGGCTGTTAGAAACCCAGATTTAAGATTCTTTTTTTTTTTTTTTTTTAGTGAGGGAGATTGGCCCTGAGCTAACATCCATTGCCAATCCTCTTCTTTTTGCTTGAGGAAGATTGTCACTGAGCTAACGTCTGTGCCAGCCTTCCTCTATTTTTTTGTATGTGGGACGCCACCACAGCGTGGCTTGATAAGCCACGTGCAGCTCCGCGCCCAGGTTCTGAACCCGTGAACCCTAGGCCGCCGAAGCAGGGTGCACAAACTTAACTAGTATGCTACCAGGCTGGCCCCCAGGTTTAAGATTCTTAATGTATAACTAGAAAGTAAAGAGAGTGGAGATATCAACTACGTAAGGTTGTTTACCATGAGCATGTATGTAGTTGTATAGAATATGGTAAAAGTATATGGTCTGAATAAAAATGAGAGCTAAAAATGGAGACCTCACAAAATACCAATATACAAAGTGCCAATAAAATGGTGCCTCCAAAAGGTTCTTGAAAGGTAGTGGTGAAAAAAGTAAAAAGTGGAAAGAAATGCTGTAGAAACTAAGGAACAAGAGAGGTTAAGACAGAACTTATATATACATAGAAAATATCTGAAAACTTTCACACCAGTGGCTACCTCTGAAATGTAGGATTGGAGAGAATGACAAAAGAACTGGAAATTTTAAGTTGATATTTGAATTTTTAAAATAAAATATTTTATACCTCTCTGTACTATTTTTGCCACTTCTTATGAGCTTATAATTATTTCAAAATAAAAAGCAAAAGCAAAAGTCATGTTAAAATGTAAGTTATAGTCAATTGAAAATTAAAAATAAATCAAATAAGCTTAATCAGAAGAGAAAAAGGAGGGAAAGGGCAACATAGAGTGATCAACAATGTTGCACCGTAGATGGATCAAAAAAGATAAGGACTGACAGCAGCCTTTTAGCTTGGTATTTAGATTTGGTCACAAATGACCTTATTTAAAGCAATTTCGATGAAAGGCTGAGGGCAGAAGCTTGACTGCAGTTGTTGGGAAATGGAAATTGAGGACGTGAAGAGGTGGTGTAGTCATCTCATCAAGAAGAAGCTTGGCATGTAGAGAAAGAGACAGAGATACAGATAGGGATTTAGGGTCCAAGGTGAGTGAACCGTTTGCTCAAGAGCCTTATGGTGGCAAGAAAGAGGTCCATGCAAGCTACCTTAGGCGTGGAGGTTTATTGCAGATCTCCCAGGAATGTGAAGTAGCATGGGGAATTGACTTGCCAGCCCCTACTCATTCCTGATCTCAGCTTTTCTAAAACTGGGATTTGCAGGAAGTTTTATAAGGAATTAAAGCCACTCAGCTAGATTTATTAGAGGGAAGAGACCTGAGATTATTCATATGCTGGAGGTAGGCACCAGTAGAGGGCAAAATCTCTAAAGCACAGAGAAGTATTGAGGTACTTATGAAAGGAATGTACCTTTTAATTTGGAAAGTAAACCCAACTATTTCTGGGAAAGAAGTTTCATACAAAATTCGCCGTGTTCATAGGCTAAGCTAACTGATATATTCTAAATATATAGTCATGCCAGAAAAATTAAGATGATATAAATAAGCTAGTAAATTTCTTCTTTTTTTCCTCTTCTTCTAAAGCCGAACAACAACTTATCCTTACACAGAAACGCAGATGTACAGCCAAAACACTGGAGGGAATTACTTTGATACTCAAGGGAGTTCTGCACAGGTGACTACTGTGGTCTCGTCCCACAGTATGGTGGGCACTGGTGGGATTCAGATGGGCGTCACAGGAGGACAACTCATCAACAGCTCTGGAGGAACCTATCTGATTGGCAATTCGATGGAGAATTCTGGTCACTCAGTGACACATACCACTCGGGCCTCCCCAGCAACAGTAAGTATTTGAGTTTTTATTTGTTTAATTTAGCTTCTTGGTAGCCTCTATTGTACATTTTCCTCTGTAGAGGGTAAAAACAAGACTGAGCAACAGACTTGGGCTGGGGCAAGAATGTGTTGAACAGTGTTAGTGCTGTGGTATTATCCAGAGTGTAGTACATGTCATATTATGCAGAACGTTACTGACGTGTGCTCCACAATTCCATGAAGTAGGAAGTTTTTATTAATAATGTGAAGTAAGAGAGGTGATTCTTACTCATTAATGGTGATTTTAATTGGCTTTCTTCAGTGATATTCAGCAAAATACTTGAAATTTCTACTGAGAGAACTTTTATATTATGCTGATTTACACTGGCTTTTTAAGAGATAAAAACCAAGAAGTAATATAGAGAGTAAAATATAATTTAGTTTGGAATTTTCATCTCTTTCACCAATAATATTTATGTTATCTCATCACCACAGAAGTTACTTGATGTAGGGCAGCATTTCCCAAACCTTGGACATTCAGGTTTGGCCATATTCACATGCCACCTGTACTATGATTTACTTAATATATTTTTTTAGTTGATTTCACTCTTAAAATAGAAAACCATGTGTAATTTTTTCTAATATATATTACAATCCATAATTAAATACTAAAATTAAAAATGTTTACCCATGCGCCATATGTACAGTCATTTTGCATTCTACCAGAGAGACACTTTGGGAAGCACTGATCTAGGTAATTCCAATGAAAAGTATTTGTGTTGGCTCTGATCATAGCTATGAGCAAATATCTTAGGAACAGACCTACATACTTGAGTTTTCAAGATTTTAAAATTTAATAACTACATTTATTTTGACACAATATATTTTAATGTATTGAAATGATGTCATAGAAATAGTTGTAGAAAGCTGTGTAGAATTTGATATTATGAAACTTGTAACCTGAGCTCTCCATTTTTACCTTAACTAAGCATATAAAGAAGAATAATCATTTAGAACTACCTAGCTAAAGTAGCAGTGGGTTTGGTTATCTAGATGTTTCATGTAAAAGGAGGCTGGGGATTTGAATTAAGTGCATGTGCCTCTTTTTCGTCATCTTACCATATAGTTTGTTCTTATAATGAAGTAGAAGTGGAAACAAATTTGGTAGAAAATAATAAATGAGAGGCTTTACATTTCTCATTTTATGTATTTTCTTCAAGATATAATATATACTTGGTAAGTACTTTGTATCTACTTTTTTTGTTTGTAAAGGTTATGTGTTCATGCTTTCATCATTTCGTGCCTTTTCCCTAATCTGTTTTTTAAGCCGTTTATTTTTAGTTCACAACTTCTTACTAACATCAGAACAGATCACTAGCAGTTCTGAGAGTTCCTTTTTTGTAATTTTTTTCTTTGTGTTTTTGAAGCATTTCTTACGTGTATCTCTGTCTTGCTTTTAATAACAGTAAATACAGCATTTCTAAACCTTTTAGTCACACCAGTGTATTTATGTAGATTAGAAGCTAACTCATAACCTCTCTGGATCTCAGTCCTCCTGTTAATAAAATAATGGGTTAGTTAGACTAAATGATTTCCTAATTTCCTCCCAGCTTTAAAATCATAGTATTCACAAAGGAATTGCAAAACGTTCTAGATGTAAAAATAACTGTACCTTTACCATAAAAAGAAAAGAGAGACAATAGGTGCCAGTGCTTTGTAGTGCTCCTGAGAAGGGCCGCCCAGAAAGTCATTTTCAGTGGAAAGGGAAGTACTTGCCACTTACCAAGGCCTTAGGAAAACTGAAAAACAGGGAGAAAGAGTCCTTTCCTGCTTTTGTTCTGTCTACCCTCTCTCATGCTGGCATACCGTCCCTCTGCCCCCCATCCCTCTCCTACTTTACCTTCTCTGGGCATTTATCCTTGCCTTCACCCTGATTTCTGGCTACCTGTTAAACATCCTTATCAACTGAATATGAGTTTACTAAATTTACTGGTTCTATCACTGAGTTAACTAAATTGATTTTCCAGTTTGTGTAAATACAGATGCAAACATTAACAGGGTAAATTTTATAGTTTGATTTTTTTTTTTTTTTTTTGGTAAGGGATACACTTTGACTTTCTATATAGAGTATGAAAAGTGGCATTACTCCTTAAGTTATCCATTATACAAATTTGATGTGTGATTTTTATTATATTAATTGGTAAATTAAACTAACACTTAAAATAGCTGAAGTAAAACAACTGGGAATAATGGAAAACTATTTTAAAAACAATTCATAGTATCAATTGTATGTACTAATTTACACTTTTAAGAAAGCATTAATATTTAAGATTCTGTTGTTAAGGATGGTTTTTTTGTTTTGTTTTTTACAAGAGAATTTCTTTTTTAGCAAAAGGAATGTAGAAATTAAATAACTTTTGCATGGAAAAATCATAAGGTGGCATCATCAAAGCACATATGATAATGGCATATGATGGATGTATATTATCTAATATACATCTGCTAGTGTTTATTGTTTTATCTTGCATTTATTACCAAAATTTATACTTATTTAGATCCCCCTCTCAATCATGCTGAAAATCTTCATCTGTTTCATTCACAGTGAGGTGGTGATTCTCAATTTACAGTTTCACATCTGTTACTCTAGTAAAGTTAACAAAATTTACGTGCCATGAAACCTATTTAAGATTTCCTACTCACATTTTCCTCTTGCCAAATGTTAGAAAATTGGTAGCTTTTTGGTTGTTTAGACTTCTAGAACTCAAGACTTTTTGGTTGATGCCATGTCATTAAAGGGAATTTACTTATTGTCATGTATGTAGAACCATGCAAAGAATGTGTATGAGTACAATCTTGAACAACCTGTTGATCAAGACTCAAACCATTTCCTTCCAAACATTGAGCCAGACCATGCCGTACAAGTTCAGTTTTTCTGGTTGTCCTATCACCTATAACATGCCTGATGCAACAGACTGGATAGGAATAGCCTATACTGTGGCCAAAAATTTCTGACTGGCAGATAGTCAATTGGGCCATTCCTTAAGAGCCTATAATAAGTGGAATGTATAGTCAATTAATTCATTTGGTGTGAAACTAAAGTGTGAGTTTTGGGAATCACACAAACCTAATAACCTTTACTCAGTTCCTGGGTAGCAAGATTTTCTGCTCCAGTTCTCAGAATAACTTCCTTGGCTCTTTCTTACATTTGACCTGTGTCTGTACAGAAATACTTTCATTTGAATTTATTAGGAATAATTTCCTGCCACAAAGAAAAGTTTACTCCACTGTGCAAGCCAGTTTCTCAAGATCGGCCAGTGAAAAAAGATAATGATTTGGCATTGAATCCACTACTAAGAAAAATAAATGACTAGCACTTGAAATATTTTCTTACCTAGTCTAATATTCAATATAAAACTGTGTTTCTTCTACTAGAAGGATCTCTGAATCATTAATGGAGAATTTTAGTTTGAGCATATGATTTACTTTAGTTTTATAACTTTAAATGATAAAGATATTTTAGTATTTATTTTTTGCTTATGCATTGTAAAAATTTTCAATTTTCAAGGTACATAGAAATATTGGAATTTTTCAAAAGATTAATGGTAACAATTTGAATTACATTTGATGACTATATTATGGTACAAACTACCAATATTCAGATTTGGACAAAATGCTATTTCTTCTTTTACTCACTGTGTTCTTTTATTTGGTCAGTGGAGTCCATGTGGATATAAATTATATATATGTATGTATGTATGTGTTTTTACTTATATAACACACATTTAAAAGGCATTTCCTGCTGAAAGTATTAAATAAGAATTTTCAGAAAGATTATGTAACATTTTTATTGGAACATCACTGGATATGAGTTCAGCCAAGTTACTACTTGAATAAATGTTTTACATTTCATTAAAATAATACTAGGGATCTATTTATTGTTAATATTTCAGTAGCACAAGGCCATTAAGGTAAAAGAGTTTTCTACAGGCATAACTGAACTCATTATACTTTGATCTTCCTTCTAACTACATCTCTATAATGTTTCCTTGTGTGTCTTTATTCATTTGAAAATCTTAATTTATTTTTCTTCATTATTCTTGTGTATAACCATATCACTGATAGAATTTTGCATTTGAGGATCAAAAATTTGTGCTAGTAGTTAGTGATATTTTTGTGCTCGTCAAAACATAGTTTATCTTATATCAGACTATACAATAATTAGCAATTGCTTTAAGAAGCTTTATTTACTCACTCCATAAAATAACATTTGTATTCTTATAATTAGATGGTTATTTATGGAGTTCTTTTTCTTTTTGATAACTAAATAACATTGCATTAATCATTTTTGAGACTGTGATATGAAAAGCTAATTTTTACACCTTTCTATATATATACATTCAGTATTTATATATGTTAAATGGCTCTTGCTAAAATTAGATCCCACCAAAGGGTACAAGGAAAATGTGTTGAAATTAATTTTGTTCATTTCTCTGCCTCTTTTGATTAAAGTGAAATATTGTAATTTCTTTCAGTTATTTGGAGGAAACTTTGAATGTCCATCTGCTGCTGTATAAGTAAAAGTTTAGCCTAGCTTATGTAATTTATAGAAAGCTAAGAATTCATTTAAGAATTGCAGATACTTTTATTTCTTTATCCTTAGGTTTACATATTTATGGATTTGGTATAAGGAAATGCTTTTTTTAAGAAGATGAATACATTTAGCACCCCATAAAACAATTTGCCTTTTTATTCCATTGCTGGAGTGGTACCAATGGCCATTTCTTTCATTTTAAAATTTTTATTAATTTATTTATACAAATTAGTTATACATTCTTAAGTTCCACAATTCAAAAAATATAAGAAAGTACATAATGCAGTCTCCTCACTCCTGTTTCGCAGTTCTTTTCCTTCAAGGCAACCAGTGTTATCAAGTTCTTTGAGTATCCTTCTAGAGATATTCTATGACTATACAAGCAGAATATCTCTTTCTCTCCCTCTCATTACCATTTTTTTTATACAAATGGTAACAAAAATACTGCCTCTTGCTTTTATTTTCCCTAACAGTATGTCTCAGAGATTTTTTTCATATCAGTACTTGAAGGGCTTCCTTATATTTATGGGAAATGACTATATTAGAAGGAACTGAACTGCCCATCTATCTTACCAAAGGGAAAAGAAACAATTAAAGTAATGTTGGGTTAGTGGTTATGGCTATATAGAGATAGAAAAGCAACATAGTCATGTGAGATGAAAACTTGTTTAATTATCATATATAAAGATATGCTTGGAAGAAAAATTTTTTAAGTTAGAAGTATGCATAAATTCACATAAATCACAGTTATTTTATATATTACAGAAATAATTATTTTAAGTGATTTTCTTAGTCTTCCAATTAGCCTCAATGATAGAAAAGAAAAAGGCAAACAAAACTTTCCCCACTTATTTTGGCAGAAGCATGTATGTTCATTATGATCAGCATTTTCTGTTTTCCTGTGTCCCATTTTCCCTAGGCCAGCCTAAGCCCTCAAATGAATCTCCTCAGAGAGAATACCACGAAATCTTCAGCTTCCTACGCTAAATCCTAAATTGACTGAAGGTTCTGGGGCCTCATTCTCAAAGCACTTAATAAAGTAGGACTTTGAGTGACTCGTAGTCTCCATTGCTTCATCTGTATTCCATTCAGCTGTCAGTCAGTTCCACACTACTCCAGCCTTGAAGCTGATAAGGTCTAGAGGCAGTAATTTTACGGCTAAGGCTGTAAGACATTCCACTCCCAGAAATCTTGATACGCTAGAAGGTTAAGACAAGCAGAATGATGGGGGCTTTCAGCCTCTCCTGAGCACAGCCGATGGATTCCCCTGATTTTCTGAAGCAAAGTATAATAATGAGTTACTTTATTTTTCAGCAGTTTCATACTGAAATGGCATTTCAGAACACAGGTGTGTTGTAACATCCCAGAAGTGGCGAGCTTCTATTTCATACAAAATCTAGATTAGGAAGGTTTCATGGTGTTTGTAAATTCTACTTATAAATATGGAAGTAAGCTATTCCAGGTGACCTCTTGTGTAACTTTTGCTTGATTCTTTTATTTATAAATCAAAGCTAAAATTAATTTACTAGCTTGAAGCTACTATAGATTTTGAAGGTAAAAAATCACTTGTTTTTCACTCAGGGAGACCAGGTAATCCAGATAAAATATGAAATGTATTGGTGGCAAATTAAAATATACTGTAGTCTGTGAGTTACTTATGAGTCAGTATTAGACCCATAAAATTTTAATACTGCTTCTTCCACTGGCCCATGTCTTTTAATTTAATGAGGGAAAATACAACACAATGCCTATGACCAATTGTCAGTTCTCCAGTGAGAGGGAGTTTCTCCATGTCCCCATGTTTATCAGTTCATCCCCAAAACCCTGTGATTTGATTACCCCTTTCTCAGCATGCATAACTACAGGTGTGCCACAGAATTATCTGATTTCTTTTAAAATCTAGCTATTGTGCTCAATTATAACTGTTAGTGGCAGTAAATTTCATGGGCTAGGAGTTTTATAATCTAACTACAGATTGTTAGAAATAATTTTACACATTTGTTTTAAATTTACTTACTATAAATTTTAGTAACTTTCCCATCTGCCTTGTAAGAAAAGGAGATGTGATTTTTAAATGTGCTTTCAAAATTACAGAAAAGATGCAGTTAGACAAGAAAAGAAAAGAAAAATTTAAAAATAGAAAGGAGGTGAAGAGGTCAGAATTTGCAGATGATATGACTGTATACCTGATAAAAATTATAGAGAATCAAATGAGAAAAACTGTAACAAATAATAAGAGAATTTAGTAAGGTTATACAGAGAAATCAACAGCTTTTCTAGATACAAACAACATTCGTTAGAAAATATAATGGAAGAAAAGATCTTATTTATAATAAATTCAAAATATACCATGCAATAAACTAACAATATATGTGTAAGATCCGGCTGCTGAATAAAACTTTTTAAAGTTGCTAAGGGACACAAAAAGAAGCTTGACTAATTGAAAAAGAAGTTTCAGTATCAAACATTCTGAATCTCCCTAAGTTAACTTAAAATATTTTAATATGATCCCACTCAAAATACCAATAGATTTTTTTCTTCTTTTACAAGAAAGGCTGTTTATATAAATATGCAAGAGTAATGAAGAAAATTTTGTAACAAGAAAAATAATGGAGGGTGGGGTGGGGTGGGATGGAAACAGCCCTACCAGTAATTCAAACATATTATAAAATAATAATAATTAAAGCAGAATTGTCTAGGCACATGAATAGACCAGTAATCGACTAGAGACCATCAATAGGCCAAATGCATATAGGAATATAGTATATAATAAAGGTGGCATTGCCTGTCAGTAGAGAAATGATGGATTATCAATAAATGGTGTTTGGGACAACTAGATAACTATTTAGAAAAGAAAATTAGACTGGTTACATACATTGCTATTTATACCCAAATTAATTTCACTTGGATGGAAAAATGTGTTGTATTATTATTCTTTTAGAGTAGGAAAGTGTGATATAAAATCCAGAAGCTACAAAGAATATACTGATATACTCAACTACATAAAAGTGAAAACATTCCAGGGGGCCAGCCCAGTGACGTGGTGGTTAAGTTTGTGCGCTCTGCTTTGGAGGCCTGGGATTTGCAGGTTCGGATCCTGGGCGTGGACCTATGCACTGCTCGTCAAGCCATGCTGTGGCGGTGTCCCATATACAAAATAGAGGAAGATGGGCACAGATGTTAGCTCAGGGCCAATCTTCCTCAGCAAAAAAAAAAAAAAGTGAAAACATTCCATATGACAAAAACCACAATAAATGAAGGCAACAGTGAAACAACAACCTGGCATAAAGCTGTGAGACATTATATTCAAAGGACTAATTTAATATATAGAACACTCTTATAAATCCATCAGAAAAAAGAGACCAAAAATGTGGAAAATATATGAATAAGCAGTCCACTGAAAAGGAAATGAAAAATAAACTACAAAAAGATAGTATTTTTCATCTGTCACACAGGCAAAGTTGAAAAAGTTAGTAAGCCTTGGCAAAGGTGTAAAGAAACAGGCACCCTCATTGTTGATAGGAATCTAAATTGACAGGATTGGAGAGCAATATGGAAATTTTTATCAAAATTGAAAATATACATATAATTGACCCAGAGAGTATACTTCTAGGAATTTATCCTACTGATGGTACTCTTACATATGTGAAATGCTGTATCAACAACTATATCTACTGTAGAGTTATTTGTAATAGAAAAAGATTGGGAAAATTCTAATTGTCCATCAGCAGGGATATAGTTAAATAAATTTTTTAGGTGCATTTGTCCATTCAGTGAAATTTTATACAGGCCTTAAAAAGAGTGAGGCAGTATTTATGTTTATGTACTCTTTGATATGGAAAGCTCTCCAAACATATTGTTAAATGAAAAAGCAAGGGGTAGTATGTGTGTGTGTGTATTTAAATAGAAACATACATTTCTATGTGCTTATATAAGCACAAAGATATCTCTAGAAGAATACATGAAGAACAAAAGTGGGAGGCATGTGAATATATTATTATCTGTTCAAAAAGTGATTTTTTTCAAAAATCTCAGGCAAGCTCTTAATGATTATAAAGTGTCTATTTGGTCGTGTTTCCCAAATACATGTAGCTGAAACAACCCTTTCTTTATATGCCCAGTATAAAGCCTGACTATGACATGTCATGATTCAAATTAAACCTTAATCCTGGGTTTCAGAAAAAGTCCTCCTTTATTAGACTATTGAAAATTTAGAGAATGAAAACTGACATTGAATTTGGTAAGGATTTTTAGAGCCATTGTTTTTCAATATTTTGAAGTGAAAGTGAAGATTTTGTATTTGTATTCATTTAGAGTCTGGATTATTTTCTTTGATCACTCACTCTCTCAAACATTTATTGAGCAATTACTATTGACCAGGCACTGTGCTTCTGTGAATATAAAGGTTTGCAGTGTGGGTGATGGAGCTAGTTCCAGCACTGAAAGTTACCTAATCCCCCAAGGCATAAATCCACAGATAACCCCCGAATACCTTTTAAGTGGTTAGTTTTATCTTCTATCCCACCACATTATTTTTTAAATCACAAATGTTAGTATGTTGTGAATTGATTAATTTTAGGTTAATCAAAATTGTGCTTATCTTCTGATTATGTTGCTAATATAAGTTGCAAAATTGCCTAAAGGTTGGGTAGGATTGGGTAGCAAGAGAGTGAAAAGAAGCAAAAATCCAAATACTTAGACTTCAAAATCACCCTTTAAAAAGTTAGCGCCATTGTAGGAATGCCCACTACCTCCCTGCTGATTCTCTATTAAGTGAGAGTTGCAGTCTGACCCTGGCAAAGAAAACAATTTTCATCATGTTTTAGTGCAATGTTCCTTGAACACATCTTGAGTTGCATTCTCCAGAGCATTGGTTAAACATGTAGCTGGACCCCACGCCCGGGACTTTTGATTCAGTGTGGGGAAGAGCCCAAGAATTTGCATTTCGTACAAGTGCGCAGGTGATTCTGATAATGCTCGTCCAGGATCACACTTTGAGAAAACCTCTGTTTTAGTGATTATCAACTAAATACAAAGTGAAAATGGTCTTAGTACTTAGAATAATCTGCAAAAGGCAGATTTGAAATCTTACATTTGAAAATGTAAGCTTGGCTGAAATCCTATCCCAGCAGATTCCTGAAGGGTAATTCTAGCCCTTAGTGCTTATGCAGTTGATGTCTCAGAAACTAGTTTTATTGTCATGAACTGATAATGCCAGCCTAATAGAGTCCTGATGAGGGTGGAGGGAAGTGGGCTCTACAGAATGATCAGAGGAAGTCCAAAAAAACAACGGTCTTGGGGGGCCGGCCGGTGGCACAGCGGTTTAGTTCGCGCTTGGCAGCTCGGGGTTCGCGGGTTCGGATCCCGGGCGCCCGCCGACGCACTGCCTGTCAGCCACCCCGTGGCGGCGTCCCATATAAAGTAGAGGAAGATGGGCACGGATGTTAGCCTAGGGCCAGTCTTCCTCAGCAAAAAGAGGAGGATTAGCTACAGATGTTAGCTCAGGGCTGGTCTTCCTCACAAAAAAAAAAAAAAAAAAAAACAACGGTCTTGGTTTCAATCCACCAACTTAAACCAAATGTTCTCAGAACACACATTCAGTTTATGCAGGTTTCTTATCTAAATGTTTCTTTTACATAAATATTTCAGAATAGCTTCAGGTGGTACAACATTGCCAAAACTTCAGGTTGAAAGCATAATAATTTATTTTTTTTCTCTCGATGTCATAAAATTATCAATGAATAAAAAAATTTCATATAGTTTCATATGATTTCATATAGTTAAACATTTGTAAGACCTAAAATTTCTTTGCTCTAAATACTTAGTGTGTAAGATTAAAATTTCATCTTTAGCTCGTTTCTAGTTCTGGAGGAGATGAAAAGCAAAGCTGGCTAGGTGTGTTTTCTGGGCATTTTTCATTTTTTTAAGACTTAAAAGAACAACCTGGGGGCCGCCCGGTGGCGCAGTGGTTTAGTCTGCACTTGGCAGCCCCGGGTTTGCGAGTTCGGATCCCCGGCGCCCGCCGACGCACTGCCTGTCAGCCATGCCGTGGCGGCGTCCCATATAAAGTAGAGGAAGATGGGCACGGATGTTAGCCCAAGGCCAGTCTTCCTCAGCAAAAAGGGGAGGATTGGCAACAGGTGTTAGCTCAGGGCTGGTCTTCCCCGCAAAAAAAAAAAAGAACAACCTGTGCTGAATCTCACACAGTTAAGCTTTTTTTCAACATTGCTCTGGAGTAACATATTTATATGTTGATTTCCATTATCATTTGACTATACAACTTAAAGAGAAGTATCATATTCGGAGTCTTAGCTTCAGTGGGAGTGTTTCTTTCTGCGTTGCCCGGCCTCCTGGGCACAAGAGACACCTGTAGATCCTTAGAGGAAGGGTTCCAATAACTAGAAGGGAACTGATGTGATTGCTTAGTGCAGAGCATTCCAAGTTTTGGAGCCACAGCCTACAATGAGAAATACATTTACGCTGTGGTCCGATTGCTGATATACATACGTTCATGAGTATACATCTATATAAGCACACATATGTGATTATGTTTATATACATATACACATTCATATACAGATGACTGAAATCAAAGTTCCATGAAACAGTGCTTATCCACACTCTGTGCAAGGACATCTGATTATTTTCTACTCTGTTTGATTTCTTCAATTTTTTTACTGTGCTAAGTCAGGACCTACATAACTGATTTCATAACCCACGAATGGGTTGGACCTTATATTCTGAAAAGCACTGGTTTGGACAAATTGAAGAGGAGATCAAAGCATTAGCAATACATAGATGAGAGATCTGGGTGTGAATCTCCATTGTTTTTGGTTTTGCGTGTTGTTGTTTTGCATTTCTAACGAGTGCTCAGATGATCCTAACAAGTGACAGGACCACATTTTGAAAAAACCTCTGTTATGGTGATTTTGTAGATTAGATGCAAAGTGAAAGTATTCCTTCCTTTGATGTTCCTGGCTGAAGTGCTTCCTGTAGGAAGTCCCCTTCCACACACACATATCCACCAGAAGGCTGTCGTTTCTAACAGGTTATAAGGGCAGTGGCTACATGCTCATGTCAGAAATCACAGATACCTTTTCTGAACAAAAGCCACCAAGTAGAAATATTTCTGTCTTCCTTGATCTCAAATGCAAACGGAGTGTAAAGTCTTAGAGTTCAAGAGAGAAATTACCCAAAAGGAAATTTCTGATCTTCAGTATGTTCTCCTCATTGGGTTTCTCTAAGAATTTACTGTTCTTTCACAAGGAAACAAAAATGCTGGTTCTCTAAGAAAATGTTGACTCACTGGTGAGATTAACAGAGTAACCTGTATTAACAAGAAATGCTATCATTATACATTAAGGATAACTATTTTTGTGATAAGTAAAATTTAACTTTCCATTCAAAACTTTTTGTTGCCTTATAACTTGATCACTTTGAAGTCATTTTCAAGTAATGCTTATCAATCATATTTAAACCCTTTCCTATTAGAAAGTAAATCTTAACAATAAATCATTTAGCAAATTTTAATTTTACAAGCTGCTCCTCAGAAGATAGTTTCATTAAAAAAATTGGAGATATTTCCACTTGATTTATATTCATGTTATATTTTGTCAAATGGAAATGATGTTGAATTTAGAGTGGTAAATCTTGGATTCCAATCTCATAGTTAATACCTATGTAATCTCAAGAAAATCTCTCAATCCCAGAGAGCCTCAGTTTTCTAATCTGTGAAAAGGAGATAATATTGCTTGCCTTTCCTATTTCCCAAAGTTGCTATGAAGATCAAATGAGAATTAATGTAAAAAGGCTTTATGAATCATAAAGCATTATAGTATTACTTCTATTTTTAAATCACTTGAACAGGTCTAGAGATACTTTCTATCATGAAACCAATTTTAATTATAGTAGTAGTTGAATATATCAATCTTGACCTTTAGTCTAAAAAAGTTTAAAAAGCTATTTCAGAGTTAAGTGAATATGCCTTGACCTATAAACACAATAAATAAGATGAGATATAATTGTTCTTTTTCCTTCTGTCTTATTAGCATGTAATCCAATGACTGGTTGATATTTACATTAAGAGAAAGTCCTAATTGTCCACATTTTGATATTCTATTCGGGCCATTGCATAGATGTACATAAATGAATATGTAATCATATGTCCAGGGGAGCCTCTTATTTGCCCCATGTAACTCATGCAGAAGAGTCAGCTCCTCTTCATATTTCCCTATGTTTCAAACTGAGGTTTACTTTTTGACATTTATCAATTGCCCCAAAATGAACCCTGTGCTCCAGCCAGTCTTGATTACTTGTGCCTGGAGTATCTGTGAGTGGCATAGAATTTACTGAAGACTTTATAGGGGAAAGAACTGAAGGTTTAGCATCACACTTTCCAGAGCACTGTCACTCAAAGCCTCTTTGTACCACCTTGTTCTCCCCAGTCTGTCCATTCATTCTGCCAGGGAGCATTCACCGCCAGTCTTCCCAGATCCCTGTCTCCTCTAAATCTCTCAACCCTTCAGCAGAGTACTTAAGCCTGGCAGCAACTCTGCAAAACAAAGGGCCATCCTATGAATTACCCTTCCTTAGAAGGCAATGCAGAACTATAAATACCAATTATAAGTAGCAATGGGGAATTATAAATAATGGGGAAAATGGTTTTTTTCTTATTACATTTTTCTCTTTAAAAGTATTTGCTGCCCTAGAAGTACAATATTGATCCCTTCTTTGAGTTTGGGAAGAGAGAATACAAACACAATATTTCCTGGACATCCAGACATCTTTGGGCTCCTCTTCTCCCCTCTCCCATCCTCTTTTCCTAAGGGCCTGGGTGGGACTTTTCTCTGAAGTCCTTTCTGCGACACCTAGTCTTGGTTGGATATCGCACAAACCTCAAGATGACCCTGGTGCTTGGAGACTCTCCATCTGCCTTTGATTCCAACAAGGCAGCATTAGCATGTTAGTGACTGGGAAAGAGTTTACAGCGTGAATTTTAGGCCACGTGTTTATCATACCGTGTATCTACTCCCCATCAGGTAATAAGCGCCCTATCCCCTTCAGGTCCTTCTTGGAGGGTTTGCAATGTCTTTGTAGGAGCGCCACTGAGCTTTTTGTTTTTTCCTCCTCGATGTGAAATATAGCATCTCCTTGGCCTCTTCTGAATTTCTGATCCTAATTCCTGAGAAATCAAGATTTCCTTTGCTGTTGCAGTCTGCCACAGATGTGTGTTATTTGCTGTACTCAAAACAAATAAGGGTTTCTTCTGCCTGTGAGAGCCCATGCATTTTTTTTCTTGAATCTACCACACAAGAACTAAGGTCTGCTTCTTGCCATGTGGTCATATTTTTATCACATTTGTGACCATGCCACTTTCTCTACCAGCAGCAAAGTAGTTAGTGTAGTCTCTAACTAGCACTCCAGACTTGGTGTGGAGATCCTTTCCCCCAAATGAGGGAAACCCACTTACACCATTCCCTGGGATTCTGTCTTTTGAGAATTCAACTTTTGGTTGAGAGGGCTGAGTGACACCTGTATTTACTTTAATTCTCCAATTCCTAACTGTTGACACCATCCCAGACATTATTTCCTCATAGCAACTGGTGTTGCCTTCCTCTCTTTCTTCACCCAAATTAAGCTTCACTCACAGCAAAACTCATGGGATGCACTCTCCAGTGCAGTCTAGATTTCTAGAGTAGTGAACTACTCTCAGCAAGTTGCTCCAACCAGATGTGATTTTTCAAATTATGCTTCATAGCCCCTTGTCATTCAGCATACTACAAAGAGGTCTTTTTATCTTCCTGCTAATTTGTGGTCAGAAAGAAATTTGGCATGTGAATATAGGAAGTTCTCCGCATTACCTGAGCTTTGACTCTTCCGATGTTGCCAGGCATTCTGTCAGGGTAGCATCTGAGGCTTTGAGACCACATATAATTCCTAAGGCTGGAAAACTTCTCATTGATCTTTATCACTCTTCTGCCCTAGAAGCCTGCCAATCCTCTAACATTTCAGTGGCCTGTCTAAACACAGTGCAAAATCCTCTTCAGTTTCTGAAAACGTTTCTGCAGTAGCAGTGGACCAAGGCTTCCTATCTTGGGCTGATAACCACCCTCAGAGTAGATTCTCATTCTCAAGGGAATCCTGTTTTAGCTGATAAATATGGAGGGTTTTAAATCATCCCAAGTATTTTGCTAAGGATCTTCTTTTATCTTCCCCAAAAGACTAATTTTTCTAAGAAGTCATGTGCCCATCGTGGCTGGAATGGATATCAGTTTCTTACCTGCTCTTTCATATAGAGAGTTTCTAAGTCTCACCCACTCCAATAATCTCACTTAATGCTCTGTAAGCCTGAACATCTCATCTCAAACGGAGCATCCCACCGTTTGATCTCAGAGGAGTTACCATAGCTTCTTATCTGATCATGAGCCATGGTCCAGGATCATCATGAACCAGTCTAAACTCCCAAACACCACACATCCTAGCATTAGATAATTGTGGAGAGGACATGTGCACTATTGGTAGTCAGTCCTAGGGTGATTATTTTGTAAGAGATACAACTGGGCGCTGTACCTTAGTTCAGAGAATTGGTTTTTCAAAAAATAAGCTAAGGAATACTCATAGTCTAAAGCTTAATTAGTTTAAGGAAGAAATGGAAAATGTTTACTTACCATGCCCACTTTTTAATGGTAAAAAACAACCATGAATCCTTTAGTCATAAGGAAATTAAAATTGCTGATTAACAAACAAACCCAGATATGGATTTCTCCCTCAGTATTGCTCAGCTCTTGTATTTCTGATAATTTTTACCTTTTATCGAAACCTATAAAATCACAAGACATGGATAATTTTATTTTTATTTAGTAGACTGAAATCTAACCTCAAATTTTCCACACTCAAACTGTATGCATTCTGGCAAGTTAAGAGTTTTGAGCGAATTCTTCCCAAAAGTGATTTCAAATCACAGGAGGATAAGGCTTTTCAGCTGTTTTTTGATACAAAACAAGAGCACTTACTGATGCCCTTTTAAGATACGTAATACCAAGGTCATTTATAGTTTTACACTTTAACGTTTCGGTAAGATGTTTGTTTACTCATTACATTTGTATTACTCTTTATGTCGTTTATCTTTTCTTGCTTGTGTAATATCACTTTGTTCGGTTTATTTTCAAGTATAATGATAAACTGCATTAACATTTCATCTGGCAGAGAGAATGTTTTAGAAGCCAGTTTACTTAATATTGTGATCTAAAAAAGTTTAGCAATAGAATAAATTGTATAATATCTTATGAATTATTTTAATATCTATTTTAAGAATATTTTTCTATAATTTCTAACCTAACATTATTCTCAGTATTACATTTTATTAACTCTAGGGAAGAAGAGCCAGTAACTTGGGGAAGTAATATAAAATAAAATTAAAGCCATTAATTCCCAAGTTCAGAAGAAAATTAGATTTAATGTTGATATAACTGAGACTAAACATTCTATGTTTAAAGTACTTTTCTATAAAGAAATTGGAAATTTGATACAAAAAAAGATTTTGATGTGGATATTGCCATCCATGTTTTTTTTTGTTGTTTTTGGTGGGGGAACGCAGTATGTTAAAATGTAAAGGCATGGTTAATTTCCATAGCCAATGTAAAGTATAAGTAAGTTAACTACGTTTGAAAGCATTAAGTATTTTTTATCACTGCTTATATTGAATTGTTGGTTTGATCAGATGGTAAAGATAAAAATAATGAAATTGATTTTCTCTCTTATATACTGTGACTTTTTATTTAACTTATATTGTTAATACATTCTAGTAACCAAATACAGGATGTTCAGAAGCTGATTTTACAGTATGTACTATAGTGCTAGGAGCTGAGAGAGAGAAATCTTTAAATATGAGGTTATTGAGAGCACATCTCCCTTATTATTGACACCTTAAATAGCATGTTATGATTGCTCATGGTATGCTGAGATTACATGGAATAAAACTGTTTCTGTGGTTGTCTCTTTTCTTTGTTGGCTCTGAATTATTTTCTCTCCTACATTCCATTTCTGCTGTCATTTCTAATAGCTCTGCCTCACCACCATATCCTAAAATATAATGTAGGGACCATGATTACATCTTAATGTTTGTTTGTACTAATGACCCTCCACTTCCAAATTTTAATACAAGGTTAAGAGAGGGATGGATAGATTTAGTAGCTTTTGAACATTAATGAAGGTGTCTTTGCACATTTGCATTAAAATACTAATGCATGTTAAACACAAAATCTACAGTATGATTTTACTTTCATGACAGAATAGAACAAATATTAAATACTCTTTAGGTGGGAGACCATTTAGAAAGAGAGTGGTCTCCATCCCACATCTTGAACTATGAAAGTCAAGAATGTTTTCTCATAAATAGAAAAATCCACCGGGGTTCCTGTTCCTCGGGTCTCCATTTTGATTATAAGTACAGAATGTTCAAAAAGGTTTACTTTTCGTGATTGGGCTTATTATTAGTGTGCATATTTTTGTTTTGTTTTCTGGGGGTTGGGGGAAGGTGGAAGAAATACACATTTAGTGAGAGCTGTTCATTAGCCACCATTGAAGAAGAAATTGAGCTTTAAAGAATCTATCAAAAATTCTCTGGTGAGCCTATTATTACTATCTTGTCTTGAGCCCTTTTTTTAATGACATCTATTATCAGATTGAAATGGCGATTGAGACGCTGCAAAAGTCTGACGGTCTGTCCACTCACAGAAGCTCTCTTCTCAACAGCCATGTAAGTTGCCTCTTCTTCATGTAAACTAATCTCTTGCTTGTTCTGCATGTGTTGCTTGCTTCTAAATGCTTGTTTTATTTATTTACTTATTTATTTTGCTTCTTAACCTTCCTTTCTCAGCCCCTGATAATCTCTGTATCACTTAATGGCTATTTTGAACAGTGGAATGCCTAAAAAAATAAAACCCCAATATACTGCTTTACTAGACTTTTGTACTGTTTTGGTACAGATATAACATTTCCAAGTTAATAGCAAGCTGCCATTTATTTGTAAAAAGTAATTGATGGGGATTTTAAATATTTAAAATTTTCTAGTTTGATATTTATTTACTATGCAGCAAATGGTTGTAATCTGCATCTCTATGACTGAGACAGGGAAACAGCCGTGTCTACTTGTATGTTCAGTAATATTCTTTAAGTGGAAGAAAGATTATTAATGCCAAACCTGTTTGAAAATGATTTACTTACCAGTAAGACTGTATACGATGGGCAGGAAACAACTACCTAGTGGGCTCAGGCCCTAAGACCCAAAGGAAAATGAAACTGGGCCAAAAGAAGAAGTGAGGCTCTAGATAAGCCGTAAAATGCCAATAATTGAGATAAAACAGGATTACTATTACTGTTTCTTGAAGCTTTTAACTGTTATCTGATGCAGCATCACTATAACACTGGTAAGTGTAAGAAGAGTGATGACGGTTTTATGAAACTATAAACATTTTCATCGAATGTTCCAATTTGGGGAAACCAGTGAAAATGCTGATTAAAAATTACTTTGTTACTATGATTTCTGACTATATGGGAAAAAGTTAATAGACCAATGACTTAAATCTGTTTTAGATAGATCATCTGCTAAATTAATATTAGTGACAATATAGTAAGAATTAGAGTTTTCTCTCCCAGCTGATGATGTATTCTTAAATTTAGAGATAAATTATTATAATTTTTAAAATTTTTCTCCATATTTTGTGAATGAAAAGTCCAAAATTGGATCACTCAAATGAAATGAAATATTGTTATTTTTCAATAAACCTATAACCTTTAGCTCATAGAAAATGTTTTCACTATGCTTTTTAAATATCTGAATTTTCAAACATTTAAATTTTATATTCCAACACAATACTAAATACTTCCTTAAGTTCTTACACATTTGTTTTTAGATGAAGTATTTTGTCCTGTTTTCTTTTTCAAGGAGAAGTATCATGGCAAATAAAAACAGGTTAGCCAACTTAGAGAATCTCTGCAATTTTGGTGAAAATTATAGATGATAAATTTTAAAAATAATACATATTTTGGCTGTACTTTGAAACAGTTTGAGGAATATGATTTTTTCCCCTTTCTGAAAATTTGTATACAATATGTCTCTCTTTCATATGTTTCTTAGGTATATCCCTAAGGTGTTAGCATGAGTCTGTGGTTGTGTGAAAAGGCTGATTTACTGTATACTATTAGGGTGTATGTTTGGGGGAGGGAGTGATTGCTAACTGGTGTTTGTATTTTGCAAATGGCAAGTGAAAATGTTTATTTTTAGTCAAAAAAGTGCAGGGACATAAGAAAACACCTGAAGTTTCCAGTTACGTTTTTTTGAAGTTTCAGACTTTTAAGAAATTGTGCTTTGATATTTCATTTTCATTTGAGATATATTTAGTTTAGTAAAATATGTGATATATTTAATTTTAACTTGAATTACCTATCTCAATTTAGAATTTTCATGAACAATAATATAGGTATAAGAACATGTTTTTGGTATACTTTGTTGATTTGTTTGAAACTTTTCAAATATGTTGGGTTTTTTTGAAATTGTTATGCTCTTGTAGAATTCATGAAGTAATATTTAATGTAACGAATGTGTAAATTAAGCTGCGTAAACAACAGATAAAATGTTCGTTACTCCACGGCTTCCTACTTTTTATTACATAGCATGGCAACTCTTCCATACTGTTCACAACCGCCAGAGGCATCTCAGTATATAAAAAGAGTGGGCGTAAATGTTGCTAATGCAGTGACAATCTTTCTCTAGATGTCCTGATTCATTTTTACTACATCTCTGAGGTAGAGTTAAATTCATTTGAAAACACATTTATAGTCAAGTCTTTAGAAATACAAATGATTCTACAGATGGTGTGTAAACAGTGGAGAAAGGATCAGTGTTGCTGCTGACCAGTCAGGTTTCTCTCTCCCTAAACACAAAAGAACATCCTGTTGTCTTTCTGTCCTTGGAAAGTTAGTGATGCTCTTAATTTTTGTTAGATTTATTCAAACAACTGGAATAAGCTACTGCATGCATTCTAGTTGATGACTGCCTGCTAAGGGTATTTTAAATTCTGTTAACCTATTTCATGATTTTCAGTTTTGTAGAAAAATTTTAGTGGAGAGGTTTTTTAAAAAAATGTTGTTAATATTTTGTGTCAATAAATTGTAAGTTATCTTTATCCCTCACCATATAGTATGTAGTATAGAATTATTTGAGGTTTGTGGGATTCTTTAAAGTGGACATGAATGATGATAGTTCCTTGACTTACCAGTTTCTACAAAGCATCAATTTCATTAAGCAAAAAATTAGGAGAAATTATCAATAATTTATATCCTGTATTTACTAGTTTCTAAAGAAGGATCTTAATCATGATTTTTGAGCTGAAAATCTATTGTCATTCTATTTTGGAAAGTGGAATAGATGGATTTCCTATTTTCTCTTTATACTTTTGATTATTCACAGTAATTCAGAAAATTCTTGTTATGGTCAAATCAAATAAATAATCCCCTCTCATTAGGATCCAACTTGATTGCCTTGTTTTTCACCTTTCTTTCTACATATGAGAAGATGGAGTGGGGTATTAAATTTTGTATCCCCTTTTGTAGCATATTCTTACGAGTATTTGGTGGTACTACTCTATTTTTATCATTATCATCCAGATTGAAATGCATGTATAACTGGTCTATTTCATACTCTCTATAGAGCTCCATCTGTGACTAAATACAGTTACACTTAATGCCATGTTTTATTCTATTAACAATATTAACATAATGGCAATTATTTCAGTGGTAGCATCTCATAGGCAGGCAGTAGATGTTTGTTGACAAGTGAAAGTTCCAAGGGAGTAAGGATTTTATATATTTTGTCCATTGATGCATTTCTGGTGCCTAGGACAGTGCCTCGTACATAGTAGATACTCACTAATATTTACTAAATGAATGAACATAAGAAACAAGTAATAGAATGGAACGGACACTATCTTACCTTCAGTATTCTAAGTACCTTTGTCAATCACATGTGCGTTTATTTTGGGACTCATACATGCATTGTTTTATTATCAAGTATGCTTCAATAGGTGTATGTGTGAACATTATTGGTAGAGTGGTCTTCTCCCTGCATACCATTTGAAGGAAAGAATATGTGGTCACTCTATCATTTCCCCTGTGCAACCTTCAGGTTAAGAGCAGACAACTTTTTTTTTCCTCCAAACAATTTAATCCTTTAAAAAATTATAGCCAAGCATATCAAATATCTCCTTGTATTTTAGAATGGTACATTTGATTTAGCTTTACAGAATTCAGTCTATTAGTATAATAATTTTTTTATTTCTAAATTTTTTGTGTGTGAAGATGCTATGGGTAAATGATATATGGTCTGCCTAAATCAAATTAGGATATCTTAATTCTCCTCATTGCAGACTTAAGTTTACTTTACACTTCTTCTCAGTTGTAATTAGAATAAATTGACATTTAATGGTTATATTGTATCCAATTTGGGATATTTTAGATTGTAAGTTTGAATGCAGCAATGTTCTTAAGTTAATTGTTCCCAATTTTCCACATAATGTTCTTAAGCTTGTGCATTTGTTTAAAACTCCATTTAAAGTATATAAAAAGCTTTAGGCATTTACTTTATATGTTTTTTACAATCCGGCGAATAATTGTTTCATGATTTTTACTGGTTTTAGCTACCGGAATATATTCAGCTCAAAGCAAAACCTTGTTTTATACCCTTTCTCCCTTGACTTTGCTGTATTGTAAATATAAGTTATGACAGAAATCAGACCTGTCAAAATGCATATCATCAGTGAACTGAACTTAAAATGAATCCTA
Organism: Tapirus indicus; assembly: GCA_031878705.1. NCBI lineage: Eukaryota > Metazoa > Chordata > Mammalia > Perissodactyla > Tapiridae > Tapirus > Tapirus indicus. Next base: position 62,117,923 of record CM062927.1, on the reverse strand, counting down.
ATGGATAATAATCCATCTGGGAAAAAAAGCCAAATGTTACATTTGGATGTTAATTGGGGAATGCAATATGTATTTTTTTATTTGTCAATCAGTATTTCCCTTTGGGAAAAATAGGAACTGTTCATCTTCCTTAATCTACCCTGATTAATACAGATTAAATGAAAAGGTTGAAAGATGCAATTATCTTGGTTTCTACCTTTATGTGAATTTATGTGAGTTCATTAGTAGAATAATCAGGTTTTAAAGATAAAGGTTAAAAGTTCCTATGATATTTTATGGGCTTTTAAAATCATAAAAGTAAACAAATATTTTATAAGACATTTTATAAAAGAGAAAAAGAAATAGTAATAGTTTAGTTCTGAATTACTACCTGTTAAGGGTACTGAATTCTAGTGTCCGAATACATTTTATTAAAGACGAAACCCAAGGAAACAATATATCTTATAACGGGCACTAACTTCCCTTGGGCAGCACATGGAGTGTATGCCTTTAGGTTACACTTAACTGCCAAGTTTCTTTTACAGTAAAATTAATCGTTTCTTATACTATGTTTTAGACTCAAATGTCTGATTTACAATTTCATCACTGTGTCAAAACTTGAGGGTTAAATACTGGCATATATAATGCAGACTATAATCCCCAGCTAAATCTCAAAGTCTTATCTGGTACGTCCTAAATCAATTTCCACTCACAGTGAGTTTCTAGAAGCACTACTCCTAGGTGGTACAGTTGTTGGCAGGCTTCCTAGCTGGAACAGTCATGGCTGCAGCAGAGCCACCTCCATCCTTCAGGGCTTTTACCTCCACTTAACCTCCTCTGCTCTTCCAAAGTGATCTCCAGGCTTCTGGCAAGTTCCTCCTCCTGCAAACAAGGGACAGGGAACAAATATACCTTGCTACTGTCAAAGTTATAGTCACCAGAATACCCACTCTTGTGGAATTTTTCAAATCAACTAATGATTATTTTATTTATATATATGTATAAAATACGTTATATACATATATATGTAAATATATACATACACATGTAGATGTGTACACACACATACATATATATATATATGTTACAAATAAAAGATTTTTAAAAACTGGTTTAGAAATGAAGAAGAATCTTTAAGAATGTAAAACTATATAATAAGAACAATCAGTTTGCAAAACAGTCCAGATTATTTGACTTGCTTAGCTATTTCAGAGGACCACATAGCCAGTCCAATAAAAGCTTCATTTTCTCTGAATTGTTCGTTTGGGGCTTGAGTAAATCATATAGGCTTCTGAGCATTTTAAGCCAATTTTTGCTGTAATCTATTTCTGTGAAAAATTTTCTTTAAGGATGTTCTGATTAACTCTTTTACATATGTAAACATACCTTTGGTTTCAGAATATCTTAATATTGAAGCTTAATATTTGTACTAGTTTTCACTTTTATAAAAGGCAATTTATGATAGTTTCCTTCAAATATTTTATTATTGGATTTGCTTTTTCAAATTCTTTTATAAAATTTTTTATCTACAAGACAATTTACTTGATTATGATAAATTAGTAAACTCATTTTTAGATATTTCTGTTTACTTTTAAATAATTAAATATTGCAAGAAGGCTGGTAAACAGTTAAGGTGGTTTACAGAAATTTTCTATTTGTATCTGGTTAATTAAACAAATTATTTTCATTTGCTTTATATCTAAAGTATTTTACATCAGGTCTATTTTTCTTATTTACATGCTTTTGGTTATGAAGTTCATGTTGTGAAGTTGATTATTTTCCATTTCTGAGAAAAGAATGTCTTTTAAATTAACATTTCCTATATAGAGATATATTCTGCTCGTTGCCAAAGGAAGAAATATTTGATTTTTTTTTTTTTTTTTGGTTAAGAAATCATACTATTTTGGCTTTGATAATATGCATTATTTTATGAGGATACATAGACATACAGACGTATCTTTAGCATTTTTAACTTACACATATTGTATGTTCCATCCTTGTGGATATGGACACTTCATTAGTTCAGTTGCAGAATATTGCTGTTTTTCAAAAAATATTTACAGTTTTTATATGTTTGCCTTTCTGGGAATTTTTTTTCTTAGTGTTTTCTTTATATTCCTTGATCTCATGGAGTTGAATTCCTCAAAGGATATTCCTTTCTATATTTTTATCTTCTACATTTCTATATTGTTAATATGTTAAGAATACCAATGGAAGCCTCTATCTAGTATATGTACATGAAACAAGAGCCAGCACTTTTGTGCAGTGTGGTTCACCAGAGCCACCTTGCACCATTCGCGCGAGGAATCAATGCTTTCGGATCCTAGTCACCTTACTGAGGCTCGTGGATGAAATATGTGAGGCAGGTTTGTGTTGCCGCATTTGTTGTTTCCATCAGCTGTGTTCGTAATCAACAAAGTCTTAAAATTTTAAAAGAAACACTAAAGAGACATCCTGACCCACTGTTGTAGGTAGAATACTGGTCTCAACCTTAATAACTTGGTTTCCCCATCAGTTTACCTCCTCTCTTTTACACTAAATGAATATGTATAGGTAAATTTATTCTAGGTGTCGTTTAGAATACTCAGAAATCATATGTGAGTGCCCCTGGAAAACTTGTTTACTGACAGTAAGGTTACAGATGATTTATATTAAAAGAATTCTTTAAAATTTTTTTTGTCATTATAAACATGAATGTTTATATTGTGTAATCTTTTAAAATTTTTCTAGGGAAGAGTTGTATATGTTACGGAGGCAGTAGGGATGTTTAGATGTACATATTCATATGTATATGTGGTGCATAGAGAACTTTAAGTCTTCCTGACCAGAACATGAGTTTTGTTTTTTGGGTTTTTTTGGTGAGGAAGGTTGGCCCTGAGCTAACATCTGTAGCCAATCCTCCTCTTTTTACTTGAAGATTGGCCCTGTGCTAACATCTGCGCCAGTCTTCCTCTATTGTTTTGCATGTGGGTTGCCACCACAGCATGGTGTTTTTAATGAGTGGTGTAAGTCCACGCCCAGGATCCAAACCCACAAACCCCAGGCTGCTGAAGCAGAGTACGCCGAACTTAACCACTACGCCACTGGGCCGGCCCCCAGAACATGGATTTTATTTTTAAAAGTACTCTGCTCTGTCTTGTATGGTTGGTGGCCATATTTTCTAAGCCAACATCAGTATGGGTTTAATGACATAAGTTTAATTACATAAGCATCATATAGGAATATTTGAAATTAAAATGGTTCAGGAAAACACACTTGTCATGGTTAAAGGCAGTAATTCTGAAAATATTTTTAATGAGTTTTTTTATTAAGAATCTGAAAGTTCAGGTTCTGAGTTTGATCACAAATCTAAAAGTACGTAAGCAAAATGGAGAAATGCTTTAATTTATTTCACTATCCATATTATCATTTTTGGGATAAGATTGTAAATTCCTAGAGGACAGGGTGAGATCACGTTCATTTTTGCATCATTAGGTGCTTAGTGCATTGCCTGGATCATAGTTGATGCTCAGTGAACGAATTCATTGGCTTCCATAACTTGTATTTAACTTCAGTGGCATATAAAATATCAACTCTTTATGATACCTCTTATATGTGGCATGAAAATTTTGTTGAGACAAGTAACGTGAAATCTTCGCTGCTTTTGTGGAAATAACTGGTATACGAGTAATCAGGAGCCGTGTGTTGGAAAGCAGACTCAAGCACTGAGACAATATGGGATCTTAAGAAAGTCATTTAAATCTATTTCAGTTCTCTTTTTGCAAATAAGTAAACGAACAAATGAGTAATTTAATTTGCTAATGTTAGAACTCAATAATATAACCTAGGTTAGATTTTCTGAAAATGTCTTACACATTCTATACTTTAAAGATCATTTTTTAAATATACACAGAGAGACACTGTAAAATGGGAACTATAGACTAAGAAAATATTGCTTTCCCAGCTTCCCTTGTAGCGTGTCTTTTAAAATTATGAAAAAATCATAGTTTCGAGGTAGAAAGATTCAAATGATTGTGTAAATCACTTGTATAAATGACTGTATAAATCATTCCTTTTCATTACACATAATTTTTTTTTATCAGTGTCTAGTGAGTTTGCTTCCTTCTGGGGAAGAAATGACTGAATTTTTTCTTTTCTGCTTGCAGAATTTGTCCCAGTAGATACCATTATTATATTATCTTGTGTGAGTAAATTAGATAAGTAAATTAGAATTCTATAAAAATGAATAGAACCTTAATATAAAACTCATACAAGGCAGCCTGCTGTTCATGTGTTATAACAAACCAATGCTCAAGACATATTATGTGCCATGCTGCTAGATTTGGTAACATGTTTTGTTCTGTAGCAATTATAAATTATATTTATGACCAGTTATGGGATTATTTGAATTCCCTGGAGAAGTGTTTGTACAGGGAAAATTAGTATGTCTTTACATGTGCTTGAATGTTTGAAGGAATGGACATGGTCTGAGGTCATAAGTGATGTTCAGCTATTTACATTTGAGTGTTTTTTCAAAGTCAGATTATACTGGCCTCTGAATTACAACCGTTTACCCTATTACAAGACTTGATTGAGATCTTCTAAGTATTTCTGTATATTGTAGTTGCAGTGTCTTGTAGACATTTTGGTAAATTATATGATTTCTCTGTGTTTTTACTCTGTCTCATTTGTACTAGCTCCAGTGGCTGTTGGACAATTACGAGACAGCAGAAGGAGTGAGCCTTCCCAGAAGCACTCTATACAACCACTACCTACGACACTGTCAGGAACACAAACTGGACCCAGTCAATGCTGCTTCTTTTGGAAAACTAATAAGGTCAATTTTTATGGGTCTACGAACCAGGAGATTGGGAACTAGGTTAGTACTAAAAAATAAGATAATAAACTAATCTCTCTTTTTCAAACTAGAGCAGTTCAGTATATTGTTTGAGCAAAAGTACTTAGTTATAGATTACATATAAAAAATACAGAATGAGTTCAGTTTATAAAATCCCTCAGGAAAAAGAAAGATCATTATTCAACGAATACTACCAAACCAAAATATGTGTTGTCCCAAACGTCAGCTGAGCAAAGCTTTGAGAAGAGCTCATTCTCAACTCACATAGAAATGAGCAGACCAAACTGTCAATTCAAGATTTACTTATGATCCTTTAAAATTTAATATATATCACTACTTTCTCTTTTTGAAAATAACTATACTAAAGATGATAAGTAAAGTGACATAGTAAATGGAAAACTATGCATCTCTTGACTCTTGCAAAATTACATGGAAACTTCTTTATAAATTGCTCTTCTATTTGAATAGAGTAAGAAATTAAAGCTGAGTTTTTCATTTCATTTCTGAAGACCAATTAAAAATCATTTGGTGAACTTGCAAAATTTGGGTGTTTTAAGCCCTCAGTAATGACATGGTCTTATTTAACCTCTGGTTAGCCTTTTTTACACTCTTGATTGTGAAACCATACATGTATAGTGTCATTGCGTGGAAGCCGGTAACGTGAAGAAGACCCTTAGTTTTTCTCTTTCCTTCCTTTGGAAATAGATATGAGTGTTTTTACTAATCAAAATATGATGGAAATAATACTTAGAACTGTGGAGCTTCATTTTTGCCTTTCTATAATTTTTACAAATTGTCATAACAAATATTTTAAGTAGCTGGGTGAAAAGATATGGATGTTTTTGATTTCCTCAATCTTACAGAAATCAGTATTAAAAAGTATAAAAATAAAGATGCCACACTGTATAACATTAGATGATATACCTTTTATTAGTTATAAGTCACAACTTCATAGTATTTTAGTAAAGAGTTTTTAATAGTCTTAATAAAATAAACAGAGCCTTAGTAATTGACTTCATTATAAATTTATACTGAAAAGAGGAGTGAGTGTGCCAGTTTTTTGTGATTTACAAGGTCTATATGTATTCAAGGCATGAATTATTCCTTTCTGTGGCATTTCACGTGATTGCGCAGCTTTCAGATTGCTGGAGGTTCAGTTCTCTCATAAATATATTTTCTTCTACCTATGCTTCAAAAGATAGTATATTTTAAACTAGAGAATATGATTGTCTATTCAGACTAAAGGAACTAGCTTTCAGTCCCTTGAAAAGAGCTTTTTGTTTCTCTAGTATTTTTTTTTTCCAGAACCAGGAAAATCATTATTTGGGGACCTACCCTACTATCTCCTAGCTCAGTTGTGCATACTGTGCCAATATTTTGAGACTCTGGGCTTTATTCAACATTCTAATAGCTGTATTGTTGTGCTTCTTTTGTTACTGAAAGAGATTTCAATGGGTCCTATTTTGAGGCTCCATTCAAACCTTGAAACACATCTTTAAAATAGAAAGGGACAAAATTGGGGTTGTTTGGGTTTGTGAATGAGTAGAATCCATACTCTGTAAGTACATGTTGCAGTATTGCAGCTTTTACTTTTCTGGTGTTCTCCACCCCTCCAACCCCCCACTATGTAACAATTATGTCGCCTGTTCCTTTTAAAATTGTGTGTAGTGTTTGCAGTTAGGGATGGAAAGCAAAGCCTTGAAGAATAAGGAGAAAAGAAATCCTATGGGGAAAGTTTAAACAAATGCTGTGTTGTGAAGATAACAGAATTCTAATATAGAAAAACGGACAATGGTAGGGGTTGAGGTACCAGAGATTCTTTCTACCATGGAAACTGTTTTAGCATTCACTTTCTGCTCTAACCCAGGGAACAGAAAGAAAATCAGTATCAATCATGAGGCAAACTAACTCAGATACCTTTCTTTTTAAGCAAACTGTATGCAGAACTGTTATTTTTCCATTAATAAAACTATCTGGTGAATTCATTCAAATCAGAACCAGACATTTTCTCAAGTTTTTGGAACTAAGTAAAAAGTAAGTCACCATGTTTCTAAACAAAGGCAAATCGAAAGATACCTTTTGTTAGATCCCATTTCCAAATTAAGTTTAAGCAATGGGACATGAGCATCTCCAATGAAATAGAAAGAACCATCTCCCCACCAACCCAACCAAAATGCTGATTTGTAGGAAGCTGAAAAGAAACCAGACACTTCATCTATTGTGGGGTCTCATAAGAGAGACATCAGTTTACTCTGGAGCTTTGTCATCAGCCAAGTCCCCTGGTTAATGTCTTCTGCTTCCCACCCTACCTCTACTCCCTATGGGAGAGCCTACTAATTGGCTGTGTGGTATTTTTTATTTTTTTTCTTTTTGCTCTATTCTGCAGTTTAGGAGACAAGATCTAATTTTTGAAACTGGAAGGCCTTTCTTTATAGGCGTTAAGTTTTCATACTGATTTATTTTGCTGAATAAATGTAGGTATTCAGATGCCCTCCCTACCTTTTTTTTAAAACTAGCAATATTATTTATATAATCAGATTCTAATATCTTTACAAATAAATAAGGTTCATCTAATACATGTTTTTTAATCTTGGAAGTAAAAGTCTGTTCTGTTTTTATATAAAATATTTAATCCACACTCCTCTTGCATTTCTTTTTGTAAATGAAAGAAAAAATTGGAAAGAGCACTGATGTCTTGCTATATATAAACTTGTTAAAAACTACTATTTTTCTCTTTGCAAAAATTTACATATTTAAATGGTTTTTTTGCAAGAATTTGCAAATTTCATTCAAAGCAAAACTTTGTCATTTCTAATAACAAACATGATGTTTCTCATGAACACAGGGAAATTGTGACATTTTTATTCCAAGTGAAAATTGGCCATTTTCATAGAGAAATTTCCCCATGTCTGTTGTGACACATCTTATTCAGCCTGCGTAACTGATATGACTCCATAAAAACAGAAACTAATAAAATATGTTTTAAAATCAATAGATTAAATGCATGCTTCTTTTGTAGGTTTCAAAATATTAAATAATAGACTTCACCACAACATCTTGTATCAATGTAGTTATCTTCATCATTTCTACAGTAATAGAACTAGAAAAATGCAGAACTTATCCAAGACAGTAGAATTAAGATTTTTTTCTGTTTTTTTCTATATAACCACTTTATAATAAACTTCTATTTAGTGTGCAACCCTTATCCTGTTAATGAATTTTTATTGGCTAGAATTTTTTTCCCACCATTACCCCGTCTAAATTAAACTTAAAACATAAATTTGAAGGTGAAATGTAACTTAAATGGAATAAATGGACTATTTGACAAATATTTAAGTAAAAATTTATAAGGAAAGATTTTTCTTAGGACCTTGAGCTGATTGATTCAGAATCTTATTTTGATTCTTCAAATGTAGCCACCGTAAAAATATACAAGTATCCAGAACAGGTAAATCATAAATATACAATATTAACATGCTGCTTTTACCTAATTTTTCCAAATGTGAACTTAAATGGCCATCCTGTATGATTAATATTGATTTGACTGACTTTTCATGTCTCTAATGTTTGTTGTTCTTTTATGAAGAGGAAACTCCAAGTACCATTACTATGGGATTCGTGTCAAGCCAGATTCCCCTCTTAATCGTCTGCAAGAAGACATGCAGTATATGGCTATGAGACAACAACCCATGCAACAGAAACAAAGGTAGACTCTGGAATTATCACTGACATGTCAAAGCTATGTATTTCTTTAGATGTTTGGTCAACTTTTATCTGAACAAATAGAACAAATACCTAAATGTGCAAGAATTGTCACTATTGTTGTCATCCTTTCACTATGGAGAGTTCTCAAATATGATTTAGAATTTCATTCATCCTATCTATTTTCCAAATCTTTTAAAATTACTTATTGGTCAGCCTGTTTGGCCCTTTTTAAATTAAATGTGACATCCCAAACTATTCAGACAAGGAAATGAAACACAAAACATAAGGAGCATCCCCAAGCAAACACCAACTGGAGAAACTTGTGGTATTCGTGAATTTCTTACATGCTATTTACTCGTCCCTCAAGTCATTCTTTTTGACACAGTATAAATTCTTACAGAATGTTTGGGACTTCTTACATTTTCTTTGAATCTAACTTTCATAGACATAGAATTGTAGGTATTAGAGCTGTAAGACATCTCAAGCATTCATGAACGGATGGATGGATGGATGGATGGATGGATGAATAGAATCATAGATCTTAGAACTGAAAAATACTTCAGTCTAGTCTGGCCCCACAGCCTTGTGACAATCAAAGCATTAATAGCCCTGTTTTTCAGATAAGTCCCAGAGAGGTTAAATGATTTGCACAAGCCCATAATGTCACATAGCCAAGGGCCTTCTAGTCTCGTGTGACTTAATATCACAATTGGGAGTAAATAAAGTAAAAAAATCTCTCCCTCTTTGCCAGGATAGCTCAGTGATGACAGTAGTTATAACTTCTCTTTTCAGTTGAGCATGCAGAATTAAGTAGGAGAAAGGAGGCCTACACATAGGTAGTCAGATGATCTGCATCAGTCTGCCTAATCCATTGATCTGGGATGACTAGTTGCCTTGGCCAGATCTCCTCCACATCCATACTAGCTTAGTCAGAAGCATTAGCTCTAAGTCACAGCTGGAGAAAGAATATATGACACAGTAGTCCTGTATCTATTTAGTCAGCAGTCACTGAGTCTCTACTAATGTGCTAGGTCCTGAAGTCATAGTCCCTACCTCTGAGGAGTTAAGAAATTAGAAGGGGAGGCACATGGGACTTTTTTTTTTAAAGTAATGCAATCTGAGAAGTGCTAAAATAAGGCTTTGATCAAGGAACTATTTGAATACAGAGGAATTTTCAGCAAACTCTGGGAGAAGGACTGGGAAGTTTTATAGAGAAAGTGCTATTTGAGTAGGGACTTAGAGGGATCACAAAAAGAGAGGAACATTCAGGCAGAAGGAATAACATAAACAAAAGCACTGAGGGGTCAAGTCTGTGATGTCTTTGGTAAATGCTCTGTGATTTGGTGAGGTTGGTATTGTAGGAGGAGAACTGAGAAGAAGGTTGAGTAGTTTAGTGGCAGATGAGATTTAAAAAATAGATGTCCAGAGGGGAAGGGGGGGGAGGAAGGCAAAAGAGATAATTAGGCACGTGTGTGTGGTGATACATTGTAATTAGTATTTGAGTGATGAACATGATATAATCTACACAGAAATGAAATATAATGATGTACACCTGAAATTTATATACTGTTATAAATCAATGTTACCGCAATAAAAAAATAACTGAATTAAATACCAAAACCAAAGTAGTTTGGATGGTAGATTAAAGGATTTGGTTGTATGTGAAGCTGATAAATTTGTTCTTTGTGCAGAACATAGCTTTGAAGCTGTGTAAGGCTTTGAAGCAAAACAATGAAACTTGCAGATTTTTTCTAGAGAGATGACTTTTTGATTTTGGGCAAGACATATTTAATGGGATGAGACTGGAGGTAAAGACACTTGTTACGTGGTTTTAACACAGTCATAATTTCTAGTGTAAGTGTTCCAGACTGAGCAGTCAGTTCAAGATTGGCTGTTGTGTAAAAGTATCTTAAGGGTTTTAGATTTTTAATTTACAGATTCTCAATCTTAATTTTTAAATTGCAGACCCCTATTTTTTGAGGTATAGTCAGTGAAATATATTAAGAAGGGCCTTGAAAAAAATATTAAAATAAGTTAGGACCTTCTCTTATATGGTTGGAGATAGAGTTTGTGTGAGTTGTAATAAACTGTTGTTGTTTGGGGTTATGATTATTTTTTCCACCTGTTAGTGGCAACACTTACAGCTTTTACTTTCTGGTGTGGTGTCTGCACTCATGCATAGCAGCACTGAACAGTGGAGATGATGGTGAGATCAAGAAAATAAAAGTTTGATTCAAAAATAACATATATTCAAATTTAAATATGAACAAAAACTTGATAAATTGCACCTAAGACAGCTGAAGTCTACTTCTTCCTGTGATTTGATTGCAAAGAATCCAGCAAGTTTTCATGGAAATGAAAGCCTTCAAGGAACATTTTTTATAAAAACCCTAGCTTAGGTAAGCAAGACCTAGGACTTAACAAAGGTCTCCTGGTGAAACAGATTCCAGAGCTATAAAGGTTAATAAGCCATGAAAACCCTGCAGTCTCGGTATAGTAGTCATTGCTTTTAGAATTAGATATAATATGGATGTATTTAAGAAGTGATATAAAATTCTCAGTAATATTTATAAATTGTGCTGACTTTAGTGTTTGCTTTCTTATGAAATAAGAATGTTCGATAACCAAAGAAAAACTGAAACTTCCTAATTTTTTTTTTAATTATAAAAGTTTTGGATTATGGACAATTGCTCTTGGAATGGTGTCTTGCTAACTGATTGCAGGGTTAGTGTTATCAACTTCACAGACCCTTCGTTGGGATGAGCCAGACAGACGGAGGTTTGTTGTCTCTCTGAAGGATTCTGTCAACTGGCAACATGGATAGGCCTTAAGTGAAGCCAGTTATCCCAATGCACAGAAACACTTGGACAGGAGAGGAAGAATTTCTCTCCCTAAGTCTGGGTGTAAGAGTTAAGAGTATTTGCTGAAAATAGTGGAAAAAGAACTTATTGTATCATTGTTTTATGGCTTATAAAATAAGATGATTCTAAAACTCAAATGATTCTGTTGAATATAATAAAATTCACACTGGAAGAGACTGACATTCTCTTGTTAAAATACAAGTGGCATGTGAAAGGTTTAAAATATATTATAGCCAGTACTAGTATTTAATATTTTAGAATATTCAAATTGTTTAAATGCCTCAAGGTTTGTTGTATGCATTTATATGTGCATGTCTTCCATAGTATAAATTTACACATTTCATGTGTTCTTATAGTAAGAAAATTCAAGTATATGCAGTGATTATTTTACCAGTGAAAGTGAAGTTTTGGAGCTCAATTTGTACATTGTTCTGTTAAGTTTGGGATCATAGTACATAGTTGTAGTAGTAATAGTGATTATTGTTTTGTACAGCTTCATAATTTTTAGAGCTCCTTTACATATGGTATCTTATTTGAAGATTTGATAGGGTAGTAGAGGAAATTTCCAGTTATCTACAAATCATGTTCCCAGCAACACTACCACATGGAACATAGCCATGAGTCTAGAAATAAATGGAAACAGCTTCTGATTGCAAACCAGTTGTCACAGAGCCCATAGTTTAGTTCAATTGAAAAGATGAAGCCATCCTCAAGCCATTTACCTAAAATAAAGGAGCACATTAGAGCCCACTTGATTCACAGGCGATCATGAGATATAATAGCTGGCAAGAAGGAATATAAGTAGACAAGGGTCTTCTGTTTACTTTTGGGTTATTCAACACAGCAGTCTGTGCACATTCAGTGAAGGGGCAAAGAGACCTAGGCACTCCAGTAGGCCCTTTGAGTATCATTCTAGGAACCAGAATCTAGTCTGACATAGTGCAATAACTGTTTTGCTTATTGATGACATTATAGGTAATCAAGAAGAGGTAAAGTACTCTGGTTAAGGAAGCACATGAATGTGTAATAGTTGTTTTTTAAATGTCTTCTCTTGAAAATATTTCATATGAAAATAACTTCTACACTTAAATGAGGTAATCTTCAGTTTTCAAGGAAATTCACTCATGTACTAATCTGCTTACCCTAATTTAGACAATAAAAATATTAGGTTATTATAGAGCAAAAAGGAGATCAGTAATTTTCAGCTCTACAAACTAAGTAAAAATGTTTGCCGCAATTTTTTTAATATTTAAAAGAAGCTCATAGGGAGTGTTGGCACATATGTTTTAGTATTCTTCCAAATCCTAGTAGCAAAAGTGGTGGCAGAGAGCCAAGTGCTTTTGACAATGTAGTTGGCTGTATTTGATCCCAGTAGCCATTCTCAAAATATTAAATTGCATTTATCATTCCTTCAAAAAATACATAACAACCTACAGTTGCGTATAGAATGTACTCATCACATCTAAAAGAGATATCACAGACTCATAGAATGGTAGAGCTGGAAGGAAGAGGTCACCTAGTCCAATTCATCCTCTAGATGGGTAAACAGAAGTCCATAAAGGGTCGATAATTTATGCAGGATCATATAGCAACCAGGACTAGAACCCAGTCCTCTTGTCTTTATTCTTATAAGAATTCCACCCTTAAAGAAGTAAGATAACCCAACAGAAACATACACGTTATAAAATTTTTACATATGAAATAAGGGGAAAAACCACACTTTAGTATGTTCCAAATAAGTGAGGACATGTGCCACTTCCTGCCTCTTTGAGTGGTGTCTTCACAGGAATTGGTTCCTGTGAAAAAAGGAACCTTCGAGGCACTGAGGGGAGGGAAATAGAGGCCAACTGAAAAGATGGTACAGCATTATTATGCTATGTGCAGTAGAGAAAAATATTTCTTTAAGAATAAGGCTGTTTTGGAGAAGAAGGAAGCCTGGCAATTGGGCAAGTTTGGCTTCCATTTCTTTATACCTCTAGGCCAGTGGCTTTCAGCTGTGACTGATGTTAATGGTTCATCATTCCTCTCTTAGACCAGGAATTCCCTGGGGTCGTTACAGAGCTGAACATCTAGGGCTGGTAAATTGCTCTGAGGCAGCTGAGGGTGGCAGGAGTCTTTAGTGGGAAGATGATCAGGTGTCTCTGCATTTGGCTTTTGGAGACAAATAAGAAATCTTGGCACTGAGGAGGTTATTGCTGACTGTGCCCTTGCAGCAGTCCCTGAGGTAAAGATATTTTCCACTGAACGTAGGAAAATCATAAATCATCACAATTCAGTAATTATTAACTATAGTAATTCATGTAAAGTTTGTTGATAGTAATAGTCACCACTTACCCGTCTGATGAACATTTATTGAACATTTAAATGTTCTTCAATAAGCATTTTATATGCAAGGTCTTATTTGGCAATTATATTGCTATTTCCTGATAAGGAAACTGAGGCCCATTTAATCTTGCTATGCGCATGAGGCTAACTAATTAAATTTTTTTCCTAGATAGAGCCTCAGAGGCCCTTTTTTGTTTTTGTTGCTGTTTTGGCATCAGGCAGAGTCAGGTTGTCATTCTCCAAATAAAGGAGGATTGGAGGCATCCCTCTGAGATCAGTTTAACGGAAAGGGCCAGCTGGAGATAAAGGAAGTGTCATGCATATTTGTAGCAAGAATATATCAGTTCTATACAGTTAACCCTAAGTTACCTATGCTAAGAGGACTCAGTGAAGAAATTCATGAGATAAGGGAATCGTGTCTACCTCTTTCAACATCTAGGTCCATTCTCAGCACCTAGAAGGCCATTGAGCACACTGTCAGTGCTTAATAAGTATTTGTTAAATGAATGAATGATCTACAGCTTTTATTTTAGCGAACAGCTTCAGCTTCCTCCTTTCTCTACCTCTCCCACATTTTCTCCTAAAACTGCTGCAAATAATACAACTACTCCAATTTGAATTTAATTTTCCCCCACTCCTTGCCCAGTTATAGATGTAGAGCTAATGAAGAGAACAGATACCATGAGAGCCACCAACAAGAATTGAAGAGATGGAATAACTATCATTAACCAGCAGGGTTGATGTTAGAAGTCATTTAGATATAGACATATTCAATGTGACATCGAGTCAGTTACTATTCTGAAAGAATGGCACTCTTAACACCACTATTTTCTTCTGATCTGTTCATGTTTATATCATTTGGTTCATTTCAGACCTCAAACCATCTGAAGATTTTCTGGGACAGTTTTTCCAAAGAGAATCTCAAGATTCCAATAAAAAAATTTTAGCCTCTTTCCCGGATTATGAGCTCAACATTTAGATTTGTTCAGACAAATCAAGTGATTGTGTCCATCCTAGAATTATAAACATAATAGTGATTCCATTTGCCTATACAGTTCAGATTTTGCATGTGCATTTTTCATCTGCTTCAAAAGGACTTTTCCAAATGTTTCTTTTAGTCTGTTGAAAATCCTTCCACCTGGTATGGTTAGTTCAGTGTTGACATGTGCCATTGGCCTCCTTCAGTGTCTGTACATGTGAGATTATTGACAGAATTAGGTATTATTTTACAGTAGAGTTACAGCTGTCCAAGTTCTAAATAACAGCTATGACTAACCCCATGGGGGAAGATTCTTAATAATTTTCCAAGTTTTCTGTGTTAGTGACAGGTTTCATGCATTCACTTAACTATTAAAGCATTAGAGTTTCTTTGATTTCTTAATCATTAGCAACTTGAGCTTTGATTGCCCATGGAGTTGCAAGCTGTTAAAATTATCATTTCCCTCCTACTAATTTTGAAACCAAGAGCTGTTTCCTCACTTGATGTAGTACAGGTCTTTCTCAGAGCACACAAAACTCAGAAGCACTAAGAATCTACTATAAGAAAATAATCTAAAAATAATGAATTTATAAAATAAATGGAATTAAAGGGAGATAATACTCTTAAATACTAAAGAGTTCAGTTTTTTAAAAGGATTCAACATAGAATATTTTTTTCGGTAGAAAGCATCTCTCTCAAAAACCAATCTGTCTGGTTTTTACAAATTATTGTTTAAATGATGATTATTTTATAAAGAATGTAGAGAAGCAGGAAATCTGAAAGCTATGTTTCAGTGCTAAAGGGGCAGTTGAAATTCAACCAGAGTTAAGATAATGTTGAATTATCTTGTAAGTCAATAGAATATAAAAAACGTCCTGGAAAAATTCTGTTTATACACAGGCTTTTCAAAACCATGC
This sequence comes from Tapirus indicus, assembly GCA_031878705.1. Classification (NCBI taxonomy): domain Eukaryota; kingdom Metazoa; phylum Chordata; class Mammalia; order Perissodactyla; family Tapiridae; genus Tapirus; species Tapirus indicus. The sequence goes on along the minus strand of CM062927.1, from coordinate 62,102,320 downwards.
CCCTACAGTGCTTTACTTACAGTAAATGCTCAATAAATACTTGTTAAATTATATGTATGTTAAGGTCGATTGATGATATATAAAATGAAATATGTTACCTTGAGTATTCATTCATTCATTCATCTATCATCCATTCAGAGATATTTATTTACATTCCAAATGTAGTTAATTGGAAAAAAATTGAAAATTGAGGACTTATTTTATAAAAAATGACTTGTCTCTGTTATGGATATACTTCTACAACATTGGGCTGAAGGAATTTATATCAGGTCAAAAGTCTCCTACAGACTAGTTCTGTGCAGGCTACTTAAGAAACATCTGAGAAGTTAAAATAATTAATTCCTAAGCCCCATTCTCAGAGATTTTGTTGGGTAAATGTAGGGCGAGCCTAGCATTTGAATTTTTTGAAAAGCTACCAAGATACTGATACACAATTAGGTTTCAAAACCTAGTATAAGATAATGCCATCGGTAACTGTTTGTTCTTGGAAGAATATGGAACCTCCAAGAAGAAACAGTTACAACAGATACTTGTTTAGCCTGTCTTTAACGTGGCTATTCTTGACTTCCTGTTAAACTCCCTCCTCTGGGAAGACCTAGCCTGCTGAGGCGATGGCGGGGATAGCATATTTTCCTTAGAGCATCAGGAAAATGGACATCTAACTTTCCTCAGGTCAATATTTCTGATTTCTGGGGATTCCTTTTAAGTACCAATCCAATGCCAGGTAATACATTGTGGATATGCCACTACAGGATTTATTACTTAAAACATGAAAAGTGAAAGTCAGCACTACCTGGAAGCTTCTCGTACTTATAGGCTCACATTAATAATACTGTTGTACATGAGCATATTCCTTCCCTTTCTGACATCATTCTTTGTGGCATAAACCCCTCTCAAACTTGTCACCACACCCACACATACAATCTAAGATTCTGGCTTATAGAGGTCCTATTGACAGGACAACTGAGAATGGATACACTCAGTGCATCTCTGCCCGATCTGTTCAATCCACTATTCACCTTGCTCCCTTACTCTTATAGCTAGAATAAAACCACTCATTTCCCAGTGCTGACTATATTTTCTTTTTTTTTTATTCACCTCTCCTATATAAGATTTGTTCTTAAGTACTCACCTACACAATTTCTCCAGAATTTGCAAACTTTTCCCCTTTTTACAAGCTAATCTTGATGTATTTTCCATCTCCTGTATAGTATAGTGTACCTCTAATCAGTGCTTCCCACTCAATATCATTTTTATTAAGCATAACCATACATTAATTATAATGTATTGTGATTTTGAGTGCTTATTAAAAGTATAATATCTCTTTCCCTTAGGAACTTCTACTGTCTACGTCTTTCTAAGGAAGCAGATAATTTTGCTTAAAGGCTACAGGCTTGCTAAGCACTGTGTGCTAGTAGACTGTGACATAGCATCTGTCCTCTGAAAACTTACAGTCCAAAAGGAATATATGTCATTCCCTTTTATGGTTAAATTCACTTGTCCTTGATATTTGTGCCTATTATACATCTATAGTATACTAGATGCTGTCCTGGACAAGGAAAACTTTATAAAGCATAGCTGGGCAAAGTCTCATAATTACTGTCTAATCCTATATTAAAATTTAATATAATCGAAGTCTGTAGAAAATAGTTCCATTTTCTCTTCTCCAGGGTAAATAAGTCAAATCTGTTTAACTACTTTTGTTTATTAACTCCATGAATCCCAAATCCATTAACTTAAATGAAGAAACATGATTAAACAATTTTAGCCTATTTTTTTAGTGATATGAAATTTCATAGCTGAAAAGGGGAGGCTGAAGTCAAATGAAACCTGGAATGGATCAATAAGGACGAGAAACTTCCATAAATATATTCTTTAAGGATAAAATCATTCAAGTCTTCTAGAACAGAATGGTTAGCAATAGAATGGTTAGCTCTCCGACAGGAGAACTCAAGGTACTTGCCTCACAAAGTTTTTTTGCCTCTCTAAGATGATTAAGGAGGAAAAAAAATCAGAAAAACATTCAATTTTTCGTAAATGGTACTTCTAGTACATCACAATACTAACTCTGCTGTCATCTCTTGGTATGGACCCAATTGAAAAGTACCCTCAGATGTTTTTTTCCGTTAATTAAAGAATAGGTTTGCATTCTTTACATTATAAGAAAATGGCAACCAACATTTGGTGGTTCGGGGTCATCTCTAGAACGATAGCAAGAATGAAGTGTGTTGTGCCCTTTTTTCACCCTGATTATCTTCTGACTTTATTTTTGCTTTTCATAGTTCTCTGTGAGACACTGTCACATAAAAGATAAATGTAAATGTCATTATGAGTGACTTTACAATTTTTCTTGGAAGTTTCATTTATCTAAGTTATAATTAATAACATTCAAGAGTGAATCATTTACTAAATCAACCTGAGCATTAGTTGGTGTGTTTCACCAGGTCAGTTCATTTCATATGTGCTGTCAGAGTGCAGGCATCTTTCAGTATATCCTGTTCATGTTTAGGGACATTGTCATTCACAATAACTTCATATTCATGATGCAGTTGACTTATGGTATTAACATAAGAGTCAACTGTCTGAATGGCTAGATATTAGGTGGGTTTGTTTATAAATATAATTAGAAATGGGGAAGAAATGAAAGGACAAACATTATAAAGTGAATGATGATATCTCTGGTGGACTTATTGTAGACTTTAATTTTTTCTTGCATTTATCTGTTTTTCTAAATTTCTAAAATAAATGAAATCTTAGAAAAAGAAGAAATTGTGGTTGGTGCTTATTTCTTATTTCGCTTATGCTAGGAGACCTGCCTGGCTTTTTTTTAATGTGGCATTTCTCTCCCAAGCAGTCGTCTTGCCCATGCTGCTGAAGCATATTTTCTTTGTCTTAGCAGTATGGGAAGTTCATGAGTTTGTATGAGGAGGACCTAAAGATAAATACATAACTGTAGCTGACTTTGAATCTTTTTTTTAACTCGGTAAACTAGGTTTGTAGATGTATTCTTGCATGTATTTTGCTGCAAGCTGATGCTTATGGTCTTTGTATTTGCAGATATGGATAGAAGTCAAGGGAGATGAATGTGTTGAGATGCATGAGAGGTTTTAGGAGATAAAAAAACAGTATGATAGCATTTGTAGGCTGAATCATATTTTGGAGATATTAATTAGTTGAAAGCCATTCATTAACATTTCTCAGGCCCTAGCTCCTAGATCTTATTTCAAATTAAAATCCCAATGTATTTAAAATGTTTCTTCCTCAATCCATTGGCCATTAAAAATTATGTTCAAACTGTGTATTAAAACTATAATCATGGACACCTTTGCTTCTGCTGTCCAAAGAAATACCTCAGAACTCTTTCATTCTGAGGTAAATTTTTGAATTTTCAAAAATGGATCCCCTTTCTAAGCCCCTCCCCCCTTTTTTCTTTTCACAATTGAAAAAATTTCTTCGTCCTAACTTTATGAGACTGTCAAGGGAAAATATCCTACAACTGTCATGAGACATTAAAGATAGAATAAAATTGAATGCCTTGGGAGTTTTGTGTAGTACCAAAAGAAAACAAGAAATAATTTGGTTTATTTGTTTTTTCCCATCTAATATTTTTAGGTACAAGCCTATGCAGAAAGTGGATGGGGTTGCAGATGGTTTCACAGGAAGTGGTCAACAGACAGGCACATCTGTTGAGCAAACTGTAATTGCCCAAAGTCAACATCATCAACAGTTTTTAGGTATGTTAAGGTGTAATGCATATTAGTTGCTATTAGGATTTTGAAAACAAGAGAACGATAGTAGTGTTTTCTCCAAGTGCGATGTTTATTACAGATGTTAATTACATAGAAGACTTTTTTTTGTGCTGAAACTATGCACATCATATGATAGTTCCAGTTCATTTCTACTTTCTCATGTTCACTAGAGATTATTTTTAAAAATCTCAAGCTATGTAGGACTTTTAAATGTATATAAATTAAAGGCTCATTGCTGTGAAATTGTTTTCCAGAATTTGTGTTAATTGGGCTTTTGTGATCAAAATTGTGTCATGTTTACTTTCATTAGTAACTTCAAGTGCCAAAAAGAATTCTCATTGCCTGTGTATAAAGTTGCATATGCATACAGTCTCAGATTAGAAATAAATTATAAACTTTTAAAAAGTAATTTATTCTTTTAAGTCAATCACAGTACTTTTTATTTTTGTAATTTTGTAGATGGTACACGTGTTTCCTTTTATTTAAAGAGTTAGGAAGTGGAACTTGAACATTTTGCCTATTCCTGTCATAGCCAAAGGTGCAAAAATGGCACTTTAATTGACAACTCTTCTAGAGATGAACATGCATAGTTTCCGTACAACAGATCAAGATAAGTCGAAGCTATCAGAGAGTGTGTGTGTGTATGTGTCTGTGTGTGTGTATATGTGTCTATGTGCACTTTCGGACAAAGACAACTAAAATGCACTCTCAGGTCAGAATAGCTACTGAAGTTGAAAATATTATGGCAGCATTTCCCGAACTAAAGTCCTCAGATATATCCTTGTGGACCCTTGAACTCTCGGCAAGAATTTTTATTTTTTTATTTTGTGTTTTCATTTCAATTATAATCTTAAAAAACAAAACATATTCTTGATTACCTAGAAGACTAGAGTGAATATTGTTATGCAATTTTAGTTTCCACATTTGTATCTGAATTTATGATAAAGCAGGCAGCAAAGTGTGTTGCATTAATTGTCCAGAGCTAATGAGAAAAGAACGGAGAGAAACTTACTATGTAAATTACGCCTTCATCCCAAGGGAAGGCTAAATGATGTCCCCGTGCTCTGTGTGGAGGAAAGTTTCACAGCTCATTTGAATATAGAAGAGTAATGGGAGAACCAGCCACCACGAAGTGCGTGTTGGTATAGGCCTGTCGAACTCAAAAGATCCTGTACCACAGCGGTCAATACCGTATTCATGTTTGAGAGGTAATTTAGTCAGAGGACAACAGCATCATCCATCACATCAAATTAATGTTGTTAAGGTTAATGTTATTTTTGTAGTTTTCTTTGTATTTATTTTGTAGCTCTTTTGGTTTATGATTATATAAGAGATATGAGCATAATAAGTTTAAAGCTAGATTTATTTTTTATATACTTAAGTAACATAATAATAAAAATAACTAAAGTTGATACTGGCCAGCTCCAGATTATTTTTCTTTTAATAGGGACCCTATATTGAGGGACTGTGTGATGTGTTATTTCCAGTATAATCATAATGAAAATTTATTTTCTCCAAAATTTTTAAGAGTATTCCCTGTATTCTTTTGTGCTGATGATGTTGCTAAGTTTTGTTTGCAAAATACTAATATGAAAAGTCCTTGCTGTTTGGACCTCTGACCTTTAAAATTTTTTCCTTTTTAGCCTTCTTAAATGTTCCCTTATTAATCTGTAATTGGCACCATCCACAATAGCTTTTTTCTGTTGTGTTGTCATGGTAACAGATGCATCTCGAGCACTTCCAGAGTTTGGAGAAGTTGAAATCTCTTCTTTGCCAGATGGTACTACCTTTGAGGATATCAAGTCACTGCAGAGTCTTTATCGAGAGCACTGTGAGGTAAGTCTTTTCAAACATACTATGAACACTTGTTAAGTTTTGCCAGACAACTTGCTAACACAAAATAATTGAACTTATTCCTAGAGGACAGATGAAGTTGGTTCATATTTATTTGAGCACAAATAAGTTAATTTTTCTTCTTGTCTCAGACTGGAAAAGTGAAGACTTCAGGAAAAGGAGAATAAATTTTACCCTCTGTCTTCTTTACCTATCCTAATATGAATCCTTTGGTGTAGTAATTCCACTTCTGGGTATATATCCTAGAAAAATGCTTGCATATGGGGGTAAAGAGATAAGTGTACAAGGGAACTTGTTGCATTATTGTTTTTAATGCAAAAGATTAGTTATAACTTCAATATCTAATAGGGAACTGAGTAAATAAAATATGGTACAATCTATGGAGTGGAATACTATGTGGCCATTGAAAAGAACAGGCAACTTGGGGCTGGCCTGGTGGCGTAGTGGTTAAGTTTGCGTGCTCTGCTTCGGTGGCCTGGGGTTTGCAGGTTCGGATCCCAGGCGTGGACAGACGCACTGCTTGTCAAGCCATGCTGTGGCGGCGTCCCATATAAAGTGGAGGAAGATGGGCACAGATGTTAGCCCAGGGCTAGTCTTCCTCACACACACCCAAAAAAGAACAGGTAATTGTAAATGTACCAATATCACAAGCCCCAGGATTTATTTTTAAGAGAAAAAGCAAGACATAAAACAGTGTATATAGCATACTATCATTTGAATGAAAAAGAACATGTATGTATATCTCTCCAGAAGAAAGAACAAAATGTTAATGCTGGTTGCCTTTGTGAAGGAAACTGGGTGAGTGGGAGTCAGGGGAAGAGACTTATTTTTTCAAGATACCCTTTTTACCTTTGGAATTTTATGCCGTAAGTGTGTATTTCTATCAAAAATATTTTCTAGAAATGTTTAATAAAGCACTTTAGGTGTTCCTTTCAGGGATCATTAAGGCTCTAGTTTTGTTTGTTTTGTTGTTAATTAAGGTTTCTCTTGGTATTTTCCATCCCTGCTCCTATTCCCTTTTTGAGTATCCCATATCAGAATTGGCTACATTGTCTCCAGGAGGTGTCTCTCTCCAAGCCAGCACTTAATGTACCTGCCGCTTACCTGGGATAACGGATTGCAATAAGAGTTTTATTAAGTGCCTCTCCTTTTGAAAGAGGAGTCTGTTTACAATTTAAGTAGCTTTATTCCAGGGCTATTTGTGATCTACTTCGGAGTAAAAGATAATCCTTTGGATTTCATGGGCAATCCTCCTGACTGCTAACAATGCAGTATGCAGTGAGAAGTCTCAGCTCATAGCATTCACAGATTTTTTTCCCACTCCAGAAATAAGAACTGCTTGAGTGAAGCTGAGTGCTTGTCAAGGGTGCTAGATTATTAACAACCAAGAGCAAGTTCTCTCTTTATTAACAAACCATGTGCCAGAAGTGTTTTTCAGTGTGTCCTGCCAGTTCCCAACATTTCTCGGAATGATGAAAGATACTTAATAGTTTCTCTTTGACTACTGTGCTTTTCCCAATGTTAGAGAATTTCTGGATGATCCTTATATATCTAGAAAAATTCTTTCTTTCTACATGAATATCATGTATATTTAATAAAGATTTATATAAAGATTCTCTAAGCGATTTCTCATTTCTCTGTGTTCAGGTGAACTTGCTTTAAGCAAATCAGCTTATAAAGATATAATTTGGATTTTTTTACTTTCTTATATTTATTCAAAATATAAGTTGGAGAATGATTATTTACATTACTAAAGAATGTATAGTAAGCTTATTCTAATTGAAAAACTCTGCCAATAAGATGACAATATTGATTAAATTACAAAATTTTCATTAACATACCAATTTTCAGGAATACTCTATATGAAGAGAGATGGACATTCATGATAATTAATCTGTGTGGGAAACGGCGGTCCATAGAATGATCCCCATTTATTTCAGAGTTACCAGCGTTCATGCCCTCTCTCATGGGGCATAGTGGCATATATGAAAAAGAAGAATTCTAATTATTTTTTCCTGTTAAACTTCCAACCTGTTAAGGTACAGGTGCCTGAGTCCCATATCCAGTCCTGTAAATAGTCATTTGCCCTAAACCACTAGAATATGGATTATTTTAAAATATATTTGCCTATATATTTTAATCTGAACATATTTGAAAGTAGGTGGACAAATGATAAAATGTTTTATTCATTTGTGAAACTGCCTCAAATGAGACTGATGTGAATGTCCTTTTCAAAAAATTGTTTGAGATTATTTAATTTGAAGAGATACTGAATTTAAGATGCGCTGAATTCTTTACTTGCCTTATTTTATTTTACATTTCCTACAGTTTATGTTTTTAAGAAAGATTAGTATACCTATTTTGCCTGTTATTTGGAATTCTCACAATTCATCAAAGATATTTTGTATCTTTTTAATATTGTTATATCATAGTTTTGTTATGTAAGGAACAAGTATAATTTTCTACACAAGTTGCTGCAACAGTAATTTTTTTTACATATGCATAGTGTTCTTACAGCAATTTCATAGATAGAGATGTGTAAGGTATAAGATATTAATAGTTGCTTCATTAATAGATGTCTCTTGGAATGTGCCTAAGCTACATTTGAGAAAACAGCTGTAATAATTTGCCTCATGAGAAGGTTTTGGTTTTGCCTGGGAAGAGGGACATCTCTATGCCCTGTGCTTTCTGGGCTTATACTTGCGCTTCTGTTGTTGCTGATATTAAAGGGTGAGGAATGTGTTACTTCATTTGTCCCCTTCCCTCCATTTTCATTATCCAACTACTTGCAACATTTCCTGCTAGTTCCCAGGACGTGCCCCCAAACAGATTTGCTTAATGTTTGAAGTGGTCTCAGAGTGTTTTTGTGTAGCACATCAGTTATTCTTTTTTGTGTATCATGCATAGGGCCAGAGCTACACAGGTAGCACAGATTCTATCATTATGAAGTTATGATTTCCTCTTTTTGCCTAAAATACTTAGATTATGTCTCTCAATTGCACCCTGCTGTGTCTTAGCTTCTGTGAATACATCTTGACGGGTCTGTTTTACCTATCCTCATTCTCGATGCTGAGGACATCAAACACATTATACTGATAACTTCCGTCTTTTATGCTCAAAATAATCACTGAATCACGTGTTCCTTGCACAAACAAGTTATTCGTTGGTTTTATGACTGCTTTTATCTGAAGGCAAATTTACAAACTAATTGGCATGGTAGGGTGAAATTAAATATGATCATCAAAAGTTAATGATAGCGGCAAATTTTAGCATCATAAAAAAATGTCCTTGATGCAGTTGGAGCATGCTTCTAGGAGATAAAATTAAGAAGGAGGTGAGGCCCTGCCCCCAAGGTTAGAAAAGGGGATAGTCTTAAAGCTGCTCTCTAAAGGGAGTGTGCAGAGATGGGATTGAATGGAAGGCATTGCATGACCAGAGAGATGCTCACTGTGCCCTTTTTCTGCCCAGAAAGGTGCTATCCTCTGAAGGCCAGCCTGACTCCGTAGTTTCTGCCCAGCCTCTGCTTGGCTGGGAACACTCTGGAACCCATGGTCAGCAGCCTTAGACAGAGTTAATTTAGCCCTAACTCCATCTGCCACACACATGTACCTCCACACCCTTCACTTCTGCCCTCTTTGATGGCCAGTGGACACACCGAGCCCATTGAGGACTGAAGTGAATTGAATCTGTTCTGTGTCCTGCCGGATCTGAGAATAGGAAGAGAGGCGGCAACCAGGGAGGCTTCGGAAGCAGTGGGTGAAGGAATGGAAGACAAGCAAGAGAAGAAAATGGAGGGGAAGGGAAGCAAGCATGAAAATGAAGGGAAAAGAGAGGGTGGGATATGAGTCCATTACGGGACGAATACAAATTATGCTGCTCAGTCTTTCAAGAGTTTTTTTCCTTTTCTTTTTTTCTAGCTAATCTCTTTTGTTTCCCTACTTCCGTTGGCAAAATTTAGTCCAGTTTCACCAGGTTAACTTATGAGCCCAAAGGTATCTTTACCATTTAAGTCCCCTTACATTATGCACTCCTCACACAGTCCCATAAGAAATATTGTAAGGTAATACTGACAACCAATTTGTTTTTTAGGCAATATTGGATGTGGTTGTGAATCTTCAGTTTAGCCTGATTGAAAAATTGTGGCAAACATTCTGGCGCTATTCTCCCTCTACTCCAACTGATGGCACTACCATTACTGAATCAAGGTCAGAATCAATATGCTTTTCCAATTCATTTTCATAGCTGAGTAGATGTCACAGCTAATGAATTAGAAATATGTATACCAGTTGTGAACCTTACCTGATAACATTAAATAAATAGATTAAAATAAACCACAAATTGCTCTCTTGAGGTTTCAGCGTTTATATTATAGCTCCCATTTTTATTGATTTGGGGACTGCAGTAGAGCTATTTCATCCTCATGGAATTAGTATCATATCTGCCTTTCATACCGTCAGAAAGTATTAACGTGCACAGGTAGCTCTGGGGGAGTGTTATATATATCCAGCTGTATGGCACCAGTGCAATGGTGGTATAGTTCTAACCTCAGTGATATTTGATAAACTAAAACTATTTTTAAAGTCCATTTTCTTTTTTATCCTCATTTGCCATCTATTCATTTGCTACATTTATTCACACCAGCAATCTGAGTGAAATAGAAAGTCGACTTCCGAAAGCAAAGCTGATAACTCTGTGCAAACATGAGTCTATCCTGAAATGGATGTGTAACTGTGACCATGGGATGTACCAGGCTTTGGTGGAGATTCTCATCCCCGACGTCCTTAGACCTATTCCTAGTAAGTTAAATGCAGACAAATACGGATGCTTTTGTTCTCATACGTTCCACCAAGGAAGTTTGGGGAAGTGACGTTGCGATCTAGAGTGATTCTCATCTCATTTAGATTTGCCACATAGAAAACATGCAACACAGACTATTGCATGAAAGCAGCCTAGAGCAAAACTGTAGTAAAAGGGGGAAAATTATCTGTTTTCCAATCTCTTGCTTTCTTTTGGATAGAAAAGATAAATGTGACAGCCCCAAGACTGATTGCAAGAACACTCCCAGGCCAGTCAACCATGTAAAAATTATCCTACCCAAGGACACAGTTTCCCTCATAAAGCCAAAAGTTTTTGAAATCTGTAATTGCTAGGCCAGCCTCTTTCATGGTTGCTTTTGATTTGAAATGAATTTATCTTGGTTCCCACTGATGTTGAATTCCTTTATAAAAGCATTTACTTTGTCACCTACATCATGGTAAGAACTACAAATGCAGTTCCCATTAACAATAATGGTTAACTGGCATTTTGAGAGAAAAATCTTTATAACTACGCAAGCATTGTATTCCCACCATGAAGCAAATAGGAATTACATAGATAAGTTAGATTACTTTTTTAAGCGATGGTGCTTTTTAAACTACCTTGTAGCAAACAAAGCTGTTTTCTGCTTGTGTCAATATAAATGCTACTAAGGATAGTTGTGTTAGAGGCAGTTGAAATGATTTTATGCCTACATCTTTATAAGCACATACTAGTGACCTTAATGTTTAAAGAAATGGGGCAGAATTTCCACTCTACAGTGGCATTAATAAGGTAAAAGCAATCTTTTAGAAATTGGCAACCATGTACTTCAAGTACATTGTTCACAGTGGATTTGTGTTAAATTATTCCAGAAAATATTTAAATAGAAATTTAGTAGAAGAAAAGGTGAAGATACTAGCATTTGTGTGTTTATGCTTTCTTTTTTCTAAATATGATAGACAACAGTGGAAGATATGAGTACTTTCATATATTCCCCACCACCTTAAAATATATGCTTAGACACTTATTTACATATAATATCAGTGAACACACACATAAATTTGTACAGAAATAACTTTAAAAAAAATCCAGCTGTCATTGTCTCACATTTTTATAAATTGCTAATGTTTTCCACGCTATCTGCACCAATTTTCCTGACTAAAGATTGATTAAAAGTGATGTTGTCATGGAAAATTTCAATGTGTAAATTCTCTACTGATTTATGTTCCAGAATCTGATTTTCCTTGTTTTTGTCTTGCTCCCTGTGCTCTCAGTGATAATCTCTAGAGACATTTAAGAGAAGTTGCATAGGGTAGCTCATTAGCCTATGACATCTTGCCACCAACGTACAGTTTCTCTCATGAGATATAAGAAATGTCAGGGAGCACTTTCTTTTCTGAGGCAAATCAACAACATCAGTATTCGTTAAACAATTCTAAAACCTTTTGCTTCTATGTTAGCATCACAAGATTTGTGAGCTCAACATTTCCCTAACTTAAATCATATATCGATTTTAGTTGACTTTAAGCCCCATAATTTTAAGTACACAATACACTTGACCTTTGTTTTTTGCCAATTTTGATTTAAAAACCAATTCTGTCAAGTAGTTTGTGTCTACATTTAACAGACAACTCAACTTCAGGAATTTTCACATGAGTACAGTTTTATAGTTTCTCTGAAATTACAAGATACACTAATGTGCTCCCCTGCAAAGTTCATTTGGAAATTTAATTCCCATTCTATAACAAGACTTAACAAAATAAAGCTTAAAATACAGTGTAGGTAGCTATCTCCTGATTGTATGCATTTTAATATTAATCATGAGCAGGTTGAGACAAGTTAGCTTTGGAATAGTTTTAAATTTCAAACCATCCATTCATGAGAAAAAGTTGTTAGAGTCAGTCTGCACAATTTGATCTGACATGAATCCCTATGGAGACAGCAAACTTAATGTTATTTTTAAAAATTGTATTTTCCTGGCTACTAGTACTTCACTCTACCATTTACTGTCCAAATGAGATTCCTTTTTTTAGCCCAAAAAAGTCTGCATATGACACTAATTTAAAGTCAGCTTGAAGCTACTATATTCTAAAATACATTTATCTGAAAATGAAAAAAAGTTAAGTGTAAAAAATTGTATGAGAACTCAGCTGGTAACACCTAATTGTACAATTATGAGTATACTTAAATATGGCCCAAAATGTCATTTCATACAAAAAAAGAAAAAAACTTAAAATCACTTGATATACAAAACATATCTTTTTATCTTATAATCTTGCTAACATCAAATATGTCTAGATAAAACAAGACCCATATAAAGTATTTTTTAAAACTAACTTTTCCTGCTTCTTGGTTTTTGTTTTTCAGATTAAATAATTATTGTATATTAATTGTGGAAAGAATGCAAAATACAGATATCCAAATTGAATATTGAACAAAATTTACTGAGTTTCAAAATGGGTTGTTAGGTTTTTTTTTCACTCTTTTTCATTCTCATTCATGCCTGCCCTCCATGGTTCTAGTACATAATACAGCAGAAAAATATTTTTCTTTCTTTTTTCTTTTTTGGCTAAAGTAGGAAGCTTTGGAAATTTCAAAAGATCAGTTCTCAAGAAATTTCCAACTCAATGTTTCCAGTAGATGATTCTCATGATTAAGAGTCTGCACTTCTTGAGTGTTTTTGCTAATCAAAATTTAGCCATTTCAATCTCTCTTCTATTATTTGACCAGTTAAATAAATCATAAAAAAATAGTTGTTTATATTATTGGATTAGTAAAATTTATATCTTTTGCAGGTGTCTTGAGTAAGCTAAATTATTTCTAACCCTACTTTAACAAAAGTGATAGGGAAGCATGTCAGACTCATTTGAGCACAGAAAGAAAAACCAAGGAATTTAGTCCCATCAACATTAATATTCTTGGGAGCCTTGGACAAAAATGTAACTTCTCTGTTTCTTTTTTAGTCAACTAGAAATTGTAATACCTACCCACATTATAGGGAACCCATGGAGATTAATTTTATGTGTGGGTACTTCAAACATTTTATTAAATGTCTAAAACTGCTCCCTACACTGTGGAGCCTTGGGCATAGATGAAATAAAATACTAATGACTGAATTACTTGTTCAACAAGAGAAGAATTTAGTCTATTATACAGCAATCTCAGTAAGCAGATTCCTTCTTGTAAAATAGTTGTAGTCATCCCTGCTGATGATGCTTCTAATCATTTTATGACCACCATAAAAGCTACTCTCATGGGACTTATCCCTATTTCAGGTTTTGTCAGATATGTGAAGAATATGGAATAGACAATTTTAGGAATATCTTCAGAATATTGGTCTCTGTGACAGCACTTTTATCACATGGATCTTTTATCTCTATCTGCCAAGTGAAATGGAGAATAGTTATCTAAAGTTTTCAAGTCAGGCAATTTTAATTTTTACCTTACTTTTCAACAAGAGTGAGAGACAACTCCTCTAACTGATATGTTCTAGCGTAGATAGATGCATAAGAAAGGGAGAAAGCTTTGCATTATTTTCTTTTTAATTAAGAAAAGAAAACAGATTAAGAGCTTAAAAAATCAAATGAAGAATTTATAAAGAAAATACATAGCCTTTGAGCACAAAACTGTTAATGAAATGAGTGTTTTTTCTGAGATAGAAAATTCATAAGTATATTCACAACTGGTATATGTTGGCATAAGCAAAAATGTTTGAATGTTTTCATTTCCCAACAAAGTGTCATAAGTATCTGGGAACAAAATAGCTTTAAAAGAAAAAAGAAAGCCCAAAATATAATACTTGGATGCTTTCAAAGTTAGGAATAATGTTCAAGTCTTGCAATGAGGACAATATAAGTTGTGTGCTATTTCAGATGTCATGTACGCCTGTTTTCCCTTATTCTAGCATAAAGATTAATGTTCTTTGGTATCTTTTTCATTCTGCTTTTATTTCTTAACATTTAGGTGCCTTGACCCAAGCCATTCGAAATTTTGCAAAAAGCCTTGAAGGTTGGCTTTCCAATGCCATGAACAATATTCCACAGAGAATGATACAAACCAAGGTACACTTTTATGTTTTTACTTTATCTTTTACGTTTAGGAAATAGTTCAGAACTATGAATTTTATATCTGTCCTATCAAATTGTATTATGTAAAATGTTGATATAGAAGTTTTAAAACTGATTTTTATATTTGTATTTTATAACCATGTAATAAAGAACTTGCACAAGAGATGTTTGATAATGCTCCTCTCAAAGAAACTAGAGAAGCATTGTAAGTGTGGTGTATTTACAAGCCCTTTTCTAAGGCATATCTTTCAGATTATTTAATTTCGAATATTGAAGAGAATAGCCTAGAATATTCAAATAGTTCTCATTTGAAGAAGTTTTAGATTTTTCATGTCCCCAACTATACTCGTTATATTGTGAAAAGTTCAGGTAAATTAACATTCTTTTGCTTTTCAGGACGTTTTATTTTTTTAACACTGGAGAATGCTTTGGTGAATCAAGTAATCATTTCTGAAAGTGAACAATTATCTCATTATTGATCAGTGTAGATCAAGAATGTGGATTATTTAGCCAGAGATATGAATTCTAGTCTCCACTTCATCACCTACTAACCATGTTACTTTAGGTTAATCTATAAAGTTACCTCATGGCACTGATTCTGTCTAAACATTGGACTGATTCTGTCTAAAATTTGGTACCAAAAATTACAGTTATGGCTTTTTGTCAATGACTGTATCTACTATCAGACTCCAACAGTATACCTTTTCTTTCAATTTGGGGGCATAGTTGACAGATTAAAGCGCTTGTAGCTGACAAGTCTCTTTGGGAACACGAGTAGCTCCCAGTTCTTCCTGCTTTGACTTAAGGTTTGCAGTAACACTTTCTATTTCAAAAACATACAGAAGGGAACATTTCATTGCTATGCCCACCTTAGATTATTGCTCTAGAGCTATGCTGTCAATACAGTAGGGGCCACATGCAGCTATTTAAATTTGAATTTTAAATTTAAATTAAAGTTTCAGGTCCTCGGTCACACTAAGTACATTGCAGTTTCACCGTAGCCTCGCATGGCTAGTGGCTACCACATTTAGCAGCACATATGTAGAGCATTCCATCATTGCAGAAAATCCTCCATGGCAGTACTGTTCTAGAATGCCACATTGAGGTGGGCAAAAAAGGAGGTGCTGTTTGATTATGATGGTCAGAGGAATGCTTTCCAACTTGCAAAGTCAGTCATATTCATAACGATACTTCAAACCACTGAAAGCAGCTCCCTTCCCAGTATCATGAAAGTCGATGTGGTAGCTATCCAGCTGCAGTATTGGCCATTTCCTTGATCCCCAGAGTGAATTTGGATGATTTACTTTGGTGGAGGGTGCCTTCTGCTACTCCTCTTTCACTAATGTGCATTCTTTTTTCAGCTGAGCACTCAATCGGTGCAGACAGTCTCACCTGACAGAGGAAAAAGCGTATAGGTTATGACAGGCTGTTGTTGTCAAAATGCCTGGGTTCATATCCCACCACTGTAACATAGTTTCTCGTAACCTTGAGCAAGCTACTTAACCTCTTTAAATCATAATATGTATCTAATAGGATGGCTATGAGAATTGAGCAAGGTAGTATATGTGAGGTGCTTAATACAGTTCCTAGCACATAGTATGTACTTGCTTAATATAAACTACAGCCATGGAAAAAAAGAGTGAGACTCTTTTTTGAGAGTATGGGAACTTCCTCAAAGTTCCACATAGTCCTAAAACATCTCACTGTCAAGATAGAGCTTTGACCTGTGAACACCCTCTACCACTCAGCCAAGTGACCGTTCAATCAGTTGCTTCTCATATACCCATAGTGATTTAACACAGTACAATACATTCCTGTAAGTATGTTAAAATGCTCATTCAATCTAGTGTGCATGTAACAAATTTCCATGAGATCATAAAATTTAAATATTTACCTAGTCCTTTTTTTTTGCATTATTTTTGATATCTTTAAATGTAACCTGCTTCATTCAGGGTCTCAGCAGGAAACAAATGGTATATCCGAAAGGGGAATAAGTGAAGAGAGTTTAAGAAGGGTCCATTTCCAAAGGTGTGAACAGAGTTAAGAAAACCAAGGAAGAATGGTAAAGCACCCCAGGACTAGCAATAGTGGGAAGTCCTGACCATCTCTAGGCCTAAAGGGGAAAGAGGTGAAAGCTGTGGCACTAGGAGATCCTCTCCTTCCCCCAGGACTGTGACCTTAGAAAAGGAAAGCAGGCTCTGCCAAAATAGGAGAGAGCAGAGGTTGTGGGGAAATGAATACTTCGACCACTCTTTCTTTCCATCCTTCAGTCTCTTGCAGTGCCTATCATTGGCCATACCCAGCTGGAAGCCAGAGTGTAATGGAGGCAGTTACTGTAGCTCGTTCAGGTCAGTCTTCCTGGGCACAGAACAGAATGGAGAAGGATGGAAAGTAGATTTTGAAGGGCAAGTGGAGATTTCTTGGATAGCCCTTTTGCAGAAATTCAAATTCTGAAAAAGAGTTCTTCTTGTTGCTTGTGTCAGATAAGATTAGCTATATATTTGCTAATAAAGACTATAAACACTCTTCTTTCACCTTAAAATTACCTGGGTTTCTATAAAGTAAAGGTAATAAGAGTGAATGTGAATGACTGTGCTCTAAAAAGTATACGTTTTTATCCATTTAAAAAAGTGGGACTGTATAGTTTGGTCTTCCAAGTAAAAAGAAAAAAACTTTATTTGCCTAGGTTGTAGTTGACTGTCCTACAGAGAGTAAAAAGAAATGAAAATCAACATTTTTCCTACTTCCCTAGACAAAGTCATTTCTTACTGTGGGTGAGTAGTTACTTGCAGGACTGGTTTAATTAATGCTGCACTCAGATGTCGAGGAATGTGGGAGTTTGTTTTAGTCTTGACCTCAACCTACTCAAAAGGAAAATAATACTTGGTTTAGAGATTTAAATGCTATAATTTACAAGTAAGCTCTCTCACTAAATGAATTTGAAATAAGTATCAGAGGGAAGCATTTAAAATTTGGCAAGGGAATAAAGATTTGAAGATTGCAGTGGTTTCTTTTACTGGCGGGAAAAAAAAAAAATCCCAATTTAATTGGATTTCTTTCCAGGTTGCCGCTGTAAGTGCCTTTGCCCAGACTCTGCGAAGATACACGTCGCTCAATCACCTGGCCCAGGCGGCTCGTGCAGTGCTTCAGAACACTTCTCAGATCAACCAGATGCTCAACGACCTCAACCGTGTCGACTTTGCCAATGTCCAGGTACTCTGTTTTCTTTCAAAACGTGTCTCAGGGAAGGACACCCAATTTTTTCTTCTTAATTAGGATCATCGAATTTCTTTTCAAAGTTTCATCAACACACAGATAGCATCTCTATTCACAATGTCCTGAAAGAGGAGTTTTCCTCAGCTATGGCTTTACTGCTCCTGTTTTGTGGTTAAAGTCTGCTAAGATTTATAGTACTAGATGGCAACGTATGTCACCAGGGTTTGCTGAATAGTTAATGGAGGAAGAACGATCACAGTCATTGAAGTTAGATAGGCAAGAGATTAAACCTTTCCATCTACTAGCTGGGGGATCTTGGGCAAGTTACTTAACTGCTCTGGGCTTGACTGTCCCCGCCTTATAACACCTATCTTAGATTATTGTTTACATATTTAGTAATGCATAAAGCCCTTTGCATGGTTAACACACAAGAGATAGTTGTTTTTAACAGTGCCCCATCTTGAAAGAGCTAAGAACAACTCCATTTCAGAGTTGACCATAGGTACCTGGTAAATATTTGTTCATTTGAAAAGAATTAGATGCAATATGTTTGGCTATTTTGATAATCTGAATAAAAAAGTATATTTTAACCTTGTTATCAAACTACTCACTTGTACTATAAAGTACACTCTAAAAAAATAGTTAATTTAGGAATATTATTATGGAATCCCAACAAATATTTTATTTCAGATACTAAAGTAGTGAAGCTAATTGTTACCATATTAAAACAGTACCATCACTCAAAGTACAAGCAACAAAAGAAAAAACACATAAACTGAACATAATCAAAATTAAAAACTTTTATGCCTCAAAAGAGACTATCAAGAAAGTGAGATGGCAACTCATAGAATTGAGAAACTTTTTGCAAATCATATAGCTGATAAAAAATTTGTATCTAAAGGGGCCGGCCCCATGGCCTGGTGGTTAAGTTCGGCACACTCCACTTTGGCGGCCCGGGTTCGGTTCCCAGACACAGACCTACACCACTCGTCAGCAGCTGTGTTGTGGTGGTGACACACATACAAAATGGAGGAAGATTGGCACAGATGTTAGCTCAGGGAAAATCTTCAAGTAAAAAGAGGAAGATTGGCAACAGATGTTAGCTCAGGGCGAATCTTCCTCAGCAAGAAAAACAAAAATTGTATTTAGAGTATATAAGAACTATGACAACCCAATAATAAAAAGACAACCCATTTAAAAAATGAGCAAAGATCTGAATAGACATTTCTCAAAGAAGATATACAAATGGCAAATAAGCACCCAAAAACATGGTTAGCATCATTAGCCACCAGGGAAATACAAATCAAAATCACAGTGAGATACCACTTCATATGCACTAAAATGGGTATAATCAAAAAAGACAGAAAAACAAGTGTTGGTGAGGATGTGGAGAAATTGGAACCCTTATACACTAGTGATTGGAATGTAAAATCCTGCAGCCACTTTGGAAAACAGTCTGGCAGTTCCTCACAAAGTTAAACATAGCGTTATTGTATGACTCAGCAGTTTCACTCCTAGATATATACCAAGAGAGATGAAAACATGCCCACCTAAAAACTTGTGCATGCATGTTCATAGCCACATCATATTAGCCACGTAAAAGTGGAAACAACCCAAATGACCACTAACTGATGAATACACAAATAAAATGTGGTATATCCATACAATGGAATATTATTGGGCAATAAAAAGAAATGAAGTTCTGATTCATACTACAACATGGATGAATATCACACTAAGTGAAGGAAGCCAGACACAAAGTACCACATATTGCATGATTCCATTTATATGAAAGGTGCAGAATAAGTGAATCTATAGAGACAAGAAGTAGTAGTGTGTAGGTCCTGCAGTCTGGGGTATTGGGAGGTGAGAGGGTTTCCTTTTAGGGAAATGAAAACATTCTACAATTGACTGTGGTAATGGATGCACAACTCTGTGAATATACTGAAAGAAGCCATTGAATGATGTACTTTAAATGAGTTGATTGTATGATATGTGAATTATATCTCAATAAAATTGTTTAAAAAAAGCAATATCATTGCTTAAAGACAAACTAATTATTAATTACTCCATTTCCTAGAAATTTTAATATTCAGTTCTGATCTAGTTTTATTGTTTAAAATATATTAAAAAGTAATATTTGGACTTGATTTATTTTAGGGTCTAGTTAATTAGTTAAATTCATTCTGACTTGCATGGATTGGGCTCGAACTTCTGATGTATATAAAGTTTTTCTTAAATCTATCTTTCTATATATCAGTTTATATACAAACATATGCAAATGCATAACTTTTACAAGAACAAACTGTCTCGGTAAAGCCATTAACTTTACATATTTCAATGGAATTTACATTAACGGATTTTAGTGAGAATATTGAAAATTCATATTTCCTTAAAATTTATACTGTAATGTTCATTTCAAATCTTCATTCAGATAAAGATACCTTAAGAAAAAAAGTACCTTGAGAAAAGTTAAAATGGGCAACTTCTAGTTTCAAAAAGTAATTTAAGTTCAATAACAGAAAATATTTTTGAGAATGATTCCTGATCATATCTGAGAAAGATTTTAAATTTTAGCATTATTTTCATTTGTCTATTTGTGTGTCTGCAACCCTATTAAGTATTTTTAGAAATGAGTTCTTCCTGGTTATAAACACCAACCTTGACAACATCTCTGGATATAAATGGTTGACTACAGGTCTACTCTACTGCCCATCCTCTCTCTACCCACCAATTTTGAGGCTACCTTTTCCCTTCCTCTACTCCCAGCTGCCAGGTTTTTCTGGGTCCACATGACAGAAACCTGTATGATTAAGCATCTATTTTCCAAGACCTCTTTCCTCAGAGGATCATGAACCCATGGTGTGCCCTTCATTTCCCCCTACGTTTTACTTCTCACAACTCAGTTCATTTTCGTGAGTAATTTCTTTTTTGGGATAGCATATTTCGTCTTTAACTCCCTTCTTTCTTTCCTTTTCTGTTCCAAGTTTTGTGTGGTTTTCTAAGTCCTCTGGTTTTCTCAGATTCCAACTTTATCACCCGCTCCTGTTCATTTGGAAGTTGTCCCTGCCCCTTCAAGATTAACCTTAGTAAGACTGACACAATTAAGGGTGATGCTCTTGTAATTAGGAAACTTTCATTTAAAGCAATGAAATTCCACGTAAGTGTGAATATCATCATACTCTAAGAGCTTGAAAGTACTAAAAAGTTTCTTTCAGGATATTCATAAATCTCTTTTACCACTTCATTCTTCTCTAATTAAATCTTCTTTTCCTCACGCATTCAGGATAATTTTTCTATTGCGGTGTAATTGGCTTTCTGTTTTATTTAATTGATAGCATTACAATGGTATTGTTTGCTATTTTTTTAATGTAAATAGATAATTTTTCATCTACATTATGAGCTAAATAGGTTTGGATGGGTTGACCTGATAACCTAACTATTGCATATATTTGTGTTTTTGTACTTAAAAGACATTCTAATTTTGAAGCTACTGACTCCTATTATCTTGGATATAACTTATTTGTAAGTTAAAAACATCTTTAATGTTCATCCTTAGCTTTTTCCATTATGGAATTGAAATATCTAAATTCCTTTCACAGGGAATATTTACCATGTACTGTATTGTTAGTATATTTTCAATGTGAGAGTAGTAAAATGAAGTACAATATAAAGTAGTTTGAAAAGCCAGAAAAATATCTTGTGGTTTCATTTCTCTACGTTTGGTTTTAGATTATCGTCCTCTCTTGGCAAAAGCTAACTTCCAAGGAAATAGTGAGTTTGAATTTATGGTAAGAAATGAAATTAAGTTCTTCCAGGGATACCAACAAGTTTCTCCTCCCTGTTATCAGTGTACAAACACACAAGAAAACAACATCCCCTACAATGGGTATAGAGTTCAGTTCTGGAAGGTGAAAAAGTTCTAGAGATCTATTGTACAATAAGGAGCATATAGTTAACACTCCTGTACTGTACACTTAAAAATGATCAAGATGATAAATGTTATGTTATATATTTTTTACCACAATAACAAAAATCCTTAGACATTAATGGAAAAACAAAAACAACTTCCTCTATCCTTTCCTTGAGGCCTAAATTCTTACCTGGGTAATTGCCTAGACTCTTGATTGATATAAAATTTCTGGGAGTCATTTGGTAGTGTATTTTGAAAGATCTTAACTATGCTTATATAAATCTATCATACAGAAATAAGTGCAAAAGTAAGCAAAGATGTAGTTATAAGATTGCTAATTTCGGCGTTATTCCTAATAGTAAAAAATTGGAATGACCATAAATGTCTAGCTGTGTGGAATTGGTTATTGCAGATAATGATATATTTATGCATTGAAGCAAATTCAATCATTGAACAATAAATATAGCTCTACATTTGCCTTTATGGAAAGATAGTTATCATCTATAGTTAAGTGAAACTAAGGAGAATATCTAGTAGAATGTATAATATGATCCTATTATTTTAAATACTTATATGTACATAAGCATATATTGCATGTGAAAAGTTTGAAAGGTATATACCTTAGCAGGTTGTAGTTATCTCCTAATGTTGGCATTTTAGATATTCTTAATGTTTTATTTGTATTTTCAATTCTTCTATAATTATATTTTACTGTATTAAAACATTTAAAACTGATATTTAGGAGGTAAAATCTGAAAGACTTTACGACTAATTAGATAAGAGAAGAAGAATAGTAGATAGTATAATCAGTTTGAAATACAGAAAAAACTGTTTCCTTGGGGAAATAAAATAAATTGAGTTTGGGCATTTTCTATTTGAAGTACTCCCTGGTTGAAATGTGTCTTGAATGGGTCAAGTCTTTTCCTCTGAGAGCATATACAATAAAAGCTATAACACCCTTTTCAGAAATATACACACATATTCACAATGTTTTAGATATAGAATTAGGACCTTCACAGACACCCCCTCCATAGAATTTTATCCTGAAAATATTATCTGAACACAATGAGCCCAGCTTAAAAATTCTTGTCCCATTTTATTTCTCTAATTTTATGCTTAGGAGAAATGAGACCCTATATAGATTAAATGAATCGCTTGAGGTCGGTTTAGTTGATTCAGGCCCTGTATTAAAATCCATGTTCTCTGACTCTCAGTCAAATTTTATGTTACTAATTAACTATATTCTGGCCTTGAGAGGTTTTTTTTTTAATCTTAAAATACAACATAGCCCTGGAAACATAAAACTTTTGTCAACCACTGAAAAGTAGGCTTAAAAGTTGCTATTTTAATTGCTATTACCAAACACGAAACTTCCCAATCAGAACCAGAAGGAAAATTGTAGTAATCAAATTTCTTGGCAGGTAGCATGTCTACATTTTCTCAAAAGTATTTTTCTTGTTGTTATTGTTGTTTTCAGTTTTGTGAATTAATTTGCATTCATAGCCTTGCCTTGACAACCCTTGAGGTTTCAGCTCCCAATCTGTAAAGCTCATACAGCATATGCTCCGACCTAGTACCATCCAATGTTTGTTTCTGTTCTAATCCCGAGGGACCGCTTTGGCCAATTGAATCTATTTATCCATCTGACTTATCCTAAATCTTCTCAAATTAATTGGCTTTCAAGTTTTGTCTGACTGGGGGAAAAGAAAAAAGAAAGAACTTTTGAAGGCAGTGTAAAAATGGAACAGCATGAAAAACCCTGCATACTGTAGATTCAGTCTTCTATTTTTCTTAAGTAATCGTGTATTGTAGTGTTTCACACAGACTAGCTAATGCAGAAAAACTAAGTCGTGCTTTTGTGTCGCATCACTTTTTCATACACAAAGGCAATATCAGTTTCCTTAACAACTGACAAGTAGTTGTTCATTTTCTTAATTCATTTAAATTGTTTGAATCTTTCATTATAATTTCCCGTTCGTGCATATGGTTTGTGTGCTGGCATTCAATGGTAAGATGCTGAGTTGAACCTTTCCTCTGCTTTGTGTCCTGACCCAGGAGCAGGCTTCCTGGGTGTGCCAGTGTGATGACAACATGGTTCAGAGACTAGAAACAGACTTCAAGATGACTCTTCAGCAGCAGAGCACCCTGGAGCAGTGGGCTGCATGGCTTGACAATGTGATGATGCAAGCACTGAAACCCTATGAAGGAAGACCCAGTTTTCCTAAAGCTGCCAGGCAATTTCTGCTAAAATGGTCTTTCTACAGGTATCACCTCCATTTTTCCTAAGCTTTATTTTGCATATTCTGCAAATATGTGTGTGTGTGCATGCTTCTCAGACAAAAGAAAAAAAATGAAGACTTTAGTTTGCAGAAACTATCTGCTGTGATTATCTTCAACCCAAATTAATGATTGCAACATCATGGAATTGTACCAGGAGGTTTATGGAAATGGACTTTCTGCTAGGAAAAGAAAGCCTCCTGTTCAAAGCCCTGGAGTTCTCAGATGGGAACATCTGAGATTCAGTCCAGATAATATGTTCAGCAGCAGTCAGAAAAGGGCTCAAGCCTTCCCTCTTGCAGACTTACATAGGCTTTTATCTTGAGGTCTCAGCACCCCTCTTCTTTTTATTCTCTGGTTCAGTGATTCTCAAACTGTGGTTTCTAGACCAGTAGCATCACCACCACTTGGAAACATGTTAGAAATGCAAATTTTCAGGCCCCTTTCCCAAATCTGCCTGAATTGGAAACTGTGGAGGTGAGGCCCAGCAGTCTATGCTTTTGGTGCGTGTGTGTGAGGAAGATCAGCCCTGAGCTAACATCTGTTGCCAATCCTCCTCTTTTTGCTGAGGAAGACTGGCCCTGGGCTCACATCCATGCCCATCCTCCTCTACTTTATATGTGGGACACCTGCCACAGCGTGGCTTGTTAAGCGGGAGGTATGTCCACACCCGGAATCCGAACCTGCAAACCCTGGGCCACTGAAGCAGAGCATGCGAACTTAACCACTATGCCACTGGGCCGGCCCCCAAACTATGCTTTTTAAAAAGTCATCCAGGGGGCCGGCCCTGTGGTGTAGTGGTTAAGTTCAGCATGCTCTGCTTCCACAGCCCAGGGTTCATTGGTTTGGGTCCCTGGCACGGACCTACACCACTCATCAGCCATGCTGTGGTGGTGACCCACCTACAAAATAAAGGAAGGCTGGCATGATGTTAGCTCAGGGCTAATCATCTTCAAGCAAAAAAAAAAAAAAAAGAGGAAGATTGGCAACAGCTGTTAGCTCAAGGGGAATCTTCCTCACCAAAAAAAAAAGTCATTCAGGTGATTCTGATGCATGTTCAGAACCTTCTGGTTAGTTTCTTAATTTGATCCATTACAACTGTTCAAACCTAGCTGCACATCAGAATTAATTTAAAAAAAAAGAAACCCTAGGTACCTCCGAAAACCCACTGAATCAAAATCTTGATGGTTAGGGAGTAGTGATTGGAATAGGGGTAATTAGAAATTTTTTTCTTCAAAAGGTATACTTCTGGTGATTCTAATACATAGTTTAATATCCAGTAATCTAGTAGACAGTACAAAATGAATCACTTTTTCACTAAAATAGTATAGATATAAATGTATGTTTTTGTAGACATAGAAGAACCCCAGAAGAGGAAGGCTTTCAGATCACTTGATATGTGATATCAAATGTTGGGATGAACTGTTGATTGTAGGTCTGCCCTAAGGGTTAAAAACAGAGCCTGTGTGAGTGGCATATATACCATATATATGTAGGATGTAATAGACAGATGGCATTCCATTTCATAAGATAAGTTAGATAAGTTATATTTTTGACCCTGGCATTTGTTCTTGTGGTGCGAGTTCATGTTTTTGCTTCTTTAGATAAAAGTGGCCCCACTGGCTCAAGCCTAAATGCCATGTCTACTTTGAGGTTTAGGCAGCACCTTATGTAGAGCCTATGTAGCCATGCACATATCAGAAAGTAGTAGCCACAGGACATACCACTGACTGTGGCTGTGGGCACACTGTGGTCATCTTCTGGACATCAATGGTGAGTCCAGAGCTAGTTGTGAGGAAAGAAGGTATATGAGAAGTAACAGAGTTTAGGAACTAGTAGGACTTGTGAACCCATTAAGCCCAGATTTTCATCTTGTTTTGACCACCTTAAAGATGGAACCAGAGATTTCTTAATTATGATAGTAATTGCCAAGTAGTTGCTTGGTTTTTTTTTTACTTCTTTACTTCTCAACTGATTTGGTCCCATTCTTATTTCTTAAACTGAAGTAGAGCTGTAGATCCACTAATATATATTTAATTAAGAGTTAAATTACCCTTACATCCTGAAAATCGTTTTCTAGTGTCTAGCCCAGGGTCAAATGCAGTGAAAGAAAGCCTTCCAGTTTTGTGGTAGTGGTGGTGTTTTGTTTTTGTTTTTGGAATGGAATAATTCCCCAGTTCTGTCTGTCATATATTTAATACCTTTAGCCCACATGACTGGAGAAGCACCTTATTAAGGTGCTAACTCTGTGACCCACCGGTGTGTTTCAATAAAGCCAGTGCTAGGTTTAGATCTGGGTGTTAATGAGAAATGTGTTGATGAGAAATGTAAATTTTCCCTCGATACATGAGGAATATTTGGAAAACATTGTCACGGTATTCTAAAAGTAGATGCAGCAGCAGCAGTAGTAATAGTAGAATTCAAAAATTTAATTTAGAAACACTTCTTAAGAAGATTTCAGGTATTTTCTCATTTGCTTGCAAGTTGATTTTTTTTCCCCCCAGAAAATCATATAATGGTATATGTTGTTTATGAATAATTGATGAAACAGAAGTTATACTGGCTGGTTATTCCAAAACCTATATGACCAAAAGCAGACTGCATTCTGTATATCAGAAAAAGCAAGGTTTTGTTTTTTCTTTTTACTGCTTTCATATGTTGTTATGTCGGACTTGGCCCTACTCCTTCCTGTGGGTTTTTATTTTTCTGTATTTAGTTGATATCATTTTAGAAATATACCCTTGGAGCTTTCGTCTCCACAGAGATCTGTTGCAGGTATCTTGAAAGGAGAGAAAATTACTTACTTGTATTTCTTGTTCTCTGCAGATATACAGACCCAGTAGATCATCACTTGCCTGCCCTCTGTCCTCCCTGAGTTGGGGATAATTGGCTTGTTATTATTAGACACTATTATGGTTATTATTTTCATTTCAAAAAGACTTGAAGGCGTACAGTTCAGGGTCACAGAAGGAAAGGCACATTCAGACAGATACGTACCTCCTGCTGGTAGGCAAAGTCAATATCTTAGACTCTTAAGAGCTTTTAAAATCTGAACTGTTTTTTACTGAGGCATAAGAACATATTGAGTAATGAAAACTGCATTCACAAACTATCAGAGAAGCAGAATTACAGAGTGTTTTCTTTTAAATGTTTTTGGCATTGTAATAAGAATTTGGCAATCGCATACACAGACCCTTTACATTCTGAAGTCAGTTAATCTCATGATTTCTAAAATTCTGTGTGTATATTTACATGCATACAACTGTAGAGATAGACTGGCAGAGAATCATGATAGCTGCAGTTGATATATTGTTGCAAACACCCTCTGCTTGGAATGGGGTCTCTCCTTGCCTAACCTGGCTTTGAATGGCTACTGTTGGCTCCCTGGGAGGTGGAAAAAAATATCACCGCCTGTCTTGGGCAGAAATGAAGTTATGTGGGCCAGTTCTCAGCTTGTGTGTTTTGTGGATAACAGAACACAGTGTTCCTCAGGGCCACCCTGAGGGTCAACCAAATATCCCATTTTTAAATAATGTAATTTACATCTTTGATACAGTAACTTAAAAGGGGGCACAGGGAGCCTAGTTTGCCACAACTGGACAATATATAAATCTTCCATAAAGTAATACTCTTTTGGCATCAACTGTAAGCAGTGTTCGAAAAGAGAGTTCACATGAGGGTCACAGGTGTGGTGTTCTCACCTTTCTGCTTAGGAAGGGTGTGATGTGTCCCCTAATACATGAAGAGAGATGGATTGAGTATCATGTGCTAAGGTATCTGTTTCAGTTTCCACACCATGAGTTATACACAAAGGTATTTCTCATCTATTATAAAATAATTAACGTTTATAACTCTGATTTTAAAAGGAGTTGAATTCATGGTAACTTAGCAACATGAAATTCAATGGAGTCAATTTTGCAACATATCTTACAGAAGTCTGAATCGGACAATAGGTTTCCAATTAAACTGTTAATTGTGTCATTTAATACTCGGCTTGTAGGGCAGCAACCCAACACAGAGAGAATAAAGTAGACATAGCATTAATAATGTAATTCAACTGATTCTTTTCTAAACATATGACAATAATTTCATGGCATGCTTATCAGTATTTTTAAGAAATAACTAGGTGTTATAACTGAAGGTCAGCGGATTTTTTTCGTTTTACAACAGAATTTAGTATCACGTGTACATTTCATGCTGAAATAAGGTGATTCCCTAATTGTCCAAAAGTTTCCAAAACACTTAAAATAAAATCCAAAGACCTTATCGTGGCCTACAAGACCCTACATGGTCCAGCTACTTGTGATCTCCAGACCCTACCACGTATTTTCCTTCTGTCTGCTCACTGCCCTTCAGCCACACTAGCCTCTTGGCTGTTCTTTGAACGTCAAGGATAGTTCTGCCTCAGAGTCTTTGCGTTTGCTCTCTTTCTGCCAAGAAAGCTCACGTGTTCACATGGCCGACTCCCTCACTTCAGTCCAGTTTCTGCCTCGGAAAGAATTTTCCTGACACCCTAACTTAAAATGCCTACCCCATCACTCTCCATCCTCTTGCCTTGGTTTATTTATTTATTTTTTAATTGACATACAATATCTATTAGTTTCAGGTGTACATCATAGTGATTTGGTATTTATATACATTATAAAATCACCATGAGAAGTCTAGTGACAGCTGTCACCATACCACGTTATTACAGTGTTATTGACTATATTCCCTGTGCTGTACATTACATCCTCATGACTTATTTTTTTATAACTGAAAGTTTGTACTTCTTAATCCCCTTTACCTATTATACTCAGTCCCCCAGTTACTCCCCTCTCTGGTAACCACTGGTTTGCTTCCTGTATCTATGAGTCTGTTTCTGTTTTGTTTTGTTTTTTACTTCCATATATAAGTGAAATCATAGAAGTATGTCTTTCTCTGACTTATTTCACTTAGCATAATACCCTCTAGGTCCACCCATATTGTTGCAAATGGCAAGATTTCACTTTTTATGGCTGAGTAATATTCCATTGTATATTCTTCATTCATCTGTTGATGGATACTATTGGCTATTGGACCACTATCTTACACCATACATGTACAAAAATGAATTCAAAATGGATTAAAGACTTGAATGTAAGACCTGAAACCATAAAACTTCTAGAGGAAATCATTGGCAGTCAGCTCTTTGACATAGGTCTTAGCAATATTTTTTTGGACCATTTTCCTCAGGCAAGGGCAACAAAAGCAAAAATAAACAAATGGGATTACATCAAACTAAAAAGCTGTTGCACAGCAAAGGAAACCATCAACAAAACATAAAAGTAACCTACCGATTTATTTTTTTCATAGATTTTATTACGACCTAACTTTGTATTTTGTATCTACTTGTGTCTTTTTTTTTGCCGAGGAAGATTAGCCCTGAGCTAATATCCGTGCCCATCTTCCTCTATTTTGTATATGGGACACCACCACAGCATGGCTTGATAAGTGGTGTGTAGGTCTGCGACTGGGATCTGAACTCATGAACCCTGGGCCTCCAAAACGGAGCACGTGAGCTTAACCACTATGCCACTGGGCTGGCCCCAATCTACTTGTGTTTTTAACTGTTTCTCCTACTAGAATGTGAGCTCTGTTGAAACCAAAATTTTGTCTCACTTTTTCTCAAACAAGATACTGGCACAGAGTAAGAACATAATAAACATCTATTGAATGAGTGAATGTGGATTCTCTTGGAAAAAAATAATTGACTTTGTGTTTCTAGATTAATATCAGAAAGCTACTCAATATGAATATTTTCCTTAGTCATTTATATGCTTTCAGGGTTGTTATATTTTAAGGGAAATATAAAGTCCTAAAATTTGAAGGTAGAAATATATATATATATAATTCATTCTGTGTCTGTGATATGTATCCCTGCAAAGATTTATTGACATTCAACTGACCCAGGATTGGTTTTCTATATTGTAATGAATGTTATCTTTTAAAATAAACATTTTTTGATTATGAAATTAATATGTGCTCACTTTAGAAAATCTGGGAAATACTAGAGAATAATACAGAGAATAAACTTAAAATATCATTTTAATACTCAGAAGTAACCACTGGTGAAATGTTTTCTCTTAGTGTTGTATAAAAGTGGGATCCAATTGTTTACCATAGTTTATTGTCTGTGTCTTTGCCCTGCCAAATTTTGTTTACCGTTATATCGTGAGCATTTCTTATCATTGAATATCTTCAGAAACATAATTTTTAATGTCCTCACAATATTCCATTATGTGTATGTCGCATACATTTTTAAATGTTCCCTTTTTCCCTTATTCTTGAGCATTTAGGTGGTTTATGGTGTTGTAATACAATTATAAAAAGTACTATAATGATTATCTTTGTATAAAATTACACATATATCTTCAGATAAATTCTGGTAAAAGAGTTTGAACTTTTTAAGGTGACTTATACTATTTTAATGAAGTATGCTATTTCAAAACTATTAAAGTATTAAATTTAGGGGCAAGATTTTTTTAAAGAACTGTACAGATAGTTTTTGTGTTAAAAGGGCTTATTTTATACATTTTACTTCTTTAACTTAACATTATATCATAGACATCTTTCCACGTTACTACTTTTATGTCTGGTCTACCTCATTTCTTTAAAGTATTGCATAAAATTCCACATATGAATGAAACATAATTTGTTTAATCAACATTCTACCCATGGATATTTAGTTTTTCCCCATAGTTTCTCACTAGTATAAATATTGCTGCAATTAAAACTATCTTTGCTCATTTGTGTAAATTTCTAGAATTAGAATTGCTAGGTCAAAGGATTTGTGCATTTTTTTGTGTCTGTGTGTGTGAGGAAGATTAGCCCTGAGCTAACATCCGTTGCCAGTCCTCCTCTTTTTGCTGAGGAAGATTGGTCCTGGGCTAACATCTGTGCGCATCTTCCTCTACTGTATATGGGACACTGCCACAGCATGGCTTGACAAGAGGCATGTCAGTCCATGCCCAGGATCCAAATCTGCGAACCCTGGGCCGCCAAAGCGGAGTGCGCGAACTTAACCGCTATACCACCAGGCCGGCCCCAATTTGCATTTTTAATTTTGACAAATATTGCCAAATATCTCTCCACAAAAGTTTCATGAATTTATACTTGCAGAAACAGTAGATGAGAGTTCTTTTTCTCATCCCCTCTGCAACACTGGATCTTTTAATCTCTTCCAGTACTATAGACGATATATGATATCTTACTTAAATATGCATTTCTTTTAATTTTGATTAAGATTAGTCATATTTTTGTATGTTTGTTAGCCATTTGTCTTCTCTGGGCTATCTTTTAAATATCTGCTATGTCTCTTCAGCAAGAGAGGTGCAATTAGGATTGAATATTCTGCTCTTGAATTACTTAATTTTTCAAAATTATTTACTTCATATGATGAAGTTTGGATTAGTATGGGTAAAAAATGTTATGCAACATTTTATTGGTATTTTTGCTTTTGCTTTTTAAGTCGAGTATTCTCTGTCTTTTAAATTTTTTCTATAGTAAAAGAAATATTTAATTTCAGATAGCTGTTACATTAATTAGTTTTACAAATGGTTGATGTGTCACTGAATTTTAGGAAAGACATGCATAGAATTATAAACAGAACATTATCATATATCTTTGGCATATAAATGAATGTATTAGTCTGTTTTTAATGATTCACTTATAGAGTTCTAAACTCTAAGGAATCATTCACTAGAACTACTGTTAACCATAATCAATATATTATTAACTCTAATATATGTACTAGTGTGGTAATGAGTATTCTTCTTAGATCTCTCATAGGTTATCTCATTTGACCCTCAGGCTAACCTTGAACCTTGAAAAGCTGAATGACATGCTCACAATCAACATCACATAGTGGTTAACATGGGTCTGTCTAACCTCAAACCCATGTTTTTTTTCTTTTTAGTAAATAAATCCACAGAAATAAGAGGTCCTCTACCATCATCATATAGTAGCCCCCTGTTCTTGCTGCCATAACCAAATGAGAATGAGAAGCTCAGCTTCTCCTGTTTTATATATTATAATCACGATCACTTACATTTAGTGATCTGTTCATCCATAAGTTTATTTTTTATTTTTGAAATCATCATGTAAGTTAGATAAGACGAAAAATATTGCTTTCATTTTCACCCAAGAAGAAAAAATGTCTCAGGGAAATTATTTGTTTGAGGCCAGCAGTGAATTAATGAAGAGCCAGAATCAGAATCCAGGGCTTCAGAGTTTCAGATGCACAGTGGCAACCTGTCACTTGCCAAGATGAATGTATAGAATTTGATATATTAGTAGCCTCTATATAAATAAAGTTGACAGTGAAACAAAAAGCAGAAGTACAGAAGACTTCTGTACAGTCTTCTTTAATCTGCCTGACATTTTACAATTGTTATTGCAAAATAAGCTTTAGGAATATCAGCCTATACATTCTCCTATCTGAGAATATAATGGCTGTTTTGGTTTTCCTAGGCCAAAAGTCTGTAGAAAAGGCCATTAAATGAAGGTGATGAGAAACACACACACACACACACACACACACACACACACACACACACACACCTCTCTAAGTTAGAAAGATTAAAGAGGTTTGAAGTACATGGA
Source organism: Tapirus indicus (assembly GCA_031878705.1). Lineage (NCBI taxonomy): Eukaryota > Metazoa > Chordata > Mammalia > Perissodactyla > Tapiridae > Tapirus > Tapirus indicus. The sequence continues at coordinate 62,069,825 of CM062927.1, read as the reverse complement.
CAAGCTTAATGGTTGGCATGTCTTCAGTGAGGCCAAAATTTTATTTTGGAGTCATTTTCATTTTAAATATAATAGAGTTTATTGTTAGTAATTTATTAATAATGTTTTTATATTCTGATATTTTATAAATTAAATGTTCACATTTTTCAGACATATGTATTTCTTCTTAATTTAATTTAGTTTCTTGCAGGAATCCCTGTACATACTCACCTACATTCTATATTGCCACATTTGGGCACATTGCTTGGTATGTTATGTAACCCTTGTTGTCTGGCACAAATACATATTTTTCCCAAAGTATACCCCAAAGTCATTATCACTGAGAGGTGGTGACACAGTATTTACTCACCATCAATAAGATTTTCACTTTGAGTTGCTTTTCCTTATGGTGGTGATGAGTTGTCAACCTTTCAAAATCATTTTTATTCAGTTCTGACCCATTTATGAGTTTAACAGAATCAGCAGACTTCCCAACGAAGACCGTCTAGCTCTAATAAGGATCTAATCAAGTCTCAGGGAGGATTACCTCTTTACCGCTCTGTTTAAAAGAGTTGAGCTAACTGCTTTCAGTGATGAAATTATTCCACGGCAGGCTGTGTGCTATGCCAACCTTTTAGACCTCTAACTTAACTTCTTGTAAGAGGAAAAGTAGGTTGAACTCCAATCTGGTCACTAATACTGGCTGCATACATGTCTTTTCTCTTGGAACAGCTCAATGGTTATTCGGGACTTAACCTTACGCAGTGCTGCTAGCTTTGGCTCCTTCCACCTGATCCGTCTGCTCTACGACGAGTACATGTTCTACTTGGTAGAACATCGTGTTGCTCAGGCAACAGGAGAGACACCCATAGCAGTCATGGGCGAGGTAAGCGAGGCTGGAAGAGCTACGACCCACATGGCTTTTAAAAAAGAACCTGAATTTCGTTTTAATCTAAATATATTGATTATTGATTAAAGCAATGGTGCCTAACTGATGAGTCTTAGACGCCAGAGGGGCTGTGGAGTTATTGTAGGGGGTCCTTAAATCCCTCTGTTCATGTGTATTTTCTTAATCAAAAGATTCTAAAATTCTAGATTATATCACGTGAAAGTTCATGGAATGTTTCAAGATGTTATAAAGGTGTCTATGTAAAAGAAAAGTTTGAGAATCACTGGACTGAAAAAAACCTTATTGAACGGAAAATAAGAAAGATTGATGTTTCTGATAAGGCTAAGGCCTAGGAGTACAGAGGAAAAAGTTAAATATGTATTTTGTAGACTCTTTCCAAGTGCCTAAGAACAAAATGAATGATTTTATTTCAGAAGAAGAGAAACAACGATGAAACATTTTGGGGGCACTTACTATGTGCCAAGCACAGTTCTTTACATGTAATAAAGCATTTGACACTTATAACAACTCTTTGAGATTGGTACTACCTTATCCTGTTTTACAGATGAGCATCTGAGGTTCAGGTAGAAAGCTAAGAGACAGGGAGATTAAATGGTTACATAGCTAGCAACTGGTAGAGAGCTGTTTTGAATATTCGGTCTGATTTTTCAGACCCATGCTTCTAATCACTAAAGATGTAGAAAAAAAATTCTGTTCTTCAGAATTTCTGGATAGTGTCAAAATGCCGTATTTTCAACAAGTGAAAAAAGCTAAAGCTCTGAAGTTAATGTACACAAGCGTTGGTTAATATAATGAGGGACAGATGCAAATGTGACAATGATTCAGCATGGCTCAGTTTGGTGCATAATACTGAGGGTATTTCAGATCTTGCTAGATTATACCAGGTTAGGCAATATTACAAATTACCCAAAATGGTAAAGAAAGCATGTTCATTTTGAAGATATATATGTGTGCTTATTTAAATTTTAAAAAGAAAAAATAAATGTTAGATGCATTTCCTAGTTTAATAAATATGATAATAAAGATACAAATAAAAATATATTGAAATACCTCAAGAACCTCTATAAATATTCCAATACATTCAAATGTTGGTTAAAATATTTCTGTTTCCCTCTTCTTTAAATTCCCTTGCTGTGTGCCGATATTTATATGTATTTGTTCCTATTTATATGTGTTCCTTAATGGTGATTTTGCTTAAATGATGCCAATGTGTTGGCATTGTGTAAGCAAGAATCACTGTAGCTTTTAAATTATAGGCAGGACCTCATGTGACCAAAACCATCTGGACTTTTCTTAGATTTGACTTCCCCTCAGTGCATCTTTCTTTAGTTCTTTTGTAGATGCCTGGTTGCAAAATGCCCAGTTGGCATGTAGATTAAGTACTGTAAGATTTCTCAACTCAGGGCTCAAAACTTCTGAAATAGACATGCCCTTTGGTGTATTGAACACAGTTGCCGACCACCTCATATGCTCCGGGACTTCTTGAATAGGATGATCAGGATAATGATAACAGAGATTCTCATTAACACCCTGTGGCTAATCCTGATGCCTGGTCTTTGCTTCCCTTGTATCTCTAGGGAATAAAGGCAGTGGTCATGAGCTGGTCACACAATGTGAAGGCTTAGCAACCTCCTCATATGCTTGTACAGGCAGCACTGGCTCCCCAGAATTAAAGTGTCCTACATACTCAATACTGCCAACTAATCATCCTAATAGGCATTTTTTTTTTTTACTATATGTAAACATTGTAAATGACTATGACAGATTGCCACATGAGGTAAAGATATGATATGAATAAAATCTAGATCAGAAAATAGAGTATAAAATACCTTCTGTAAGATCAAAGATCTAAGCACACCTCTGGATTTCTTTGCTTACTATCTCCTTACTCAATTTATAGGAAAATCCTTTGAGCTGTCTATGCTCATCCATTATTCAGCCTAGGCCAGTTAAGGCTAGTTTTATAGGTTTGATTTCCCCATAACAACATTGATGCCTCATATACCTGTTGGGCATTATAGACCTGTTGGCCATGATCATACTATCACATCTAAAATTTCTTGATTCTTGGGAAAAGGAGAAGGAAATTCAAGAAAAAGGAAGGCTGTTCTCTCATATGCTATCTTAAGCCTACCTTAGAAATCAGATTGGAGGTAAAAAAGGCTTTTACATAGTGAAGCTCAGTTGATTGTCAGAAGCCCCTTAGGTGACTTCCCTTTCCAAACCCCAAGTCCAGAAGTGCCTGTGTACACAGTGGGAGCAACACGTCAGGCCCAAATCCCCTGAAATACGTAAAAGTCACCATTACCCTCAAAAGCAGCAAGTGGTTTTCAATCATCAGTAACAACAGCAACCACAAAAACAATAATAATTGTCATTATTTATTGAGAGCTTATTATACACTTAATGAATTAACTTCTTGATCTAGCTGCTAGTGGCTCTTTCTCAGTAAATGGTACCACAATCCTGCCTGTTGATCATGCTGAGCCTGAGCATCGTCTTTTACACGTCTTTCTATCTTGGCCTCCATGTCCAAGCAATTACTAAGTCTGCTCTTTCCCAAATCCCACGTAGTGCAGTCAGTGTCACCTTATGAAAATGCAGGGTTGGCTGTTATCCCCTATAACCCTTCAGTGGCTTTCTCTTCTGTTAGTTAAGGAACAGAATTCTGTCCTTGGTACATGAGGTCTTGCATGATCTGGCCCTGCCTCTCTGATCAACCTCAACCTCCCTCTTCCTATCCCTTCTGTTCCAATCACAGTGATTCTTTCTCTGTACTTATTCACCATGCTTTTCTCATCATTGCACCATTGTGTAAATGGTTCTTTCTACGTGGGACCCTCTGCCCAACTCCCCTAGCCCATTCTAATTCCTACTTCATGTCTTAAGTATCAGTTCCTCAGGGAGGCCCCATTCCCCTAGACTACCTTAGATACTCCTATTCTTTCTGATTTGTACTTTTCCTTTTCATTGTAGAACCTACACAATACTAATTGCGTGGTTCTTTGCATGATTTGAGTAATTGAAGATATAATGCTTGGAAATAAGAGAGGATTTTGAGCAGAAGAACTGAAATCTACTTATAGTTCTGTCATTTATAGTAATATAATCTTGGGCAAATCATGTTCACTTATGTTGAATCTCAGACTTATCTCTGAAATTAATTTATTCATTTATTTAACAAATATTTCTTACAAACCTACTCTAGGCCAAACACTATAATGATTAGAGTATAATGATGAACAAAATGGATTTTGACCCTGAATTCAAGGAGCTTACATTTTAGTAGGGGATGCATATTCTCTAAATATAACTACATAGCTACAAATTCTGATAAATGCTATAAAGGAAGATTAGAGGGATATAGGAATATGTAAAGCATGGGGCTCTTAATCTAGCCTGGGAGAGACAGAGAAGACTTCCCCCTAAAAATAATGTTTAAACTGAGCTTTAAATAAGTACAAAAGGAGTTAACAATGTGAAGTTAGAATTTGGAGGTGACCGGTAGAGACCACTGCAGGCACAGGGAAACATGTACACAGGTCCTGCCTGAAATGCAAGGGAGCACAGCCAAGGGGAGGTTTCCATGGAAAATCTGAGGTTCAAGCACCGGAGAGATCAAATATACACCATCCAGTTCAGCAGACAAGGGGCAGAATTGTATTAGGATAGAAAGCCAAAAATTTCCAGTGAAGTTTACATCCACATAGCACTTACGTGTCAGGCACTGTTCTAAGTGCTTTATATATACTAACTTAATAAACCACAACAACCCTGTGAATGAATATTATTATTGTAGTTATTTTACAGATGATGAAATGAGACACAAAACCATCAAGTAACTTGCCCAGAGTCACACAGCTACTAAGTTATGAAACCGGGTTCTGAAACCGAGCAGTCTGGCACCAAAGTCCTTGCGTTTATTTTACCATTCTTATTGCCTCCTATAGGATGGGGTGATATTGGAGCAAGAACAGTTCAGAAATCAGGGGAAATCTGGAGAATAGTCACACACTTTGCTGGACATTTGTTTTGTCTTTACAGGTGCTTTATTTGGGAGAGGTTGTTGTCGTTAGTACTGTCGAGTCAATTCTGACTCCTAGTGACCCTGTGCACAGCAGAGTGGAACCCTGCCTGGTCTTTGTGCGCCATCCTCTCACCTTCTGGCACTCTATCATACAATGCTCTGCTGCTATTCATAGGGTTTTCATGGCCAATATTTTCAGAAGTAGATGGCCAGATCCTTCTTCCTAGTCTGTCTAGTCTGGAAGCTCTGCTGAAACCTGTCCACCATAGGTGACCCTGCTGGTGTTTGAAATACCGGTAGCATAGCTTTCAGCATCATGGCAACACAGAGCTGTCGTAGTATGACAACCAACAGATGGGTGGTGTGGTTCCCTGATCGGGAACAGAACCCGAGCCGTGGCGGTGAAGCGCTGAATAGTAACCAGTAGACCATCAGGGCTGGCTTTGGGAGAGGTCAGACAGCTCAATAGATCCAGAACCAAGAAAAAAGCTTTTCCTTTTACAGTAACATAAGGATAATTAATATATCTTTTCATTAATATGAATTCAATAAATGAGTTAAGGTTAACATTATTTACATTATTTGAGTAGGCAGGAGAGATCAGTATGTGTTACATATAAACACCGTATACATACAAAATATTTTTGTGTGTGTGTGAGGAAGACCAGCCTTGAGCTAACATACGTTGCTAATCCTCTTTTTGCTGAGGAAGACTGGCCCTGGGCTAACATCCGTGCCCATCTTCCTCTACTTTATATGGGACGCCGCCACAGCATGGCTGACAAGCAGTGCGTCGGCAGGCGCCCGGGATCTGAACCCATGAACTCCGGGCTGCCAAGCGCGAACTAAACCTCTGCGCCGCTGGGCCGGCCCCCAAAATATTATTTTTGCACCTACTGTAGCACTATAATTTCAGTTGTTGAAATGAAGACTACCATATAATGGAGCCCCCAAATCAAACAGCATCACAGCCCTAATAAATTTTCTTCTAAATGTCAGTCTGCTACTACATTAATACTGATTGGTAAGTTATTTAAAAGCATTTGCAACTCCAGAGGTTCATTATTATTACTATTATTATTTTTGCCTAGATGATAAAAAGGAAACAATTTATCTACTGCTAAAATTTATGTAATTTTTTGAATTTTTATTTAAATATTTTAAATGTGTCCATAGACTTTCTGGTAGTGGTGAAATTTTAAGTGTAGGAATAAAATAAAATAAACAAGTTGCATCTGTTTGCATACCTGTTAAATTAAAAAAAAATCAAGGCTTTCTGTGCAGCTCTGACAAGAAAAATTGAGCAGAAAAATATCCTTTTATTTGAATTTTATGGCTATTTGGAATCTGTCTGGAAGTTTGTGGTATCTATGCTTTATTGCTTTAACATGTACATAGTCCATTAATATATTCACTGAATCTATAAAGTTTGCTTCATAAAATGATTTTCTGTGACAAACATTTTATATTTAACCTAATAAATATTTAAATTCTCTTTATCATAATTTAATTATGCTTACCTAATATCGTGTCTAAGCCACCTCTATAGCCAACTTTTTGAAATTAAAAAATGGAGCCAAAGATGCTTTAATTGTTCAATTGTGAATATCAGTATAAAAATAATATTTTTAGGGAAAATATTGAAGGGCCCTTAAGGATTTACCATCAAAAGAAAAATGCCTTGAATTCATCAAAATTGATAATCTCAAAGTAGAAGGGAAAAATATCTTTAAAATCTAAAAACTGGAGAAGAGCAATAATAGTTCAACAGGCAAGCTTTTAGAATAAAAGTTGAGTGAAAACGTTCCATTTGGTAGAAGTACAACCGTGGTAGATAAGCATAGATGCTTAAAGTAAAATCAAACTAATGAAAAACAAATTCCAGTGAGCATTATTCTAGTGAAACTAGGGAAGACACTGAAAATGCACCTATGGAGTAATAAACTTGTTGTAGAATACTGTAGAAGGAATGAATCATATCAGAAGTTAAACTCATTTGCAAAAAAAAAAACTCATCGTGGAACAGTAGTAGCTTAGAAAAATGTAATGAATGCTTGTTAAAAGTTATATTGTTTATTGTTATTTATAATAAAACTTATTATTGTTTAATAATATTTTTCTAATTGTGGACTGGCCTTGTGATAATCACTGTGCTATGTGTTTTGCATTCTTATTTAATATTCACCAAGAGCTTGCAAGAGATGTGTTAGTGTTCCCATTTCACCAATGAGGAAAACAGATTGAAAATTGCCGCAACATAGAACTAGCAATTGGTAGAGCTAACTGTAGAAAGTAGGACTGTCTCACTCCAAATAGCCAAATGGGCTCAATCCACATTTTAATTTTCACCATATAAATTGTTTGTAGACAGTTTCAGAATAGGGGCTAATTTATTTTTATCAGTGCTGCACAACTCCCCCAAACACACGTACACTCACAGTCATACACAAACCAGATGCCTAGCATGTAAGCTTCACGATTTTGTTCCATGCCTGCTTCCCTCTGCATTCCAGGATGCATCTTGATCATCCTACCATCCTTCCCCTTTCCACTTTTTGTTAGTAGACATTCAGAATATGCAAACTAGATGGAATATTAGTCTAAGCAAATTGCAATTGGAAAGCTAAATCTGCCAGAAAACAACAACAAATTACACCCTTCAGCTCCTCTATACCCACCCACAGATCAGACCTAAATCAAAATTACTTTTTAAGAATTTGTAGTTTGCTTTTAGCTGTAAATCTGTTCCTGTACATTAGCATAATTCTGACAACCTGAAAATAACTTATAAAAGTGACCCCCTGGAGGAGAGACATGGGAGGCCCTTCTACAACTTCATCCTCCAAGTTCCTAAGAATTGGCTCGGAAGCCCTCCCGTTTTTCCTTCTCTTTCCTGATTTGTCATTCTGCCTTCCTCTCCTTGCATTTGAGAAAAGCACCTATTGACTTAGCAGCTGGGGGCCACAATCCTTTCTCTCTGGGATCCCTGCTCATTAGCTTCCTATACCTGGTTTCCTTCCCTGCTTGCTCTGGACTGTAACCTCTCCTCTCATCCTCTTCAGGGAATGGGGTTTTGCTTATAACTGTGGTCTAAACACAGTCCCACAATAGGTGCTCAAAAAGTACTCATTCAAGGAAGGAAGTACAAAAGAATGATAGAAAGACAGACTACCAACTTATAGGACTTCTCGTTGGATTTCATGATTGATGTACTGGATTCCTTACAGGAAAATAAAGCTCCTAGACCAAGAAGTGCTCCTTCTCCCCAGACTATGCTGTCAGTATTCCAGAGAACCTCTGTATGAAGTTGGGTTTTCCTAAGTGCTTACAACTAGAGGTTAGTTTTCCTAAAGAGTTTGGGGTGGGAAGCAGAATAATATAGAAGTTCAGGATTTCTTAACGTATTTCAAGAACTAAAATGGTCACTGTAGACATCAGGAAAGAAATCTCAGCACACTGATCTTTTCAGCAAAGTCCACCACTGGGCTGTTTGCTTAGAAAAGCGTTATTTCGGTAACCCCAACTGCAGAGCAAGCTAGGTGTACAAGATTCTCTGGTATAGTCTAAGCATAACGGCTCCCCCTGCTGGCCTCTCTGCCACACTCTGTTATCCGGTGCCCAGTCCAGGTGGCTCTGGCCTTGCCATTGTCTTTTGGGTACTTTTGCTCACAGACACAGGTGAAGATGGTGTTGCTGGTCCTCCTGGTAAAGAAATAGTCCTTGTTTGAGGTGGGTAAGTTCCTCAATTCACAGGAATTGTTTGCTGCTTTTTACCATCCCTGTACTAAAATATACAAGTACGAGTGATGTTCTGCAAGTCTATGGGCCAGGTGTGATGATACTACAATCACTTCAAATCTGATTCACACTAGTTGTAAGGATTTTCTTGGTACAAAGAGAACATGTTTCCACACCCCACCCTCACTGTCTCTCCAGTTAATAATTTCCCAAAAAATAGAGGTGGTGTAATCAAAATTAAGAAGTTTTCCTCTGACATAATAAACTAATGTCATGGTTTCCTGTTGGACAATGAAAGTGGCCTCAAGGGGAGCCTGTCTTAAGTTAGGGCCACCAAAGTTCTTTCTTTCAACCCATAGTTTTATTTACATAAAGGGAATGCTGCCAAGCCCAACCCTGACATTTACAGGGCCTGGGGTACCCTTTGTCTAAACATTTTAAAAGTTATGAATTGAATGATAAATAAAATCTGTTCTGTCCACCTAAATTGATAAATATATCTTGGTAACTACTTGCAAGGCTGGGTTTTAATTTAAAATTCTCAGGCTCCTCCTAGTTCCATGCCAGAAAATGGTGACATAGACATAGCCAGCCCCTGGCCCAGCCTCTGGTCCCTAGACCCCTTCTCTTTTCTTATGTATCACACCCCATCCTGTACTGTGAATAGCCTTGTGCTCATGCTTGTGGACATCTCAGTCCAGTGTTCAGGTTTTGTCCACCCTTTGCAAACAGCTGCCCCTCGTTGGCTATCCCTTCTTTCTTCTGAAGAGTGGACTTGGAGAAGACACCTGCACAGGCCTTCTCAGGGTCTTTAGGCAGGGAATTCTGGGGTCTCAGATAACAGGAGTACGGTCTGGAGGGTGAAAGGGAAACATAGGCTCCAGGAGGGCACATCCACTGGCCCAGTGGGCTCCTTACACTCTAGGGAGGGCCTCAGCTGCAAGAAAGCCAGAGAAGGGCTCTCCATAGTGTGGGGTGCAGGACAGAGGCCGCTCTTGGTTTGGCCTAGTGGTAGTGTTCAATGTTCCTGTTTTTGAAACTACTTTTCTCCTCAAAAACAACTAAGGCCTATATTCTTACTTCCCTTCACTACTTGTGTGCTCAGTCATGAGTGCTTCTTAGAGATTTTGAGAAGATATCATGGTACCTGCACTGCTATGTTCCCAGGAGGCAGAGGGGAACAGAAAGGCCTGAACAGTTAAAACCATGATGAAAATATGCTGTGGTGTACAGGGTGGCCAACAGCATGCGTTGCCAGGGTAGCCAGCTAGCCTGAAGGAGCAGGACCAACAGCAATTATAGGGCAGAATTTGCCTGAGTGTGAAGCAAACTGGCAGAAATCTTGGCCATTTTAGCAGGCTTCAATAAAACTATTTGGAAATATATAGAAAAGTGCACTTACAGAAAAAAAAAAAAATAACCAAGGAACACAAGATTTTACCAAATGGAACATTAACATTCCTTGCAAATTTTATAAAATTGGAAGTCACTTTACAGTCAGCAACTATTTTTTCCTCAGTTGTGAAACCTTGTGCCAATGCTAAATGTAAAATGATTTTATTAATTTGATTCTCATTTGGAAGACATTTAAAGAAAATAATAATGCTCTGAACTCCCTTATGATTGAAATTTCAAAACATTTGTCTCCACTATCAAAAACATTCAGAACAGTTGCTGCTACCTACTCCTTTTGTGATTGGTTCTACTAACTTCAATTAATGGAACTGAAATCATAAGAGATTGGTCAGCTGTATAGGATTTGTAAAATTCAGAACATTACAAAGTTCAAGATAAGTATAGAATGTTGAAAGATTAGAATTGGGTCAGGAAGTTCCAAATCTGTGTGTAAACAATCTTCCTGAACTGACTTCCACTTGATTGAGTTTATAGTGTCAGAAACCTTAAGTCAGGGCCTAAGAAACATTTCCATTCTCAAGTAATACTTCCTATAGCCCCACCCAGCTAGAGGCATTTCATTTTGAAATCACCATCTTACGACCTTACAGTTGAATGGAATTCTAAGACTTTACGATCGGTATTTGAAAATTGAGTTTTGAAGACAATAGACCATGTCTATTTCGTATTCAAGGAAATATAAGGATCAAAGAGTAACTTGTCTGGGGTCACATAGCTGACAGTGATAGAGCTGTGCTTCAAACCCAGGTCAGGCTGGCTCCACATCCTATGTTCCTCCTGTACTGTGCTCCACACCTGACCTTAAATTCCATATTTCCCACTTCATACCTTTGCAACCTGGGCAAGTTTGTATATCCTCGCTTGAGTCTTACTTTTCTCATCAACAAAATAAGCATAAGGACCATTCCTTCACAGATTGTCATGAGGATTAAATTAGGTAAGTAGGTAGGCATAGGTAGGTAGATGGGTATATAGGCAGGCAGGTAGGCAGGCGCATAGTAGGTACCTGAGTTTTGTGAGTTTCATCTCCTTTCCCTTTCCTTTCCATAAGAATATAAATATCTGAAGCTATGTGGATTACTTAGGAGGGACTGTATTTGATTGCCTTCTACTCTGGATTAGATTTTTTAATATTGATTCTGCACTGACAATCCAAGTACTAACGTGTACAATTAGTCCATCGTTTTTTGACAATACAGAGATGAGCTTAGAAGTTGAAATCAATAAAACAGATAGCATAGGGGCCAGCCTGGTGGTATAGTGGTTAAGTTCGCACACTCTGCTGTGGTGGCCCAGGGTTCGCAGGTTCGGATGCCAGGCACAGACCAACACACCACTTATCAAGCCATGCTGTCACGGTGTCCCATATAAAGCAGAGGAAGATGGGCATGGATGTTAGGCCAGGGCCAATCTTCCTCAGCAAAAAGAGGAGGATTGGCAGCAGATGTTACCTGAGGGCTAATCTTCCTCATAACATAAAGGCACATGAAGGCTGTAATAATACTATATTGCAAGGGGGAAAAGAGCCTATAGACAATTTTTGAATGTTGAGTCAAATGATTTGTGGAATTACAAAGAATCCAGGAGCATTCTTTGAGATGTAGCCAAAGTGGTAATCAGAGGCAAACTAATTCAATGCTTTGTAAAACACAGCCAACAGAATAGAATGGGGAAATAAGTCAATTAGAAAAGAAAATGGGCAACATTAGGGAAGAAGCATAAACATAATTAGGTCTAACTAGACAGTCATAGCTAGACTTGTATCAAATCTTAACCAGTAGGAATGGATGAAAGGTCTTATAGGGACTTGTGAATGGGGAGAAAGTATTATATGTAAAGTTATTATGCATATGTAATTTATGCAAGTTAAAAGGTAAAATCAAGTCCTAAAGAGACATCTTATTCCAACTGTGAGGTAGAAACCACTTCAGAGAATTTGATAGTTATCTATTCTGAGTGCCTATGACAGCTTAAAGATGTTCTTTCCTAGACCAAATGTTTCATTGGCAGAAACTGGAAAAAATGTACACATATACACGTACATAATTTCTTCCCTACATACAGATGTCGCAAATGACCACTGCTGGCAGAACTGATCTCTAGTATGAGACCAGAGCATCGCTTTATTCTGAATCTACGTAAAGACTGCTCCTGAAGAGTAGCTGAGGCCCCCAAGATGAGCAGTCTTTTCTAGTTGAAACTTTCAACTGCTTGGCTTGTCAACTGCTGATGATCATGGTCTCCAAGTCAGCAGGAATACCTAGGGTCACATGGTAAAGTTTACTTTGTGGATTCTGCTGCGTACGCTGCCTGTGGTCACTTCCTTCAGCTGGTCATCTGCCAGCACCTTGGCTGCCAGCATCTGTACAGCATAGATCCTCACAGAACCATCGAGTTCTGTGCAAGAGGGCTTTCCTAGGTCTTTGGGGCTGCTTGTGGTGCAGTTTGGTGGCACAGATTGATCCTCATGAAACTGCCCAAAGGACCAGTACATACCCTATTCCTCAGTGTATAACTTCGGCATTCAAGCTGCTCCACTGGCCTCTGTTTGGATGTGGAGGTTCAGGCTGGAATGACTTCCTTATGTATCATTAACAGTGTGCAGCTCTGTGATCCTGGCAAATTTTTTGGATCTATGTATGGTTCAACAAGCCTAGACCTTGAAATGCGTGCTGTAAAAAACTTTCAGGCTGGTGGGAAGTTGTACGTAAAATTCAAAGTCTGTAATTGGAAAATAAAGTACAAATGCCTTTAGTGACAAATATATCATAAAAAATGAATTCATGCCTATGTACTACTCCATCCCACCCCCAGTGAAGAACACAAAACAGACACAATTGAGGAAAAAATTACTATGTTCTAAACAGCTTAATCTGGACGGTGTGTTTCCTCCAATAGTAGGAAACAAAATTAAAGTCAAATGGTTTTACTCAAACGAATGTGACAGTTTTGTAAAGATAGCTTAGATATGTGTGGTGGGCAGTATAATAGGCTCTCAAAGATGTCTACATTCCTAATCCCTGGAACCTATGAAAGTGTTAGGTTACAGATGTATTAAGGTTACTAATTAAGTGACCTTAAAATAAGGAGATTTTCCTAGATTATCTGGATGAGCCCAATGTGATCATAGGGTCTTTGAAAGTGGAAGAGAGAGGCAGAAAAGTCAGTGTCAGAGTAATGTAGCAGGAGAAAGACTTGACCTGACTTTGCTGGCTCTGAAGATGGAAGGGGGCCTCACCGAGAATTGTGGGCAGCCTCTAGAAGCTGGAAAAGGGAAAAAGAAATTCTCCCTTAGAATCTTCAGAGAGTGAAGGCAACCCTGTCAACACCTTGATTTTAGCTCAGTGAGACCCATTGTGGAATTCTGACCTCCAGAATGAGAAAATAGTAAGTTTGTGCTGTTTTTATCCACTAAGTTTGTGGTAATTTGTTACCCCAGCAATAGGAAACTATTACAATATGAAAGCTCTATTGCTCCGAATGAGATCAGTTATTACTTGTGGATTGTAGATTCTTCCTCCAGTATGTTATTTTTTCTTACTTCCTCCTCTCCTCGGTATACATACACTGTTATTTCTCCATTGATGACTCCACCCTGAAAGCCATCCTCCTCTGGAACTACTCCCCATTCATTTTTACCGTTGGAGCATTTATGCTGGACTATCTCCTGACATCTTCACCTACTATCCAAACTGGAACAAACTGCCCATTAGGGAGGCTTGTCCCATCTCAATTCCTAAAACACATAACCTTTTTCCCCCAGTCCCTTTTCTTGCAACCTTTCATGCAATCTTTTCTCGCATCCTAGACTTCTTCCCTCTTGACCCACTAATTTGCACAATTAAACACCAACCTTCATCTCTCTCTGTCTATACATGCAAGCTTCCATAGAAAAGAGAGGAAGCTTAGTCTTTCAACTGACTTCTGTCTTTAAAGATTGAGCCTTGTTTCTTTCCTTATGACCTTCATCAGTTGATGCCCATGTACCTGAGTTAGGCTAGCTCTTAAAATCCTCCAGTTCTGTATCCTTCCTGGGGCCAAAGTCTTCACACCTTCCTTAAAGACAAAATCTTCCATTCCCTTCACTGTTTGTGAACTGGAGCAGATCTGTGGTTTACAAGCTCTTCTTCTAGCCAGGGGTCAGCCCATCATCTGTTTTTGTAAATAAAGTTTTATTGGAACACAGTCACACCCATTCATTTACCTATTGTCTATGGCTATTTTTGCACTACAATGGCAGAGTTGAGTAATTGCAACAGGGCCATAAAGTCTAAAATATTTAGTATCTGACCCTTTACCGAAAAAAAGTTTGCCAACCCCTGTTCTAGACCATACACTTGCATACATTTTTGTGTGTGTGAGAGGAAGATTAGCCCTGAGCTAACATCTGTTGCTAATCCTCCCCTTTTTTGCTGAGGAACATTTTCGTGCCCGTCTTCCTCTACTTTATATGGGATGCTGCCACAGCATGGCCTGACAAGCGATGCATAGGTCTGTGCCCGGCATCCAAACCTGTGAACCTCAGGCCGCCAAAGCAGAGCGCATGAACTTAACCACTACACCACCAGGCTGGCCCCGGTACACTTTCATATTTTGATGCCACTAGGTAAATCAATTATGCTTTTGTGTATGTGCATATAGTAGCTTAGTTAACATAGTGATTTTAGACTTGGACAGCTGATATCTCAGTAAACAAATAGGACATGTGTGTGTATATGTGAGTGAGTGTGTGTGTGTGTGTCTGAGAGAGAGAGATTCTGTCTACCTGTAAATCTATAAATCTGAATATACTAACAGATTTTTCTAGTAAGATGCATTTTCTGTGTGTGTGTGAGAGAGAGAGATTCTATCTGTCTACCTGTAAATCTATAAAGCTGGATATACTAACAGATTTTCTAGTAAGATGCATTTTCTATAGGGCATGTTTACCTGGCTGCCCAGGAGGATGTGGTTATGATTACTCACTAATCCTTTCTCCCTGGGATGGGGTAAGCTCTTCCAGCAGGGAAAGTGTTCCTACGGTGAAGCCTTCATCGGAGTCCCTGAACTCTTTCCTTCCATCCCCCACTTCTGTCCCCAGTGTTTGCTTTGTGGGGCTCCTGTGGATCCTTGCCTATTTGCTGACTGGGCTCCCTCACGTCCTTTGCATTGTTTCAGTTTCCAAGTATTACAGTACAAGGCTTGCCTCCCTCACTGAAAAGTTCGCTGCTGCTGGATCTCATGCGCAGTGGTCTCTCCAGTGCACCTGTGGGCTACATTCTGCGTTTCATGGTGCCTGTGCTTAAGGACAGGTATTAGGCCTTGAAGTCCTGTAATGAACTACTCCTTATCTGCTTGGCCACAAGTCAGGGTCACATTCGGGGTCTCTCTCAAAGATCCTGCCTGTGGTTGCATTGGCAGTGCTGCCCAGTTGCCCCTGCTGACTAGTTGCCCATTTACACTTCATGGCCGTTACTAGTCTCATCATGAATTTATGGTCTGACAGACTCCCACTGGCTGCCTTGACCACATGTTTTTTAGTCCGCTGCTGTCCAGGGGGGCACTCATTGTTATGACCCCTTGTCAGGACATGGGGGAAATGGTTTCTCGGATAGGAGGTCTTTCTTCTTGAAAACAAGAGAAATGCTTTCTCTATGTTCCATTCTGTTTTTACTTCAGAACCTTCTCTGTTTATCTATCTGGCCAACAGAACTTTAATTCCTACATATATCAAAGGCCATATGCTTTCTAACCCCAGAGCACATTTTAAATCCCTTAATTCATATCCCTTCCTCCATGTGTGGAACATATACATACTTTCTCCCCCTCACCCCCTCCCCGTGCCCCTCCCTCTCCCTCTCTCAAACTCCTAAACTGAGGGTCAGAATATTTGATTTCAAATCTTGACACTGCCATATTTCCTATATAATGTTAGACAAATCAGTTCATCATTTTCAATAGCTGTAAGATTAAATCTAAGCTCTCTACCTTGCCAAATTCACAAGTTTTTTGTGAGACTGAAATGAGGAAGCAAATTCATTCATCTGGTATTTATTCAGCCTGTAGTATTTATCAAGTGCTGTATTGGATTCTGGGATACATTTATGAAGAGAACAAACAAGGTTGCTGCCCCCATGTCACTGGCATTAGGGTTGGGAAGACAGATATTCGGTGAGGAAACAAATTCAGTGTTGCATGTTGTGGTAGGTGCTTGGAAGGAAGTGATAACAGGGAAGGAGATCCTGAGGAAGTGAGATTGAGGAGAGGAAGTGATACTTGAGGTCACAATATCTGAGAGAAAGCCTACCACATCGTGAACCATGGAAGTACGTTAAAAGCTGTGAGATGTCACCTCGATGAATCCCCCGTGCCCCCTCCAATCCCCTGTGCAGCAGGGGAAGTTAGAAAGCAATAAGTTTTTCCAATTTCTGGAGCTATAACTTTATGGTAATCTCTGTACTTTCTTGCGAACCTCCATTTTTTTCATCCAAATCGTTTATCTCTTTCTCCTCTTCTGTTTCTGGTTTGTGCTGGCCTAATCTAGGCACTTGCCCTCTGTCCCCTGTCTGTGATACTGTCTTCCTTGTGCCCACTCACAGGCTTCCCTGCCGCCATTGGCACCCTTCCTTCCTGGTGCTTTGACCTGCTGCTCACTCCTGCAATGGATTTCCCTAATAACCCTATGTTTCTAAAACCTTCTCAAGGGTTTCCTAGGTTGCTTTATTTTTTGGCTAAACTACCTATCCATAATATAAGCAACTTCTGAACCTCACCTCCAGAAAGAGAGAGTATTTCCAAATTAATCTGACTGGACCTGGCTGGCACGGTGCCCAGCACATAGCAGACTCTCCATAAACATTTATTGAATAATGAGTGAACGAACTGACTCTCCTGACTTTACTCAGTCTATCTATAGGATTAAAATGGTTTTTCCTTAATCACATGTGTGTTCTTTCCTCACATGTAGAATGCGTATAAAAACCTTTACCTTCTGCTATATAGGCTATCACAATCTTACCTCTTATTCATAAGATTTTTATTTTAAATCTACTCTATTTGCTGTCCATGTGGAACTTTGTCATTGATCCCAGAGACACCTGGAGGTGTTGACAGTATCTCTGAGATTTTTCTATACCGTGTCCAGCACAGTGTGTAGCCACAGGCACACAGCACTTAGTATGCAGATGTTTATTTACTAATGATAACAGTCACTGAGATTTCCATTGTTTTAGTTCTTATTTTCAGCATCCTGAATAATCAGATGTATTCATTCAGATTAAGCAGAAACTGTCAAAGAAAAATCTTTGTATTAGGGAAGTTGTCGTATTTTCAGAGTTAAGTAGAAACTAAAAGCAGTGTTTCTTTTGAAGAAAATTTTCAAATATGTCCAGAGTTTGGTTTTAGCCACTTTGTGTGATATTATTGATCACCAATGACAATATTAATTCCGGCTCAAACAACTTTTTGAGATTTTTCAAAAACAAACGGAATATTCACTTTGTGTAGGTATAGAGGTGTGTTTAGACTCATCACTGCCAGCTTGTTTCCAGAATTATTTCTTAAGTGTTAAGTATTCATTTAAAAGAAATAAAAATCTTATTGTGTTGTATCAATTAGAAATAACTTATAAATGATCCTTCAGCTTTGGGCATTCTCTGTTTATAGTTCTCAAATATTTAAATAATACCAAAAATAGATAAAGAGTCTCATTGGGTTTTTGTTGCTTATGTTAGATTCTTTAATTCAAGAAATCCTACATAAGTTAAACTGTGATTTTTACTTAGACTAATAAAAGGTTCTGACCCATGTGATCAGGAACAATTTTGAAACAGCAGTTCAGTATTTATGATTTGATATTTGAAGCCCAGTGAGATGTAACTGTAAGGTAATGGGACAGTCTTTCAAACAAACAGGCTGGGAGTTACATATCCAGGAGGCCCTTGTCCCCTTCAAAGCATACACCAAGGAAGGCTACACATTTGTTGCAGTAATGCTGCCCTAGCTTAAAATGTTGCGGAATGTCTCTTTTTAAACTGCCTCTGAACTGCTAAGAAATAATAAAGAGTAAAATGACATATTATTTTGAATATCCTGAATTGTGGCAGAGATGAATTTGATTTTGGTGAGTAGTCAGAAATCATCCCAGGACCAAATGCAATGAATAAAATTTGGAGTATTGTTTGGAATCACAATTGGCTGTAAAATAACAAGATAGGCTTTCTTGAATGATTCATAAACTAACTCTTGAAATTGATTGTCAAAGAGGAATTCCAGAACCGTAGACCTTGGAATAAATGTATAAGTTCCCAAGATAGCTACTATGAAGAACAGTATATGTTTAGGGGGGAAAAATGTGTGTATGTTTGCAAAATAAGATCAGTTTTATTACTTGATAGACATACCTTGTAGATGAAAAAAATACTTCTGTCATAGAACTCTTTATAAGCAAACTTCCGAATGTAAGTAGACTTTTTGTCTCACCCTTTCCTAAGCCTGTTGAGAAATCTAAATTTCTAATAATGACTTATTCTGAATCTTCAGCTTTTAAAAAAGTAATGTTTACCATTTAAAAAGTGGATGCTTTGAGGTTTCACTTCACTTTTTTCCAATTATCTTATTACCTCTGCTATTCAATTTTTTACTTAGTGTATCCATCTTGTTCACCGTGAGACTCTCAAAATGTATTTTCTTACCATAAAAATATCATCAAGTTCTTGGGGGCCAGTCTGGTGGTATAGTGGTTAGGTTTGCACCATCCGCTTCGGTGGCCTGGGGTTTGCAGGTTCAGATCCTGGGTTGTGGACCTGCACACTTGCGCACCGCTTATCAAGCCATGCTGTGGCAGGCGTCCCACATATAAAGTAGAGGAAGATGGGCACAGATGTTAGCCCAGGGCCAATCTTCCTCACCAAAAAAAAATACATATATGTGTATCATCAAGTTCTTGAACCAAGGTAGAAAACAGTCTAAGCTGAAGGTTATTAATTGTTCCATATTGTTTAAAGCTCTTTTTTGTTGCGTTAGTAAACAATCAGATGCCTTTAAGTGGGATTCTATTGTCTTAGTAAATAAGAACATCAAATTACTAGAAGTCTCAATTAAAGATTTTGTAAAAATAAATATTCTCAACTTTGGGGCTCCTATCATGTTTTTCATTTCTACTAATAAAAGCTTTAAAAGCAGATTTCAGCCCAGCGGCTGGTCCATGTTTCTCTAATGTAGACTCCAGATGGACTCACAGAGGGCACATGGGGTGGAGCTGGTGCATCCTGCTTCATCAGGGCTTTTCCAAATCTATTCCACCGCATCCATCTTCATCAGGCCAGCCAGGTCCCTATTTCTTCACTGCTAAGGTGAAATAATAAAAAGTAAAATGGAACGTGGAAGGCAGAGGAAATTGTTATCCTTTTGCAAAGAGGCTAAGACAGCTAAATTGTGAAACAATTTAAACTGTTCAAATTCGACAAGTTTGATTGGAAAATTACGTGACCTGTGTAGTTAGAGATCAAAATGGTCCCTGGTTTTCAGTTTTAAAAAGTCATAGTGTGTTTTTACCAAAGACTGATAGAATATTATTTTATTCTGCCCGGTAGTAACTGTTGCACAAATGACTATTGTTTTGCAGTTTGGTGATTTAAATGCTGTGTCTCCTGGAAATCTGGATAAAGGTAAGAATTGAAAGTAATGTACATTTTTAAGGACTTTTTGACTGAGAAATTCTCATAGAGGAAAATGTAGTATATGTCTACAACACTCTTATTTTGTGGAAATGGCATACAGTTCTAGATGAATATGACAGTTATGTTTTTTGGAATCCTTCATTATTTCTCTATTTCTATGCCTTCTTTATGTGAGGTATATCAAATGCAAGAATTGAATTTAAATGCAGTTACAAACTCTTCTTGACTTTTTGCCTGCAGTTTATTACAGGTAACAAGAAAGTATTTCTGACTATCGCCAGAGTCCTGGAGAAAAGTGATAAAATTGGGCCAAATATTTTTATTCAGGGCCCACCCAGCAAGTAAAAAGATTCCTCAGCCTACCCACCTCATCAATTCACACTTCTTAGTGGAAAAAGAACTCAGAGATAGCAATGAAGTTTGCTGTAAAAGCAAGATCAGTAGTGGGATAGATGACAAGGGTAACATATATATTTCTTAAATTTTAATATTACTATTAAATTAAGTTGCCACTTAATATGACCGCATGACGTGTATTCCTGAGGAAACTCAGGGTCTACAAAACCACATGGAGAAAGGAACAGGGCTTGGGAGGAAGCGAGGTTGGAATAGCACACACACACACACAAACAATCCTGATAAAATACCAGCTCAGTTTTTTTAAAAAAAAGTAAAATTTCTAATAAACAAGCACTGCAGAAAATATAGGCCTTTCTTCAAAAAAACACAAAAAAGTGACGATATCTTGAGGTTTTAAACACTGGATTCTAGACTTGGGCAAAATGCACAGACTGGGGAGAACTACACAGTTAGCCCTTCCAGAGCCAGAGCCAGTGGGGAAACCGAGGCAAGAAGAAGGACTTGGAGAATCTGTGCAGGCGGTGCAGTGCTGTTCTCAGGAGTGTTCTGTCCCAGGGTCCTCAGTGGTCAGCTTCTGTGCCTCCTTGGTGGTGGAAATCATTAATGTGCTGGGGAAAGTCATGAATCAACGTCACTCCCATGTTAAACTCCTATCAGTCTTTATTTACCAGTTGTGCATGCGTTAATTCCTGTTTTAATAATATGCATAATAGCAAAGTAAGAAAAGTAGAAAATGATAGCCCAAAAATATTGTTGCTGCAAATATATACTCTATAGGAGCAACCAAATAAGAGTCAAAAAGTCAATCAGTGATGATACTAATTGTAATTTCAGAGCAAGAAAGGTGGCAGTTGAAACCCACGTCTAATGTAAGGCAGCCCTGATGATGCACTGACACCAAAGCCTTATAACCACATCTGGGGCTTTCATCCCCGGGTGCCCAGAGGTGCAGTAGGAGTGTTGTTACTTGGCCAAACACTGAATGGCAGCCAATCTTCTTAGTAAAGTGCTGAACCAAAACAGTCTTCAGTAAACTCTAGCGCTTGATTTTAGTTTTTGTATACCAAATTTCCATAAGCTGGAGCAGATCACTAGGAAATATCTTTGAGTCTTTTTAGGAGCATCAGATGTCTATGGGATTGCATTAATTTGCCCTTAGAAACTGGAGAAAGGGCTTGGTTTTGTGGATTGCTCTTTAGCCTGCCCAGAGGAACCCTGCCACCCAGGAGTGGACCTAAAGAAAAATGGCCTGGAACACTTAGGTTTGTTCAGCCCATTATCCCATTACGTTCCCATCCACAGCAGGGTAGATGATAGGACTTTCTCCACTCGCCCACCGGCTCGAAATGTGTTTTTCCTTTCTGTGCTGTCTGTTTTATTTTGAGACTCTTTCTCAGGCACAGAAAAGTTTGTGGAGAGGAATCTGAGAAGCAGTGTGGTTTTTCCTCACCTTCGTATGGCCCTGCTGGTCCCATTTACTGCCAGACCTGATGCTTCTTAAAATATAGCCAAACTGGCATATTCAGGGCCTAAGGTGTGAAATCTTCAAGAGTTTTTGTGGGCTTTTTCCACAAAATGAGTATTTTAATTTTTTTCCTGATAATAAAAGTAATATTAGTTCTATATAAAAATTTCAAATAATAGAAGTAGAAATTATAAAAAGTGAAACTTTGTAGTCACAACCCTAAGAGACTACCACTATTAAAAATTTAGTGTGAAGATCCTTCCAGACATTTTTCTTGATCATACCATCTTGATGAAGCAGATGTCTACCAAATGCTTCCCTCTCCCTGCAGCCCACTAGCCCTTTGAATGTGCTTCTTCTGACAAACTCTCATATTATCATCAAGACCATTTTCCAGAGGCAAAAAGGTAACTGGATAAAGTAGATGAGCCAAGACTACTTTTGCCTCATCTAAGAGCCCTCCATGTTTGTCACTTAATAATGCATTACAGACATCATTTCTAGTCAATACATCTAATCTCAGCCTTTTCAATCACACATACCATTTCTCAGGAGATGCTGCTCCTGGCAGCTGCTCACTACTCAGCTGTATGTGGACACCTTGTTACTCCTCATCACTTTTCTCTGGAACCATCTTTGCCTCAATTAAGAAAAGAAAATTCAAGGGGCCCATTGATATTGAGAGCTACATTAGCAGGGACTTCTGCTGTAGGTGCGCCCCAAATGGTAAAACTGGACTCAACACTGACTGAAGAGTTGCTTGTTACACACTCCTTATGCATGATATGCCATAGAAGAGAATATATTAGACATCTGATTTTGTTTATACAAGTCACTATCATAAGTCAAAAATCTAACAATAAGCATAGATATATTTTACTTATAGATGAGGTAGTTGATGTAATTATATGTTTATCTCTTTTTCTGGTAAACAATAAAACATGTTGAAGGTAAAGTAAAAAGATTTTTAAGGCAGAAATATATTCCCCACCCACCGTTTAAAAACTATCACTTACGAAGAGGTATTCTCTACACTCTTCTGAAGAGAATCTGACGTAGTATAGTAGTAAAGCTGTGTGTGAGCGTTTTCTCTCTCTACTGTACTTTTGAATTTTAACAATGCATGCTGGAAAAAATTAAATGGTATTCCATTGTAATGAACATCTTAGTTAATATAAGATGTATTAAAATTTGGAGGTAACAGTGACTATTTAATATATTTAATTTCCAGAAGTGAATACCAACTATTAACAGTGAGTATCAGTGTTGCCAGGAATGGAAATTCATTGCACATTTTTAATCTGATACTACTGCCTCAGCCTTCATAATTTCTTTGTAATAAAAGTTAAAGGGGGTGCCAGCCCAGTGGCGTAGTGGTTAAGTTTGCATGCTCTGCTTTGGCAGCCCGGGGTTCACAGGTTCGAATCCCGGGCATGGGCCTACACACCACTCATCAAGCCATGCTGTGGTGGCATCCCACATACAAAATAGAGGAAGATGGGCACAGGTGTTAGCTCAGGGCTAATCTTCCTCAGCAAAAAGAGGAAAATTGGCAACAGATGTTAGCTCAGGGCTGATCTTGCTCACCAAAAAAAAAAAAAAAAATTAAAGGCCTGTTTAATATTGTGATCTACAGCATTCATGTACACCAAAAAGTCTGTATAGCAGCCCCTGCTTATACATGCTATAGTTATTTTGTGAATCAACAGAGGTCTCACCTACGTTAACATCAGCACAGATGAAATTTATATCTAGTCTAGAGTTTTAGAGGAGGCTGAAAATTTTTTCTTTCTTTTTTTTTCAGTTAGCATTTTTCAACTCAATACATTCCCAAAAGCCAGCACAGTGTACCAAAGTGACTACTTTATGATGACACAAATTATGCCACTGTTTAACATAGAAACCTTAGGAAATTCTAATGGTCTTCTTAAAAGAACTATTAAAGATATCAGTCACAAGCTAGCTAAAAATAAATTACCTTTGCTAGGTTTGAAAGAATTATAGACGCATTAAGAGAGCACTGATACAAGTAAAATCTGTTGAAAGGAAAACCTACATGCTCTGTCTCCCGACAAGAGCTAGGAAGTCGCTTTCTTATTATACTGTATTAGTGTTTCTAAAGTGCATGTTGATTGCTGTTCTCCAATTTGTCTTCTGGTAATAGTCTTGGTATTATTTGTTTGTGCAGATGAAGGCAGTGAAGTGGAAAGTGAAATGGATGAAGAACTAGATGACTCTTCAGAACCTCAAGCCAAAAGAGAGAAAACCGAGCTGAACCAGGCGTTTCCAGTGGGCTGTATGCAGCCTGTTCTCGAGAGCAGCGTGCAGCCAAGCCTCCTGAATCCAATCCACAGCGAGCACATCGTCACGAGTACTCAGACTATCCGACAGTGCAGCGCCACAGGAAACACCTATACTGCAGTTTAAAGAATATTAAAGCATATTTTTCCAGCTAACATTAACCCTGTTGATATTGGGCTTAAGTTGAAAATTGAATAAGCCTGAAGGTCGACTGTTGTCAAATTCTGTCTGTGCTGAACATTACCTTTTTGGAGTTGTGAAATGGAATGGGTGTATGTGTTTTGCCAGGTCTTTTTTTTTTTTTTTTTAACGTAAACAAATTATTTGCCTCTTAATAATAAGAGTTTTTTTTCCTTAGTTTCAGGTGTCAAGAAGGATTTTTACAACACTTAATGTCAATGTTTTTGTTTTCTTATAATTAAAAAGTAATTTACTTTTTTGGTAGCTTAAAATATTTTATTGTTGATTGTTAGTCTTGGTGTATGATTTCATGTGTAAGTTTTTAATTAGATGCACTTCTGTGAAATATCAAAAGAAATGAATTTCTTTGATTTACACTGGAGGCATGCCCATTTGGCAGCAGATGCATCCAATTTGCTTTTGAAAGGTGCTTTTCATTGGACAGAACCCCAAGACACTATTTTGATACCATTTTGGAGTACGGAGAGAGAATACAGAGCATTTTTATTATAGTGCTAGAGGGTTGGGAAGGTCATCTATTTTTCTCTGAAGAAAAATTGAGCTGTGCATTTATCAGTTCAGAGTAACTGACAGAATTGCAAGAGATTATGCTAATATGTACATAATTTGTGTACATAATTATTAAACCATGTTAATGCAAGCTTCCGTTAAACAATGAATTTTAACTGTTATTTGCATACCAATTCCTCTGTTTAAAGACTACTGATTCTGTATTTGGGACCACTGCACAGATGCATTCTGCTGTTGAGTGGGGCTGTTATAGTTAGATACTGAAGCTGAAAAAATGACTTGACTTTTTTTTTTAAGTGTACATGCTACTTATGCTGAGCTGGACATACAGGAAACCATTCCATTTGGATGACTTTCTTTTATTCCAGGTCTTTTTCCTAATAGTAGTTCAATATGCTGCTATTATAAAAGAAAATTTATAGAATGCAAGGAATGTAGCAACCTGCATATCGTTATTTCCTTCAAAAATATTTCCTGGTTTCTAAAGTATGTGGATTTAAATTTTAAACAGAACCTGAAGGCAGTGTAACTGGCACGCCGCACTGTTGCTTATCCCCGATTCTGTAGGATTTGGGTAGGTGGCTGGATGGACCCGTGCCATTGAAGAATGTACATCAGGGATCATCGTACCTCGGCTATTACATGGTGCCTTAAAACAGAACTGAAGCTAAGGTTTAGTAAGGCTTATTTTGTTCATGTGAATCCCTCTTCAATCCGTTTGACTAGGTGTGCCTGTCATTTGCAGATTCCCGAAGTAAGGACAGGTTACATGTTCTTCGAAGGAAATTTAGGGCAAACAAAGTGAAACAAAAAGACAAAAATCAGTTCCCTCTTTGAGTGACTGTGAACCTATCTTTTGTGCTTAGAGCTGAATATTACTTGATTACAAATCAGATTGCTTAAGGGTGTGGAATAGCAGGCTAGTTTTAATTTCCAACTTGTTACATAAAATCACGTATGTTTTAGACCATTCTTATCTAGTTTAATTTAAGAAAGTTAACAAAATAAGCAGGTACTTATTGAAGTGCATCTTTTCAGTCTAAATGTTTGTCTGTGTGTCTCGGTGTCTGTGTGTCCACATGCACACACAAGTGCTGGTGGGCAGGAGTCAGCTACAATGTCAGAAGATGAGATCCTAGAGAGGATACACCCATCCCCATTTTAATTTACATGAAAAGCCAAGGTTCTTTTAAGCACTAAAATTGTTAACAAAAAACCAGGCACATCCATTCATTTAAGTAATTGTAAAAAAGCTAATCAGCAAAAATAAATACATAAAGCCAAAAGAAAAGGGAAAGCACAAAATGATTTACAGATTATTAATGAGGCCTATATTAAACTCAAGATTTTATCTTTCCAGTTTTATTGGGTTGGGGGGTGGGGGGTGGAAAGAAGAGGGCAAGCCAGTCTGTAAAGTTAAAAATACCAAATGGCTTATTGGGTAATATGCAGGCTATTTCAACTGCTGTTGCTCGATTGCCTTAGAATACTCAAAATAACTAAGATCAACAAAGTTTCTTAAACTTTGAATGTTTTAGATGTAATTTTTAAAATTGATTCACACTTTGTATTATACAATTCACTCATATTTGAAAGTCATCGCTAGCATCCTAGCATAACCTTCATCTGAATATCATTTAAATGATCATCCCCCTTTTTTCTCCCAAAAGGCAATGAATTTGCACCATCACACACACAAAAAGGCAAACAAACAAAACACCTTACGCTGCAAAGACCATGTATCTACTTCATTGTGCATTAGGACACATTTACAGGTAAAATTAGAATCAAAAAGTGGGAAAAACTCTTCATTCTGAATTTTTTCACTTGCCTATCCCTATCCACCATCCCCAGAACTATACTATTTCTGTATTGGACCAAATGTATTTGCTGGTTTCATCTTGTTTATTGAACGATTTTAAATGTATGTATTATCACTGTTTAATTTAGTGTTGAGTATATTTGTATCATTGGAGGAATGTGATAATAATGGGCAAATTTAGACTGATGAAAGTTAGGGATTGGGGGACCCTCCAGGATTCAACATTTCTTCCAATTGTTCATGGTTTGTTCTAAATTAGGACAGATTAGGAATTAAATATTGTTACATTTCAACTGACACTAAAAATATTCTGATCTCCTTTATGGACACGGTTAGGAACGTTGATTCTTTGTGACTTGGGTAGATAGTGGTGACTGGTAGATGGAAGAACATCTACAATCTCTGCTATTGGCAGTTATTTGTAGTCCACAATAAGACGCACATATACCATCACACACAGACATCTTAACCAGTTTTGAATTTGAATTGTGAAATATGTTAGAAAATAAAAACACCATAATTTATATATTTGAGCAAATTGGAGCAATCACATTTATTGCGTTTATTGAACATTTTATTTCCATTTTTTTCATTCATTGAAACTGTGACTTTTCTAAATAATATTAGATACCAATATGCTCAGAGGAAATTTATTGACAAGTGACAAGCACACATTTTAAGGATTTATTAATATTTCTTGGCATTGTAATGCAACACTAGTTGTGAAAAATGTCTACATAGACCAAATGCTACACTTTCCCTGAGGAAAAATGTAAGGAAGGTATGTTGGCTATTTTTAAGTTTCAGAAAGATACTTCCTTATAGTAGGATTGAGTATCGTGGGTATAGTTTGATCTTCACATATACTTTGAGAATCATACCCAAAAGATTTGCTTTCATGAAGCCAGTGAACAATAGGGTGAAATGAGTGAACCATCTCCTTGGAATGCAGGGCCCAATTTTAAAATTTTTCTTTGAATATCAAGTGGCTGGTCACTTTTTTCAGGATTCTAATCCAAACTGTGTTTGGACTGACTGTATAAGTCTTACTGCCTTTTCAGAAATCTGCTTTCCTTTTTGTGCTTTTTCTTGTACTGTATAGCACGGTTCATGCACCTCTCTTTAGATGGTGTACTTTAAAAACAAAAGTAAATTTTAGAAAGTGGTTTTAACACTGCATACCTAAAATTAGTAGCGTGCAACATTGACTGCCTTTGATTTGTAGTAGGCGAGTAAAAATGAACACGTTCTTGTAGAATGCTGTCCAAGTCGTTCAGGAATGAATACGGTTTCGTTACCGTAATCATGAACCTTTTTACATGAATGCACTCTCTAGAAGTGCTAAACGTGATGCATTTTCAAATTTAAAAAAATTCTTCAGATGATATATTTGAAATGTCTAAAATAATGCTGTGCTTGAAACATTAGTGTAAAAGGAAAAATATGTGTGTCACTGTGATGTTGGTCCTCCCTGTGTGGACACAGGTAGAAAGTAAAAAACTTCGGCAAGTCACCTTTGTGTACAACTTGAGGCAGTGGTTATATACAACAAATTGACCTTTGTTATAACCTCCCCTCCCCCACATCCTTGGTGGGAAAAAAACAACCATCAAAAAATTGAAATCTTGTGATTTGTGTGAATCACATCAGAACATGGGGGAGAGGGGTTGACATGCAGTGCTATTGAAAATTGGGCTTGTCACTAGATCAGATCAACCTCCATGTATATGGTTAGAACAAATCAATTAATGGAATCCTAGTATTTCTGCAAGTTTGGTGATTTTTTTGAAAACTGGAATAGAAGCATTGATTCAGTGCTTAGTTCTAGTATTAGAAAATCCCTTTGATGTTATGCCTTGTATTAACCCTTTGAGCATTGTAAGATATACAATGGGGGACAAAAGCCTTTCAGATCATTTATTTAGACTTAGACCGGTAAAATATACTCTATATCCAAATGTCTAATTATGCTGTTTTTTTAAAGGGGGGGTAGGAAGAGAAAGTGTTTCCACGCTGGACACTTGCATTTTATATACAACTCTTAATTTTCTTCAAGAGGGCTTGATATATTTATTCCCAAATATTCACTGCCATCTAAGTAAGTGTACTGTTTACAGAAAAAAAAAATCAACTTTTCTAGCATCACATCATGACTCTAGAAAAGGAGGACAAACACATGGGCCTGTAGACCTATGTCATAACTGATCTCTGCACATTGAAAGTACCTAGATTGCCTTTAAAAGGTATGATGAAGAAAGGGTTACATTTCTTTCTCTTTTTTTTTTCCTAAACAAAACAAAAGATCTCATTTATTTAGCTTTAGAAAGTACAATTGTAAGTGAAGCCTTAGGAAGAAACAAGTTCGAGGGGATAAAGAAAAGCTGAACTCTTTGAGGGCAGATAAGCCATCTGGAGTTAGAGCTCTCATCAAATATGGTTTGGGAATTTCATACAGGGCATAATTTTATCTATGCTCCAAAACTTTAATACTTTGTCAAAAAATTCTATATAGATAGAATGGAGAGCAAAGCTTTTGATTTTAAGCTCATCTGTCAGGAGATGCTATGACTACTGCTTCTGATACCTGTAAATGCCAGTCTGCTGACACAATTGCTGACTTTGCTGAAGGAATGCTCTGCGAGCACTTGACCCCTCTGTCCCCTGTGTGATGGAACACGAGAGCAGTGTCGTCTGCAGATGCGCTTGCGCTGCCCTGGCCCGGCGCACAGGAGAGTGTAACCTATTCCGATGTCTGGTGAAAGGACATCCATAGCATAGTACAAGTTTGCTGTCAACGTTGCTTTTTAGGCAGTTTAGGAAGTCAAACCATGCAAATTACTCATGTGTTAACATGCAATACTCAAAGGGTTTTAATTTAACTCTTCTTTTGAATTCTTCATGATGATTTACTGTAAATGCTTCTCAGTTTGCATGCCTTGATCATTGCTGCTAGTGATTTTATGTGCCAGTAGACCTGAGTTTAGTTTACCAATTTTACTTAAATAGTAAAAGCCACTTACAAAGTGACTGCCTAGGATTTTTTTTTGTTTGTTTGAAGTAATTGGTAATATGTCTTATTTTCAGAAATTGTTTTGTCTCTTCTTTCATTTGGTTCTGGTATTTGATTCTTTTATTTCCCTCTTTCCTTTGTTTTTTAAATAAATTATGATGTTGGGATTGGAAGCCCTGAGTAATGAAATCTTTGGTAAGAATTGTTTATGTAGCTCTGTAATGAGGACAACAAATCTTTGTTAGAAGAATTATGATTCTGGGGAGGATAGAAAAAAAGAAAAGCTCCCATTGACTGTTGATAACCAAGTAAATTTTTCCTTCAATGAATTAATAGTTTTGAACAAATGATTGCCTTTTTTTAACCTGCTAAACACAATTTTAAATGACCCAATAAAGGAGGTATTGAATTTTATTCATTTAAAAAGCATCTTTTGTACCAAAGCAAATTTTTTTCTCTACTCATCTCCATCATCAATTGGGACCTATGGTGGTGACCAATGCGTTGGTTACAGAAACTTTAAGTGAGTGCCTTGAGAACACTTGGAAATTTGTGCCTGGGGTGGTAAACTTTTAATTAGGTTAATTGTAGTGCTTACCAATCAGTAATTCCACTATCACTCAGGGCTTTCGTACCTTCTAGGTAAAACTTCTTTCATTGTGTTTTTTTAAAATACTGTATTTTTTTTTAAGTGCCATCATTTAAATTTCACTTAGTAAGTGGCAGATTACATTATTCAGTCCCACAAGCACAGAAACATAGTAACACTAGGAGATATTTGAACATTTATTTTACAATCGACTGAATATATTATGTAAATGAGGTAAGCAACTTTTGTAGAGATTGTATGTGTGAGATAATGTAATGTTCTTTTCCAGTTTTTGGACTACAGTTGAATAAACTTTTTAATTATTTAAAAACATCTTTACCGAATAACATGTGATGGTTTTTTGTATAATGTATTTGATTTTGTAAATACGTATTTCCTGATGTGATTTTTGTGAGAAATGCTAAATCTTTTAGTATATCACGTCCTCTCAAAATTGGCAGGAGCTAAATAATAGTTTGTGGGCGATTTGTATTGTGTACTGTACAATAACTGGGGAACTTTTATAATTATAAAAATATATATTAACTTTTAGTGTGTTGTTTAAACAAATGACTGGAACATACTAAAGATATTAGTAGGATTTTTCTGAATATTTCAGACTTGAACTCAGGCTAGCTTTCTTGTGTTTTTCAAAACAAAATGGTGTCTTGTCTTTTAAAAATCAATAAATTTGTTTCCTTGTTACAAATACATTTGAAATGGCTTGGTTGTTTTTCCCCTCAAATCATTGCCAGGAAGCTTATATTGCACTGCCTCATCTCTGGGGTAGTCTCTGTGTCACTCACTAGCTTAGAAACAAAATTAAATTGTTTTCCCTTTTTGTGTCAAATGAAATTGGCAATATTTACACATGAAAAGCACGAAAAGAGAAAACAAAATTATAAGCCCAGCAGGGTACAAATCTTGCCCTCAAAGAAAATTAGTGATTGAGTGCTGTTTAATTTCAGAAGCTGTCAACATTTCCATTGTAAATCCAGATTTTTGGATGTTCATAATATGTTTATTTTATGTCACTTCACATGGATATCTGGCGCCCAAGTTTCTTCCTTAGATTGAAATAGCTTATTAAAATTTCTTTTAATACATTTAAGAAAATATCCTACCCCCATTTTCTTTCTTCTTTAAATTATATAGTTACATACAGGAAAATTCACCCTTTTTACCATACATTTTGTGAGTTTTGACAAACACAGTCATGTAACCACCACCACAATCAAGTTTAAAACATTTTTTCACCTTGCAGATATTTTTTTTCAAATCATAGTATTTATAGGGCCTCCTCCTAGAATATGAAATAGCCAATTCATTTGGGATTTCTTAAAAGATAGAAATGCAAGAAAAAATACCTTTTGGGAATCTCCAGCATATGATGCTTTCACATCATAATACAAAGTTATTTCTAAAACAAAAATATTGACATCTAAGCCCACAGAAACACCAAATTCATTCTAATTTATGTGGACATTTAATCCCATAACAGAAATGTAACAGTGTTATTTAATAAATAAAGGAAGATAGCATTAGAGACAATACCAGGCCAGGAAGAAAATGAATCTGACCAATTCGGGCATTTTTATGTTACAGACAACGCCACTTGTGAGGTATTTGGAACTTTTTGTACAAAAATATAGAGCTCCCAGTTTCTAACCTTATATTTGTACTTGGTATCTCTTGGAAATCTGAGGCCTTTCAAATATATCCTGTAATTGGTGTATTTACTTCTTGGTTAGAATATGCTTCCTGCCATGGATTCTTAATATTATTTTCTTGTCTTTTGGAACTTGAACATTTCAAGATGAACTCAGCCTGAGAAATGTAACTGGTTTTCATTAATTGATTCAATTCAGTCTACCAACTATTTTTTCTTCATTATAGTCTAAAAGTAATGCATGTAAAAATTTGTCATTTGCCATTTGGCTGCAGCACAGATATATATATATTTGTGAGTGTGTGTGTGTGTGAAACAACATAATTATAGTGTGCCTACCATATTGTTGAGGATAATGTACTTTGAAATCAGGGGGAGGGAGTAGGAGGGGTCTCTTGTCTGACTCTGGTCTGCTTGTCTCCACAGCAACGTCTGGCCCAGGAAGAGGGATCTATTTACCCTTCAAGAGTTGGGTGGCAAGCAGAGCATTTAGGCTGAGGGACCCTAGACATGGTAGCTTCCCTGTGCCGATGAACCCTGTTTTGCATCAGCTCATTGCTAGTCTTCAGATTGGAAAGTATCCTATGAGTGACTAGGGACATGGGAAGTTGTGTCTGAGTTGTCTGAACATAAATATACTAGTAATCAAAGTAAATATGTGCACTATATACTGTAGTTAAAAGGAAAAGATTGTCAAAAAGGATTTTAAAAATATAAGGTATTTCTATACTATGTACAAGTTAAAGGGCTCAAAAAGGTGGAGAGCAAAAAGAGAAAATAGAAACATTATGAACTACTTAGTGATAAATCTGATAAAAGATGTGCAAGACCTGTACACTGAAAACTACAAAGCATTGCTACAGGAATTAAGTTGAAGAAGGACCGATATCTGAATTCAAGGCTCCTACAGTAATTAAGATAGTGTGGCATTGGCGTCAAGATAGATCAATGAAATCTATCAAATAGATCAATGAAACAGAAGAAAACGCAGAAATGGACCCACACGTTTATGGACCACTGATTTTCGACAAAAGGGAAACGGTAATTTAGTGGAAAAGGGATAATCTTTCAAAAAATAGTGCCGGAACAATTAGATATCCATACGTGAAAAAAAAAAAAAAAAAACTTGGATCCTTACCTCGCGCTATAAACAAAAATTAATTCAAATGGATCATAAACCTAAATATAAAACAAAAACTACAAAACTGTTAGAAGAAAACATAGGAAAAGTCTGAGATTTGGGGTCACGTAGAGATATCTTAGATATAACTCCCAGCATGATCCACAAAAAATAAAGTTGATAAATTGAGCTTCAGCAAAAATAAATTTTCTGCTCTTCAAAAGACGCTGCTAAGAAAACGAAAAGACAAGCCGTAAATTGGGAGGCAATTTTCCTTGGGTCTCTCATTTTTCCACATGTGTTCTGAGCAAATGCATTAACCACTTTTGTTCTGGACTATTTTTTCAAAGATAGCATATGTAGCAAAAAGCCTTGGAAGAGAGAGATAAATGATCCCTCTGGGGCAAATGGCACATTTGTTTCCTGACCAATATAATAAAGACAGTGTCTTTTCCAGGGCGAAGTTGGGTAGGTTTGCTAGCAGCCCTCTTTAAATGACTGAGGTTTCCTAAACTTGGGGTTTCTCAGCTGAATATTCTTTAAAAAAACCCACTATGTGTGCAGTACCTGCCTGGTCCTTTCCACATCCCTCATGGGTCTTGGGAGACTCGAGGGAGCAATTGAAACAGATGCAAATGTGAAGCTCCAAAGTCCTTTTTCTCTAACCCAGGAGCCTCGTGTCTCCTGCCAGTATCCCTGAGACCCTGGTAGGCTCACTTGTTACTTTGCCAGCAGGATAAAATATCAGACCCTTCACTGTTCTTGACACCACAGACTGGGAGAAAATATTTACAAATCATATATCTGATAAAGGACTTGTATCCAAAAGGTATAAAGACTCTCAAAACTCAAGATATTGAAGGGTATGTGTATGGCACTAACCACTTTTAACACTAAATAAACATTTGGATGAATATTAATGTCTGTCTCCCTTTATAATTCCAAACGTCGTGACTTCAGGGACCTCTCAGTCTTTAATTAGAAGCCTGCCCCTCAGGCTGTAGCCACTTTCACAGAAAGACTGAGCTCCTGGATCTGTTGCCTCTTGCTGTGCCCTGGGGGTGGTAGCTGTTGAAGAACTCTCTGTTGGTTACAGTCCTGTAAGCCCCACTGGCAGCCAGAGCCAGGCTATGTAGAGGTGTCCCCTGGAGACAACTGCAAAATCGGGGCACCAGACAAGGAAGAGTATTAAGCTCCTTTTCAGGAGAGACCTGCAAGGTGGAGCAAGGCAGAGGGAGAGGGGAGACATCGCATCCACGGCCTCCATCCCTGAGAGCGTCTCCATAGGCCCCCAGGTGTGTGCCCAACCAGAAGCCCGCCCCAGGCCAAAGCTCCCAGGCAAGCAAATAGGCTTCTTTCTCAGAAAGACCGGGGTGTGTTTCAGTCGGCCGTCTGTGCAGTGTCCTGGGGGTGGCAGCCTGCCAAGAACCATCTCTCGGATTGCTACAGTCCCATGG
This sequence comes from Tapirus indicus, assembly GCA_031878705.1. Lineage (NCBI taxonomy): Eukaryota > Metazoa > Chordata > Mammalia > Perissodactyla > Tapiridae > Tapirus > Tapirus indicus. The sequence continues at coordinate 62,035,592 of CM062927.1, read as the reverse complement.
GCCCAGGAGCAAGCTCCCTGGCCTCCAGAGCCAGGCGGCCAAGGACCGTCTCCTGGGCGGCAGCCACGAGGCACTAGATGACTGTAGAAGCTGCCCTCCAGGAGATACTGGCTCTCTGCACCGTGACAGAGGGAGAGCATGAGGACGGCGCCCACCCGGAAGGAAAAAAAGACAGACCGCAAGTTTAAAAAAAGATGGCGCCCGCCCCACGGCTAGAGCAAGGCTGAGGGAGCGTGCGTGCGAGGACCTGCCCGTCACTGTCCTCGGAGTGTCCCAGCGGGTTCCTAGATGTGTGTGTGCAGTTAGAGCCCGGCCCTCAGGATGATGCTTTAAAATGAGCCTTTTTCACCTCAAGGCACCAGCGGGGTGAGTCTGAGCCTGCGCACGCTTTGAGCCGTTTCTCGGTTTTGCTGTAGCCTTGTGGGTCTCAAGGACGCGAGGCCCGTTGGTTTTCAGATGTTTTAGATGTCTTGGGGGCTGGTCGCTCAGGTGCAGGCCTTAAAAGTTGGGGTGCCGGATGTGGGGTACCAACCCTTGACTCCTCAGAAAGCTCCAGGTTTTGCGTTCCCTCCTGGCGGAGGGTCCCCGCACAGGGAGTGGGTTATGGAGAGATTGTGTCCCAGCCTCTCCTACCCACTTCCATGTGGGTTTTTTCCTCCTTTGGCTGATGTGTGGGAGTTGCTCAGTCAGCCTTTAGGTTTTTTTCAGAGGAAATTGCTCCGTGCGTAGCTGTAGATTTGGTGTGTCTGTGGGAGGAGGTGAGTTCAGAATCTTCCTAGTCGCCATCTTGAACCGGAACCCCAGGTCCCTCCTAGTGTTGATCTCTACAGACACCCCCAGTGCTTAGCATGGTACTTGGTATATAACATAATCAACGAGTATTTGTTGTATGAATTAAGGAACCAGTTCTCTTATGATTATACCTAATGATTATACTATTTAAGATTGATTGTTTCTGCTATTACAAATAATTCTTAATGACTCCCCTTGAACATGTTATCTGTGCGTTTATCCTATTTTTTTCATACACATATTCTCCACACACATTTCTAAAAGCCAAATTTTGTGGCTAATACATCACAACATTTTATTGGACCATGTTGCTGAACTCTGCCAAGAAAGCTTGAACCAATTTATAATTCTTTCAGTTGCTCGGGATCAAATCACTAGAAGCCAATTAACTGGGGGAAAAAAGTTGTAAAGGCATCTTATATTTGATCTAGGACTGTTTGCCATTTTACAGGCAGAGGAGTAAACACTTCAAACAATCCTAAATAATCTGGCAAATCGATTACTCAGCAAAATGACATTTAATTATTTGGAACCCTTCCCTCAGTAATTGCCATATTAATTGTAGATACATTTTGGGCAAATAAATATCTTATACCCCAAGTTTAACCTGAAGTTAAACTTGGAATATGAATTGCAAATACAATAGCAAGCACTTATGTTAGCACATCATTACATCTCTGTCTTTTTAATCATAGCCCATTAAACATACCTACATGTTCTCAGACCACTACATTATGTGAACAGTAGGGGAACTGTTCTTTAAGTTATGAAAAAAGAAATTTCTAGGGAGCTGGCCCGGTGGCGCAGCGGTTTAGTCTGCGCTTGGCAGCCCGGGGTTCGCGGGTTTGGATCCCGGGCGCCCGCTGACGCACTGCCTGTCAGCCACGCCGTGGCGGCGTCCCACATAAAGTAGAGGAAGATGGGCACGGATGTTAGCCCAGGGCCAGTCTTCCTCAAGCAAAAGAAAAAAAAAAAGAGGAAGATTAGCAACGGATGTTAGCTCAGGGCTGGTCTTCCTCACATTAAAAAACAAAAAAAATTTTCTAAAAATCCTTCTGATCTAAAAAATGACTCATAATCTCACCAAACTGAAAACAACCCATTTCCTGCAAATGTAGAATGGATAAAGAAATTATGGGCTATTTATGTAACGAAATACCATACATTAGTGAATTAAACCCAGGACAAGTAACAACACGCTAAATCTGACAAACATTACGTGGGGGGAAAAGGAAGCATCCTGAAGGAAGATGTGTTACATTGTTCCATTTATAGAGTTCAAGAACAGGAAGAAGCATACTACAGTATATTGTTTACCTTTGGAGAGGAGAAAACGTTTGCAATTAGGAAAGAATTCAAGACGTTTGGGTGCTAGCAACATTCTATTTCTTGATCTGTGTAGGGGTCATCTGTATATTTGCTTTGAGATAATTTATTGAGCTGATAAAAAAAAGTTAAAACTGTTATGGGTGCAGACTCACCTCCCTAGCAGAGCTTAGTGGCTTAAAATCCCAAATCCACCCAACAGTTTCCTAAAGCCCAGGAAGCATTTAACTTAGACACTTACATTGAAAGGCATACCAAGTACTGCATTCCAGCCTTTATTTTCAACACATTTATTTAATAATGTCTTGAGCCAGAAGTAGCCATGAAATGTTCATGCTTCAGTAACCACAAATGAATGCTGCCTACCTGATTTCTTATATCTTATTACGAAAGGATATATTTGTTGAAGTTGATTTGAGTTAATGCATACTAAGAATATTCTTTAAAAAAAAAAAATCTCTGGATGCCTGATAAGAGTAAAGGATGCAGTCTATAACAGGAAATTTTGGAAAGCCTCCCAAATTTACAAGCTGTCCCTATTCTGCAGAAATGTTTCTCAAAGGTCTAGAGTGCCCAGTGTTTTTCCACTTTGCCCAAATGGCTATTCAGATGATTAACATCAGCAGGCTCTGTGCATTAGAAGAGTAGCCTGTGATCTCTAGAATACAGAGGCCTCAGTGTGACACTTGGCAGCAAACCAGGACCACAGAATGTGTCTGAGGGAAATCCTAAGAACAGCAGATATTATGGGCAGGAAATCACACTGTTTGTATTGCAGAAATAGGATGGTTTACTTGCTTGATAGGTGTGCTATCACTGCAATATGCCCCATCCCAGGCAATTAAACTTAGGATGCCATATGGCCATCCTGAATGATTTGCAGAATCCAAAATGCCACACAGCTTGGGACCAGTGAAACAGCAACAGTCACGCTCTTGCATAAAAATGCTTTTGCTAAGCAGTATCATACAAATGAAGAGAGACAGAGAGGGGACAGTCCTAGTGCTTGTCCACCCCACTCCCCTCGGTAGCCCCTGTCCTTGCTGGTCCTCGATTATTGAGCCAAGGGGGGTGTCTATACTCACTGTCTACCCTCATCTCTACTCCTACCACTCTACTTCCAGCTTTTATTGAACTCTGTTTTCTGGTGCTAGAACATTTCTACATCATGTTAGAGGCCCAATTTCTTGACAATAGTCTGTCGATGCATCAGTCCTAACATCTGGTTCTACAGGGTGGCTTCTGGGGGAGAACGTCTCTGCATGCCATGTTCTGCTGGGTGAACCTAGAATATTCTGAAGCATCACCATCAATCAGCAGCTTTCCCATGGATAACAGAGTTCATCTGGGTCTGGTCCAAAGAGGATTATCATTAGGAGTTAGGAAAACTAGACCCCTTTTCATGAAATAATAAAGTAAAATCGTACAGAATTATATAAAATTTAAAAAGTTCCTCCTCTGAATCCAATTCTACTTTACAAAGGTAACAGCTATTAAGTTTTCTGCTAACCAGCAGAATGGGAGTTGGAAATAGAGATTTAAAAAATAGTTTTGTGGGGCCTGCCCGGTGGCATGGTGGTTAAGTTCACACGCTCCGCTTCGGTGGCCCAGGGTTCACACGTTTGGATCCCGGGCGTGGACTGATGCACTGCTTGTCAAGCCATGCTGTGGCAGCGTCCCGTATAAAGTAGAGGGATATGGGCACAGATGTTAGCCCAGGGCCAGTCTTCCTCAGTAAAAAGAGGAGGATTGGCAACAGATGTTAGCTCACAAATAAATAAATAAATAAAATTTTAAAAAATAGTTTTGTAACAGAGTTGAGTTTATGGGTTGTGAAATTTGTGACCCAATGCGTCTGTAAATGGCACACCCTCTCTCTAAAATACAGCACATTTCAAAGTTTCTATTTTCTTAGCATTTAGATGTCAGATTTACTAGGAAGCCTGAATGCATTAAGTTATTTTGTCTGCGGCATCAAGACAAGTGCGTGCTGGGGACACTGGGCCTCTGGTCTCCTTGCTCGGGACTGAAGGACCAGCAGAAGGTGCTGGAGGGGAAGTGGCCACCACAATCCTGCTGTCCCAGTGACCCGATGAGGGACTTCTCTCTCTGCTCGCCGCAAGCAACTGCCTAGTCGTGGATTTACGAGAAAGCTGTTCTTTAAATTTGGCTTTATAGTTTTTTTCTCTCAACCTAAGAATGAATTTGAATATAAAAGTTCAAGAAGACCCATATCTATTTTAAAACTCCACAACACACTCCATCAAGCAAAGATAAAAGTAGGAAATATGTGTAACGCATGACTCAGGATTCTTTAGACTGAATGTTACACACTGGACTGATTTATGTAACAAAATCTCTAAGAAATTAAAGTACTGAACCTGGTACAGGGGAGCGAGAGAGAGTAATGTGTCTGGATGGGAAATCCATTCCAGAAGAGAGGTGGCAACTGTTCAACTCATGCTGATGAAGCCAAGAGCACAGGGGTTAGGTGTGTGCTCGGTAACTGAATTAATTTGATCAACCCCCAACACTCCTTCAGAGTTAGGATATTTCTTCTCTGAGACGGACAAAAATCACGAAATTTGGGTGTTCTTCGTAACTGCTTGTGGATGCTCAGCAGAATGGAATGCAATTGGGGCTGGGCAGACACGGGGCTTGGCTGGCCGTGATGGAAGGGTATTCTGTGGAGATGTCTTCTGACTGCTTGCTTCTTGGTGGGTGACATAAAGGACTTCTATATTAACTCACTTAATTATCCCAACAGCTCTATGGGATAGTTTCTATTGTTAATCCCCATTTTATGGAGTTGATAAATATTTGTTAAGCGATATTTTAAACACCTGTTATGGGCAACTGCTCATTGCCTGATGTTGCGTAATGGCACAAACCTCATAATAACGGCATTCTGTAAAGAGCTCTCCAAAGTCGATCCTCGGCACCATATGCTTCTTTGAAATAGTCAGCACTGGTTTATCTGTGCCAAGGAAGGGGAGTGTTGTTGTGGGAAAGCAAACATTCCTGATTGATCCTGCTGGGTGTCTCAGTAGTACCACTAATAAGATCGTTATGGAGGAGAAGCAAAGGGCATGAGTTTTCCAGTCGGTTTGCCTGTCTCCCATTACCAGCCAGGCCATCTGCTAACTATGTGGCCATGAAAATCACTTTTCTAAAGTTCAGTTTCATCATCTGTAAAATCAAGATAAGAATAGGACCCACAACATAGGGGTAGTGCGAAGATTAAATGAGGTGACACAAGAGTTTAGCCAGGGACCCAGTGAGCTCTGTGGGAGGCCTAAGGGCATTCTTGTGGGAAAGTCTGCAGCCCCCACCGATGCTCCCCTGGGCAGTTCAGGGGGAAGGGCTTGGTCAGTCATTGCTATAATTATGCTGGAGGGGAATGATATTTTTCTGGGATTCCAGTCTTTTCTTTTTGACTGCTAATAAAGCTACGAACTCTTGGAGCACTTATCAGGTGCAGTAACAAGTACTTTATATTAACTTACGTCTTTCTTCTCTTCTGGATATTTCTCTGATGTGTTTTCTTTTAATAATGCTTCTCTACCATTCCCTCTATATTTTCTATTTGTTCCTTGAATGTTTTGTGGACTTCATCAATGAAGCCACTTGGACTTACAGTTTCCTTTTTGGGAAGATTTTAAATGACTAGTTCAATTTCTTTAATGGTTATGTTATGACTCAGGTTTTAAATTCCTTCATAAGTCAGTTTTGGTAAGTTATCTTTTTTTTATAACATTTTCCATTTTCTCTAAGTCTTTCAATCCGTTGGCATAAAGATATTCAGGGATAGTTTGATATATGTTTGTAATCACTCCTTTCTAAATGTTGTCTAAGTTACAAGATCTTTTCCTGTTTAACCCATGGACAACCTAGAAGTCTGTGTCTTACTTTCTGAACATGTGAGGATTTTCTAGTTATCTTGTTGTGATTGATTTCTCTCTTAATTACATTGCTGTCAGAGAAAAAAATTATGTATGATTTCAATCTTTTGAGATTTGTGTAGGTTTGCTTTATGATCTAGTATATAGTCAGTTTCCTTAAATATCGTATGTGCCATAAAAGAGTGTGTATTAGTCAGTACTGTGTGTAGATTTTAGGCAGATCCACTTGATACTGAGCAAAGGGGTCACTCTGCTTGCCACGATCTGAGCCAATTAATCACAATGAGTTAGGGATTGAGAAAGGAAGTTTTAGTTTGACTAGCTGGCATAATTGAAAGGCAGGTGACTAATGTCTCAAAAAACCTATCTTCCAGAATTACGGAATCTTGAGGTAGTTATATAGGGAAAATGGAGGGGGTTTAGAAATGTCGGCCTTTAGGCATGACGGACTCCAGGGTCCTTTATTGTTCTTTTCTTCTGTCAGTGATGATGAATATCTTATAGGTGTGTTTCCCGCCTGTGGTCAGCCTGTTCCTGGAGAGGAACTCATAGAACAAAGTTTTAATTTATCAAGCTATAGGGGAATACATACATAAGTGGAGGCCATAAATCAGGAGAGCATGTGAATTATTTTAGAGTATGTGCAGAGCAGCAAGTAGTCACACAGAGGAGGGGCTGGGGTCATTTGGTGTAACAAGATGGCCTCACTTATATTCACGTACACACTTGCTCAAGTTTGTGATTATGTTGTTCATATTTTCAATATTCATACTGGTCTATGTTTGTCTGTTCTATAATTTCCTCAGAGAGGGGGGTTTATTCTCTGACTCTGTGGATTTACCTATTTCTCCTTATAACTCTATGATTATTTTTACTTATTTATTTAAAAGCAATTTTGTTAGGAGTGCAGCAACTTAAAATTATTTTACCTTCCTGGGGGACTCAGTCTTTTATCATTATGAAATGACTACATGTCTTCCTTGTGCTGCTTTTTGCCTGCAAGTCTATCTTGTCTGATATTAAAATAGATAGAGCAGTGGTCCTCTGGCTTATCCTTTTTCATAATTTTACTTTCAACTTTTATGTATTTTGATGTTTTAGATGTGTTTTTTGTAAATGGATTAAAGTTGGATTTTACAGCCAAATCATGGCTGCTAGCTGGAGCATTTAGTATATTGACAGTCGACACAACTGCTGACATAATCAGGTTGCATCCACCATCTTATTTTGAGCCTCTGTTTGTCCTGCCTGCCCTGTATTTTCTTTCTACATTTGTCCCTTCTGTTGGACTGATTAATTTCTATCATTCCAATTTTCCCTTTTGCTGTTTAAGAAATCAAACACTCTTTTTCTATTCTTTTATTAGTTCACTTGAAAGAAATAATATATATTATAGTACATATTATTATATATAATATATATTAATATATATAATTATATATAATCATATATATTATCAATTATATATATTAATTATATATATATATAAAAGATCTAAAAACATCAATACTTTTACCTTCCTCCTAGACAATACATGGACCTTAGAACAATTTAACTCCATTTATTACCTTCTCAATTATATGTTATAATTGATATATTAGAGTAGTGTATTTTAGTTCTATTTGTAAAAAAAACCATGATTCACAATTATATTGCTCAGTCAATGTTTGTTTAAATTTATCCCTATATTTACTTTCTTTGTGTTCTACCAAGTTATGATTTATCTACTTTCTTTGTGTTCTACCAAGTTATGATTTATCTGTCTCAATGATCTCAAAATCATTCTCAATCTGTAAAACATAGTCAACCTCAGTGAAAAACTTGGTTCAGCACAGCTCTACAAATATTTCTCATCAAACACCTAGGTCAAGGTAGAGAACCATCAAGCTGATTCCTGGACTGTATGTTTCATGGGAGGAACAAAAATCTCAGCTCTGACAGGTAGTTTCCTTCAATGTAAAACAGCCATCATAATCAATATCTAATTTATAGGGTTAGTGTGGTAGAATAAATAAGACAACGTGTGCCAACATGCTTTGTAAGGTGGCATACAAATATAAGGTCACTGCCCTCAGTCTGCCATTTACATGTTCTGTGATATTGGGCAAGACCTGGTCTTCCTGTATTCCTCACCTACAGGGAGGGCTTTGAACTATTGGACCTTTAAGACCCCCTCCCGTTTCTGAAGGGTCTATGATTCTATGACTTCTGATTCATTGTATGAAATGTTTCACGTACAAACCTTTGGAGTGAGAGTGGTATCTTTGGTTAGATCTTTTTTAAAATATTTCCCCATGTTATCAGAAATCTTTTCTTACCTCTTTATTAAAATATAGCCTTGCCTGAACTTAACCCCTAGGCCGTGGCCCCGGTTTGGTTCCCAGGTGCAGACCTATACAACCTGTCTATCAGTGGTCATGCTGTGGTGGCAGCTTATATATGAAAAAAAAAAAGAGGAAGATTGGCAATGGATGTTAGCTCAGGGCAAATCTTCCTCAGCAAAAAAAATACACACACACAAAACAACGTATATATAGCCTTGCCCACTTTCTCTTCCAAGTGTTTGACACTTCACCTTTTTACCAACTTCAGTCCTACCACATGAAGGGGTGACCAGCCCATGGCTGAGTGGGCAACACTGATTTAGAAAGCCAGGTGGAAACCCTATCATGAGCTGTCATTGCTGAGATGGAGTTGGAAGGCCACAGGCCAACTGCACAGGTGCTGGATTGAATGGGAACCAAGATCTGTGACGGGGGCAGCTCCCTTCCTGGATTCTAGATGTCAGCAGCCAGCAGTGCTCACTCTCAGTTAGGGAAGAGCACGTGGGGTTGAGCTCTGGGCAGAACCAAAGCTGGCACTCCCCCAACTACTAAAGCCAATTTGGAAAACAGTCCAGCACAAAATACCTCTGCAGGTGCTCAGAACCAGCTGACAGAGTAGAGGAAGCAAAAGCAAAGGAAGCAATGTAATCAAGTAGTTCACTTAATTGTTTGCATAACCGTCAATTCATTTGCATACCATCCATTGCTCATTCACTCACTAAACATTAAATATAAAGAGATTTCCAAAGATGTTCTTTAAATCCATGGAACCCACAGATTTGTCTTATTCAAGTACATATTCTTTTTCCTCCTGTGTCACTGGATATTTAGCATATGGGCAAATTAAACAGGATTGAAAATTTTTGCTTGCTTAATTCACCATAATTTAGCTACCAGTAAAGAATGGAGATGGAACCAAGATGTATAGAGTCATATCTAGTGTGGAAACAGAAAACATGAAATTAGAAATATGAGTCCCCCCTAAAAAAAGAGATCACATTTAAATTATGAGGAAACTTTGAAACAATTTCACAGAACTTGTATTTGCCCATGTTCCATAGAATAAATTACTTTTGTTTGGAGAATGCATGAATATCTTGTGAGCTATACAGATTGGCTAACTAGATTCGATAAAATGAAATGGCCTAATTCTCAGAAGCTTGTTTACTTTTACGTTATTACCATTCTTTGTTTTTCTGACCCTAAATTACTAAGAGAGAAATCCATTCTCAGAGGTGTGTTATGTCTGTCTTTATCTCTTAAAATATAAATCCCGACTTTATGTTTTGTGGAGATGTCTCCCTTAAATGTGGTCAGAAACTTTTTCTCTCTCTCAATTTTAAGTGCTAAAAAGAAGCACTTAAAGCAAACTTTTAATGTTTCTCTTTTCGCTGCTGGTGTCCCTCTGTACTTTGTGAACGATGTCACCTGAGTTATGAGCTGTGGTAGCTCTGATACCCCCACCCAAGGTCGACGCAGTGGTTGCGCAGTGTCTTGGTTCTAGCTTGTTTCTCAGCACACACATTTGACGTGATTATTGTTGTTTTGTACAGCAATGTTTGTTTTAGATCTACCCACCTATTTGCCATATCTCATATCTCAGACCTTCGGTCTGGGATCATTCTCCTCTGCCTGAAGTAAATCCTTTTGAATTTCCTTTAGTGGATAAATGTGATGTTTTGAAACACTTTTAAATAGCAGCTTATACAAAGTAATATGTGTTCACTGTGAAAATTTGGAAAATACAGGACAATCCAAAGAACAAAAGCAAAGCCTCACCCAGAATATCACCATTGAGAGAGAACCATTAAAGAAATTTTTAAGTGCATGTCTACACTATGTACACATACACAAACACACACACACACATTAAGTTCTGGGCACATAAGTAGTTCTCGGTATGTGTTGGCTATTGTATTGCTATGATATATCTGTGTTATCTTTACACAAATGGGAGCATATTGTAAAGGCTGTGTAGGCAGGGGAAGTTTTCCTCAACCCTCTTAGGGTCCCTGGCTGGGTCTAAAAATTAAACTGACAAAGACAGATTAACAGGAGAAAAGCATACAAATTTCATTAAATTTTTACATGTACATGGGAGCCTTCAAAGAGAATAAAGACCTGAAGAAGTGACCAGAGCAGGAAGCTTTTGTACCTTTTAGACAAAGAAACAATACATTTGTGAAGAATTGACAACACAAAGCGTTTCTGAGCTGGGAGTAGTAAATGGTGAGGAAGTAACTAGGAAGATAAGGGTGAGTTTAACAAGGTTTGTCTGTACAGATTTCTTGGTCCCAAACTCCCCATCTCTGGTGATAGACGTGTCTTCCCTCCTCCTGGTACAGGGAGGGTACCTTTCACGTGGGAGTTGTATGACCTGTTTCAGGGCAGAGGGTGATGCAGAGGAGGTCAGCGTGACCTTCCTGCTTCTGTCATTTTTTTTTAATTCCTTCACCTTCAGATATTTAATTTCCCAAGGTGCCATATTTTGGGTAGCATGTCCTGAACCCCATCAGCTGTTCTGTTTTCACGTCATGACATGCATAGATAATTATTGCACAACGTCACGGGAGGCTGTTCATTGTCAGAGGCAAGTAAACAAGGGGCTCTGGCCACCCCAGATCTTGGCACAGCATGCTCGTACCCAGTGTGCCATGTGCCTGTCGGGAAACTGTGGCTCAAAGAGTTGAAGTAACATTCCCAAGACAGCAAACAAGGGGTGCAGCTGTGACTTGCATTGTTAGTTCAGAATCAGAGCTCTTAACCGTGCTCTATTGCCCTAAACCCACATTCAGCATCCAGCAGATTCCTCGGTGCTGGAGTTTTGTGGAGAATGGATTCATCTCTTCTACTTTAGAGCTTTAGGCTGCTGTTTGGATCAGGGCATTATAGGTAGGAGGAACATCCACCTATATTGGACTGAATGTTTATGTCCTCCCCAAATCTGTATGTTGAAGCCCTAACTCCCAGTGTGGCTGTATTTGGAGATGAGGCCTCTAAAGGAAGCAATTGAGGTTAAATGAAGTCTTAAGGGTGGAGCCCTAATCTGATAGGATTAACTTCCTTATAAGAAGAGACAGGAGAGAGCTCACTCACTCTCTCCACATGCATGCATCAAAGAAAAGCCTGTGTAATTGCTGAAAGTTGAATAAAAATGTACACATCTACCTACTTAATCCACCCTGCCCTCGCTCAAGAGAAAAAACATACAGCTTGTGTGAATATTCTGTTCTAGTGGCGACTTCAGCCGTCTGACCGCGGGCCTCACATCATGTTAATACAGTTGTCCCTCAGTATCCTCCCGGGATTGGGTCCAGGACCCCCTTGGATACCAAAATCGGTGAATTCTCAAGTCCCTTATGTAAACTGATGCAGTATTTGCATATAACCTACACACATCCTCCAATATGCTTTAAATCATTTCTACATTACTTACAATACCTAATACAATGCAAATGCTATGTAAATAGCTGTTGTACTGTATTGTTTAAGGAATAAAGGCAAGGAAAAAGTCTGTACATATTCAGGATAGACGCAACCATTGTAGCAGCCCTTTGGATCCGGGGTTGGTTGAATCAGAGAATGCGGAACCCATGGATACGGGGGCCCACCATACTGTGTTCTGCCCCTGGTTTGTATCCCCCTCTCACTCCCCAGCCACCGCTCACAAAGTGCTGACTCGAGCAGCCATAGAAATTTCAGTCATTCTGACAGGACTTTGTTCCTGCTCCACTTTATTTTGCATTAATGAATTCTCATCTCACTGTAGTAGTAATTGCTGTGGAGTTCTCTGGAGACCACACCCGGCTGGCTGTGTTGAGTTCTGAGCCTCTCAGTTGCATGCAAGAGGTTGGAAAGATTTGAGAGAAGATTGCTCGAAGTACTTCAGGGGCCCTGGAGGCGCTGATTTAGGAGGCAGTTGAAAGACATACACGTGAATATGTCAACTCTGCACTGACTAAATAGGGAACGTGGAGAAAACAGGCTTCCGGTTTATGAGGAAGGTAAGCACCAGGAGCATCCCCAAGGGTGAGGAAGTGAGACCCCCTGGGAGGTATGGAGCAGGGGTGGGCTGGGAAAGTGGATGATACAGAGATCTCCGGGCAGGACAGTTCTGCCTCGGGTTGAGCACCTCAGGTTTGCCAGTCCTAGAGAAAACACTCAACAAAGCAAATGGAGCTGAATAAGAAGAGAGGGATTTTGACTGATGGTGTTATGTGATAAGTTTTTAAAGACTATTTTATGGAGTGTGTTAGGGGTGCTCTTATGCAAAGCCACCTGGAACAGCTACCTGAAAAATCACACAAAAGAGGAGTTTGGAGGGGGCCGTGTGGAAAGAAAATGGAATTTGGAGTCCAAGATTTCTGGTTTTTGAATGCTAACTTTCTGATGAAAGATTCTCCTCCACTCTTCCCACCCACAGTCTTCCAGTTTCTCTCTCTTGAAGTAAATACCTTTTATCAGTTTCGTTTTTACCCTTCCAGAGTGTTCTATGTATGGATAAGAAACTGTTCTGCACCTTACTTTCTTCACTCACCACCACATCATGGAGATTGTTCCATATCAGTGTATCTAGTTTCCTTCCTTATAAAAACAGTTATATTGTATTTCATAGTATGGATGTACCAAATTCATTTAATCGCCTTATTTATATAAGTTGTTTGCAATCTCTTTAGGCAGTGACTATCCTTGTCTATTTGTGTGATTATGAAGTGGAGTTGCAGCAAAAGATATTTGAGTGAGCGCAACTAGTGAGAATGAAAAAAATGTGCACACATTTTGGAAAAGATGGATTGTTCTGTAGCCACGATAATAAGGCGTCACCAGCATTCCTTATAAACCAATGGATCAACAACCTGAACACACTTTTGCAAGCCAAACAAAGTCAACCCCGCCCCCTGCTCTTCAGAAAGCCAGTCAGTCACAGACGAGACTCACTTCCGATAAACACACCTCAGGTTCCAACCAACCAACCATCTCACCCAAGTAACCAGGCTTCTGCAGATAATGTCAGTCAACTCACACCTCTGAAAAGCCACAACTCCTGAACTCCATGCTTTCAAAAAAACAGAAACGAACCCATGTAAGCCCAGCAGTCTGCTCAGTGCAGAGACAATGTGCCTGAGCATAACTCCCCTTTACTATAGTCATCAATAAATTCAGATTTGTCTTTTTATTTCAAGTCTTGAGTGATGGTCTCATCATCCTTTCTTGCTAAAAATACTGTAAAATTACATTTTGCATATGTATCTCTACACATTTTTATATTTCTTACATGTAGATTACATTATAACTCTACAGGGTATGCTGTACTTGGAGGTGGATTGAGGGGATTTCAGGGCAAATTTGTAATTTTCGCTTAGATTTTGACCTTAAAATCTGGCCTCCTCACAAGCTTTGACTCCAGTCCATCTACAGTCCTGTTTTAGAAGTGGAATGCCTGAGTAATGAGAGAGAGGTATTTTGAAATTTGTTAGATAATACCCTCCAAAGAGATTTAGCAATTTACATAGCCATCATCCATGAGCAGGATGCTAATTTCTCTGTCCCTTAACCGATAGAATTTTTAAAATATTTTGCGATTCTACAAAGTGAAAAAAGGTTTTCTTTAGATTTTTATTTCACATTTCCCAAATTGAGCTCGAACATCTGATCTTATATACAAAAAACATTTGTATATCCTTTTGTGTGTGTGTGTGTGAATTGGTGTTTTAGATCTTGTGGACTACACGATTACTGAAAATTATCCTCAAGGCTGATTATTTCTCTCAATTGTAGTAATATGTGTAAAGAAACTAGGAAAGTAGTAGTAATTAATTTTTGTTTATACTTGGTTTACCAATAAATGTCCTATTTGACCACTTCATTTCTAATTTTCAGATAAACATTTCATTATTTGAGGAAAAACATAGATTGTTTTAAGATACAAAGGAAGAAGAAATCTTTGTGTGGACTGAGGTTGAGGAGTTCTCTGACCCCACTTGGTTAAGCCTACACAGGTTAACGTGGTTTCTGTTTTTAAAGAGCAGAGAGTGCAGCTGTTCCAGAGCGCAGCCCCTTTTAAAAGGTACCTTGGGAAGATAATTGGCAGCTACCACAAAGGTCCATGCAAAGTACCGAGCGGTGCCCACACTGAAAGCCCTGAGGAGGTGTGGGCTCTGTAACCTGGCGGGAGGCTCGGCTCATAAGTGACCACTAGGGCTGTTTCTACCAATGGGCAGAAGCTAGATTCTTTGCTTCTTTGGGAAGGTATGTAAAATAATGATAAAATTCTTTGCCTGGTTCTTAATATTACTAAGCACGTTTGTATGTTTTATCCCTTATGCCATACCTTCTGCTATAGAAGTATGCAGGTTTGGAGAATGGAAATGAATTTTATTTTATTTCATTTTTTTGCTGAGGAAGATTCGCCCCGAGCTAATGTCTGTTGCCAATCTTCCTATTTTTGTTTTGCTTGAGGAAGATTGTCCCTGAGCTAACATCTATGCCTGTCTTCCTCCATTTTGTATGTGGGTCGCTGCCACAGCATGGCTTGATAAGTGGTGTAGGTCTGCACCCGGGATCTGAACCTGTGAACCTGGGCTGCCCAAGCCAAGCATGCTGAACTTAACCACTACACCACAGGGCCGGCCTGGAAGTGAATTTTAAATTAGTCCAAATAAATGAGAATTAAGAAGATAATCCTGGCCATTACTCTGTGAGGTTAGCTTTTTTATTATTCCCCTCCTATAAGGCCGGGACACTTAAGGCACAGAGAGGTTAAGAAGGTGTACCAGCTTATGAGAGTGAGATGGAAGCCCAGCTAACTTGGGACCCTGTCTCTTTGCACCATAATAAACTGAAAACTATATGCACAAATATCCAAAAATATCTCTTAGCATGTACTAGGAATCCTTTTCTTAATAGTGCATAATTTCCCAATTATAAAAACTTGTGGCAGAAGAAAGAGAGTGGACCCTTCATGCAAAACTTCAGAAGATTTGAATTTATTTCAAAAGCTTTCCAAACTAATGCACAAGCACTGCAGGCTTAGTTCTGAGTGCAAAGCTTAGGAAAGCTGTCTACGGTGGCCTACTTTGCATTTATGTGTACATAAAAATTGTGTACATAAAATGTACATTTATGTACATTATGTGTACATAAAAATTAAGATCTATTTTTATTGTCTGCAATTAGTTTGTATATGTTGTCTCCTTGTGCATCTTCTGCCTCCTGAACTGAGCTGTTTATCTCTCCTTCTTCCAAGAAAACACATGTGGCAGTGCGCCTCAACTAAGAGCTCAATGATTTGTCTTTGTCTTATTACGCAATTCCTATTTTTAACTTGTACAGTAAAACTGTCATCCTAATAATGTCCTCATACCAAAAATTAATTTTGATCCTTGAAAGGTAAAAATTTTTATGCTCTGTGTCAGTGTTCTTGGCAATCTAATTGAGTAGTATTTTTCCCCAGACCATCATTATAAATTGACAAATTTGGCAGACCTATAGGAGCTGTTGAGATGCAAATCTACTTTGTGCTTGTAAATTCTAAAGTTCTTTGCTTATCACTGATTTAAATTTTCCATTAAGAAGGAGAACTCAGAAAGAACAGGGAATACATTTGAAGAAATCAGAGAAAAAGTAGATTCTTAAGTAAAAAAGGAAGACCCAAGAGATCAGTGGCTCAGCCTTTTTTTTTTTATAGTAGGTAATGACCCAACTCTTAAACATAAGAGTCATCAGTCTTTACTTTGCAGTTGCAGGTAGAAACCTCGACAATTACCTGCAAATGCCGTGTTAGCTCACAGCCAGTTCTAGTGTCATACTCAGATTCTTAATTATTAAGAATGCCTTCCCTCTCAAAAGTTCTCATTTTGATTGTACCTAATATTATATATATATATATCCATTTTTAAATTGACATTTCCTGAGTTTTTACCATGGGCCAAATATTGTCATTCATTCAGTAAATATTTTCTGATTGCCTGCTACAAACTAGGAACTGAGTTAAATGTTATGGATTCAACAGTGAGCAAAACAGATGCTCGTGGGGTTTACAATAGTGTGGGGGAGAGAGATGTTAATTAATCACACACACACACACACACACACCCTACATATATAGTTATAATCTATGATGAGTGCTCTGAAGGAAAAGAATGAGATGTCCCATTAGAATGGGGAGTTCAAGGATGATTTCCCTGGTCAGTGTTGTTGCTTTCATACACATTATTCATTTAATCTACACATCAAGTCTCTGATATAGGCATTACCATCCTCATTTGCAGATGAGGACTTCGGAAGAGGTTAAAATGCTCTTTGTACTATACCTCAGACGCTCATGTAGCCGTAAATACAGAGGGAAGGGAAGTGCTGATTGGTTTACAAGCATGGAGTTAGGGCTCTTTGAGATAATTCTATTCTCCTTCATTTGCCTCTTCTGGAAATTTTGTGTCAATATGTCCCTGAAAAGATAAACAAGCTATTATTATAGCTTTGAAATGATGCGGAAATAGTTCAAAATACCTGTGGCAAAACCAACTACTGGCAAATACTCCACACTTGTAATTGAATGACACAGTCATCCTCCGTTATCTATAGGCAATTCATCAGCTTCTTGGATTAGCTGCTGCATGTTTAACAGGCAGCTCTACTGGATGCAGCTCCTCCCAAGATTAGAGCAGAGCTACTTCAAGTGTGGTCTACAGGCGGCAGACCAGCAGCACTGGCATCACCTGAGATCTTGTTAGAAATAGAACTATTTCTTGGGCACCACACTAGGCCTGTAAAATCAGAATCACTGGGGGCTGGGCCCAGCAATCTGCATTTTAACCCTCTCTCTAGGTGATCCATGATAAAGTGACCAGCATTGCCCTTCAGAATGTGAACTAGTACTAATAATAGCCCAAAGGTAAATCTGCAGCCATATGATACTTACAAAAAAGAATACATGTAGAGCAATGAATCAACGTCAGCTATTATTTTACATATATAAAATATTAGAATTGGAAGGAGCATTAAGATTAACTGGTGAAGCAACTTTCCTTTATGTATGGAGAAATTGAAAAGGGAATGGGTGCATTAGTGAAATGCTGATGCATTTTTATCATCCATTTTATTCTTTCTACTGTGTTCTCTAATAAATCAGATAATCAAATGTATTTGTATGGTGAGTTGCTGACAGAAGAAGAGGTGGGTCAGTAAGCTTACTGCATCTGTCTTGTAATTCCTGCTTGGAGATCAAGAAAAGAAACTTGTGAGAAATCATGCAAAGATCGCATACAAACCCATCACCTCTCTGGAAGAACTCCAGGCTGATGATCAGTGAAGTAATTTCTTTGTAACAGACTATAGCAGAGGGTCTGACCCTGGATTTAAATGTGGATTGGCAGGTTAATAATATGACGTTAGTTTTTCAAAATGCCCCTCCCACCCTCCAACCCTCTTCTCAATTTTCCAGCTTGTTTTCCCCAATCTATTTCTTATGTTTGCTTTTATCTTCTTACAAACAGATCTGGAAATATAGCTGCTGTTTATTTATTTGGTAGTTTACAAAACATGCCAATGTGCCTCTGGGCATGAGTACAATATAAATCACAAGCCATAAATAAATGACAGAACAACAAAAACAAAAATAAGTAAAAGCTGAAACTCACATGCCTTTGTAACTAATAAATCTTTTTTCTCTTAGAGTAAAACTGAGTCAATCCTGTATACATCTTTCAAGCCTCTGGGTATTCACTTTTTTTCTCTTTCAATTAAAAAAACTGACAATGCCGAGATTAGCTGGCTAATAGAAAAAAATGTTAGAAATAATTCTTCTAAAATAATTCCTTCAGGTGAGGGAATATGGTTTATTTAAGCTTTTGTCTTTTCACTTTTCCATATTTTCTTCCATAAGTAATAATACTAATGATAGCCACTATACATATTCAGTGCTTGCTTTACACTGTCATTTAATTTTCACAGTAAGCTTATAGAGTGATTGTGGGTTTTCTGTAAAAGCTTCCAAATTCAAAGCATCTGACTAATTTGCCTGGGTTACTCAGTTAATGAGTGGTACTCGGATTGAACCCAGAATCGGTCTCCTCCCAAGCCTCTTATACTCCTCCGCAGGGCCTGCTCCATCCTTGCACTCCCAACCCTGTGGGGCTCCCTTTCAGTTCTTAATAGTATCGCCCTGCAATCCTGGACACAGTCTTCTAGATGAAGTGCTGCTTCCTCCCCGTGGGACCAGCACAGGCACAAATGTGAGGCAGGCTATATTTCTTTCTCTTATCCTGTGTCCTGTCCCACCACCACACCCAGCTGCAGAGGCCGAGCTGAAAACCTGAAGCCCTGGCATGGGGTAATGAAAGGCAATGATAACCAGAGATGAGAAAAACTGCATGGCAACTGAGACTTCCTGGTGAGCTAAGGGAACCCCTCTCATGAGGTTTCCAGGTCCTAATCTTGCTTCCCTCGTCTTGGGTCCACCACTCGGGGAGCCCAGATCACCTTCAACTTCTAATTTTGGCCATCTCCATGCACCCTTCTCAGGAGACCTGACTGTGAGGGGGTCGGATTCACCCCAGGATTCTTTCCCTTCCTTCTATAAGTACCTTTTCCCATATCCAGGTTATTCAAGCTAGAATCATGCCCCGAGAACCTCAGCAGAACTGTCTGCAGTCTTCTCTGGCACTCTGGGTTCCCCTGGGAAGAGTGGAGTGGACAAAAGAGCCCCAATTCAAGATCCCCCCTCCGCAGGAGGTGTTGGCATGCCTCTTTAGTCTGATTTTCCGTAGCAGTGTTAGAGAATTCTTTTTTGTGTGTGTGAGGAAGACCAGCCCTGAGCTAACATCTGTCACCAGTCCTCCTCTTTTGGCTGTGGAAGATTGGCCCTGGGCTAACATCCGTGCCCATCTTCCTCCACTTTGTATGTGGGACGCCTGCCACAGCATGGCTTGATGAGCGGTGCGTAGGTCCATGCCCAGGATACAAACCTGCGAACCCCTGGCCACCGAAGCGGAGTGGGTGAACCCAACCACTGTGCCCTGAGAATTCTTTTTATTTTGACTTGTCTACCCCTAAACGAATTTTGTAAACTCATAGATTACTCACACACATTTTAAAGTTGACATCTAAAATGTTTCAAGTTTAAATAGTCACAAGAATATTATTTCCAGTGCATTATTAATATTGATATTTAAAAATAAGTTATGTCACATTTTAAATGAATCCAGTGATTCTAAATAATATAGTTATTTGATATTCATGATACCCATTAAAAAAAACAAGAACAAGCTCTTTTATTGTCAGAAATTATATATATTTTCTTTATCTTCTTCAAATTTTATTTCCATTGTACTTCCTTCATAGAATTTTGTCCTAGTTGTAATATATTTTATTGCTTAAAAATCTTTTATGCTAACCTTATCATAATTTCTGCAGTTAAAATATATATAAATTTAAATGCAACTTTAAACATTTCTATGACCATAAATCTGTTTAAAAACTCTTGATTTAATTGTTATTATAGTTTTTAAATAATCACAGATGATGATTATCCATGAAGCTAAGGAAGCTTATGCATCAGGGCTCCTTATTCCATGGCCCCTGTGATTGCTGGGAATTAAAAGCGACACAGACAGCTATTATGAAAAAGTAAGTTTAATGATCTTCCAGTTGACAACTCAATTAGGACTCCCTCAGTTTCATTAAAAACAAAAAATTGGATATCATCTGATTTTGGAAATAATCGCAGTCATTTACTTTCTGTATACACAGAGCAATATTTTGAATTGTCTCTTTGTTTGGTGCCCTGGATGTTTTTATACCCCATGGCAATTAGCTATAGCAAAATTGGGATGAGGGAGAGGTATACCTTTCCTCGATAAAGTGAGCAGGGAGTGGGGAATCTGCATCTCCACTCTGCATGTTTCTCAGGAAGATCAATTTTAGGAAAAAGTTCTTGTGCAAGTGGAAGATGTGGAAATTCATTCCCTTAGAATCCTTGATGCCAGGTCTTCACATAGTTGAGCTTGAAGACCAGCCATGTAGAGAGTAGTTGTTGGGTCATTTTATCTCTCACTCTCCCCTCTCTTCCTCCCTCTGTCTCTCAAAATAGTGTCTCTTCTAAGGAGGAAGAAAACATTCTTCCTATCTTTCTCCATAACGTTCCCCATCTTTCACAGTGAAGGCAGGACATTTTAGTTCTTCTAGTAATTAGCTCCTGTAGTAACTCGAGTCTAGTTACTATGCCTAATATGCTCCCCCACCATCTAGCTCCCCAGCTGCCTCCTCTCACCTCTGCAAGAACAGGAGGTGGGCCTATCACCAAGTCATATACACAAAGGCTGGGCCTAAGCTTTGAAATGATATCTTGTAAAGACATCATCTGGCAGTTTCAGCCCTCTCTTTGCCAAGCACCATCAACATTGCATTATTGTTGTAAAATATAGTCGATTCTTGTTATTCACAGTAATTATGTTCTATAAAGCTGCCACTAACACTGGATTAGCGAATACTGAACCATGGCTTCTGGGGGAAATACAGGGGTAGGTTCCTGAGAGCCTCTGGTCATGTTTTCATCAACCAATCAATACATAACCTTGTTGTATGTGTGTTTCTGTTTAAAGATATCTTATTTAATATATGTTATTGATTCATTAACATTGAGCTCACAGCCACCAGCACTATAACTCATGCCTGAACAAAGCTTAATTAAACAACGTATTTTCTCTGTAAGACGCATCACAGTCATCTGCGCTTAGGAATGCTGGACAGCACTCTGCTTGGGGGCTGTGATCGCCAACAAATCACACAAAATGAGAAAAATATAGCACTAAAGAGACTGCAACAAGGACACTTGTTTACAGGATGAGTGCTGAAATAAGAAGGCAGAGCATCACCTTGTTCACCCTCAGCTGGGAATGTGCACATCAGGTGACTCAAACTTTTCACCACCTGGCACGTGTCTGCCAATGATCATGAAAGCACTGCTAGTATTGAATTGAGGGTCACAAATAAATTTTAATGAGCAGGTGAATTCACAAATATGGAATCTGCAAATAATGAGAATCCATTCTGTCTAATGGACTAGATCACATGCAGATTATTCAGTTCTTTTTTCATTACTTGTGAGTGACATCAAAAGCTTCATGATGTGTAGAAATTTGCTATTTGGCTGAGGCACAGATTTTTTTGTGTGTGCATGGAACACCGTGATCAGTAGTGTGGCCGCCATATTACTGAGGATAATGTACTGTGAAATTGGGGGCAGGGGGACGAGCAGGAGGGCTCTCTGGTCTGAGTCTTTGTGAAGCAATATCTGGACCAGAGGTGGGATCTGCTACAGGTACAAGGAAGAGCTCCTCAGGGGCTGAAGAGTCTGATCTAGACTTCAGCTATTGAATTGCCATCCATTAACAGATTGGGCTGCTCCTTGTGGAAGGCAGGAGGTAGGCAAAGGGTCATATGCTCACCCAGGTGTACACCCAATGTTGGGCCTCCTTTCTCTTTCTTGGCTCAGCACTGGTCTGATAATGTCCCTTCAGATGCTGAAGCTGAGCTGAGGTTGCTGCCACAGGCCCCTGCAAATGAGGTTGGCCAGAGGTTCTTTTCCATGTGTTATTTGGAGAAAGGAGAGGGTAGAAAGAATACCTCGAAGCTTTGAACACAAATCATACGCATGAAAAAAGTCAGTGCTTTTGATGCTATATTGAAAACAGAGTCCATCAAGAGGTAGAAGTGGTGGGGAGCTCTCAGGGAAATCATGTGCCAGGGGTCCTCCCCTCACTTCTGAATTCCCCTTATTCTTTCCAGAGGAGAAGCAAGAGGAAAGAATCTGGAGCATGGCTTGGGTTTCCCTGATCTGAACCTCTGACCTCCATTCAACTCCTCAAATAGCTGGCAAAACACAGCCTCCCCCTGGCATATGCTGAGACTGCAGACTAGAAACAGGAACTCAGCAGATAAGCCTGCCCAGCTGCTCTCAATGAACGTTCCATTGCGGCTGGAGCTCCTTTGTCCTCTCAGCAACTCTCCTGAACTGATTTTTAGAAAAGTCTGGTGGCCCTGGAAAGAAAGTACTGATGACAGAAATGAAGACGTGAAAGAGAGTGATGGCTGTTAGATAGAAAACAGAAGTTTGAGATAAACTAAAGATAGAAGGTTGAATTCAGTGGTGGTTCAAACAGATGATGTGAGCGAATCTACCTTACACTCAATACCTAAGTAAGAAGACACGATTCATGGAACTTTCTGCTAGTGCTGGCACCAGGGCAAAAACTGCTCAGGTGTAGATAAAACTGGAGGTGAAACACTTGACCTTCTGTGTGAGAGTGGGAGGATAAAAAGGCCGTGGGAACTTTTTAAATATTTCTGTGCTCACAGTTTTGGGGAATCTTAAGGTTTTGAGCTGTATCCATTTGAAATACTAAGAAATTATTCTACTAGCTTCTAACTTTGAGAAGTGGTAGTAAAGGCTATTCATGGACTTACTTTTGTGTCTGAAGTGTTGCAGACACAGTCTAAATTGTGACTTTGGGCAAATTAATCTTTGTGCCTTAGTTTCCTCATCAGTCAAAAGGAGGGTCATAATACTCTCTCTCTCACAGGACGGTGGGGAGGAGTAAACGAGTTCATGTATGTGATGTGCTCAGAACAGGGCCATCCATATAGTCAGCACTCTGTGTCAGATGTCATGAGTATTTCTTGCTTTGCCATCCCAGCTACCTCCTCACTTTGGTGATCTGCTCATCCGTCATTTAGATGATGTGAATTTGGTCAGGCTTCCAGTCTCCCAGGTCTAAGTCACAAGTTGGGTAGACCCACCACAGCAGGGCAGTCATTTTCAAATGACCCAAGCTGATTTGGAGTTAGAGGGGAAGGCGGCTTGCCTTTGCAGAAAGGTTGTAAATCGGTGGCTGCTTCCAGCATGTGACTAAGGCCTGTCTGTCAGGAGGAGGCAAGACCATCTGGTCAACCTTAATTGAGTTCCTAAATCTAGTCATGACCAAAGCTTAGACTTGCCAGCTTTGCAGTGAATCATAATATTTTGATATTTTGCTCAAATTAGCCTAAGTTGGGTTTCTTCCTCCTGCATTAATGTGAGGAAAGACTGCCATTACCTTTTTTGTTTGTTTGTTTTAACAGAACTCCAGGTTTCTTGAGAGTATATTGGGAAATCTACTAAAGTCAAGATATTACCCTTTTAGAGGTGCTTGTTGAGTCGTTTTCATCCATCATTCACTTCTCCCCCCCACCCTGATTTACTTTCCAAGTTAACAGCTGACAGCATATGAAGGCTGAACATGCTTTTTTGACATAAGGATAAAGAGGTCCAGAGCTACTTTAGAGGGTCTTGGGTAGCATGATAGTACTTAGTGCCATTGAGGCAGGGCCTGGGAAGGTAGAAAGGAACGGGGAAGGCGATACAATGCTTTGAGGAGGCTGGGAGCAGGAGAGGCAGAATGATACAGTGGGGGGTGGGCAAGATGCAGGTGTTCTGCAGCCCTCACACCTGAAACCCTTTCCACAGTGCCAACTCTTTAAAGACCCTGATTCCCGGGGGCTTCCCGGGCATAAGTCAAAGCCATGAGGCACTAGGAGGCGAGAATGAGATAAAAGGAAGGGCAGTGTCCTTAGATAGTAGACAGAGACAAGAGAAAGAGGAGGAGGGTGAGGGAAGAGAAAGCCTTGGGAAGGAATAAGGGGAGAAGCCAGAGGCCACTTCAGGAACTAGGACACTTGGGAGGTGGGGCGGGAGGGGGGAGATAACTGAGACCAGGGACTTCATAAAGCCTGGGTGGGTTTAACAATCCCAGCCAGAAACTCTGAAGTTACAAACCCCAGGGCTTCTAGAGAAGTTCATTCTTGCAAAGTCAGCCTGCATAGTCAATAAGGACATTGTCCTCATGGAATTGGAATGGATTTACAGTACTTGCTTCCTCCCCTGCAATCCATTCTGTCAGGAAGTCACAGACTGAGGACACGCAAAAGTTGGTTCGAATTTGAAGAAAAGGTCCCTTGATGACACATGAATCTATGACTATGGGGGACTCCTGTCAAAAGGACTGCTTCCTTTTCTTCACCCCTTGTAGCAGACCAATTTCCCTGCACTGAAGACTAACAACGTGTGATTTGGTTCCCCAGGGTTTGGAGCCTCCATCCTTTGACACTGGATCCAACTGACTAGGTTAGGTAGCTGCTGGAGTCAGGCGTCAACTTGGGAACAAGAGTCCCTGGTGGATTCTTTAGGGTTTTCTATATATACAATCATGTTGTCCACAAATAGGAACAGTTTTACTTATTTCTTATTTGGATCCTTTTGTTTCTTTTTCTTGCCTAATTGCTCTGGCTAAAACTTCCAGTACTATGTTGAATAAGAGTGGCAATAGTGGGCATCTTTGTCTTGTTCTCAGAGGGATGGCTTTCAGTTTTTCCCCACTGAGTATGATATTCGCTGCGGGTTTGTCATATGTGGCCTTTATTATGTTGAGGTACTTTCTTTCTATACCCATTTATTGAAGTGCCCATCAACAGATAAATGGATAAAGAAGATGTGGTAATATATACAATGGAATACTACTGAGCCATAAAAAAGACAAAATTGTGCCATTTGTGACAACATGGATGGACCTTGAGGGTCTTATGCTGAGCTAAATGTCAGACAGAGAAAGATAAATATCATATGATTTCACTTATATGTAGAAGATAAACATAGATAAGGAGAATAGTGGTTACCAGAGGGGAACCGGGTGGGAGGAGGGTGAAAGGGGTAAAGGGGCCCATATGGTGATGGATAAAACCTGGACTGTTGGTGGTGAACATGATGCAGTCTATACAGAAACTGAAATACAGCGATGTATGCCTGAAATGACACAATGTTGTAAGCCAATATGACCCCAATAAAAGTAATTTTTTTTTTTAAAAAGGACTCCCTGGCCCTCCTGGCCCACGTCTAGGGAAACGGTTCACAGTCCAGCAGCGAATAAGTTTTCAATTCTCGGTTAAGTGATGAGGGAGGAACACGGTCATTCGAGCTTAGCCAGTTGCGTGAATCTCCGGGATTCCCCACCACCTCGCTGCTGCCGTCGGGACCCTGACAATGAGAACAGAGCCCAGTACTTGGGATGGTTGCTCACACGTGCGAGCCAGTAGCCCCAGAACTGCCCCGAGACCCAGTGCCCACCGAGCAGAGAGCCCAGGCCAAAGTCGTTTCCAACCCCCGCCCACACCCGCAGAGCGGGCCCAGCGAACAGCAGGTGTCACCCTTCTGCTTCCAAACCCCAATGCCTCCAGGTGCCTCGCGCGCTCTCCAAACTTGTGTTCAGAGCTGCCGCCCCGCGGGGTGGCTGGCCCACCCTCGTGTTTACCGCGCGCTCCTGTCGGATGGGGGTCGCAGAACTCCAGCGCGCTGCGGGGGAGGGAGCGGTGAGAGGGGACGCGAGGGGCGGCAGCAGCCGGCAGGTGCCAGCAGGAGCCAGCCGGCGTCTTAGCGGTCGAAGACTGAACTTGCAGCGGAGGTGAGAAAGGTGGCTAGCGCTTCCAAGTCCCTCCCCTCCCCCTGGCAGTTTCTGGGAGCGCCGACAGCGCGGAGGAGGAGGCACCGCTAGGGTTCCGGGGCCGAGGCGCTCGCACCATGGCTGCGGCCCCCGCTCCGGCCGGGGTCCCCGCGCGCCTGCAGTGCCGCGTGCAACTGCGCTTCGTGACCGAGGAGCAGCTCTGCGGGGCTGCGCCGCTCTCGCCCCCGCACCCGAAATCTCTGCGGCTGGAGGTGCACCCGGCAGGGGAGGAGGCGGACGCGACTGTGACAGACGGTGAAGTACTGGGCGCGACCCACGAACGAGAGTCCCGCTCGGAAGTTGCGGCCCTTGTTTGTGCGGGCGCGGATTTGTGTGCCGGCGCGCGTGTGGAGGGGTGCGGCTGGGTGTGAAGTGCGTGTGAAGAAGTGCGGGCCGTGCGCCCCGGCGCGCGTGAAGAAGTGCGGGCGGTGCACTCAGCGCGCCTGTCCCGGGGTGCGGTGTGTGCGCCCCGCGCGCGTGTGGAAGTGCGGGTTGCGCACTCTCCATAACCTTGAGCGGGTGTGCACCCCAACAGCTCGCTGAAGGGAGCCACCCCTCCCGTCCCGAAAAGGCCCAATGGATGCAATTATGCCTTTACTGCTCTCAGAGAACTTTGCCGCCGCAGGCAGACGGACCCTGAGAACTAGTCTGGGCCGGAACTAAGAGATGTCCAAAGTGAGGTCTGGAGAAGAGAGGCGTGTCATTTCCTCGCGGGCAACCAATTCAGGAGCAGAAGCAGACAGGAACCGAGGTCGCCCCCCTTCTAGGCCTGCGTGCTTCCCGTCCCTTTCCAAGGCAGTGAGCCCCCTCCCAGCTACCCCGAAGCTGTCTGGTGGCCGCAGCTCTGAAGCGTAGGAAGGACTGAGCGGGGCGTGCATCGGCTGAGAGGCTGTCGTGGCCAGTGTGGCGTCTACTAGGCATTACTTTTTGGTTCAAAAAGTGACCTTTACCAAAGACGTGCAAGTCCCCTGGGTTCCTCGAGCTGTGGGTATGTTAAGGGAAGGCTTCTAATTTTTGTGGGATCCCGGACCTCTTTGAGAATGCGAGGAAACCTATGAAGCCTGGCCCCAGAAAATGCGCATAGTCGCGCTCAGAACTTTGCATATGAATATGGGGGGGTCACACCTCCTCCCCGCAGCTCATATTAAATACCCTCTTATGGTAAATGTAGGGAACAGAGCCCCAGCCAGCTGCAAGGCTGCAAAGACTCCTGGGGTTTCTTCCGACCTTAACTTCCAAGATTGAGTCGAGTTTAAAGTGCTCTGCGCTGTGGTTTGGTTGCGGTAGGGATTGCAAATACCTGGCAAGTACTGCCCTTCGGCTCCTCAGTGATAACTAGAGTACGAGTTCACTGCTGTATCTCGGAGGCTTTAGAATAGACTCAGGCACATAGGAGGCACTCAATGAATGCTTGTTGTGGAATGAAGGAGAGCCTTCGGATGTGTCTCCTCGCTTTGCTCTAGGCTGAGATGGGGAGTGTTGGGTCTTTAAAAAAGAAGTAGTAAATACCGTTTGACTAGTGTCTCAGGAAGATTGAGGCTTGGCAAGGGATCAGAAGCCTTACTCAGCAACTTCTCGATTTCTCCTTTGCATGCAAGAGGGAAAAGGGAGTAGCTTTCAGTATTTCTCCTGGGAATTCTGAAACTCAAGATGCCAGAAAAGAGTTGTTTGCCTGTTATGGTAATTTTGTTTAATCTATAGCCATATACAGAGAAAAACAAAAGAGCAGATTTGAGATTACACATTACCAGATGTCCTATAAATTTCTTTCCCACAAATGTGTGTTAAGAAATATCCGAGGTTCAAGGTGACTGAAGTTGTAGACTCTGCAATATGTTACCCAGTGCCTGGCCTCTGAGGACACAATTATCTTACGCGGAGGAATAAGCTTTTAGATAACCTCTATGGTATGTATTAGATGAAACTAATGGAAATGGAAAGAATAGTTAAATCCAAGGCAGTCAGTCCTTGTCACGAGATTATAACTCAATTCCTTGGGAAAGAGTCACTAACAAGGAAGCAGAGAACTCGCTCTCCTGAGAGTTTGAGCCCCAAAATGCATTCTATCCATGAACGCAGTTAATACTCTTTTATGGAGTGTTTTTGGAGAGAAACTATTCTGGAGTTTTTAAGAAAGTACATCATTTTACTGTATGACCAACTAGACCTCTGTGGATGGTGGCCAGGCAGAGCAAGCTTAAAAACAAATTCTAATGAACTATTAGAAGAAAGGTTCTGGTGTACTCAAATACTGTACATTTAGTAGCAGGATTTTTGAATGGGTAGGATTTCTACTGGGGTGAAGATTGGCCCAGATTCTTTAATGGACTTTAAGAATGGGTCTAAGCCATGTACCTTCAGAAGCTTATACAGTGTCTTAGCTCATATCTAGAATTAGTTGTTCAACAAGTAGCCTCTGGAGTAATTCTGTCTGGATTTAAATCATGGTGCTGCCTTTTATTAGGTGTGCTACATTTAGCAAATTATTCACCCTACTTAAGCTTCAGTTTCTTCATCTGTAAAATAAGGATGATAATACACGTTATGTTATTAAATAAAGCAATGCATACACCATGCTTGGTACAAAGCCTGGCATTTATTAAGTGCTCAGTAAGTGTTCACTATTATTATTAATTATTATTATTTTTTATTGAGGTAACATTGGTTTATAACATATAAATTTCATCATTGTATTTCGATTTATGTATAGACTACATTGTGTTCACCACCAGAAGTTTAGTTTCCATCCATCATTGTACAAATGTCCCTCTTTATCCCTTTCACCCTCCTCCCTCCCCATTCCCCTCTGGTAACCACCAATCTGTTCTCTGTATCTATGTGTGTGTTTGTTGTTGGTGTTTTATCTTCCACATATGAGTGAAATCATACAGTATTTGGCTTTCTCTGCCTAACTTATTTGACTTATTAGCATAACACCAAGGTCTATCCATGTTGTCACAAATAGCAAGAGTTCATCTTTTTTATGGCTGAGTAGTATTCCGTTGTGTGTGTGTATATATATATATATATATATATATATATATATATATATACATATACCACATCTTCTTTATCCATTCATCCATGACTGGGCATTTAGGTTGTTTCCATGTCTTGGCTATTGTGAATAATGCTGCAATGAACATAGTGGTGCATATATTTTTTCCAATTAATGTTTTCATGTTCTTTGGATAAATACCAGAAGTGGAATAGCTGGATCATATGGTAGTTCTATTTTTAATTTTTTGAGAAATCTCCATACTGTTTTCCATAGTGGCTGCACCAGTTTGCATTCCAGCCAGCAGTGTATGAGGGTTCCCTTTTCTCCACTTCCTCTCCAACACTTGTCATTTTTTGTCTTTTTAATAATAGTCATTCTGATGGGTAGGAGGTGATATCTCATTGCGGTTTTGATTTGCATTTCTCTAATATTTGGTGATGTCGAAGATCTTTTCATGTGCTTATTGGTCATCTGTCTGTCTTCTTTGGAAAAATGTTCAGATCCTCTGCCCATTTTTTAATTGGGTTGTTTGTTTTTTTATTGTTGAGTTATATGAGTTCTTTCTATATTTTATATTTTAACCTCTTATCAGATATAAGATTTGCAAGTATCTTTTCCCAATCAGTAGGTTGTCTTTTCATTTTGTTGATGGTTTCCTTTGCCATGCAGAAGGTTTTTAGTTTGATATAGTCCCATTTGTTTATTTTTTCTTTTGTCTCCCTTGCCTGAGGAGACATTTCCAAAAAGATATTGCTGAGACCAATGTCAAAGAGTATACTGCCTATGTTTTCTTCTATGAGTTTTATGGTTTCAGGTCTTACATTCAAGTCTTTAATCCATTTTGAGTTAATTTTTGTGTATGGTGTAAGATAATGGTCTACTTTAATTCTTTTGTGTGTGGCTGTCCAGTTTTCCCAACACCATTTATGGAAGAGACTTTCCTTTCTCTATTGTATGTTTTCCTTTGTTGAAGATTAGCTGTCCATAGATGTGTGGGTTTATATCTGGGCTCTAGATTCTGTTCCACTGATCTGTGTGTCTGTTTTTGTGCCAGTACCATGCTGTTTTGATTACTATAGCTTTGTAGTATATTTTGAAATCAGAGAGTGTGATGCCTCCAGCTTTGTTAGTTTTTCTCAGGATTGCTTTGGCAGTGTTCACTATTATTATTAATAATATATTTATGATCTGGTCCCAAAACAACAGTTTTCTCAGGCTGTTCTGAGGCATAGGTAGACTGTATTTTTCTGAAGATGTTCCAAAGAAAACTTAATTAAGTCTAGTAATAACATGGAAAAATTGAATAATCTTTTAGATTCCTAGTCTCAGTAGCTTGTTGTAGAAAGAATAGAACAGAACAAGACAAATCAATTTATTCTATTTTCAAGCCCTCCAAAATTGGCAATGATTTTATGAAAGGAGCACACCAGGGGATCTAGGAGGTAATGTGCTCTAGCTTTTGAACCCTGGGAAGACATTCATTCTTTCTTTTCTTAAATATTTTTTGAGTCCCTGTCCTACCAGAAGCCTGCCTGAAAGTGTGTTTAATTCATCCTCCTCTCCCCAGAGGCTTCCACAATACCTAGTGTACACAAGGCATCAATGAATATTTTTTGAGTGAATCAGTGATTTATCTCAAGAATTTTAAAATCTTGCTTAAAATAAAACTTAAAATACTGAACACTGAAAGTGCAGAATCTGAGTTGTCCACAAATGATTAAGACACTGGCTTTACTTATAGTCTAGGGGAATATTTTAAAATATAGTGTATTAACAGAAAATTAGAGGTATAGTAATGTCAACAGAGCAGGAGACAATTGCCATTGAAAAGATAGTTCATTACTCAGTTCCCAAGAAGAGGGAACCACACCATGTGGGGGGGGGGGGGCACATGGAGAAGCACTTGGGTTGATCAGGAGCAGGGGGATGGGGAAGAACTGTGGGCAAGAGCCTTCACCGTGGTTTCTGTGGGAAGGAATGGGTGAAGTAGGGTAAGCAGGCTTACATTGGCTAGTTTGGATAATTTCAGCGGGCTCTGGGGTGTAGGGACTGTCCCCAGTTTTTTGGTACCTGGACATGGGTGATTAGGGCTGGTGGATAGTGATCTGGAATGTGAGAGCCCAGTAAGGAGGTCGTTAGGGTATGGGCTCTGGATTGGTTTGTTTATATTTGAAAAGTGTATTTGCAGGTGAGTTGTTTCCTATGTCTAGGAATTGGCTAACCCTGGGAGGGCCAGTCTCTCTAGGGTCAGCAAGGCCCCAAATGTCAAAGCATCAGAATACAAAAATAAAAGATATGGTTAATATAAGGGAGAATCAGAATACAAGGGAATTACTAGGTATATAGGTGGAGGTGGGTGTCTGCTGGGCCTGAAGGGTGTTTGCAGGTAGGAAGGGCCTGCAGGTAAGGGGTTGAGTTCAGGTGATAGGAAAAAAAAATATTGTTTTCATACCTCAAGTGTATGAAAGGCCTGGAAAATGGAGGGGAAACAAAAAATGGGTGGGAGCTGCCTGCTTCTTCTCTACCCCTTTCTTCAAGTGCCCTGTGAGCCCCAGGCTGGAGGGCTGGAGGGAAAGAAGTTAAGAGCAGAGACTGTATCGCACAAAGGCTAAGGGTAGAGTGGACCTCCAGGAGAGGAGAGAGAACATTTCTTCCCATTCTGAGTTTAAGGTTGTCTTTTAATTAATGTGAAAGAGTTTGGAAAATATATAAATAAGCCACCTAGATAATCAAGTATAAAAACGCAGTGGTTTTTATCTCTGGGGTATTGTAAAAGGATGCTAGGTTTTTTGTTCCCTGGTGTTTGCTCATCTCATTAGAAGAGGAAAAAAAGAGCAGAAGAAAAGTCAGAGAAAAACATCCTTTGTATCACATGGGAGTATTAGTCTTCCTTCATTAAATTCTGTGATAACAGAGTTAGTAAATTGAGGCCTATGGACAGAATCCTGAAGTCAGTCACCTACATATGAGATAAACATTCATTACTTTTCATTCCACAAATATTTATTGAACGCATGTTCTGTGCTAATCACTGTGCCAGCAGTAAATGAGCTGGATAAAGACCCATCTTGATGGAGCTGGTATTTTAACTGGGGGAAGACAATAGCCAAAAACACGGCAAGGTAATTTCAGATTGAGATAAATGTTTTGAAGAAAATGAACAGCATGAAAAAAAAAGAGACATAGAGAGGGAGGGAGGCCAATTTAGAGAGTGTGGTCAGGGAAGAGCTCTATGAGGAACTAATATTTGTTCTGAGGCAGGAAGGATGAAAGGAGCCAGCTAAGCAGAGAGCTGGAGGGAAAATATTACAGGCAGAAAGAATGGCAGGTAGAAAGGCCCTGAGGCTAGAAAGAGTTGGTGTGTTGGAGATGGCCAGTGTAGCTGATGCTTGTTAAGACAGATGGGGAGTAATGTGAGTTCAAGTTAGAGTTCTAGTCATTATTGGAGCATAACAAGCTACCTCTAAACTTGGTGACTTAAAATAACTATTTTATAATGTTCCCAGACTGTGGGTTAAGAAACCAGGCAGGGCTTGGTTGGGTGATTCTTTTGCTCCTTGTGGCATTGACTGAGGTGGCTCAGGTGGTGGCCACTCAGCTGGTGGCCAGTTTGGTCTGGGGGATCCAAGAAGGCTTCATTCACCTGGGTTGGCATTGGGGCTGGTGTTATGGTTAATTTTTTGTGTCAATTTGGGTGGCCCATGTGCCCAGATATTTAGTCAAACATTATTCTGGATGTTTCTGTGAAGATGTTTTGGGGTGAGATTAACGTTTAAATCAGTGACTTTGAGTAAAGCAGATTGCCTTCCAGAATGTGAGTGGGCCTCATCCAATCAGTTGAAGGCCTTGATAGAACAAAGACTAATCTTTCCTGAGCAAGAAAGAATTCTGCCAGCAGATGACTTTCAGACTTGAACTGCAACACTGGCTCTTCCCTGGGTCTTTGCCCTGCTGGCCTACCCTGCAGATTTTGGACTTGCCAGACTCCATAATTGTGTGAGCCCATTCCTTAAAATAAATCACTTTCTACATATATACACATCCTATGGGGTCTGTTTCTCTGGAGAAACCCTGACTAATAAAATGGAAATGACTCGAAGACTAGGACTATCCATGGGGAGCCTACATGTGGCCTCTCCAAGTGGCTTGACTTCCTCCTGCATGGTTTCTTCACACCGTGGACTTCTTCCTTGGAGACTCCTGGTTCCAAGTGGGACTTTTCCAGCAGACAAAGCAGAAGCTGCGTTACTTTTTGTGACTCACTCGTGGAAATCAATTGACATCACCTCTGTCATGCTCTGTTGGTCAAAGCAGTTAAAGCCTGCCCAGGTTCAGGGGGAGAGGATATAGATCCCACCTCTTTATGGGAGGAGTGTCAAGGAATTTGGGGACAATGTTTTAAAACTGCCAGTTAGATCAACCAGGTCATGTAGGATGTAATACACACACACGCGTGTGCATGCACTTGCACACACACACACAGTCACACTAATGGGGTTTTGGATGAACTGTAATAATAGCCGTCTTCATCACAATTACTGAAAAAACTGATCAGAGAGCATGAGTTTTGATGTGTACCACAATGGGCTTCCTAATCCTTCAGTCATAAATTGAACTTGCCCCCTACCCAAAAGCAGAAAAACTCTGCAGGCCTACCACTTCTGGTGGGCACCCCAGAAAACACTTCCTCTTTAGGCAGACTAACCAGGAAGCAAGCGGGGAGGGAGCTGTGGTGGGCAAGCTCCTTTCTTTCTCCCAAAGGCAGAAATCAGAGAACCCTGTGGGGGTGGGGAGAGAGGCTGGAATTGTTACTGGGGCAGAGTATGTCAGTGGGACACAAATAACATTTGTGCTGGGAAAATTCTTGATCGTGAGAAACACTGCAGAGTGGTTAGCACCCCTGGCCCTTGGCAGCAAGTGCCAGCAACCCCACTCTTGTACCCCAGTTTCTGTGAAAATGAAGAACAGCCTTTATGCATGCTAACAGATCTTCCTTCACGTGGTCACAAGGCAGGAAAAATGCAGAATTCCCTCCCCGGCCTTTCCCCCAGCAATCACAAACTCAGAACACTCTAACACTTCTCAATCTGAACTATCTGGAAACAACTACTTATATCTTGGGCACAGCAGTTCCTCTCCCAATTCAGTCAAATCCGGCCTTGCTACTGCTTAATCCCGGCAACGATTTAGATATTATTCTTGCATTGAAGAGTCATTTTAAAATGTGAAATCCAGTCAGAATCCTGCCAAGTAACTTCTTTCTTTTATTGTTATTTCACCAAAAGCAGTGCTTTCATGATTTCATTGTAGCTTTCCAGGAAAGATATTTAATGCAACTGAACTGAGACTCGCAGCTAGCCCTGGTTCTGTGTTGCATTATGGGATGTTTACCAGTGAAGAGAAAGCATTTCCTTCCTCTGTCAGGCAGTAATGGTTCCTCGAATGGATGACAAATGGAAACCCGTTCAAGGGCCTTGTGTATCTGAGTCTAAAGACACCAGAAGTGGAAGTAGATGAAAAGACTTGTTTTCCTGACCAAATAAAGACCCTTTAAGATCCCTTTTCCCCCCATTTTCAATAGTCTTACTAAGTTGTGGTCTGTATTCAGTTCTGATGAATAAACCAGTTCAAAGACAGGCGATCCACTGATTAATACTCACAGTCAATGCCACTGGGAAGAGAAGAGAGCATGGGATCTTGTGAGTAAACTGTAGATAGTATACTTGCCCTTAATTTTCAGAGTTATTGTTCGAAATAAGGTTATTGAGGCAAGCAAGTAAAGTATCAGTGACATCATATTTGTGCTTTGTGTTGTGAATAGCTACAGGATATTTAAGTAAACAATTACTTTAAAAGATGAGGTTTATAGAAATCTATCAGTTTAGAACCATCCTGATGATGAAAATCCCTCCTTCCCTCTCCTTTGGTCACGGACGCTGTGCACTCCTACCCCTGGCTGATTGAAGTGGGTATGGAGCGAGTGCATTTTGTCATCTGTATCTTCCTCCTCCTCCCAGGATTGTCCTCCCTTATAAATCCCTAGGGTCTGTGAGTTTCCCCACACCCCTCACTTCCCTCTCCTTCTAGCCAGGGTTTCACCCTGAAGATTTGCAGATAAAAGCTGAAGGGGTTAGGGTTTCCCAGCGCATTAGCATTTTAATAGGAGACAAATCCTTTGCTCACAGGACTGATCTTACATTCTTGAATAAGGTCTCTTTTTTAGGCCTGAGAGATTGCTAGGTATCCCAAATCACTTTCTAATTATTATGTTTACCTCCATTTAGCTAAGCTACTCCTTTGTGGTACGTGCTGGACACATTATCTCTAGCCTCACAGTAACCTGGAGGGTAGATAATATTGACCTTATTATATGGTTCCATTTTGTTCCAGGTGTATTGTCCTCAAAACCTGACTACTTCCCCCTTTCCATGATACTGTCTTGTGTTTAGTTACCCAATCTTGAGCCTATGGTAAAGTAAGACTTCTAGCCACAAACCCAAAGTTGGATTTGCCCAAGAATGAGGAAACATTTGCTTGTTGTTTGGAGGGAGCTGGATCCATCAATGAGCTTATAAACCTTAGCAAGATGGTAGAGTGACTGATAGAATCGCTGTTGGCATATTTTAGACAGAACTGAGGCTTTCTAAACTCCAGGCCAGCCATCTAAATAAGATTGTCTGACCCTCTTTTGTTAACTGCTTCTCCCCATTTCAACCTTTGTTTTGTGATTAGGCTGAAGCCATGGCTGGATCAATCAGATCAGATTCCCTCGTTTACTAGCTTCATGGTCTTGGGAAGCTTTACTGAACTTGCCTGAACCTTAGTTTTCTCTCCTGGAAGCTGAGGTAATTTTTACCTCATAAAGTTATGGGAAAAATAAACAGAATAATGAAAAGTGAAAAAAATCAAAACAATTTCTATTAATTTTCGAAGTAAATGGAGTCAAAATTATCAAATAAAAATAATGCAAAGACATTTTACAAGAAGTTGTAAAGTAAAGCTACAACTTTTTTGGAGCTCACGTTCTAGTACCATTCTACTGTTCAGAAAGCATCAGGATACTTTGTCTATGCTGGACTTCCCATAGGGCTGTTTGAGAAAAGTACATTTTGTGATTCTAACAGATTCATTGTGTATAGTTGTCTTTTACATTTGCAATATGGCTGACTCTGTAATATTAACCTCTCTGCTGAGGAACCTTTCCTCAGGGCCTTTTTTTATGTGCTGTTTCTTCTGCTTGAAATGGCATTCCATGTCCACATCCCCATCCCAGACCTTTGAATTTTGGGGTCCTTCCCATATTTTAGTTAAAGTTTGAAAGTCATGTTTTCAGAAAGGACTTCTCATCATACTGAGTACCCACCGTTCCTGCTGTTTCCACCGCCATTTATCTCAGCCCTCTTGCTTTCATAGCAATTATCACAACTTGTAATGAGAAATAAAAAAAAATTTTAAATTTACTCTTGGTTAAAATTGAAGTTGGAATCACAGGCCACAAATCACAAGAGTATTTAATGAGAAGCCTTGAGAAGAAGGGAAGAGGTTGACCCAAATGCTTTTGAAGATGTGAGTGAGAACGGTGAAGCGTATTTTCCAATTAGGAACCATAAAGGCATAAAGAATAAAGAGCATTAGCCAGGTCAGGTGAGGGGACGATTTGTATTAGAGCTGTGCATATCCTGAATCTTGTCATCATGAAACCAAGGTGCTGGTCAGCCTCTTTGCTAAGAAGGGTGAAAAGGTCTCTAGTAACATTTTGTTATTAACTATAGAAAGTTTATTGTTATCTCCTGGGAAATATGAGTCAACCTTGAGGCTATTATGACTACTGAAAAGCTTGTTTAACATGTTTGTTTTGGGAAATTGTATTTACTTACTACCTATTTATTTTAGAAAATTGCATTTGTTAGAGTGTTTGTTGTAGAAAACAGAGTTTATTCACCTCGTTGTCTTGTACACAGCAGCACTCTGATGCATAGCTTACTAACTTTCTTCAGGAACTCGCCCCATATCGCTGACAGGAATTGATTTCATTAATTGATTCATGCAATTCATATTTATTGCACACCTACTCTGAGCCAGGTACTGTTTGAGGCACTAAGGAAATAGCAATTGTCCATTGCTGTGTAATCAATAATCACCAACTTAGTGACTTAACACAACACACATTGATTATCTTACCGCTTTTGTGG
The DNA here is from genome assembly GCA_031878705.1 of Tapirus indicus. Taxonomy (NCBI): domain Eukaryota; kingdom Metazoa; phylum Chordata; class Mammalia; order Perissodactyla; family Tapiridae; genus Tapirus; species Tapirus indicus. Next base: position 61,998,527 of record CM062927.1, on the reverse strand, counting down.
GTCAGGAATCTGTGTCCTCTGCTCAGGGTCTCTCATAGGCTGCAGTCAAGGCTCTGGCTAGTGCTGAGGTTTCATATAAAGATTGACTGGGAAGGGATCCTCTTCTAAGCCCGCTTGTGTGGTTGTTGTCTTAATTTAGTTGTTCGACGGTTGTTCACTGTGGGCTTCAGTTCCTTGTTGCTCACTTGCTGGAGGCCACCTCCAGTTCCTTGGCACGTGAGCCTGCGCAACATGGCAACTTGTTTCCTCAAAGCCAGCAAGAGAGAGGGTCTGATAGCAAAATGAAACTCACAATCTTATGTAGCCTAATCATGGAAGTGACATCCACGACCTGTGTTGTAGTTATTGGTTAGTCACTAGGCCAGTCCACTCATGAGGGGGAGGGGCAAATAATGGCATGAATACTAGGAGATGGTGATCATTGGGGGCCATCTTAGAGTCTGCCTGCCACCAGCAGAGAACAAAACTAAATCACCACTTTTACAGAAATTATATTCTAGTACCATTCAGAAAGTATCAGGGGCTTCGTCTGTGCTGGACTTCCTATAGGCCTGTTTGAGAAAAATATATTTGTGCTTCTAACACAAATTGCTAAACACCACGTGAAGAACCTTTCTTTTTTAAATTAGTTATTAGATACAGCACTGCCCTGAACTCTCAGAGTTTGCAGTTAAACTGGAAAACTAAAGCCAGTACATAAAAGTATGCAGACTCTCTCAGCAGAGCTGCAGTGATCACTGGAACAGGAAATCAGCTCTAGTGTGTTTCCACTGTGGATAGCTGGATGGAAGAGGCCCCTCTTTATGAAGAAGACAAATCCCATGGTGGTAACTTCTATATAAGGTTTAGTCAGCTTTACATCATCATGACTTCATTCCTTTGTCTAGAGGGCTTAACTAGCTTATCTTCTTTGCGGGGAAGAGATGTACTGAAGATAAATTCTTCCTCATCTTTATGTTCTGACACTGAAATGCTTTCATTAAGTCACTTACAAGGGAGACAGAGTGAGCTGCTGTTTCAAATACTAGAAATTACGGTGAAGTTTTGTAGGATGAAACGAAGTTAGTACAAGGTGGGAAAGGAGAAAGAGAGAAGAGGAGGAAAAGAAGGGAGGCAGGAAGGGAGAGAGAGGGAGGGAAATGAAGCCCTCACTGTGGATTTGCTGCATTTAGGGGATAAACAACTGGTAGGTTCTGTGGATATTGCTGTTTTCTGTACTAGCCATGTTTTATGGCTTTAAGTCATTATCTAAAACATGTTTCACAAACCTTGACATTTACACAGTCATGAGTTTAGAATTTATATTTTAAAGACATAGAGGGCTGGCCCGGTGGTATTAGTGGTTAAGTTCACGTGTTCTGCTTCGGTAGCCCCGGGTTTGCCGATTTGGATCCTGGGTGCGGGCTTACTCACCGCTCATTAAGCCATGCTAAGGTGCGTCCCACGTAGAAGAACTGGAAGGACCTACAACTAGGATATACAACTAGGTAATGGGGCTTTGGGGAGAAAAAAGAAAAAGAGGAAGATCGGCAACAGATGTTAGCCCAGGACCAATCTTCCTCAAAAATAAAGAGAGAGAGAGAGATAACATTAAAAAAAAGACATGGAGATAGATTCTGGACAGGCTTGAGAGAACACCTATGCCTTGGATCTTGGGTATCAGAAAATCAAAGATTAATGAAAATCCATAAATGCAAACAGGAAAGAGGAAAGTGAATCTGAATTGTGTGTGTTGCTTTTAGCCTAACCAAGTCCAGCAAATGACACCACAGATCCCCAGGTATTTGTAAATATTGCAAATCAATGTGAGATGCCCTGCTGCACTTGGAAAAAGACTGGAGCACAGTTCAGGCACTGGCCTGACATTCCGAGGAAGAGCAGAGCTGAGATGCAAATCCACCTGTTGGGGCTGGAGTCTGACCTCTCATAGAGCTTCTCTGTGCTTGGAAAACAGAAGGTCTGGGTAATTGCTTCATGCGGTTCCTTTGGATAAAAGCTTAGTTTTTCCTCACAGGGAGACTCATTTCTGATTTTGCATTTTTTCTTCCTCAGAGAAGGAAGTTTTTTTATCCTGTTTCCACAGATGACAAATCCTTCAGGATATGAATTCTATTTCCTTAGATTTTTAGGAATATCAGAAGAGCAGAGAACATGTCCACTACAGGCAAAGAAGATTAATGTTTTAATCTATAGAATGATAATAGCAGAGACTGCTATTAGAAGAGGCTGTGGTTCAGAGAGGTGGAATGAATCTACAGGCTTACCTGCTAGTACAGAAAAGAGCTGGGGCTGGGGCTCAGTCCCCCAGCGTCCAGTTCAGCTCTCTCTCCAGCAGTCTCCTTAGAATATTTAGAATGCGTTCTCTTAGCCAGCTTAAATGACTTTTATCTCTTGACTCCCAGGAATAGTTGTGATTTTCTTTTTCATTTATAAGAAGTCATTTTTTGTTTGTTTGTTTGTTTCATAAGGCATTTGCTTCCTCCATGTTCCAGGTAGGATGGTGATACATTATCTGGTGTTGAAGCACCTCAGTATACTACTTTCTTTGCATTTCTGCATATTCTGACGTGGCCCTTCACTTTCAGCTTCTTGAGGTCAGGGATTGTGTCTTAATCATTTCTGTATTTCCAGGAAGATGTACAGTAAGGTCTGGTTCTAGTGGGTATAGTTATGTGGCTTCCCGGGCAGAAAGTATAATTTTTTTCTTGGAAAATATGGACCTAAAATCCATATCAGATTTACCCAGCCATTCATACAGTGAGCTAATTTTTCTGTAACATTTCTTGTAAATTAATCAAGTTTCTCCTTACTTTTATTAGTTAATTTTGTTCCTCTTAAAGTAAATTTTTCCTAATCAGAACATACGCCTGAACTTTAAAATAATAATATGACAAATGAGGAGGGGCAGTTGAGATAATTTATAATGTCTACTTCAACAAAGCATCATTTAGTGTTTTGAAAATAATCTCCAGGTTTTCCCACTCTTTTTTCCCTGATTCTTTCTTTTTTTGTGTGAGGAAGACTAGCCCTGAGCTAACATCCGTTGCCAATCCTCTTTTTTGCTGAGGAAGATTGGCCGTGGGCTAACATCCGTGCACATCTTCCTCTACTTTATATGTGACACCACCACAGCATGGCTTGACAAGCGGTGCATGTGTCTGCACCCGGGATCCGAGCCTGCAAATACCGGGCCGCCGAAGGGAATGCGCAAACTTAACCACTATGCCACTGGACCGGCCCCCCCCATTCTTACTTTAATGTGTTGTTATGCTTTTAGTTAGCTCACTTCACATGGGGCCAAACATATTTGCAATCTGTAGATAACACCCACCTTTCAAGAAGGTCCTGAAATTTCTAACAAATCAAGTTCCTTAGAAAGGTAGAGAAGACGCTTTTCTCCATGGAGGTTAGATTCCAAGAAATAGGAACTTTGCATCATTTGATGTAGAACAGTAGCCTTTAAATAAACCTTTTTCAAAGCAGCATATTCTGTCATTCTCAAGTAGCAAGATTATGAAATGTCATCGTCATTTTCATTATTTTTGATAATTATTCATTTATTTACAATTATTTATTAAGCACCTTTCTGTGTCAGAACCATTATTCTGCCTTACTAGTAGCCAAAAATAACCAGTTTTGTATGATTCTTACTCTTGATAGTTTAACCAAAGAGAGACAGAGACTGATGTCAGAAGTTGGTGAACCCAGAGTCTTTGAACTTATGAAAAGGTGCATTCTTGCCCTTACAGTTTCTGACTTGGTCCTGAATATCTCTGTGGAGACCACCAGCTCTTAAATTCATAGAGTGAAATTTCTATTAAAGATACAATTACATTATATTAATGGTAATATTAACAGAATAAGAGACAAGAAATATATATCACAGAGCAACTGAGGTATGAGAGATAGAGTAATGAAGGCTAGAAAGAACCATGAACCCATGTCCATTTTTTATAATAACCTTCGAGAGTAATTACCAAATATCACAATTCTATTCAGCAAAAGTCTCTTATTGGATACCTGTGTACCGTGTAACTGCTCCCCAACATTCTGCCTTTCCTTTTTTCCCCCCATTCTTTACCTTCAGCGAGTTAACTCCTGGGGTGTGGGGAATCCATCTTTTTGGACAGACCTTCAAATACATGGTAAGTCTTCTGTGATTCTGGGATATCCAGTTCTTCCTATGCCATTTTAGGTATGACAGTATACACCAACACTTTACCAGAGAATTAGTAAACATGTTTTGGGGTATGTATTATGACAAGGGTAGAAAACTAGGACTCTCACAGCTGACAAGTATTAAAATTGTTTTATGTGGTGGCACAATATTATTAAACATTTTAATTTGCTGGATAGTTGAGGTAATGGTAGTGGTGTAGATCTTAATTTCCCAACATATCCTCCCCCCAAAACAAAATAACAACAAGAGGAACTAAAACTTATGTTCTCAGCATAACAAGAAGACAAATACTGTCCAAACTTCAAAATACCTACAACAACAAAAATAAACATGGAATCCCAGTGAGTTATCTCTCATCATCCTATTGTAAGTCCTTGCCGAGTCAAGGGCAGTCCCTGAAAAATTGTATAGAATAGAGAAGAAAGAACTAGCAGCAGGCCTGATATTGATCTAAAACTATCGCCATAAAGAGAAAGTTTACCATAAGAGTGAAAATACTGGAAAAAAAAAAAAAAAAGAAAGTGATCTTGTAGATCTGGAAACTAACAACAGGGAAGAGACTTAAACTTGCAAACAGTGTGTCAAGAGGCAATCTTGGAAAGGTGAAACTTCCAGAGGAGAGAAGTTTAAAATGGAGAGGTACCTTTTGGAAACCACATGTTGAAGATAAATAAAAGAGAGCACATTTGTGATCCTCCAAGGGAAAAGACAAAAGCAAAGAGCAAACAGCCCCACTCTTACAGCCCTGATTGCAAAAACAGAGGCCATCTGGTAAATGGACCACATTTCACTACCCCCAGAGGAGTGTACTCTTGAACCAGGCATGTCTTAAACCACTCCAAACCACCTAAGCTGTACACAGAAATGCAGAGACACAAACAGCCTTCATTTATATGTAACTACCACAAAATATTGCAGGGATTGAGAATCAGATTAGCTGATGAAAGTTCCACTCGCTAAATGGAATGGAATGAAATATTTTCAAATAAGCACTTGGGAATTTGAAAAAAAAAAAACCCTCTTTGAAACAGAAATTTAAAAACCAACAACAGAAATAGACAAAATAAAAAAGACTAAAATAAGGGTTGATTAAATTCAGAAAAAACCAGAATAGTCTAAATCATATAAGAAATGAAGACTAAAAATTCCCTAAGGAATAAGAGATTCAAAGGAAAACTTAATAAGAACATTGAAGATAATCAGGAAAATACCAAGAGAATAAAAAATGAGATTAAAAAAGAAAGAAAAAGAGTAAGAGAGAAGGTGTTTGAAATGAAACGTAGGCAAAGATGATCCAATTAGGTATAACTGGAGTCCCTGAAAGAGGATATACAAAACAATGGAACAGGATTAATATTTACAACTATAATTTAAAAAAACACTTATTTCCTGTAAATAAAAGGTCAGAATCTACATATTGAAAGGGCTTATGAACCACGGAATATTGGCCCATAACAACTAACTCTGAGACCTATATGAATAAAACTGTTAGACTTTATAAAGATTTTTAAAAAGTCCTCAGAGCTACATGACAAAAAGATAAAACATCTTACAAAGGCAAGAGTACTAGGCTGGCTTTAGATGTTTAAAAACAACATAAAAAGTACATCAGCAATAGAGTAGCACTGTTGTGCTTTCTAAAGATGCAAGAGTTCAGGAATTTGTATCCGGGAGCGTTTTTGAGAATCGACTAGAATCCCACTAAGACATGAGCTTCAGCAAAAGGACTGATAATGAGAATTTAATGTATTTAATTGTACATCTAATACTAAATCAAAAATGAGGGAAGAAGATAGAAGGATAATATGTGATATATGTATATGTTAAAGTAGTGATTAGAGGAAAATTCATAGCCTTAAACACTTTTATCAATGAAAATGAAAGAATGAGAATTAACAAGTTAAATTCCCAACTCAAGAAGCTAAAGTATGTTAAAAAAAAAAACCAAAAGAAAAGAAAAAGAGGGGAAATAGTAAACAAAAGTAGATATAATTAATGAGTCAAAACCATGTTTTTAAAAAAATTGGCAAAATATACAAACCACTAACTAACCTAATAAAGAATAAAAGAGAGAAAGTGCAAATATTCAAAATAAGAATTGACAAGTAGGAAATAATCATTGAAAGCAAGAATTTAAAAAAAATCGTTAGAAACTCTTTTGCCAACATCTGTGCAAATAAATTTCAAAACCTGTATGGAATGGACAATTTTCTAAAGAAATTGACTCTGTTAGAAATAGAAGGTTAAACAGACCAATTTCTATCAAAGAAATGGAGAAGGTTATAAGGGAGCTACCCTGTAAGGAAGCACCAGATCCAGATGATTTCACAGGGGAATTCTGCCAAATCTTCAAATATCAGATAGACCCAGTGCTCTAAACCTTATTCCAGAGTATTGAAATTCTTTTTAAAAAGTAAGCTAATGACAGTATAATTAGAAAATTATTACCAATATCACTTGTGAATATTGATGCAAAAGTACTTAATAAAACATTAGCAAACAGAATCCAACACCACAATAAAAAACTGATAAATCATGATTAATTGATATTTATTCCATGAGTTCAAGCTTGGTTCACTTGAGGAAATCCAGTGAAATAATATACCATGTTAATAGATCTAAGGAGAAAAAAAGATCATGTGAATATCTCCAGAGATGCTAATAAAAATCTTTAGACAAAATCCAACTTAATAAAAGTATATATAACTCATTCTTAAAGCCAGCATCTTACTTAATGGGAAAACACTAAAGACACTTCTGCTAAGATCAAGAAAAAGGAAAATATGCCCATTCTCTCCACTACTATTCAACCTTGCCCCTGGAAGTAATAGCCAAGGCAATTAGAGGGATAAGAATTGGAAAAGAAGTAAAACTATTTCTCTTTGCATATAATATGATCATGTACCTGGAAAACCGTAGGGAAACAATGGTAAAACTTTCTCAAACAATAAAAAGAATAGTAAAGTAGCAGAATATAAAATTAACGTCGGGAAATTGAAATTGCTTGTCTTCAGATACAGAAACAATAACCAGTTGGAGAACATAATGGTAGAGAAACCGCATTTAAATAGCAACAAAGGAGATTAAATACTTAAAATTAATTCAACATGAAATTTACGAAAACTAATTAAGGCGATCTTTAAAACACTCCTGAAAGACACAGAAGTATATGAATAAATTAAAGACTCCCTCCCCTGTTCTTCGAAAGGATGACGCACATCATAAAGATGTCAGTTCTCCCTAAGTTAATTTATAAATTTAACACAATCCCAATAAAATACCAACAAGCTTTTTGTTTAAATGGAATTGTATGAGTTGATACAAGAGATTATATGGAGCAATAAATAGCCAGTAAAACACTAAAAAAAAAAAAAGCGAAGCAGGAAAGGCCGCCCTACCATACATTAAAACACATCGCAAAGCCTCTATAATTAAAACATGAAGAGAAAGATCAAGGGAATAGAATAAAATGTCCAGAAATAGAGCCAAGAATTTCTGGAATTATATATTATAAAGATGTCATCTCAAATCATCAGAGCAAAGAGGAGCTTTGTAATAAGTGATTCTGGGACAACTGGTTAGCCATTGGGAAAAGGAATCAGATCTATAACCCACATAACACACAAGAATAAACTCCAGATGGATCAGAAATCTGCATATAAAAATAAAGTCATATAAATACCAGAAGAAAACATACACGATTCTTCTTTTACATGTGTGAAGGACAAGGCTTTCTGAGACTCAAAATACTGATGCAATAAAAGAAATGATTAATAAAATTTACTACAGAAAAACACAAACGTTTGCAATTCAAAACATACTGACAGAGAAAATATTTGCAACATAGATCACAAAGTGTTAATATCCTTAATATATAGGGAAATCTTTAAAAATGAAGGGGAAATGTGCTTGCACGTATACTAAAATTGGAACGATAAAAATGAGGGAAAAAGACTAAAATCCAGTAGAAACATGTGCAAAAGATATGAACAGACAATTCACAGAAAAATATATAAAAAGGCCCTTCAGGGGGCCGCCCGGTGGCGCAGCGGTTTAGTCCGCGCTTGGCAGCCCGGGGTTCGCCGGTTCGGATCCCGGATGCCTGCCGACACACTGCATGTCAGCCATGCTGTGGCGGCGTCCCATATAAAGTAGAGGAAGATGGGCACGATGTTAGCCCAGGGCCAGTCTTCCTCAGCAAAAAAAAAAAGAGGATTAGCAACGGATGTTAGCTCAGGGCTGGTCTTCCTCACCAAACAAAAAAGAAAAAAAAAAAGGCCCTTCAACATATGAAAAATTATTCAGCCTAACTTTAATAAGAAAAATGAAAAATAAAAATACTCTGAGATATCATTTCCTATCAATCAGATTGGCAAAAATTAAAAAGTATAACAACACATTCTGTTTTTGAGGCTGTAAGGCAACAAGCACTCTTACACACTGGTGGTGGAAATGCAAATTGGTACAATCCTTACGGAGGAGAGTTTGGCACTATGTATTTGCCATTTGATCCAGCAGTTCCACTTTTAAGAATTTAACCCTGAAGTTACCTCTTTAACACTACGTAAACACATATGTGAAGTTTTTTCATTGCAGTATAATTTGTAATTGCACAATATTGGAAACAACCTAAATGCTGCAACATTGGAGGGTGATTAAGTAAACTGTGTCACATAGATGCAATGGAGAGTTGTGTAGCTGTAAAACCAAGAATGAGGAAAATCTCCTTGAACTATTGTGGAGTGATTTCCAGGATATGTGAAAAAGGCTCTGTGGAAAAGACTATCGTAATCCACTACCTTTTGTATCAGAAAGAAGGGGAAGTAAGAAAATATATATGTTCGAAATTTATACCAACTAGGACAGGAAGGATAAATGAGAGACTAATGATATTTGTTATCTAAAGGGGTTGGATGGGAATGGGGTGGAAAAGGTAGACATGATTGGGAGGAGGGGGTTGACACTTCTTAATGGACGTGTTTTTGTATAGTTCTGACTTTTGGAACTATGCTAATGTTTTATATACTCAATATAAATAAGATCAACAGATGGGAGGAAATTTTAAATTGGAATACAGAGAAATAAATTGAACTGTATTTCAAATGAATAACGTCCATACAAAAGTTCTCTGAGAGAGACAAATTGAGAAAACAAAAATCATATGATGTTTGAGCATCGTAAGCTTGAAAAGTACTTAATCAACCCTAACTCTTGTTTTGGTCACCTTTTTGTTAGAAGGGAATTTGTGTTAAAGAAGAAAGCTACAGTGGTTTCAGGAGGAAAAAAGCCCTCATGTTTGCTGAACCAGAAGTTAAGGGTCAGTGATAAAATGACAGGCAAGGGATGAAAATGCATCCAAAAATTAGTGTAGGGCCAGGCAAACGGGCTATTGCAAACATTCTGATCTTGTGGTGTAGCTGATTGACTCAGTATCTTAGATTATCATTCTTTGTTATTTATGCTTTTAATTCTGGTTTAAAGACAGCAGTAAATAACTAAAATAATACCATAACAACACTGGATAAACATACAGCATTTAAGAGTTTTTAAGTTTCAGTTTGAGCTCTACCTTAAAGAAATAGCTTCATATATTATTTCTTTAGACTAAATCAGAATATTTGCAAATAAAAATTAATTCAGAGTGTGTGAAAGTAGCCTAAATATAATATGCTTTGTTTTATGTTGGAATAGTATGATTTTTGTAAGTTAAAAAAAATCATCAGTGGAATCTAGAAAAATATTAAAATCTTTTCTTATTACACTTACTGGAGACTTAAAAGTAAATAATACAGTCTATAGGAACAATGATCGAGCAGACATCTGCAGAAAAAGAATAACTTTATTGTTTAGTCTTAGAATACGAATGTTTATTTTCATTAAATATCAACTTATAAAAATCACCCTGAATAAAGACATTAAGATACTGTAGACTAATAATTTTTTAGTCTAATTAAAAATCATTTTTCATTAAGATAATAATCCAACTCTTTAGAGATTTAGTTGTTCTCTTATAAAAATAATCTATTCATATTTCATAGATTATATAAATCAAAATGTAGTGGGCTGAATAGTGGTGTCCAAAAAGATATGTCCCTGTCCTAATTCCCAGAAGCTGTGAATATTACTTTATATGATAAAAGAGTGAATATTACCTTATATGACAAATGATGTGATTAAGTTAAAGATCTTCGGAGGAGGAGCTTATCCTGGATTTTCCGGGAGCCCTGAATCCAATGACAAGTGTCCTTATAAGAGAGAGATTCCACAGATAGAAGAGGAGGCAGTGTGACCACGGGGCCAGAGATTAGAATCATGTGACTGCAAGTCAAGGATCGCCTGGCGCCACCAGAGGCTGGAAGAGGCAAAGAATGGATTCTCCTGCAGAGCCTCCAGAAGGGAGTACAGCCCCGCTGACACCTTGATTTTGGGCTTCTGGCCTCCAGAACTGTGAGAAGAATATATTTGTGTTGTTTTACGCAATCTATTTTGTGGTAATTTATTACAGCAGCCACAGGAAACTAACATATAAAACATTCAGTTACATTTTTAAATAGTCATGCATCTCTTAATGACATGGATACATTCTGAAAAATGCATCCTTAGGCGATTTCATGGTTGTGCAAACATCATAGAGTGTACTTACACAAACTTAGATGGTATATAGTCTACTACACCCCTAGGCTATATGGTACTAATTTTAAGGGACCACTGTCATATATGCAGTTGGTTGTTGACTGAAACGTCTTTATGTGGTGCATGACTGTAATGTGGATGTGGTTGTTTAAAAACAGAAAATGGGTGTCTGGATAATTCACTTTTCCAATTTACAACCATTTATCTCTGAGTGGACATAGCCAAGGCCTTCTAGCAGGGAGTTTGTGCCACATTATCTCAGTGTAGTTATGAGCAGTCAAATTATATTTCTCTGAGACTGAGTAAAAATATAGCTCAGGGGCTGGCCCCACAGCCTAGTGGTTAAGTTCAGTGTGCTCTGCTTCGGTGGCCTGGGTTTGATTCCTGGGCACAGACCTATACCACTCATCAGTGGCCCTGGTATAGCAGCGACCTCTATATAAAATAGAGGAAGATTGGTACAGATGTTAGCTCAGGGCAAATTTTCCTCAGGAAAAAAATACATATAGCTCAATATTCCTCTGGACCTTGGAGTTAAATATAGATCACCTAATGACCATGGCTAAGCACACAGAATTTGAAATCTAAGAAGTATTGCTCAGACCAGGATATATCATGATAATAATGATACTTTTCCTTAAGACAGACACTGTGTGTGTGTGTGTGTGTGTGTGTGTGTGTGTGTGTGTGTGTGTGTGTGTGTGTGTGTGTGTGTGTGTGTGTGTGTGTGTGTGTGTGTGTGTGTGTGTGTGTGTGTGTGTGTGGAAGATTAGCCCTGAGCTAACATCTGTTACCAATCCTCCTCTTTTGCTGAGGAAGATTGGCCCTGGGCTAACATTCCTGCCCATCTTCCTCTGCTTTATATGTGGGACACCTGCCACAGCATGGCTTGATAAATGGTGCAGAAGTCCGCGCCTGGGATCCAAAGCTGTGAACCCTGGCCCACTGAAGCAGAGCATGCCAACCTAACCACTATGCCACTGAGCCAGCCCCAAGATAGACACTTTAAAAAAAATTTTGAGTGTGGGGAGAAACTCCTGCACATTTTATAGTACCAAAAGGTCAACTGAATAGTTTGAGAGCATACGAACTAAATCCATCCTTAACTTTTAGATGAGACAGTATGACATATTGGGAAGACTGCTAGATTGAGAGTCAGCTTATTTGGTTGCATTAGACTTTTCTGAGTTCTTTCCAAGGAGTTTGAAAATTATAGATCACTGCATTTATGATTACAATGGGTTGGAAGTGTGTCTTCTGTTCCAAGGAAAGTGAGCTCTTCAAAAGGAAATGGAGCTGTTCTTGAGTATCGGGAAGGTATGTGTTCATAGGAATCCATAAACTCTCAAGATTGGTGGAATGAAAGCTTTCGACTGAAGATAGAAATGGAGGAGCTTGAACGAGTGTGTAGTAGAATTGCTGACCTAGTGCAAGACGTGGGTGAATGCTGCATGCCTGGCAGTGATCACCAATTAGGCATACATGAGATACAGGAATGGTGAGAGGTTTCAGTCATCTGTATAACGACCAATGAGGACCTTGAATTATCTGGTATGTGGTACAAATGTTGTATTGAATAAGTATTGGATTTCTTTGGTGGACAGTTTCTTCTTTTAGAAGGCAAAATAACTGATCCAATTCTACACGTCAAGGAAGAATTGTTTAGAGATGTGAAAGTGATGAGAACTTTGGATAAACGTAGCTCTATTACAGCAGGGAGAACCCTGGGCATTTGGAAATACGTTCTCTAGATTTTAGGAAGTCTGTCTAAGTGTTGTCCAAGATTCAAAATGTGAAGGTTTTTATCATGATTGGTATGTTATCAAAAATGAAATTCTCATAGAAGAATTGTGTATAATTCCAATGACACACAAAGGGATGATGGCTTTAGAAGATTGTATGACTACATGAGGAACTCTGGAACAGACTTTAATTGATGATGAATGAAAGTGTAAAGGAAAGGTATATAACCAGAGATAAATAATTGCATGATATAGAACTGTAAGAAATTAATCAGAAAATCTACAGTATAGCATGGTTTGAGACTGACTGAAACACAAGTAAAACTAAAAGGATTTTTAAATGTTTTGCTTATGTGGACCACCATCTTGGGGTCGATGATGCAATGTTAATTGGAAACAGAAAGCAGATTCTATTTTGCTTCTCTATTTTGTAATAAGGGGGACTAGATTTCCAGTGTAGGTTGAAGGATGGGAAAAGTTAAACTCTTTTAACTTGGGAACTATACATTCTCAAGCAAACCATGGATAGAATTCATAGAATCCATTAACTTGAATGGGGAAAAAAATTACATCTTTATTTTCACTGACCTCTAGCTTAAATTTCATATTTCCTTCAATTTTGAATGTAGACAACAAACCACAGTAAGATCAGCATTAAACTTTATCACTAATAAAATCACGGATATTTTCATATCACATTAGAGTTGTTGCAGCAGCCTCAAAATATCATTTATGCACATCACTGCTTTAAAATTGCAATAGTTATTAGAACCACAGCTAGATCTTGTTATTTAATTTCTTAATAAAGAAAGCTTATATATTATTATATTCTGAAAACCATATTTCAATATTAGGTTTCTTAATTAATCTTATGTATTTTATTTTATGCATTTAAAAATATTACTCTGAGAAAGGGACCCATAAGCTTCATCAGACTGCTAAAGGGGTTTATGGCATAAAATTTTTAAGAACCCCTGAATTAGCTGCTCTAAATGAGTGTGTCTCCAGGCTAAGATATCTCAATTAGTTAGAGAATGGGAAGAATTCTGAGCTAAACTTGGTTATCTTTAGGGAAAGTGGAGAGTCACATAGGTACCAAATGATTAGAAAAGGGTAAATGGCATAATTTAATCTGGATCAGTCAACTTGGTCTTTATATTTAGCAGACTCTTATAGTAGGCCATTAAAAGGATAGACTGGGAAGACTTGGAATAGTGGTTCTCATAGGCCTGTGCATGGTACTCCTGTGATCTTTTTGGAACCTGGATCAAAGTCCTCCAACAGTCGGTGTGGTCATTAACACAACTGTACTCTTTGCCCCCATATTTCACCTTGAGGTCAGTTAAAAATCTACCAGAACTTGCTATGCTCACCTTCAGCACCCAGCCCTAGTGAAGCCTCTATGGTCATTCAGACTCTTCCTTAAGGACTCTGGTACCTGTTCACATTTTTTCTCTCTAGTTCACATGCTCTCATGATCCTCGGTAGTTTGATGGCCTTCAGGTTAGCTCTGTGACTTCAAGTTTTAATTTCAGTTTGACCATGCATACCTGGGCCACACTCTAGAATTCGTTATCCATCAGAAATGCTCCATCTCTGAAATGTCAGACTTCAATATCTTACTGTCTAATCCCAACAGCTTGGGAATTATAATTAAATTAATAGCCACCATTTAAAAATTGGGAAATTTAGTATGACATCGGGATTTTTCAGCTTCTTTTTAAAAATTGCAAGACTTACACAATTGGCCCTGGAATCTGTGTGGGCAGGGGAGAATAAGGGCTGTCAATTTTAGATGGAAATGTGTTCTCCAGGTTGTCTCAGTCTCTGTTGTCTCCCATCATCTCTATGGTTTCTTCGATCTTAAAGCCAAATGTCAGTTATCATTTATCATTGCATTTGTTTTTTTCTCTCCTTTCCAGTTCTCTGAGCGCTTACCCACATTTTTGGTGATTATGCATTTGACTTTGCAAAATTTGCCGTCTCTAATTTTCATTATAGTTCTTTATCTATTCAAGAACCTAGGGTCATTAGTCCTTTTTCTTCCCATTTTATAAGTCCACTCCTTGCTTTGCTTCTTTTTTTATCTTGTGGGCATCCAAAGGTTCATTACTTTCAAAACTTCTTTTTATCATCAGTCTCAAATCCACTTAAGGTCATTAGCATAAAAGTAGAAATTGGGAAGAAAATTTTTAAAACAGGCCCTACTGCCTGGAAATTTAAAAACAAACAAAACAAATAAACAAGCTATTAAACATCTCGACACTTCCTAGTCTGTAGGAAATAGCCAAAAGAGTGATCAAAGGGAATTTATGCATTAAATTATCATATCAATAAAAAATGAAAAGAAATAAATTAAGTACCTACCCCAAAAGTTACAAAAATAACATTCAAACAAACCAAAAGAAAACAGAAGGAATTAAAATTAAAAGTAGCAATTAATGAGTTAGAAAGCTAAAAAACAGAATAAACTTTCAAAAATCTTCTTCTTTGAGAAAAATCAGAGAGAAACAATTAGCTAACCTAATCCAGGAGAAAAGGAGAAAGCACAAATACACAGAACTAAAATTGACAAGGAGAAATAAATATTAAGAAGAGGAAGTTATAAAAAATCATGAGACTACTTTGTACTAATGTATGAAAAAAACTGAAAGATTAAATACCATGAATATATATTAAAAAAAAATGCAGCTTACAGAATTGACCCTATTAGAAGCAGAAACTCTAAACAGAACAATTATCATAGAAGAAGATAGAGGAAATATTTAAAGACTTCCCCCAACAAAAGCATAAAGCCCAGATGGTATCATAGGGGAACTCTAGCAAACTTTTTAAAGGTCAGTAGTGTTAAAAATACTTCAACTATTCCAAAGCAGAATAAGGGACATCTTTAAAATTTGTTTTATGAAACGTTTATTATTGATCCCCAAACTGATAAAGATTGCATTAAAAATTTATTGGTTATAAAAATTTGTAACCAATCTCAGCTATGACTATTGATGCAAAAATCTTAAATAAAAGGTATTAAACAGACTCCAACAGAATATTTTAAAATTAGTGACCTTGACCATGTTGGAAAAATAGCTACCTATGGTTTAATTTTGCCTGCGTGTGTGTATGTACGTCAGGGGCCCACAGAAACAGAAACAGACTGATGTACAAGTAGTATAACCCATTGACAAATTACTGTATGGAACTGTACAAGTGCAGAGAAACCTACTTTTAGTGTTTATAAACTGGGTCTAAAAACAGAGAGTTCCAAAACATCCAAGTTTTGTAAATCTGAATAAAACTCAGTTGAGCTAATGTGTTAAAAAAAAAAAGCTTTGTTAAATTCAGACAATTGTTTGAAAAACAGTGAAATTAAATTGAATTATAGAAGAAAAAAATACAATACAATTTCATTCTAAGATTATTAGAAAATCCATTAATTTATTATTTTAGTAGTGCTAAGGAGGAAAAAAGTTGTATGATTTCCATAGATGTAGTAAAGACATTTGACTTCTCTAGGTAGTCCTGCTCCACCCTCTTACCTTGTCAGACTCTGCATCCTGTCCGTCAGCTGTGAGATGGCGCTTTCAGGTTTCATGCCCTGCCTTCAACCTTCGTGCCCTACCTTCAGCCTTCCTCATAAGCACTGAATGGAGGCTCACAGAAAAGAGCTGGTGAGTGGGTAAGGACTCCACTTGTGTCTGGGGCTCCCAGGGATTCTAAACTGTCATGCTTGTCCACCTTCAGTCTTCAAAAAGTCATTAATGTTTCAGCTGGGTTTTTTTTCCTTCTTTTGAGTTTGCTCCCTTTTTCTCCCCTCGTCTGCCAAGAGTAGAACAATTTGTCTCCCATCTCTCCTCAGAGGACTTTGTCACTCTTTTGAATTCAGTTTGCCTTGTAACCTCAACTTCAGTTCTTTAGAGAGCATTCTTTAGAGGATTCTTTACAGAAATAGAACCAATAGGACATTATATACACATATATATATATATATGCAGAATTTATTATAAGGAATTATTATGGAGGCTAAGAAGTCCTATGATATGCTGTCTGTACACTGGAGACCCAGGAAAGCCAGTGGTGTAATTAAGTCTGAGTCTAAAAACCAGGAATGCCAAGGGCAGATCGATGTCCCAGCTCAAGAAATCAGGCAGGAAGGCATGAATTCTTCCTTCCTCTGCCTTTTTGTTTTATTCAGGCCCTCAACAGATTGGATGATGCCCACCCACATTGGGGAGGCAAACTGCTTTATTGATTCCACCAATTCAAGTGCTAATTTCATCCAGACACACCCAGAAATAATGTTTAGCCAAATATCTGGGCACCCCATGGCCCAGTCAAGTTGACACATAAAATTAACCATTGCATATATAAAATTAGGGCTAGAGTGATGTTCTTTTGTGGCTTTCTATATCCTAAACTCAGGAATTCATCAATAGATCTCTATAACTAAACACATATACCTCTCCTATTAACAACCTCATTATTGGCATAAACTGGACATATCAAGTTACATTAATTGCAAGGTTTTCTATTTTTTTCCTTCTATGTATAAAGAATCTCAGTATTTACTCTTGGTTACTCCCTAGTGGTAGTATTTTTAAAACGACTGACAGTATTTACTACTAAATTATCTGACAGTATTTCAGGATGAAAGAGAAGCTGTAACTAATAAGCCAGTACACAGAAGAACAGAAACAAATCATTTTGGAGGCAAATAAATATTTCTGCATTAAAGAAAGATGAAGAAATAATCACCAAGCTTTTTCTTAAACAGAATACATTTCTGAGAAAAGTTAGCAATCTCAAATTTTCACCCCAGAGGCTTTCTAAACACAACCAGGGTGAAGGGAGAAGAACACAAAAACAAACCAGATAGATACCAAATTAAATGCCTAGCTGAAGAATGAAAAGTTCACTCCTTTAAAACTGCACACAGCCAGCAAGACTGTTGAAATTAATTGGGCATTGCCTTCACTCTTCATCTCTCCAAGGCTGTGGTCTATAATTTATTTCTCTTAGTTTCTGATTTTTGTCTATTTATTTATCTATCTTATTATTTTTAAAAACTTTGATTCTGATTTCGGTTCCTGTCAGCCATTGTTCTCATGCCTCATTTTAGCCTCAGTCACTACTTACCTCAGCTGTCGATTCTCTGAGAGGATCTGACAGGCGCTTCTGCCAGTAAACACCTTTGATATGATCAAGTTCTATTCCATGGCCACTGTTCCAGATCAGGACCTCTACGTTTCTACCCTTTCCTCTGATATTTCATATCTCTTTCAAGTTTTTTCTATTGTCTACCCGATAACATCTTTTTCTGGGTTAGGTTACCTTAATCCAGATCAATCTACGTCTCATACTTCCTCATTCACTCAAACTGATTTGTGTGTTAATGTATCTAAATTATGTGTATATATTTTCATACTTTCCTTGTGTCAGTGGAATCTGTGTATGTCTCTGGTGAGTCATTAGTGGCTTATTTGTAGTCTTTCTCTCTGTCCATTGTGTTTCCTTAGTAGATTGTAAATTCAGCATAGGCAAGATCAAAATTTAGCTTATCTCTAAACTGTAGAAGAAAGTTCAATTTTATGCTTCTTAGGAGGATGCAATAAAGCCTTTTATGATTCTGGTGCCCTCGTTGTGAGCTATAATTAATGTATGCCCTTTAGTAGTTGTTTGGAAATGCTTGAGTCTGGACTTGCTAGACTCATCCAGAAATAAAATCCTATCTTATAGAGTTTTTGGAAGATAATGCGCATAGCAAACATACCATATTAACTACTTTTATTCTTATTATCTTTTGCACCATTTTCTGTTGGGACTGAAAAATCAGTTTTGGTCAGCTAACACTAGGTCCATTTTTGTTGCATAATCTAATTTTTTAAATCCTGGTGTTTTGTTTCTCTCAATCATGTCACACCAATTTATACTTTAAAAACTTTGCTGTATGAATTAAGAACAGTGCTATTTAGCAAAAGCAATTGTTTGATTACCTCCCCTGTGCTAGTTGAAGCCTGGCATTTAATCTGGCTGAGGCTCACAGACCGCAATTTGAACAATCAGGGTAGTTTTGTGTAATTGCAATAAATCATATCATTAACCATGACAGACTTTTCCTCCCACAGATTTTTTTTTTCAGTAACAGTTAACTCCTGAACTCCTCGTGAAAGCCAGATTTCACTGCAGTCAAGTGAATTTCATAGTCAGCTGGCAGAATATAGAGACAGAGTCTGTGTTGGAAAAACACTGATGTCCCAAGAGCAGAGCCTAAAGAGGTCACTCTACCACTAAGAGATGTAAGGCTCAAATGGATATGCCACAAATGGAGGCCATCTGAAAGAATAATTTGTGAAGGGATTATCTGCTGCAAGGCTGTTTAATTTTCTAACAGGGAAACAGATGGAGATCAAGATGTGAGGCATACTTTATATTGTTACACTTTGGTCATTTATATAAAATACACCTGCTACTGTATTGAGGCTTCCTGGGATGAAAAATATGAAAAGAGAAAATATTTTAAAAGGAACATTTATTGCCACCTTATGTAAGCTAATTTTACAATGTGTCCTATTTAAACAGGAATTTAAAAAGTGGACTGTGTTCAAGGCTCTGCCATCTTAAGAACTTTCCCTTCATGTTTGCCCTATCCAATGCCTGATGTGTAGCCACGTTTAATAGTTTATGATTTTAAATGGTATACTTTTCTTTGTTATCCAGTTGGTGTTCGAACTGTTGGCTCTCACTATGGAAGATGAGAAATTTAGGGCATTTTTACTCTAACATTACTAATTTTGTTAGCACACAATTTTTTCCGTTATCTATATTTTGACCCTTTATACCTTGCTCCATCTCTCTTAAGTCTCCTTTGCTTTGTCTATAAGTTCAATAAAATAGCATAGCATTATGATTATTTAAGTTGTACTTAAAACAGTACCAAGTACTTATTAGGACCTATAAAGAAAGAAATTAATTCCATATCTCTAAAGCCTTGATAATTAAAGAAGAATGTCTCTATGTCAAGGACCTATTGCTTCTCTTTAATTTCTTCTGAACTTTCTACTTTTAAGTCACTCTTAGCTGCCATTGGGTGCTGTATCGGGTGCATGGGAAGTAAATTCTCTGAGTCTTGCATGACTCAACTGTCTTTATTTTGCCCTCAAATTAATTTCTGTCTACTGGCTATACAATTGTAGCTTCAAGATTATTTTTTCCTCAGACATTTGAATGCATTTCCATATAGTCTTCTAGTATTCAGTGTTGTAGTGAGACATCTATTCTCAGTTTGTTCTAGTTTTTTATAGGTAATCTATTTCTTTTCCTCTCTATACTTGGTGTTCTGAAGCTTCACAATAATGAATCTGAACCTTTTAGAATTTTCTTGTAAAATTTATCTTACTTAGCATTTGGTGGCCTTTCACCTTTTTGATTTTTAGACCTATTCATTCTAACGATCACCCCATTCCATTTCAGAATTCTTTCTTGTTTTTCATTCCTCAATTATAGGAGCTTGTTTTTTTCCTTGCTTTGTAGATGCAATATCCTTTTGCCTGTTAACTTTAAAAAAAATATTTCTGAACACAGAGAAATATAGAAAAGTGGGCACAATGAATACCAGACCCTCCAACTAGATTCAACCATTGCTAACATTTGATGCAATATCTTTTGGAATCTCTCTGTGGATATCAAACCTCCTAAAATGTCCTCTTCTCTTTCCTAAATTATTTCTGTTTCTTCTGATGTCAATTGTTCTGATTATTTTTCTTGGTTATTTCTCTTTCATGCTGTTGGTTTTCCTTAGTTGTTTATATTTTATAATATTTGATTATATTAGTTAGCTGGTTATGTATTTTTTTAAAGACTAGATTGATTAGTGTGTAGGATTGGCAGGAGTTTCCTATGCAATTGTGTATTGATTATTCCATAAGCTGGCATGAGTTTGTACTGGCATTGCATTTGGGAATGTCTGTTTCCCTAACACATTTTGCTCTTAGTAGGCTCTGCGTCAGAAGGCAGGATGTGTTGGTTGGTGGGCTTCACTTTAAGGTATGGATGTGGAGCAGGCAATCAGCCTGGGGACCTCTGCTCCAACTGCCAAAGGTATGGAGGACTTCAGGACTTCAGTGTATTTGTTACTGGGAAGAGTGATCTTTCTTCTTTTTCCTCCTACATATCTGTTGTGCGATTCCAGAGTTATCTTTAACTTTGTTCAACTTTGTTTGCTTGTCTGTTAGACTTCTACATACAGGGCCATTGTTGAGTTAGAAAAAGGTACTTCTCTCTGTAGAGATACAAAAGATATGGTTAACGGAGTGTGGCTCGGATTTCAGCCCCTGTGAAACCCCTATGTGCAGTATACAACCTACACACCTGTATGTGGTGGCCTTACTTACACCCAAGATCTAAGAGCCTTCCCCAGAGTGTAGTTCGCCTTTAAAGAGCTCCATAAGGGTGAAGGGAGATAGTAGCCGATCTAGTGCCAACCCTAATTCCCACCTAAATACAATTTCTACATTGCTACCAGCAAGATTTTTCTAATAATCATAAATGTAACTTTTTCACTTGTCTAACACGAGAGGGAGATGTGAGTGTGAGGCTTGAATCCTGAGTCAAATTATGTGAATAGATACTGGAAGTGATGAGGGAGAGCCACTGGAGGGTTGGGACAAGGGACGGCTAAAAGAAAGATAAAATGCCTAGATGGAAGCAAGAGGTGTGAGGCTAAAACTCGAGAAAAGGTACAGGATTAAAGATGGTGTCTGATGAATCAGCTCCAGGGAGGTGACCCCTGAAACCCTGCAAGTGAGAGCAACGCTGAGGGGCCGAGTGAGGAGAGAGCAGTGAGCCTGGCCAGACACACAAGGGTGGGAAAGGCAAGAAGCATTTGTGAAATTAAGAGAAGACACATTTTACACACAGAACAATCTCTGCCATTTTATTTCACGTCTGTCCTACATTTATAACTATTCAGTTTCCTCATTGACCACAGGATCAAGTCGGAACTATGGTGCATGGCGTACAGTTCTTCCAGGATCTGGCCACCAATTAACCACTTCCTCTCCCACTCACCTCCACCTCCACTGTGCACTCCTGCATTTCCAGACCCTTTGTGGCACCTTGATCACTGTGTTCTCTCACGTGTCTATATCTTTGAACATAAGATTTTATCTAATTCTTTCCCATCAACCTGAAAAACACATTTGCCTCCTCCTAGATTTGCTAGAGATCTGTTTGCCAGTGAAACTATTCCTAACTGTGGTCCATGTTGAGTTGATTTGTTCCTCCATCTTCCTCCCTCTGTATGTTGTCCTTAAATTGTATTGCATTTTTTGAATTACTCGTAGCAGAACTCTTTCCTTCCAGAACTGTCCTCATCATCACATCCACATTACTTGATACCTAACAGGGAGGTGCCTACTGATTGTTGGCTGAATGGATGAATGAGGTCCATGCTCCACCCCTCTCTAACCCTTCATCCTCTGACACATTCCTTCTCCTTTCGACCCTCTTTTATACTGTACTTTGACAGCTTTCATTCTTCATATTCAGAAAATCCTATCTGAAAGACTTATCTGCTCAGAGGCTACGATAGCAGTCTGTTTATTCCTCGATACATTCACTCAATACACACCACATACTGGGTACTGGCAGAAACACTGGGGACAAACAAAAGCAGATCCGGTTCCTGCCATCTCAGAGCTAACTGTTTAGTTGGAGGAACTGACATTAATCACATGATTATATGGACAAGTTCATCTTGTTCATCAAAGGAGAAATATGTGGTACTGGGAGAACCTCTAATGGGGCAGTAGGTTGTTAGGGAGGCCATGGAAGGCTGCTTCTGGGAAGTGACACGTGAGCTGAGACTGAACAGGAAGAGAGGAAAGAGTGATCCAGCAAGAGTGTATAGGATGTGCAAAGACCCTGTGGCTGGCGCAGGGAATAGAATGCACTAAAAGAGGCCAGTGTGGTTTGTAGTGAGGAGCAAAGGTGAGAATGTTGGAGAGCCGCAGGCATCAGCACATGCAGGGTCCTCGGGGCTGTGCTGAGTAACTTTTGCCTTTAGTGTGTGGACCCTGGGACAGGACTGCCTGCTTTGTATCCTGACTCCAGCACTTACTTCCTGTGTGACTTGGGAATGTTTCTGTGCCTCAGTTTGCTTATCTGTAACATGAAGATCATACTAGTACCTACCTTATGAGGACTAAATGGGTTAGTATGAAAAACATTTAGAACAGTGCCTAGCAGATTGCACTATGATTATTATTGTCAGTCGTCATTATATCTTTCCCAGGCATATTAACAAAATAAATATGGGCAAGATTAGATACAAGGGAAGTATTTATGTGGAATGGAACACACATATACACACACATATATGATGATATGTCATTGTATATATTATATATATATATATGTCAGCATAGGTTATATTTCATATATATATGATTATATTTCATATACATATACTTGCTTATATATATGATTTCCATGACTTAGTGTAAATACTTCCTTCTATCTAATCTTGCCCATATTTATTTTGGTAATATGACATTTTATACTGGAGAGTAGAGAGAGAAGGGAAATGAAAGGATTGTTTCTCTAATTTTCTCTTTCAAAACTGTAATTTTAAGACTTATGCAGATTTTGATAGAGTTAAAAACCTCAGTGTGTAAAGGATTATTTTTTTCTTTCCGTTTCTCACCCCTACTTAAGAGCAGGGGGACCCTGTACTGTAGGTAGAATTGTCCTGAAAGCTAAGAAACAACATGCTTCAAGCACCTAAATACATTGATCTAGCAGCTCTTGACCCCTTATGTTGAGGTGGATGTGTAGTAGCAGAAATTGCATTGATAAAAACCCCCTTTTTCAAGTCACTAACTACTACTAAGACATACTTGCATCAAGCGTATAAAGGGATTTCATTTCAAGCATCATTGAGTTGTGAAGGTAAGAATTATGCATAATTTGTTTCATTGGAACTGTTATTTAAGAGGCCTTATTGATTTTCATTGGTGACCACATGTAACGTAACATTTCTTTCAATGATTATTTGGATTGTATTGTGTTAAAATAGCATCCAAAGCACAAATAGGGGAAAAAGATTTCATGTAGAACTTCTTTTTATTGAGTGCCTGCTTTGTGCTATTCAGTGAAAGTGGAGCCGAGTGTGTGTGTGTGTGTATTTTCCACAAGTATCACCAAGCGTAATGTCTCTTAGAAAATATTAGCTTCTGAATACATTTGAACCATGAACAATATTTCTCTTTGTCTCCCTGTATCATTATTAATTAAGAAAAATTGCCAGACTCCCCAGTGGTAGCATGTCTAATTTAATAACCTGAGAATCTGATGCTTGAAAATATAATGAAATGTACTAAATACCATGGCCGTTTTATAATTACTGATACAGAACATATTGTAACTAATCTTTACTGATTAGCAAAGACTTTAATAAAGCACAGAATACAGTCAGATGAGAACTACAGCTTTATCTGCATAATTTGATATAATTATCAATCAGGAAATTGTTCTTGAGCATGGGGTGATGGGTCAGAATTTGTTTGAAGATGAAGAATATCAGTCAACAAACTCCCTGCTAGATTTTTTCCCTTAATTCTGTAAAAAAACCACGCAGAAATAAATTTAGTGGAAGTCTCCGTCTCTTTTTCTTTGGAAAAGTTTCTATCATTTGATTTTCATCAGCAGCCTAAGTGATCATCCTAACAGAATTGGTTATTTTACTTGATGTTTTGGTATCTTGTATATACTGCCTGAGCCAATATTTCTACACACTCTAGAAAATATTTTCTTTATCTAAAAAAATTACATAGGTGGCGGTGTGAAATAGTAGGATTTATTTGTATTGAATCCCAGTCTGAGTCTTCCTGAGTTGTGTGACCTCAGAGAAAGATGAAATTTGGCAGGTGCCTTAACCTCAGATTCGCAGTTTCCTTTCTGAAAACATAGGTATGTTTATTATGAGGTTTAAATAAGATTTCACTATAAAGCACATTACCTGACATATCGTAGGGATCAAGAAGTGTATTTCTTCCTCTTCTAGCTTTTCCTCTTGAGAAAACAGCTCTGAGATGGGAACAGTGACACATGAAGACAGTGTAATGCATGACTTCGAAGCAAGGACACAATTGATTAGTTTTTGTTTAAGTGCCTTTAATTTTGTGGTAAGAGTAGCTAACCCTTTATATGTGAGAGATGGTTGAGCATGGTAATTCAAAGCTTGGAAGTGAATGAATTCAAGCTTGGATGAGTATGAGTCCTGGCTCGGCTACTAATGAGTTTTGTGACTCTGGGGAGATTACTTAATCTCTGGCCACCTTATTTTCCTGATCTGTCAAATGGGGATAGTAATAGTATCACTTACTAAGGGATTAAATAGTGAAGGTTAAATAAATTGAAGCATATGGAAACTTCACACTAAAAGGGACCCACAGATGCTTTCCTGTGTCCTTGTATTTTAGGTGTGTTTCTAGTAACTCACACACCCTGCTGAGGCCTTTTGCTTCACTGTTCTTCCTCTTATTTCTGATGTTGGTATCTGAAATTTCCTTAAGGTAAGATACGAATTTTTATTCCCCATTTAGCAACCAATTTGACTATGCAGACATTGCCAGGTAACTAACTAGTTGGGATGGATTCGTGATTGGTGGTGGAATCAGATTTTTTTCCTATTAATAATGGTAGCAAAGAGGTTTGAAAGCAGGCAGAAGCTAATAACACAGGTTCCTCCAAAGAATAAAAATGTCTCTGCATAGTTTCTCCAAAATTCAAGTTTTGGAGTCATTTCAGGGAGTTGGGAAGGTAGCAGCTCCAAAGTTTTGCATGTCTCAAAACATATTCATGGTTTTTCTTTAGCATAGACCAAATTCTCTGTATGTGTCGTTTGTTTGTTTCATCCATTGTTTTCAATGGACATTTATTGAGCATTTAATAGGATACAAAGGTTCAGGTTTGATCCCTGCCATCAAAATCTTCATAGATGGGGGTGGAAGCAGTGGGGACAGATGCAGAAAAGGATAATGCTGTAATCCAGTGTATTAGGACAGTGCTAGAGAACTGCAAAGATATTATGGGGACTTGAGACTGGGCACCTGACTTAGCCTGGGGAAAAACAGGAAGGGCAAAACGGCGGGGTGGTGAATTGGGATAGGGTCTCAATCAGAGATGGTTTTACACTCCTAGGAGGTGTTTAGAATATATAGGAGCATTTTTGATTGTCACACTGATTGAGGAGTGGCATTATTGGCTTTTAGTGAGTGAAGGCAGTCATGCTAAATGCCCTTCAATGTACAGGATAATCCCACCCAGCAAAAATTGTCCTTTTCCAAATGTCAGTGGTGTCCTGGTTGAGAACCAGTGAGTGAAGAAGGAAAATAAAGGGAGTGGTATTTATATCCTGTGTACACTATAGAGTGGGGAAAAATTTGCTTTAAGCTTGTAGCATTTGTGAAAATAAAGCCAGTTAGAAAGTGAGAATAATTGTTTTCTGTTGGAATGACTTGAACTGGATTTTCAGTCCCACGACTTTCCCAAAGCCTAATGTGATAATGCATGTTGGCTTGAATATGCCTATTGGAGAGGCCCGGGCTTTGCAAGCTGCTGGAGGATGAGTCCACCCAGGTCATTATGAGAATGATGAAAACCCCAGGAAAGAACATTTCCAATTTTTTTTTCTTTCCAACAGACTGCCAAGTTAAGAAGGGGCCAACTGTAAAACAGTAGTGACATTCTGAACCAGAAAATCTGTTTTTCTTTGCTTTGATCCTTTTTAAAATAAAATAGATTTGCTCAGACATCTAGAGCAGCTAATAGAGTTGTCCGTGCCTAAAAGGAGAGAAGACACCAGGAGGAATAATCAAGTTGTGTACATGCAGGAGCAGAAGGAAAGGAAGAGGAACAGGGGATGTGAGTTTAGGAGCTTCTGGCCCCAGGGTACACCTGGTGATCACAGAGGATATAGCCCAGCAGTGAAGGCACAGACAAGGAGCCCCAGTATTTTAGCAGAAACAGAAGTCCCATGATGATATATGCAAAGGTTTTCAGACTCCACCTCCTTAAATCCCAGGGTTTTGCAGAGGTATTGTGCAGGTCAGAGTTGGGGATGGGGTCGGGGAGATAAGACAAATGGGAAGAGGGGTAAGGAGAGGCTGGGTGAACCAGTTCCTCCTCTAGCCTTTAACAGGCTCTGCATAAGATTTTGTCTAAAAATAAAAAGTTCTCCTTTAAAAACTATTTGAAAACCACGAGTATTTAAAAAAGCATCTAAGTGCTCATTCCTGTGTCAGCTAATCATTTAGAAATTAATCTGCTGTGCAACTTTGGTCAAGTGCCTGGGCCTCTCTTTGCTTCTATCTTGTTCTGGTCTGGCTAATGAGGGGTTCAGACTAGAATTTCTAAGGATATTTTTAGCTTTAACATTTTGTGAATTTTCAAATATATTAATCGATTTACTGCACTGTTGGGAAGGACAATGATTTGGTACCCTAAGTATGGATTGATTCACAGCTACTAACAGATGAACCACACAGAAGACCCAGGAAAGTCTAGGTTTTTGATCTGAAAATTATAAGAGGTGTGAAATGAAAATGAGGTTATTTATGGAACTTCACAGTTTCCTGCACTCACAGTTGCTAGTGGTTTCATCAGGCAGAACATCTTGACAAACAAAGAACAGGAACCCTAAATCATCAATTTACCAAGTGTTCTAGTTCAGGTCTTTAACTGGCACAATTAGTGGCCCAGCCTTCCACTGGGTAGATGTGTTGGTTTTTATGGAGTAACTAAAATTTTTACAGTGGTATGGTCAGAAAAGAGTCCTTTCAACTCATTTGATAAATGTTTTTAGTTAGTTAGATACAGATGCATGGGGTTTAAATTTACTTTTCTAAGAATCCTTTGATTAAGCAATGCCCTCGATATGGCTGTGCTTCCAATGCAAGGGTTTGGAAACAGCCTATTGTACAGCCTGTCTATTCTGACAGTTCCATACATTCGCTTCCTGTTTTTCTATTAGAATTTTTAAAATTGTTAACATTATTTGACCTCCGTTCATTTTAAGTATATTATCCTGGCTGAAGATTCAAGCTGCCTGTTAAGGAGCAGTGCCCCTTGGTTCTGCTCTCATCTCCTCTATTTGCCTGGGCAGGTCCCTTGGCCATTGGCCAGTAATTTAAAATCATTTTGCAGGATTGCTGGATTTAGGCTCACTCTTTGCTTGTTTTGAAATATATTGGTTGGCATTATAGTAGTTTGTTCAGAATAATCTCTGCATTAAAGAGAGAAATGAAATGCCCATGGAGAAGAGCAGAGCCTGGCACATCTTGGTGGAGTAATTACAAAACCACACATTGGTATTTTATTTAAGCCTCACAACAACCGCATGAGGAAGGTATTATTATCATCATCATCATCATTATTGTCTCATAATTATAGTTCAGGAAATTGAGGCTTAGAAAGGTGAAATAACTTACCCAAAGTCTCACAAGCCAATTTGGATTCCTTAGTAAACATCCTTAGCTGGCTTCTACTTGGTGGTGGTTTGTAGAAATTATCAAGATCTATGGCAGTATATTCTTCAGTCACGCATACACTTTTGTAATCTAATATCCTAGATTTTTGTACTAATTAAAATTGCAATGAGAGCGCATAACTTTTATTAGACTAATTCACACTCAGGTCCAATGAAATGTCGTGGACAGTGGGCGAAGTGTGACTGTTATTTTGTAAGAGCTTTTGGTTTGGGACTGGCATTTTCATGGTTCATTGCTAATGGAGCCATCCTCATGGAGTGACAAAGCAAAGGCATCCTGGCCCTTAACTACCGAATGCAGGGCCACTGGTATCTCTCAATTATATTCTGTGAATCTGAAGGAGAGAATATTCCATCCACTTCCTTTCCTTTGTTACACCTGAAAGCAGCTCGGAAGCCTGAAGTCTTTATTTCTTTCAGTGAGTGCTTGCAGACCAACAGAGAGAGAAAAGGATTCATTTAGACATTGTTTTTCAGCCTTTCTAACAAGGGAGTAAAGCGAATAGGTGGGTTCAAGTGATGTCAAGCATCAGTGCAAGTTTGTTTTGATGGCCCAGCACAATTACTCCTTTCAGGATACTGTCAGTATTTAACATTGCCTTGACTCAGAACTCTGCAGTTCTCAGAGTGGCTGGTAATCACAGGGACACAGTAAAATAGCACATCATTAAGCCTGGTGGCTGATGCACACCAAATTCACCTGTACTCTCCAAGGAGGTTTGTCGCAAGTTTTCCCTCTTTTGACCTCATCAAATCTTATTAACAGCCTGACATCCTTATCAGAAGTAGGCAAGGATATAAATCACAAATGAATAATTTTCACTAACTGTGTACTCTGCCCAATCCCTCCCTCCTGCTGCAGGTCTGTACTTCAATTCATGCTAATTTCCTGCATTTTTTTTTTTACATGTTGCTCAGTCATTATTTTCACTTAATCTCATGTATGCACAAATTGTCTTTTAAAGGTTTTGGGAGCACTGAATTATATTCATTTTTCAGTATAAAGGGTTTTTTTTCTTCGTATAGAAGTACTGCAAACTCATTATGTAAAGAATAAAGGAAACTATAAAAAGGTAGAAGGCAGATAAAACCAAAACTATCCCATAAGACAGTCATCACTTTGTATTTCTCTTTGTTCCAAGTAGGTTTTTCTTTAAAGTATTTGTTTTTACAATGTATGTAAAATTGGTGCTCTGGTTTTTCATTGATCAGAGCACAGCAGTTTTCTGTGCCAAAAAAAAAAACCCTCTCTAAATGTCATTCTAAGTAAATTTATGGTGTTGTATTAAGAAATACTCAATAATTTTCTGCTCTTAAACTATGGAAGAGGAGTCAATATTTTTAGATCTCTAGATCTTCACCCAACAGCCTTTTTCATAATGATGAGATACAAGAGGCTTTTAACCACTTGTAAGCACAGTGCAGGTACTGCTACTGAACCAAGTGGGCTCGCCTCCTGGTGAGTTAAATAAGACTTTACACCAGTGGAAGTTGTCTCACAAAGTAAAGTGCATTTGCAGCAAATAGGAGGCCATGAGGAATCATTTCCAAAGTCATGGTGTCCCTGAACAAAGGGAAGCAGGAACTTTTATTTCAGTTGGAAAATGAATATTCAAAAGGGAAAGGCGGGTATTTTCCTGCACAGGCTCAGCTGGAGAACAATGCCTCCACATAATGAGAGCTAAGCTCCTCCTGGAGAGATCTTTGCATTAAAAATAAGGCAAAGGTCATGGGCGTAGCTCTTGTGGTGATGCTTGGTCAGTTTCAGGAAGTTTGGTGGTTACGTCTCCCTTCAGTTTCTCACTGGGTCAGTTTCAGGATGGTGGTAGTTACATCTCCTTAACATACAAAAGGAAAGGAAACAACTTGGAAAAACAGTTAATTGCTTCTGACCCCACCTTTGAGTTTCTTGAGGCAGCTAGTCCGTGACAGTACCACCAGACAGGATGGCCAGGAGGAGCCTTTGAGCTGAACCAGGGTCCTTTGAAAGCCCCAGCTGTGCATGTGAGCCATTAACCTTTCTGGATGGGGGAAGGGGGTTTCCTGGGGGTGCCAGGATAGGAGCTCTTTACCAGCCTTTAAGACCATATTAATAGGCTGGCTGAAAATTAGTTCTGGTTTTCCTTTTAGAATCAGGACAAGGACACCTGGTATAATAATTATTATTCTGGAAAATTCTAACCAATTCAGTGACAAGTGTCAAAAATAAGAAAAAAGGGGAAGAAATAAAAATCTATAGGTAATTTAATTATCTATCTAGAAAAACAAAGGAGAATCAACTGAAAAATTAGAATTGAGAGTTAAGTGACCAGATGGATAACAAATATACAAAAATAATTAACGTTACTATAGATAAGCAAAATAGTAATAGAGCCTGTAGTGCAATAAATTCTGTTTAGATAGTTGCCCTAAATATAAATTCCCTAGGAATTGCCTTAACAAATGTTTAGGGATATACATAAAGAAACTTTAAAACTTTACTGAGACCCATGAAATTTTTGGTTAATTGAGGAGACATACTGTTTTCCACACTGGAAAAATTCATTGTTATTAATGCTGATATTAAAACTTATTCCAAGCTGTAATCAACATATTGATCAATGGGAGAGAATTGATATCCCAGAAACAGATCTAAGTATCTAATTTCATGTACCATGGATATTATTGTGGTGTAACTTGAGATGTTATTGTAGGAGAGAGTAGATATATGGAGATTAAGATAATACACTGTGGAATCAGACAGGAATGGACTGAAATCCCAAAACTGCTAATTTTTGTGGTTTGCTGTTATTTTCCCCACAGTTGTAGTGTGAGGATAATAATTCCTGTTAACTCAGGATTAAATGGTATATGGTATGTAGTCAATAAGTAGTAGAGTTAATTAATATTTCATCTTCAAATATTTGGAAAATTAAGCATCCTTATTTTTTCGTAGCATATTATCCTTTAGATTTAAAAATGTATTCTTAAATCTATATTTATGTAATTATTAAAGATAAAGAAATTATAATATTTGACTCTTGGAATATAAGGAAATTAATGTAATACTTTCCCTGTTCCCACAGTTCACCTCATCATTAATTATCATGAACTCTATCATTTTTACTTGGGTTCTGGGAACATCTTAGAAATAAATTGTACATTTCTAGCATTCCATTATATGCGATGCCAAGTCTATGATTTACTATAGTGTTATATGTAAGCGATCCGTGGTTATAACAATAATAATTGTCTATTGTAGAAAGTTTGAAAAACACAAAAACGTTTGAAGAAGAAATTTAGAATGACCTATAATTCCATCACTTGAAGATAATCATTATTTCTATTCTTATGTCTTTCCTTCTGATTCTTTTTCTACTTTGGTGTGCATTTGAGTTTCAGAATTAATAAGTACATTTAATGCAGTTTCAATAAAAATCTCAACGGAACTTGCTTGAAGTTTAATTTGACTTAATAAAATGACTCCAAAATTTATATGGAAGAATGAATAATAAGAACATTTTGAGAAAATGTTTCAAAAAGAAAAATATTTAGGGTAGACTTTCCCCTATCAGATATGAAACTGTGTCATAAAAATCCCAAAATCAAAGTTGTGTTATACTGGTACAAAATTGGAAAGTAGATTTGTGGTATCGTAGGTATCCTAGAAACAGAATTTGGTGTTCAGAAGAATTTAGTATATAAGAATTGCTATTATTACCAGTGGGAGGAAATGTTATATAGCAAATCTTGCTGGATAAAGAAATTAGATCTTTACCTCCTCCCATAAAGCAAAATAAATTTCCAATTAATCTAAGGTTAAACCCATTACAGTTTTTAAGTTAGGTACCATGTTTGTAATTTTCATACAGGTTTTTTAATCTTAGCTGGTACCCTTCAGGCAATAGTCTGCTTTATTTTAAAAAGGCAATTTCTGCTTTTATCTTACTGCGAACTTGAAGTATACATTAAAATTTTTTTTGCAGCAAATCTGTTTTAGAAAGGTGACCTTCTTACCATTATTTATCATGCTTTTTTGTGAGCTTCAGAACAATTTCATAGGCCCAAGACATTTTTTTTTCTCTCTACTTATTCTTCCAGAGAGAGTAGTAATTATTTTGTTGTAGCAGAGTAAGTTTTTCATGCTTTGTAGACGGCTTGTAGGATCTTTAAGGAGAATTTAGAGGACACTTTTCATGGCACAGACTCAGGTGCCCATTCTGACTTATGTTTGGTTTATTTTTTTTCATTTCTCTCTGACTCTGTATATTGTCTATGCTTAGTAATTTCCTCTTCATGATTCAATGTAATGTGGAGAGGATTCTACTAATTTGGATTTCTTTGGCTCCCCAAGTTATGTGTAACTCACATAATTGATTCACCAAAGAACAACTGGAAATGCATGTAAAGTTGCTGATACCCCTAGCATTTTGGTTGTTGAAGGTAGAGGGGTTATTCCAAGATTACCCCAAAAATTCTGTGGCTGAATCATTGCTCCTCCTTCACGGTGATTGTACCATGTAACTTGCTGATGACAGAGTAGATCTGTCCTGAACCTCAATGTTTGTCTGATTGCCTAATAATTCCCATTTTTGGTTTATGATATGCTGAGTATATTCAGTGATTTTAGCAGTGTTAGGAAATTCTAGAAACAATTCTCGAGGTAAAAGTAATTGTGACTTACTATGAATAAGAATGTCAGATGGCTTCCGGGGGAATGATGGAGGAGGTTGATGCAATTAGCGTTAAAAAATAATAAATGAGTGATCAGATAATAAATGCTGATAATGAAGTCCAGTGGACTGAAATACCAAACTTTCCCTATTTTTGTGAACTTTTTTTGTTTTTTGTATCCCCTTTTTTTTAAAAAAAATAAAGCTTGCAATAAAGATATTGTTTCCTTTTCCTTTTCCTGAAATTGTTGAGAGGGTTCAGTTGCTAGTGAAAATATCTTTGTCTATTTTTAAACTGTGAGAGAATATGCTCTGGAAAGATGAGTATTATTTTCTTCTTCAAATACTCCTGTAAAAATCTTTACTGATGTGCTGATCTTCTCTTTGTCTGAATTTCCAACATGTTACAAAAATGGTCACGTTATAAGAATGGTCAGCATTATAAGAGTTATATCCCTTAAGGTTTTTCTGATTGTTTATCGAGAAAATTGGGTAATTGTATTTGATGTAAAGTACTTGGTATATTTATTTGAACAATACCAGGTTTTGGATGAAGATTTTTTTTTAAGGGAATAAAAATGCGTCATAGCATTGTATCACCAACGTGCACAACTGAGAGTTGTTTTTGTTTTATTATATAATACTTGAAATACAAACTGCCTTGCTCTTTTCTGTTTTAAATTGTCTTGAGGTCATAATGGTTTATAACATTGTGTAATTTCAGGTGTACATTATTATATAAATGTTTCTGTATAGACTGCATCGTGCTCACCGCTAATAGTTTAGTTTTTATCCGTCACCATAAATATGTGCCCGTTTACCCCTTTCGCCCACCCCCGCACCCCTTCCCCTCTGGTAACCACTGATCTGTTCTCTTTATCCATGTGTTTATCTTCCATATATGAGTGAAATCATACGGTGTTTGTCCTTCTCTGTCTGGCTTATTTCACTTAACATAATACCCTCAAGGTCCATCCATGTTGTTGCAAATGGGATGATTTTGTCTTCTTTTATGTCAAAGTAGTATTCCATTGTATATATGTACAACATCTTCTTTATCCATTCATTAGTTGATGGGCACTTGGTTTGCTTCCATGTCTTGGCTATTGGGAATGATGCTTCAGTGAACATAGGGGTGTATAAATCTCTTTGTATAGTTGATTTCATGTTCTTTGGATAAACACCCAGTAGTGGGACAGCTGGATCATAAGGTATTTCTATTTTTAATTTTTTCAGAAATTTCTATACTGTTTTCCATAGTGGTTGCATCAGTTTGCAGTCCTGTCAGCAGTGTATGAGGGTTCCCTTTTCTCCACATCATCTCCAACTTTTGTTATTTTTTGTCTTGTTAATAATAGCCATTCTGACAGGTGTAAGATGATATCTCATTGTAGTTTTGATTTGCTTTTCCCTAATTATTAGTGATGTTGAACGTGTTTTCATGTGTCTGTTGGCCATCTGTATATCTTCTTTGGAAAAATGTCTGTTCATATCCTCTGTCCAGTTTTTGATCAGGTGGTTTGTTTTTTTGTTGTTGAGTTGTATGAGTTCTTTATATATTTTGGAAATTAACCACTTGTCAGACATATGATTTGCAAACATTTTTTCCCTGTTGGTGGGTTGTCTTTTTGTTTTGTTCATGGTTTCTTTTGCCTTGCAGAAGCTTTTTAGTCTGATGTAGTCACATTTTTTCTTTTGTTTCCCTTGCCTGAGTAGACACAGTATTCGAAAAGATGCTGCTAAGACCAAAGTCAAAGAGTGTGCTACCTATGTTTTCTTTTAGGAGTTTTATGGTTTCGGGTCTTACGTTCAAGTCTTCAATCCATTTTGAGTTAACTTTTGTGTATGGTGTAAGATAATGCTCTACTTTCATTCTTTTGCATGTGGCTGTCCAGTTTTCCCAACACCATTTATTGTAGACTTTCCTTTCTCCATTGTATATTCTTGGCTCCTTTGTCGAAGATTAGCTGTCCACAGAGGTGTGTTTTTTTTTTCTGGGCTTTCAATTCTGTTCCATTGATCTGTGTGTCTGTTTTTGTGCGAGTACCATGCTGTTTTCATTACCATAGCTTTGTAGTATATTTTGAAGTCAGGGATTGTGATGCCTCCAGCTTTGTTCTTTTTTCTCAGGATTTCTTTGGTTACTTGGGGTCTTTTGTTGTTCCACATAAATTTTGGGATTCTTTGTTCTATTTCTGTAAGGAAGGTCACTGGGGTTCTGATTGGGATTGCATTGAATCTGTAGATTGCTTTAGGTAATATGGACGTTTTAGCTATGTTTATTCTTCCAATCCATGAGCATGGAATATCTTTCCATTTCTTGATGTCATCATTGATTTCTTTCAACAATGTCTTATAGTTTTCAGTGTGTATAGGTCTTTCACCTCTTTGGTTAAATTTATTCCTAGATATTTTATTCTTTTTGTTGCAGTTGTAAATGGGATTGTATTCTTGACTTCTCTTTCTGCTAGTTTGTTATTAATGTATAGAAATGCAACTGATTTTTGTAAGTTGATTTTGTACCCTGAAAATTTGCTGTAGTTGTTGATTATTTCTGATAGTTTTTTGGTGGATTCTTTAGGCTTTTCCATATATAGGATCATGTCATCTGCAAACAGTGAGAGTTTTACTTCTTCCTTTTTGATTGGATACCTTTTCTTTCTTTTTCTTGCCTAATTTGCTGTGGCCCAAACCTCCAGTACTATGTTGAATAAGAGTGGTGAGAGTGGGCACCCTTGTCTTGTTCCTGTTCTCAGAGGGATGGCTTTTGGTTTTTCCCTATTGAGTATGATGTTGGCTGTGAATTTTTCATTTATGGCTTTTATTATGTTGAGGTATTTTCCTTCTATACCCATTTTATTGAGAGTTTTTATCATAAATGGATGTTGGATCTTGTCAAATGCTTTCTCTGCATCTCTTGAGAAGAGCATGTGATTTTTATTCCTCATTTTGTTAATGTCATGTATCACATTGATTGATTTGCGGATGTTGAACCATCCATGTGTCCCTTGTGTAAATCCCACTTGATCATGGTGTATAATCCTTTTAATGTATTGATGTATTCGATTTGCCAATATTTTGTTGAGGATTTTGCACCTATGTTCATCAGAGATATTGGCCTGTAGTCTTCCTTCTTTGTGTTGTCATTGTCTGGTTTTGGTGTCAGGATGATATTGGCCTCATAGAACGGGTTAGGAAATGTTCTGTCTTCTTCAACATTCTGAGATAGTTTGAGAAGGATAGGTATTAAATCTTCTTTGAATGTTTGGTAGGATTCTCCAGAGAAGCCATCTGGTCCTGTACTTTTGTTTTTTGGAAGGTTTTTGATTACTGTTTCAAGCTCTTTACTTGTGATTGGTCTATTCAGATTCTCTATTTCTTCTTGATTCCATTTGGGGAGGTTGTATGAGTCTAAGAATTTATCCATTTTTTCTAGGTTATCCAATTTGTTGGCATATACTTTTTCATAGTATTCTGTTATAATCCTTTGTATTTCTGTGGTATCTGTTGTAATTTCTCTTCTTTCATGTCTAATTTTATTTATTTGAGCCTTCTTTCTCTTTTCTTAGTGAGTCTGGCTAAGGGTTTCTCAATTTTGGTTATCTTCTCAAAGAAACAGCTCTTAGTTTCATTGATCCTCTCTGCTGGTTTTTTTAGTCTCTATTTCATTTATTTCTGCTCTAATTTTTATTGTTTCCCTCCTTCTGCTTACTTTGGACTTTTTTTGTTCTTCTCTCTAGTTTTGGTAGGTGTATTTTGAGATTACTTGTTTGAGATTTTTCTTATTTGTAGAGGTAGGCCTGTATTGCTAAAAATTTCCCTCTTCATACTGCTTTTGCTGCATCCCATAAAAGGTGGTGTGTGGTGTTTTCATTTTCATTTGTCTCCAGGTATTTTTTTGATATCTCCTTTGATTTCTTCATTGATCCAGTGGTGGTTCAGTAGCATGTTGTTTAGTCTCCACATATTTTTGACTTTCTCAGCCTTTTTCTTGTAATTGATTTCTAGTTTCATAGCATTGTGGTTGGAAAAGTTGCTTGATATAATTTCAGTCTTCTTAAAAATATTGAGGCTTGCCTTGTTTCCCAACATATGATCTATCTTTTAGAATGTTCCACGAGCACATGAGAAGAATGTGTATCCTGCTGTTCTTAGATGGAATGTTCTTTCTCTGTATATGTCTGTTAAGTCCATCTGGTCTTGTGTTTCATTTAAGGCCACTGTCTCCTTGTTGACTTTTTGTGTGGATGATCTATCCATTGATATAAGTGGGGTGTTGAGGTTCCTTAGTATTGTTGTGTTGCTGTCAGTTTCTCCCTTTAGGTCTGTTAATAGTTGCTTTATATACTTTGGTGCTCCTGTGTTAGGTGCATATATATCCGTAAGTGTTATGTCCTCTTGGTGGAATGTCCCTTTTATCATTATATACTGTACCTCTTTGTCTCTCATTGTCTTTTTTATCTTGAGGTGTGCTTTATCTGATATAAATATGGCAACACCTATTTTCTTTTGTTTGCCATTAGCTTGGAGTATAGTCTTCCATCCCATCACTCTGCGCCGGTATTTGTCTTTAGAGCTGAGATGTGTTTCCTGAAACAGTATTGTTGGGTCTTGTTTTTTAATCTATCCAGCCACTCTGTGTCTTTTTTTTTTTTTGGTGAGGAAGATTAGCCCTGAGAGAACATGTGCTGCCAATCATCCTCTTTTTGTTGAGGAAAACTGACCCTGGGCTAACATCCATGCCCATCTTCCTCTGCTCTATATGGGATGCTGCCACAGCATGGCTTCATAAGCGATGTGTAGGTCTGTGCCTGGGATCTGAACTTGCAAACCCTGGGCCACCAAAGCAGAGTGCACGAACTTAACCACTATGCCATTGGGCCAGCCCCCACTCTGTGTGTTTTGATTGGAGAATTCAGTCCATTTACATTTGAAGTGATCATTGATATATGAGGACTTACTACTGCCATTTTATCTCTTGGTTTCCAGTTGCTCTATATTTCCATTGTTTCTCTTCCCTTGTATTTGTGCCTGCCATTTCAGTTTGGTCATTTTCTGTGATGGTTTTCTCTTTATTTATGTTTTGCAAGTTTGCTCTGATTTCATGTTTAGTGGATCTTTGTATAAAAGATCTCATATATGAGATAGTCCATTTTCTGATAGCCTCTTATCTCCAATAGCCTAAGCAGGTTCCATCCCTTTCCTCTTCCCCTTCTGAGTTTTTGTTGTCAAAAATTCTTCTTTTTTGTGTTGTGAGTTTGTGACTAAATTGTTATAGTTATTTTTGATGCTTTCCTTCCCTTTATCTTTTATGTTATATTTAAGTGTTTACTTACCTATTCTGATGTAGAGCTGCAATTTTCTGATTCTGTCTATTTATACCTTTGCTCAAGGTTTTGTAAACATTTGCTTTTTAGTTTCAGATGGGAGGACTCCTTTCAATGTTTCTTGTAAGGCAGGCTTAGTGTTGATGAATTCCTCGGCTTTTGTTTATCAGGGAATTGTTTATTTCTCCATTGTATCTGAAGGATAGTTTCACTGAAGAGGGTATTCTTGGCTGAAAGTTTTTGTCTTTCAGTATTTTGAATATATCATTTCATTTTCTCCTAGCCTGAGTTTCTGCTGACAAATTTGCTGAAAGCCTGATAGGGGTTCCTTTGTAGGTTATTCTGCCTTGCTGCCCTTCATTTTTTCTTTGTCATTCACTTTTGCCAGTTTTAATATTATATGCCTTGGAGAAGGTCTTTTTGCATTGATGTAATTAGGACGTCTGTTGGTTTCATGTACTTGTAAGTCCAGTTCCTTCCCCACGTTTGGGAAGTTCTCAGGTATTATTCCTTTGAGCAAACTGTCTGCTCCTTTCTCCCTCCCTTCTCCCTCTGGAATACCTATAATCCTTATGTTGCTTTTCCTAGTTGAGTCAGATATTTCTCAAAGAACTTTTTTGTTTGTCTAAAATCTTATTTTTCTCTCCTTCTCCACCTGAAACATTTCTATATTTCTGTCCTGTAATTCACTAATTCTGTCTACCATAATGTCAGTTCTATTTTTTATGGTTTCTAGGTTAATTTTTATCTCATTAAGTGTGTTCTTCATATCCAGAATTTCTGTTTGGGTTTTTTTAGAGCTTCAATCTCTTTGGATGAAGTATTCTTTCTGTTCATTAATTTTATTCCTGAGTTCATTGAACTGTCTCTCTGAATTTTCTTGTAACTTGTTGAGTTTCTTTATGACAACTATTTTAAATTCTCTGTCATTTAGATTGTAAATTTCTGTGACTTCAGAATTGATCTTTGGAGAGTTGTCATTTTCCTTCTGCTCTGAAATGTTACTATAGTTCTTCATGGTGTTTGATCAATTGATCCTTTGCTGGTGCATTTGCAGTAGCATCAGGTTGCAGATTCCACCTGCCACCCCTTGCGGGGAGCAGGACCTGTATTTTCTGATCCTGCCCCATCTGCTGGAAGTTGTGCCAGTAGGCCTGCTCAGCGTTTGCATGGGCTGGCTGCGGCTACTTGGCAGGTCACACATGCATGTGCAGGTGGGACCTCTGTGCTCCGCTAGCAAGTCGCTCTTGTGCAGGCAGGACCACTGCGCTAGGCAGGGGACTGGCTGAGCTGCTGCACTAGGCAGGAGGGGAGGGGTGCTTTCTTTCACACTTGGGTCGGCTCTGCACTCACAGTTAGTTTGGCTGAGCTGCTGTGCTTGGTGAATGGGGCTCCTTTGCAGGGGCTGAACTGCCACCACTCTCTGGGGAGTGTTTCCATGGGTGCAGCTGCCATGGCATGGTGGACGCTCCTGTGGGCCAAGCTACTACTCCAAAAGCATTCGTGTGTAGGCTGGGCTGACCCCACCTGAGAGTTTTTTAAGATAGTAATTTTAATCCATTTGTTAACAGAGATATGACTTCAGAGTTCCATAATATTAAAGATTTATTTAGCTTGTAAAACATGTAGCAGCCCATTCATATATTCTGAGATGGAAAATAGGTCCTGGGATTCAGAGAGCAAGTCCAGTGATTGTGCTTGCCCCCTGTACAGAACCCTTTTCAGAAAACCCCCTTTCCCCTCTTGTTTTATGTCTTTATCAAATGTTTTTACTTACTTCCAGGACTTATTTTTCCCTCCCATCTTGAGATGCATAATCAACATAACTAGTCATCTAAAATGACTAGTTGGAAATGTTGCATAATTGGTACCTTGGTACCTGTGATGGTATGTCAGCTTTGTTAGACTGTAGGCACCAGTTGTTTGGTCAAACATTAGTCCAGATGTTGCTGTAAATGTATTTTTAGATGTGACTATCGTTTAAAATCAGTTGGCTTTAAGTATAACAGATTACTTTCTATAGTGTGGGTGGGCCTCATCCAATTAGTTAAAAGCCTTAAGAGTAAAGAGTGAGATCTCCCGAAGGAAGAAGGAATTCTGCCTCCACACAGCCTTTGGACTTGAGACTCCAACATCAAATTTTCCGTGAGTCTCTTGCCTACCAATCTGTTCTTCAGATTTAGGACTTGCCAGCTCTGACAATTTTGTGAACTAATTCTTTAACATAAATCAATCAATCTCTCTTTCTCTTTCTCTCAATCTCTATTGGTTCTGTTTCTCTAGTGGAACACTGACTAATACAGTGCCCAAGAATTTTCCTTGTGATAGCAGAATATGTTTCAATTTAATTGAGTATGTATTACATACTGGACACTATGCTAGATTTTATTTAAGCTGCACAATAACATAATGAAGCAGATGTTATTATCTCCAGTTTAGAAGTGGAGAAACCAAACCTAAGAGAATCTAAGCAACATGCCTACAGTTTCATTGCCAGTTGGTTGCCAGCTTAGAAGCCATGTTTAAATTTTAAATTCAGTCCTCTTTGCACAGAGAAATGGCTGCCTCTTGGCTATCTGTTTGTCAGGTAATTGCTTAGATGACTGGAAAAGCAGCCTTGCCTTTCTCCCTCAGGTTAATTGTGGATAATAGCCTAGTTACTGAGGCAATGTGTGTAGTGGAATTCAGAAGCAGCTACCTAGCCTATTATTACATTTAAATACCATTCCAAACTTGTCATTGTCCTAAGGAGTCTCAAGTGGAACAGCCCTTAGGAGGGGAGAACCCAGGCCCAGCAGTGAGAAGCAGCAGTCAGTGTAAATGTTGGTTCAATCTCCCATGGGATTGGTCTCCAGCTTGAGGATTATGGGTGCCCATATTCCACCTGACTCAAAAAGACTTACTTTGATCAACTTTATAAACCAAGGGTAACTGGCCAGCTTGAGTTTCCCAGGAGTTAGGTCTCTTTCTGTTTGGGCACAACTCAGGTCTTCTCTATAGAGAGTTAAATTAGCCAGTGAAGATGTCCCACCTCCCAAACTCTTCATATCCTGCTCTGATCTCTTACCATTTATTTGTTTAATTCTATAGGTAAAGTAGCACCTGGAAGGGATGAAACCACTGTAGATTCTGTCAATTTAAAAACAACTTTTTGTTGTGGTAAAATATACATGAGAAAATTTACCATTTTTACCACTTTTAAGTGTACAATTTAGTGACATTAAGTACAGTCACAATGTGTGCAACTATCACCACCATCCATCTCTAGAATTTTTTTTTTTTGCTTGAGGAAGATTAGCCCTGACCTCACATCTGTGTCAGTCTCCCTCTATTTTGTATGTGGGTCACCTCCACAGCATGGCTGGCGAGTGGAGTAGGTCCACGCCCGGGATCCAAACCTATGAATCCAGGCCACCGAAGTGGAGTGCATGGAACTTGAACCACTCAGCCAGGGGGTCAGGCCCTCCAGAACTTTTTTATCATCCCAAACTGAAACTTTGTGCCCATTCAACAGTAACTCCCCACTTCCCTCCCTCTGGCCCTGGTAACCTCTATTCTATTTTCTCTCTCTATGAATTGGCCTATTCTAGGTACCTCATATAGGTGAAATCATACAATATTTGTCTTTTTGTGTCTGGCTTATTTCACTTAGCTTGATGTTTTCTGGTTTCATACATGTTAGAGCATGTGTCAGAATTTCATTCCTTTTGAGTCCTTGCTTTCAGTTATTTTTGGTTTATATCTATAAGGTAATTGCTGAGTCATATTATAATTCAATGTTTTAACTTTTAGAGGAACCACCAAACTGTCTTCCACAGTGACTGTGCCATTTTACATTCAGCAATGCACAAGGTTCCAATCTCTTCACATTCTCATCAACATTTGTTATTTCCTGTTTTGTTTGTTTTGTTTTTATAGTAGCCATTTCAGTGAGTGTGAGGTGGTATCATTGTGGTTTTGAGTTGCATTTCCCTAAGGGCTAGTGTTGTTGAGCATCTTTTCACGTGCTTCTTTTTTTTTTTCTTTTTTTTGTTGTTTTCTATTTGTTCCTTCTTTTTCTTATTCATTTTTTTCTTTTTCTGCCTGGTTTTTGATTATTTTTTATTGTTCCATTTTATCTCCACAATAGCTTATCATTAAACCTTATTTTTAAAGATTTTTTTTTTTTTTTAATTGATGTCTTAGTTTATAACACTGTGGGGTTTTAGTTGTACATTTTTGTCCGTCACCTTGTGGATGTAACCCTTCACCCCTTGTGCCCCCCCCACCCCCCTTCCCCTTGGTAACCACCAATCAGTTCTCTCTGTCCGTGTGATCACTTATATTCCATATATGAGTGAGTTCATGCAGTGTCTGTCCTTCTCTCTCTGGCTTATTTCACTTAACATAATACCCTCTAGGTCCTTCCATGTTGTTGCAAATGGGACAATTGTGTCTTTTCTTATGGCTGAGTAGTATTCCATTGTATGTATATACCACATCTTCTTTAACCAATCTTCAGTTGAGGGACACTTGGGTTGCTTCCACTTCTTGGCTATAGCGAATAATGCTGCAATGAACATAGGGGTGCATACGCCTCTTGTGATGGTTGATTTCATGTCCATTGGGTAGATGCCCAAGAGTGGTATTGCTGGATCATACGGTATTTCTATTTTTAATTTTTTGAGGACTCTCCATACTGTTTTCCATAGAGGCTGCACCAGTTTGCATTCCCACCAGCAGTGAATGAGGGTCCCCGTTTCTCCACAACCTCTCCAGCATTTGTTGTTATTTGTCTTTGTGATTATAGCCATTCTAACCGGTGTAAGGTGATATCTCAGTGTAGTTTTGATTTGCATTTCCCTGATGATTAGTGATGTTGAACATCTTTTCATGTGTCTATTAGCCATCTGTATCTCTTCCTTGGAAAAATGTCTGTTCATATCCTCTGCCCATTTTTTGATCGGGTTGTTTGTTTTTTTGTTGCTCAGTTGTATGAGATCTTTGTATATTACTGAGATTAATCCCTTGTCAGACAAACGATTTGCGAATATTTTCTCCCAGCTGGTGGGTTGTTTATTCATTTTGATCCTGGTTTCATTTGCCTTGTAGAAGCTCTTTAGTCTGATGAGGTCCCACTTGTTTATTTTTTCTTTTGTTTCCCTTGTCTGGGTAGACATGGAGTCTGAAAGGATCCCTTTATGTCCAATCGCAATTAGTGTACTGCCTATATTTTCTTCCAGGAGTTTTATAGTTTAAGGTCTCACTTTCAGGTCTTTGATCCATTTTGAATTGATTTTTGTATATGGCGATAGGAGATGGTCTACTTTCATTCTTTTGCATGTTGCTGTCCAATTTTCCCAGCACCATTTATTGAAGAGACTTCCCTCTCTCCATTGTATGTTCTTTGCTCCTTTGTCGAAGATTAGCTGTCCATAGGTGTGTGGTTTTATTTCTGGGCTTTCAGTTCTGTTCCATTGATCTGTGTGTCTATTCTTGTACCAGTACCATGCTGTTTTGATTACTGTAGCTTTATAGTATATTTTGAAATCAGGGATTGTGATGCCTCCAGCTTTGTTCTTTTTTTTCAGAATTGCTTTAGCTATTCGGGCTCTTTTGTTGCCCCATACGAATTTCAGTAGTTTTTGTTCTATTACCGTGAAGAATGACATTGGGATTCTGATTGGGATTGCATTGAATCTGTAGATTGCTTTAGGTAGGATGGACATTTTAACTATATTTATTCTTCCAATCCATGTGCATGGAATATTTTTCCATTTCTTTATGTCCTCCTCGATTTCTTTCAATAGTGTCTTATAGTTTTCATTGTATAGGTCTTTGACCTCCTTGGTTAAATTTATTCCCAGATATTTTATTCTCTTTGTTGCAATTGTAAATGGGATTGTCTTTTTGAGTTCTCTTTCTGTTTTTTCATCGTTAGTGTATAGAAATGCAATTGATTTTTGTAAGTTGATTTTATACCCTGCCACTTTACTGTAGTTGTTGATTGTTTCTAGTAGCTTTCCGATGGAATTTTTGGGGTTTTCTATGTATAGGATCATGTCGTCTGCAAATAGTGAGAGTTTCACTTCTTCATTGCCTATTTGGAGTCCTTTTATTCCTTTTTCTTGCCTAATTGCTCTGGCCAGAACTTCCAGTACTATGTTGAATAAGAGTGGTGAGAGTGGGCACCCTTGTCTTGTTCCTGTCCTCAAAGGAATGGCTTTCAGTTTTTCCCCGTTGAGTAGGATGTTTGCTGTAGGTTTGTCATATATGGCCCTTATTATGTTGAGGTACTTTCCTTCTATACCCATTTTGTTGAGAGTTTTTATCATAAATGGATGCTGGATCTTGTCGAATGCCTTCTCTGCA
The DNA here is from genome assembly GCA_031878705.1 of Tapirus indicus. Lineage (NCBI taxonomy): Eukaryota > Metazoa > Chordata > Mammalia > Perissodactyla > Tapiridae > Tapirus > Tapirus indicus. The sequence goes on along the minus strand of CM062927.1, from coordinate 61,954,101 downwards.
TGGATTGAGATGATCATGTGGTTTTTATTCTTCATTTTGTTAATGTGGTGTATCACGTTGATTGATTTGCGGATGTTGAACCATCCCTGTGTCCCTGGTATAAATCCCACTTGATCGTGGTGTATGATCTTTTTGATATATTGCTGTATTCGGTTTGCCAATATTTTGTTGAGGATTTTTGCGTCTATGTTCATCAGCGATATTGGCCTGTAGTTTTCCTTCTTTGTATTGTCCTTGTCTGGCTTTGGTATCAGCATGATGTCGGCCTCATAGAATGTGTTGGGAAGTATTCCATCTTCCTCTATTTTTTGGAATAGTTTGAGAAGGATAGGTGCTAAATCTTCTTTGAACGTTTGATAAAATTCTCCAGGGAAGCCAGCTGGTCCTGGGCTTTTCTTTTTTGGGAGGTTTTTGATTACTGTTTCAATCTCTTTACTTGTGATTGGTCTGTTCAGATTCTCTATTTCTTCTTGATTCAGTTTTGGGAGGTTGTACGCGTCCAAGAATTTGTCCATTTCCTCTAGGTTGTCCAATTTGTTGGCGTAAAGTTTTTCATAGTATTCCCTAATAATCCCTTGTATTTCTGTGGTGTCTGTTGTAATTTCTCCTCTTTCATTTCTAATTTTATTTATTTGAGTCTTCTCCCTTTTTTTCTTAGTGAGTCTGGCTAAGGGTTTGTCAATTTTATTTATCTTCTCAAAGAACCAGCTCTTTGTTTCATTGATCCTTTCTACTGTTTTTTTGGTTTCAATTTCATTTATTTCTGCTCTGATTTTTATTATTTCCCTCCTTCTGCTGATTCGGGGCTTTGTCTGTTCTTCTTTTTCCAACTCTGTTAGGTGCAATTTAAGGTTATTTATTTGGGATTTTTCTTGTTTGTTAAGGTGAGCTTGTATTGCTATGAATTTCCCTCTCAGGACTGCTTTTGCTGCATCCCATATGAGTTGGTATGGTGTATTTTCCTTTTCATTTGTCTCCAGATAGCTTTTGATTTCTCCTTTAATTTCATCAATGGCCCATTGGTTGTTCAGTAGCATGTTGTTTAGTCTCCACATCTTTGTCCCTTTCCTAGTTTTTTCCTTGCAGTTGATTTCTAGTTTCACAGCATTATGATCAGAAAAGATGCTTGTAATGATTTCAATCTTCTTAAATTTATAGAGGTTTGCCTTATTTCCTAATATATGGTCTATCCTTGAGAATGTTCCATGTGCACTTGAGAAGAATGTGTACTCTGCTTTTTTTGGGTGGAGTGCTCTGTATATATCTATTAAATCCATTGCGTCTAGTTTTTCATTTAAGTCCATTATTTCCTTATTGACTTTTTGTCTGGATGATCTATCTATTGATGTAAGGGGGGTATTAAGATCCCCTACTATTATTGTGTTATTGTTAATATCTCCTTTAAGGTTTTTTAGCAGTTGTTTTATGTACTTTGGTGCTCCTGTGTTGGGTGCATAGATATTTATAAGTGTTATGTCTTCTTGGTGAAGTATCCCTTTTATCATTATATATTGCCCTTCTTTGTCTCTCATTACCTTTTTTATCTTGAAGTCTACTTTGTCTGATATAAGTATGGCTACTCCTGCTTTCTTTTGTTTGCCATTAGCTTGGAGTATTGTTTTCCATCCTTTTATTTTGAGTCTGTGTTTGTCTTTAGAGCTGAGATGTGTTTCCTGGAGGCAGCAGATTGTTGGATCTTGGTTTTTAATCCATCCTGCCACTCTGTGTCTTTTGATTGGAGAATTCAATCCATTTACATTTAGAGTGATTATTGATATATGAGGGTTTAATGTTGCTATTTTATTGTTCATCTTCTGGTTCTTTTGCATTTCCTTCGTTTCTTGTCCCTTGTGTTTCGGACTGCTAATTCAATTTGGTATTTCTGCATGCTCATTCTCTTGGTTTTCTCTTTATTTGTCATGTGTGGTTCTCTTCTGGTTGTTTGTTTAGTGGTTACCGTGTGGTTTATATAAGCGATCTCCTGGATAAGAAAGTACATTTTCAGATGCCTCCTTTTTCCTGAGGCTGGGTCAGTTCAATCCCTTACCTCTTCCCCTCCTTATTTGTTATCTCTTTATTCCAGTTTGTGTCATGAATGTGTGTTTCCAGTGATGAGCTTGAATTAATTTTTGATGTTTTCCAACTGTATTTTGTTCTGGTTTAGTCTCCTTGCTTTTCTCCTTGCTGAAATCTTTGTATCCCCTTTCTCATTTGTTTTTTTTCAGGCCTAAGGGCCTTCTTGAGCATTTCTTGTAGTGGGGGTCTTGTGGTGACGAACTCTCTTAGCTTTTGTTTATCAGGGAGAGTTATTATTTCTCCATCGTATTTGAAGGATATTTTTGCTGGATAAAGTATTCTCGGCTGAAGGTTTTTGTCTTTCATGATTTTGAATATATCATTCCAGTCTCTCCTAGCCTGTAGAGTTTCTGTCGAGAAATCAGCTGAGAGCCTGATGGGGTTTCCTTTGTATGTTATTTTGTTTTTTTGTTTAGCTGCCTTCAATATTATTTCCTTGTCACGGGTATTCTTCAAGTTTGCTACTATGTGGCGAGATGATTTTTTATTCCTGTTTATATATTTAGGTGATCTATTGATTTCATTCACTGTTATTTCCCTCTCGTTCCCTAGGTTGGGGAAGTTCTCAGCTATTATTTCTTTGAACAAACTCTCTGCTCCTTTTTCTCTTTCTTCTCCTTCTGGAATACCTATTATCCTTATGTTGCTTTTCCTCATTGAGTCTGATATTTCTCGAAGAATTTCTTCATTTCTTTTTAGTCTTAGCTCTCTCTCCTCCTCTATCAGGAGCATTTCTGCGTGGCTATCCTCAATAGTGCTAATTCGTTCCTCCATATTGTCAGTTCTGCTCTTTAAAGACTCCATTTTTTCCACTATCTCGTTGATTTTGTTTTTCATCTCCAATAATTCTGATTGGTTTTTCTTTAGGGTTTCAATCTCTTTTGTGACATAATCCCTGAATTCGTTGATTTGTTTCTGTGTGTTCTCTTGTATTTCGTTGAGCTTGTTTATGATAGCTATTTTGAATTCTCTCTCATTCAGGTTATCAAATTCTGTGTCTTCAGGGTTGGTTTCTGGGTTTTTGTCATTTTCCTTTTGGTCTGTAGCCTTGACATATTTTCGCAAGGATCCGACGGGGAAGGCTTTATTTTTACCACTCATGATTAAAGTTAGTCCTGCAGTTTCCCCCTGCTGCCACTAGATGGAGATCGCGAGCGGTTTGCTCTGAGGCGGCTGCAGCCCCCGGAGGGATTATGCTGAAACGCCGGGTGTGTGGGGGGAGGGGTCCTCTCTTTCTCCTGCTTGACCCGGGGGTTTCCTTTCTGGCTCTCTTAGGGTGTTTGCTACACCCCCTAAACAATCCGTCGTCGCTTCCCCGTGGCGATCTTGCGACAGTCTGTGAGAGCACCTGGATGGCGCTAGTTTTCCCCGCTGTGGGCCGCCCCTCCCCCCTCTGACCGCAAACCGAGCTGTTTTTGCGGATCGATTGGGGAGGGGGAGTACAACCTCCTACCTCTCCTCCCGTCCTCCTGGGCTTCCCGCGCCTCCACCGTCCGATGTATGGCAGCAGGGGTTTCTCAGAAGTCCTTCGTAGTGTTTGATTGAGCTCTGTTGGAATGTGAATGATGTTTTCGTTGTGTCGTAGGGGGCAGAGATTCAAAGAGGGAATCTCACTCCGCCATGATGCTGACGTCACTCCTTCACGTGCTTCTTGACCATTTGTATATCTTCTTTGGAGAAATGTCTGTTTAAGTTCTTTGCTCATTTTTTAATTGGCTTGTTTGTATTTTTGTTGATGACTTAGAAAACTTTTTTCTATATTTTGGATATTAATCATTTATCAGATATGTGCTTTGCAAATATTTTCTCCCATTCTGTGGGTTGTCTTTTCACCTTCTTGATATTGTGCTTTGGTGCTCAAAAATTTTTAATTTTGATGAAGTCCAACTTATCTATTTTTTGTTTGTTGACTGTGCTTTGGGTGTCATCTGTTCTTTTTTATTTAAAGGACAACCTTAAATAACCATCTGTACCCAAATTAAAGATTCATCAGTTTATTGGACATCCCATCCAAAATGTATTCTAAGCCTCCTTGAAAAAACAAATTTGTGCTTCATGAGCCAAAATAATATGGCATAGCATAGTGATTAGAGCATGATTCTGAAGTTAGACTGTCTGGGTTTGAAGTTTGGTTAGCTATCCTCTAATTGTGTGACGTTGAGCAGATTAATTCATATTTCTGTGCCTCAGTGTCATTGTTTGTAAACTTGGGTTACAATAGTACCTAGTTTATAGGGTTGTTGTGAGAATTTAATGAGGCAACAACTATAAGTTATTTAGAACTTGCCTGTCAAATTGTATGAGTCCATGTACATTGGCTGTTACTGTTATACGTTAGAGGGCAAGTGGAATGTCGGTAGAGCTAGTGTACGACAGACCACGAATATATTCCTTATAACTTTATGGAGAAATCTGTCAGGAACTATATAATTTTTTCCAGATTTTTTTTTATTGCTTTTTCCATTATCTTTGACCCTGTGTACAAGAACTAGCTAACCTGGTTAACCTCAATAAAAACTTGTCTACAGATGTTTACATCAAGCTGGAAACTTGATGCCCCTAAAAAAATTCAGAATGATCAGGAAAGGATCTCCTGACACAGGAAAGAATAATTCCTCGTGCCATGAAGCTGGGAAACATTTGGCCTACTCTTCTCTTTTTCTTAACTAGATCTTAAAGATGTCAAACAATTTTTGGGTCACATTCCTTTAGATAGAGAAGGAAAACATAAAGGATACGATTTTATTACAAATTAGGATTGAACTCAACTGACAGCTGGTCCTGCTGGATATTTAATTAATGTTAGAACAAACCATGGCCCACAATCAGCTACTTCTCAATCAAAATCATGGTTCTCAACAAATGTTCTATGATGTTTAATTGGTTTATATCTAGTAACTATACAAAAGGTGTTGCTTATCAGTTAATTTTGCAACTAATTTATCTTAGACGGTTCACCAGGAAGTTATATTGCTTAAACCTGATAATGCCAATTTTGAAAATTTTCCAGGAAAAAACTATCACAGCCATGCTCTCTTTGAAAGAAGCATGGGGCCGCCATTCTTTTCCTCCCGCTTTGGATGAGAACAGATCCAGAGCTTTTTCCTCAACATACGTTGGCTTTATCCACTGGTCCTCCATCAGCTCCTTTCGTCCCCTCCTTTTGAAGATGGGACATCTTATTCTTTGGGCAAGGATCCTGTTTAAGCTCCTCAGTTTTCAATGTCAAAACATGTAAGTCTTCCATTTTGGGGGAAAGAAAGAACATGGGCATTCCAGTCTCTTAAGAGAGACTATAACACAACTATCTGCTGCCCAGAGTTTACAAAAGTCAACAATTTAAAATAATACTCATGGAGATGGTGTCCAAAGCAATTAAGTTCATCTCTTCCTCTAGATAGACTAAACTTCATCTTGGATAAAACTAGGCTATTTATGACTAGAGAGCATTATTTTGATCTCTGGTAGAATAGCTTTTAATTTAACTATAACTTGTCTTGAAATTCTCAACTTCAGTTGAAAGATATTAAGCAGCAGCTTTGTGAAACTCACCCTGTTATTTCTTATCGGTATGTTGAGAGTGTTGTCCACCAAATCACTCTGTGTTTTCCTCATGGAAATTCAGAGGAGGAATTTTTTTAGGTATCTCTGATTTTCAAGATTAATTGATACATATTTCTATTCCGGACATTGTGGGCAGTATCTGATTTTGTTCACCTCTTTGTGTAACCAGTCTGTTCACCAGATAGGAAGGTCTCAGACAAATTGATAGCCCATTTCTAGCAAGTGTATGAGACTGTAGGATGTATGTCTGTGTCCTTATTCCACCTTTAAGCAGAGAGGTAGACTAGCCTGTTGATTAAGAGGGTGGTCTCTGAAGCTGAACAGCTTGAGTTCAACTCCCAGTGCCTCTATTTACTAATTTTGTGACCTTGGGTAGGTTGATTTCTCAATTTTTTTTGTGTCTCAATTTCCTTACCTATAGAAGGGAGATAATACTAATATGTTTCTCATTGATTTGTTGTGAGAATTAAATGAGTACCACATATAAAACAATTAAAACAGTTTATGGTACATGTAGTTCTCCATTTATGTTAGGTACTATTTTTGCTTTTCCATCATTGTTCTCAGTTCTCTTTTATTAAGTTATATATGTATTTTTATTAGAATAACAATCTCCTTCTGTGAACTCTTTTTGTTGTAGGTATCAGAATCACATCTTAAACTGCAATACATAACAAAGACTAACATAACAAAATTTCAGAAATGAGTTTGCTTCAGGCATAGCAGGATCCAGGAGCTCAAATAACGTCATTGTTTCTCATGTTTGATTAGTTTTAAATGGAGTCAAAGATCACCTCTTCCCCCTTTATCATTTGCTCTATCCTATGCGTTTATATGGAGGCAAATTGAATTAAGATACCGTGACTCCATCATCTTTAACCAGAGGTTCCTCATTAAAAACCACGCAGAAGAAAAATCTCTTGTGCTGTAGATTTCTTCAGGACATTCAAAACCTTTTGGGAATGAGGTAGAATACAAGTTACTAAATAAAATATGATACTTACCAGTGTCTTCCAGTTTTGATTCTCTTTGTGAATATTACTTTCAATGCTGCACAAATTTGTTTTGCTAAAAGGATAAGCATTATTGTGCTTCTACCGTGAGAGAATTTTTCTGCCTCACAGTTTGAAAATTCCTTAACACCCCAGCCTGTGTTTCCAAAGAAAGTACTCCATAGTCAACAGAGTTCAATTATGTGACTATCAAGTCTTGTTTGTAGTTAATGGTAATGTGACTACTATGTCCATGAGCTAAAGACATATGGGTAAGGGCCAACATCACTAAGTTTCTTCTTCTCTGACCAGTTAGTATTGCCTGCTTGACACTGTGTTGAGAAGGATTCTGCGACTGCATTGGGCTTAGTGGGAAGGAGTGCACTGATGGATTAATATGACCTGCATTGAATAAATGAATTTTCACTCATCTGTCATCCATTTTCTGCTATCCATTCTAAAGAGCTACAGATTATATCTGAAGGAGTCACACGCCATTCTTAAATCCCTCCATAAAACAATTCCAACATGTTCATAGACTGTGTCACATGTGAAAACCTGAAGAGTTAGAAATTTTGTAATCCATCTTGGTATAATTATTAGTAATTAGAATTGCCACTTCAAAATTCTACTTTAACACAACTGTTACTATTTAAATTTATTTTCTTTGCTTCCCTATGTAGAAAACAGTTGAATAAAAAAGGATTGCTTTGTTCAAAATGATTCAAACTAGAAAGCCATTAAGTTTCCCAGATAATTAGAATTTGACATATATGGATATAAAAAAGTTTAATTGAAGACATCAATACACTTCGCCCTAAATACTTTGTGTATACTATAAAGTTTGATATTTGTTTACTGTTTTTTTCTTTTTTGTTCAATTTACGTGAAATGAAATGGCTAAATCTTACATGTACCATTTGATGAGCTTTGACAAATGCTTCCACCTGTGTAACCCAAACCCTATCCAGATAGAGAACATTACCATCCCCCTGGAAAGTTTCTCAATCTTGTACCTCTCCATCCCTCCAGAGGCAACTACTATTGTGGTATTTTCCCTCTTGAATTAGTTTTGTCCTGTCCTTTGGGTGGAATCATGCAGTATGTACTTGTGTAAAGCTTCTTTTACTCAGCATATTTTTGAGATTCATCCGTGATGTTTTGAGTATCAGTAGTTTACTCCTTTTTATTACTGGGATGTATTTCATTGTATTAATATACTTCAGTTTACTTATACATTTCTGTTGATGGACACCTGGGCTCTTTCCAGTTTCTGGCTATATAAATAAAGCTGCTGTAAATATTTTTGGACAAGTCTTTTTATGGACACATATTTTCATTTCTCTTGGGAAAATTCCTAGGATTAGACATGCTGGATCATAGAGTAGGTATATATTCAGTTTTTTAAGAAACTGCCAGACCTTTTCTAAAGTGATTATACATTTTACACTCCCACCAACAATGCATGAGAGTTCTGGATGCTTCACATGCTCACGGTTAGTGTTACCAGTCTTTTTAATTTTAGCCATTCTGGTGGATATTTAGTAGTATTTCCGTGTAGTTTTAATTTAGTTCTCTTGATGACTAATGATGTTAAGCACTTTTTCAGGTGTTTATTTGCCATGCATATTTTCTTTTGTGAAGTATCATTTCAAGTCTTTTGCCTCTTTTGGGGGGAGTTATTCATCTTTTTAGATTGAGTTGTGGGAATATTTTATAAATCCTGGGTACCAGTGTATTGCCAATTGAATGTTTTGAGGATATTTTCTTCTACTCTGTGGTTTGCCTACTCACATTAAAAAAAAAAAAAATTTATTGAGGTCATAATGATTTATAACATTGTGAAATTCCAGATGTACATTATTATTTATCAGTCACCCTGTGCCCCTTTACCTCTTTTGCCCAACCCTCAACCCCCTTCCCATCTGGTAACCACTAATCTGTTCTCTTTGTCCATGTGTTTGTTTATTTTCCACATATGAGTGAAATCATAGAGTGTTTGTCTTTCTCTGTCTGGTTTATTTCACTTAACATACCTTCAAGGTCCATCCATGTTGTTGCAAATGGGACAGTTTTGTCTTTTTTTATGGCTGTGCCTACTCACATTTTTAAACCATTAAGTGTGATGTTTGTTGTAGCTTTTTTGTGTGTGTGTGAGGAAGATTAGCCCTGAGCTAACATCCGTTGCCAGTCCTCCTGTTTTTGCTGAGGAAGACTGGCCCTGGGCTAACATCCGTGCCCATCTTCCTCTACTTTATATGGGACGCTGCCACAGCATGGCTTGACAAGCGGTGTGTTGGTCTGCACCCAGGATCTGAATCTGTGAACCCCAGGCCGCCAGAAGTGGAGCGTGTGAACTTAACTGCTGCACCACTGGGTAGGCCCCTGTTGTAGCTTTTTTATAGATGTCCTTTATCAAATTGAGAAAATTCCCTTCTATTCTTAGTTTGTTGAGAGTTTTTATTTTCAGTAATTGTTGAATTACGTCAAATGTTTTTTCTTTGTTAATTAAAACATCATAGTGTTAACGTGGTGAATTACAGTGTTTGATCTTTGAATATTAAACCATTCTTGGGAAACACCTCTTAGTTTTGATGTATTGTCCTTTTTATATACTACTGATTTGGCTTGCTTTTACTGGGTTAAGAAATTTTGTGTCTGTGTTCATGAGGGAAATTGGTGTGTAATTTTCTATTTTTGTTGCTTCTGTGTCAGAATTTATTCTGACAAAGTGTTATAGTTACTTTGGGCTCAAAAATGATGTGGCAAGTGTTCCCTTCTCTATATTCTGAAAGAGTTTTATGAGATTGGTGTTATTTTTTCTTTAAATATTTGGTATTTAAAGAAAAATGTTTGGCAAGCAAACAAACTGAGCATGTGAGGATGAAGTGTTCTTTGTGGACAGGTTTTTGATAACAAATAAAAATTCTTTATTGTATATAGGGCTTTCAGATTTTCTATTTCCTCTTGTGTCAAATTTGATAAGTTGTATTTTTCAAGAAATTTATCCACTTCATCTAAATGTTGAGTTTGAGGTTTTAAAAAAATAGATGTATTATTGCTGTTGATTTCTATCTTAATTCTACGTGGTCAGAGAACATACTCAATATGATTTCACATCTTTTAAAATATTTGAGACTTCATTTATGGCCCATGATATGGTCTATCTTGGTGACTGCACTTTGTACACTTGAAAACAATATGTATTCAGCAGTCTTGGGGTGGGTGTTCTATAAATATAAATTATGACAAGGTGGTTGATAGTGTCGTTCAAATTACCTATGCTTTTACTGATTTGTTATTATTTCTGTCAATTTTGGGTTAATGTATTTTGAAACTCTGTTATTAGGCACATATACCTTTGTAATTGTTTGTCTTCTTGTTTAAATGACCCTGTTGTCATTATGAAATGACTCCCTTTATCTCTGGTATTATCTTTTTTGTTGAAGTATATTTTATCTGATATCAGTATACCTACTCCAACTTTATGCTTACTGATTGCATATATATATATATATATATATATTCAAATCCATTTATTCCAACATATCTGTATCTTTATATTTAAAGTGTTGTAGATGTCATATAGTTGGATTTTGGTTTTTAATAAATTCTGATAATCTCTGCCTTTTGATTAGAGTGTTAATTTCATTAACATTTAATGTAATTGTTGATATGGTTCGATATAGGTCTCTCATTTTATTTGTTTGTCCCCTCTGTAGTTTATTCCTCCATTCCTTTTTTCTTGCCTTCTTTTGGATTATTTGAATATTTTTAAGAGATCCATTTATATTTATCTATTAAATTTTTTACTATACCTCTTTGCTGTTTTAGTCAATTTTTGACTATATCTCTTTGCAGTAAGTACAACCTAAAGTTGTAAGTAGATACAACTTAAGATGTATCTAAGATATAATATACATCTTAACTTCCCATAGTCTATTTAGAGTTATTATTGTGCCACTTTATGTAAAATATAGAAATTTGCAGCCATACATTTCCATTTACTTTCCTATTGTTTATGTTGTAGTTATCATATGTATTACATCTCCTATGTTATATACCTCAGAACACAGTTATAAATTTTATTTTAAACTATCATGCGTATTTTAAAGCAACTAAGAGAGAAATAATTTTTAAATTAAAATATATACAGCCATGCATTGCTTAATGACAAGGATATGTTCTGAGAAATGTGTCATTAGGTGGGTTTGTTAAGCGTACATCATAGAGCATATTTATACACACCTAGATAGTATAGCCTACTACACACCTAGGCTATATGGTACTAATCCTATGGGACCACTGTCATATATAAAGTCTGTCATTGACTGAAACATCATTATTCAGTACATGACTGTATTTACCATTTCTGATGTGTTTCATTTCTGAAGATCCAAGTTTCCATCTGGTATCATTTCCCTGCAGCCTTTATAACTTCCTTTAGTCTGCTTGCAATAAATCTTTTACCTTTTCATTATCTGAAAATGTCTCAATTTTCCTTTCATTCTTGAAGAATGTTTCCCTGGATATAGAATTTTGGTTAGTAGCTATTTTTTTTTCTTCCAGTACTTTAAAGATGTTCCACTCTCTTTTGAACTCTGTTGTTACAGATAGAAGTAACTGGTATTTCAGACTGTTGTTCTCTTGTAAGTTATGTGTCATTTTCTCTGGTTTTTTTCAAGATTTTATTTCTATATTTGCTTTTCAGAAGGCTAACTAGGCATAATTTTCTTGGTACTTTTCTTGCTTAGGATTTGCTGAGCTTCTTGTATCTGAAGCTTTATATCTGTGGCTAAATTTGGGAAACATCCAGCTATTATTTCTTTAAATATCTTCTCTGCTATATACTCTCTCTTCTTCTGAGACTCAAATTGCATGTATGCTTGATCTTTTCATATTTTCCCACAATTCGCTAAGGCTTTTTTCATAATTTGTAAAATATTTTCTCTCCATATTGGATAATTTTGATCAATTTTCGAGTTCACTGACCATTTTTTACCTCATTCTATTATGCTCATTCTGTAAGTTTTTTATTTCAGATTTTTATTTTTAGAATCTCCTTTGCTTCTTTTGATAGTTCCTATTTTTCTGATTTTTCCTATCTTTTAATCCATTGCAACAGAGTTATAGTTATTCTCTGTAAAAGGACCAATTCTATAGGAGCTTAATCAACCATTATCAGGAGTAGAATCTCATCTTTTTTTAGACAATATTGTTGATGGGACAGTATCACCACTGTACATAGATGCTGTTTTCTATCCATTGAATTATTCTTACTGATCTTCACAAGTTCAATGTAATTTATTCAGTGCTCCTTTAAACATGGAGACCTAAACAGAAGTATTCTAGCAATGGTGGAAAAGAATGATGCTCCCAAAACAAGAACAACAAAACAAACAAACAAAAAACAAAACAAAACAATAAAAGAATGATGTCCCTTTCCTGGACCTTCATTGTCATGTTCCTCATAGTAATATATTATTCCCAATGTATGTCTTATTTTTATAGGTCTTTTTCCTAGAATTTTTCATGAAGTACAGAAGCACATTGTTCATATCTAGTTTACTCTTAATTGCACAGAGCTCTTTGTTATATTTACTTATATGGCAGTTAGCAAGAATTAAAGCCTATGACAATGAAAAAAAATGAGAAGCCATTAGCTCATTGAGGGTTCAAATACATGACCTGGGTCTCAGTGATATCACGTTGTAGCCAAGTGAGCTTTTTTGCCATGGAAATCCCAGTCTCATTCTATTTTTTCATTTGTAGCATGGCACTCATAATGAGGCTAATCATATGGCAGCCGACATTCACTGAGTGCTTACAATATACCAGGTCTTGTGCAAGGTCTTTATATTTATTATTCCATTCAATCCTTGTAACTACTGTCATTTTGAGAGGTTAAGTAATGTACCAAGTGGCACTCAGAAAGGGGTAGAGCTGGTATTCAAACCCAGAAAGTTTGTCTTTAAAGCACATGATCTTAATTGTTTACTAATCATAGTCACGTGTTCTGCTATGACTCTCTAATCCCTCTTAAATGCATCGTGTGTCTGTATAGTTCATTACTGTAGGCCTCCTGAGGGCAACATTTTTGTCTTTTCCATCCTTATCTTCTATTTATAGCAGATAATAGTGTCTTGCACATAGTAGGTGGTCAATAAATGTGTGCTGAGTTGAGTTGCTTATGTTCTTTCATTGAAGTCAGCTGTTGTTATCTCTTACTGCACTTCTATTTACTTCATAATGTATTATTCTTTCTTTATTTATGAGATTGTTTATCTTCCCACTGTATCACATATATTTTGTAAACCACTTTATCCCCAGTACTTAGACCAATACCTGGTATACATGACACAATCAATAAATGTATGTTCAATGAATAATTGTGGAGGACATTATGTTATAGCATAGGATAATACAAGACCATGTCCTAATACAATGTTCAATTATGCTTGGTGTATGAGAAGGCCATTTATTTATTTGTTCATATTAAATTTTAAACCTTGTCCACTATCACAAACATTTTACCTAGTGGTGACACATTTTACCTAGTGGTGATCCTTTACAGCAAGATTTTATAAGAAGTGATTAAACCCCAGAAAAGGTTCAATTCTTAGAGGGATCCTTCACTTTCATAAAACATTGATTTATATGGGACATGGTTTTAAATATTAGACAATCAACATATGTAACATGTTGTATTGTTTATTTGTTCATTCATTCAACAATATTTTTTGAGTTCTACTGCATGCCAGGCCTGTGCTAAATTCTGGGGATACAGATATGAAAAAAAGCAAATTCACAAACTAACAACTATGCCTCCTAACTCACTGTATTTCCTATAGACTATTTCTCTAATTCTGTCTTTCATCTTGGATTGCATATCCTTTGTCTAGGTTATTCTCTATCCTATAAAAATCAAATCTAGAGCCAGTCCTGATGGCCTAGCAGTTAAAGTTCAGCGCATTCCACTTCGGCGCCCGGGTTGGGTTCCTGGATATGGAGCCACACCACTTGTCTGTCAGCCATGCTGTGGCAGCAGCTCACGTAGAACTTACAACTATACACAACTATGTACTGGGGCCTTGGGGGCAGGAGGGGAAGAAGGAAGAAAAAAAGGACGAAGATTGGCAACAGATGTTAGCGTAGGATGAATCTTCTCCTAAAAAAAAAAAAAAACTTTTCAATTACAAAAATTTAATCTAAAAAACTGTCATTCTATTCTTTTTTTTTTTTTTTTTTTTTTTGTGGGGAAGACCAGCCCTGAGCTAACATCCGTTGCCAATCCTCCCCTTTTTGCTGAGGAAGACTGGCCCTGGGCTAACATCCGTGCCCGTCTTCCTCCACTTTATATGGGACGCCGCTTCGGCATGGCTGACAGGCAGTGCATCTGCGGGCGCCCGGGATCCGAACTCGCGAACCCTGGGCTGCCAAGCGCGGACTAAACCGCTGCGCCACCGGGCGGCCCCACTGTCATTCTATTCTTTCAAGTCATTGATAAAAGTCATTACCAAATCACAGTGCTCTATCGTCAAGTACTGTTTTCAATGAATTCTGGTGAAGACAGTTGCAATGTCCAGCTGTTGGTCATTGGCACATATCACTGAGCATCAAGAGACATGTCAGAACTTTTGATTTAATGCTCAGACTTCAGGACATTATGTGAATAAGCCCTGCTGAATCTTTAGATGACAACTAGTTGTCTGTTAATAGAGTGAACTCTAACAGGAAACAGCCCTGGCGGGTTGTTATGTGCACATACCCATCGAATGACTGATAATCTCTGCTTGTGGCCTGTGATGGAGTTTTACAGAAGGGAGAATGAAAGACTTTGCTAGTGAGCACTATGGTGTCTGTACCTGTGTGTGCTTGGCACACACATTTGAGACCATCTGTTCCAAATAGGCCAGCCTACAGTTCTGCTGGCAAGTGTTGGTTTTTTTCTATGAAAGTGCTTGTGGGTCATGAATAGAGAATGAGCACAGAATCTCAATGTGCTCATTGAGAAGGCTCTTTGGAGAAAAAAAAGGAGTTTTGATAACACCCAAGAAGTAATGCAAATTTAGCTGGAAAATTGGTGACTATACTTTCTATTAAAAATTTCACCACAGTGTAAATTGTATGAGAAAGTGTATTAAAAACTTTCATTCACCAAAAGACTCCATTAAGAGATTGAAAAAGCAAGCTGTCTTCATTTGGGTTTCTCCAAATGCAGACCATGAGATTAGGATTGGGTGAAAATAGCTTATTTGATCTCAGGCAAAAGCATGATGAGGGAGTAGGGAAGTGAGACAGAGAATGGAGGAAACCCAATAAAGTTAATGAGGCAACTGTGACTCAGTTCTCCTGGAAACCTCTGAGAGACTGTCTTGGACATGCCTCAGAATTATCTTGTTGAGGACAGAGAAAGCTAGGTTGCTTACCTACCATCTCCTGCCCCAATTTAGGGGGAGAATTTCTCCTAAGGACATTAACTCCCTGGTCCTTCTAGCCTACTCTGAGCATGGGTTGAGCATGTTTCTGGGCCAGAAGCTTCCAGGTAAGGAGACATAGAAGCTCCTAGTAAAAAGTCATTGACATGAATGGGAAGCATGCACCAAGCTAGAGGTGATCGCTAGGCATATTGGTAGAGGACTGACAGCATGTAGTACAGAAGGTGTTTGATACATGTACCCAGTAAAGGTATCCTATCTGGAATATGTAAAGAACTCCTACAAATCAATAAGAAAAAGGCAAATGGTATCAACAGACAGATGGACAAAAGCTAAAATAGGTTTTTCACAAAGAAGGATATCCAAATGGCTAATAAACGTGAGAAAATGTCCTCAACCTCACTAGTTTTTAGGGAAAAGGAAAATAAAACCACAGTAATATAGCATTATCCACACACCAGAATGGATAAAATTTAAAAAGCTGATGATACCAAGTGTTAGTGAAAATTTGAAGCAGTTGAACCTTCATACACTCCCGATGAGAGTGTCAATTGTTCCGGCCACTTTGGAAAACTGTTTGGTGGTAGCTACTAAACTTAAACATACTCCCACTCTATAACCCAGCAATTCTACCTCCCAGGTGTTTACCGAAATTCTGTCTCCCAGGTATATTACAGAAATGCTTATAGACGTGAATCAAAGACGGACAGAATGTTCACAGCAGCATTATTTGTAATAGCCTCAAGCTGGAAATGACTCGCATGTCCATCAACAATAGAATGGATAACTTAATTGTGGAATATTTTACAGGAACAAGATGGAACTAAGTATTGTTACATATAATGGAAAGAATCTCACTGATCTAGTTTAAGGAAAAAAAAGACAGATACAAAAGAGATTCACGGTGTGATTCTGCTGATATGAAGTTTTAAGCAGGCAATACTAATCTATGGTGACAACAGTCAGGACAGCAATGGAGGGGAAGTGACTGAGAGAGGGCATGAGTGGGGCTGTGGGGATGCTGGAATGTACCATTTCTTCATATTGGTGCTGGATATGTGTTAAATTTATGGAAGTTCCCTGAGCCATATACTTATGATTTCTTCACATTTCTTTTGTATGTTAATATTTACTTAGAACATAAGATATAAGATGAAAAATACATTTGAGGAACTCTCCCTTGATAGTAAAATAGTGAGTTTTAAAAACTTTTTGGCCATGGAAAAGTATTTTACTCTTTCTCAGCAAACTTACATGCCTTCATCCAGAAAAACCAAAGAAATAAACACATGTATAATGAAAGTCTGATTAAATTTATTTCATATTGTGATCAGCAATAGCCTTTTAAATGATTTGGCTTTTCTTTTTATTTTAATAACTGATTTCTTTAAAATCTAATAACTCAGACAGGCACTTAATTTGATTCAGCCAAGAAAATGAATATGGCCTTCTGATTGAATTTCTCTCTCTCTCTCTCTGTCTTTCTCTATTTTCCTTCCTTCCTTCCTCCCTTTATTCCTTTTCTTTTTTCTTTAATATATGCTTTTGGGTGACTTCTGATTTCTTAATTGAATAGGTAAGACTTTATTTTATTGATGTATTTTGCAATGCACCTGTTGAAGGAGAAATTTTATGAAAATAACATTGGCTAGACTGTGGTTCTAAAGAGATCATGATCCTATATTCCTGGATGGATCAATGATCTTGATGGGTCCTAGGCCATAGGTAGCATTTGTAGGTTCCAGTAACTCCCTTGAAGATACTGAACGTTGGCCTTGAGACAGATGAGGGGAAAGGATATATATGCCTCAGGGTAAATCCAAGGTGACCATATCTCATTGAGGGGTTCAATAATATAGATCTTCTGTGAAGAAGACTTCATTTTATATAATTAACCATAGCATTTTCCCATAGGAATACTTCCTCCCCTTTTTGAGCATGAGGTTTTGAGTAGCTTTCAAGGGGCTAACATTATTAATATAGCAGAGTTCGTATAATGTGTACAATCTATAGAGATGCAAATTCAGTGTACTTAGGAGCAGACACTGATCCAATATGGGCACTTCTCCATTTAGAACTGTGTTGCCTCTAAAATGAAATGTGCATTGTTATCCATTTGATCTTGAGAAATCTCAGTGTATTTTTATACTGCTTATTAAACATAATCTGCTTTGTGTCCCTCCAAACCATTAAGCCCCTTTATTACTTCTTTTCTTGAGTTCTTTCTTTTGTTTACATTAATTATATGTAGCAGGGTACTATCATTCATTCATCAGTTGCTCATTCATTTATTCATTCACTTATTCAGAGCTTATCAAATATTTATTGAGAGCTTACTCTGTGCTAGTCACAGTACAGCCTTCTAGAGATGGAATTGTCATTAGGTCTTGGTTTTGGGCCTCCAAGCTCCCCATCTGTTAAGGGAGGCCAACAGATAAATGCATATTTGAAATGCAGTGAGCTAAGTACTATAATGCAGGACTCCACCAAATATGGTGGTGAGAGAAAGAGTTCTTCAGTTCAGCTCCCCAGTCCAGGGAGGTTGGGTGGGAGGGAATGATTAGGAAGAATCTGTCTATCTGTCTATCTAACTATCATCTATCTATCTTTTGCAGAGGTTAAATACTTGGGTTGGGTCTGGTAAAAGAGGAGTTCACCTGCTAGAATAGGTGAGCAAAGGCTGGGGCATAACATAGAATGTTATAGGAATTATTTAATGTAGAGGGGCTATAGGTGACTCCAAGTAGTTTGTTATGAACAGATCACAATTAATGGGGAAGCGAGTAAAGACTAATAACAACAACTAATATGCTTTAAGCACTGACTAACTCTCAGAAACTGTTCTTAATATTTTATATATAACAACCCTTTTCATCTTCCCAACACCCTATGTGGTAGTAACTCTTATTACCTTTTCATAGATGAGGAAACTGAGGCCAGAGGGGTTAAGTAATCTGTCCAGTTACCAGTCAGTGTATGGTAATTGGTGAAGCCAGGATTTGAACTCTTAACTCCTATGCCACATTGCCTCCTAAATAAGAAATAAGAGGTTGGAGAAAGAGAGCTTAGAGGCACCATGCAAATGAATTTGGAATCAGTTCCATATATTATGGAGACCCTCTGAGGAGTTTTAAGGAGGGCAGTGGCATGATAAAAAGTCTATGTTAGAAAATTCACTAACATCCATGGGGAGGGTAAATATTAGGAAGGCAATTTCAGAGGTAGGGAGATCAGCTATTTATTTGTCTGTTCCATATTTTATTCCAAAGTTAATTTAAGGAAACTTACAAAGATTTAAATAAGACACAGTAAAAAAACTAAGTTACAAGTAGGAAAGAAAGATAGAGAGAAAAAAAGGGTAAGGATGTGCAGTGGTGCCAGGATTAAGGCAATGCATTAGCAAACATGTGGTGCTGTGCTGTCTACTTGCTAGGGGTGAACCACAAGCTTAGTTCTAAGCCACCAACATGAAGGTGGAAAAATAATCAATGCACAGTCTCTATAAAATGTATGGGGCAAATGGTGAGGGGAAAAGGAGAGGTATAGAAGGAAGGAAGGATGTGTGATACACATCTTTCTGATGATTTGGGTTAATAGAGCAGTGGACATTAAAATGTCAGACTATAAGCCAATGTTTCATAAATTTCATAAATATTATTACTGTTAGCCCATATTTTGATAGATATTGGGTAGCAGAGAGTTCCAAATTATGTTTCTGAATATGTTCATTTTGTGCAGCCATTGAGGGAGCCAGTTGAGTGAAGAGTCATATGCTTTAACTATTAACTGAGCTAGGCCCGCAATTGACATTGTCTTGTAAAGATGGTGATGAAGGAGAGGGTTGCATGTCTGAACAAAGCTAGGCTTTATGCTTTACCCTGTTCCATTGCTCACCCATGCACACATATTCTGCTTGGAGGAGGACAAGGGTTAAGAGTAGAGACCCAAAGGCAGGATCAATATTATCATAAGAGAAAACTTGCCATCTGTGCTAACGTAGAGTCAATATGTGCAGACCAGGACCAAGAGTTCTACTCCATATAGCATGACCACATAAATTTTAGTCTGGAAAAATTATTAAAGCAGGTGCAACCGACTATCCACCACAGTCATAACTCACTAAAACATCCAGAAGGCTGAGTTTGAGCAGGACAACCTCCTGGTGTGTCTTCCAAGATTAATTATTTGTGAAATGTAAACCAAAGTGACTGAATTAAGTAATATGCTATATGGGATTATTTGATTTAAACCAATGAATAGTTCCTCTGAAGCTCTTCATGGTCGCACTATTTAAACAGTAGGATCAGGTTCTTCTTAAAGCTCACCTGGCTCATAATTAGAAAAAAAATAAAATAAAGCCATAAATCCATCTACTTTAATTAAGTGATTAAGTGATTATTAAGTAACAAGTTAAAAAGAGCATGATATACGAAATTTAAAAAGAAACATTTTGATTTATGGGAAAGTGTTAATGGAGTTAATTCCTCAGAACCCTGATTCTCTGGGTAGCTGAATCATGGGAACTTGAACATCAGAAACTAGGGCGTCTACACTGAGAGTAAGTAGCTTTTAATCCATAACCACTCCCTGCCTCTAGACTCAAAGGACAAGGACCGGGAAACAGCAAAATTCACAGATAATCTAGCATTTATCCTTTTAGACTTCTCTACAAGTGATACAGAGTATAATATAATTTAAAGTGGAATGACCAAGCTCTTACCTCCTTACCTGCCCTTCCACCCTCTTCCTTGTTTTGGAGTAAATTCACCTGAGTAATCCTGGTTTACTGTTTTATCAAGCAAGAAACCAGCATATGGTTTGGGAAGTGTATGCAAAAGATAAGAAAGGGTGTAATTCTGGAGGAATTTTTTTAAATGTCACATTTTACTGGACTCAGATAGTTAATTGGGAGACTTATCAAATCCTTAAGAAACAGATCATTCCAATGTTATTAAAACTGATCCAGGGTTAGAGTATTTTGGTTAGTTTCCTAAGGCACTGTGTTCATTTTCATGAGGTAACAAGCCACTGATAGCCAAATATGGCAAAAAGAGTGAAGAAACCATAGATTAATCTTCCACAGGAATAAAGATGTGAAATATACTAAACTCCTAGCAAAGTAAGTATAGTAGCTTATTAGAACAACAGTTAACAATATCCAAGTCAGTTTTTCAAAAAAATGCAGTGATAGTTTAACATAAAATACCTATGAATAAAATTTCACATTAGCACATTATCAGCCTAGAGAAGAAAATATAAATAGATGCTGAAAATTAATTTAATAAATTCAAGCTTCATATGTGATAAAATATTAGTAAACAATGTTAAAAAACTCTCAGTGTGGTAAAGAATTTGTATTGTAAATCTATAGCAAGCATCATACTAAATGGTCAAACCATAGCAATATTAATCTAATATTTAAAAACATGACGTGGATGCCTACTCTCACTGCTGTTTATTCCATGGTGTCATTGAAGTTTTAGGCAATAAAATAGACTTTTTAAAAGAGTATTGGAAAGGAAATCACAAAGTTACCATTGTTTTCGAGTGTTAGATTATTTACCTAGAATCAACTGAAAACACTATTAGGTATAATAATAAAGTTTGGTAAAGTTACCAGATAAAGGGGAAAAAAATCTCCAAATAAATATTTAAATGGAGATCTTATAAAATACTAAGACATAAATAATAAAATATCAGGCAATGATTAAGCTATGTGGAGAATTAAAATAGGATTATGTGATGGGGAGTCACTGGGAGACTAAAGATGGAATGTTTGGGAGGTGCTTTATTAGGAGGTGATGTTTAAACTGATATTTGAATGAGAGAAAGGATCTAGTGAAGAAAAGGACTTCTCACCTATAGAACTGTGAGCTATAAATTTGTATTGATTTAAATTGCTAAGGTTGTGGTAATTTGTTACTAGTAATAGATAAGAAATACATAACGGGTGTCAGAAAAAATAGCCTTCAATTGAGAAGCCTGCAGGAGACGTGGGCTCATTAAGGGTCAGCCAGATTTCTGTTATAAAAGGCGATGAGAGGAACTTCAGATAAAAGATCAAAGTTACAGAGGAAAAGACCAGGGGTACAGTACGGGGGTGCTGGAGGCCAAGGAATTATGGGATCCTGGGTCAGATAAATGAATGACCTGGGAGGCTTGAAAATCGAGTACTGCCTGAGGTTAATGAGAGGGTGAGGCATAATGGGATGAATCCTGAACACGAGGAAAGTGGGCAACCAGCTGGAAGGTATCATTGCGTCATTATTGGCTTTTGCAGTTCCTGGTGGTGTGGCAGCAAAGAGGTGAGTAAAGTTCTCTTGGAGAACTGTTCTTTTAGTGATTGGAGCTATGAGGTAGTGTCTTAGTCTTTCTGGAGAGGTGGTGTGGAGGCCTGGGAGAAAAGTCATCTCCTGGGAAACAGGAGGCTAAGAATTCCCTGTTCTTTGTAGGGAGTGGAGAGTGGAGAGACACAATATACTGAAAAACTTAGCAGACGTTAAACATAATGATAATGTAATTGGCCTTAGTTTATAAAGCAGAGACAGTAAATATCCCAGGTGTTAACCTACGTCTCTGTTTCCAATCTTGTAACTCTGCAGTCTACTGCTTAAAATCCTTGACCACGGCTAACATCATATTTAATGGTGAAATACTTTCCCACTAAGATCAAGAACAAATTAAGGATGTTCACTCTCACCAGTTCTATTCAACACTGTGCTGGAGGTTCTATCCGGGAATTTAAACAAGAAAATGAAATCAAAGGCATCCAGATTGAAGAGGAAGAAGTAAAAATGTTTCTATTTGTATATAAAAAATCCTAAGGAACCCACACACTCTAAAACACTATAAGAGCTAATAAAGGAGTTCAGCAAGTTTGCAGTATACGAGATCAACACAAAAGTCAGTTGCATTTCTATATACACTGAACAATCTGAAGATAGTATTTAAAAGTTGCAAATTGTTTGAATAAAATACTTAGGAATAAATTTAACAAAAGAAGTGCAAGACTTGTGCACTGAAAACTACAAAACGTTGAAAGAAATTAAATAAGACAAATGGAGAGACATCCTGTGTTCATAGATTGGAAGACTTAATAATATTTATTTTTCCAATATCATCTTAGTAAATTAAGATGACAATGGTCACCAAATTGATCTACACATTCAGTGAAATCTCTATCAAAAATCCAACTGCCTCTTTTGCAAAAATGGACAAGCTGATCCTAAAATTCATATGGAAATGCAAGGGACCCAGAATAGACAGAATAATCTTGCAAAAGAAGAACAAAGTTAGAGACATACTTCTTAATTTCAAAACTTACTACAAAGCTACAGTAGTCAAGACAGTGTGGTTCTGGCATAAGACTAGACATTTAGATCAATGGACTAGGATTGAGAGTTCAGAAATAAACCCATACATCTATGGTCAATTGATTTTTGACAACTGTGTCAAGTCAATTAAGTGGGGGAAAGAATAGTCTTTATAGCAAATATTACTGAGACAACTAGGTATTCACATATGAAAAAAGAATTTTGGACTGCTTCACCATACACAAAAATTAACTCAAAATGGATAAAAATAAGATAAAAAGCTCTTAGATGAAAATATAGGCTTAAATCTTGTGACCTTGGATTAGGCAATGGTTTCTTAGATATGATACCTAAAGCACAAGCCACTAAAGAAAAAATAGATAAGGGGCTGGCCCGGTGGCGTAGTGGGTAAGTTAGCACACTCCACTTCTGTGGCCTGGGGTTCACGGTTCTGATCCCAGGCGTGGACCTACGTACCACTTACCAAGCCATGCTGTGGCAGTGTCCTACATACAAAATAGAGGAAGATTAGTACAGGTGTTAGCTCAGGGACAATCTTTGTCAAGCAAAAAGAGGAAGATTGGCAATAGATGTTAGCTCAGGGCCAATCTTCCTCACCAAAAAAAAAAAAAAGAAACACTGGACTTGATCAAAATTAAAAACTTTTATGCATCAAAGGATACTATTAAGAAAGTGAAAAGACAATACACAGAATGGGAGAAAACATGGGCAAAGGATTTGAATGGACATTTCTACAAAGAAGATATAAAATGCTCAATAAGCACATGAAAAGATGCTAAACATCATTAGTCATACGGGAAATGCAAATCAAAACCACAATGCGATACCACTTCACACTCACTGGAATGACTATAACAATAAAAATAATACAAAAAACAGGTAATAACTAGTGTTGGAGAGGATGTGGAGAAATCGGAAGCCTCATACATTGCTGGTGGGAATGTAACATGGTGCAGCTGTAGTGGAAAACAGTTTGACGGTTCCTCAAAAAGTTAAACATAGAGTTACCATCTGACCTAGCAATTCTACTCCTAGGTATATGCCCAAGACAATTAAAAGCATATGTTAAAACAAAAACTTGTACAAGAATGGTCACAGCACCATTATTCATGATAGCAAAAAAATGGAAATAACCCAACTGATCGATGGATAAACTGATGAATGGATAAACAAATTGTGGTATTTCCATACATTAGAATATTATTCAGCTATAAAAAGGAATGGAGTATTAGTACATGCTATGACATGGATGAACCTTGAACATGTTAGGCTAAATGGAAAAAGCCAGACACTAAAATCACGTTACATGATTCCATTTATTTGAAATGTCCAGAATAGGTAAATACATAAAAACAAAAAGTAGGTTAGTGGTAGGCAGGGAAGGGATTAGAGGGAGGGAGGAATAGGGAGTGACTGCTAATGGGTATGGGGTTTCTTTTTAGGGTGATCAAAATGTTCTGGAATTATATAGTGATGATGGTTGTACAACCTTGTGAATTAAAAATACCACTGGGGCTGGCCCAGTGGCATAGTGGTTAAGTTCATGTGCTCTGCTTTGGCGGCCCGGGGTTCACAGGTTCTGATCCCGGGCGCGGACCTACACACCGCTTATCAAGCCATGCTGTGGTGGTGTCCCATATAAAGTAGAGGAAGATGGGCACGGATGTTAGCCCAGGGCCAATCTTCCTCAGCAAAAAAAAAAAAAAAAAGGATTGGCAACAGATGTTGTCTAAGGGCTAATCTTCCTCTAAAAAAAATAAATAAATAAAAATACCACTGAATTGTACACTCTAAAATGGTGGATTTTATGGTATATGAATTACATCTCAAAAAAAATAAATCCTTGGTGAAACCCAGGCTCGTTATCATGGTGTGCTGAAGATTATAGTTTTGATGACTTGAATCCATTTTAACTCTCTTATAGCAAGCTTTAATGCATGCTAGAATCTGGAGAGGTTTCCACTAAGCAGGTGGCCTCAGGAGCACTTTTGAAAGCCAGAAATGACACAAAGGCATCACTCCTGATTGTTCTATCATGAACATATTTGGATTTTTAAATTTATTATGTATTTTGGTGGCAGAGGCAGCAGAGTTCCCAGAGTCTGGTCCTCAGTTTCTTAGGTGTTGAGAGCTAGGACTGAAACATCCATTCTGAGGACATCAATCGTAGCTGAAGGCACGTGGCCCTGGAGCCAGCAACTGCAGCAGTAGCTTCTAGATTCCCCAATTTATGATCATGGCAGAGATGGCGGCTTCACTGGAGGGTCATTTTGGAGGGGTTGTAGGGATCACTCCTTAAACATTAGCCTAGAAGCTGCTTACACAACCCTTCCGATGATCTTCTAAGCCCCTGTTTTCTCTAAACTAAATGTCTTTTTGTTTAATCCAGCTAGACTGATCTCTGCGCCTTCAACTAAAGCCTGATGGATGAACATGGTGTATGAGGCTCCTGCCAACTTGCTCCTCCTGTCCTTCCTGGCCCCACATGCTGTGTTCCAGCTACATCAGACTAGTGTTATTTCCCCCACACACTCTGCTTTTTCATGCCTCTGTGCCTTTGTACCTGCTGTTACTTCTGCCTGGATCATTTCATTCTCATTTCTCTGCCTAGCCATTTTTTAAGCCTCAATTTAGAATCATCTCTTGGAATTCTCTTGGAACACCTCCCCTCCCCTCCAAGTCTGGGCGAGTGCTCTTCCTCTGTACACGCTGTCAACATAACACCGTATTATATCGCGACAGTTTACTTATATGTTGAAACTGTGAGTACCTTGAGGGCAGAACCTCTTCCCACTCTTCTTTGTTACCCTCTTACTTACTTAGCAGAGCCTGGAACATCATAGCACCCATCAATGCTTACTTTTCAGAGTTGAATTTACGCCTTTGAACGTTCCTACTACTTTTTTGTGTAACATTATGTAAGGACTAAAGACCAGCTTGAGAAAGTAAATTAAAATACCAGAATATATATAAGGGGAAAGATAATAAATTGGGGCTCTATTTGTCGGTCTATGATGGAGTACAATTCTTTCTTTCTTTCTTTTTTTTTTTTTTGCAGGGAAGGATTCACTCTGAGCTAACATATGTTGCCATTCTTCCACTTTTTTTTTCCACCCCAAAGCCCCAGTACATAATTGTATATCCTAGTTGTAAGTCCTTCTAGTTCTTTTATGTGAGCTGCTGCCACAGCATGGCAACTGACAAACGGGTGGTGTGGTTCTGAGACTGGGAAGTGAACCTGGGCTGCTGAAGTGGTGACAGCGCCGAACTTTAACCACTAGGCCATCAGGGCTGGCTCTACAATTATTTCTTAATTTAAGTTACCTCTCCAGGGTGATTTAAGAGCTCATTACACTGAGAAATATTTTCCACAGAACTGTGAATATGGTGAAATTAGGGCATACTTTAGTCTACTTATACAAATGGTAGTGCCTAATACATTAAGGATACCTAAGTTAAAAAATTTGTGTGATTTGATAATTGGATGGTAAACACATTCCAAATTACCATTAATTATTTTCTGTTTATTGTCAACTACTATTTTAAACCCACAAATATACATTGTATATTTTTATGAATATAAATATATGTATGAATACCTGTATTTTAGGCACAGTATTTTAAGTGTTACAGATTTGCAGTCTTAAGTCTGGTCCTTACCTGGTGTCACAGTGATGGAAACTTTAAGTTAGGCAGAGGAGAGAAAGTAGGAGAAAGAAATTTTTGGCTTGTAATATTTCAGAGGGTGGCCTTAGTCTGTGAGTGGCTGGACATTCAGAGTCTTTCATCTGTATACAGGTATCACATTCTGGATTTGTCAGAAAAATTAAACAGATAAAGTTTGAGTTAGGGAAAAAAAGGCAGATGGTCAAGTTAGGAAAGCTGACTACTCAAAATACAGAAGTTAGGAAGATATGCATAAACACCATACTATTTATGAACTTACACTCATTTCTTTGGAAACTTATGTGAATTTTTAGGGAAATGTGGGAAGACAGGCACAGTCTTGATGCTCTCATCCTTTATGGTGCACCTACCAAATTCAGTGTCAAATGGATTCTAATAATTCCCTAGTGTGCAATTTCAGTATAGTCTTATACATACATAGGATTCATTTTCTGTGCTTTTCAATACTATATAATACTAAGTGATTATTACCACTTTGAGGTGTATGAGATACATGCTATGTTTCTCTCTCTGTTTGTAAAAATAGCTTTTATTATCTTTTCTTATTAAAAAAGCTATGCATATTAATTACTAGAAAATCAAAAAAAAGGAGACAAGCAAGAAGATAACCCGTAATTCTACCTACCAGAAAAAAACACTCAAAGCTTCACTGTCTATGCTTCCAGACACTTTTCTAAGTATATAATTTTTTCCTTATAAAATTAGGTGATACAAAACATTTTATTCTCTTAGAATACATGAGGAACAACTATCCATGTTAACATTATTTTGGGCAATTTCATGGTGTTCCTTTAAGTGGATTACCAGGATCTATTTAAATAATCCCCTATTGCTTGACATTTAAAATTTTCCAACCTTTTAAAAGTACAAGCAGCACTATATGAATAGAATTATAATTAAATCCTTCCACACAATCTTTATTATATTCTAAGGATAAACTCATCAAACTGAAATTACTGGGTCAGAGGGCATGATTATTTTAAAAGCTTTTGGTATATATTAACCAAATTACCCTTCCCAAATATTCTGTCATTTACACTCATTATAAAAGGGTGTTATTTCTCTGTATTTTAACTCACATTCATTAAAAACGTTGAAAAATATCTTCACATATTTGATAAACAAAAATGTTGCTTATCTCTTTGTGAGTCTTTAAAGATATCATCCTTTTGTTATATACTGCAGCATATTTCCTGTTCGTAATTTGTCTTAAATTTGTGAGCTTTTAAAAAATAGACTGTCAGATATGTTTGGTTTTTTCCTTCACGGCTTCTGTTCTTGATCTCATGCCTGGAAAATGTATACAAATATTCTGCAGCCCAAGTTTGTATAGCAATTTACCTATATTTTCTTCTATTACTTTTATAGTTTCTTTTTTTTTTTTTTACAACTAAATCTTTAGTCTATTAATCATTTTGGGGGGGGAAGTAAGAGGTAAATATGTAACTATTTTTATTCTTCAAATGTTTATCCAATGGTCTCAACACAATTATTGAACAAAGTGTTCTGTCTCCACTTCTTTGCACAGTCTAAAGTTTAAAAAGTAATTCAGTTATTTAAAATTTTGCATTGTGTTCTATAAAAACATGCTGATATAAATATTTAAGAATCTTTCTGTGACTGCAGTAAAAATACAAGTGCTGTATCAGATCAAGTCTCTTAATGCCTTTTATAAAGGAATCCTGGATTCCTTTACAAAGTGATGGTGTGGGGCAAGATCATCATTTGACTGCGAGTGAGGGTCCTCTTAGTCATGTTGTCACCCTTGCTTCAAACCCAGGATTTCTTGGAAAATTCCAAGGCAAGATCTACTGCATTGAATGGCATTAGAAAAACATTTCCTAGTTGCTCCCTAATTGCAAAAGAATATTGAAAATATTCTACATCTAAAAATTTTAGATGGCATATCTGTCTATTTAGGAACCACTTCAAAAATAGAACATTAACTGCTTTTGCACTTCCTAAAAAAAATTTAATACGATTAAAAAACTGGAAAAGCCTCCTAAGTCACTGATTATTTTAAAAGCTGGTGGAACACAGGGCTGACTTCACTCAATAACTGATTAGATTGTCTCTTGTTTTACTTTTGCAATATTATGATTTATAAGAAATATATATTTAGTCATTTAGATGACGAAAATATACTTCTCATATATATTTGATCTTCATCTAGTGGTCCTAGCTCACAGCTCCCAAAAGTCTTCAAATTTCCTAAGTGTTGAGCATGATAAAGGTGTCTTTTGTTATGTTAATGAGATGACTTTTGAACTACACCTACGGCTGGGGATCGGTTGCCAGTGGAGCCAACCCTGTGATTGGAGGGCTAGAACTTTCAGTGCCACCCCCTGATCTCCAGGGAGGGGAGAGGGGCTGGAAGTCGGATCAGTCACCAATGGCCAGTGACTTAATCAATCATGAGGTAATGAAATCTCCATAAAAACCCAAAAGGACAGGGTTTGGAGTGCTTCCAGGTTGGTGAACACGTGAGGTGCTGAAAGAGCAGCAAGCCCAGAGAGGGCACGGAAGCTCCGCTCCCTTTCCATGTGCCTTGCCCTATGCATCTCTTCCATCTGGTTGTTTCTGAGTTATATCCTTTTGTAATAAACCGGTAATCTAGTAAGTAAAATGTTTCTTTGAGTTCTGTGAGCCAGTCTAGCAAGTTGAATCTAAAGAGGGGGTCATGGGAACCTCTGATGTATAGCCTGTCGGTCAGAAGTATAGGTAACAACCTGGGCTTGCAACTGGCGTCTGAAGTGGTGGGGTGGGGGTGGTGCAGTCTTGTAGGACTCAACCCTTAACCTGTGGAATCTGATGCTATCCCTGGGTAGTGTCAGAATTAAGTTGAATTCTCAGACACCCTGGTGGTGTCTGGAGAACTGCTTGTTGGTGTGGGGAAACCGCTCCCCACCGCTACCCCTTCCCCCTCCCCAGCCCACATTGGAATTAGTATCAGGAACCTAGCTTAACCTTTATGCATACAAAAGAACAAAAATGTTAAATTATCTATTTTTCAAGGGTAATTGAAGCAATCATTGAATTAAGCTTAATTTAGTGGTGTTAGAATACTTTGGAACGGGATAGAGATTTAGTCGAATGTCTGATGGTTCTAAGCATTTTGAGGTCTACTGGTCATTTCTAGGAATTTTATTTTTCAAATAGCAAAGATGCTAAGAATATAGGTACATGTGCTACAAAGGAATGAATGAACCAAAGGGAATATGAAAAGGAAATATGAGGTGTGACACAAAAAATAGGATGGACAACACTTGCTTTTGGATGGTTAGAGCAGTCCTTCTCAAACTTTCTTGTTGATGTGAGTCATCTGGGATCTTGATAAGATACATATTCTGATTCACAATCTAGGGTAGGCCTGAGAGTCCACATTTCTAAGCTTCAGGTGATGCTAAGGCTACCGGTCCATGGAACACACTTTGAACAGCAACAATTTAGAGAGTTTGAGTTCTTTTCAACCGTATATAATTCTAGGCTTAACTCACAGTAAGATTTCTCGTTTACTTGGTAAAGAGAGAACTTGAGCTTAATATTCCCAAGTATATTTCTCTTTCAATGTGTGAATCATCCATACTAACATCCAGAATCTTGACCCTGAAAGAAATTACCGCCTGAAGGTACTAAGGAACGTGATGGCATGTTCTCAGATTTCTCCAGGGAGAAGTAGTAGAACTACAACATAGGCAAAACAACTTCAGAAGTGCTGAGCAATGAAAATGCTATTATAGTGCATGCGAGAGAGACTTGTGCAGTCTTACACTGAGTAGAAAAGACCAGTCACCATGGAGTGTCTCTGGGGTAAGTGTCCAAACTACACAAGAGCTGCTTCTGACTTGCCAGGAGTTTCTGATTTGCCTGACTACCCTTTGGTCTGTTCTCTAATCTGTGGTAATCATTATGAGTGCAAGAGGCGGTGTAGATGTGAATGTGTGTGTGTATAAATTGGCAGGTAATTTAACGTTTTTCAAATAAGTGTTTTAAGGGAAATGTAACCAACTAAAGAAAATTCCATCTTTGGAGGTTTCCACTTGCAAGGAGGTTAATGGAAGATGTTCAAGTTCTAGTCCCAGAATTTAACTAACTATATGGTCTTGGACAAATCACGTTACAACCTGGGCTTCAGGTCCTCATTTGTTAAATGAGCGAGTTGGGTAAGATGACCTCTAGTGTCTTCCGTCAATAATTTTATCAAAAGAGCTTGGTATAAAACCTAAACTTTAGCTTTGAGCTTTTTGTTTTCATAAGGAATTAATATATTTCACATGTTATGACCAGAAGGTCAGCTTTCTAAATAAAAAAATAGTTTTCTTGATTTCTGATTCTGAAAATTGTTCTCAATAGGAACAACCTCCTTTTTTTGGGAATTGTCAATATAATTTCCACTCCTATATAGCTGATTTGTTTTTTATTCTCTGGCTGCTTTCATGATTTTCTCTTTGATTTGGTATGCTGAACTTTCATCATAATATATCTAAATATAGAATTTATTTTTCTTTATCCTGATGATAACTCATGCTTCTAGTGTATGATGATTCATATTTTCCATAAGTTTTAGCACATTCTCGTCCATTATATATTCAAGTATTATTTCTCTCCTCTCCTCTCTATTCCCTTCTCGTAGAATTCTTATTGAATGTATATTAGATCTTCTTGTTATGTCCTCAGTCTCTTAACTGATTTCACGTTTTCTGTCTGTGTCTTTCCCTGAGGCAGTCTATAAGATTGTCTGATTGTGTTTTCTGTTCATTAAATCTTTATTCAGCTGGTTCTAATCTGTTTTTAAACTCATCTATTGTTTTACTTTTTTTTTAATTTCTAAAATTTCTGTTTGGTTCTATTTTAAATCCACAAATGCTTTCTTCATCTTTCTTGTTCTTTCCTTATGGTGTCTACTTTTTCATGTACCTTTTTCATCATTTAAAAGACACTTTTACACTAACAAATTATCTGAAAAAGAAATAAAGAAAATGATCCTGTTTAAAAAAGTTTAATTCTTACACAATTTTTCTTTTCATCTTTTGCCTTTGCATGCACACTTAAGCCTTCTCTATTCTGAGATTTGAGAAGTACTTTTCTATATTCTGGCTTATTTTGAAAATGGCAATTTATTCTTTAAAATTTGGGTGTAAATTGTTAGGTAGGAATCTGTATTAGTTAGGATTCAATTTTGCTGCATATAACAGGAAACTCTCAAGTAACAGTGTCTTAAAAAAATAAAAGTCCACTCTTCTCTCACATAAAAGAAATTCAGTGGTTACCAGTATTGGCTCCAGGAAATCTTCAGGAACTTAGCTTTCTTTCAACTCACTACTCTGCCATGCAACTCTACTCATATTAATGGTTACAAAATGGCTGATAGAGCTCCAGTCATCACATCTGCTTTCCAACCAGCAGAATGGAGAAACAGAGAAGAAAGATAAATTCCCTCTGATTTGATGAAACATTCCCTCTGTCATAGAAATAAATTTTATTCAACTGTTGTACTATGTCATTTGTTTTAAAAGCATTCCTTTATACATTAACTTGAAATGCCACCTTTATCAAATACTAAATTCTTAGGTAACTTTATTTCTGGGATTTTTTTTCTGTTACATTCATCCATTTGCTTACTGATGTATCAGTACTACACAGCTTTCATTTTTAACTTTTAATTTCTGATAATACTGTATCTGGCTATCTATTCACCTCCCCCCCACCATAAAAAAAAAGAAATTCTTGGCCTTTTCCATCCACTTACTTTCTTGAACAAAATTTAGAATCATGGGTCAGTTTCCACACACACACACAGACACTCACTGAAAAATCTTGGAATTATAGGCAACTTTAAGACTTTGCATTTATTTGTCTTTTACATACCCCAGGTTTTGGAGTTCTTTTCTGTTCATATGGTCTAGTCCTTCACATTTCTTCTTCAGTTTATTTCTAATTATTTAATAATTTTGTTGCTATTTAAAATAGAATTACACTTTTAACAGTTTTGTGTGTGTGTGTGTGCAGAAACATAGAACAAATGTTTAGTAATTTTATTTTGTAAATAGCTCCCTTTCCCAACTCTCTAATTAGTGTAAGTTTTAAGTTGATTCTCTTGATTCTTTCAGATCCACAATCAAACCGCTTTCTAATATTTATACCTCTGGTTTGTTTTCATGTTTTATTACATTGGCTAGAACTCTCAGAACAATGTCAATTAATAGAGATTTGTCCAAACTCTTTGGTCTTATTTGTGACTTTAAATTAATTTGAAATTTAAGCCCAATATTGACTTTTGGTTTAATGCAAATATTCTTTACTGCAGTAGAAATTCACCCCAGATTGCTAAAAGTCTTTTTTTTTTTAGTGAAATTTTTGTTTTTTTCTCCTGCTCTTTATTTTCTGCATTTATAAAATGTATCACATATTTTCCTTCAACATGTTAATATGACATTAATATTAATAACTATGAGGAGTTGCTAATGGTATGGGACCTGGAGCCAGACTGCGTGGGTTCAAATCCCATCTTTACTATATAAAAGTTATGTAACTGGTGCTTCTCTTCTTGCTGTCTCAGTTACTTTGCTTGTAAAGTAAGGATTAGACTAATATCTACCTCAGGGTTGTTGTGAAGATTAGGTGTTAATGCATGTAATGGTCTTAGGACAGTGCCAGGCAAATGACAAATATGAGCTTCATCATCATTATTATTATTTTTGTAGAACCTTGGCTAACCTTATATTGTCATATTGTACTATTATTTTATTTATGATATTATCATGAATAAAAAGCATAGTTATAGAAAGGTTAAATAATATTCCCAAGGAGATATTATCATGAATAAAAAGCATAGTTATGGAAAGGTTAAATAATATTCCCAAGGAGATAAAGCTAGTAAGTGCTCTAACCAAGATTCAAATCTAGTTCATCTCCATCTTCCCTCCATACTCATAATGGAATTTAATGTTTATTTTGGGAGTATCTTTGTCAAATTTTATTGTTGTATTATATTGACTTTGTAAATGATTTAGGAAGTATTCCATCTCTTCCTCTGTTCTGGCAGTTTAAGTAGCGTAGAAACTACCACTTCTGAAATGTTGGATAAAATATTGCTAGTAGAACCATCTGGGCTCCATAATTTTTTTTGGAGGGAATTCTACAGAGTCTTTCCAAACTTGTCTCCGAGTCAGGTCAAAGAGTCTTGATCTGCACTAGGGGAACCAACATTTAGTGAATATGTATTGTGTGCAAGGCTTTGAGCTGTGGATTGTTGGGTAAAAGGACCTGAATAAGGCCTCTGAAGGAGATTACCAATTTATGAGGAGATAGGATTGGTTCAAAAAGGGCAGATAACCAATTTATGGCAGGAAATTACGTTAATGAAAGAAGGCTACCCTTCATCAGTTCCTGGCAAGGGTGATATTTGTGGGCTAGAGTGGTCCCATATGCCTCAGGGAGCAGGTGGGTGTGAAGTAGGCTTTTAAGAGTAGCTAAGATTAAGTAGTAAGAGAAGGAGATAGTTATACCTGATTGCTTTGAAAACAGGATTTCAGAGCTCATGTATTGAGAAATTTTCAAATGCTTTTATGTGTCCTTTTCCCCTTTCTTTTTACTCGTCGCAGAGAGCTACATAATGCAGAGCAAGGAGAATAGACTTTGAAGCAATCCAGTCTGATGTGAACTTAAGCAAATCCTCCAAAACTCTAAGCCTCAGGTTTCCTGTCTATAGAATGGGCATAAGGAACCCTTTCTCACGACATAGCATTGAGGAAAAAGAGAGGTAAAGGATGTGAAAGTTCTCAACAAAGATAGCTGCTCAGTTGTCCCATTTCTCTTTGTGTTACTATGAGCAACTGTTGTCAGTCAAAATGGCAGCATTAATCGCAGCAAATCAAAACCTTTTAAAATCCCTGCTCCTATCTGCCTATGCAGACTGATGTAGTAACACTCATTGGTCCACCTGCAAACCACATGGAACTACTCCTCATTTCCAGATCTACCATATTCATTCATGACATGTTCATTCACTAGCCTTTTACATAGGCTGTTCCCTCTGCTTGGAATAACCTTTCCCCCTTCTTTCCTTACTACTTGGAAAGCTCTTACTTTTCTTCTAAGGCTCAAGTCCAGTGTAATGTCTCCTATGAGGATCTCTCAGGCAAAATTAGTTGCATGTTTTTCTGGGGTACCATTTGAACAGACCTTTTCTCCTTGCACTGTGAGCTCTCCCAAAGCTGTGGCTACAGTTTATTTATCTTTGCATCTTTCTCTGGTGCCAGTCAACAGTGACTGGCTTATAGCAGATGCTCATACATGTTAGCTGCATATGCATGTATGAATGAATCCCCAAACCAGGGCTTGCAGACATCTGGTTCCCCTACATCTGCTGCAGGTCGAAAACAAAAATGAATCTCTGGAACAGCTCTTGTCAGCAAAGTTGTTATTTTGTACTCTTTCTTTGGAAGCTCCCACTTGGTGGTTGTATCTGGTGAATTCACATCAAAGCAGTTATCCCCCACTGAGTGACTTCAAGAGGATGGTTTATAGTCTCTAGAAACCACAAGGAGAAAGCTGGTGATGTGAGAAAATTCTACCCAGAAAGAATGTAGACACTACACTATTTAGTTACTCTAAAGAGACTTTCACAATGAAATTTAAATTTAAATCCGAGAGAAGCAGGTTCTTCAGGGAAAGTAGGAAGAATTTTACATTCTTATGGAGAAATGAGGAAGTGAACTTTTTCTTGACCTCCTATTGTAACTGGAAAAACATTTTATAAACCAAAAGATCTAAATTATTTGCTAGAGTTGAAAAAAAAAATGTCAATTAAAAATACCAAGTGTTTGATTGACGCTTTGATATCTGGAATGCTCTGAGATTTCATTCTTTTTTGTGTGTGGTTTAGGAAGTGACCAAGGCTTCTGTGACTGTATTGATTCAGTTGTTTAATTCAATAAGCATGTGTCAATCATATTCTGTGTGCTGAGTGCTGTGCTGGAAACAGTAGACATGTATTTGATAGGAAAGAGTTGAGATTTAAAAAGAACAAGATCTACTACTCCTTTTCTTAGAATTTCTAGTAACCATGGGCTTTCCGACACCTAGTCACTTTCCCGCCATGAGAAATTGCAAGGAGCTGAAGGATTACCAGACAAACATTGCAAATAGATTTGAGGGCCTGTAGGTTCCTAGAGAAACTCTTAGGGAAGTGGCGTACTCTTTCATTAAAGGCAGAATGAAATATTACTTCCTTCTGATTTGAAAATACCAGTCACAGAGGTGTTGAAAATCTCATTATGGAGTTGGTTTGAGTGTTTATTTGTTCTTTCTACTGTGGTCATGTGTGCAGAGAAGAATGTGGAAGAAAAGAGGGAATGGTTAAAAAAATTTTAAAGCTGATTCAGAGGCTGGAAAGATGAGCTAACTCTGTCCTTTTACTTTGCTTTGAACAGTGGATATGGTAAATAGGCCATGTGTGTCTGAACTGGAGTGTTGCTGATGGTGGTTCCAGTCAAGTTGACAGCTCATGGTCCCTGCTGTGTACCAGGTCCTTCAGGGGAGTCAAAGATGAGGAGGACACAATTCCTGCCCATGGATGGTCTGACATCTTGCAAAATGGATTAGACTGGGATACAAATGGGAGAATAAGCTACGTGCTGTAAGAGAGGTGCAAGTGCTGTTGGGTTAGTGAAGTGAGGGAGGTAATGTATACCAGTTGGAGGCAATCAGGAAAGATGCCATGGAAGTGGTGGCATTTGAAATGGACATTGATAAATTAGGTAACATTTTCAGTGACAGAAGAGGAGCTGTATCATTTCAGAAGTCCTGCTCTTTGAATTCACATCTCTACCGCCACCATAATTTTTTTTAATTTATTTATTTTTTTATTGATGTCTTAGTTTATAACACTGTGGAGTTTTAGTTGTACATTTTTGTTTGTCTGTCACCTTGTGGATGTAACCCTTCACCCCTTGTGCCCCCCCCACCCCCCTTCCCCTTGGTAACCACCAATCAGTTCTCTCTGTCCGTGTGTTCACTTATATTCCATATATGAGTGAGTTCATGCAGTGTCTGTCCTTCTCTCTCTGGCTTATTTCACTTAACATAATACCCTCTAGGTCCTTCCATGTTGTTGCAAATGGGACAATTGTGTCTTTTCTTATGGCTGAGTAGTATTCCATTGTACGTATATACCACATCTTCTTTAACCAATCTTCAGTTGAGGGACACTTGGGTTGCTTCCACTTCTTGGCTATAGTGAATAATGCTGCAATGAACATAGGGGTGCATACGCGTCTTGTGATGGTTGATTTCACGTCCATTGGGTAGATGCCCAAGAGTGGTATTGCTGGATCATACGGTATTTCTATTTTTAATTTTTTGAGGACTCTCCATACTGTTTTCCATAGAGGCTGCACCAGTTTGCATTCCCACCAGCAGTGAATGAGGGTCTCCGTTTCTCCACAACCTCTCCAGCATTTGTTGTTATTTGTCTTTGTGATTATAGCCATTCTAACCGGTGTAAGGTGATATCTCAGTGTAGTTTTGATTTGCATTTCCCTGATGATTAGTGATGTTGAACATCTTTTCATGTGTCTATTGGCCATCTGTATCTCTTCCTTGGAAAAATGTCTGTTCATATCCTCTGCCCATTTTTTGATCGGGTTGTTTGTTTTTTTGTTGCTCAGTTGTATGAGATCTTTGTATATTACTGAGATTAATCCCTTGTCAGACAAACGATTTGCAAATATTTTCTCCCAGCTGGTACCGCCACCATAATTTAAGCCCTTTTTGGAGAGCAGCTAGTAGTTAGTTTGACTGGATTGTGGTATATATTTAGGGGGTTGGGGGTTGGTTGGGCAAAGCAAGAAAGGTGCCTGGGGGATTTAAAGTTCCAGGCAGGAGGGTCTGTACTTTAATATTCAGTGGGGAAGTCTTTGAAGGTTTGGGCACAGCATTGTGATGACTGAACATGTGCTTCATTAATTGTGATATGGCAGCTTGGAGTAGTGTGAACTCATTTTTAATTGCAGGAGCAGATAACAATGGAGAGATTGTCACAGTTGTCCAGTAAGATGTAATGAAACCATAGAATGAGCAACGTCAAGGGACTCAGGTGAAGAGTTCTTAGACTTGACTCCAGGAGATGATCTGTAAAAGGAAAAATTGATAAATTGGACCTCATCAAAATTAAAAATTTTCATTCTGTGCAAGATCCTGTTAAGAGGATGAAAAGACAGACTATAGAATGGGAGAAAATATTTGCAAACCGTATGTCTGACAAAGCACCCATACCTAGAATATATGAAGAACTCTCAAAACTCAAGAGTAAAAAAACCCCCCAAAACACAAAAACAAGCCAATTTGAAAATGAGTAAAAGACATAAATAGACATTCACTGAAGAGGATATACTGATGGTAAATAAGCACATGAAAAAATGTTCAGCATCATTAGCCATCAGGGAAGTGCAAATCAAACCTACCATGAAATATCACTACACAACCATAAGACCATAAGAATATCTAAAGCAAAAAATAGTGACAACACCAAATGTTGTCAAGCATGTGGATCATTCATCCATTGCTGATGGGAATGTTAAATGGCACAGTTGCTCTGGAAAAGAATATGGTAGTTCTTATAAAACTATATGTGCAATTACTATCCTTCTAAAATTTCAGGAATATGATATTCAGATAAGAATGAGCAACAGAAAAATATTGAGGTCAAATCCCATACAGAGGTACTATAAGAAAAAAGGCAGTAGGAGGCAGAATAACATCCTTACCAACAATGAAAGCACGCTAGAAAGACATGCTCTGAAAATATGTCTGTAAGATTAATTTGCAAAACAAATTAAGAGACATTCAGAAAATTACACAGGGCATGAAAAAAATAACATAAATCAGAATTAGAAAAACTCAGAAATGAAATGACAGAATTCAAGAAATAATTTGAAATAAAATAAATAATTAAAAGTAAAATAATTTTAGAAATGAAGGCTAAACTAGAAGGAACAAGAAAATACATCAAATAAAGGAGAAAAGATGGAAAAGTTTTAAAATGTAAAAGGAAATGTGAAAAGAGATAAAACAAAGTTACAAACATTGAAGATAAGCAAAGAAGATCCAACACACACGAGAGTCTCTGAAGGTGATAACAGAGCAAAGAAACAAATACTAAATTATAATTGAGAAAATTTTGCCAAAATAAAAAAATTAAAAGTGTATATTGAAAAAATAAACTTTATACCTGGAAATATTGGCCCCGAATGGCCAGCATAAGATACATTCTGGTAAAAATTACTGACCTCTAAAGAAAGAGAAAAGAGTTGGGGCCAGCCCACTGGTGTAGCGGTTAAGTTCATGCGCTCCGCTTTGGCAGCCCAGGATTCGCCGGTTCGGATCCTGGGCACGGACCGATGCACCACTCATCAAGCCATGCTGAGGCAATGTCCCACATAGAGCAACTAGAAGGATGCACAACTATGACATACAACTATCTACTGGGGCTTTGGGGAGAAGAAAAAAAAGCAAAAAAGGAGGAAGATTGGCAACAGATGTCAGCTCATGGCCAATCTTCCTAAAAAAGAGAAAGAGAAAAATCCTTTGGCTGTCTAGACAGCATTAGTATATTACTTGTAAGAGAAAGAAAATTAGATTATCGTTAGACCTTTTGACAGTAAATATATGGAGTAAATATTAAAGATCCTTAGAGAAAGAAAATGTGAGCCAAGAATTTTATATCCAGAAAAGCTGACCTTTAAAAATATAAAAGACAAAGACAATTATTGGCATGCAAGAATTTGAGGAATATTGTTCCCATGACCCTTCCGAAGGAATCTACTAAAGAATTTGTTTCAGTGAGCCCTCTAAAATTCTACTAGAGAATGACTTTGAACAACCAAAATGACTAGAGAGACATCTACATAGGACTTGTGGTGAGCATTAAATAATTATTGTGAGGGCCAAAAAAGAACAATTACACTATGTAATGGCTGTATAATTTGACAGTATAGACTTAGTATAACGATAAAACAAAATGTGGAGGAAGGAAAGAGCATATGCCAAAACAAAACAAAACCCAAAATCCCAAAACCCAAACCAAACCAAAAAAATTAGACAACTGTTTTGGTAATCATGATTAATGGCAATAGTATTAGCGTTGCTCTTCTAAGACTTACATCTTAAAAGCCCCTTTTCCATCTCTCGCGGTCTCCATCTCTCACATGTGGCAACCATCCGAGTTCTAAAACCTCCTCCAAATCCCTTTCTTCCTTTTCCTTCTTATCTTCCCATTCTCTTCATTTCTCTTCTGCTGTTGTCATTTGGCCCATTTCAACCTGAATCAAACAATCCATTTTCAGTTTTTCTTCACTGTCTTTACTTCAGCAAGCAAAAGCCTAGAATCTATTCTTTTTTTTTTTTTTTTGGTGAGGAAGATTGTCCCTGAGCTAACATCTGTGCCAATCTTCCTCTCTTTTGTATGTGGGACGCTGCCACAGCATGGCTTGATGAGTGGTATGTAGGTCCATGCCCAGTGTTCCGAACCTGCGAATCCCAGACCGCCAAAGTGTGTGAACTTAACCACTATAGCACTGGGCAGGCGCCTAGAATCTAATCTTTCAAATACAAAATTCTCCTTACCAGGTAGAGGAGAGGAAGAAGCCGTGCATATATCATTTATTACTATTTCGTCATGTCTCATAAGAAATTATGTTATTTTATTTTATTTTTTAGTTAACTATATTTGATATATAACGTGTAAATTTAAAGTGCACAATATGTTATATTAATACATTTATATACAGTAATAATTGCCATTGTAGCGATAATTGGAACCACTATCATGTAACATAATTATCTTTTTTTAATTAAAAATAATTTTTTTCTTTTGATTCCCCTTACCCATTTATTTTATTGAAATGTATCTTTTCTTTTTAATGTTTGAAATAATTAAGTTCTAGTCTCTTTATTCATTTATTTATTTTTTATTGTGGTAACATTGGTTTATAACATTGTATAAATTTCAGGTGTATATCATTATACTTCTATTTCTGCATAGATAACATCATGTTCACCACCCAAATACTAATTACAATCCATCACCACACACATGTGCCTAATCATCCCTTTCACCCTCCTCCCTCCCCGATTCCCCTCTGGTAACCACCAATCCAATGCCTGTCTCTATGTATTTGTTTGTTGTTGTTTTTTTCTTCTACTTATGAGTGAGATCATACAGTTTTTGACCTTCTCCCTCTGACTTATTTTGCTTAGTGTAATACCCTCAATGTCCATCCATGTTGTCACAAATGGCTGGATTTCACCATTTCTTATGGCTGAGTAGTATTCCATTGTGTATATATACCACATCTTCTTTATCCATTCATCCCTTGATGGGCACTTAGCTTGCTTCCAAGTCTTGGCTATTGTGAACAATGCTGCAATGAATACAGGAATGCATATATCTTTACATATTGGTGTTTTCATGTTCTTTGGATAAATACCCAGCAGTGGAATAGCTGGATCGTATGGTAGTTCTATTCTTAATTTTTTGAGGAATCTCCAAACTGTTTTCCATAGTGGCTGCACCAATTTGCACTCCCACCAGCCATATATGAGAGTTTCCTTCTCTCCACATCCTCTCCAACACTTGTTGTTTCCTGTGTTGTTAATTATAGCCATTCTGATGGGCATGAGGTAATATCTCATTATAGTTTTGATTTGCATTTCCCTGGTAGTTAATAATGTTGAACATCTTTTCATGTGCCTGTTGGCCATCTGTATATCTTCTTTGGAGAACTGTCTGTTCAGGTCTTTTTCCCATTTTTCAATTGGGTTGTTCGTTTTTTTGTTGTTGAGATATATGTGTTCTTTATGTATATTATGGCAATTAACCCCTTATCAGATATGTGGTTTGCAAATATCTTCTCCCAATTCGTAGCTTGTCTTTTCGTTTTGTTGATGGTTTCCTTTGCTGTGCAGAAGCTTTTTAGTTTGATGTAGTCCCATTTGTTTATTTTTTTCTATTGTTTCCCTTGCCTGGTCAGACACGGTATTTGAGAATATGTTGCTAAGACCAATGACGAAGAGCATACTGCCTATGTTTTCTTCTAGAAGTTTCATGTCTTACATTCAAGTCTTTAATCCATTTTGAGTTAATTTTTGAGTATGGTGTCAGATAATGGTCTACTTTCATTTTTTGGCACGTGGCTGTCCGGTTTTCCCAACACCATTTGTGGAAGAGACTTTCCTTTCTCCATTCTATGTTCTTGGTTCCCTTGTCAAAAATTAGCTCTCCATAGATGTGTGGGTTTATTTCTGGGCTCTCGATTCTATCCCATTGATCTGTGTGTCTGTTTTTGTGCCAGTACCATGCTGTTTTTGTTACTATAGGTTTATAGTATATTTTGAAATCAGAGAGCGTGATTCCTCCAGCTTTGTTCTTTTTTCTCAACATTCCTTTAGGTATTTGGGATCTTTTGTTGTTCCATATAAATTTTAGGATTCTTTGTTCTATTTCTGTGAAAAATGTTGTTGGAACTTTGATAGGGATTGCACTGAATCTATAGATTGCTTTAGGAAGTATGGACATTTTAACTATGTTAATTCTTCCAATCCAAGTGCATGGAATATCTTTCCATTTCTTTGTGTCTTCTTCAATTTCTTTTATACAATGTTTTATAGTTTTCAGTGTACAGATCTTTCACCTCTTTGGTTAAGTTTATTCCTAGATATTTTATTCTTTTTGTTGCAGTTGTAAATGAGAATGTATTCTTAATTTCTCTTTCTGCTACTTCACTGTTAGTGTATAGGAACACAACTTATTTTTGTATGTTGATTTTGTATCCTGCAACTTTACCATATTTATTATTTCTAGAAGTTTTTTGGTGCATTCTTTAGGGTTTTCTATATATAAAATCATGTCATCTGCAAATAGTGACAGTTTCATGTAATCCTTTCCAATTTGGATCCTTTTAATTTCTTTTTCTTGCCTGATTGCTCTGGCCAGGACTTCCAGTACTTAAATAGGAGTGGTGAAAGTGGGCATCCTTGTCTGGTTCCTGTTCTTAGACGGATAGGTTTCAGTTTTTCACCATTGAGATGATATTAGCTGTGGATTTGTCATATATGGACTTTATTATGTTGAGATACTTTCCTCCATTTTATTCAGAGTTTTTATCATAAATGGATGCTGTATCTTGTCAAATGTTTTCTCTGTATCTATTGAGATGATCATGTGATTTTTATTCATTGTTTTATTAATGTGGTGTATCATGTTGATTGATTTGTGGATGGTGAACCATCCTTGCATCCCTGGAGTGAATCTCACTTGATCATGGTGTATGATCTTTTTAATGTATTGTTGTATTCGATTTGATAGTATTTTGTTGAGGATTTTTGCATTGATATTCATCAGTGATACTGGCCTGTAATTTTTTTTGTGTGTGTGTGTTGTTCTTGTCTGGTTTTGGTATCAGGGTAATGTTGACCTGGTAGAATGAGTTAGGAAGCTTCCCCTCTTCTTCAGTTTTTTGGAAGAGTTTGAGAAGGAAAGGTATTAAGTCTTCTTCGAATGTTTGGTAGAATTCACCAGGGAAACCATCTGATCCTGGACTTGTGTTCTGGGGGAGGTTTTTGATTACTGTTTCAATCTCCTTACTGGTGATTGGTCTATTGAAATTCTCTGTTTCTTCTTGATTCAGTTTTGGAAGGTTATATGATTGTAAGAATTTATCCATTTCTTCTAGATTGTCCAATTTGTTGGCATATAGCTTTTTGTAGTATTCTCTTATAATCTTTTGTATTTCTGAGGTGTCCATTGTAATTTCTCCTCTTTCCTTTGTGATTTTATTTACTTGAGCCTTCTCTTATTTTTCTTGGTGGGTCTAGCCAAAGGTTTGTGAATTTTGTTTGTCTTTTCAAAGAACCAGCTTTTGGTTTTATTGCTTTTTTCTATTGTTTTTTTTTTTTAGTCTCTATTTCATTTATTTCTGCTCTGATTTTTATTATTTCCCTCCTTCTACTGATTTGAGGCTTTGTTTTTTTTTTTCCAGTTCCTTTAGGTGCACTGTTAGATTGTTTATTTGAGATTTTTCTTGTTTGTTAAGATAGGTTTGTATTGCTATAAACTTCCCTCTTAGAACCACTTTTGCTGTATCCCATAAATTCTGGCGTGTCGTATTTTCGTTTTCATTTGTCTCCAGGTATTTTTTGATTTCTTCATTGACCCAATCATTGTTCAGTAGCATTTTGTTTAATCTCCACATATTTGTGGCTTTTCTGATTTTCTTCCTATAGTTGATTTCTAGTTTCATACCTTTGTGATCAGAAAAGATGCTTGTTATTATTCAATCTTCTTAAATTTATGAAGACTTGTTTTGTGGTCTAATATGTGATCAGTCCTAGAGAATGTTCCA
Source organism: Tapirus indicus (assembly GCA_031878705.1). NCBI lineage: Eukaryota > Metazoa > Chordata > Mammalia > Perissodactyla > Tapiridae > Tapirus > Tapirus indicus. The sequence continues at coordinate 61,910,608 of CM062927.1, read as the reverse complement.
TGTGCATTTGAAAAGAATGTGTATTCTGTGGGTTTTGGATGGAATGTTCCGTATACATCTACTACGTCCATCTGGTCGAATGTGTTGTTTGAGGCCAATGTTTCCTTGTTGATCTTCCGTTTGGATGACCTATTCATTGGTGTAAGTGGAGTGTTAAAGACCTCCACTATTATTGTGTTACTGTTTATTTTTCCTTTTATGTCTGTTAATAATTGCTGTATATATTTAGGTGCTCCTATGTTGGGTACATAGAAATTAACGAGTGTTATAGCCTCTTGTTGGATTGTTCCCTTGATCATTATGTAGTGCCCTTCTTTGTCTCTTGTTACAGTTTTTGTTTTAACGTCTGTTTTGTCTGATATGAGTATTGATACCCCAGCTTTCTTTTTATTGCCATTTGCATGGAGTATCTTTTTCCATCTCTTCACTTTCAGTTTGTGAGTATCTTTAGGTCTGAAGTGTGTCTCTTGCATGCAGCATATATATATGGGTCTTGTTTTTTTAGCCAGTCAGCCACTCTGTGCCTTTTGATTGGAGTATTTAGTCCATTAACATTTAAAAGAGCTACTGATATGTATGTACTTACTGCCATATTTTTACCTTTTTTCTTGGTATTTTAGTAATTCTTCTCTGTTCCTTTCTCTTCTCTTGCTCTTTTCCTCTGTGGTTTGATGGATTTCTTTGATATTATATTTGGGTTCCTTTTGGTTTGTTTTTTGTGTATTTATTATAGGTTTCTGGTTTGTGATTACCATGAGGCTCATATATAATAACCTGCATATATAACAATCTATATTAAGTTGATGGTCTCTTTAGTTTTACCTCTGTTTGAAAGCTTCTACTCTTTTTCTCCTCTCCTCCCACATTTTTTGTTTTTTATATCATATCTATCCTGTTTTTTGTGCGTTTGTATCCGTTACCCTCTCATCGTGGAAATAGATAATTTTTTCATATTTGTGGTCCTCTTTTTCCCCCTTAAATAAGTCCCTTTGTCAGTTCCTGTAGGACTGGTTTTTTAGTGATAAACTCCTTTAATTTTTGCTTGTCTGGGAAACTCTTTATCTCTTCTTCCATTCTGAATGATAACCTTGCTGGGTAGAGTATTTTTGGTTATAGGTTTTTTCCTTTTAGCACTTTAAATATGTTGTGCCACTCTCTTCTAGCCTTTAAGATTTCTGCAGAGAAGTCAGCTGATAGCCTTATGGGGTTTCCCTTTTATGTACCTTATCTTTCTCTTATGGCTTTTAGGATTCTCTCTTTATCTTTAATTCTGGACATTTTAATTCTGATGTGTCTTGGTGTGGGCCTCTTTGGGTTTATCTTGTTTGGTGCTCTCAATGCTTCCTGTACCTGGATGTCTGCTTCCTTCCTTAGGTTTGGGAAGTTTCCAGCTATTATTTCTTCAAATAGATTCTCTGCCCCTTTATCTCTCTCTTCTCTTTCTGGGACCCCTATAAGACAGATGTTCATGTGCTTGATGTTGTCCCAGAGGTCCCTTAGACTGTCGTCACTCTTTTTAATTCTTTTTTCTTTTATCTGTTCAGCTTGGGTGATTTCCTCTAGTCTTTCGTCCAGCTCACTGATCCGTTCTTCTGTATCCCCTACTCTGCTTTTAAGTGTCTGTAGTGAATTTTTTATTTCCAGTATGTATTCTTCATTCCTGATTGGTTCTTTTTTATATTTTCCATTTCTTTGTTGATCTCAATGAGTTCATCCATTCTTCTCCCAAGATCAGTGAGCATATTTTTGACTCTTTGTTTGAACTCTCTGTCAGGTACATTGCTCATTTCTCTTTCATTTAGCTCCTTTTCTGGAGTTTTGTCCTGTTCCCTTACTTGGAAAGTATTCCTTTGCCTCCTCATTTTGCCTCTTTCTCTGTACTTGTATCTATGTGTTAGGTAGGTCAGCTACGTCTCCTGATCTTGGAGAGTTAACCTTATGTAAGTGAAGCCTTATGAGGCCCAGCAATGTGCTTCCCTCTTGTCACCAGTTCCAGATATTCCAGGAGTGACCCCTGTGTGGGCTGCATGTCTCCTTCTGTTGTGGCAGGTTTGCTCTTCCGTAAGTGCCCAGGGAGGCTGAGCTGTCCCCTTGCTGGCTGGTTGTAATGTTCAGCTGTGTGTGGTTGTTGTAGGTCCTTCAGTCTCTTTATCAGGTGTGGGGAGCCCCAGTACAGTTGGCTGCAAGGTCTAATAGCACATTCCTGTTGCAGTTTTTCTATTAAATGTGTGGGACCCCAGTGTGGCTGGTTGTTAGGCTCAGGGGCTTACAATTGCTATAAGCATCTGGCCTATTAGGCTCTTGTCAGCTCTCTAAGGGTTGCAGCTGAGTGGGGCTGGCCCCAGGCACAGGTGCACCCAATTGTTTCAGTCTTTGGAAGGTGGGGCCAATCCCTCATGTGGCTGTTTGAGAAGCACAAATCTGCAGCTGAGAAGCCCCGCCACCCACGGGGCCACACACACAGTCAACACAGTCCTGCTTGTGCATGTGCCCCAATCTTGTAAAGTGGACCCAGTCATTCCAAGGCATGGGCCCCATGCTCTCCACCTACTCCTCAGGCTCACCCTGCCCCACAGAGGTGGACCCACTTGCCAGGCTGCAGAGAATCCAGGCAGCACCCTTAAGCAGGCCCACAAGTTGCCTGAGGGCTTGTTGTTGGGTGGGGCCAGTCCCTAGAGGGGGCTGATTTCCTTGGCTGAGCTGGATTAAACTGGTGCTCTAGTGGGTTGGGCAGACCCTGGGCTAGCAGGCCACAGGGAGAACTCCAATGGTGTCTGCCGGTGTTTGTGTCAGCACGCCCACACCAGGTCACAACAATGGCCACCACCAATATCCCAGTCACTTGGGAGGTCTCACCAAGATGCACCCACAGTCTATCAGGTGAGTCTCTTTTCACCAAAGGACTGTGTGCCTTTCTTTCTGGTGATTTTAGGTTGCTTTCCGACATGGGTGAATTTGTGCATGGGCCCTTTAAGAGCTGGCTTTGATTTCTTTGCGTCCTAGCTTTTCTGGGGGTATTCCCCATTGTTGCTAGTGGCCAGCAAAGCCAGATATTATGACACTCATCTCAGCTGTGCTGGGTCCAAAAAATGTCTGTTGCGGCAATGCTCCCCAGCTCAGGTCCCCCTCTCTTCCAGGGAAGGCTGCGTACTTTTGGATTGCTCCTGGGTGGCTGTCAAGGATTGCAGGTGGTGATGGTGGTGTTTTTTTCTCTCCAGAAGGGAATTTCTGCCTCTTCCACCTCAGTTAGGACTGTCGTTTGTTGCAGGGGTTCCTCTTATCCAGTTTTCAGTTCTCTCTGAGGGGTAATTTTTCCAAGATTAGTTGGAAATCTGCTGTGTCTGTGGGAGGAGGTGAGTTCAGAGTCTGCCTATGCTACCTTTTTGACCTATCTCCCTGGAAATTATGTTATTAATATGATCAGTATTGCTGCCTAATTTTAGTGTTAGATTTCTTGTGTGTCCATATTCCTGTCCTTTTTTTCTTTATACTCATCTTCTGCAGTTAAATTTATTTAAAATAGTAACTGCACAGTTGTTTATACATTTTATTCCATCTATATAGGTGCTGCCTATGTAATCATTTTTTAATTATCTATTTCTAGGAAACACATTCCCTACGTAGACTAACTTCCTATTTCTAGATTGGAAAATATTAAAAGGATCACTTAGCAAAGAATTGGTATAAATGCCATATTATTAGGTCATGAGTTCTGTTCTGGCCAGGAATTTATATATAAAAATATGTTTTAGAAGCTCTGTTCTAGACCATTCCTGATGTGTAATATTCTTGGTCAACTAGTGTTATAGCTTTCCTGTGGAAAAATGGACTTTTTGCATTTACATAGGCTGAAAGGAGAAGGGGTATATACATGTGGAAAAGTAGAGAAATATTGGTTAGAAGACAAGGACAATTATATTGACCTTACTCCGTGGCATTTTCCATGTTTACTTGTCTGCACTTGTAAAATGGGTAGATCCTGGATTTTTTTGTGTGCCTTTGGGAGTTTTGTCAGATGAGGCCAAGGTGGAGGATAGAGTAAGGCATCCAGATTCATCATCATTATGATTTTCTTTGGGAGTCCTCTGGGAGAACAAGTGGCTTTCCCTCAAGGAGGGAATGACAAGGCTCTGGCTTTCCTAAAGCTGACTCAGTTTTGTGTGCATGAACTTATTCTGCTTGTTACTTTGCTGCTGCCAGCAGATCAGGCCTTGCCCTTTGAAGATGTAGCAAGGAATGTCACTGATGAGAGCCAAGTTCAAAGGCAGAATGATAGCAAATACCCATAAGCAGCCAGCCTTATTGGGTCACTGAAAAGATGAAATGAGAAGTTGCAAAGTGAGTCAGAGTGTTGCGCAAATGTAGATATTACTAGTAATTACTCTTGATAGAAAGATAGATGCTGTGTACCTTAGTACAATGTACGTTGGAAATGATCTCCATACCACCCAACTTTTCACCACTGTAGTGGTATTTCCTGGTCTTGGATTTGTATGTGTTCCTCAACAATTTTTTATCACATTCCTTCATTTTTCTAATATAAATTCTTTAAATTTAAAAAGATACATTTCTTGATTGATAATACACTCTCCCCTAAAATAGCTGCACTTGAATCTTGCTCACATTAGTTAACAGAAATCATTTAGAATATTTGTTTTATGTACTAACATGGTCAAAGGACAGGAACGGAAGTCAACACAAGAAGTTATAAGATTAGCAAACAAAAAATGTGAGAAAACATTCGTTTCCATGAGTGATTTAAAAAATGAGAATTAAAATAATGATTAATTGGATCACTTATTGCAAAAAAAATATATTGGCCAGAATGGCTAGCATAAAATACATTCTGGTAAATTCCTAAATAAAGTAATTCCTAAATAAATATTTTTGAGTGAATGAAGTACCAATTAATATTTTATAAATGAAAAAGTTACGTAATGGTAATACCCACCGAGAATGAGAATGTGGTAAAATACATTAGTGATGGTAGTGTGTCTTTTGTTTGATTGCTTTTTCCTGAATGAAAATAGCTGGTTTTTTTCTGATCATAAAAATAAGTAGTCATATAGAAAATTCAGGCAAGGCAGAGGTTTATAAAGGGAAAAATAAAAATGACTCCAAATCTCTCCATCCAGAGGAAACCACTGATGGCATTTTGGTGTATATCTTTTTAAACAGCTTTCTACAAAGATAAACACAACATTAGATTGCTACAGTCATACGTGCTGTTCTGCAACCTGAACATGGAGGTACCATGTTTGATTTATCCAGCCGTGTAAATGATGGACTCTTAGCTTCTTTACCTTCTCTAGCAATAGTATACCACTCTAAGATGTACGTCCTTGAACATACATTCATCCACACTTGATAAAGTACATCCTGGAAGAAATTATTATGAGTAGAATGTGTAGCAAAGAATACATAGATTTTAAATTTTGAACCATATGGGCAGAACACATTCCAGAAATATAGAAATTCCCATTCTAGTAACTGCCATCCACTGTAATCTCACACCCTTTCCAATATTTGATATTGTCAATATATATTTTTAGAATTTTGATGAGAGATAAAAAGATCTCATTATTTTATGATACATTTTTTGATTATTACTGAGATTCATCATTTTTTTACTTTTTTTGCTACTGGCATTTTTCTAGTTGTCAATTGCCTACTGATTACTCTTACTAACTTTTCAATAGGGATACTTGTTTCCTCTCATTTTTTAGAGCTTATTGTATGTTCGGGACATTAAGTCTTTGTTACGTATGTTGAAAATATTTTCCCAGCTAATCATTCATTGCTTTTCAATTTTCTTTAAAGTATCTAAAAATTTTTTTGCCATAGGTAGATTTAAAAATTTTCAGTAACCAATAGTTTCTGGATTTTATGGAATGCTTAAAAAGACCATTCTCCTCTCATATTGAAACAGAGGATATGTGGACAGGCATTTTGCAATTTATAAAAGAGAAAAAATAGCAACTCAATTTATAACCTAAGCAAATCATGACAAAGCAAACAACAACAAAACAAAAAATTCTGAGCTTATCTGTTTAGGAAGAATTGAACTAGATAAACTTTGAAGCTTTTTAGCTATTCTGGGATGGTACGTAGACAATACATGGAAGAATGCTTTCACAGATTAAAAAAATATGTATTAAGTACCAGGTACTCTGCTAGGTTTTGATTCAGAGAAAAGAAGATAATGATTCTGAAAATAAAGTAAAATTGCCCCTGTCCTCCAAGAGTTACCAGATGATAATACTCATGTATGTGCAGTCCGCCATCTGTATCCCTGGATGCGGAACCCGCAGATACGGAGGACTGACTAAGGCAGTTGAGTATCCGCGATTTTGGTATCCGCGGCGGTTCCTGGAACCAATCCCCAGCTGATACTGAGAGACCGGCTTTACAGGGGCCTGTAGAAGTCTAGGATCCTCCTTCCTTCTATCTTATTCTACTTCGAAACCACAAGAGAAACAATTGGCAAACGCTAAAAATCCTGATTTCTTGAGAAAAATATTTCTTGTGATTTCAAGAAAACATTGTTTAAAAAAGCCCCAAACTCCCTTCTTCTATGTCTACGTTCACGGCTACCTCCCTGCAAGAAGACACTGATGCTTTTGAGATATTGACTGGGCTGTACTTACTAAACCTGTAATCATGTTTTATGCCAGGAAAATGTTTTCAAAACATCTGCGCTATTTAACCAGTCAAGATGTTTTGTGAAAAATATTTGTGAATGCTTCCATCAGGAGGTACTCATTCATTTGAAGTAATGGATGAAAATATTTGGTCATCTTATGTGTGTGCATGTGTTTTGAATGTGTGTGCATGAATGTGCATATGCTCATATGTAATAGTAGAATTTTATATACAATTATGTTTTTAATGCACTTACTGTATTTGATTTTGTAAGGGAGAATGGCAGACATGAAGGATAGGAACTAAGATCTACTTTATAATGAGAGAAATAATATTAGTCCCTTATTGTTTTAATAGGATTTTAGAAATTATTTTACTTTTATTATTCAGTCTTCACAAAAAGCCTGGGAAATAAGCGTCAATATTTTCATCTTACATAATGAAAAAATGTGACATTGTGATTAGGTGATTGAAGTTTCCTAGGTTAGTAAATATCAAATATGAAAACTAAGGCCCAAGTTCATTGCTTTTTCCACCACACTACAGCTGGCCCAATGCTAAAGGCCTGTCTAACCTGTAAAACGAGGATTAGTGAGTTAGCTCCCAGTTATCTATGGATGAATCTAATGAGACCCTAGCCACTTACCACGGACCCTGCTTGCAGAAACTATGCTTACTCTGTACTGCGCTTGCCTCGGCATGATGTGGTAAGAGCACCGTAGGCTTGGGAGTCAAATTCAATCCTGGGTTGGAATTCCAGTTCTGGCACATAGTATGCTCAAGAATCACCCAGAGGGACATGACCTGGACTTGCCTGGGATGGCATCAAAAGATACAAAATGATTTGGGGAATACAAGGGTTGTAGGGAATTGTACAGGGGCCCGGGACATAATGGCAAAAGCCAGTGAGAGTCAGTTTTGAGCCCTGTGTTAACCCACCTACAGAGAATTGGTATTTGGTCATAGTTAGATTCATCTTTTTTATCTCTGATCCCCATGTTCCTATAAGTCCTGGGAGGTATTATATTAAGAAGAAAGAAATGAGGAGCCTTGAGAACATGAGAGAAGTGTAGGAATGGCATTGACGAGCCTTTTTCTTTTTTTTAACAGTTCTCAAAATGGATTTTCCTAATCCTTTTTTTTTCTTTTTTCACCCTTTATAGCTGATGGTGTCTGTGTCTTTAAATGCTTACTCAACAGAGACACCGAATGTTGCCGAGTGGGGAAGGAGTCCATCTTGATTACTCTGGGATACCACAGTGCTTTGCTGAAGTTTGAGTCTCATGCTGGTAAGTTTTGTGCCTGTCCTGACCCCGTGTCTCTTCTGAAGACGAATCTCCTGATTGGTTGACTTTTGGCTTTTGCTGATTGGTGGGCTTTCGGCAGGATGTCTCCTGACGTTGTCAGTTGGTGCAATGATTTAAAACTGGTTCTGGTGCTTACTTGATACCATGGCTAGAGAACAGCCAGCCTTTTCCTAGACTATGAGAACGTTTTTATTCTTAGCCTGCCTTTTGGTCCTCCTTCATCCAAAGCTGCAGGAGAGGCCATCAAGGATCACCCAGATCTTCATGACTGTTGTTGATTCTCCTTGAAGATGAGGTTGTTTGCAGAAATGTGGTTTTCAGTTTAAGTGTCAATCAGGATGATTTCATCCTGTTTTTGTCTTCAAATCATTTGTTGAACATTTTTAGACTCTGGACAGCAAACGTCAGGCAACAGGGAGGTAAAGTCAAGTATAACTAGAAGTATTTTAAGAAAGGACTAAAAGGCACTGTGGAAGATTTCCAGCCTGATAAAGAAAATTAGGGATAACAATGCCTGAGTCTACTTGGATGGTCAGTTGTCATTTCTTTAACTTAGACATAAATTGTCCCATCTTACTTATGGTGTTAATCCAGACAGTGTAAAGTATTAGCAGTGGTGCATATTTTCCTCTGGTTAGCTAAAAAGTCCAAAGCCTTTTCATTATTGATAACTTCTTGGGATAAAGAAGTTAGTCTGGTTTCTTGTTTCTAAACTGACTCTGGAGGCAGGCAGAGTCAGAGGAGCATGTTTTATCATATACATCTATCCATTTATCCATCATTTCATTCATCCATCAGTCCATCTTATTTTTATTTTTTTGTGAGGAAGACCAGCCCTGAGCTAACATCCGTTGCCAATCCTCCTCTTTTTGCTGAGGAAGACTGGCCCTGGGCTAACATCCGTGCCCATCTTCCTCCACTTTATATGGGACGCCGCCACAGCATGGCTGACAAGCAGTGCATCGGCAGGCGCCCGGGATCCCAAGCTGCGAACCCCGGGCTGCCAAGTGCGAACTAAACCGCCGCGCCACTGGGTCGGCCCCAGTCCATCTTATTTTTAATGATGCATTTCAGAGTAAATTATAATAACCAGCACGTTTCACTGCCATTTACTTCAACCTGCATATCATTATCTAGAATTCAAAATTTGTTTCCCGTTTTCTTTCTGTTGAGGTTAAATGCACAAATCTTAGTACCATCATTCCTGAAAGTTACCTTATGCCTTTTCCCAGTCTTTACTCCTGTCCTTCCAGAGATAATCATTGTTCTGGTTTTTATCCCACCATAGATTAGTTTTGTCTTTTCTAGAACTTCCTATAAATATAATCATTTAGTAGGTACTCTCTTTAATAAGGTCACTCAGCATGTTTTGAGATTCATCCATGTTGTTGGCAAGTATTACTTTGTTCATTTTTATTGCTAAGTCATAGTCACAATTTGTTTATCCATTCTCATTTTGATGGACATTTAGACTGTCTCCAGGTTTTGGCTGTGATGAATGAGGCTGCTATAAATATTCTCATACCAATCTTTTTGTACATATATTTTTTTCGTTTCTCTTGGATCAATCCGAGTAAAATTGCTGGGTCATAGAGTAAGTGCATGTTTGGTTTTATAAGAAATAGCCAGAAGTTTTCCTAAAGTGGTCGTACCATTCTACACCCTCACCAACAACGGATGAGAGTTCTGGTTGCACCACATCTTTGCTAACATTTGATCTTTCAGTCTTTTTCATTGTTTCCACTCTGGTGGGTGTCTGGTTGTATCTTATTGTGGTTTAATTTACATTTTTCTGATACTTAATCATGTTAAGCACTATTTCACGTGCTTATGAATTCAAATTGTCTGCCTCTAATTGGTTGTTTATCTATGGAGTTGCTGTTCTTTATATATCCACAATACCAGGCCTATGACGGATATGTAATTTATGGATGCTATCTCCTAGTTTGTAACTTGCTTATTCATTTGCATAATGATGGTCTTATGTTGAGCAGAAGTTTTAAAATTGGAAGTCCAGTTTTTCATTCTTTCTTTTTTGTTTATTGCATTCCGTGTCCTAAGAACCCTTTGCCTACCCTCAAATACTGAATGATTTCCCCTATATTTTCTTCTAGAAGTTTTATAGCTTTAGCTTTTGTATTTTAGGCATACAATCTATCTTAATTATTTTTATATGGTGTGAAGTATGGAGCCAAGGATTATTTTTAGACCATATGGATATCCGTTTATTCTATCACAGTTTATTGAAAAGACTTTTGCAAGTCAAATGACTGTATACAGACTTGGTCTATTTTGGAGCTCCCTGTTCTGTTCCACTGATTATCCACATGCCAGTATCACATTGTCTGGATTACCTTCAAAATAATGCTTGAAGTCAGAGTTTAAGTCCTTCAACTTTTTTCTCCTTTGTCAAGATTGTTTTGGGTATTCTTGTTCCTTTGCATTTCCATATACATTTTATAATTAAGTTGTCAATTTCTACAAAAGTGCTTGGTCCAGTTATGATTGAAATTGAGCAACTGGGTGAAAATTGTCATTTTAACACTATTAAGTCTTTTAATCATTGGTGAGCTGAAGACAGCTCATACTAAATCACGAGACCATTATTACATTTTCAGGAATTTGATAGCTTGAAATTGGCTAGAGTGGGAGAATTTACACTACAGAAATTGGCAAACTCCACAAACAGGGGCCCTTTTTGTTTTGTAGGGGGAGTCAGTTGTTAAATGTTTACTAGCATGCCATTGCTTCAAGACCAGGAATATGGTATTTCTCTCCATTTAGGTAGAGAAATTTAAAATAAATTTCTCTCCATTCCCCAGAAGGGGAATGTTTTGTAGTTTTCAGTGTAGAGGTTATACACAACTTTTGACAAACTTATCCCTAAATGTTTTACGTTTCAAAATTTATTATAAATAAAATTTTGAAAACTCACAACTGTTTGCTGCTGGTATATAATAAATAAATTAATTTTTAATATTAATCTTGGATACTACAACCTTTTATATTCACTTGCTAATTCTAGTAGATATATTTGATTCCTTAGAATTTTCTACATTTAAATTAGAATTTCTACATTGTTATCTGCAAATAGAGACAGCTTTAATTCTTTTCTGAGCTTTATGTCTTTCATATTTTTTCTCGACTTTTTGAAATTCTTATGACCTCTAGTACAATGTTGAATAGACCGGGAGAGCGATTGTGCTTGACATTCTCCTGATTATAGGGGGAAAGTTTAGTATGTCACCATTAAGTATAATGTTTGACATATGTTTTTTGTGGCTGCCCTTTATCAGCTTGGGGAAGTTCCCTTCTGTCCTTACCTTGCTGGAAATTTTTGTCATAATTGGGCATTAGATTTTGTGAAATATTTTTCTGGATCTATTGTGATTATCATATTCTGTAAATTTGGTGATTACTTGGAATTAAATAGTTTGTATAGAATTGGTATTATTTCTCAACTAAATTTTTGATAGAGTTCACCTGTGAAGTCACTGGGGCTTGGTTTTATTAATGGGAGTAAAATTTGTTTAATAGATACAGGATTTTTCAGATTTTCTTCTTGTGTTAATTTGATATTTTATACTTTTTCATGGAATTGTTCCATTTTATCTAAGATGTCAGATTTACTGGCAATTTTATTTGTAATTTGCATGTTATCTTTAATTTTGTAGTATCTATAATAATTTCGATTTCTTTTTTGGATATTGGTTATTAATGCCTTACCTTTTTATTGATCAGGCCAGCTTAGAGTTTTATCCATTTTGTCAGTCTTTTCAACAAATCAGCTTTTGGTGGCATTATTTTCTCTTTTGTTTACCTATTTTCTATTTCATTGATTTCTGCTCTTTATAATTTTCTTTCTTCTGCATTCTTTGGGTTTACTTTGCCCTTTTGTTCTAGCTTCTGATAGTGGAACTTTAAATCATTAATTTTATCCTTTTATTCTTTTCTAATATAATTTCTTAAAGTCATTAATCTTCCACTAAGTATGCGAACTTTGCTTATGTAACCAAACTTCGATATGTTGCATCTTCATTATCATTCAGTTCAAAATACATTCTGATTTCTCTTCTGATTACTTTTTTGGTCCCTGAAATATTGAGAAGAATTTTAATTTCTATGTGTTTGGGAATTTTGCAGATATCTTTCTGTTAACTGAAGCTGGACATTCTAAATGTTGTGCTATTGAGTGTCTGGATTTTCTTGCCTTCCTTTAAGGAGTGTTGAGGTCTGTCCAGAGAGGCAGATTAGCTAATTGTAGGGCAGCTTGATTCTTCTGAGCCTTGTTTTTAGCTTTGCCTCGGCTGGCATAGAGAAGTCTTTACTCTAGATCTAGTTTAGACATGCTCCTAAGGTGTGCCCATTCTGTGATTTCTACTGTATGCCTCAACAAGTTCTCTCCACTCTGGCTGGTTGGAACTATAAACTCTCCCCACCCTGTGTTATCTCTGGGAATTGTTCAGCTCAGTAGTTATTCTTTTCCCAGAGTGGTTTTTGCCCATCTTGTGGAAATCTGCCCTACACATGTGCTGCTTAGGATTTATTCAACTAAAAACTCGACAGGAACCCCATGCAGATTTTTTTTTAGCTATTTCTTCATACAGAAAGAGCTTTTTCTCTAGTAATCTACTTTAGAAATTCCAGCAGCTTCCAGCCTTCCTGAATGCTAATCTCTGTATCTTCAACTCAGCAAGACCACTCTGTTCTGTTTTTCTTCCCATTCCATGTTCTGCACTGGGGATAGTGTCTCTAGACAGAAAACGAGGGTCATCACAGTACTGTGTTCATTGGTTTACCTTCTTTCAGGGTTCACAGTTCTGCATTGCCTGTTCTCCAGTGTCTGACAACTACTGTTTCATATATTTTTCCAGTATTCTTGTTGTTTCAGTGGACAGGAAAGTATGGTACCAGTTAATCTGTCATGATTATGAACAAAAGTCATCCCTGTTTCTTTCAAGAGAAAGAAATTCACACACTCAGAATACCAGTAGTAATGAGTGACCCTGAAAAGTCAGAAGTAATCAACAATCCCATTTCTTCTGTATTGTTACTTTGATATACATTCTAGCTCGTTTCATAATGTTGTACAACCCCTGAATCAGACACTTTCTGTTATGCAAGCCAGACAAAACAAGTTTCAACTCATAAAATATTTGCGAACATTTCCTTCTTTTAATGGTAGGTCTATGTTTTTGATTTTGATATTCCTATAATGTATGCAAATGACATATTTCTGGTCTTCAAGAATCTTCAAGATTCTTCCTATGATTTTTAAAGGGTACCCCCAAAATACTGGGCACAGACACACAAAGGGTTACAATTACAGACCATATTTAAAAGCCAGTTGTTTTTGCCAAGAACTGTGAAGGGTGAGATTTGCAAGCTAACAAATTAGTTTGCTGCTGTTTCATGAATGCTGACAGGAGACACAAGACTCCTGGCTCAGAGAGAAAAGACTCTGTTACTCAGAGAAAGAGCAATAGCCAGAGTGTCAGTTCTCTGAACCCCAGTTGCTACTGGCAGATGCAGAGGATCAGACTGGTGCCTGCACGTGCACTGGGATGCATTACAGGAGAGGAACAGGAAGCTTGGAGAACCCACTATTTTATAGCAAGTAGTAAGCAAACCAGCTCTTTGTTCCATAGGAAGATATGACTTCATACCTCAAGGTTGCTTGCTGCATACACAACCCTGAGAAATAACCCAGGCAAAGAGTAGTCAGGGCCTTGCATGCTTGGCATACCCAGTAAGACATATATGAATCCCAGCAAGAGACCCATGGAGGAGTGTCTCCCAACATTTTTTCCTTGTGAGGGGGAGGGAGATTTTCTCATTTATAAACATCCAGAGAATGATACTACAGGAAACTTCATTCATAGGTCAAATCAAATCACACAAACACATATGTGAACAACCTTTGCAGGAAAGACAGGCATGGACAAGACAATTCAGAATTTCTCCTACAGCTGAGAGAAAATAATATCAGTAGTGCAGGATGTTCCACGGAGCAACTCCCTTAACAATTCGGTTGAGACAGGCCCCTAGTCTTGGTAAACTGTAGAGCTGATTGTAGAGAAGTAGGTGCTTCATTCATTCAAGATTTCCCGAAAACTGTAGACAGACAACACTGAAGGGAGATAATACCAACCTCTCAGTACTTTTCATTTGTTAGAGGGGACCAGACATTCATTAGACAGAAATAATCCAAATAGACTTGAGGCAGAAATGAAACCAGATATCCAGATGGCAATAAACCAGAAATGATTTAGAAAGAGACTCAGTAAGTGCAAAATCACTAACTTAGCACAGTTAGACTAACCTCAGAAGCCAAGGAAGACTGGCTGGTCCTGAGGGGCTTATAAAGCGCACTTCTCAGGCAATGCAGCTTGGAAGCTCTGTTTGATAGGTCTGTGTGAGCGTTTTGGTGGGACCTCTGTGTTAAAAGTCAAACAAAAAAAACTTAAACATTTTTGGAGTGCTGAGTGGAGTTTTGTCTACAATAATAAAACATAGGTGGGAGAGTCCTGCTTTCACAATAGCTGGCCCCCAGATAAGGAGAGAAGGCTATATCTGTAGGTCAAATATGACAGCCTGCAGGTCTGATTGGATTACATTTGAGTCCAGTTTGTTTTGGACACAACTTTTAGAAACTTGTTTTTTTCCCGTCAACCTTATTTCCATTTCCTGTTTAAGAGTCTGTGGAAGAATAGCATAAGACCACTCGGTGGTTGTTCCTACCCATTCAGTGGCCTGAACAGTGGGAGCTGCAGGTCAGTCTTCAATGGCAGGCTGAGCGCTCCAGTCTTCAGTAGGGAACCACCAAAGAGACACAGAGGGAACCTGCGTGCCTTCAGACCAGCCTGTGACCTTGGCTTGAGTAGCAGTAAATTTAGGAGCTGGAGCCCTCCATTCACCCTGAAATTCCTCCTTGATCACAGGCTTTCAGCAGCGGCCTGTTCTTGCTTTTCAATCTCTTCAAGATCTTTGTAGAAGTAGAGATCAGGCATGACCTCCCATGGGTGTTCACAGGAGATGGTGCCACACATGCGCAGAACATCCCGGGCCAGCACCCACCACCTCAGACCCACTGAGTGAGCTCCCTTGTGGCACAGGATGGTAGTGTCCACATAGTGCAGAGGAGAGTCTGTGCTACACAGAGCAATGGCAGGCAGGTTAACATAAGACCCCTCTGCGAGAGGCTGGTGGTCAGCCCTGGGATCAATATCCACTGGAAGTCATGGCTCCTGGAAGGCTTTGTGGATCTGGTTAGTAAAGATTCCAGGAATGAAGTGACCGGTGATAGGAGTGGCTCCGATGGCAGAAGCAAACTTCAGCATGGCTCACTGGCCAGTATTTCTGGAGGCTATGACACGGACATCAGCTTGTTTTTTAGCAATAACAATGGCACGAGCTGCCAGCAGAAGCTTCTCCCATGTTCTCTTCAGATTTATGATGTAGTTGCCATCACTTTTCCTTTTGTAGATGTACTATTCCATTTAGAGGTCAAGGTTGGTGCCACATAAGTGGCACCTTATATGCCTTCCTGCTGCAAGGAATCTGAGGCCATCCTCCACTTGCAGGACATCAAGGGCCCCGGACATTGTGAAAATTGCCCCTTAAGTTATGACAGGAACACAGAATGACACCACTGTATGGACCCCTCTCTGGGTAGTGTGGAAAGGCTGTCAGTTTTAATAGAGACAAGAAATTTCTGTCTTTGATAATGAAAATCAAGATGTGGCTTACTCAGGATGTGAACTTGAGAATGTTTTTTGTAGCTTATGGCTTTTCAGGAATGTAAGGCTTTAAGAAATGGAAAATTTTCTGGGCTATGTAATGGAACGTAAGTAGGCTAAGAGCAAAATGTCATTTTCACTTTTTATACTGTAAACATTTAACCTATTGTCTCATCTAATACTCATACTATCCACTCGAGGGAGGATTTCATTGGATTATCTTACCAATGAGGAAACTGAGATTCAGAGAAAATCAGTCACTTTCTCAAGATAATATGACTAATTAACTAACCAAGGATTCGAATCCAGAGCTGCCTGACTCTGAAGACCACATACTCTTCCTACGCCACCACACATCCTCCTTGTTGACACATATGTAGTTTTAAGAAGCAGATAAGCCAGTGAAAGAATAAGGAACAATTGTGCAGCAAGAAGACTAAATGGAAAACCTTTCTTCTAATGTCTTCACACTTTATGCTCGAGGAAGCCGTACTCGTAAACCCTACCTAGAATGTGTATTTCCATGATATCCATGTTTCAAGCGTAAGGTTCTGTTCCGAGTTAGTACTGCAAGTCTGAGCAGGCCTGGGAAGTTTATGTTTTAGGGGCTCCCAAAATTGGGGCTGCCATCATTTTCTGGACAAAAACTTGAGTCTTTAGATTTCAGTGAAATGGAAATTTTGAGATTCCAATAGACGAAGTCCAAAGAAATTGGGATGCATTTTACTCCCTGTCACGTCTAATGGCCAGTTTCCCTGAACTACCTGCAGTGCTTCCAGCCCACTTCCTGAAGAGAGAATCCACGCCCAGAGCCACCTGGTTCACTTAGTGTTGGGGGCCAATGACAGGAGTCTGTTTCCCTGACCCCACACCAAGGCCTCTGTGAATAATATCTGATGACTTACCTGACAAGGACAGAGAGTGAACTGACCCTTTTCATGACATTCCCTGAGACAGAGATTCTGGGCTCAGTAATGAAATTTGGATTCAATTTGCTTTTGCCTAATTTAGAATACAAATGACTAAGATTCTCCTTAATCTATTTATACCAATAAAAAAAGCAAGAAGAAAAATTTCTAAATAAGGATCCCGTAGGTAGGACTAATTCTGATATCATAAATTCTTCATCAGTTCATTGTGTAACCTATATTTCAGGAACGAGCTCAAAGACCTTGGCCCACCTTGCATTAGAGCAGGGGCTATAATCTGTTAGTCTCATTTGTTCTGTAAGAAGGAAAACTAATTGATACCAGGAGTTTCAGACTTTCCTTGAGATCTTCCCAAGGATGCCTCGTAACACCTTCCTATTCTGGAGTTCATATGTCTCTTATCTGCTCCTAAGAGTGAGTCATAGCACCAACTGGATTGCAAATGCAGATGTTTGCAAATTGATGGTCCTCCTTGATATAATTTAATAGTAGTTTTTAAAATCAATGAATGTCCCTGGCGAGTTGGTTGCCTGTCTGATTTTCCTGGCCCTGGAAACTGAACAAGCCACGCAGCTGATCCCTTCTTCTGGATCTGTCAGGGCAGGTTGTGATGCGAAGGACCGGAGTCCACAGCTGCAGGAAGGTAGTGGCAAGTGAGGGACAAGCTGGCTGTGACTCAGAGGTTCCCAGGTGGCCCAGATCCCAGGCTGCAGTGGGATCTTGTCATTTGTCAGCCTGGGTGTTGACAGAAAGGTGTCTACTGGTGTCACTGCCCATCAGACACAATTGCAGAATTTTTGAGATGTGCTCTGCTTTTCTGGAGTAAGAGGATGTGGCATTTGAAATATGAGGCTGCTATTTTATATTTAGAAATGAGTGAACAGCTGCCAATTATCTGTAACTTGGATAAGAAAGAAAATCCAGCTCTACTGGGGAGTTGACCTGTATTGATAATTATGTGGCACCACTAGGAAAGAAATGATCAAATATCCAAATAAGTCTGTGTGAGGAATATTTTTCCCCTCCTTCCTTTCTTCTTTCAGAAGTGTGACTCAGTAATCTCCAAGCTGGATTTGGTTACTTGTCAGATAATCTTCAGTAATCTCAAAGACCACTGTGAAATCCAATACGTTTAAATTCGTTGTATTTTAGAAGCAGTGGGGATATTTAATAATGACAGATGTCAACACAGAAAAAAATTTTAATTAAACGGGCTTAAGGTAATATCTATGAAGCATTGACTATATACCAGATATGTGCAAGATTTACTTCTTATTCATTCATTCGTTCAACAAATATTTGAGAGTCTGTTATGTGTCGAGCACTTATTTATGTGCTGAAGATAACAGTACCCAATAAATAGAAGTCCTTACAGTTATATAGCTGACATTTTAAAAGAAGGACACAGACAATAAATGATGAACATATACGGCAAGTTGTGTATGATAAGTGCTGAAAAGAAAAACAAACCAGGGAAAGAGGCAGAGAATGACTGGGGATTAACTATGTGTACTGTTAGTAAGTAATTTTGGGGGGAAAGCCTTACTGATAAGATGACATTTGAGTAGAGAACTGCAGTGGACGAGCCATGTGTGTATCAGGGCTAAGGGTGATCCAGCCACTGGAACAGAACTGAGGCAGGATGTGGCACTAAGAACAGAGGCCCTCTGGGGCTGGCCCAGTGGTGCAGTGGTTTAGTTTGCGCTTTGGCAGCCCGGGGTTCGTGGGTTTGGATCCCGGGCGCCCGCCAACGCACTGCTTGGCAGCCATGCTGTGGCAGCGTCCCATATAAAGTAGAGGAAGATGGGCACGGATGTTAGCCCAGGGCCAGTCTTCCTCAGCAAAAAAAAAAAAAAAAAAAGAAGAACAGAGGGCCTAGATAAATGAGGGAGAAGGAGAGTGGTTAGATCAGAGAATTAGAGGCCAGATCAGGGAGATGTTGGAGGCCATAGTGAGGATCTTGATTTTATTCTTAGGGAGCTGGATAGCATCTGATGGCTTGAAGCAGAGGCCCGGCATTGTCTGAGCATTATATATTTTTTACATGGTTTTAAAAGGTATGTTTTTATACTTTCTCTCACTGTAATTATCACAGCAGTCCTGTGAGATTGGTATATCACTATTTTTTATTCACTTTTTTTTTTTTGGTGAGGAAGATTGGCCCTGAGCTACCGTCTGTTGCCAACGTTCCTCTTTTTGCTGAGGAAGATTAGCCCTGAGCTAACACCTGTGCCCATCTTCCTCTATTTTTGTATATGGGAGGCCACCACAACATGGCTTGAGGAACGGTGTGTAGATCTGCACATGGGATCTGAACCTGTGAACCCTGAGCCGCTGAAGCGGAGCCCACAAACTTAACCACTATGCCGCTGGGCTGGTCCCATTCACATTTTTGGGGGGCAGGGGGGCAAGACCAGCCCTGAGCTAACATCCACTGCCAATCCTCCTCTTTTTTTGCTGAGGAAGACTGGCCCTGGGCTAACATCTGTGCCCATCTTCCTCTACTTTATAAGGGATGCTGCCACAACATGACTTGATAAGAGGTGCATCAGTCCGCATCCAGGATCCGAACCTGTGAACCCCGGGCCTCCGAAGCAGAGTGCACAACTTAACCAATATGCCACAAGGCCAGCCCCTATTCACATTTTTAAGCAAAGACACTAAGGCTCACAGATATGAAGGAAATTGCCCAAGTGATAAAAAGGAAATGCAAGGCTCACGTTCTTTCAGCTGCTTTCAAACTGCCCCTTCATTCTTCATCGGTTGACATTTAATCTTAAGAAAACTCATATCTTTAACTGGGATAATATCACAAACATGGGAAAGCCAACTGTTACAATATTTCACTAATTGAGAAAAATAAACATACATATTATCATTTTTTTCTGAACCATTTGAGAGTAATTTGCATATATTGTGCACTTTTACTCTTTAGTACTTCACTAGGTATATAGCCCATGAACATGAATACTCTCCGGGCCAGTCTGGTTGGTGGAGCGGTTAAGTTCTTGTGTTCTGCTTTGGCAGCCTGGGGTTTGCCAGCTGGGATCCTGGGTGCAGACCTATGCATTGCTCATCAAGCCATGCTAAGGCGGTGTCCCACATAGAAGAACTGGAAGGACCTACAGCTAAGATATACAACTACGTGCTGGGGCTTTGGGGAGAAAAAAGAAAAAGAGGAAGATTGGCAGCAGATATTAGCTCAGGGCCAATCTTCCTCAAAGAAAAAAAATACTCTTATGTAACCACAGTAGAGTTACCAAATTCAGTAATTTAACATATATACAATATCTATATTTAATCTACAGTGTATTATCCAATTTTGTAAATTGTCCCAATAATGTCCTTTATAGCATTTTTCCTCTCTCCAGTACTGGATCTGGTCCAGGATCATGTATTGTGTTTAGTTGTTATGTCTCTTTAATCTTCCTTAATTTGGAACAATTCCTCACCTTTTTCCTTTCTTTCATGACATTGAGATATTTGGAGAACAGGAACCAGTTATTTTATAGAATATCCCCCAATGTGGGTTTTTCTGTTTCCTCATGAAAAGATTCAAGTTATGCATCCCCAGTCAGAAAACAACCTAAGTGACATTGTGTCCTTCCAGGATATTACAGTAGGGAGCACTGAGATCTATCTACCCCTCATTGGTAATACTAATTTTAATCACCAGGTCAAGATGTTTTCTGGTTTCTCCCCTGTAAAGTTGCTATGCTTTCCATGTTAGGTGTAACTAATAAGCAATATGTTTGAAGGCACTTGGAAGTCCCACAAATATCCTGTAACTCTTCAAACAGCCCAAATTTCGTATCCATTTATGATCTGTTGCTTTGGAAAGACAGTTGATATTTTTGTATATGAGCCTTTTATCCTGAAGTCTTGCTAGGTCACTTAGTTCTTGTAGTTTTCTTTGTGATTCTTAGGATCTTCTACATAAATGATTATATTGTCTGTGGTTAGAGAGAGTTTTACTTCTTCCTTTCCTATCTGTACGCCTTTTATTTTTTTTCCTTTTCTTACTGCACCATCTAGGACCTCTCGTACAAGGTTGCATAGAAGAAATGAGAGTGGACACCCTTGCCTTATTCATGATCTCAGAGAAAGCAGTTTTCACCAGGTTCATGCTAGGATTTTTGATAGATGTCCTTTATCAGGTTGAGGAAAGTCCATTCTAGTCCCAATTTGCTGACAGTTTCTATCTTGAATGGTTTCATGGAATGCTGTTTCTGAATCTATGGAAATGATTAAATCATTTTTATTTTTAGTCTGTTAATATGGTGAATTAAATTTATTGATTTTTGAGTGTTAAAACAACCTTGAATTTCTGAGTTAAACCTCATTGTCATGATATATGATCCTTTTTATATATTGCTAAATTAGATTTGCTAGAATTTATAAATAATTTTTATGGCTATATTCATTATGTATTGCTTTGTAATTTTCTTTTTTATTGAGTTATAATTGATATATAACATTATATTAATTTCAGATGTACAACATAATGATTCAATATTTGTATACAGTCACACACCACACAACAACATTTTGGTCAATAACGGCCCACATATATGATGGTGGTCCCATAACATTAGTATCATAAAGCCTAGGTGTGTAGTAGGCTGTACCATCTAGGTTTGTGTAAGTACACTCTGTGATGTTCGCATAATGATGAAATTGCCTAATGATACATTTCTCAGAATGTATCCCCGTCGTTAAGCGGTGCATGACTATATTGCAAAATGTTCACCACAGTAAGTCTAGTTAACATCCATCACCACCCATAGCTACAAATTTTTTTTTCTTGTGGTAAGAACTTTTAAGATCTACTCTCTTAGCAACTTTCAAATATACAGTATGGTATTACTAACTATAGTCACCATGTTGTACATTACATCTCCAAGACTTATTTATTTTATAACTGGAAGTTTGTACCTTTTGACCACTTTCACCCATTTTACCCACCCTCCATCCCTCACTTTTGGGCAACCAACAGTCTGTTCTCTGTGTCTATGAGTTCAAGTTTAATTTTTTTGGTTTTTTTTAGATTCCACATATAAGAGAGATCACACACTATTTGTCTTTCTTTGTCTGATTTATTTTACTTA
Source organism: Tapirus indicus (assembly GCA_031878705.1). Classification (NCBI taxonomy): domain Eukaryota; kingdom Metazoa; phylum Chordata; class Mammalia; order Perissodactyla; family Tapiridae; genus Tapirus; species Tapirus indicus. The sequence goes on along the minus strand of CM062927.1, from coordinate 61,888,883 downwards.
GTATAATGCCCTCAGAGTCCACCCATGTTGTTGCAAATGGCAAGATTTCCTTCTTTTTTATGGCTGAATAATATTCCATTGTATGTATGTGTGTGTATATATATATATATATATATACACACACACACACACACACATATATATATACACACACACACACCACATTTGCTTTACCCCTTCATCCATTGATGGACACTTCCATGTCTTGGCTGTTGTAAATAATACTACAATGAACATGGGAGTGCATATGTCTTTTCGAGTTAGTGTTTTCATTTCTTTCAGTTAAATAACAAGAAGTGGAATTGGTGGTAGTTCCGTTTTTAATATTTGGAGGAACCTCCATGCTGTTTTCCATAGTGGCTGTACCAATTTACATTCCCACCAACAGTGCCCAAGAGTTCCCTTTTCTCCCCATCCTTGCCGACACTTACTTCTTGTCTTTTTGATAATAGCCAATTATGTGTGAGGTAATATCTCATTGTGGTTTTGATTGGCATTTCTCTGATGATTTGTGATGTTGAGCATCTTTTCATGTACCTGTTGGCCATCTGTACGTCTTCGTTGGAAAAATGTCTATTCAGACCCTCTGCCCAGTTTTTAATCGGATTTTTTGGTTTTTTGCTGTTGAATTGTGTGAGTTCTTTATATATTTTGGATATTAACTCCTGATCAGATATATGATTTGCAAACATTTTCTCCCATTTGGTAGGTTGCCTTTTCATTTTGTTGATGCTTTCTTTTGTTGTGCAGAAGCTTTTTAGTTTGACGTAGTCCCACTTGTTTATTTTTGCTTTTATTGCCTTTGCTTTTGGTGTCAAATCCAAAAAATCATCATTAAGACCAATGTCAAGGAGCTTACCACCTATGTTTTCTTGTAGAAGTTTTATAGTTTCAAGTCTTTACTCCATTTTGAGTTAATTTTTGTGTGTGGTGTCAGATAGTGGTCCAGTTTCATTCTTTTGCATGTGACTGTCCAGTTTTTGCAACACCATTTATTGAAGGGATTGTCCTTTCCCCATTGTATATTCTTGGTTCCTTTGTTGTAAATTAATTGACCATATATGTGTGGGTTGATTTCTGGGCTTTCTATTCTGTTCCTGCTTTGTAGTTTTCTTACTGTCTTTGTCTGGTTTGAGTAGCAGAGTGATCCTGGTGTTATAAAATGTGTTGGGGCATGTTCCCTCATGTTTTGCTTTTGTAAACTGTTTGTATAGACTTTGGGATCATTTCTTCTTCAAATGGTTGTTAGAATTAACAACTAAAGCCAAATGGACCTTGAGTTTTCTTTGTGAGAAGATTTATAACTACAAAGTCAATTTATTTAATACATATAGGTCTGTTTAATATATCTACCGTTTATTGAGTGAGCTTTCTTTATGTCTGTCATAGAATTTGTTCATTTCATTCAGGTTGTTAAATTAGTTGCCATTAAATTGTTCAGAATATCCGTTTATGTCAGTATGATCTGTAATGATGTTCCTTCTCTCATTTCTTATATTAATAGGTCTTTTTTTCCCCTTAATTAGTCTAGCTAGAGGCTTATCAACTTTATTGAGCTTTTCAGTGAAACAGCTTTTTGTTTCACTCATTTTTCTCTATTTCATCCACTTTCTATTGTATTGATTCTTGCTTTGTTATTTTAATCCCGTCTTTGTTATTTTATCCTTTCTGACTAATTTTCTGATTACTCTTCTCTTTCTAAGTTCTTAAGGTGGAGGTTTAGATCATTAATTTGAGTCCTTTCTTTTTTTCTAATATATGCATATAATGCTATACGTTTCTTTCTACACAATGCTCTAGATGCATCCCAGAAATTCTGGTATGTTGTGTTTTCCTTGGCATACAGTTCAAAGTAATTTGTATTGTTATTTGTTCTTTGGCCTGTGGATTTCTTTTTTGATCCATGGATTATTTGGAAGTATATTGTTTAATTTCCAAACATTTGGAGAGTTTCCATATATCTTTGTGTATTCTAGTTGAATTCTTTTGTATTCTGAGAATATGATGTGTATGATGTCAGTAGTTTCATATTTGTTGGAGTTTGTTTTATGGCCCACAATATGGTCCATCTGGTGAATGTTCCATGCACACTTGAGAAGAATATGTATTCTGTTTTTATTGGGTATAGTATTCTCTAAATATCAGTTGGGTCAAGTTTATTGATCCCTAATGATTCTTGGTCACTTGTTCTATCAATTATTGAGAGAGGAGAGTTGGAATTACGAGCTATAACTCGATTTGTCTACATTATAGCTTTTTGTGCACCTTTGCTATATGAAAGTTGATATTCTCTTGGGTATATGTGAGGTTATGCTTCAGATAATGACTGAGGAAAGAAAAAGTAAAAACTCTAAGTTTCTAGGAGTGAGCTGTTTTTCAATTTTTTTTCTCCTGTGAGAAAAACTCATACTTCATTTAAACCCAGCTGGAGCATGGCTACTCCATGCTTCCCTGCTCTCAGGATTTATTATAGTAACTATATTCTCTGGTCCCTGTTTCCTGCTGAACATGTGCACAAGATATCTGAATACTACTAAAATATTTATGGATGAAATGACTTTATGTCTGGGATTTGCTTTAAAATGTCCAGCCAAGAAAACAAAAAATACTGGCAGTCGAAATGAGTTAAGGTTGACAAAATCCTAGTAACTTCTGAACCTTGGTGATAAAAAATCTTTATGTTCATCCATGTACTTGTACATTTTTAAATCTTCATAATAAAAGTAAAAAATATCATAGATGGAAAAGTTCATAAAAATAAAGTTTTGGGGTATCAGGAGCTACAAACATTTCTCCAGAAAACATGAGCCTGTGAGTTGATCTATCTGCTGGCTGTCTGAGGTGTATGGATCAAGAGTTTTGGAGTGGCTTTGAAATGCCCTCTTATAATTACAGTAGCAAGGGCAGGAAGCTGGGGTGGCTGAGCAATAGAACTTGAGAATCTTTATCATTTGGGTTTTACTGCATTTGGCTAACAGCTCCTGGACAAAGCAGAACATGGCTATTTAATAAGAGGATAATCTGCGTTCAGCATTACTATTTGCATTCTCTCCCTCCCCTCATTCTTCCTGAAAGTACTTTCAAATGCTTTGGCTCTCTTGGGAATGTCAAAGGAACTTATGTCATATAATAGGTTAACAAAAAAGAAAATGTTTAAATATTTTGTAAAATTTTTAAATTTATTTATTCATAAAAAAATTGTCAGTGTACTGTGTTGGTGATGATATGGGGAAATAGGCTTTGTCATATATCCCTGTGGAGTGTAAATTGTTACAGCCTCCATAGAGGGCAGTTTGTCAATATGTTTCAAAATTAAAATGGACCCATCTTTTGGCCTCACTTCTAGGAATTTAACCTACGAATATACTTATAAATGGGGAAAATGAAATTTAAGAAAATATTAACATTAAATCATTGTTTGTAATAGCAAAATACTGAAAGGACCCAAAATGTCCATCATTAGGCTATTGATGATTTGGCTTTCCTGGGAATTTCATTAAACGATCTTAGTTTAGAGCAGATCATTAAAAGGACAGGGCAGATCACAGAGTGAGGGTAAGATCCCCATTCTTTATATTCCCTGTGGTTGAAGGAAAACACCTGCTCTTTGTAACAGGCAGACCCAATCTTGGACCAGTCTTGAGGTGGGAGGGGCAAAACTCAGGAAAGGTGGTTGAGGGGGAGAAGGAAATAAAAGCAGGGGAGACTTCTGAGTGGTGGTGACATCAAGGAAGAAATGAGAGTTTCTGTGGCTGCTAGAACTTTCTTGACCAATAGAACTGATCCTGGGAGGCTTCTTTCTAGGCCCGAAACTATTTCTCATTAGTGATTAATGTTACCTAGCCAGAGTTCTTAAGAGAGATGATCCTTCTATTTTCATGTTCTCAATTCAGTATTCATTTATTCCTGTTTCTCTTTCTTCATTCATCTATTTCATTTATTTATACAATAAATGTTTTTTACAATAAATGTTTTATACTAAATATTTATACAATAAATGTTTTTAAGCAGCGTCTATGAGCTTGCACTGTTATAGATCCCTGCTCTTGTGGAGAGACCATTTTCTAAATGTAACTTCTGCCCAAGCAGCCACTTCACAGAACCCCACTCAACTGGAGATAATTTTCAGTTTGTTCAGATTCCATTTTAAAGTTTATTTTTCATTATTATGTTTGAGATGAAAATAATATCAATACAACTGCTATTAGCATTTTGGCCTAAATATTTTCAGCATTTTTGTTTTGTATCCATTCTAAATGGTTGTGATGATGATTTACGTATTATTTTGTATCCTCCTATTTTCACTTAACATTCTATCTTAAGCATATTTCCATGTTTGTTAGACTTTATAAACATCTTGAAAATATATAAATAATATTCCACGAATGAATTCCTATAGTTTACTTAACCAATCCACTATACTAGGGCATTTCAATTGTTTTTGCTTTTTTATTATAAATAATATTTTTGCTATTCTAATTAGTAATAGCAACATTTTAATATTATAAATAAATAAGTGTCTTGGGCCTATAGCTCTTGGATGGTTTCATTCAAATCAATCTGCAGAAGTTGAACAAATGTGCCAAAGACCGTGAACTCCTGTTTCTAGCTCCAGAACACACTGCCAGCTTGCTTTCCAAAGCACGTGTTCTGCTTTATGATGGCTCCAGCAGTGTATCAGCGTATCATTTCACTGACACCTCACCAAACTTGCGTGTTGTGGGTTTTACTAATTCAGTTGTTCTAAAGAATGGTACGTGATTTTATTTGGCATTTCACTGCTTTCTGGTGATGTGAAACTGAGGGAGATTTTGTTAGAATCCCAGAATTCGGTCTTGGGATGCTGGGTGGCATCATATCTCTGATGTCGTGAGACCATCTACTTGGGTAGTGGCGGTCATCAGACCTGTTTACAGTATTCGTCCTGCTTTGCTTCTTCTAGCCATATGATAGGATTCTACTTCCCTTCTCCCTTGAAGTCAAACCTGGACTTATGACTTGCTTTGGCCAATGATGTGAGTGGGAGAGATGTTGCTTCTGCCTGTAGATTTTATAAGCCAGTGTGAGAGTCACCGTGTTCCTGTTTTGTTGCAGCCACGATCCTGGGCATTTACTTTCTAGCCTGTGTCCTTGGGTGAGGATAACATGAAGCAAAGGCCCTGCACTGACTTCGGATGAATGCGTAGCATAAATGAGAAGCAAATGTTGCTCTAAGCCACTGAGATTTGGCGATTGTGTGTTAGGAACCATACATTACCTGCCCGTCCCATCTGATTCGGCTGTGCAGCTGGTGCACCTGCCTGCATCACTGTGCCACTGCACCAGTGTGCAGGGCCACGTCAGCCCAGGACGTGCAGCAGATCTTGGAGCCAGGTCCTTTTCCAAACAAGGAGAAAGGTTGGTGGTATTTATGTATAATCCACTCAATTCCAAGCAACAAAGTCGGTGACAACACTGTGCCATCTGCCAGCTCAAATTATTTTTGTCACCTCAGATTAAAAATTCTGTTTTAATATTCAGCAGGGAAATGACTTAATGTGGGTTGGCTTTGGGCAACTTTTTAAAAATTGCTTTTCCTTCACGACAGACCCATAAAAGCTAATAAAAAGAGCTAACATTTATTGATCATTCATTATGCTTCAGGGACTGTGCCAACAGAATCTCTTTTATTTCTTCTTGCAACATGATGAAGTCAGTGCTGTAATCACCCCTGGTTTACAGATGAAGAAACTAAGGGTCAGGGTGAATATCACTTGTCAAGGTCATTTGCTAGTTAATAGCAGTCCTAGGATTTGAACCAAGCTCCGTGGGGCTGTGCACCAGCCGCTACGTGACAGGGACCATATCGGATTCTCCCAGACTTTCTCAGGGCCCCAAATTTGGCACATTTTGGTTCAGCCAGGCCCTTGTCCTTGCCTGCTGTCATGTTTCCTTCTCATCTGCCTTTGCCATATTGTGATCAAAGATTTTATCTTATGTATGATTTTGTCCAACCAGCCCTTAGCAAAAGGCACTGCATAGGCTCAAGACACAAAAATTAATGAGATATAGTTGCTGCCCTCCAGAAACTTAGACTTTTAGAGGGGTGCCCACTGGTAGAAATACAATGTGAGCCACAAATGCAAGCCACAGATGTAATTTGAAAAAGTATTTTTCCATTTTTTTTTATTAGAAAATACTCTGTGCATAAAATTGACCACCTTACCCATTTTTAAGCGTACAGTTCAGTTGTATTAAGTACATTCATATAGTTTTGCAACCATCACCACCATCCATCTCGAGAACTGTTTCCACATATGTAGTTTTAAATGTTCTAGTAAGCACATTTTTTTAAAAAGCCAAAAGAAACAGATAGAATTAATTTTAATAATATGGTTTAACCCAGTCAATGCAAGAATTAATTTTAATAATATGGTTTAACCCAGTCAATGCAAACTGTTATAATTTAAACATGAAACCAATATAGACAATTATTAATGAGATATTTTACATTCTTTTTCTTTTGTACTATGTTTTTGAAATCTCGTAGTTTTTATTTTACACTTAACAACACATCTGAATTTGGACTAGCCACTCGTCAGGGACTCCATTGCCCTGTGTGGCTAGCCGCTATCTTATTGCACAGCACAGGTCTGGAGGGAAAGATAAAGGCACAGACTGATCAGTTCAAGGTACGGAGGCGAATGACAGGATAGAATGCCCATGGGGCGCATAAATCAAAATGTGCTGGGGAGGAAGAGAACCATTTCTACCAGGACTTCTGATTGGTGAAACACAGAGGCCAGCAGCTCAGGGGGCTTGGGGTACAGGAGGAAGGCTGAAACTGTGTTTAGGTCCTCGGAGGAAGGGAGGAAGAGATGGTCCAAGCTCTGGAAAGTCCTCTCTTCATCAGTTACCATCATCACCCCAAGATCCTAGAAGCAGACTTGCCCATGCGATCTGTACCGGTTCCCCCTGGCCCTGGGCTCTGCCAGCCAAGAGGTGCGTCTCTGTGGTAAGACAGGCATGCCCAGAGGTGACATAGCATCTTCGTTTGTACAGCAAAGGGACACTTAGCCCAACCTGGAGCTTTCAAGAAGCTTCTAGGAGAAGATACCTCGACTGGGCAAAGAAGAGTGAAAAAGATGCAATCCAAGACACGGAGGCAAGCCATGCAAGGAATTGGCAGCAGTTCCTTGTGGTGAGCAGAAAATGCAAGGAGAGCGGAGTTGGGGAGATGTGGCTCATCAGGCAGAATGGGGCCCTGTCATGAAGGGCCATGAATGGGAAGCCAAGGAGTGCGGGTTTTCTTTGCATGACCCTCTGCAGCTTTACAATGTCCTTTCACATACACTAGGTCATTTGGGAACAGCATTGGCCCTTAAGCATTTGTGGCCGAGACTGCTGATTGCCTCCTCATTCTATTCTTTCCTTCCACATGATTAGAAGTCCTATATTATTAGTGGTGGTGATGAGTGTAGCTATAATGTGCCCTTCCCAGCCAGACTGGCAGGAGGCACATAAAACATTGGGGCAGGTAGTAACCATCTCCTCCGCTCTCCTAGCCCCCCGCCCCAGAGCTGCTTTCTTGCTCTTAAGGCTCCCTCTGGCTGCTTCCACCAGGTTCTCCTGGCTGGGCTGAGAAGGCTCAGCCAGGCCCTTCTCATCCTGAAGGTATAGGATTGGGCAGGCACCTGACTTGCCCCTCTCCTTCCTGTGTCTGCCTCCTGACCGTGTCACTGCTCAATGAGCATCCTTAGCAGAGGGTGGTGATACTCAAAATTGTCAGTTCTGCAACTTGTTGGCATCTCCACAGAGAGCGCGGCAGGAGAGGAGGTTGCTGACTCAAGGCTCAATGTGATTTTCACATCATCTGCAGAGCTCAGTCATCCGCGAGATCGTGTTACTTGCAAGTTGGCCAAATTAATCAATGGTTTATTGAGCATCCTCACTGACCTTCAGAATAACCATCGGCTCTAGCAAATGGGCCCGAGCCAGGTGCCTTGTGCCTGCCTCACGGATTCCAGGTGTGGCCAGGATGTAGCCATGGCCTTCGAGATGGGGGGGTCCCTCTGAGCTGACCTGACACCCATCATTCCATGATTTCTCTGGCTTTCTGTGCCAGTCTGCCTGCACAGCTGGGCAGAGTAGTGTGTCTGCTTCTTAGCTGTGTGTCTAGAGATGGGGTGAGTAAACTTTTTTCTAAAGGCCAGACAGTAAATATTTTAGGCTTCAGGGACTGTACGGCCTTTATTATAACCAGTCAACTCTGCCGTTGTAGCACGGAAGCAGCCATAGACAACATATAAAATAATGAGTGTGGCTATGCTCCAGTAAAACTGAATTTATGGACACTGAAATTTGAATTCCATATAATTTTCGTTTGTCACAAAATATTATTCATGTTTTGATTTTTCTTTAACTATGTGAAAATGTAAAAACTATTCTTGGTTCGTGAGCTATCAAAAAAAATAGACCAGAGGCCAGATTTGGCTCATGGGTCATAGTTTCCCGGCCCCTGATCTAGAGGCAGGGTAATGTGGTAAGTTAAAACCGTGACTTTTTGGGTGCAAATCCTGGTGTTGTCACCAATCAGCTGTGTCACTTAACAGTGATTACGTCATCTTTCTAAGCTTAAGTCTCGTCATTGTGTAATGGGGATCATTGTAGTATATACCCAGAGGGCTGCTGGCTGATTAAATGATATAATGAATGTAATGTACATAGCTCACCGTAAGCATCCACGATAGGCCCAGTGCTAGGCTGGTCACTACAGGAGATCCGAAAATGAACCAGACGTGGCTGCACTCTCTAGGAGTTAGAGGTCTAGCAGGGAGGTGACTGTGTGCCCAGTAACTGTCATACACATGGCAGAGTGATCATGGCTGTCAGAAGCACAGCAGGGACAGTTTGTCATCTCCATATTTACAGTACTGCTTCTGGGGGTTTTGGAATGGTCAAAGGAAGAGCAGACCCACCTGGGACTGCCACGGCGAGGCCAGTCTATGCTCCTCTGTTATCCCTTGCAGCCCACAACAGTGCTGCAACATTTGAAGTCCAGCTTCCCATCACCCATGCCGCACTCCTGCTCTTCCCTCTGCTCACGGTCCGCCAGCAGCCACAGGGGTGAACCTTCCACTTTCCATCCTTTGTAATGGGGCCCAGTTGAGCTTATGGCCAATATCACCTTGTCATTGGTGAATTTCTACTCAATGGAAGTCATTCTAATAAAATGTGTACAATTTGCCCATAAGTCATTTGCTAGCAAGGTGAGAAATATGATAATTGATGCTGTTATGTGTTTGCATTATTTTAACTTCCACTTAAAAAACCAATCTGACCCTTACTTCCTCGTAAGATTACTTGTTCTGCCCAGTCTGGCCTCCAGCTAGAATCCTAACTGAGCTCATCACCTGGGGATCACCTAGGCTATATTCCTGTCCTCGGTTACAGAACTTCTTTAACTCAGCCCTTAAAGACAAAAGATAACAAAGCAACTCGTGAATGACTGGAACCTCCATATGGTTTTAACAGCACATCACTTTCTAAATTGTTTTCCTTTACATAATGTGTAAATCACAGACACACTTTTGAGACTATAATAATAAATAGTGATATTCACATACTAACAGCTGGTCTCACCTGCAGAAAGAGTTAATAGCTCCGTTAGCAATTGTCCTGAACCTTTCAGTTCATTTCCTGAAGTCTTCCTGAATCTGCATCACCCCTGCCTCCTTCTGAGTCCCAAGGTGCTCGTGTCCTGCACAGTCCCATGCCTAGTTGACCTCTCGTGTTGAATGAGGGATTTTATATGAATTGCAGAGCTTTCTCTATGTCTTTGACTGCAGTCACTCAAGTTCGAGCTTTCTTCCCATTCTTCCTTTTTGCAAACTCGTTAGGAGGGTCCTTTTCTTCCAATTCACTTAACAAATGCCTACTGCAGCTGCCAGTTACCTTGAGAATTACTTCTCTCATTTTTGCACTGTTACTGTTTCTTTTTACTCTGTCCAGTCTTTGATCTGTGTTCTCCTGTGACAGCAGGAAGGATTTTTGAGGTTATTCTAGAATTTTGAAGTGCGAAAGGAACTTCCAAGTTGGGTATGACATGGCAAGCTTGCCTGTGCAGGGCTGCTGTGTAAAACAATTCCAGACAACACTGTTCTCGTCATAGTCTATGTGAATGTTTTGTGCAGTGCATAACCTGCATGCTGATACTCCGCTGCCCTGGCCCAATGGACAGGACTCTTTGAGGCTGTAGTACATACTCTGTATGATACTGCCTTACTCCTAAAGAAGGAGGAGGATAAAGAAAAACAGGAGGAGGAGGAGGAGAATCGCAGTACTTTGGTAGAGCTTGTTTTGTGCTAGGCACTCTTCTAAGCACTTTACATATATTAACTCATTTAATTACTAAATAGGAGAGTTTTACTTATTCATTGTAGTAGCGATTGGCTCCCACACTGCGCCAGTCCCTGTCCTGGACAATGGTGGACAGGCTAGAAACGGGCTTCCTTCCCTCATGCAGGTGGCAACATAATGCATTTTGATGGAACTTACCAAAAAGTCAACTACGATATCTGGGGCAGGACCAAAGCTCGCTGCAAAGAAGGTTACTAAAATTGTCATCCTCCTCAGAAATCCACACAGGCCGCCTGTTGCACGAGATGACAAATCCAAGCTCACATTTAACGTTAGATCACCAAGTGGCCCTTCAGTTCAGCTTTGATTTTCTCTGTAACTCGATATCTCAGCCCCTCTACACTGGAAAACCAGGCCACTTCCCCACCTGCACAGGGACTCAGAAATCTCCCTGCAGGGAGCTTTGCTTCCAGCTATCACCCTCCTCCTTCCCCTCTGCCTGTCCAAATTCCTCCTTCTACCTTTGGCTCACCCTTCACCTCCTCTAAGCTGCCATCCCTGACAGAATGAATACACAGCTCTGTCTTCTTGGGTCTTTGAATACAAATTATCCTAAGTCATTTTGTGTGTAACAATGCATTGCTTTGTAGTAGTTCTCCTGTGTCAATGTGTGTCACGTATTCCTTGAGGGTGGAGCCTCATTGCTAATTTTATTTGTAGCCCCCGTTCCTGTGCCTAGCACACAGCAGGTGAGCAATAAATGCTTGTTAATAAGAAGCTGACTCACCGCCAGCCCTCTGGCCCTCTTGGCTCAGGTGGTTCTGAGGTGTGCAGCCGTCCAAGAAAAGCTGGCTGTCTTGGCTTCCTTCCATCGTGCTGCTGTGAACTTCACTGCTAGACGTTCAAAGAAAAGACTCAGAAAGGGCCATCCTACCTTTGGATGATTGTGAAAGAAACAGATCCCGGTGGAGAGGAGCCCCAGGGGCCGCTGGGGAAAAAAAATCGCACCTGTTTCTGCTCATTTTCCTTTAGCAAAATAAAAAAATCTCCAACTTGAGCTAACACTGAGTAACTACTACATGATGTGTGTGTGTTTGTGTGTAAATATACATATGTCAGTATTCAACAACAACCCTAGGGAATAGGTATTATCATTCTCCTTTTACAAAGGACAGAATGGTGCACAGAGAGGTTAAGTAACCTGTCCAAGATCACATAACTAGCAAATAGTAGAGGCAAGATTGGGTGCCAGACAGGCTGATTTGAGTCTGAGCTCTCGGCCTTTGCACTATATACTTGAACACTATATCTCTTGGGATTAATTAAAGTCCTGTGTCGGTGTGTACCTGTATATAGACAAAACAGGAAACAATTTTTTTTTATGGAAACAAGCTTAGTGTTTTTTTGTTTTTATTTTTATTTTGTTCTTTCCAGCTTTACTGAGATATAATTGACATAAAATATTGTGTAAGTTTAAGGTATACAGCGTGTTGATTTGATACACTTATATATTGTGAAATGATAACCACACGAGGGTTAGTTAACACCTCCATCACCTTACATAATTACCATTCTTCTTTTTGTGGTGAGAACAGATCTACTCTCTTAGCAACTTTCAAGTACATAATACTGTAGTTACCATGCTGTACATTAGATCCCCAGAACTTATTCATCTTATAATTGGGAGTTGGTATGCTTTTACCACCATCTCTCCATTTCCCCCACCCCTTAGTCCCTAGCATCCACCATTCTAACTCCCTATTTCTATGAGTTTGGCTTTTTTAGATTCGACATATAAGTGAGATCATACAGTGTCTGTCTTTGTCTGGCTTGTTTCACTTAGCATAATGCCCTCAAGGTCTATCTGTGTTTTTGGAAATGGCAGGATTTCCTTCTTTCTCATGGCTGAATAATATTTCATTGTTTATTACATCTTTACCTATTCATCTGTTGATGGAGGCTTAGGTTGTTTCCATATCTTGCCTATTGTGAACAATGCTGCAGTGAATATGGGCATGCATATAACTCTCCAAGATCCTGTTTTCACTTCCTTTGGATATATACCCAGAAGTGGAGTGCTGGTCCTATGGTAGTTCTATTTTTAATTTTTTTGTGGAACCTCTATACTGTTTCCCATAGTACCAGTATGTACCAGTTGACATTCCCACCAACAGTGCACAACTGTTCCCTTTTCTTCACATCCTTGTCAACACCTATCTCTTTTCTTTTTGATGATAGCCATTCTAACAGGTGTGAGGTGACATTTCATTGTGGTCTTGATTGGCATTTCCCTGATGATTAGTGATGTTGAACACTTTTTCATGTACCTGTGGCCATTTGTATGTCTTCTTTGGAAAAATATCTATTCAGTTCTTCTGCCAATTTCTCAATTGGATTATTTGGTTTTTTGCTATTGAGTTGTATGAGTTCCTTAAATATTTTGGATATTAACCGCTTATCAGATATATGATTTGCAAATATTTTCTCCCATTTTGTAGGTTGTCTTTTCATTTTGTTGATGGTTTCTTTTGTTGTGCAGAAACTTTTTAGTTGGATGTGGTCCCCCCCACTTATTTTTGCTTTTGTTGCCTTTGCTTTTGGTGTCATATCCAAAAGAATCATTGGTAAGGAGCTTTTTCTCTATGTTTTCTTCTAGGAATTTTACAGTTTTGGGTCTTATATTTAAGTCTTCAATCCATTTTTATTGAAGAGACTATCTTTTCCCCATTGAGTATTCTTGGCCCCCCTGTCAAATATTGGTTGACTGTGTATGTGAAAGTTTATTTTTGGGCTCTTGATTCTCTTCCATTAGTCTAAGTGTCTGTTTTCGTGCTAGTACCATACCATTTTGATTACTACAGCTTTATAGTGTAGTTTGAATCAGGAAGCATGATGCCTCTAGCTTTGTTCTTTCTCAGAATTGCTTTTGCTATTTGGAGTCTTTTGTGGTTTCATACAAATTTTAGGATGGCTTTTTCTATTTCTGTGAAAAATGGCATTGGAATCTTGATAAAGATTACATACAATCTATAGATGGTTTTGGGTAGTATGAGCATTTTAACAATATTAAATCTTCCAAACCATGAACAAGGGATCCATTTCCATTTATTTATGTCTTCTTCAATTTCTTTCTTCAAAATATTATAGTTTTCAGTGTATAGATCTTTTACTTCCTTTATTAAATTCATTCCCAAATATTTTATGGTTTTTGATGCTATTGTGAATGGGATTGTTTTATTTCTTTTTTCAGATTTTTCTTTGTTACTGTATGAAATGTAACTGATCTCTATGTTGATTTTGTATCCTGCAATTTACTGAATTAGTTGATTCATTCTAACAGATTTTGGTTGAATCTTTAGGATTTTCTCTATATAAAATCATATCATCTGCAAACAAAGACAGTTTTACTTCTTTTCTGATTTTGATGCCTTTTTTTTCCTTTTTATTGCCTAATTGCTCTAGCTAGAACTTCCAATACTATGTTGAATAAAAGTGGTAAAAATGGGTGTCCTTGTTTTGTTCTTGATCTAAGAGGAAAAGCTTTTAGCTTTTCACCATTGAGTCTGATGTTAGCTGTGGGCTTGCCATATTTGTGCTTTTTATTTTGAAGTATGTTCCTTCTATAACCACTTTGTTGAGGGTTTTTATCATAAATGGATGTTGGATTTTGTCAAATGCTTTTTCTGTATCTATTGATGTGATCATATGATTTTTATCCTTTACTTTTTTAATGTTGTGTAAGACATTGACTGATTCATGGATGTTGAGCCATCCTTGCATCCCTGGAATAAATCCCACTTGATCATGGTGTATCATCCTTTTAATGTATTGTTGAGTTCAGTTTGCTAATATTTTGTTGAAGATTTTGTGTCTGTGTTCATCAGGGATACTGACCTGTAATTTTCTTTTTTGTGTGGCATCCTTGTCTGATTTTGGGTGGCATCCTTGTCTGATTTTGGTATCAGGGTAATGGTGGCCCCATAAAATATGTTCAGAAGAATTCCCTCCCCTTCTATTTTTGGAAGAGTTTGAGAGGGATTGGTATTAATTCTTCTTTGAATGTTTGGTAGAATTTACCAATGAAGCCATCTGGTCTTGGGCCACTTGCATGGAATACCTTTTCCGTCACTTCATGTTAAACCTATGTGTGTGCTTAAAGCTAAAGCAAGTCTCTTGTAAGCAGCATATAGTTGAGTCAGCTATTCTTTGCCTTTTGATTGGAGAATTTAATCCATGTACATTTAGAGTAATTATTGATGGATAAGGACTTAACTAACTCCATCTTATTAGTTGTTTTCTGGCTGTTTTGTAGTTGCTTTGTTCTTTTCTTTCTCTCTTGATGTCTTCCTTCATGAATTGATGATTTTCTGTAGTGATACGATTTGATTCCCTTCTCTTAATCTTTTGTGAATTTGCTGTAGGTTTTTGCTTTGTAGTTACCATGAAGCTTATGTAAAATAGTTTATAGATATAATGGTCTAATTTATGCTGATAACAATGTAACTTCTATTGTATACAAAAACTCTACCCTTTTATTCCCTCCTCCTTTTAAATTTTTGATATCACAATTTACCTCTTTTTATGTTGTATATTCATTAACAAATTATTGTGGCTATAGTTATTTTTAATACTCTTACCCTTTAACCCTTGTACTAGAGTTACATGGTTAACACAAGCCCCAGCAGCTTGTTGACAGGCTTCTTGATGGAGCTCACAATGTAGTTAGTAGGATCCATGTCTCTTTAATGCCCCCTGAGAGTTCAATCTGCTGCTCTTCCATCTCTTCCTGCCCCCATGTCATGCTGCTCACAGTTTAGTAATCTGGATGGGGCAAGAGAGAAATGAGCCTCTTTGGCAGCATCCTGCACGCTGGGGAAGCCAGGCACTCACTCACATGCTCTCACTTTCCACTCCAGTAGAAATAACTGCCGACAGGATCTCGCTTGGCCTAAGCTGTGCTGCCTTGGGAGAGGGGCAGTGTGGGTAAAGTCAAACTGCTGCTCTTACCCTCTCCAATGCATCCAGATTTGTATTTTTTTGTTGTTGTTCTGTTGGTGTGCTGGCACTTCTTTGCTGGAAACCTGGTATTCCACCAAGACTTTCTCTTCTGTGGGTGATTGTCTAAGACAGTGTTTTCCAGGGGCTCCTGGAACGCAGCTGAGAGGCTGGAGCTGATTCATGAGCTATTGCAGGGTCCACTGCCAGGATCAAGGTCTGTATGCCTATTACCCACTGCACAGGTGGGTGAGACTCCTCCTGGGTCCCTTGGTGTATGGTGCTGGATCCCACAGCTCCCACAAAGAAACTTTTGTCCATAGGTGGATACCAAATTGTTGTGGGGGGGGGGGGGACCTGAACAAGGGACATCTGATTCAGCCATGATGCTGACATCACTCAACTTGATGTTCTTGTTGCTTTACTGTGATGAATCATACACTGTATAATTGATAGTTACCTGGTTTATAAGGATGGTGAGAGATCAGCTGGAATATTTTTAATAAAGTTTTGCAAAATTTTGCCAACCTAGAATAATAGCTAACTAGTCTTCAAAGAAACATCTCCAAAGAAGGAAATTCTGTAGTTATACACAGAAAACCCTTTGCTGTCATGATTTTGTAACATTTGGAATTAAAATGTTTCCCTGTCTAGCCAATCTCTCTGGCTGCAGCTGAAGTCATTTCCCTGTTATTTATGTTACATAGACATGTTACGTCTTAATTTTGTCTTTGCTCCTTTTCTTCCCAGCCATCCTTGATTAGTCCTTAGACAGCTTCTTCCAATGTAGAACATGCCCCTCAAGGATTTCTTATGTTTTAGAATTTCCCACTTTCTGGAAGGCAGATACTGGTATTGGGATGAACATTAGCCTTGCTGATTCGACTCTGAGCAAACTGCGTCTGTATCTCTCCTTCATCTGTACAGTGGAGATCATAATACCTCTTGGCAGTGGGGATTGAATTAAGTGACACCATAAATGTGAAAATATTGTCAAGTGGAGCGGTTCGTAATGTGTGCTTGCTTTTTACCCGTGGCTGAGACTGGTAGCAGGAAGTATCTCTCTTCTCCGCTCCTGATTGCTCCTTTGTGTTTCTGTTTCCCTGTGCTCTTTCCCCCAGCCTCCTCCTCTTCACTTTGGTTCCTGGGCAGCTGCTACTGTGAAGACAGTGCAGCTCCCATCTGCTTTCAGCATATGGGACCAACGCTGTTGCTTCCAAAGTCCTTGTATTTGCTGTTCAGAGCAGGGTGGGTTATTGTGTGGAAAGTGAGGCAGAAAATTGCACAATGATTTAACCAGTGTTTGTTAAATCTTCATGTAGTAATGATGGAATCAATTGACCAGTCTTTCCATCCATCATCCATTCATGTATCCATCTCCTAGTTTTTTCCACTGAGAAGTTGAGTTTCCTCATACATTTATGTAATAAAATATAATAGATAAATTTCAAGATCAGGGAAAATATAGAAAGCACAGAAGACTGAGGCCAAGAGGAAATTAAGACACAAATATGCATATTATAGGACTCATAAATATTACTGCTGACCCATGATTTTGACTCTGAGCATCCTGGCACCCAAGCAAAAAGGAAATGCTGTCAGTTTACAGGATTCCCAATGTCCAAAGGGGCAGAACCCTGGTAGGTGGGTAGAATATGTCAGGCAAACTTCTCTTGGCTTTTAGATCTGAAGAAATTTTTTCAAGTGAGTTCCTAATAAGATTTGAAACATCCTTTATACCAGATTATCAAGGGTTCTAAACTGAGCATTCATTCCAGAGCTGGGTTGCAGTTAAAGCTTCAGGTAAGCCCAATATATAAAGAGAACTGCTAGTTGTAGTAATGAAAACAATGAATGATAACCAATATCCCTAGATTTAATTCTCCTGAGTTTGGGTTCATATTATCAACCATTCCATATGAGGAAAGTGCAGGCGGATGTCAACCAGGAAGCATTCAGTCTGTTGGTTGCTTGTCATAGAAGTAGATGGTTGCATTTGTTAGAGGAGGATGATAATGCAATACATGAGTGGAATTGCTCTTCAACTGTAGATGTCACACTCCTGAGGCCCCTAGATCATCTCAGGGGAAGGTTAGTGGAGGTGGATGGTCTAATAAAAACTCACCTTCATAGTGGAAATCACACTGTGGGTCAGTCAACTGTACCATAATCATATGAAAATAGGTTGTTTGGGAATGATAGTGATCAACTCAGTGGAACTTACCTAATAGCTCTAGACTTAGAATTTGAACCTGCCCTAATGAGTGTCTGCACAAAATATCAGAATCAAGTCATTGCCAAGAAACTCAACAACTTCTTCTGTAAGCCTAAAATGAAACTAATGATTGAAAAGATAGCATGATAAAGTGTGTTTGACTGTCATTTTCCTTAGCTTTTATGATTTCATGGTGCTTAGAAATAGAAGGGAAGTAGTTGATATTTTATGTTGCAGACTTGCTGCCCAGTCAGTTTTGTAATGGAACTTTGGGAATATGGGAGCACAGACTTAGATGCCTACAGGGCCCAGGCAGGTCATGGAAATGCATGAAGTGGGCTGGTTGCAAATAGGAGAGAATGGTGACAGCTGTGATGAACTGGAGATCTTGTATTCATTCAAAATGTGGCAGCAGCTACTTCCCCCCGTGCTGATTGTTGCTACAGAGAAATTCAGACCGTGGAATATCATGCTGCACAATTTTAGCCAGAAATTCACATTTCCTATGAGATTTTTCTAATTTTTAAGGTACATGGTGGCCAAATTTCAAAATGCCTGTGGGCTGGGTTTAGACTCTGCTCAGTAATTTTGTATCCACTGAACCAGCTATATAAACGTGAAAGAGAAAAGCAAAGAGACTGAGCTAAGACACGTGCACATCCCTGCTTTTAGCCAATTATAGATTCATGTCATTGAGAAAAACTACAGTGGGTACATTTTGCTTTCTAAAAAATGAAGACAAGATTAATTTCTTGTAAGGCAGCACAACTATGTAGTATTATTGTTAAATCCACGTTTGTGTGGGAAGAGAGCTCTATCTTAAAAGTTGTATTGCAAGAGATACTACTTGTCATCTGAACTGATCTTTTTACATGACTTGAAATCTCAAGTCCGCCAGGTACAAAGTACTTTGTTTCCTTTCCCTTGCAACAGGTACAGGATTTCTCAACTGAGTTTATGGATATTTTTATCTCATTCATTTACGGATAATATAGAAAGGGAAAGCCCAGGGAGATTTTTATGTCAACCTATTTTGCTAAGTTTTCGTTTGGCAAAATAAAGCTCCGTGAACATTATGTACTGAAGGTACAGCTGCTATTTCAATTTTTTAAATTTTGTCTTGGGTTATATTAATGCTTACCCAAAATTAGCTATTTTGGGAATGTAGGGAGTATAGCATAGGTAGCCAAAAAATGTTGACATAAGTTATTAAACGTCATTTTTAAAATGGTGTAAATCTAATCCAGTTGGCAGTGTGCCTTTATGCCACCTGCTCGCTGTTCACCTGTGCTCCTTTGCTTGCCAGAAGGCCTGCAGAGGCCTTGGGAAGCCATGAGAACTAATTGAGTAATGACTTGTGCTGCCACAGAAATGAATTAGTCCCTCTGTGAATATATGGTGAATGCTCCAGAAGGTGCATTCTGGCCTCACTTAGTGAACTGAGTACCGTTTGTCTTGCTACAAGTCTGGTGACCTTCAAATGACTAGGTGGTTTTGTGGAATTCAATCTGGATCCTAAGTAATGTGAATATGGGAGGGTCTTCACTGTAATAGGTTAAAGCCCAGTTGTAGAAATGAGCTCAGTTGCAAATAGACTGACTCACCTCTAGGACAGAGGAAAATACGGTGTAGATTAAAAAAAAACTTGAAGTGAGTACAACCTAAAAATGTATAAAATTGTTAGTAAAACCAAAAACCGAACCAAACCAAAACCAAAAACTCTCTCAGTAAACCTGAGTAAACTGGCAATGACTGGAAAAAAATGGTTGTAAAGTGTGAGGGGGAATTTCTGTTCCAGTCAAGGCTACCCATACAAAGTAGCTAAGGTCAAAAAGGGAAAGTTACTGTAAGGAAATGTCTCATGGCATTTAAGGCAGAGGAAACAGAGTGTCCTGGAACCTCGTGGGGAAGCAAGTACCCTTGCATGGTCTCCCCCTTCTATATCATTCTGTGTCATCATCTCTCTCAGCTGCCTTTTCCTCTTGTACTTGACCCAGCATGGCCACCTCCCCCGAAACTACATTGTCTTTAGCTAGGATGACTCAATTATTTATCATCCAAAACAGGACTCGTGTGTGTGTGTGAAAGAGAGTGTGATCAATACTTTCTCCAGGAGAGCAGGCATAAATTGGGCAAACCAAGATGTAGGCTCACACCCTGCACCCCTTTAGAGCCCCAGAGCCCATCCCTGCTTATGACAGTGTCCGGATCTCTTGGTTTAGGCTGACTTACCCTTTGGTCCGCAGCTCATTCTTAACTAATCTACTGGGTGGGATATGGGATCCAACAGCATAAACAGAACATCGGGAGCTGGGAGCTGTGCTAAATACTCTTAGGGAGTGTGGACAGGAAATTAAAGCTGCTAACTGTGGCCATGTCAGGGATTCAACATGTTGTAGAACCAGAAATGTTAGATCAATTGCTTTGTAGTGACCTTTCACAACAGCAACCTGGGTTTAGGCTAGCCCAAGCTCAAAGATTTCAGGAGCCAAGAAGTTGGATGTCTGTTTTCCATGGCTCACCTTCCTCCAGTTTGCCCCTTGAAGCACACAGATTTTCTCACTCCTGCTTCCTCTGTTTCACCTTAGTCTATAATGTTTCTACCTCTCTTTCAAGTCATGGTCAGCTGTGGTTTGGCCTACCTTGAATCTACTCTCCTTTCTTCTGATAACAGAAGCTCAATTTCCCTTTGATTTAGATGGGGCTGACTCAAGTCTGGTCAATTGGCATTGATCTCTGGCCATAGCAATTGATTCACAGATGGGTCTTTAATTTGGTTCAATGAGGCTTAATCTGGGGCTTTTGTTGGAACATTTTGGAAGGACTGGGCTTGCTGAGCTGGTAGCAAAATAGTTCTGGAGACACTGATGGTCATCCTGTCCTCTGAGGAGGAGCCCTACCTGAAATGAAGCTAAAACAGAGAAATATAGAGCGAGAAAGAGAGAAAGTCTTAACGATATCATTCTTGCACTCCTGGACACAGGCATTCTTGAAAGTGGAATTGTAATCCTGGATTTTTCAATTTTGTGAGCCATAAAGTTCCTATTTCAGTTAAACTTAGCTGAGTTTCCACGACTTGCCAACAAAAGAGTTTTCACTGATATCCTTTCCTTAGAATCTTATTCCTGCTCTCGTTCAGTCAGTTATCCCTCTGTCCGAGGCTGATCCCTGATCCTTCTGCTTATTGGGGACCTCACAGTTCTTCAGTCTTGGGCTTTCCTATTGATGGGTGGAGTGTCAGGACAAGTGCACTGGGATCCCACAGGGATCAGGGACCTGGCTCAATATTCAAACAAATGAACAACCATCCTTACTTTCATAAATGTTGATGCTCACTCTTTTACTAATGTTGAGGTCACTGCTGATCACCTCAATAAGTGTTTAATTGTTTTTAAGATATGCATGAAGAGTTCCTCTGAAATTGGACAAGATTTGTGGCCCAATTGTTTTTGTATAAGATTCTTGACATTTAGAGATGTGACAAATACATAAAATACTCTCCAAGAGCGCTCCCCAGCACTAATGTTTTGTCTACACAAAAATAGTGTTAGGTAAGTGTTATATAGATTACAAATTATAGGTTTGGTTGCTAATTGTAAGGCTTTGAGAGAAGAGCAAAAACAAATAATACGTTCAATTCCTTAGAGCTCCTAAGTACTTTTATTTTAAGAGAGGTTGATTTGGCAATTGCTTTCAAGGAATGCTGACAAATTCTTTTTAAAGGGGAGGCAAAAGCACAAAAAGTTTTCTCATGTGTGCAATAGAAGCATACAGTGTCTTATAATAATGCTGTCTATGTTGGGTGCTCAGAGAATCTACTTTATGTCTAAATCCTTTTGCTACTTTACTAAGTAAACTTGCTTCTGTGAGGTATAAGAAGGGCCATCCTTAGGTTGAGTTTTACTCAGCAGCCGAGTTCCCTGCAAGTGTATGTTTGGGGTGTATTCATTTTTCTATCCTGCTTCAACTGTCACCACCTGAGACTGTTATGCCTTTCTCTGGAAATACACACACACACGCAGACACACACACACGCATACAGAGTGTGTCTGTATAGGAAATTTCCTAAAATTCCATTTGCGTTTATCTAACTTTGGGAGTTGGGATGAAGAAGGTATAGGAATTTTCTGATGCAAATGTTATGTTATTCTTCATTTTAAAAAAAGAGAGACACAGTAGTATTGACATTGAAGAGTTCAGGTAGTGAAAGGGTTTTGATTTAAAATGCATCACAGACCAAAGATAATTTGGTTCTGCCAGTGATACCTAACTAGAAGAACTTTTTGATTAATTAAACTTCTAAGTAAATAGAGCATCTGAGCCCAAATAGTTTACTTCACAAACCTCTGATTAGGGAATACATAAATCAGTGAGAAAATAAACCCTTGATTCCAAGGTAATCACTTTGGGAAACTGAACCAGTCAGGAGGTGAGTGTAGAAAGAATGCAAAAAAGAAAAAAAGAAGACGACAGGAAAGGGAAAAAAAGAAAGAATGCTTTTATCCATTCACTCACTCATTTATTCCTTGACACTTATTGGATATTAGTATGTGCCAGGTATCGTTTAAGCACTAGGATTTAATGGTGAATAAATCTTTTTACCCTCATAGACTGTACATTCTATTAGGCAAGACAGAAAAAAATAAGTAGACAAATAAAATAGTAATTATTACGCCGTGTGTTGTGCAGAGAACTAATAAGGGACTGATGGAGAGAAAATCAGCATTGCAGCTATTGGCATCGTATTCATCCTGCGTGAGTGATGCCCTGAGATACAGTCCTTCTCCAGCTCTGACCAGACAGGAGATACAGGGAATCAGTGCACTCCCTCCTAAGTCATATCCATTCCGACGGGGGAAAGTGCCCAGACCATGAAACCAAGGGAAGAATTCACTGGGGGCACTTGGTCAGTGTTGTTCCTTTTTTGTATACTGACTGCAAGAAAATAGATAGCTTTTACTTCCTTCGGTGTCCAGTAAAAGAGCTTAATTTGGCAAACTTGAACTGATGGACTAGAGAGAATTAAAATGGGCTGTCTGTAAATTATTCAGAATAGCCCAGAAGCAGTTCTGCAACCATGTCTAGAGTTTGACATGTTTTTTTTTAAATCCACACCATGATTATCATACTGTCTGTTGGGGATTTTCTGGTATAATTTTGGGACATGTGGCCAGAACAGCTGAGGCAGTCAGACAGGTATTACCCTTTCCTAGCACAGAAAGATGGCAATATCTTGCTAAATAAACTCTGTATGGAAAGAACTCCAGACAGTATCGCTTGTAAATAGGAGCTATTTAAGAGAAGCAAGCAGGCAAAAACAAATCCCTTCAATCTGGTCTTTTAGGGGTAACAGAACCAAAAGGAAAGTCTGAGTAGCCTATTGATCCACGTGTATAACTGCATGCTAAAATTGAACAGTAATGGTTTGTCAAGAAATCTAAATCAAACCTGAGAATCAAAGGAAAATAATTAGAATCATGTCTGTAGTATGGAATTGCATGTCCTTAGTTACTATCTATATGACCGAGAAAATTACATCTATGTATTTGTGGTGAAAAATGACAAAACATGATGGTTTACAGCCAGAGTGGTTACAGTGGCAATTCCACCAGGTTGTCCTCTTCAGAGACAATGTGGGTGAATGAGTCCTTGGAAGGAGTTCCCATTTTACTCATAATCCATGCTCTGTCAGAGGGACTTGGCTTTTACTAGTAATTGAGGGTGTTTCTGCATCCTTCTATACTCTGTCCTCTGCCCTCAGACTTCTGGGAAACACCCACGGGACCTCTACTCCAGAGCAGTGGCTCTGACCCATTTTCTCCTACCTTTTCTGCCCTGAACAGCTGAATGAGCCAACATGCAAATGTGAGCATCCATTTAGACCTGATTACATTATAAACAGCTGGCCTTTCTGTCCTCTCCTCTGGGAGCCATCCTGGCTGTACGGAATTAGTGGCATCTTTCACACAAACGGTGCCTGCAGATCAAAAGGCTCCTCCATCTAAAACAATGTACTCCTTGCCAAATCTAAAGATCCCTTCACTGCTCTTACCAAAAGTCGCTCTCCCCAGTTTGGAGAACTGAGGAAAAGAGGAAGATAAGTTATCATTCCTGCATCTCATTTTGGATTCTCCAATGAGCATTGCCATAGACTGAATGTTTGCGTGTGCTCCCCGCCAAAATTTATATGTTGAAACCTCGTCCCCAGTGTGATGGTATTTGGAGGTGGGCCTTTGGGAAGTGATTAGGTCATGAGGTGGAACCCTCATGAATGAGATTAGTGACCTTATAAAAGAGGCCCCAGAGAGCTGCCTTGTCCCTTCCACCATGTGAGGACACAGCGAGAAGATAGATGCCTGCAACTCGGAAGAGAGTTCTCACCAGGACCTGACAGTGCTGGCCCCTGATCTTGGACTAGCAGTCTCCAGAACTCTGTGAGAAATAAATTTCTGTTGTGCATGAGCCACCCAGTCTGTGATATTTTGTTGTAGTAGCCCGAACAGACTAAGACAGGTGACAGGTGTCATTAGTGGCTATGAGAGTCCTTTCTTCTGGAGGCTAAGGGGAGGGGAGAAATCAACAATTCAATTTCTGTTCCTTTTAAAGTGTGGGGGTTTTTTTGTGTGTGTCTTTATACATCATGTGAAAACACAGACATTTCCTTTATAGGCACACATTTATTTAACCATTAAAATAAAAGTAAGGGTGACTTGTAAAGAAAGGGTGACTTGTAAAGAAAACCTTCTCCTGGGAGCCACTGTGACAGAATCCACCAGAGGCAGGAGTTGATGGATGCTGAGTCCTGGATCAGGATGCTCCTGATTTCCTAAATCCCATAAATACATCTCAAACTTGTCAAACACGAGGCCCTGATTTTCAGTTTGTCAAATATGATCCCTGTGCCAGGATTAAAGAGTTGTGATCATAGTGTCTATGATGTAATAAGGTTGGTTTTTTTTTTTAATAGCAAACACAGTGGAGCTAATACATCCAAATTACTATTTATTTGGAAGGCTATCGATGTGTTGCATGGATGCTGGTGTAACACACAACGTTGTTGGTGCTTCTGTTTTACATTTTCCTTTGGAGACAATTAGTGCGCCACACAGGAAGACTACCTGTGTTGTTTTCTAGTCAAAATCTTGTTGCTGAACAAAAATGATACTTTTCAACTTGCCATACATCCTATTCACTAAGTTCGGCAGCCATTATTTTTGGCTGTATTAAAAGCTCAAATTTCCCTCAAAGGATGGAGACTTGCAACTGTAGAGAATAGTCAAAAGACCATTTGTTGAACAAATGGATTTACCTTAGGCTTTGAAAGCCCAAACACCCGAGATGCCCAGGACTCAAAGAACTCACAGATGGTTGACACAAACCACTGCTGGCAACCTGAGAACTCAGAGGGAATTGGAGAGGTGCCAGGAGACTAGAGCTGGGGAAATATTTAGCAATATCTTTTTGTTTCAGTGTGTCTGAGAATTTTATGTTGTTATTTTATTTCATTTTATTTTTTGGTGAGAACATTTAAGTTCTACTCTCTCAGCAAATTTCAATTATACAATACAATGTTATCAACTGTAGTCACCATGTTATACATTAGATCCTCAGACCTTATTCATCTTATAGCTGAAAGTTTGTACCCTTTTACCAGCCTCTCCTTATTTTCCTCACCACCCGCCTCTAGCCCCTGACAGCCACTTTTCAATTCTCTGTTTTTTATGAGTTTGACTTTTTTTGGAAGACTCCGCATGTAAGTGAGATCATACAGTGTTTGTCTTTCTCTGTCTGATTATTTCACTTAGCATAATGTCCTCAAGATTCATCCATGTTGTCGTGGAAGGACGGATTCCTTTCTCATGGCTGAGTAATATTCCATTGACCATGTATACCACATCTTCTTTATAGGAAAATATCCTATTTTCATTTCCTTTAGAGAGATATATATACATATACATATATATACACATATATATGTATATATATACCCAGAAGTGGGATTGCTGGATCATATGGTAGTTCTATTTTTAAGTTTTTGAAGAACCTCCATAATTTTTCCATAGTGGCTATACCAATTTACATTCCCACTAGCAGTGCACAAGGGTTCCCTTTTCCACATCCTGGCCAGCATTTGTTATCTCTTATCTTTTTGAGGATAGCTATTCTCACAGGTGTGAGGTAATATCTCACTGTGGTTTAGTTTTCATTTCCCTGATGATTAGTGATGTTGAGCATCTTTTCATGTACCTGTTGGCCATTTGTATGTCGTCTTTGAAGAAATATCTATTCCATTCCTCTGCCCATTTTTTAATCAGAGTGTTTGTTAATTTTTGCTATTGAGTTGTGTGAGTTCTTCATATGTTTTGGATATTAACCACTTATCAGATATATGATTTGCAAATATTTTCTCCCTTTTGGTAGGTTGCTTTTTATTTTGTTGATGGTTTTCTCTGCTATGCAGAAGCTTTTTTAGTTTGATGTGGTCCTGCTTGTTTATTTTTACTTTTGTTGCCTTTCCTTTGTTTTGGTGTCAAATCCAAAAACTCATAACCAAAACTGATGTCAAGGACTTACCCCTTATATTTTCTTCTAGAGGTTTATAGTTTCAGGTCCTTAAATTTAAGTCTTTAATCCATTTTGAGTTGATTTTTGTGTATGATGTAGGATAGGAATCCAGTTTCAATCTTTTGCCTGCGGCTGTCCAGTTTTCCCAACACCATTTATTGAAGAGACTATCCTTTCCCCATTGTATATTCTTGGCTCCTTTGTCATGAATTAATTGAACATATATGCGTGGATTTATTTCTGGGCTTTCTTTTCTGTTCCATTGATCTGTGTGTCTGTTTTTATGCCAATATCATACTGTTTTGATTACTATATCTGTGTAATATTGTTTGAAATCAGTAAGTGTGATGCCTCCAGCTTTGCTCTTCTTTATGAAGATTGCTTTAGCTATTTGGGGTCTTTGTGGTTCCATACAAATTTTAGGATTTTTTGTATTTCCATGAAAAATGCCATTGGAATTTTGATAGGGATTGCAGTGAATCTGTAAATTGCTTTGGGTAGTATGCACATTTTAACGATATTAATTCTTCCAATCCATGAGCTCAGAATATCTTTCCATTTATTTGTGTCTTCTTCAATTTCTTTCATCAAAATCTTATAGTTTTCAGTGTACAGATTTTTCACCTCCTTGGTTAAATTTATTCCTAAATATTTTATTTCTTTGGTGCTATCGTGAATAGGATTGTTTTCTTTATTTCTCTTGCTGTTAATTCATTGTTACTATATGACAACACAACCGATTTTTTTATGCTGATTTTGTATCCTGCAACTTTACTGAATTTATTGGTTCAAACAGTTTTCTGGTGCGGTATTTAGGGTTTTCTACATATAATTTCATATTGACTGCAAAAAGAGACAGTTTTACCTCTTCCTTTCCAATTTGGATGCCTTTTATTTCCTTTTAGTTTTGCCTAATTGCTCTGGTGAGGACTTGCAATACTATGTTGAATAAAAGTGGCGAGAGTGGGCCTCCTTGTCTTGTTCTTCATCTTGGAGGAAAGGCTTTCAGCTTTTCACCACTGAGTATGATGTTAGTTAGCTGCGGGCTTGTTGTATATGGCCTTTATTATGTTAAGGTGCATTCCCTCTATGCCCAGTTGTTGCGAGTTTTTATCCAACACAGTTTTAAAATATTATCCACTATCTTTTCAAGGCATAAAAATGCAAATATAGGAAATTGTAGTTTAACACACTTGGTATTTTTTATGTCCAGTAGAATTTGATAAGCAAATAATTAAGTTCCGAATTTGAAGGAACATAGTCAAAAACCTTGTTGGAATTAAGATCTACTAAGTCTCTGATGTTGCCTCTGAGAACGAACTGGAGAAACAAGAGCAAAATGACACTACAATTTAGGGGCTTTGTAGCTTTATGTGTAGTTGAGCAATTGTGTGTAAAAAGTATTGACACAGGAAAAGCTAACAGTATATTTTTCAGTGAAAAAGCAGGTTGTAAAACAGTAGAGTATAATACTATTATTGTAAAGAATATAGAGGTAGCTATAAATATATAAAGCAAAATTACTGGGAGATTCTAGCCTAAAATATTATTAGTAGTTATAGCTGGGAATTACTTTTCCTTCCTGGCTTTTTTTCTGCATTTCTAAATTTCATATCATTAAGTTATATACAAATTATTTTTTTTTAATTGCAAAAGAAAACAGTCGGAAGAAAAAGTCATGAGAGAACAGAAATATCAATTCATCTATTGATTTCACGTGTGGGAGAATGTTGTGATGGAATGGTAATGTGGAATTCTCATTGTGTGGATATTGCCATATTCTATTAACTGGAGTTCTCAAAAATGTCTTGTCACCAGAATCACCAGAGACATAGTTAAAAATACAGATCTTGGGCTCTATCCTTCTGATATAATAGGCCTGGGTGGGGCTTGGGAATCCAAAGACAGGGAATTGGTGAAATTATGGCACATTCATAAAAGTCAGAGACATATGCCCATTAATAATGAGGTGGAGGAGACTACTTAGACTTGGGAAGTTATTCACAGTATCTTAAATGAAAAGAGATGCTTACAAAATAATGTGATGCAATTTTGTAAAGAAGAATTTTTACACATACACACACACACCACAAATGAAAATACACCAAAATGTTAACGATAATTAATAGCTTGTGTGATGGGATTATTATTTTTATCTTTTTGATTTGTTGTGTTTTGTAAATTTTTTATACTTTTCATATGTTGGTTTTATAGTTTCTTTAAAATCATTGTTTGCATCCTTTTCTTTATAAGAATCTAATTACAAAAGATAAAGAATTAACAGAACATTTCATAATAGAGATAAATTTTTAACCAAAGAGCCATTCTGTTTTCATAAAAGAGAGAACCACATGGGAACACTAGCTAGGTGAGGGTTTATAAATCAGAATGAGCATTTATAAGCTGGTGAAACATTGATTGTTCAGGATACATTGTAAATCTAATCTTGATTTATATTTCCACCAAGAATTCCTCCCTTTATGCATCTCCGTGTTTCTGTGGAGTAGCTGGCAGGAGGGGCGGCGGTTAGGTATGTTTACATATTTATTCTCCAACGAGATGTTTTTGCAACCTGTCTGTCCCACGTGGGATAGCCCCAGGGCTTCACAGGGCTGCCTCACCAATTAAAAATAATTTCACCAAGTTCTTTAGTCATTTCCCCAAATTTATTAAATTTACATTTCAGACCTATTTATTGGGTGGCTGCTACGTTAGCATTGTGTTCTGGAGACTAGAGATAAATAAAGCTTGAACTCCTAAACCTTGCCTTAAAAGAGTTCAATATGGATAGAGAGACGGACATTTAAAAAAACTGTTAAATTCAGTAAAATATGAAATACGATGGTAAGCTGAGAGCATGAGATTAGAGCAAAGGTTCTCATCCCTGGCTGCCCATGAAAACTAACTCTGGAGGCTTTTGAAACAATAGAGATGTCTTGTCCGCGCCACCGGAACATTGAATTACCAGGTTCGGGGTGAGGGTCCCGCATCCACATGTAATAAAGTCTTCTCGGTGATTCTGATCTATAGCCAAGTGTTGAGGCCTACTGTATTATAGCAACTAATTCTGCCTGTGGGTGTTCCAGAACTCAGCAATGAGGAAATGCCAGTTGAGCTGAATCCTGGAGGATGAATAGGAGTTTGATGTCAAAAGGTAATTTAAACAGAAGAGATAGGGGTTCAAAGTCCAGAAGCCAGGCCAGGGCCAGGTTGACCTGGGCACTTGTAAGTGCTTCAACATGGTGGGAGCGCGTAGGGCAGGGTACCGGTCGTGTGTGTGCAGGACGAGAGGGTGTGGAGGGTGCACATGCAGGGGTGGATGAAACATGAGGGGCTGGAGCTCATGGTGACCCGAGGGTGTGTGGGCTGTAAGGGAGAGGCCTGGTCACAATGCCAGTGGTGGAGACAGAAGAGGTCACAGGCAGTGAGGACCAGTGGGCAGGATTTGAGAGACATTTCTAAGGCAGAAGTCACAGAATTTGATAACTGTGTATGCTGTGTTATCTATTAGTAATATCACTTCTGGGATTTTTTTTTTTTTGAGCCTTTGCTTCTGTATTTTTTTCCTCAAATAGAAAAGCATTCCCTTGAATTCACACATCCCCAGGTATTTTACCTTTTCTCTATACGCCTACAGAATACTAAATGTGAAAAAAAAAACCCTTGTCTCCATGATAATAGAATGTGATTTTATATATATATTCATTGATATACATATATTTTTGTATTCACATATGTATTTTTTTCCTTATTATCAAGAATCACCTTCCCCGAAGCACATAGTGAGAATAAGCCTGTAAGCTTTGCAAGCACAGTACCGGGAGAATTCAGTGAGCTAGTCTCTGTGTTCCATTATGCTCTCTCACTTGACATTTGTGAATGCAAATATACCTGACAAGTGTAAATAAGGGTGTCGCACCTCAGAGTAGTACCCACTTCCACCTTGCCATTCGTTATTATGCAGGGATGAACGTGCCGTTTTAATCTTCTCATGTTTTCTCGGTGGAATTTTATAGAGTGCAGTGGTGAGTTCTGTGGTCTCCAAGGTGTAGAAACGGGTCTGCTTTTTTCTCCTTGCAGAATTCAGCGCATTTTCAAATACCTTGAAAAGATGCCGGAATGAGAAAAAGGAATGCTCAGTGTTCAGCCAGCGGACAGAAGAAGCGTCTGCCACACAGTACTTCCAGGTCAGGGAAGTTGCCCCCAGTGGAACTGAGTTGTTTCAAGGTGACACACACCTGTGAATACACCTGGGGAGGGTGATGGATGGAGAGGAGACAATTGATGTTGTACTGCAGTGGTTCTCAAAGGGGGGGGTCCACTGACCAGCAGCAGCAGCACCACCTGAATTAGAATCCTCACTGTCACTTATCGAGTTGTCGGGACTTGGGCAAGTTGCTATATCTTTCTGAGCCTCAGTTTCCTCAGCTGAGGAACATCATTTGTCTGATTGTTGCAATGATTTAATTTGATTAGAGGACGTATATGAAGCATATAGCATGGTGCCTGGCACGTAGAAAACTCTGCCAAATGGTGGCAGTTACAGTGATATTTATCACTGACTGTCAATGCTCATGGATTTATATGCACCACATCACCCAACTGGGTTACCTCATCAGGATTACCACCATTGCTACCTTCCGCCCCACCCCCACCCTCACCCAGGATTTCTATCCAACACCTGTTTTTCTCTCTGGGCTGGTGGGACTCATCAAGGCCGTCCCATTTGGCCCTGGCCCCTTTCTCTCTCTTCTCTCTCTTAGTCTTGATCTGTGTTCTCTCACAGCCTCTGCTTTGGGAAGGGCCCCTGGGCACCTATCAGGTCAAGACCTAGGCCTGAATCTATTGTATAGAACAGCAGTCAGAAGTCTGGGGTCAGCTTACAGTTCTGGCCTTACAAATTGGGCCAACGTGGACAAGTCAACTACGTCTCTCAGAGCCTCAGCTTCCCCGTGTGTTAGGCCAAGACCACCTTGACCAAGGTGTCTGTCAGAACCGGATGCTCAGGAAGTTGCTGCCCCGTGGTTGTTTACCCTCCGTCTCCTTCTCTTTCCCTTACAGTTTTATGGCTGCATTTCCCAGCAGCAGAACATGATGCAAGATTTTGTGAGGACAGCTACCTACCACAGAGCCATCCTCCAGAATCACATTGACTTTAGAGACAAGGTAATGCTGGCAGCGGGTTATTAGTCTCAAACCATTTTAAGAAACCTTGTCAAAAACTAGAATAAAAATTAAGCTTTGATAGAATTACCATATGACCCAGCAATTCCACTCCTAACTACATATCCAAAAGAATTGAAAGCAGGTATTCAAACTACTATTTGTACATGAATGTTCATAACAGCATTATTTACAATAGTCAAAAGGTAGAAACAAGTCAAATGCCCATCCACTGATGAAAAGATGAACAAAATGTGGTATATTCACACAATGGAATATTATGAATATTATTTATATTTCCATAAAAAGGAGTGAAATGCTGATACATACTTGAACATGGATGAACTGCAAAAACATGAAAAGTGAATGAAGCCAGTTACAAAAGGTCGTATAATTCCATTTGTATGAAACATCCAGAATAGGCAAATCCATAGAGAGAAAGAAGACTAGTGATTGCTAGGGGCTGAGGGAGGGGGAAATGGGGAGGGGCTGCTTAATGGGTACAGGTTGCCTTTTGGGGTGATGGAAGTATCTTGGAACTTGATAGAGGTGATGGTTGCACAATGAAATGAATGTACCAAATGGCACTGAATCGTACACTTTAAAATGGTTAATGGTTGATTTTACGTTATATGAATTTTACCTCAATGAAGAAATTAAGCTTTGAGTGCTAGGAACTCAAGAGACTGAATGCACTGTGTTTTGGTGCATAGAACAGGTTAGGAGCTTTATTGCTATATAATGAATAGCTCTTATTGAGTCACTTTACTTCAATTTCTTCTCCTAGACTCCACCAGTGCCTGCATTTATGTCCTTCATAAAATGGATCTGAATGATTGCTAACACATTATACAAGTGTTATCCATTATTCTCCTACCTGTTAAACAGCCAAAGTGCTCAAAATACTATACAGCTCATCTCAGAGTCAAGAGCACTGGTCAGTGGAATCAGCAGTCATGGGATCCAGTTTCATATTTTCCCCCTAACTAGCTGTGTGATCTTAGGCAAAACACTAAATTTCTCTGAACCTCACAATCTATTCTCATGTATAGTAATTCTGGTTACTTCTTCCAAGGGACCACTACCCAAACTACTAATTATTCTAATAATTTGCACTATATGACTCTTTCACAGAATTTCACATGGATCATATTACTTGACCGTTTCATTTGTGTGTCTTTTCATCTATAAAAATGAAGATATTGGACCAGATCATCTTTAAGGTCACTTGTAGCTCTAACCTCATTTGATTTTACAAATTACCCTTTTCCTGACACCCTGAAATGGGTTTATCTGCCATTGAAATAAAATAGGCATCCATCTGTTGTGGTTTGTGAAGGTGATAGTTAATCACATGGTTGATAACTAATTACAGTTATGCACCACATAATGACCTTTTGGTCAACAATGGACCGCATTTACGACGAGGGTCCCATAAGATCAGTACCATATAGCCTAGGTGTGTAGTAGAGTATACCATCTAGGTTTGAGTAAGTACACTCTATCATGTTCACACAATGACGAAATCACCTACCAATGCATTTCTCAGAATGTATCCGTGTCATTAAGTGATGGCGTGACGGTATATCCCTTTCCCCCTCTGAGTTCTGAACCAATTTAGAAATAGACATAAGCGTCAGGTAGAAATCACAATATCAGCTTTATTGTTGGTAATGCGGTTTGGAGAACGGGGCTTGGATCTGTGGCCAAATAAGTCCTCCTATTCTGTTTTCCCCTAAACTGAACTTTTCCATCCTCTTGTAAGCTGAACAACTGGTCTCCCCAGGCAAGTCCAGAGCCCACCCATCAGCCTTCCACATGGGAGACTCAGGAGCACATGCTTGAGTAGGGGATGGGTAGACTGGCCCCTTCCAAGCACTGGGGCTATGCATGCTCAGTCCTATTTCCCAGTGTCAACAGTCAGGCGGCTCACTCCTATTATGAGGAAAAAAGGGGAAAGAAGGAGATGAGTACTCTAACTTCCAGCACTGCCCTTTCCTGGGAATAAATATCCTCTCCCCTCTGAAAACTGAAAGAGCAAATTGTCCCAGTTTTAGTGTCCCAGGAATCCCCTGAGTCTCAGACAAACTAAGATGGTTGGTGACCCTAACTCCAAATCTACCAAATCCACAATCTTTTGTGTGTGTGTGTGTGTGTGAGGAAGATTAGCCCTGAGCTAACATCTGCCACCAATCCTCCTCTTTTTTGCTGAGGAAGATTGGCCGTGGGCTAACATCTGTGCCCATCTTTCTTTACTTTATATGTGGGATACCTGCCACAGCATAGCTTGATCAGCAGTGCATGGGTCCACGCCCAGGATCTGAACCAACAAACCCCAGGCCGCTGAAGTGGAGCTCGCAGACTTTACCACTACGCCACTGGACCGGCACCCCAAAATCCTTTTAAATCCTTTTTTGTTTGCTTCATCATACTGAAGACCACTCTAGAATAACCCCTGTGAGTCTGTGGAGAATGCTACCTTCTCACTAAACCCTTATAGTCTTTCTCATTGAAATTGATTACCTAAAAGGTCCTGGGTTTGGAATGATCAGTACCAACGGCTATTATTTATTGAGGAACTTGGCACATGCAAGCACCATGCTAAGAGCTTTCCGTGCATTGTTTCTGTCTTAGGCAGTTCGTGCCACTATAACAAAAATACCATAGACTGGATGGCTTAAACAGCAGACATTTATTTCTCACAGTTCTGAAGCCTGGAAGTCCAAGATCAAGGTGCTGGTGGAGCAGGTGTCTGGTGAGGACCCGTTGCCTGACTTGTAGACAGCAGCCTTCTAGCTGTATTCTCACATGGCTAAGAGGGAGAGGAAACAAGCTCTCTCTTGTCTCTTCTTATAAGGGCACTAATTCCACCATGAGGGCTACAGCCTTGTGACCTGTTTACCTCCCAAAGGCCCCATCTTCAAATACCATCACACTGGGGATTAGGATTTCAACATAAGAATTAGGGGGGATGCAAACATTCAGTCTATAGCAATTTCCTTTGATCTGCATTACCACTTTATGAGATAAATACTAATATTATTGCCATTTTAGAGATGAGAGAACTGAGGCCTGGGAATGTTGAGGATTTACCTGATGTTATACAACTAGTAAATGAAAAGGCCAGGATTTGAACCCAGTTAGTCTTACTTTAGAGCCCACACATGTAACCCCTGAAAGGTTACCATGGGATGGTTGGCTGAAATTGCCAGGGGGACATTTGTTTCTCTTGGCCCGAGGATGGGGTGAAAACATTTTGGTTACTTAAATATTCCCACTCATGTATGAGGCAGCATCGCACAATGGTTATGGCCGTGAGTTCTCGAGCTGGAGAAGTGAGTTCAAACTCCAGCCTGGCCACTTACCATGCACCTGTCGTAGACCTTTACCCTATTTGACTTGAGATCTTGGGCAGATTATCTACTGTCTCTGGGCTTCAATGTCCTTACCTATAAGAGTAGGGACTACTTTTTAGAGTCCTTGCAAGGTCAGGATGATACAATGCTTATGAAGTGCTCGGGACATGACCCATTATATGAACTCAGGACATAGTAGCAAGTATTATTATTATTGGTGGTCTTGGGGATAGTGTTGTAGTTTCTACCTCTACTGTAATTTTAAATCTTTCCAATCTTGATTTTTCATTCTGCCTCCTCTATGCAGTTTTAATGAAAATCCTTTCTTGGCGAGAGCACTGCTGGCTGAGAACTCCATTTGGAATCCATCCAGGAAACTGACCCTGCTGGAACCCACTCCATTCCCCTCCTCAGAGTTTCTGTTAATTGCCATCTGACTATTTTTAGTTTCTTCAAGTGTGTGTTGGGTACAAGCCGGGAAAGTCCATCCTGCTGAGGGTGTGGGGCTGTATGAGCGGTAGGATTTTAATTTGGAAATGTTTTGACACTTCATTTGTCAGGGCACCGGTTGCTGGAAACTCGTGAGAGTAAGCAGGAGCCGAGAGCTTATTTTTTTTTTAAATCAGCATTTTCACAGAGGAGAGAATCCCCAGTTGCGACAGCTGCCTAGTGCATCCAGATATGAAGTTGACTAGGCAGAAGGGATTCAGGGATTTGGAGGCTTAAAAGAAAAAATAACAACAACAAATATGCAGAGCAACCTGTTCAGATTGTCAGCTGATCTTCAGATTCACAGAGCCTGAGCTTCGGGCTCTTCCCATGTGAGTTTTCTTTGCTTTGGGCTTTTCATCAGATTGGTCAAAGGTCCTTGAGCCCGTCTCTAATCCAGCTCTGAAGTTCTCCTCCCGCTTAAAACACTGCACACCCTTGGTTAACCTGGCACACTAATGAGGCCTGACCTTAATCATCGGCGGGAATAAAGGCCGCAGCACAGGCCTGCTGAATAGTCCTGTCTGCACACAGTGAAACAGCTCCTGCTTCCTTACATTTTGTTTTAAACCTCTTTAATGAGGTATGAATCACATACAAGAAGCTGTGCATATTTAATGAGTACAAGCTGATGAGTTTGGAGATAAGTATACATTTGTGAAACCATCACCACAATCTATGCCATAAACATATCTATCACTTCCAAAAGTTTCTTCCTGCCCTCTTTATTTATTATTATTATTATTATTTTGTGCTAAGAACACTTAACATAAGATCTACCCTCTTAGCAAATTTTTAAGTATGCAGTACAGTATTGTTAACTATTGGCACTATGCCGTGCAGTAGATCTCTAGGAGTTAAGAATTGAATTATTCATCTTGCATAACTGAAACTTGGTACCCTTTGACTAATACCTTCCTGTTTCCCCCTCTGCCCAGCCCCTGGCAACTACCATTCTATTCTCTGCTTCTATGACTTTGACTATTTTAGGTACTTCATATAAGTGAAATCATGCAGTGTTTTTCCTTCTGTGATTGGATTCTTAAATTTAGCATAAGTTTCATACATGTTGTCCCATATGGCAAGGAGCTCCCTTTTGAAGGCAAAATAATATTTCATTGTATGTATATACACATTTTCTTTCTTTATTCTTCGAATCCTCCACTTCTCGCCCCCAAGCATCATTGTTAACCTGGTGACAGAATCCTTGTTCAGAGCTGTGTGGGGAAGCAGAAAGAGAGAGAAATGACTCGTGATTCCTGCCAGGTGCTTTGTATATCCTATCTCGTTCAATTCTTGTATGTTAGTCACGGTCCTTAGCTGCCAGCATCAGAAAGCAACTCTGCTAATTTAATAAAAGAAGAAAAAAAAAGGGAAAAGAATTTCCTAAAAGGATACAGGAACATTGAAGAACTAGACCTGGAGGCTCCATAGCCAGAAATAATTTCCAAAACCAGACTGCAGAATTGACCTCAGGAAGACAGCAGGGCGGCCAGACATGGACACCACAGCCATGCACAGCCTTCGCCTAGTGCTACCCTGAGTGTTGTCCTTAGAACCTGCCTCTCACTTGCTGGAATCGGATGCACTGGAATATGGAGGTAACTGTGGGCTCACCCGAGTGGATTCTGTGCCCTCCCTGTGCCCTCAGACCCTGAGCTTTGCCCGTAAGGCAGAGCCTTGCTCATTCCTGTGCTTTAGCTGCAGAGGTGCCTGAAAACAGCACCAGATACCTTCAGCTTCCCTGTGGGAGGCTGGTGCTACCTCACCAGTGGGACATTCCCCAAATGTAGGAAGAGGCTCAGATGCTGAGAGGCACAAAAGAATGGCAAATGCCCAGTACACCATACAACAAAGGAATACAACATATATTGTTAGTCTTGTAGTATAGATAAAGGGACCAGAGCCCCATAAATTTGACTAACTTGCTTTAGGGTACACAGCTACTAAGTAGTAGAGCGATATGAAACTCAGGTCTGTCAGTATCCAAGCCCATATTGCAGGTGATTTTGGGAGCAACAGAAAGCCATTCTTTTTATGTTCTAGGTTGATAATCAAACTGATATTTTATTTATCTATGCGATTTGGGAATGTGCATGGGGGGGGTGGGATGTGATATTGACAAATAGTCTCTGCTGTATATACATATATATTTGGGTTTTTTTCCCTATGGTTTTATTTTTCCTGTCACTTAGGCTTTGGAGGCTGTTATAGTTTCCTAGGGCTGCTGGAACAAATTACCACAAACCAGGTAGCTTAGAACAACAGAAATTTATTGTCTCAGTTCTGGAGGCCAGAAGCCTGAAATCCAGGTATCAGTAGGATCATGCTCCCTCTGGAGGCTCTCGGGGCTCTGAGGCAATCCTTCCTTGCCTCTTCCAGCCTTCTTTGCCAGAGGTTGCTGGTAGTCCTTGGTCTTCCTTGACTTGTAGATGCATCACTCCAGTCCCTGCCTCCGTTGTCACCTGCGTTCTCCCTGAGTGTCAGTGTTTCTGTGTGTAAATTTCTCTCTCCTTCTAATGACGCCAGTCATATTGGATTTAGGGCCCCCTAATCCTGTATAACAGTTATCTTAACTTGATATATCTGTAAAAAACTCTTATTTCCAAATAAGATGACATTCACAGGTTCTGAGTAGACGTGAATTTGGGGGGATACTCTTCAACCCAGTACAGAGGACAAGGTTCATGTTAGATCATACATCGTAAGAACTCATCCTTGGGATTAATTCTCTGTAATAGAGGTGGAGAGAAAGAGGTACAAAATGGGCTTTGGTCTTAACCGATCTCTTTGGCCCCTTAAGCCCTAAGTGGGCTTCTGCATGGGTTTCTTGATTGTGTGTATGAAGCAGATGGCATGTCTGTGCCAGGATTCTCCTGAGCTTGAATAGAATCTGCTCTTGAAAGGCTACTGGAGAAAGATGCCGGAGTCAGCGGGGGAAAATGTTTTCATTTGGTGTGAAAGCAAAGTGCAGCTTTCAAGAGCCAAGAAGACTGAATAAACAATGGTCACAGACTGTTTTTTAGGACATTTGGAAAAGAGGGAGCTGGGGGCTGTAATGTACTAGATGGATTTCTAGACAAGATATCTGTGATCAAAGCCCGTTTCTGTACCTTTCAAGATGGTGACATGTGACCTTAATTTTTTGGAGGTTAATTCTAAATTGGGATAAGAGCAGTTAACCACGTGGTAGCTGTCAGAATTTAGTGAGCTGCCGTACATAGAGTCCAGCACAGCATCAAAAGGTTGTGGACGTAGCTGGGGAATCTGAATCAGAAATCATCGGCAGATGATCAGAATCATTGGCACTTCAGCAATGTGGCTTTCCCAGGCTTGTTAGGGTGGACTAAGTGATGCTTAGTCTAACAATGAACCCCCAAACCTCAGTGGGTTTAAGCCATCAGAACTTTATCTCTCACTCATGTTCCATGTCCCTGATGGGTTAGCTAAGGGCTGTGCTTTGCATCATTCTCACTCCTGGACCCAGGCTCAGGGAACAGCCTCTACGTGAAACATGCCTGTTGCAGAGAGAAGGAGAGAGTGGCAAAATCTTAAAATCTTAGTCCTTAAAATCTTCCATCTGGAAATGACTCTTGTTACTTCTGACCACATTACACGAGCCAAAGCAAGACATATGGTCACTCCTAATTTCAAAAGTGCAAAAGAGTGCAATTCACCGTGGGCCCATAAGGAGAACCAGAAATATTTGGTAAATGGCAGTAATGACTATCATACCAGATGCCACTTTTGGAAAATCATTAAAGAAGGGACAGATTGCTAAGGTGATATTTTCAGTGCATCAGCTGTGCATGGGAGGGAACTAGGGAAAAAAAGAGGGGGTTTGAAGGATTAATATTTCACTGATATGGTTTTATTGGTTAACTTACTGTTACCTTCTGCCTGGTGGATTGATTATCTACCCACTGAATGCAAGACATGTTAGAAAGTTCCTCAGGTTGAGTTTCTAAACCTTTCACATTCCCTCTGAGACAGTGCCGTGAAGGGCCATTTGGGAGCAACTTCTGACTTTGCTAAAGGCTTATTTATATAGAAGACTCTATGCGACAGTAACCTCTAAAGTAGGTGACTTTGCTTTAATATCTGCTTTCTAGGATAAGAAGGTAAAGTCAGTAAGAAGCAGTTAAATTGGACAGAACAATCTATTAATAAGCAGTTCAAAGCACTATACTAGAACCTGTTCTTTTCCAGCACTGAACCGGGAGTTGGGCTCTGATGAACTTCGAGCTTGTACCTAAATCCTCTGTTCGCTTAATTTCCTAAAGCTGAGGTATTGACACAGTCACTTAACTTCAGAGTGGTGGCTTAGGTTTAGAATTTAGAAGTTCCAGAAACCCAGAAAAGACAGAATCACAGAAAAATGTCAAATATGTTGAGTTTGTCTACCTATCACTAGGTTCCCTAAATCACAGATGATGAGGCAAAGGCTTACGCGCTATTACTTCATTAGGGAGTGCAATCTCAGGAAAGCAGGAGTAAGGGAAAGGGGGACGGGGGAGAGCAAGGTGTAAGGGATATATTACTGACCTGGCCGTAGCTTTATGAAAAACTAATTTCTCCGTGTCACAAGACATCTTCAAAGAAGCCTTCTGAAACCACTCCGTCTTCAAATAGTTCATCCCAGGGGAGAAAAGAACAATTTCCTCATTGGCTGCCATCCCCTGCTGGTCATTTATGCCCCCACAGGGTATTAACTGTCTTGCACTTCAAGGGTCACATCCGCGAGTGTCAAGCGGGTGCTGTAATGTTTGCCTCATGCCTCAACAAGAACAAGCAGTTAGGTATCTTTGGCTTCAAGTGGAAGAAAATCCCAACTCAGATTTGCTAAAACAGTCAGAGGTAGTATGACTCCAAGGTGTTTTAATTCAATTACTCTGAGCATCACACCCAAATTTAACCATGTCCAGGAAAGAAGAGGCATCTTCTTTGTGTCTCTGTATTAGAAGGGAGGAGATCTTTCTCAGTAGCTCCCCAGCAGACTCCCCCTCAGGTCTCATTAACAAAATTGTATCACATGCTCAAGCCTAGAGCCATCGCTGGCAAGAGGAATGGGGCCACCTGTGATTGCCCCAGACAAATCTGATGGCGATGGTTAACCACATGGAGGAGGGTTAAATACTCAGTAAAGTTGAAGGTCAGATAGGAGGGAAGAAGGGACTGATGGTGGTTAGGAATCACCACTGTCTGCTTTGCTGCCTCTGATCTTGTGCCCTCCTATCCATGCTGCCTGTATGCAACTATGCTGTATTCAGGTGCTGCTGAAATGCAACTATGAAATGATTCTTCAGTTGAAAACTTTTTTGTGATCCTTCTTTGCTTAGGATCAAGTCCAAGCTCCTTAGTCTTGTATTCAAGGCCGTCTGTGATCAAGCATCTGCCAGTTTCTCCAGCCTTTGCTCTTTCCATGTTCATGTCACACCCCCACTTCTACTGTAACCACACATCATGCTCTTGAGAAAACTTACTGTCTCCCAAATGTGACCAGCTCTATCCTTCTCAGGTGCCTTTGTTCATACTGCTCTCTCTTCCTGTAGCCCTGCCCCTCCCTCTTTTCAAATGGCACAACATTGACTCACCTCTCAATTTTCACTACCCAGATCACCTCAATGAAGTCTTTGCAGACCCCTTGGTAGAGTAGACTATTACTCCTTCATACTCTCACTATGCCCTCCTTATAATTCTGTCATTGTAACTGTCACACATTATTCCTTCTTTTCACATGTCTCTTTCTCCCTACCGGATAGTCATGCTTTATTCATCTTTGCATTCCCAGCACCTAGCGGTGCTTAGCATAATGGGTAACAGGAGGCACGTAATAGATGTCTGATGAGTGAATGAGTGCTTAAAGGTCGAGAGCTGAGTGAGCCAGTCTTGAGTCTATTGGCAACATATGAAGGGGGTTAATTGTGGGGAGATAAGCTAAGAGAGATCAACATGCTTTGTATATTCAATAATGATAGAGGAACATAGCTGGAGAACTGGTGAAAGGGTGGTTAAAAGGTTGTTGATGGGTTTATCTATCCTCTGCCAGAAGACCAGAACATGGGTTCTCACAAGCATTAGTTCTGCATTGTTTAAACACAGGCAACCCTCTGGTTGAAAGCAAGTTTCACTACCAGCAGATGTAGAGTTCTGTCTTATGAAAAGCTATTACCAAGGAATTCTGCTGCCACAATGAAAGTGCTAATTATCTAAACAAGATTTAAGTCTACACTGCAAAGGCCATAAAGGGATGTCTTCTGCAGCCCTTGAGATGATTTGGAATTTTTCTTCTCTGACAAAAGCCAAAGTAAGAGATGTGATGGACTGCAAAAGGCCATGCCGTTCAGTCAACCTGTCAGTCAGTAGTTTGGATAGTGAAAGAGTTGCTGTCCAGTCTGTGGAGGTAGGCAGCCCATGGCAGGTAACAATGACAATAAAGTACACATCACTGTGCAAGAGCATGAGGCACATGTAACTTTGGGTGGTTCAGTGGAGGTGCCTACAAATGTAAGAAAATGATGGTTGGAAGAAGCAGTGATGGCTGTGGAAGTGCACAGGTGGATAGGACACAGAGTGAGGAGCGTACGGAAATGACAGTTGGGGTACTGCAATTCAGAGCAGCCATTGATATGCTCAAGTGAATAAGAAAAAATGAATAAAATAGCAACTGCCATTACTTGAGGAATTGATTGTGGGATAATCAGGACCTCAATATTGAAAGACAATTGTAAAAATGCTGGGGTGAAAAATAAGGTTAAATGTGACCAATATTACTGTAGCCTGCACAATAAAAAGAATAACTTAGAATTGAAAATAAAGGGAGTGGCTAAGACCATAGAGTTTGAATCAGGTAAATTTGTTTTTTATCTCATCTCTGCCTTTATTAAGTGCATGACTTGAACTCCATCTGATTCTTAGCCTCTATATCTACAACATGGAGCAAATAAGAGTAGTCATTTTCTAGAGCTGTCATCACAAGTAGATGAGGCAGTGCCTACAAAGTACTAACCAGGCAGAGCACACAATAACTATATAACAAATGATACAGATTTACTTTATTTTTACTCTAATATTCAAAGGAAGTTTTGTTTCACGCTTTCCTAAGGACCTGGATATTCCTTGTTAATTTTAACCTAGTAAATCCAAATAAATAGTTTTGAACCCACTTGGAGCTTTTTTAGCTCTGTCCAAACATTTTGCAGGATTTCTTTGCCCAGGAAACCATAAGAGCATTTAATTAAAATCATCTGTAGAAGCGAAATGCTGACCCTATCTTCTTAATATTTTTTAAACTTAACTTTATGTACAAATAAATTGATAGAGCTTTTGGTCAATATTACATGGACCAATTGTTTACTTCTCCCTATTAGTCCTGGAAGGGATTTCACACTATTTTCTGG
Organism: Tapirus indicus; assembly: GCA_031878705.1. Taxonomy (NCBI): domain Eukaryota; kingdom Metazoa; phylum Chordata; class Mammalia; order Perissodactyla; family Tapiridae; genus Tapirus; species Tapirus indicus. Next base: position 61,846,362 of record CM062927.1, on the reverse strand, counting down.
TGCTGCCCCATATAAGGCCCAAACTAGCCATGACTACAGTTACTGCCTGATTATCCAGGAGCAGCTGAGGATGTATTCTTTCTCTAGAGGAACATTGCGCACAAGCGCTTACTGAATTGTGATGTAATGATAATACGGCAATGTCAAAAGAAAGTCGTCCTTTGAAGGATGCTTAAGATCACTAGATTGGAGTGGGTGTGTTATCTGGTAGAAGGTGCTTCCTCAGGGAGGTAACAGATTTGTGCCATATTTTCTGGATCATGAATCTGTTTCCTATTTGTGGTAGTAAGACATATTTTTATTTATTCAGTTTGTTCAACAAAGATTTAGTGAGTGTCTCTACTATGTGACAGACCCTGTGCTATATCAGGGTTTCAGTAGTGAGCAAGAAACAGATGGGGGTCTCTCCCTTAGTGAAACTTACAGTCCAGGGGAGGGAGCAGACATTAATCAAAGAATCACTCATTGAATGAAAAATTATAATTTTGAGGAGTGTTAGGAAGGAGGGGTATGAGGAGGAGGTGATGATAAGAAAACATACCACAGAAGGACTTTATTTGGTCTGGGAGGAGAGCAAAGATTAGGGAAGTCTTCCCTGATGGAGAGTGGTTTGGGATCTGAAGGATGAGTTGGTATATCAGCCAGGGTCCCTGCAGGAGAGAGATGGCACACCCAACAGGGTGTTTTAGGAGAGTTAAATAATGGGACTATTTACAAAGATGTGGGCAAAGTTAAGGCAACTAACATGGGATGGTGAAGCACCCTGACACTAGCAAGAGTGGAGATCTGTTACCACCCTAGGCCTAATGGGGCAAAAGGGAGTGGTTACTGGAAACCTGAGAGAATGATCACAGCTGTAGGAGATGGAGGCCCAACAAGAGCTATGCTTTTGGCAGAGGGGACACAACCAATCCGTGGAGACCCAGGAAAGAGGAAGCCAGGAGAATAAATCATGTGATCTCACTGTCCTCACTCCCTGTGACCTCCTGTTGTCTTTTCACTGATCCCAACTAGAATCCAGTGGCAAGGAAGCCCATTGATGCAATCCATATAGGTTGGGCTCCTTACAAATAGCAGGATGGAGAAGAGTGGAGAATAGATCTGGAGGAACAAATAGAAGAGATCTTGCACAATGGGCATTGGGTAGGTAAAAAAATAATTACCATAGACTAATATCATAGAGTGTGCAGTGGGGAGCACCCCAGGCAGAGGGAGCAGCATGTACTAAGGCCCTGTGGCAGAAAGGAGCATGGAACTTTCCAAGAAGCCCTGTGTCAGGACAGAAAGCAACCTCAGATAGTCAGAAGTGACCCAAGGGACATGTTCAGAGCATAGTTAAGGAGGAAGGGCAAAGATCATGAAGAGAGACAGAATATAAAATGTCAGGTCTGTGAGGTGACTTAGAGGCCAAGAAATAAGAAATAGGCCAGAAAGCAGAAAAGATGGTTGGGTGAAGCAGTTCAGAATATAAGTCTTGAATAAGGCAAGGGCATCCTGGGCTCATCCTTTCTGGGTGCTAGCTTTGTGATGTGAGAACACTCCCAGAGTCCAAATGGCTGGCAAAAATCATAAGCCTTTTTCAGAGATATTTCAAGGTGATGTTGGAATTAAGAGACTGCTGTATTGAGTCATCCCATTTGGTCATTTAGTAAACAAATATTAATTATGGTTTTAAAAAAATTTTTATTAATTGTGGTCTTTATGTTTCCCACTGTGCTAGGTGCTGAGAGATAAATGATGTAATTTAAAGAGTTCATGGGCTATGCAGGAAGATAAACATGTAAAGAAGTGCTTGCAATATCTTGTAATAAGTGCTATTAGAGAGCTACGTACCAGGTGCCAGAAAGGCCAACCTAGACTGACTATCTGGGGAGGTCAGGGAAGCGGCCCCTGAGTTGTGATATCTGACCTGGGTCTTGAGTTTCTCAAGTAGAAAAATGAGAGGAGAGGGGTTGGCCTGGTGGCATAGTCATTAAGTTAGCATGCTCCATTTTGGCAGCCTGGGGTTTGTGGGTTTGGATCCTGGGCACAGACCTACACACTGCTAATCAAGCCATGCTGTGGTGTCATCTCATATACAAAATAGAGAAAGATTGGCACAGAAGTTAGCTCAGGGACAATATTCCTCACCAAAAAAAAGAAAAATGAGAGGAGGGATTTCACCCAAGGGAAATGTATCAGTCAGTGTGTGCCAACTACTGAAACAAATGATCCCTAAACCTCAGTGGTTTAAAATAATAAAATTTATTTCTTGCTCGTGCCATGTCCAGTGTGTTCTGAGTGGCTCTTCCCAAAGTGGTGACCCAGGAATTCAGGTTCTTTTCACCTCCAACAGGTGGTTTCCAGTGCCACTGCATAAGGAGCAAAGAGTGGGGAAGGTATCCTAGACCTTTAACCGCCTGGCCCAGATATGACTCTCATCACTTCCCTTCACATTCCATTGGCCAGAACTAGCCACATGGCCATATGTCGATGGAAGGAGGCAGGAAGGTGTAGTCCTAGCTGTGCAGCTGCTTCCCAACAACTCTGCTCTGAGAGAGCATGAACCTTTACTAGGGTGTTAGCTGCCTCTACCACAAGGGATTGCACATGAGGGAGCCTAGAATCAGGGAAAGGGACGCAGTTGCTGAGCCCAGGGTGGTGTGGGAGGAAGGTAGATGAGAATTACAGAAAAAGAGGCCAGAAAAGTCAGTCATTGCTGGATTGCTTAGGCCCAGGGATGATGTACCAAAGAGACTGGGCCTTCTCCTCTAGCTGCATGGAACCCTCGGAGGCATTTGCTTGGGGTGTGATATGATCAGATGTACATCTCTTCACAGTCCACCCTTTCCTCTCATCTTTTGCTACACAAAAAGAGGGCCATGATGATGTGGAGAGCTGAGCACTGGGTTCTCATCCCAGCTCTGCCACTTACCCGCCATGTTACCTTGGGCTGGAAACAGTCTCTCCAGGTCTCAGTTTCCTTATCTGTAAAATGGGGGCAAAACTATGACTCTCCATCCCAGGGAGGCATGAAGATCAAATAGATAGTGTCAGGGGAACATCTGTAAACTGCTTTACAGATACAAAGGAATTTTATTACTCTCTTTTGCCTCTGCCCGAGGGGAGATATTTTTTCCTAGGGCTTGAAAGTATAACTTAATATCTGCCAAGGTTCTCCAACATACCCAGTTCCGTGATGGTCTACCAATGGTAGAATAAAAACTGAGCTTAATAGAATCTTCTGTGAGGATGAGAAAGTGCAGTTAGAGGTAGCTCCAAGGCTTCCTGAGGTGCCATGGAGGAAAAGTGTGACAGAATTATCTGTGTTAATGTCCTCTCTTCTCCCAGTCTTGGAAATCCCAGCTGGAAAGGGCTGGGGTTGTATATTTCCATTAGGGCTAAATATTTGCTTTAGCCGTTGGTTTTTCGCCAGAGAATTTATTCTCCGCCCTCCACAGCTTTGTTTCCAATGGTGCGTGACTTATGTAGACAAGGCAAACCATCCCTCTCCCTCCTCACCCACCCCTACCGGCCCCAGACTGAAAATCCACTTGTTAACTTTTTAAATATACACACAAGGAGGAAGCAGATGGCATTATCTAGATAATGCTAGCAAAGGATCAGATTCTTTTTTCAAGGCCTGTGCTCTGTTTTGAAATAGCCAAACAAATAAGGTTATTTTGGCTTGAAATAAGGTATTTGGAAAATTGCCTCAGTTTGTAATTTTTCACCTCCCCTCTAGATATGGTCTGGGTCTATCAAAGCATCTTCCTACCAAATGGACTAATTTGGCAAAAGTTGAACCACATCAGGCTCCCTCCCATCTCTGTCACTTTTCTCTCTCTCCCTATTCCCTTTCTCCTCTGTCTCTCTCCTAGTGCTAAGACGTCTCCTTGGTTTTTAGTCTGCAGGAAACACTGCTCTAGGATGTGGTTGGTGCCACCCTAATAAAAGAGACACAGAGCTCCATTCACACATTTCTAGGGCACTTGTTATCAGAGCCAGCAGGTGTAACTTCCATTGTCTCTTAATTTTGCATCCATATTTTGGACTGAATGTGGAATCTAAGGTGTTATATTTTTAATTGAAGAAGGCTCTGGAAAGCTTCTTCTGGATGTGGTGCATCTTTTTGGGGGGCCATGGATTGCACTCTCCAACTGAACGGCCTCTACTCCCTAAACAGCCCTCATGGGTGTTCTTGCAATGGACCAGGGCCGTGTGAAGATGCTGTATTTCCTGGGGAGGATAAGGAGGAGTGAATATTGGTATTTCTAAAAGTATAGACAGCCTGACAACAAATTCCAGAGACTGGGTGGTGTTTTAAATTGGTAACGCTCCTAATTACCCAAACCCCGGGAAACCATATGGAATACAGCCACAGCTCTAGAATTAATATAAGTGAGCACTGTGAACCCGTTACTAACAGCATGTTCTCTTGGAATAATGGCACAGGATCTGTGTCAGCACAGTGTGACATTGCAGTTAAAACACACACACGCATGCACAACCTCTTGAAATTTCCTATTTTTTGGAAAATTTTTCCTATCAAAGTAAAAAAAAAAAAGCAAAAGATTTTCTAAATTTTCCTATGAAAAGTAATGCTTTGTTTCCTTGTCAAACATTGCCTATTGATTGGTATTGCTGTGTTAAAATGTCGTATTTATAAAGATGAACTTAAGTAAGCAATGTATGATTTTATGAAACATGAGCTTGAAAGGCAGAAATGTCCAGATTCAGCTCCCTACTTACTGCTACGTGAACTTGGGCGGGTTGTTCAATGTCTCTGCTTTCCGGTTCTGTCATCTGTAAAGTGGGCATAATAATGCTATCTACTCATATGTTTGTTGTGAGGATTTAGAGTCGGGCAAAATGCCTTGCTCAAAGCTAGTGCTAAAAGATGCTAAGAATGAAAGTCATTGATGAGACAGAAATACAGGAACCTGGAATTTTCACCGTCAGTCTGAGATTCCGGCCTCGACTTCAGCAGTGTTTGCAGAGAGAGGCCCAGTATGTACCACCCACCTGTTGCCTCTCAGCATGTGGGTCCTCTCGGCACTTGGCCCCTTTGTGCCAGTGGATGGTGGTTTTCTTGATGTAAGTCCCAGGTCTGAACACAGAGGATAGGAGAAAAGTTTCTGTAAATTCCTTCCATCCCTGCCTCCTTAATGCCCTCCATAGAAATCTCTGCAATTTTGTGGATGAGGTCTGGAAAAAAAACACATACCTCACTTTTGGATTTTTAAAGACTTTATCGTCAGTTATTTCTGAATATACATGTATATACACGTATATGTATACATATATACATGTAAGTTATTTGAGAAAGTTTTCATTTTGTTCATGCTGACAGATTTGGTAAACAAGCTCATTCGTGACACTACTTTTTTTGGCCCCAAACATCCTAAAAGCAATCCATATTACAAAGAGACTATAATAATAATAGCAATGATTTGAAAAACACCAATTATGTGCTAAGTGCTTTGTATACAATTCATATTACTTCATCCCTACAGCAAACCTTAAAAAGTGGGTATTATTAACCCCATTTAACATATGAGAAAAAGGAGTCTCACAGAGATTCGTGGCTTGGCCAAGGTAAGACCACTCAAAATATCAAAACTGCTATTTGGGTTAAGTCTGATCTCAATGCCCAAGGTTGGCCTGGCACCAACAGCCAACCACCCATTTGTGTTTTCACCCCTTTTTGTCTTCTTTCCTTCCAGATTGTTCTGGATGTTGGTTGTGGATCAGGAATACTGTCATTTTTTGCTGTACAGGCAGGAGCAAAGAGAGTGTATGCAGTTGAAGCCAGTTCAGTAGCCCAGTATGCAGAGGTAAGTGGTTGTATTTTTAGGGCAGCTACTAACTAGGTCTTCAGTAAACTTCAGGAGACTGAGTAATGGACTCTTCCCAGGTGGGTCATTTGGAAGAATTTTTTTTTAGCAGTCTGATTTTTTTTTCCTGTTGGGATGTTACTGCTGAAAGAGCCCATTCTCACTGTAGTAATTGATATGAAAACAATTATAAAAAATTTTCATAATATTGAAATTTTCATGATATATTCATGACCTACCAAGGTGAGGAGTCAGACTTCCCTGGAGCTAGGTTTATTTTTTCCTTAAGTGCTGTACTGACCATAGCTACACCACTCACTTTAAATTTTACTTTTGGTTTAAGGGGCTGTTGCTACTTGGTTATAGTTGGAGGAGCATAGACGCATGTCTGTGTTTCAAGAAGCTTTTTCAGATTTCACTTTCTGATTGGAGGAGAGGGAGATGCTTTGTTTTAAATATTTGCTCCATTATCATTATGAAATGTGTACAAATATTAGAAAATAAATTAAAGTAAGAGTCAGGTAATAATGGCTTTCAGTAATATTTGGATATAATAATAACCCAGTCAAGCTGCGGAGATCAGATATGTGTGTGCATGCACATGAACAGGGTAATGTGCTTGTCATTCACACCGGGAGGAGGCCTGGATTTTAATGAGGGATAGGATGACAGATAGAGAGGAAAGCTTGGCTCCTGCTTCGAATGAATATCATGAACCTTTCCTCCAACCCAGGACTACTGGAGGCTGTGAGTGATGGTTGGTTTTGGATTGGTGAGCAAAGAGGGACCAGAGACAAGTAGACCAGTTGACATGTTTGGAAGGAAAGACTGTCAGGGCCTAAAGGCTGGCATGTTGTTGCACTCTCTTTTCTTCTTCCAACAAGTCTTGGATAAAATATTTTTGGTCATGGGGCCGGCCCAGTGGCGTAGTGGTTAGGTTCGCACACTCCGCTTTGGCAGCCTGGGGTTCGCAGGCTCGGATCCCGGGCGCAGACAGACACACCACTTGTCAAGCCATGCTGTGGCAGCGTCCTATATAAAGCAGAGGAAGACAGGCCCGGATGTTAGCCCAGGGCCAGTCTTCCTCAGCAAAAAGAGGTGGATTGGCAACAGATGTTAGCTCAGGGCTGGTCTTCCTCACAAAAAATATATATATATATATATTTGATCATTTGCTTCTTCACCAATTCTTAAAAGTAATTTTTATTGAATATTGGGGGCACACAAAAATTATTTGTAAAATGTGTCCAGTGTAAAGAATAACAATATAATGAACGTGTGCCCACTACCTCTTTTAAGAAATAGGCCATTAGCATTTCCATTAAAGGTTCATGTGTGTTGTCCTGATCATTTGTTTATCGTTTTCTTATTGTTTTTTATAGTTTTACCACATATGTTTCTGTCTCTAAAAACGAATCCTTTATGAACTTTCCGCAAATAGAATCATAATTTATGTATTCTATAATTTGCTTTTTTCACCCAACATTATGTTTCTGAGGGTCATTTTGTTGATGCATACAGCTGTTGTTTATTCATCTTCAATGCTGGATAGTGTTCTATTGTATGAAGTGCCTCAAGTTGTTAGTCCACTGCAGTGTTGGCAGACTTTGGATGTCTTTTATTATGAAAGTATTGTTATGAATATCCTTGCACACACTCCCCACTGCATCTTTGCTAGAGTTTCTCAGGGTATACCCAACAGTAGAATTGTTGGATATTAGGCCACCCATACCTTCAACTCTGCTCTGTGATACCAAATTGTTTTCCAAAGTGGTTGTTCCAATTTTTACTCATTCCAGCAGTGAGAGTGCCATTGTTCTACAACTTTGTCAGCACTTGACATTGTCAGGTTTTGGAATTTTTGACAATCTGTTGTTTATGACATTTGTGGTTTTAATTTGTATTTTCCGCTTACTGTTGACTTTGAGCAGCTTTGCAAAGTGTTTTGGCTGTTTGTGCTTTCTCTTCTGTGGAATGCCTGTTCAAGTTTTTTGACAATTTTTCTTTTGAATTGTTTTTCTAATTCTATTCATTTGTGAGAATGATGTCTTTGTTCTGGATATTAATCCTATTCAGTTATAGGTATGGAAAATATCTTCTCCCAGTTTGTACCTCACCTTTTCTCTTTTCTATGGTCCTAGTAAACTTGAAATATGGAATTCTGTATAGAAAAAAAGAGAATATAAATTTATAGAGAGAGAATCCCATAGATAAAAATGCCTCTGCTTAGATTTTAACAGATCTTAAAATGCATTCTTCAGGATGAGGAGTTGAGGGTAGAACTTTGTCTCAGGTTCTGCTTATTCATTTAGTCATGTCCTCATTCAGTTTGCATCCCAAGATTCTGTTTGTTGGGGAATATAGGAGAAACAGGAATGATTAAGGTCTATTGCTGTAGTCAGAGGGCTTCTATTCTAAAGAAATATTGATCCTGTTGTCTCTTGTGTCAGACCCTCCCCCCGCCCAAAAGTGGCATAAATACTTTAGGGATTTGTTTTCTCATATAGTTTGTTTTCGCATATATTTTATGGTGATTTGAGGCACATTAGATAGTTATTTTTAAAACATTAAAAATCTGATACCCTTGGTTATAGTACTTTAAGGGAAGAGAGGAAGAAATTAGCTAGAGGTACTGTTGCACTCCCTAGCCACAATCCTGTCTCCAGCCCCAGCATAAACTCTCAATAATCACCAGCACACCATGGGAAGAGCCGTTCTAGAACCATCTATGTGATTGGTTTCTCCAAGAGAATTCTCATCCTGATTAAATACATCAGCAGGATTGTTGCCTTCTCTCAGAGTGGGGCTGCCGCCATGGACACTTCCACCCAGAGTGTGGCCGCCATACGACTACAAGGGTTTCTAGCAAGAAGCCGATACAGAGAAGAAGAAAAGGGAAAGAACTTAAAATTGTAAAACTTTTTAAAGTATTTCTATTAAACTATTTAAAACTTGAAATAATTTCAGATTTATAGATAAGTTGTAAAAATAAACATAGTCAAAAGCTACCCAAATTCTCTTTTCCTAGACTCATTTATTGTTCACATTTTGCCGCATTTGCTTTATCATATACTCTTGCTCTTCTCTCACCACACACACGTGCACACATACACACACATGAATATGTACACAGACATATGTAACACACATATATGTGTGTATATATGTACATATTGTTAGCCAGCTCTGGTGGTCTAGTGGCTGACATTCGTAGCTCTCACTGCCGAGGCCCGGGTTCATTTCCCAGTCAGGGAACCACACCACCTGTCTGTCAGTTGTCATACTGTGGCAGCTGCATGTTGCTCTGATGCTGAAAGCTATGCCACTGGTATTTCAAACACCAGCAGGGTCACCCATGGTGGGCGGGTTTCAGGGGAGCTTCCAGATTAAGACAGACTAGGAAGAAGGACCTGGTCACCTACTTCTGAAGAAATTGGCCACAAAAACCCTATGAATAGCAGAACATTGTCTGATATAGTGCTGGAAGATGAGAGGATGGTGCAAAAAGACTGGGCAGGGTTCTGCTCTGCTGTACGCAGGGTCACTAGGAGTCAGAATCAACTGAGGGCACTAACAATGACAAACATACATGTAGATAAAGACGCACACACACTGTTTCCTATGGGCCAGTTATATACATCATAACCCTTTATCCTTAAACATTCCAGTGTGTATTTTCTAAGAATGAGACTATTCTCTTATATAAGAAAAAAAGAACTTAATTTAAAGGTGAAAAAGAAGCTGTACAATGACTTGTCCCTTGAGTCTTTGGATATTGCTGATCAAAAGGTGTTGGGAAGGCCCCAGCATGAACGGAGAGACAGCCATGGGTGTTGAAGCGAGAACAGTCTATACTTAACTGCCTCTTTTCTTGGATAGTATTGCCAGGGAGACTTGATTTTTAAAGCATTAAAACCAATGTTCTGATGAATTCTGAAACATAGTTTTATTTTATCTTTGGTTTTAGCTTCCGTAGAGGATTTTTGTGTTTTCTTAATCTTTCTTTTCTGTGTACAGCTGGGGCGGGGTAGCTTTCCAAATGCTGGTGGGACTGCAAGGAGTCCTTGAAATCCTTGCTGGCAAGTGTCTTTTGCCCCCAAGGCCTTCCCTGCATGTGGCCCTAAGGACAGGCTAGTTAAAAATGCATTCAGAGCCAAGGATGGTTAGAATCTTCTCAAAGGGCGGATTTAACATGAGTCTTGTCCCTCCTGATGAAAACTGGAGCTGTTGCTGTGGGTGTCATGAGATGCTCCCCATGGGCCAGGCCCTTTCACCCTTGCGAAGGACAGTCTGTACCAGCTCTTGGTTTCTGCTTCTTACACCGACACTCGTCTGAACAATTTGTGGGTGGCAAAATGCGAGTGTGAACAGCACACAAAAGATTTTCACTCTAAGAATAGGTTTTCATAGCAGCTCAGCACACAGTGCATGGTGTTCCTTTCGACCTTTTCATTATTTGGTAATTGAACCAGCAGACATTTAATTCTTTCCTCTGGAGTCTTCATTAAATTGCTCGGAAAAGGTAAAATTGCAACAAGAAAGAAAAATGTACAAATTTAACTACCATCGCCTGTCCCTGGATTCTTTTTCTCTCGCCAGGCTTCTGGGCTTTAAGTAAACAGAATATTTTCAAATTGCATTGAATTCAATTTCAGCTGCATTTGGTGGCTCAAACTGATTTTGTAAGGGCTGACCCTCAGATGGCAAGATGATGTGAATGACTCCTTGTCTGGAGGGCATGCACATTGTGTCATTTTTTGCGAGATGGTCATGAACTTGCCCAGGTGCAGCCACACGCTCTCACCCTGGGGTCCATCTGACATTTTTGGGTCGGTAATAAGAGATCACCTTTGTGCACGGAACAGGGAAGAACTAAAGGTCTCCCATGGGTTGCCAACCTATGAGCCTGCCCACCTCAAAATGGCGCTATCTCTTGCTCTCTTTTTCCTTTCTTATATATGAAACATAAAGCTAAAGTCCCTGGATCATACAGACCAAATGGAAAAGAAAAAGGCAGGAGGGGGGTTTCTTTAATTGAAAATTGTACACAACCACGTCATGTTTCTCCATCTAGATAGTAAATTCCTTGAAGGGCCGGGAGAATAAAGGAGTATGAGGATAAGCAATCATGAATAGATTTATATGTTGTAATCAAGTTAAACTTACAACAAAGCTCTCTGGCACTTAGATTTAACAATGTTTGTGATCATTATTGGGCCACTTGATAATTAGACTTTACTGGAACACAATTCCTATATATGCCTCATTAGGATGACTTTTAAAGAGTCAGACCAAGTATTTCTACGTTCTGGGGAGGTGGAAGTGAAGGCAGGTGGAATTGGAGCTATTGTGACACTGCCTTTCTAGACCTGCTGGACTCATAATCTAGGGCTGCTCTGTCTAATATGGTAGCCATTAGACACATGTGGCTATTTATATTTAAATAGAAATTAATTTAAAAGAATTAAATTCCTTAGGGGCCAGCTCTGGGGCATAGTGGTTAAGTTTGGCGCACTCCACTTTGGCAGCCTGGGTTCATGGGTTCAGATCCCAGGCACAGACCAACACCACTCATCAGCCATGCTGTGGGGGTGACCCACGTGCAAAACAGAGGAAGAGTGGCACAGGGCTAAATCTTCCACAAGTGAAAAAGGAGGAAGATTGGCTATGGATGTTAGCTCAGGGCAAATCTTCCTGAGCAAAAAGAAAAAAATCTGTAGTCACACTAGCTGCATTTCAAGTGCTGTGTAGCCACAAGTGGCTAATGGCTATCATACTGGATAGCGCAGATATGGAACATATCCATCATCACAGAAAGTTCTAGTGGGCAGCACTGATGGAGAAGACACAGGTGGCCAAAATTCACTTTTCTGGCATGTGATGGCCAAGCTGATAGCTGTGTTCACTGCCAGGTATTGGCAGCCATGGCCAATTGGACTGGCTTGACATCAGGTGAGGCAGCACTCCCCAATCCCCCTTGCTGTGGGCATTGTTTGTCTTTCCCTTATTTGTGTGTAAGATCTATCATAGAACAGGTTCCCTAGGAAACAGACTCTGAAAGCAGAGATTTCACACAGGGAGTTTGTCACAGAGGGCTCTCAGGAACCTAACTTGTGGGGACGTGAAGGAAGCAGGGTAGGATTAGGCAGAGGAGGAGTTAAGCTGCAACTCTTGGTCCTAAAGGAAGGATCTGTATGGTCCACCATAGCAAGTACTACAAGGTCAAGATTCAGGATCCTAGCTTTGGGCTACAGGAGGAAAGCTGATGGAGAATAAAGATAAAGATGTAATAGTAAATCAAGGTAGAGAGTTGAAATGATGGAGCAAGTGGGATAATACTAAAAGCTTAGGCAAGGCCACAGGGTGATTATGTGCAGAAAATCTTTCTAGAAACTGAGTACAGTTCTGATGTGCTTTATACTATTCTAAGCCCTGTGAGGGCACAGAGTACATATAAGACATGGTCTCTCCCCTCAAGTAGTTTATAATCCAACTGGATTTCAAACAAGTGAAATTCTTGACACAAGACAGTGAATGCCAAGTGCATATGAATGGCAGAAATGAGAAGTGCCACTGCAGGGAACACGTCCCATCAACTGGCTAGGGAAGAGAAGAGGTGTGATTGGAATTGAATCCTAAAGGATGAAAAGAAATGAAATGCTCCTCTTTTCATTTTTCACCTCTTACTGCCAACAATGATATTTTTGAAAACCCTTAGGTTCTCCTAGGATTCCTCACCTTAAATGTGTTGATAATCTCAATTATTGAAAAGGGACTTCTAATTTTTAATCTTGAACACTAGAAAGAGCATATACTTTGAAGTTTTCTAATGTGAGCTTATCCTGATTTCAACTCTTTTGAGCTATGGTTTTTCTCAATTTTCTTTAGTGTCTTCAATAGCTAACTTCTACTTGCTTCTCACTCTCCCACAGACACCAAATGCCTGAGTCATAAAATTCCATCCAACCCATCAACACTTGTTATTTTTGCACTGACAACGAAGTTAAAAGGTGGCAATAAGGAATCTGTTAAGGAAACAATAATGAGCATTTTGTATAGCTGAAGTTTTAGATTTTAGGATGCATTTCCACATCTATAAACTCATAGTTCTTCAGGAAGAGTCTGTGAGGTGCTTGGATCAGATAATGTCATCCCCACATTACAGATAAGGAAGAACTTTGGCGAAGTTAGGTCATGAAGGTGGGACACGGCTTGTGAGGCACAAGCCCTTACTGCCACCTCCTTCTTGAACACCCGGGTAAGCAGATACTAGTGTTTCCCTTGGAGGTTTACAGGTGAATGTGTTTGACCAGAGCTGGAGCACGTACCCCTGTAGATAGTTCATCCAGGAGCCAGGAGAAAAACCATCTTCTTCTTCTCAAGGAACCTATTGTGAAGCACTTAAACAGGCAGACAGGTCTGCCATGTAAGAAGGAAGCCTTCCTCCATTGGTAAAATCAGCTAAGAACACACTTAACAACGGAGCAGTTTAAAGTAGTCCATGTGGAATGCCACCCCATTTGTCACAAAACCCCACCTAGGAAATTGGTGATTGACGAGGCAAGAAGGCAAACCTGGGGGAGAATATCAGTGCCGCTTCATCTCACTCTACACTACTTCCCTGTGGGGTAGGCCCTAAACACCTTTGCCAGCATTAGAATTGGTGATGCAGGTTCTGGAGTCAGTCAACATGGGACTGTATCCTTGATCCACGGCCTAATGGTCATGTGACCTTGACAAGTGTCCACATGAGTGTATTAGTCTCCTATTGCTGCTGTAATAAAGTAACACAGAATGGCTTAAAACATGTATTACCTTACAGTTCTGGAGGTCAGAAATCTGAAATGGGTCTTGTGGGGCTAAAAGCAAGATATCACAGAACTGTGTCCTTTCTGAAGGCTCCAGTAGATAATTCGTTTTTGCCTTTTCCAGCCTTTAGAGGTTGCCCATATCACTTGACTAGTGGCTGCATCACTCTGACTTCTGTTTTCATCACCACTTCTCCTTCTCTGACTCTGACCCTCCTGCCTTCCTCATATAAAGGTCCCTGTGATTACCCACCAGGCTAATCTTCCCATCTCAAGATCCTTAATTTAATCACACCTGCGAAGTCCCTTTGCCATATAAGGTAATATATTCACAAGTTTTTAAGGAGTAAGATGTAGACATTTTGGGGATTGGGGGAATTTTTCTGCCTACCATAACAAGTTACTTTAACTTTCTCTACCTCATTTTCTTCACCTATAAAATTGTAGATAATAATAGTCTGCCATGAAGATATTAGGAGGATTAAATGAGAAAATCGATATAAAAATTAGCACAGCGCCTGACATTCTCTAGCTATTATTGTTGTCATGGTTATTATCAATATCATTATGGGGCCTCATTTCATCCATGTCTTTGTACAAATCAACCAAATAAATATTATGGGAGGGAGATCACCAGGAAACAGTGGGAAGCATGGGGCCAGGCAGAGCACAATTTTCAAGTGTGTGTAAATTGCATTTTGAAATTTCCTTTATTATCCCTTTTTTAAAACCCAAACATTAGAAGATGCAGAGGCTCTGCATCATTCCCAACTCTTCTCGAAGCTTCTGTAGGCTGGGCAGGGCAGTGTGTTAAGCAGCTCTCTGATATCCAATCCTCAGGAGAAATTCATAACTGTACCTCAGTCCTTTCCCCAGTAGGAACTTCCCTTGCTGACCCAAATCTACCAGGTCCTCCTCGTCTGGCCTTGGTACTGGTGATTGTGCAGAGGGAATGCAACCACTTCGGCATCAGGGAACAAGACAGTGGCTCTCAAACAAGGATGCATCAGAATCCCCGGCAGGGCTTCCATAACACAGATTGTTGGGCCCTACCCAGTTTCTGATTCAGTAAGGACAGGGATGTGGACCAAGAATTTGCATTTCTAATAAGTTCTGTTGATGCTGATGCTTCTCATTAGGGGACCACACTTTGAGAACCACTGGGATTATATAATATCAGAGATGAAATGGCCCCTAAAAAGGATTTCCCACCATGTTTTTGAAAGATGCACCAAAGAGACCATTCAGGGGCCGAGTTAGAGAGAGAAGTGAGCTTGAATAGCACCTGTGAGCCTGCCTGCCCCCAGCAGCCTAAAGTGAGAGCAACACTCCTTTTCTTGTGATGGATAAATTTTATTACATCCAATTTAGTAAATAGCCAGAAAGACTAAGAGCTTAATACCAAATGTATTCTGCACATCGAGACTTGGTTAAAAACAACTTGATTGTCTTCTTTTCTATGTGTTTTTTTTTTTTACTTTTAAAAAGTTTGCTTTTATTCTTAACCTCAATTTTCTTTTTTTCCCAGTTTTATTAAGAAATAATTGACATACATCACTGTATAAGTTTAAGGTGTACAGCATGATGGTTTGATTTACATATATTGTGAAATGATTACCACAATAGGTTTAGTTAACATCATCATCTCATATAGATACAATAAAAAGAAAAGAGAAAATGTCTCCTTGTGATGAGAGCTGTTAGGATCTGTTCTCTTAAAAACTTTCTTAGATGTCACAGCAGTGTTAACTATAGTCATCATATTGTACATTACATCCCTAGTACTTATTTATCTCATAACTGGAAGTTTGTACCTTTTGACCACCTTTCTCCAGTTCCCCCTTCCCCCCCCACCTCTGGTAACCACAAATCTGATCTCTTTTCCTATGAATTTGGTGGAGTTTTTTAAGATTCCATACATAAGTGAAATAATACAGTATTTTTCTCTCTGTCTGACTTATTCACTTAGCATAATGTCTTCAAGGTCCATCCATATTGTTGCAAACAGCAGGATTTCTTTCTTTTTTTAAGGCTGAATAATATTCCATTGTATGTATACACCACATTTTCTTTATCTATTTATCTGTCAATGGACATTTGGGTTATTTCCGTATCTTGGCTGTTGTGAATAATGCTACAATGAAAATGGGAATGTATATATCTCTTTGAGATCCTGACTTCACTTCATTTGGATATATACTCAGAAGTGGGATTGATAGATCATACAGTAGTTCTATCCTAATTTTTTGTGGGAACTCCACAGCTTTCTATAGTGGCTGCACCATTCTATACTCCCACCAACAGTGTATAAGGGTTCCAATTTCTCCACATCCTCACCAACACTTAGCTTTTTGCTATTTTTTGGAAATAGCCATCCTAACAGGTATGACGTGATACCTCACTGTGGTTTTGATCTGCATTTTGCAGGTGGTTAGGAGAGCCACACCCCTTTTCTCTGTTTTACTTATTGGGCTTCTGGATCAACTTTTATTTGAAGAAGGATCTCGAGGCCAACAAAAACCTTTTAAAACTGATTTCGAATTTCCTCAATTTACAGAGAGGACCTAGAGAAGTTGAGGGGTTACCCCAAATCCACGGTTGTCTTTGCTCTGCCATGGGAAGTTGTCCTTGTTTCCAATATTGATGTGTCTACCATTTTGGTATTTAAACCATAATTCAAGCAACTCCTTAGCTCACTTTGCAGCTTCCGAAATCTACTTTCCTTAAGCCAAAGTCTTAACTCACAGCCACTCATCTTCTTGTTCCTTTTTCTACCCCTAGCAGCCCACATTGTAATAGCTGTTGTTGGCCTCTATTTAAGGGCCAATTTGCTTCTGGGCATTTGAGGAGAGAAGCAGCATGTTTTCAGAAAGTACTTATTGACCTAAAGCATTTTTCTGCCATGGCAGCTACACATTTTAGGGGACTTGTGATTAGGCCACAGATTTCCTTGGCAAGCAGAGCAGGGAAGGTGGAACAGACTGTAATTTAAATTCGCCCAAATAGGAAAGGAATCACTTGAGCTCTCCCTGGGAATGAAACTAAAAAGCATTCAAATGGTTGATTACTAATCATTGCTAACAAGGTCTTGACGTCTTACGTGTGATGTCGCACTCACACCTCCCACCCCAACTTTACTTTGCCCAGCCAGTTCCAGGTAGCTCAAGAGTTGCACAATGTAGGAAGTCCCACGAGAGAGAGAGAAAAAAAAAAGATCAGTGTTTGGCTGTGTGAGACTCTTCAAGACCAGACCAACGTCTGAAGAGCAAAAATTGAGTCAAATCAACAGGTTGGCTTCCCCGCACAATGCTAAGTAATCACTTTGACTCCTTATTTTCCATGGAATTGATGAATCCTCTTTCACTCTGGGATGATGGTTTGGCCGTCATGTAGCCTCAGACTGGTGTCCAATCTTGCTCTTTCATCTACTGTAGCTGAGGAAATGATAACTGGTTTTGCCACCTGGGTTACTTTTTAATGATCTGAAAGACCACAAGGAGCCGACATTTCTTTTGTGCAGTTCCTCATTCAGCAACCTAATAGCTATCTGAAAAGAGCTTTCTTGAAAAGAAAAACGTCTGCTCCTCTCAGGCAGAAGCAATAATACTGCATGATTCTCTGATTAAACTATCACACTGTGCATATTACTGGGCATCGGACCTGCTTGAGACCAACTTACCACTGAGGTTTCTTGGTATTTGCACTGCTGCTTTTCTGCCAGCAAGCTGTGAAATGACAGATGAGTGTCCCTAAACTTCAGTGTGAATGGCAAGTAAAGTGCCCACGAAACTGCTGGTGCCAAGCTGCCTCCTGGGGCAATGCTGGAAGGGGAAATGTGTTTTTCTTTAGGGTCACCCTCTGTGCAGATGAACTTCAATCATGGGTGAAACCAAAGCTAGCACCACGGGGAATGCAATACTGGAGCAGAAACACGCTGCACGGTCTCCCACTGCCCCCATGGACAGGTAGCCTCTGCTCATAGGTACCAAACTTAGAACTGAAAGCAGGAAATTGTTCTCTCCTCCCTAAACTCTTCTTAAAAATGGAACATTTTCAACCTCAAAACCTCCATAATGTAGTAGCTAAAAAAGCAACGTTGTGGACATTGGAGTGGCCAGGACTTAAGGCAGAGACCTGGTCATTACTGTGCATATGTATCTGCGAGGTTCTGGCTGTGTATCATGATTGGTAAACATTTTTAGCTATCCCATCAACACACACATACTAATTTATTTTGAAAGCTATGTACTACTGTACTCGCACATTACGTACATTAGAAACATACTCCAAAGTTAAAATGATGAGATACCACTATGCACCCACAAATAGCGAAAACTTAAAAAGGCTGACAATAAAGCCAGTGGGACCCTCGTACCTTTTTGGTGGGAATGTAAAATGACACAAGAACTTTCTAAAACAATCGGAAAGTTTCTCATACAGTTAAACATGCATTCCCCCAGTGACCCAGCAATTCCACTCCTTGGCATTTACCTAAAACGAATGAAAATATGTGTCTACACAAACATTTGTGTGTGTAAAGCTGGAAGCAACCCAAATGTCCATCAACACATGAAAAGACAAACCAATTGTAGTCTATCCAAACAATGGAATACTACTAAGCAATAAAAATAAATAAACCACTTATGCATGTAACTATGGATGAATCTCAAAAACATTATGCTGAGTAAAAAAAGCCAGATACAAAAGAGTATATTAATTTATTCAAATGAAATTTTAAAATAGACAAAACTAATCTATAGTGACAGAAAGCTGATCAGTGTTTGCCTGAGGCTGGGTGGTGGGGAGCAGGGTGAAGGTGGGTCAGGGTTGACTATAAAGAGGCATGCAGGAAATTTGGGGGTGATAGATATTTTCTATATCTTGATTTTGGTGGTAGTTACGTGGGTATATATATTTATTAAAGCATATTAAACTATATACCTAAAATGAGTGTTTCATTGTATAAAAATTATTCAACAAACATTCAATAAGCATGCTTTTTAGAAACAAAAGTAAACTTCTATGCACTTTGTCCTGGAAGTCTTAGTTCATGCAGTAATACAAGAACCAGAAATAAAATCATTGAAAAGGGAGGAAAAGATAGGATGACAATCAGCAATATTTTTAAGTATGTATATTTCACTAAAGGCACACAAAAAGCTACAGAGTTGTGTGATTTGAAATATTGATTTAATATTTGGCAATAATGTGATTTAAAGGTCTGGTTCTATGCTAAATTTATTTTGATACTTGGTTATGAGGGCTGGGTTGCTGCTGGGTGAAAAACATACAAAAATATGTAAATTCAATTAGAAGAAAGGCAAAATGAATTGAGCTAAAAAAATCACAATACTCATTTTTCAGCCTATCTACCATTATGCAACACGTATGAAATTCAGTTAACACATTCTCTTTCCTCTTGAGTCAATCAGAAGGTCTTACACACTAATCAGAAAGTGTTACATTTTTACGAAGTAGGTTTAAAATTACTAAAATTCTTCTTCTGGAAGTTTTTGAAAAAGTTAGAAAATTATGTTCCCAAGTTTTTAAAATATTGCAGATATGAGACTTTTTATATCATTTTCAGAAACAAAATCATGTAACAATGAAATAGCCCAAACAAGCATTTTCAAAACATTCTTCTATAGCTTGAGTTTCTTTTGAAAAATAGTTCCTCTCTCATTCATTACTAAAAGTCATCTTTACTTTGGAAGGGCAAATTAAGTTTATTTTTTCTAAAATGGCTGCTAGGTAGAATAATTCTGACAGCTACTTGTCATTACAGAAAATTTCAGCAAATTACAACTCTTGTCTTCAACAAGAAAATTCCATGATTCATCTGTAAGTGAAGCAACCCTTCTCAATACTTTGCTATAAAATAACCAGTAAAGGCTCATTGCTGTAAAGATTTTCAAGGACATCCTCATGTTATTACAAAGTACTGTAAACAGTCTACTACTTCTTAAAACTTTTTTTAACATATAAAATTATTCACATTGATGACATTCCATAGTGCCATGTGGACTTCTAAGTTAAATCATTCATTTCTAATAACTTGCTGATATATGATGCCCTGAATGAATTTCACATGTGGAGCTATCTCTGACACATTCTCCTTATGTGAAATTTTAGAAATTCCTACCAAAGTAACTGCTCCTCAGTGGTTACATGTATACAGTTTTCCCATGAAATGTTGATATTGTTAGAGATCATGAATCTTCTCCAGTTCATCCTTCCTTTAGTTGGCTCTAAGAAAAGCGGTTGTTCTGGTATCTGTCATTAAAACAGAATCTAGAATATAACGTGTCTTATGTCAGTAACATCTGCACTTAATACAATTGAATGTAGCAAGCCTTCCACATAGCATAATTTTTCTGAATTATTTCTTGAAATCATCAAAAATGTTTTCTCTGCATTGTCAATAATATTTTCTAACAAATGAATGCATTTTAGTGTTTTGCTATATGTTTCCATGTATTAGTTCAGTCATTTTTACCACAGCAGAAAGAACAAGTTTTTCTCATTGACATCTGGCTTTTATCTTTTGTTATTACGTAAGGAACCTCAAAAGTGGCTTATAAATTTTGGAGAAATTTTATGCAGAACTAGATTGAGTAATGCTTACCTCTAAACAGTGCTCAAAAAAATTGTAAAAGTTTGTCTCCATATTTCAGAAGATAAGTTGTTAAAATGTCTTACAAATCTGGATGCTTTTTACTAGCACAATATATACCTTGAGGTGAGCTTTGTTGTTAATATTTGGTGTAATTATGTATTTCAAATAAGTTTTCTTGGTAATTTTGAATTTTTTAGCCTGTCTTTTGTGAGACTTAAATATCCATTATTTTTGCATCAAAATGGATCTGAAAAGAGCTAGTAATGAGAAAGATCAAGTCTGCCCTTTCCTTGTTTGCTTGTTTTTGCATTATGACTATATGGGCATGTCTTAGATGTCTTGGAACCTGAAAGAGGGTGATGGGTGCTATGTAGGAAGAAAAGGGGTGACTGCAGCTCCTCAATTTGCTTTCTTTACCCCTTCTATGCTGCCACACCTGTGATTAACAATGTAACAGCGATATTAAGAGCATCAGCCCTGGAATCAGTGTCTGAGTGGAAGCCTGGCTCTACCATTTACTAGCTACATGGTCTTGCACAAGCTACTTACACTCTCTGCATTTTGGTTTCATCATCTGTAAAATGAGGATATTAACAGTAGTACATCCAATGATCAACTCCTTTCCCTCTGTCTCTATAGCCAACACATGAAATCTACTAAGCTCTACCTTCAAAATAAATCCAGAATCCATCCGCTGCTCCCCACTCCCCTCCAGGCATAGCTGTCTCTTACCTAGAATGGCAGAGTAGCCTGCTAACTAGTCTTGCTTCTACCTTTTTCCTTCGTATTCTGCATTCTGTTTTCCATGTAGCAGCCAGAGCAATTCTTTAAAGTATAAGTCAGAATCTGGCATATCTCTGCCAAAACTTTCCAGCAGCTTCCCATTCCACTCTGGATAAAATCTAGAGCCCTTGCATGGCCTGCAAGACCATTCACAGTGTCCTCCGCTCCCTCTGCGACCCCATTTCCTACCCGCTTCCCTCGTTCACTCTGCTCCAGCCTGTCTGGCCTTACTGCTCTTCTCAGAAACATCAACCACACTTCCACCTCAGGGTCCTTGCTCTGACTGTTCCCTCCTGTGGGAGAATTCTTCCCTTGGCAGCCACAGGGCCTGCACTCATCCATTCAGTTCTCTTCAAACGTTAACTTGGAACAGAGGTCTTCCCTGACCACTCGGTCTACAGAAGCTCCTCCCTTTGCATCATTTTCTGTTCCTTTACCCTGGTTTATATTTACTGATGGCACTTTTATCCCTAACATATTTCAAATCCATAGCCTGCTTGTCTGTCTCCTACCACAAGCCTGGTGGTTCTCCATCTGGGGTGATTTGCCTCCCGGAGGACATTTGGCAATGTCTAGAGACATTTTTGGTTGTCACACCACGGAAAAGGGGTAGGTTAGGGACATTGCTAAGCACCTAGCATGCCCAGAAGAGACCCCCCTACAACAAAACAAAAAATTATCTGGCCCAAAATGTCCATATTGCTGAGGTAAGAAACCCTGCTGTAGACATAAGTGGCATGAGAGCTGGGACCCAGTCTGCTGTCCCCAGTGTTTACAACTGGGCCTGGCAAGTAAATGCTCAATTTCTGTTGAGTAAATGAACATGATGAGAGTGTGGTAAAGCATTTAGCATGGTGTCTGCAAATCGTAACTATTCCCTTTAACATTGAACAGATATTTATTGAGCTTTATAGTGTACCAGGCACCGTGCTAACTTCTGAGGATGGAACAGTGAGCAAGACATCCTAGGGCCCTGCTCTCATTGAGGTTACTTTGTCGTGGACGTTCAGATTAGCTGTTCTTATCATTATCATCGTCATTGTTTAGATCTGTTGTCCTGGCACAACCTAGGGTTTGCCATGAGATCATGGTATTTTGTTTTGTTTTCTTTTTTGATGATATGGTTTTTATTTTTCAGAGATGCTCTGGGAAACCTGGAGAGTTTGGGGTTGTTAGGAGCAGCCCAGCATAGTGTAAATAAGAACTGTAGAATTTGGAACCAAACAGCCTGGGTTGGTATGTGGGCTGTAGCACTTAATATGGGTGTACCTGTCAGATAGACAAGGCTTTTCAGCAAGGTTCTGCTACAGTAACAAAAGACTGCAACTCCTCAGGCCTAACAACAACAGAGGTTTATTTTTTTTCTCACATGCATGTCCATGGCTATGGCTTATTTTATTAAAAGCAAGTTCCATAACCAAGCCAGAATGTGAATGGGACACAGGGGGAGGGAAGAGAATATTTGTGGATGATAGGAAAACAGTTTGGTTTCTTCAACTTCAAAAGTCAGTCTAATTTTGTAAAATCTATTGGTTAGGTTTTTGGTTGCAAATCACAGAAGGATAAGTCGCATTGGCTTAAGAGAAGAGAGAATTTATTGGCTCACATAACCAGGCAGTCCAGAGGAGGAGTGGCTAGCAATCCAAATGAGGTTCTCTCTTTCTCTCTCTCTCTCTCCCCCTTTTCCTCATTCTCTCTCCTCCCCGCTCCCCCCACCTTAGCTCTGCTTTCTTCTCTCTATGTTGGATTTATTCTCTTGCTATAGACAGTCCATCTATGGAGGGGAAGGCCACTGGCAGCCACTGAATAACACCTTTCAGATCCATGACTCAGAAAACAAGTTATCTTCTCCTCCAGGTTACACTGAAAAAATCCTGGGGGAGGATTTGATTAGTCTGGCTGCCGATCCTTCTGATCATTGTTGTCAGAGGCCTGGGAGAACTGTGATTGCCTGGACCTGGCTGGGTCCCGTGCCCGCTTCTGTGGCTGGGGCTGGGGAAGCTAGCTGTAATTGGCAGCCTCACCAGCTTCACATGATCAGAAGAGGGGAGTAAGAATTTCTCAGGAAGAGCAGTTCCTGCACAGGTGAAACCAACCAAGGGCTTGAACACCTACCTGCCTCCCTCTAAGATAAAGCATATGAAAGCCTTTTGTAAACTGTAAAGCATTGTCCAAATGCTAATTGCTGTTATTATTCCTTTCACGTTGAATAAAAAGCCCCATTATTTACCAGGGTAAATTAATGCTGGTGGCAGGCCAGTATTGTTCCACACACTTACTTAGGTGAAAGTAAAGTTGGAATAAATAGGCAAGAGGTTACCAGCAAATGGAGTAAGTCAATGACAAAAACTGTTTAGTATTAAGCCTAGAAATGATGCTTGTTACTTCAGAATGAGGTTGCACCTGTAAGACAACAAATAGATGGTGATAATGTGAAGGGTTCTGCATTATGCATTTTCTGAGTGCTGCTGTGTCCCTGGCTTGGGCCTAGGGGATATTCTGGAAGAATAAGACACAGCCCCTCTTTTGGAGAAATGTTTCACTCCAACCAGATCCCAACAGCTCCAAGTATGCAGATTATGTCAAGGAAGGATCAGGACAAATTGACTGAATTTTTCACTTTTCTTCGTAAAGCCTTGACAGCCTGTTTCTCATACTTACTGAATGACGTTTAATTTAATTCATGTGCTCGAGGCAGCGTGCTCTGCGTTGCAGCTGTGCGCAGATTGTTTGAAAGGGCTTTCACGGCAAGGCCAAAGGCAGGAAGCACACTGCCGTGATACCCTGATGAATGGATCCCTGGGGAAGGAGGCGCCTTTATAATGAAGTCACAAAAGAAATCTTCATAAATCCTTGGAAGCCCAGCGGCGTGCATGTGTGAGTGCAACCAGAATACTTCCACAACGACCCTGGTGAAGGTAAAGAAGGCCAATACCAGGCAGAATTCTTAAAAATCTGACTGCTATGTCTCCAAGCACCATTCCTATAGCCATCTCCCAGTACACACACGTGCATACACACAACACACACACGTGCTGCATCCATCTCTGCTGTGAACCCTATTCCTGTGTCCAGCACCCAATGCCTCCTACTTTTCCAATCAAAACAGGGAAGAAGTAACAATTGTCACTTTCCCTTGTTGATTGATCAGCTGGGTTACTTTTGTGTTACTGAATTTCACCTTCTCAATCAGCATTGTATTTTAGGCCTGGAACTCTAACTGTGGTGAATGACACCTTTTGAGAAAATGTGTGTGTGTGTGTGTGTGTGTTGGGGGGAAGGGTGAGGTGTCTGGAATCACACTTAACCTTATTGTGACAACAGTCCTGAAGGGGAGTCCGATTGAGTCTTTATAGAAAGAGTAGGGGACAGTGGTATGGGATCCATCTCTTAGCGAGCCTTAATTGGCAGGGGGCTTTGTCCCACAAGTGGCGTCCAGAAAGGCCCAGTCTCTTGATCGTGACTCCATTCCAGGCACCAGAGCTGCCTCAGAGGTAGTGAGGAAGCATGGCCAAAGTCTCCCTTTCCTTTTCCTTTATCTCCCGTGTATCACTTTCCTAGGGCTGCCATGACAAAGTACCACAAACTGGGTGGTTTACACAACGGAAATTTATTTTCTTACAGTTCTGGAGGCTAGAAGTCTGAAAGCAAAGTGTCGGCAGGGTTGGTTTCTTCTGGGGCCTCTCTTCTTGGCTTGTAGATGGCTGTGTTCTCTCTCTGTCTTCACATGGTCTTTTCTCTATAGGTGTCTGTGTCAGGATTAGGGTCTTTGTATGTGGATTAGGGCCCACCGTAATGACCTCCTTTTTACTTGATTACTTCTGTAAAGATCCTATCTCCAAATACGGGATATTCTGAGGTACTGGGGGGTTATGACTCCAACGTTGAATCTGTGGGGGACACAATTATCCATAACAGCCCTCCTCCTTCCCCTTATCCTAACTGGTGGCCTGGCCCCTTCCCCTCTTTTAACTGCCTAATCCAGGGCAGGCTTGGCTGACCCAGGAGCCTAGTTGCCAGATGTGTGAAGCCAGAGAAAAGAACTAAATGGTTTCCCCCAAAAAAGCCAGAGACAAAGCCAAGAAGCCCTTGAAGCAGGGGGTGAAAAGCTTGGCAAGCTTGAGATGGTCATCGGAAGTTGAGGTTTAGATCTGAGAAGTCAGGCAGCCAAAGAGGACATGAATGAGGAACAATGAATCAAAGTGGTGACAAGAGGGCGGTCTGGGCCACCACAAGAGTTAGCAGGCTGTAGCCATGGCTGCTTTCTAGAAGTTTGTGACGTAAAGACCTGAGATAGAATAGGCATTAACCCAGCCTTACACAATTTATTCAAAATCTGGGCTTTCTCTTCCTTGCCTTGCCATCTCTAGTTCATGATTCTGTGATGTTACACATATTGCTTTCTCTGCTCAAAATCCCCTTCCATCCCAGTATTAACCTGGTAGCTCCTGCGTGACCTTTCAGATTCTACTAACATGTTACATCTGATGCAAAGCCTCCCTAACTCAATACATTTTAATTTAGCTGTTCAGAGATCCAACTGGATTATTAATTGATACATTTTGCACTATTTTTGCGGGGGGGGGGGGGAGAGGAAGATTAGCCCTGAGCTAACATCTGTTGTCAATTCTCCTCTTTTTGCTGAGGAAGATTGGCCCTGGGCTAACATCCATGCCCATCTTCCTCTACTTTATATGTGGGATGCCTGCCACAGCATGGCGATAAGCGGTGCATAGGTCCATGCCCGGGATCCGCCGAAGCGGAGTGCGTGAACTTAACCACTACGCCATCGGGCCAGCCCCTATCTTGCACTTTTTGAGTCCCCACAGTTGTAAGTTCTCAACAAATGCTTATTCAATAAATGTTTTGAATTAGGTTGCTCACAATCTTTCTTTGAACTCACTTGGTTTATGTATCCCTTATGTGTCTCTCATCTGCCTTATATGTAGGGAAGTGTATGGTGTTTGGCTCAATGCTTTAAGTAGAATAAGCAGTTTAGAAAAATGGTTAAGAATTCAGACTCTGGCACCAGGCTGCTTGGGTTTGAATCCATTGTTTATTGGCTTGTTGACTGTATTACTTTGCTAGGGCTGCCATAACAAAGTACCACAAACTGGGTGGCTTCAGTACAAATTTATTGTCACACAATTCTGGAGGCTAGAAATCTAAGAGCAAAGTGTCAGCAGGGTTGCTTCCTTCTGAGGGCCATGAGGGAGAATCTGTTCTGTGCCTCTCTGCTAGCGTCTGGTGGTTTGTTGGCATCACCCCAATCTCTGCCTTCGTCTTCACCTGGTGTTCTCTCTGTATGCTACCTGTGTCCAAATTTCCCCTTAGTATACGGAGACCCGTCATTTGATAAGGGGCTCACTCTACTCCAGTATGACTTAAACCTGACTGGTTATATCTGCAACAACTCTATTTCCAAATAAGGTCACATTTCGAGGTGCTAGGGATTAAGACTTCAACCATGTTAATTTTGGAGAGGCACATTCAACCCATAACAGTGACCATTGGCCAATTACCTCGCTTCAGTTTCCACATTAGTAAAACAGAATAAAACTATAGCCTACCTTATAGGGATGTTGTGTGATTAAATGAATTAATATATATAAAGGCCTCAAGATAGTGCTTGGAAAAGGAAGCCCTGCATCAACATTAATTGTTATTTTTGGCTGTGTAGATGTCTGTCACCTTCACTAACCTACTGAGGGTGGGGACTCTGCTTGGTCGTATTTATGATGGTGTCACATCATATATAGTGCAATATAGAGCAGAGCACTTTGTTCTTGATACGTAATCTTTGAACTGAATTCGTTAAAGCAACCATGAGGCAGGGACAATTCCATGGGGCTGGAATTGAAAGTCCATCTGGATTTGTGAGATAGCACATTCAGTAGATTACACTTCATCATGCCATTCACATAGTTGGGTCCCAAAGGCTTGCCTTGGGAGGAATTGGGAACCCCTCCCTTTTCTTGGTCTCTTCCTGAAGCTTCCTGCTTTCTTAAATATGCTTAGGGAATTTGGTATTACGTATATAAATGCTATTTTGTCTCCAGGTATAGAGAGACCATTCAGCCTGAACACCTTACCTTTAGTTATTGGCATAATTGAATGCTGCAGCTCTGTGGTTCTCCACTCAGTTGTGATATTATGAGTGCAAGGCAGGAAAAAGAAGGGAAGAGCAGTGTGATATTTCTTCCTCAGAGGCCTGGGTGGGCCATCTGGCAATCTTTAAATCTGGGTGCCAGATTGACTAACATGCTTTGGGTGACTTTTTAAATGTATTATTCAGGGGAGATGTTGTTTTAACCTCTGTGCTTCACACAACTTCTTAGCTGATGGAAATCTTTTCTCTCTTTTGCTTGAAAATTCTGTGGAACACAGCCCAGTAGAGACTAATAAATCAGCATGAGAATTCCCCAGCTTGGTCTGAATAGCAGCTAATGATGGAAAAGGTGGTTGAATTATTCTGCATAAAGCAAGGACAAGGATAGGATGTACGGTTGTCATTCAGCAAATGTATGAGGCTGGATCCTGACCGATACAGCAACTGGGATCTTCCTCTGATTCCATCAATAGTGAAGGTTATCTCCTTGTGGGCATCCAAATGCTGGAATGAGAAAATACTTGCATGCGGGACAGTGAGTTCAGCTTCTAACCTTGACTGGGTTGCTCACTGGTTTCTTGAAATTGACAAGTCACATTACTCTCTGGGTCTCAGTTTCCTCTTTTGTACAATGAGATTGTTGAGCTATGACTGTGATCTTTGAGGTCCCTTTTATGCTTTCATTTCTTCCATCACATTTTATAAACCTGCAGACCCTGAGTCTGACTCCAGGCTAAATGGTTACAATCACTCTAGTTTCCGACAATCTACCCTTTAATTGCTCTCTTGGAGCTCAGTGACAATATCTGTGTGATATTGTGATGTATAATAAGAAATATATGTATATTTGGTCGTCTTCCTCATTTCTGGCACAGAGCTCCTCCTAAAACCCTTGGAATTTCCTAAGTATTGAGAGCCATAAGGTGTCTTGTTATGTTAATGAGGTGACTTTTGGATGGCACCTAAGGATGGGGGCTGGTTGCTAGGGCCATGCGATTAGAGAGTTGGAACTTTCAGTCCCACCCCAGACCTCTGGGGAGGGGAGACAGGCTGGAGATTGAGTTCAGTTGCTAATGGCCAGTGATTTAATCAATCATGCCTATTTAACGAAGCCTCCATAGGTACCCAAAAGGACAGGGTTCCCAGAGCTTTTGGGTTGGTGAACTCGTGGAGATTGGAGAGTGGCATGCCTGGAGAGGGCATGGAAGCTCCACACCCTTTCCCCATTCCTTGCCCTATACATCTCTTCCATCTGGCTGTTCCTGAGTTATATCCTTTTATAATAAACCAGTGATCTAGTAAGTAAAATGTTTCTCAGTTCTGTGAGCCGCTCTAGCAAATTAATCAAACCTGAGGAGGAGGTTGTGGGAACCTCCAATATGTAACTGGTGGGTCAGATGCACAGGTAACAACCCAGGCTTGTGACTGGCATCTGAAGTGGAGAGGTAGGGGAATTCGGTCTTGTAGAACTGAACCACTAACCTGTGGAATCTGATGCTGTCTCCAAGTGGATAATGTCAGAATTGAGTTGAATTCTCAGACCTGAGAATTGCTTGATATTATGTGGAAAGCCCCCCACACATACACACACATTGGAATTGGGTCCAGGAACCCCAAAATAATCTATCTCCTAAATTTCATTGTCTCAAACTAAGCTCAAATTTGAATGAGACCCTGAGTCTGTTTTACAAGCAAATCATATGAAACAAGGGACACGTGAGGTCAACTCTATTTCTTAATACTGAGAAATTATCTGAATGGCTCAGCAATGTGTCTCCACATGTAAGATTGAAGACTATTCATCACCATTGTGCATGTGTATTAAAGGAAAACTTTCTACTCGCAACACTTCTGACACCAAATGTGTGGGGTTTTTTCCCCTATGCCAACCAATTTTCCAACTCTCTGGGCACCAACCGGGTGTCATAAAATTTAATTCAATTCTGACATTGACTACCCAGAGTCAGTGTCAGATTCAACAGGTTTAATGGCTCAGTCTCACAAGACTGCCCTCACTTTAGACACCACTTGCAAATGATGGGTCCCCAGGTTACCCATACTTCTGTCCATCTTGGCTAGTAAGTCAGAGGTTCCACAGACCCACTCAGTTTTGACAATTTGCTAGAAGAGCTCACAGAACTTCAGGAAACATCTACCTAGATTTTTCAGTTTATCAGAAAGGATATTATAAAGGATCCAGATGAACAGCCAAATGAAGAGGTACATAGGATGAGGTCCAGAAGGGTCCCAAGCACAGGAGCTTCTGTCCCCGTGGAGTTAGGGTGCAGTACCCTCCTGTATGTGGGTGCATTCGGCAACCCAGAAGCTCTCTGAACCCCATAGTGTAGGGACTTTTATGGAGGCTTCATCATGTAGGCATGATGGATTATTAACTCAATCTCATTCCCTCTCCACTCCCCGGAGAAAGGGGGTGGGGCTGAAATTTCCAAGCTTCTAATCACGATTTGATCTTTCTGGTGACCACCCCCATCCTGAAGCTATCCAAGAGCCTAGAAGAATCATTATGACAAAAGATGCTTCTATCACCCAGGAAATTCCAAGGGATTTACGAGCTCTGTGTAAGATGCTCCTGTCATCCCAATCACTCAGGAAATTAGGGTTTTAGGAGCTCTGTGTCAGGAACTGAGGGGCAGAGACCAAATACGTACACTACTTATTATGTCACAGTGTCTTTGTGAAGTCTTGGATTGAAAAAGAAAATTGAGAGAAGGAAATACAAAGAGTGAAAAACATCCCTGGACTTCACCTTTAACTCGGGGCTTCTTAGCAGGAGTACTGAGGTCATTGATAACTGACAGAAACAGATGAAGAGTCTTCCTGAAAAACGTCAGCAGGTCACTTATTGAAAGAGCTTGCTGAAACACTCTGAGGGGTAATAAGTTATTTAAGGCACTAACTGGGTGGGGGTGAAATTTTCTTGAGCAAGCCTAACTGAGGCAATGTGTGGTTTGGGATCATCTTGGAAGAAAGATGCTCTGTCACGGTAGAGTGTTCTGGGTTACTCTGCCCAAATCATGACTGGATATCTCTCTGAAGCAAGAGGGAATGTGGATGTGAAAGAACTTCTGAAACCTCTGAACAATCCCTGTAACAAGGGAGGTGGTGTGGTGAAAGAGGAAGAGCACACGTCAAGACCCGGATTCTAAGGCTCTGTGATTTTTAAGAGTCGAGTAGATATGGTTCTATTCAGACCTAGTGTCTTATTAGAGCCCTTCTGCCCCCAGTGTGTTTATTCTATAAGTCCCTAATTACATTCCCTTCATAATGGAGTTCTGCATGAGCTAACACTTTTCTTTAGATCTGTGTTTGGTTGTCATAAATATTCCATTCATTCGTAATGCTGCTTGCTGGACCTTTCATAAGCAGCTTTTTTAGACTAATATTCTTCTTAAGAAAGACCTGGAGAAAAGAAAATTCAGAATGCCTTGGCTACGTTTTTGTGACATATGCATCTTATCAGCCCTCACTATGGGGGAGCGATTCCACTTCCTCATCTGCTATCTCCTCAGAGCTCTGTGGAGCTGGCTGCAGATCCCGCCTCTAGATTCTCCCAAGTCACTTGTTGTTCTCAAAGCCAAGGATGGGCTAATTAGCTGAATTTCACATTCGAGGAGAAACCATTTGAGAAGATGAAACATTTGAGGCTTGGTAAAACCCGAGACAGTTTTTATACTCACATAACATTTAGTGAAAAATAAAATCCAAATAACCCCAATTTCTTCATAATTAAATTGTTAAAATGTTGCTTTGTCAGAATTATTATTATTATTTTGGTGAGGAAGGTTGTCCCTGAGCTAACATCTGTGCCAGTCTTCCTCTACTTTTTGTATATGGGACACTGCGACAACACGGCCCAACTGAGTGGTGTGTAGGTCTGTGCCTAGAATCCAAATCTGCAAACCCCAGGCCACGGAAGCAGAGCGTCCAAACCCAACCACCACGCCACTGGGCCAGCCCCTGTCGGAATTATAGACACATACATTTTTTTTCAACAAAGCTCCTCAGTTTATTTTGGCCTGTAACCAGTTTACTTGTATTATTTTTATAACTTATAAATCAGCAAAATCAAGCAGATAACTTTTCAGTCATTTATATAAATATTGAAAGCTCTAACTTCAAATAGTCCTTTGGTACAAATTTTAAAATCAGTTTGCTATTAGAAAACTTCAGCCAAGAGTTTCTTTAGTGACAAATTGCTGTAAAGAAATAGAGTAATGTTGATAGGGTTATTTAATCATTTTGAATTTCAGTAGACAAAATGATTACTGTCACAGTGTTGTGGAGTAAATATGAAATAATAAATAGGATGTACTTTGTGAGAGGTAAAGGTTTAATATTACCATTGATTTTACCAAAAGCAAAGCTACCAAAATATAATCATATAAATTTATAATCATATGACCTAGCTATAACTATAGTTATATAATCATATAACTACATACTGTTGATATATCTGCCCAGAGGAGGCAAGTCAAAATTTAATTGTTTATTCATATACTAATATTTAACATTCCTCTGAAGCCCATAATTACACTGAAGACTCACAGCCCTCTACACCCTGAAGATTGCTCATGAATGGAAAAAAATTCCTCAATTGGGAAATTTACTCATTTATATAAAGGGAGGTGTAGACATAAGAGGAGACTCTTCACCCTTCCACACGAGTCCTCTACTCCTGCATGCTCCTTTGGAGCCCACAAATAACCCAACTATAGATGGCAAAAGGGTAGAAATTGATCTGAATTTTCAAACTACATGGCTCTGTAATGACTATCATGGGGGAGAGGCCCCTTGGGCTGAGCAGGACACCCAACATTTATTTGTTAGTTTATCTCCATGTAACAGAAAATCCAAAATAACACTGACTTAAACACACAAGAGCTTTTTTCTCTCATGTAAAAGAAGTCTGATGGAAGGAACCTAAGGCAAGATGGCAGCTCCACAAAATTTGTCGAGCCCCAGGCTCCTTCCATCTTCCTGCTACACTATCCTGGTATATGGCTTAACTCCTACAAGTCACCTCAACGTCCAGGATGGCTGCTGGAGCTTCAGCCAACACATCCATGTTCTAAGCAATAGGATGGATAAAGGGAGCACTCAAGAAGGGCTTCCATTAGCTTTTTCTCCCCCTTTTAAGGAAGCTTCCTGGAAGTCCCTTCCAGCAGTTCATGCTTACATCTCATAGTCCAGAACTTAGTCAGTTAGCCACGCTTATCTGCAACAGAGGCTAGGAAATATAGTATTTTAGTTGCTCCATTGTTGCCCCCAGTTATATAGGCATTTTTATTAGTAAGATAAAAGGTTAGAATGGATTTGGATAGGCAACCAGCAGTTGCCACACAGAGTATAAATTATTTGGGGCTTTCTGGGGAAAGAGGAGAAAGTAATACCTCTGGTCAAGGAGGATTGCTGCCTGGTGACTGGACCAACTGTCTTCATCCACACTCCCACTCCTACTGGAAACTGATCACCAGAAGCCACCATAGGGGGGAAAAAGAAGGAATAATAGCTAGCATCAGTTGTGCGTTTGCTATTTCCTAAGCCATGTATAATCACTTTACATGCATTATCACGTTAAGTCTCAGAGCAATCCTTGAAGTGGGTGCTAGTACTATTCTTATTCTACATATATGGAAACCGAGGCTTGAGATTAATTAATTTGACCAAGATTATTAGGAAGTGGGGAAGCAGAGACTTGAATTCAGATCTGTTGTCTGGAAAGCAAGTATTCTTAACTAGTGTGCTATACTGTATAACACCTATAAGAGAAGAAAAAAGGAAGAGGGAAAATGTCATGATGAGGTGACAGAATAAATTAAGTCCCAGAACTAAAGTGAAAAATGGTATATTAAAATGCTAAAAGATATTTTTTTAAAAAAAGGTAAAGTCATGACTCTCATACATATGTTAAATGAACATGTGTCAATTATTTTATTTAACTTATTAATGAATGAACCAGTAAGATGTTAAACCTGTTCAAAGGAAAATTCAAAGAACCACGTATATATAGGCAATGAGGCGTGCTGAAAAGAATTTAGAAATAGATACAATATCAGTCTATCCACAGAGCAGCAATCAGTTGCATTCTACCAGATACACTTCCTTTCTGTTTCTAAGGACAAGAATTACTTGTGTTATTATCAGTTTTTCTTACAGAGTTATAAATGGCTCTAAGACATCGAAAGGCGAAGATACCCTGTAAGGGTATGCTAGACAGGACACTCAATAACCTTTCTGTCCATGTTAAAGTCTCATAATTTAAAAATTTTTCCTGACGTACCTAAATTACCCTCTCCCCATTGCCAGTTATGCCAGCATTTAGAGAGACAAAGAATATCCGCCAAATACCTTTTACCCTCTTGCCTTCCATTTACCTGTTACCAGAGGACCAGCATAGAGAGAGGGAAGGGCAAAGAATCATCTCTTCTCTTTGAACTGTCCCAGTGTGTTGATGATAACTTTCCAAACTAAGATGGAAACTGAATTCCAAGGGCTGCCATATCTCCTTCAGTGAGGTAACTAACAAATACTTATTGGATTCCTTCGATGTGCCAGATACTATGCTAGATGAGCCCAGTAGACGTGGCACCTGCTGTCAGATACTTACAGTCTACAGGGGACAACTTACCTTCCAACAGAGGGCAAACAAGCTGGCTAATAGGATGTACAAAGGTGCAGCGCTCCTCCCCCTCCAGACAACCCCGTACAACTCTGTGAATTGCTTCTATAGAGACTACATATTTCTTAGTGCTTATTTTATAACTTGGTAAAAGGATCCTTTCCAAGCCTAGACAGCTGTCTGTCTCCTTAATGTTCTTCTTTCCCAGTTGTCAAGCATTCTGGAACATCATCAGAGAGAAACAAATATGTGTATTCAAGTTGCCAGTGTGGTTTTTTTTTTGTTGCCGGCCAAACTATAGGATTGGCAGCATTTCTCTCATAAAAGCTTCATGTGACTTCCTCCTTTGGAGATTCTGCACTGATAAAGGGGCATCTAATCATTCAGTACAGAGAAGCTTCTGGACTCCTCAAACTCTGGCCTCAAGTCACCCCAAAAACAAGGAGAAAAACTCCCTTTCTTTCCCTTCCTTCTGCATCTGTCTCCCTCATCTATCTTTCTCACTCTCTGAGTTGTCTTCATTGCCCTGCCAACTAGTTCTTGTTTGCAAAGGTTTTTTGCACTCACATCTCTGACTGGTTCCTCAAGGGGCCCATTTACTCTTTCTTGGCAGCAGATTTCAGAGGGCACTGTTTTCTGCACACTGATAATTAAGCACCAGTGGCCCTAGAGGGGTCATATGCAGGCTCAGCATTCACCTTGATTACAGAGGAGGCAAGTGTGTGCTGAGGGAAGGAAAGGGGAGAGAAACAGTAACCACAGGTGCTTCTTGTTCAGGCCCTTCTCAGAGAGGAGCCAAGCCATAATGCTACTGTCTCTGATAATAGTTATGAACTAAACTTGTTGAAGCACCTTGATAAAGATATCACTTTCCTTGAAGTCTGCCTTATGGTATGTCCTTGGGTTGGACACTGACCTCCTGAGTTATAAAATGATGGGGTCAGAACAGGTAGTTAGCAAAGAACTTCAGCTTAAATATCATTTAAGTAACTAAAGCCACTGAAGTTTTTAACAGTAAGGTTAATATTGCTTTTTTAAACGTTGAAGCAGATGTTCAGAATTGCCCATTAAGGAATGGGGTTGAGAGACTAAAAGAGGGATTGATTAGGTATCCTGTTGTTTGAGAAACTGCTCACTGACTTTTTTTCTTTTAAATTAAAATAATGGCTGTACGTGATGAGGGAGAATCTAACCGTATAGGAAGGTCTAAAATAAAAAGTAATCATTTCCCACCCACCCGACTCATGCCCGGTCACATTTCCCATTGTGACCTACTCTGAACTTCTGTTCTTTAACTTCTTTAGCTGATTACCATGATAACTTTATATTGTAATACTCTTATTTCTTTTTCCTGAATTACCTACTTTGGATATACTGTTGACTCCCAATATAATAAGGGAAGAACTTTCCTCTTCTGGTTCAACTCCGAATTTTGTTTGGTTATATTATTTCTAGATTGTCAAGATTTAGAATACTTCACTAAGTCTTTGATGCTTTGTAGGTTGCTTCTGAAAATTAAACCCGCTCCCCCCGGAAAAGCATGTTAAGTATAATGATCATATAAATATTTTTCACTATGGAACCATTTATTTTCATTGGATCCATAGAAAAAGAAATGTAATCCTGTCACTCAACTCTTGCTACTCCAAGAAGAATGCTCTAGATATCAAGAATGGATAAACTTTTTATTTCTTTGCAGATTTCTTCACTTCTAATTTATACTCGGGTTGCCACTGTTTCTTCTGTCTACATTACCCTTTTTCTTGTATTTTTTCCTCTTGACTAATTCCTTGTATTTTTTTCATTTGTGACACACAGTTGAAAATCCTTTGAAGCTTTTTATGTCTGAAAATGATTTCTATTCCCTCACACTTCTTGGATTTTGGACTGGGTATAAAATTCTAGGCTCAAAAGTCATTTTTCCTCAGAACTTGCTTCATTATCTGCTAATGTCCTGGTTGCTGGTGAAAATTCTGGTGTCAGTATGATTCTTGATCATTTGAAGCTATTGTGATTTTTTTTTTAACTTTGAAATCTTTGGGGATCTTTCTGTTTATTCCTAGGGTTGTCGAATTTTGCCATGGTGTATCTAGATGTGGACTAGTTTTTTAAACTATCCACTCTCCTTCATATTCAGTAGACTTTTCAATCTGAAGACTAATATCTATCTTGAGTTCTGGGAATTTTTTTCTATTATTTATTTAACTATTATGTCTATATCAACGTTACTATTCTTTTATGGTTTCTATCTCTTTGAGTTTGCTCTTCATTCTCAGATTTCCTCAGACTTATCTTACAGATCACTATCTTGGTCTGAAGCTTTGGCAATTCACCAACTGAATTACTTTCCAGTAATCACATTCTTAATTTTATAGCAGCCTATTCTTGTTTTATGGCTATAAAATCTCTCCTTCTCTCTAAGTTTAATTTTAAAAAATGGTTATCTTCTGCTTCCCTTGGAGTCATTTGTTGTATTTATTAATCTCCAACTTTCTCTTTCATGCTATTTATTTTCCTCTAGTGTCGGGAGGTCCTTGTTGACTCATTCTTAGCTGATGAATGAAGAAGTAGGTTGCTTAATATAGACAATTAGTGTGGATCTGTGTTTCCAACAGGCCTCTCCCTTAGGAGGGAGAGTAGACCAAAACCTTTGCCCAAGTGGGGAAGATGTGTGACAGGTAAGCTTCCCTGGACTTGTACATGGATGTGCAGCTCACTGGTAGCCTAGGGACCTGCCTCACTGCCGAAATAAAAGTTTTGTCCTCAGGAATGGAACTTTGAATAGCACTGCCTCATAGTTTTCTCCCCTCAGAGTCTGAAAGTAGAATCCAAACTTACCCCCAAGTTCTGCTCTGTCTCTCTTTCTGGCTTCAATATCCACACTAAGATCCCTTCTAAGACATGTCACAGAAAGCAGTGCTAAGAACTGTAGCCGGGGACAGAGCTTATTTAAAAGTGAAGATATTTCCTCCTAAACTGCCTTACAGGAAAACTTCCTTAGCTTTGATATTTAGGGGTTCAGAAAAACGTACTCTGTTTTCCCCATCAATCCAATCCAGTCTGCATTCTGTCTTCTAAAGTTCCCTCAAACTTTCTCCTCCCTTGCTAACTCTTTTTAATGTCCATGCATGTTAAGGTTTCTTTCTGATTTATATCATTTCCTGTATTTCTGTGAAATCTCAGAAAAGAGAGAAGGCAGATATATTTGCTTAGATCCCTGTTTTTACTAATATTTTCT
Organism: Tapirus indicus; assembly: GCA_031878705.1. Lineage (NCBI taxonomy): Eukaryota > Metazoa > Chordata > Mammalia > Perissodactyla > Tapiridae > Tapirus > Tapirus indicus. The sequence goes on along the minus strand of CM062927.1, from coordinate 61,809,352 downwards.
TTAAAGAAAAATCACTTTGCTGTTTTTATAAATAGTACCTTATAGTGAAGAAATTAAGCAATTCAGGAATTTAACAAAGAAGAAAAATTTTAAACCACTCATAATAATTATCATTAATATTGGGTAAACAGCATTCCAAATATTTTCCTATGCAAGTATACAAAGAGAAGAATGGCTAGAGAGAAATACTTTTAGGAAAATGAGATTATATGATCTTTAGTATTTTAAATAAAAAGTATTATATTAAATCAAATTTTATTGAATTTAACAGAAGGAAAAGAAACTTAGACAAAAGGAGAGCAATTACTTAACTTTAAATAAGTATTTCTTCACCCAAAGAGCAATTACTTCCTAAATGATTCCTCTAAAGTTGTGGAAACATTAAGAAATTAGAATTTTTTTTAATGTCATGATAAAAATTTACTCCTTTCTTTGAAAGAAATGAAGTCGTCAACACTCCCATATCTCCTCCCTCTTTTCCCTTTTGTTAGTTATATATTGTTTGTGTCTGTGTGTGTGTGTGTGTGTGTGAGGAAGACCAGCCCTGAGCTAACATCCGTCGCCAAACCTCCTCTTTTTGCTGAGGAAGACTGGCCCTGGGCTGACAACCCTGCCCATCTTCTAGTTTATGTGGGATGCTGCCACAGCATGGCTTGACAAGCGGTGCGTCTGTCCATGCCCAGGATCCGAACCCGTGAATCCCGGGCCGCCAACATGGAGCTCACGAACTTAACCGCTCCGCCACCGGGCCAGCCCCTAGTTATATATTGTTTTTATATTGTCAAAGTGTAATGTAATTCTCATTGAAATATAACCAAAATTCATGAAATTTTTTTAGTACTAGTTCTATAATTAAATGGATTCATTTCTAACCATTAGTCTTTTTATTATAGCTTCTTTATTACCAAATTCTTTATTTAATTCATCTCTTAATTATATGGATTTCTTTTTGGCAAAGCATTTTTTGAAGAAGGGCTTATGGGTGCTATTTACCCTGAGTTCATTCATGTTGAAAATGTGGATAGCACCTTCTCTGGATTTAATCTTCTTTTGGTCACATTTTTTTTCTTCTAAATTTTGTAGACATTGTCTCTTTGCCTTCTTAAAATGAATGTGACTATAGAGGAGTCTGATGCCAGCCTGATTTTCTTTCACTTTCAAGATGATTTATTTTTCTGCCTGGGTGCTCAAGGAATTCATTCTTTTTTCTTTAAATCCAAAATCTTGAGCAGAATATATTTCCATGTTACTATCACTGTATGAAATTTTCCTATGACTACTATGTATTTTTTTCTGTTAGGTCCAGTTTTTTATTTCAGGGAACTTTTCTTTTAATAAAGCTTGGAGTGATTTTTCCATTTCATTTTTCTATACTTCTGTGACATTAATTACCTTTATGCTGCTTTGTTTTAATCTGTCTTCCATGTCTAGTAGCTTCTTTCTCATTGCAGAAATCAGTTTGTCTTTTTAAATCTGCATTCATTATGATTATCTCAAACTTTTCTATTAATAGCATAATTTTGAATTTCCTGTTATAAAATATTTCATGCATACAAAAATAGAGGTGAATGTAAATATAAGATATAAAGAATACTAACCAAATAAACATATATATCGCCCATAACCCAGTTTAAGAACTAGAATAATACAGCTGTGTATTAAAATTCCTATATGCTTCTCCCAGATTCCATGCCCTCTCTTCACTCCCAAAAGTTACCAACATCTTGAGTTCTATGTTTAGTGTAAAAGAGTTTTTAAAAATAACTTAATTTAAAAATAATACTGTTTGCTTTTGAATACATTTGACCTTTTTTTATAAAGGAATCATACTATCTATTCTTCATCAACTTGCTTTTTCCCCCCTTTAAAATTCTGCTTATGAATTTAATTTGTGTTAACATGTGTACCTCTAGTTCTTTCTTTCTCACTGTTGAATAGTATTCATAGTGTGAATATACCACCATTTATTCATTCATTTCCCTGTCAATAGTTACTTCTAGTTTATTTGAAAATTTTATTTTATAACACCAATATTACTATAAAATTTTACTACAAGTAATCTTGTACACATGTTCAACAAGTTTCTCTAGAATGTGTATTTCGGGGGGGTGATATTTCTAAGTTACAGAATAAGTACATCTTCAGCTTTACTGAATAGTGCCAAATGGTTTTTCAAATGGTTATATATAATTTGAATATAATATATTCTCTTCCTGGATATTGGTTATGTATTATTCTGTAAGTATGTTGCTTTGCTTCTTGATTTGTTTCCTTGGGACTGAAATCTCCCTTTTAATCTCAGTTCTATTGCATTATCATCTTGTCTTTAAGTTCTTATGCTATTTAATCTGTATTCTCTTTGACTTATATATTCCTTGGTACTTTCTCGTTTGATCTGATCCTTGAAATAACACTGAGAAAGAGGTACTATTATTATTCTCATCATATAAATGAAGAAATGGACTTCGAAGAAATTGTCTGTCTTGGCCACAGATATAGCTAGTAAGTGGAGGATCCAAGACTAGCACCCAATTCTTTCACCTCCCAAACTCTTGCTCTTTCTACTGCTTTGAGATAGATATAATTAAGTGCTGTATTGTGCATTACAGCTTCTAAGACTAATTAAGCTTCCAAACTGAATAGGCATAAACAATACATATTTATATTTAACACATGTAACTCAATGACAAGCCTCCCAAATGAGACAAGAACAGCAGTGTACCAGGTGAAATTATGTAGCAGAGTGTACCTGATCTATCTTGGAAATTACTGTGATACTAAAAAGATGAATTCTGCCTCTGCCACCTGTGTGTGTGTGTGTGTGTGTGTGTGTGTGTATTTTAAGCAGCTGACACAAGTGATGAGACACTTGACACCGGCTTTTGAAACCCAGTGTAATAACAAGGAAGCAGGATTGAAACAAGGATATGATGTGGGTTTATTTGTACCTTGATGGTATCTGGAGACAAGAGTTTTGATTTGGAATCTCCCTCTATCCTGAACTCTTAGAGAAGGACCAGGTCACACAGGGAAAACCTGTGCAGCAATGAATATGGTGAATGATGGAGCCTTCCTCTGGATTAGGGGCCTTTTCCAGCATTTGGAGGGACACACTGAGGTTTATTTTTCCTGAAAAGGATAGTTCTACTGAGTTACAGTTTTGGAATAATGGTACGTGAAGTGTCAGGCTAACGTAAAAGTATCTATCCTGAGAATGTTATAAACCAAAGATGAAGGAAGGCAGCAAGACTGACTCAAAGAATAGAGTGTGTCTCACATCTGGAATTAGCTGCTCGTGTGCTTAGAACTATTATTGGTTGAGTTTACATCCTATTTTCTAATATCTTTGTCAAGGAATTGTATTCAAACCTAGGATTATCAAATAACTATTTTCATTGTTTCCTAAAGATTGATCTGTGGGAGATAAATAAATGTTCAGTGAAAAAAAGAATTGCAAAGTATTCAAATAAGTTTGAATGTCTTTGATTTAACCAAGCCAAACAGTTTTCTTTTCTGCAGAATTCCTCAAAGTCATTAATATGGTAATGGACTCTGTGAATTTGTAAGAGGGATATATGTGATAAAGAAGTTCCACAATTATTTGATCATGAAGCCCTTATGTTCATGGACTACTGGAACATACTGGGGGAAATTTTGCTTTCGTCTCATCATAAAATGTTAGAACTAGAAGGAGCCTTGGAACAACTCCAGTTTTAAACTCTAACTTTTCAAGGAGGGAAACTGAAATTTAGAGGATTTAAGTGACTTCTCCAAGGGCACACAGCCTTTTGGTGGTAAAGGCGGGACTAGAATCCATACCTTCAGATTCCTGACCTAGTATGCTTTGAATCCGGTCAAAAATAAATGAAGTCACAAGATGCAGTGAACTGCAGGCAGGCCTGTATGCTCACTTCCACATATGTGGTATGTCCTTTTTTACCAGTGAGAATAATGAGACTCAAAATTCTTTCCTCTGAACCCAAAATTGCCCTTCTGACAGCTCATAAAATACTTTCTCTGAAGCCTTATTATATCTCTGATCTTCCTGAGGGTTCAAGAGTCTAGGAGTATTCTCTGTAAATTCTCCAAATAGAGTATATATCACGCTTACTTGGATAGCCTATCATATTGATCCCTCCAGCAAAACAGACAAAACAGCTCCCTTGCAATATCCTGGTCGAAGGTGATGAGGCGGTTTTATTCACTGGGGTGATGTGGACAACCTCACACCCCATAAACAGAATTTAGAAAGGGCTTGAAATTTAGAAATGGAATCACCTTTCTGGCAGGCAATGGAGCAGAGTGGATCAGAAGCCTTTAAAAGTCCCATACCCTTTAACTTCGCAGGAAGTAGTGGGAAATATATCCCCAGATTTAATGGCATTATTATTTATCAAGACACTCTTGTAATAATGAAAAATCTGATATAACCTGAATGTTCAATAACATGGGGTTGGTTAAATGAATCAAGGTAAATCTATGAAATACTATACAGCCAGTAAAAATTATGTTGCAGAACAATTCACGGAAAGATTTCTAAAAGAGAGCTTTCCAGCAAGTATGCCAGGGACTGAGTTTTGATGCCCCTTACCTTCATGGGAGCTGGTCAGGGTTTCATGTGGCCTGAGCCCCCAGTTCAAATGTCTCCAACTGCAAGAAGCCTTTCCTTTTCACACTAGTGTGCTGTAAAATTATTTTTTTTAATGCACGCCATGATGTAAAAAATATTCAGAAAACTGGTCTAAAACATATTACATGAAAAAAAGGGTTATGGAGTGTTACAAAATTATGTTATATATTTTTATAAACAGAGGTACACTCAAATGTCTGCTAAGAAATATACCCTGTCTACATCTGGATGATGGGAATACAAATGATTTTTATTTTCATGTTTTTCTCATCTGCATTTCTCTTTTTTAATGAACAGTATTCTTAATTAAAATAATATGACAATAATAATCAATTTAGTACTTATATAACCTGTAATATGCGTTATCTTCATTTAGCCTCAAGCAGGCCTATGAAGTAGGCACTACTATTATTGTTTTCATTATATAAATGCTGTTTTTAAATTCCAGATTTGAAGCTATTAGGAACTGGACAAGTTGATGCAGGCAGAAAGGAAAAGGCGAAAATGAGACATATCTGAAAGGTAGAAATAAGAAAATATAGTAATTAATTGTCTATGGGAAGCAGCTATGTATGCCTCCAGGATATTGAGGATTACGGTATTAGTGACCAAAACAGAATCAAGGAAATACAAGATTACATGAAGACTTTAAGGAAACTTAGAGGAATGGTTGGTTTTCAAGAAGAAGCTGAGGTTGGCTCTTTATTTGCTGATATTGAGGAGCTGACAAAGCACATTGGTGGAAATGTCCAGGTGATGGCTGGAGCTCAGGTGAGAGAGTGAACCTAAAGATGTGATTTAGACATTTGTCCACAGTGGACAGTTAGAGCTGTGCAGATGAATGGACTCTCCTGAGAAGAGAATATACAGAGAAAAGCAGTGCACCAAACGCTTTAACCTTTAGGCCTTGTCTCCACAGAACCCCATGAACTTGACTTCTGTGTGTGAGATGATGATAGAAGGAAAATCTAAGAGTCATTGTGCATGGATACATATTGACAGTGGATGACATGTTCAAATAAAAATGTTCTTTATTGTTTTTCCTTAGATCAGAGATTACTTGATTTCTTTTTTTTAAAAAAGTATAAATAGGAAAGACATTTAATAAGCTTATAGGGCACATGTTGGTGAGCAGAATCCTACAAGATAGAATTCGAGGTGAAAGATACCCTAGCCTTGTGAGGAAGTGATGAGAAATTGAGAAGGTGCAACTGAATCATGACAAATACATGGTATAATGCGTTTAGGATGAGGAAAGGGATCAAGTTGTGAAAACACAAAATGAAAAGTCTCTGACTGTGTATAAATACAGTGAGCAGAGATCTAAGAGTCTCAGGGAACCACAGCTTGAAAAGGAATATGCTGTATATATTTATGCTGGTGCATCTAAGATGTTTATTAAGACATTTTTTTTCAGGCAGTAGAAAGACATCAATGTAATAATGCAACCACCTTGTCAAATCTGGCATTAAGAATAAATATGTTAGAAATAAATATATTTCTCTGGAAGGTCCCTCTTTTAAGAGAGTTCAAAGTTATTACATAGAATACAGAGGACATCAAAGAAAAATGAATACATAACTATAAAATGTACTTCTAAAGAAAGATTAATGAAGATTGTATTATTTATTTTTGGAATCAAAAGATCAAGGGATAATTTAATAAGGATCTAGATCATTAATTTGTGCAAGATTATTGTACAGAGGGTTTTGGCATATTTATTGCAGGTAGAACAATGGGAAATAAGATGAAACCCTTAATAAAAAACAATCTCCCCCAAAGTACATGTGTGCACGTGCACACACACACACACACACACACACACACACACACATAAATGTATTTGTGTTTGTATAGAGTCTGGAAGGGTATACATTGAACTATTAATAGTTATTATTTGTATGATTATAGATGTTTTTATTTGCTCCACATCTATATCTTCTAATTTATCTACAGTAGACATGAAATATTTGTACAGTAGAAAAATATATTTTAAAGTGTTTATAGAAAAAAATGTGTCGCTTCCCTCTGATCCCTATCTCAGTCTCGACACCTAACCTTTAAAACTTATTTTTCATAAGATTTTGTATAACAACAGTACTGTTACCTTATTTTATCTTTTTCAGATGCTAGTGAAAAATAACCACCTTTCAGACAAGATCATTGTTTTGCCAGGGAAAATTGAAGAAATCTCACTTCCTGAGGCTGTAGATGTGATCATTTCCGAACCAATGGGATACATGCTGTTCAATGAAAGGATGCTGGAGAGTTACCTCCATTCCAAAAAATGGCTGAAAGCAAACGGTGAGTTGGCCCATTCCTGGTTCAGAAAATAGGCTAACTTTTCTGTAAAAGTTGCCATCCTCTTTCCCCCTTATTTAATTCTGGACAGAAAAGAGGAGAGAGCATTTCTATTACACCAATTCTTTGATTTTTCTCATCTTATTCTCCCATAACAAATGAGCTCATCTCCAACCATAAAGACACAGATGGCAGTGTGCTGCATAGTATTCAATATGGTATAGAGCACCAATTCGCAGTTATATATTTTTGTCCTGCTTCTATCACTTTCTTCCATAACGGACTTGGCCTAACACTTGACCTTGCGGCTTTGGTTTCCTCATCTGTAGTATTAAAAATAACCTCTAAAGTCCTTTCAAGTGTTGGCCTTCTATAATGTGAGAAACTCTTTGGGGTCTGCCTGTTCTTTCTAACAGATTCTTTTCCTGCTGTAGGTCTTTCTTTCCTTATGATCGCTACATATAATTGAGATAATATAAAATCCAGTATTCTTTTTGTGCTTACCAAGTGTCTTCATGTGCTACTCAATTTGCCTAAATTAATTTACAAAACCTTAACAAAGTAAGAATGAGGGAGGTTTTTAATATATCTGAAGGGTTAGTGCCGAGGGTCTTGGTGATTTTATACTCTTTCTGCGGGGAAGGTTTGGCAATGTCTGGAGACATTTTGGGTTGTCACAACTGGGGGAGGGGGTGCTACAGGCATCTGGTGGGAGAGGACAGGGATACTGCTAACATCCTTCAGTGTACAGGACAGCCCCCCCCAACATCAAAGAGTTATACAGCCCAAAATGTCAATAGTGCTGAGATTGAGATCTGGGTCAGCAGGAGGCAGTATTATGATCCCCACTTTATAGAAAACTGAGGTACAATGAGGGAAAGCAACTTGGCAAGGACACACCTCTAATAAGTGGCAGAGCAGGGATTTGAACCCAGATCTGTCTGACCATGAAGCCCACACTCACGACTCCTGCACACAGACTTATTTTCCACTCTTCACTAGAGAGAATGGATACGTTCCAACAGCACATTTTTTTCAATTCAGGCGTTGAAAGTAACTGGCCAGCTTTAGCAGTTGCATCTCTCTTGAGAATTGCAGCTCCTTACCCCAATTTTATTTACTTTAAATTACCCATGTTGTGGCTCCCTACCTCGATATCCTATGAAGACAAAATAGTGAATGAAAATGCAACTCCTACTCACCAAGTTACCAGTATGTGCACATACGTAAAGCTTGAGGCTCATCTCTAATTTCCTACATTTTTCAAAATTTAGGGAATCAGAAATAGGCACTTAAAAAAAACTCCTGCAAAAATAAATAAACTTAGGAAAAGTATACCTGATGTCAAAGAACTTCATTAGCATTCCCATTGCCAAACAGCTCTGGAAGATCTTGGAAGCCTTGTTGTGTTCATGCGATGAAATTGAACTGTGGGAGATGAAAGCAAAGGAACAAAGCTGCCTGGATTTCCTCCTCAGTGACCCCCAGGAAGAATTTTTTATTTTTTTCTGGACTTTTTCAAATGGGGAAGTGCTTTCGTATGATGAGATTTTAAACATAGTTAATTAACATGCATCTATTGAGACCTTCTAAGCTGAATATTCAGACTTAATATCTGGGCATCCTTTTTCCCCAGGTATTTGAAATGGATATGAAATTTTATAGTGGGCTATGTATCTTTAACTAGACAGGTAGAAATGAATACTGATTTTATTGGCTTTCTACCGTGTGTATTCCTGAGGGAAGGATGATTGATTTTTTTTCCTAATTATTTTTCTTTTCCATCAAAATAAGACATAGTTTACAACATCAAATAGTAATAAAAAGGCTTCTAATGAAAAATAGTAGCCCTCTGCCCCACCTCCTCCTATCCTGAGACTGCTCCCCAAAGGCTATCCCTTTCAACTCTAGTCTCTGTTTCTTCTATTATTTACCTACATTTTTCTATATAAAATTATCATATTGGTATTCTTGTCACTCTCTGGTTGAGAAGTTAGCTCTCCTCCACAGCAGCTCCTTCCCCTCTTGATGCCCCCTCCCTCCCTCCATCCTTTCAATATATTTATAGAGGTCCTCAATCTCTTATCCAAACCCTTGGGGCCCAGATACATTCAGAATTCAGAATCTGGAGGACTTTGGAAAGGTAATACAGTCATATATCATGTATTACTTAACACCTCCAGTGGGATCTGAGGCAACATTCCATAATGAAACACATTATATTTCTGCAACAGAACGTATGAATATGGATACCAAGTGAGAGAAATAAAGGCTATAAATAGATTCATGTCAGTTCGGATCAGGTTTTGCCATCAAATGATGTTGCAAACTTACAAAAATCTGTTGTATTGCAGAGCTGTTTGGATTTCAGAATTTAATATAAGGAAATACGGGTGTAGGTCATTATTTGGTTAAACAATAATCAATGTTTATGTTATTATGACAATTTAAGTATCATTCAGTGCTGAGTCAGCTGGTATAGTAGGTGCATGTGACTGTGTATTTTCTCATGAAACCTCTTGTTTTTCCTGGAGTTAATTGCCTTGTTTTTTCATTAGCTTAATTTTCTCTATGCTCATGACTAATTTTTTTCGTGCTTCAACAGGTCTGATAGATACCTATCAGTATTTATTCAATGGAAGCGTTCCTTCTGTAATCCTCTGTCCTCCTCTACCACACATGAACTGGTTGCTCTCCAGTCCTGTTGCATGGCTACCATACTTTGACTTTCCCTCATCATTCTTTTGTCTCCTTCTTTCTTGGTTTACACCATCATTTCACTTAAGAATATTGCCTAACAGCATCTGGAGAAAGGGTGCTTGAGAAGTTACTTTTTATTGGGTCCTTGTATTATCATTTTGCTGGGTAGAGAATTTTAACTTGAAACCAATTTTTACTCAGTATTTTTAAGGCATCCTTTTTTGGTTTCTGGTTTCCACTATTGCTATTGAGAAGTCCAATGCCATTTGGACTCCTGATCCTTTAGAGTGACATCGTTTTCCCCTCTGGACATTTTTAGTATCTTGTCTTTACTTCCAGTCTTCTTAGTGTGAAACTTTTTAAATTCTTGTGCTGGACGTTTAGTGAGTGTGTTGAATTAGAAGACTCATTTTCTTCAACTCTTGGAATTTTTCTTATGTTTTGAACCTTTGATGATTTTCTCTCCTCCATTTTATCTGATATCTTTGGAATTCCTCTTAGGCTTGGGCTCAGAACATTCTCCTTTGAAGCTTCCCAGGTTTACTCAAATAGTGATACATATTGCTTTTCTAAGATTGCTTAATATCCTTCTATCTTGAAATTGAAAAACCACCAAGCAATCATTATTGTTTTGACACCAACACACAAGATTTAGCTGGGGACATATGAATGATGTTACAATTGTGCTTTTTCTCTGACTACCTCTGAAAATACCCTAAATAAAATGATCTATTCTATTTTAACAGACATCAAGGGGAGCATAGTTAAAGTACGGGGGCCATTGACTATTGGATGAGATTCCACTCCCTAGATTTTCTCTTCCACTTATTAGCTCTGTGATTGTGGCTGAGCCCCTTAAATTTCCCTGTTTCTTAGTTTTATCATTTATAAAATGGGTATAATAATAGAACCTACTTTATATTGTTACAAGGATTAAGTAAATTAATACATGGAAAGCCCATTGAAAAGTTTATGGCAGAGTTAGCATAATCAAGAAATTTTAGGCATTATTATTATTTTTCTGACAGCATCTCTAATTTCTTAGGCAATTCTCATTTCTGAAGTACAGTTAACAGTTCATCTTTCTTTCATGTATAGTTTAATAAATGACTATGAAAAAGAGTCTCCCTAAAATGACAAGAATAGTAATGCTGATCACCATGTCTACCTGCTCAGGAAGGCCCGACTTCAGGCCTGCCAGTCTAGGTGTTCATTTGCCCATGAAAGAATCTGCCTTTCCCCTGGTGACTGTAGATGTCAGGAACAAAATGCAAGAGTGGGCTTCCCAGAACAGAGGATGGTGAGCCTGCATATAAGCATAGATTCTAACAGCACCCAAGAAGATAAATAGTCAAGGTGATTATACAGGGATAAAGTCTAAGAATGAAAATAACAATGTGATAGAATGATGGAATGTTGATTATTTTCAAAGCTAACTTGTTTTTACAATAAATAAGAGAAAAATAAGTAAATAAAGGAAGTGCCCAGAATTCCAAGCACAGGACATACAGGAAGGAAGAAAGCCGGTAGCCGAGAAGGCAAACATGCCAGTTAAATGCCTCTCCTAAGACTCCACAAACTTTCATTATAACATAGCTTGTGACTTGCTTTGGTATTATTTTTTATATCCCCTCCAATCTTCTGCCTAATTTTCTTACCCTTGCTTTGAGGCAAAATTATATTTTAGCTTGTTGTGTAATAACTGAAATAGGATGAAAGAATGGAATCGGTCAAGCAGCAGGTGAGTGTACCCCTCAGTCAAAAGGCAATAGGAGTCAACTTCTGGGTCTGTTGTCTTTTGCTCATTAGGACTGATGTTCCCGACATTCAGTGACATCCACTTGGCCCCCTTTTCTGACGAACAGCTCTACATGGAACACCACTCCAGAGCCAACTTTTGGTAATGTTCTCTTCTCTCTTCCCTTCCTTTTCTTCAGAGTAAACCAGAGTTTCTAAAACTATTGACATTTTGCATCATATATTGGAGGCGGGGGCTGTCCTGTGCACTGTGGGATGTTTAGCAGCATCCCTGAGCTGTACCTACTAGATGCCAGTAGCACCTTCCCCCCCTAGTTGTGACAATCAAAAATGTCTCCACCCATTGCCAAATGTCCCCTTGGGGGGCAAAATCACCCCCCCGTTGAGAACCACTGGAGTCGACAAATCAGGAAGCTGCTTATGCAGTATCCAACATCCAGAAGACTACCCCGCTGCTAAAATGACAACAACCTCCCCCTGCCGGCTGTCACTCCCTTTCCACTTTTCACATCCATTCCTTTGGCCCAGGGCTATGGCTTCTGTTACAGCGTGCCTTTTTCAGAGAGCATATCAGTCAGTACACCTCAGTGTAAATTAGTTAATCCAATATTTTTTGGAGTTTTTCTGCCAATTGGCTATTGGCTTTTTGAGCAGTTCGCTTCACCCTCTGAGACTTAGTTTCTTCATCTGTAAAATGAGAACTAACACAAAACCCCTGCCAGTTCTAAACCGCCATTCCTTCTGGCATTCTTTTCTGAGAACTGGTTTTTAAAAGGAGAAGGAGGGAAGGAGGATGCTTTTGGAGCCATGGGAGGGAGAAACAGAAGAGGTATCATCCGAGTGGGAATGTTAGGTGTGTAGGAGGGAGCACAGGCTTGTGCTGGTGGATGGATGAGAATGGATGCTAAAATTTAAGCTTTGGGTACTGACTGAGGTATGCAGAACCCTCCAACAGATATTGATTTCTGGGGTTTTCCCTTTGTAATTCTGTCCTTTGGTGAAGGGCAGCAAATAGGAGGTGCTTTGGTTTCCTGGATTACAAAGTTCTATGAGGAGTGGGATCAAAGGGCTAAGATTTCTCTTTCTCCCCACGGATTCATAGCATTCCGTGTCTTCCGCTCCATGTGTAATTTTGAAACTCCAAGCCACAGACTTTCCAATGGGGGTGAATAATTTCTTGATATGTGAGGGATGATGAGGTGGGGGAGACCTCAATTATGATATTGCTCTGCAAGGTCATGCTGACCCTCAATGTTTGTATCTTAAAGGTGACCTCCTGAGTCAATGGAGAGGTTGAAGAGTTAGGAATTTCAGGTAATGGGGTAGACCAGACTACTGGGGGAGATTGGTTGTCCAGGCAGTCCTTGTGTGACCTCCCAACTGTACCATCTACTGCCATCTTACTACCTTGAGAATATTAATGATCACAGTGGATTGGCTAGGCTCTCCATCAACATACAAACACGCTGCTATTTATTGCATCTAAAAAGAAAAAATAACCAACCTTTTTTATACCTCACATCCCCAGTCAGCCACTACCCATCTCTCTAGTCTCTTTGCAGCAAAATTCCTCAAATGGGTGGTCTGTACTCAAGTCTCCAATTCCCCACTTCAATTTCTCTCAAGACGTTCTACCCAACCATCTTATCAAGGGCATCAGTGCCCTGACGTCCACATTGCTAAATCCAGTAATCAGTTCTCACTTCTCAACTCACTTAACCAACCAGCATGCGAGCATTTGCCCCACATTCTTTTGATTTTTCTCCTGCCTCACTCATCACTTTCTCAACCAGTCCTCTTCTGGGTGTTACTTGTCCCCTTAACCTCTTAATGTTGGAGTGCTCCAGGATGCAGCCTCTGGACCTCTTCTCTGTCCACAGTTACTCCCTTGGTGAGCTCACCCATTCCCATAGTTCAAATACCATCTATATACTAATGATTCCCAAGTGTATCTCTCCAGCTCAGACATGTTCTGTGAACTCCATATTTTTCCTTAGCCACTGCCTCCTGGACATCTCCCTCTGGAGAGACTTACCCTATCTAAAACTCAACTCCCAGTCTCCCCCACTTCCATGCCAAACCTGTTCTACTCATAGTCTTTCCACCTCAGTTGCTGACTATTTTATGGTCCCAATCATTCAGGCTCAAAACCTTGAAGGCCTCTCTTTCTTCATCCCTCATATCTAAACCATCAAGAAATTATCTTGGTTCTACTTTCAAAATGTATCCAGAATCTGACCAATTCTCACTATATTCAGTGTTCCCCCTTGATCCCAACACTGTCATCTCTCATCTCGATTATTGCAGTAGCTTCTTAACCCTTCTATTCCCAGCATTCCCAAAACCATCCAGTAGGTTCTAACCAGTCTTGTTCCTCATTTCCTACTACCATGTTCATTCAGCTCCAGCCACACAGGCTTCCTTATTGATCCTCAGACATTTTAGAACTGCTCCCACCTTAGGGCCTTTGCATTTGCTGATCCTCCTGTCTGGGATACTTTCCCCTCAATATTCACATGGCTAATTCCTTCATCTGCATGTAGTCTTTGTTAAATGCTATCTTCTCAATAAGACCTAACCTGACCACCCTATTTAAAATGGCAGCCATCCCACTCCCACTTTTTCTGCTCTGTGTTTTTCTTCTATCGCCTCCTAAAAGATATGTAATTCTTCGATTTATTGTTGTTTATTGTCTGTATTCCTCCTGATAGAATGTAAGCACTCCAAGGGCCGGAATTGTGTCAGTTTTCACTAATGTATCCCTAGCACCCAGAACAGTGCCTGCCACATGGAGGGCCTTCAATGAATATTTCTGAATGAGTGAAAACAACAATAATCTCAAGCATGTATGGAAATGATTACTATTAAGATTTAAATTTATATCTTTCCAATTTTTCTGTTCTTCTTCTTTACAAAATTAGAATCATACCATAAATACCATTTTACAGCTTGTTTTTTTTTTTTTTACTTCGATAATACCTTCTTGACATGTTCTCATATCTTTTAGATATTATTTTGCTGCAGAGTACTTACTTCTTTTGTGGGTAGCTCATAATTTATTGACTCAACCTCCAATGTTGTATATTGAATTATTTTAATCCTATAAATTCTATAAGAAACAACACTAAGGTATTGTTTCTATATTCTACAATAATGTAGAATTTTATAGAATTCTATATCCTAAATTCTATAAGAAACAACACTAAAGTGAACATCCTATTACAGAAATCTTGGTGTTCATTCTGATTATTTCCTTACAATAAATTGCTAGAAGCAGAATTACTGGACCAAAAGGTGTGAAGAAGAAACTTTAAGAAAATTATTCTTATATATTGCCAAATTGCCCTGTAGAAAAGTTTTGCCAATTAACACTTCCACCAGTGGTATATGAGAATGTCTGTTGAGTCTTGCCCATACGGGATGTTTTTTTTAAATGCCAATTTGATTTGCAAAAAAAATGGTGGCCGTTTATTTTTGATCTGTATTTCTTTGATAGCTGGTGCATTTGAATGGTTTTATTTTTAGTCAACAAACACAAAAAGTATTTTAAAGAGTTATCAAAATTCACAGCCTTCACTTTCCTTCTAATTCCCCTCCCTTTATAAAGAAGTTTCTGCATTAGACTGCTAGCATGGGAACCTTTGGTTGCATTGATCCAGAGAACCTAGAAGAGGTAAAGAGGTGGAGATGCTGGCTGAGAGGAGGGAGGGGGATGCAAAAAGTGAGTTTGGGTGTAGTCTGAGGGAGTGAGCTGAGAGACAGAGGAAGAACTAACAGGCTAAGTGAAAAAGATCACCAGATATAATCAGTTATCAGTCCTCACCTCACTTTGCTATCAGTAACACTTGACACTGTTGACTCCTTTCTTCACTTCTGGAGCCCAAACCTGGTTTTCCTCCTTCCTTACTGGCCCCGGCTTCTCAGTCTCCTTTGCTGATTCTTCCTCATGACCTGAATCTTCAAGGCTGGATTTACTCCAGGTTTAATTCTTAGATGTCTTCCCTTTTCGGTCTACGCACACTTCCTTACTGATCTTATTCACTCTCTTGGCTGTAAATGGTGTCTTTATGTTGACAGCTCCCATAGTTAGAACTCTGGCCCAAACCTATCCCTGGAACCATAGACTTTGGATGTCCAACTGGCTGTTGATGGCTCTGCTTGGATGTCTATTAGACATCCTAAATTTAACAGGTCCAAAGGCAAGCTGCTGATCTTCACTCCCATCCCCTGCCCACCCCTGCAAAACAGAAACAAAACAAGCAAAACAAAAACTTGTACTACTACAGCCTTGCAACAGCCTCCTAACTTATTTCCTCTTTTTTTGTGTGTGAGGAAGCTTAGCCCTGAGCTAACATCTGTTGCCAGTCCTCCTCTTTTTGCTGAGGAAGATTGGCCCTGGGCTAACATCCGTGCCCATCTTCCTCTACTTTATACGTGGGACACCTGCCACAGCATGGCTTGATAAGTGCTGTGTAGGTCCATGCCTGGGATCCAAACCTGTGATCCCTGGGCCACCAAAGTGGAGTGCATGAACTTAACCACTATGCCACCAGGCCAGCCCCTTATTTCCTCTTTTAAAACAACAACCAAAATGACCTTGATAACACATAATTCAGATCATATTCTTCTCAGAATCTCCAGTAGCTTCCTACTTTTGGCGTAGTAAAAGCCAAAGTTCACACAATGGATGGTAAGACCCTACATGATCTAGTTCCACCCTGCTACCCCTCTGATGTCATCTCCCACTACTCCTCTCTTCCTCTCCACTCTGGCCTTACTGGCTGGTCTCCTTGCTTGCCCTTGAACATACCAGACTTGCTGCTACCTCACTGTCATTCCCTCTGCCTGAAATACAGATGGCCCTGTGGCCTGCTGTCACCTCCTTCAGGTCTTATCTCACATGTCAGCTTCCCAGGGTGACCTTCTGTCAATTAAAAATTGTAATCTCTTCCTCCCTTACCCTTAGTGGGGTGGGAAGCCCTTACCCCACTTTGCACGTCAGTTTTCTCTATAGCACTTATCACCATCTGCCATATTATATGTTTTTACTTATTTATGTAATGTATTGTCTGTCTCCCCTCGTGAAACTACAAATTTCATCAGAGTGGCTGGTTTGTTACTTCTGTGTCCCCAACATCTAATCTCGCTGATAGTAAATGCTCAATACACTTTTGTTGACTAGAAGATAAATACATTGATTTGTAAGAATTCTTTTTATATTAAGGATATTAAGACTCAGAATTTTCAGTTTGCCTTGTAGTCTTCTTTGTGATGGTTTTCACCATAAAAGAAGTTAACAATTTTTATGTCACAAGATCTACCAATATTTTCTTTTATAATTTCTTTCTTTTTCTTTATTTTGAAAAGGGCCTCCCCATCCTGAGACTGGTATTTAACTTCCTTCTAGTTCTTTCACGTTTTCATTTTTTCCATTTAACATTTTTTAAAATTTACGTTTAACTCTAAAATTTATTTTAGTTTTAGTATGCAAGAAGCATATGACTTTATCCTTTCTAAATAACCAGTTGTGGGGCTCTCTCTTAATAGAGCAGAGTACTACATTCTGATGTTAGTAGCAGTCACCTGCAAAATTAATACTTTCCTTTTTTACTTAATTAAGATTTCTTGGGGGCCGGCCCAGTGGTGCAGCGGTTTAGTCCGCGCTTGGCAGCCCAGGGTTTGCGAGTTCGGATCCCGGGCGCCCGCCGACGCACTGCCTGTCAGCCATGCTGTGGCGGCGTCCCGTATAAAGTAGAGGAAGATGGGCACGGATGTTAGCCCAGGGCCAGTCTTCCTCAGCAAAAAGAGGAGGATTGGCAACAGATGTTAGCTCAGGGCTGGTCTTCCTCACAAAAAAAAAAAAAAGATTTCTTGGACCTTATTAATTAAGATTCTGAAAAGTATCTCCTGAGAGTAAGGCTCAGTCATGAAGAGTCATCATTCCCAGCTGTAAAACTTTGTGTGGTGGGCACTACTGGTATTATTGAAAATAATTGGTTCAGGGGTTTTAAACCAAGGCCTTTAAATACAATTTTAAATGGATTCTTATATCAAGAAGAATATAAAGATAGGATTAATTAAGAGGAACAACCAAATATTCTCAAGAAGTTTGAGATGGACCTAGTTTGCCTTGTTACATTTATTACAGTTAGAGAACTTGTAAAAACATATGTAAAATAGGCAGTAGTTAAAAGCCGGATGAATCAGACTCTAGAGCCAGACTGAACTTTATTTAATCTCTCTAAGACACAATGTCTTTATTTATAAATTTAAAATAATAATATTACCTACCTGGGTCTAGGGAAGTTTCAGTTTCAGGGATGGGTCCTCTACTTGTACTTTGATACCATAATAGCCTGTTTTTCACAGGCCAGAGTGAGGGTTCTTTCATATATTGAGTGTATCTATCCCAATTGTACATTCAGGGACTAGGGAAATAACCGCAGGGTGGGTATGAACCTTCTGGATACCCTGTGAGATGGACCTGGTTCAAAACTTCATTTACTGCCTGTCCTCCATAAGCCCTCACTAACTAAAGGCATTCTAAATCCCCTGGTATCAATACCAGCTCAGCCTTCTTATCTAACATTCCTCAAAAATTCTAGATATTCTTCTTTCTCCAACACAGCTGCTTTGTCGTAGAAACCCAGGTCCCTGTGGAGAAGGATTGGGGAATATTTACTATATGTGCTTGTGATAGCACTGCAGAGTCCTTCCTCAAGGGACTGGGCCTCCAATGCAGTCATGAACCAGTGGTCTCTGGATCCATAAACCAGATCTTTCCATTGTGACAGCTCACATCGTCCTGCTCACCAGCTAGTAAGGTTATTTTGTTGTTGTTATACAAAGTGAGTGCTGTCTTAAGGGCTGGATATCTGTTTCACCACTCTGGTAACGCTAGATCCCTGGGGGTCAAGGTGCCCTCATTACCGCCCTAGCCTTGCTTTACAACACTGTAATTATGTCATTCTTAACTGCCTAAGACAGTTAATTACTGTTTTCTTGCTTCTGACATTCTGAAATTCCATCCAAATTGTGCTCATTTGGGAGCACAATATAGTGGCAGCGTCACCATCTTTGATCTACTGAGGACAGCCACCCTAAGCATCTCAAAAATACCACAGCTCTCTCACTAGTTTGTTCCCTATTACCTTGATGAGAGGTAGGTTTCCTGGGCTTTCCCTGAGAACGTGGTGGAATGTTCTTAGGTCTTCCTAGTAAATCCACCTAGCATTTTCACCTCTCTGAGCCTTCTGACCCCTTCCTTAATACTATGCTGCAGAAGTTCTGGAATCTCTGTCTCATTGACTGCAAGCCAAGCTTCAAAATGACATTGCAGCAGACTGTAAGGACTGGTATCTTGCTAGAACATTAAATCCTGTGAATGCCCATGTCAATGAATTGTCTCCTGTCTTGACTTATATTCTGCCCTTCCTAGTCCAGCACCCCTAGAATCCACTCCCATACATATTTCCCTGGTTCTTAGTGGAAAATATTGTCCAGCTTCTGCAGTTTCTTAGATATGTAAGTTATCTCCTCCTGGAATAGGAGTTGTCCTTACTGCTCAGGCTGTGCTTGAGTTATCAGCCTGACAGCAATGAGGGGCCGTTAGCCTGGAGACAATGGGCGATAGTGAGGCAAATCTTGAGAACAGAATTATCTTGGAAGGCGCGGGCTTCAGGAGACGTTGTTGTGCAGTCTTCAGGCAAGGGGAAGCTGTTCTCCTCTGACAAGAAGGACGAGAATTCTGCTCCTGCTGACATGAAGGCTTCAGGAGAGCTGGGAAGGTGTTTTCAGGATTCTCTGCCTTGTCTACTCAACTGTCCCCAATCCCAGGTCTCAGGGCCCAGTCTTTCTCTGTCATGGCCCCAACTTTGATACATAACTCTCAAGGTTGCACATCCCATCTCCTCTGCAGCTCTTCTGCTATTACTGTTTTACTGTCTTGTGTAGGGTGGGGAGATGGGGCAGTTTCAGGAATGTGGAAGTCTTAGATGTCAAATTCTGTACCTGATTTTCAGCATAGCAGGGCTTGGAACACCAAAGAGATAGGAATTTCCTTAAGTTCTGCTAATGAAGCCCTCTGGATTTCACAGAGTGTCTTAAGTTGGGAGTTGGCTGCTATGAAATTATAATTTTCTTTTTTGAGGCTTCCAGTGCTGTTAACAGAGGCTTGCCTACCCCTCAATCTACAAAATTATCATTGCCCCAAAACTTCAAGCACACAGTCACCATAAAGCCCAGCTTTGCCTTCTACACTTACTGCATCCTAACTAGCAGTAATTGTGATGAATCAACATACCAAGGGTTATGACTCCCCACGCCCCACTAGCAATGAGGATTCTGTTGTCATCAAAATGGTAATTACTTCTTGAAGGTCTACATTCTAGGGCCCTTAACTTGAGTTTCCCAGGAAGCAGGGTCTTAGGCAAAGCTTATAAGCAACAACTTTATTAAGGAATGCAGTCCCAGTGAAACAAGAATGAAGAGGAACAAGGCAGAGGCAGAGAAGGAAGGAAAGCTAATGCAAAGGTACATTACTGAGCTGACCACCATGTGGTATCAAACACCAAGAGATTGCTTCATCCGTCAGGACCATCTTCAGGAGGCTGAATGAACTATATCTCAGGACAGTTTATACAGAGAATGGGAAATAAATTAATTTATTCACTGCCCCTTATACCCCACTGGTCAACTCTTCACCCCTCAACATTAATTAGCCTATACTTCTGGATTATGCATGCATGGACACCAAATGGGTCTCATGGAATCTCATGCCCCAGAGTCAACAGGGATATCCCAGGGCGGGAGGGGAGAGAAACACAGTGCAGACCTGAGGTGAGGCACTCTTGGGTTGTGCCCATGTGGGGCAAAATAAGCCTACATCTTGGCATAGCAGGGGCAGAACACATGGCTGAGGATTCCAGAGACAGGTAAGATGGAGGATCTGAGGTGACACTTAAAAGGTCATATACCACCAAAGGAACCAAAGACATTCCCCAGTTTCCTTTTCAGAGTGTTGTGAGTGATGGTATGCATCCATCATGCTTGACAAGGGTAGAGCCAGTGGTGGATGGCCTGTAGTCAGTTGTTCTTTACAGAAATCAGAAGTCCGTGCTTGCAAAGGACGAGAGAAGATGAATGTATGCAGACTCTGCCACAGGCAATGAGAGCTCCCTCCTTGCACCTTTCCACTATGAGTCTACTAAATGCCTTGTTGACCACGTACTGCTGAGAAACACATTATTTTTAAGGAAATCCATTCGACTGAATGGACAAGCTGCTAAATTCTACTGTGAAGGTAATGGATGGTTTGTTCTTAGGCTAATTCTGCCCCCAACCTGAAATTCCTACTAAAGGTTCTTTTAGTCTACCTAGGGTTTTAGGCCTTCTGGTCTTTCTCAAAAATATACTTGGCCCCAGTAGTCACTGGTTCATAGAAATACCATGTGGACCCAATAAGAACATTTCAAATTACTATGTAATATAACCAGATTTTTGGAGGAAGCCAAGTATATGGCACAAAGCATCACAGAGGAAGAACTTTTGCAGGAATACTGCCGTGACCAGTGCCATCATGTTTGCGTTTTCACGTGGCCCTGTCCTTGTTTCATTTATATTTCAATGATTCCTTGGACTACAGTCTCGTTTCTGCTACCTAGTATTTCTTCTTGATGTTTCCTTTGCTTCTCTGTTTATATCTGCAGCCCTTGAGCTCATCTGGCTTTTGCTCATCGAATAAGCCTCAATTCCTGTATTTATCTTTTTTGTAACCTATGTCAAACTCATAACTCTTTCACAATATTCTGCCCCTGGGCCCAGACCTGTGTAGTCAGGGATGCACGATTTCAGTTTCTGGATCCTCTGGCATCAGAGCTGTCCATTTCCAGACAGAATAGCCAAGTCTAGCAGACATTTACCTCACCATCCCCTGGCCTGGTTCTAAACATTCTATGTTAAAGCAATTTAGTTCAATCCTCACAGAATTAGGACTTCACTGAATTAGGCTAAACTATTCTCTCAGAATTACGTTCACAGCGTATATGCAGGCAAACTCTTATTTTATTAACTGTTTCTTTTCAGTTACAACAGTTTTGGTTTTAAATGACCAAAAACCCAATTTAAAATGGCTTAACCAAAATATATATATATTTTCCCCCCTGAGGAAGATTAGCCCTGAGCTAACATCTGTGCCAATCTTCCTCTACTTTATATGTGGGTCACCACCACAGCGTGGCTGATGAGTGTTGTATGTCTGGGCCCGGGTTCCGAACCCACGAACCCAGGCCACTGAAGCAGAGCACGTTGAACTTTAACTACTATGCCACGGGGCCAGCCCCATGAATATTTTTGACTAATGAATCTGAAAACCTCAAGAGTAGATTTAACTTTTCAGGCACAAATGGATTCCAGAGCGCAGACAACTCTTACTGGATCCTGGTCTCTCTCTATCCCTCAGCTCAACTCTATTCTTGAATCAGTTTTTCTCTCATGGCAGCAGTGTGGTTTCCAGCAAATCCAGATTTATAGACTCATAGCTCCATGTCCACTTCTCCTTTGCAACAGTTTGAACAAACGTCTTAGACTTGACTTTCACTGGATCAGATGCTTAACCATGGGTCCATCACCAAGGCCACGGTGATAAGATGCTCTGATTGGTTGGGACTGAGCCACATGCGAACCTTTAGAGCCAAGGACAAAGTCAAGACCATCCAAACTATAAGAACTGCAAGTGGGGAAGAGGTGCTTCCCGGAAGAAAATCTAGTGCTGTTACCAGAAGAAGAGCAACTACTTGCTGGGTAGAACAAACAAGAGATGTCCACCATAGTTGTCTTGACTGATCCACTTTTCCTTCTGATACAGACTTCCATAGGTCCAATTCTTTTGCAAACGAGTAATGTCTAGATTTATGGTGGCACACCTAGGGATGCTCCACAGGTTCCTTTACAGAATCAACAGGTTTTCCCTTACTTCTTACGAAAGAGGTACAGTCTGAAGCTTGGTTTCTTTTAAGGACTGTGCACCCATTTCCCCTTCTTCTTTATACTAAAAAAACATGTTTTTACAAATATAAAAAGTATATAACTATATCACACGTAAAACATAAGCCACATTACTTTGCTGGCGTTTAAACCTGAAAAACCAGAGACGTAACAAGCTGAGCATCTTTATAGATACCATTTTACACAGTGGTATGTCTACATTCTGCTGATGCAGAAAATTGTCAAAAACAACCGAGCCTCAAGTCCTGCTATATATAGGGGATGTATAAGAAATGAAATAAAGATGCAATTTGTTCCTAGACACACATCCTTCTCCTACCAGGCACTCCCACCAGGCCATTCCAACACCCCTGTTACACTGCCTCCTCAGCACTGTGTGTGGCTTAGGTGACATTCTTGGATCCTTGCTTTTGTTTTATAGTTCTCAGGGTTGTATATGTCGCTTATCAGGTTGGCATACCCTTGGTTGTTAATTCTGGTAGAGTGTAGTACATTAATATACCCAAAAGTTGCTTAATTGTCAAACAGCAGAATAGGGCTTTCCTCCTCTCTTATCTCCTTCCTTTTCCTTCGTTTTTAGTCTTTTTAAAGTAAAGAAGCTTTTAATGGGGATGAGGGAATTTTTTTTGTTAGAATAGAATGAAAAAGCAAAGATTTTTATTAAAGTATCCGAGTTATGCAATGAGAGAATGTGTTCATATTAGCAAGAGAAAGGAATAGCTACATTCGAGAAGATCCCCTCTGTTTAATCTGAAAGACCACTGCTAACTTCCAGAAGACAACCTAAGGTTGTCCCACCATCCTTCTAAGACAGATCCAGGACACTGGTGGGGAAAGGAGATGTGTGGAGGAGGAAGAAGGACAAAAAGACCAAGGTAAACTAGAGGAGAAACCACAAAAACAAAAGGGACCGGCACGGGAAGTTTCTCCTGGATGCTTCTCCCAGCTAGGTTCTCTGTGGAGAATGTGGAGAAGCTAATGTGATGGTAAATGGATTGCCTCTTTCTCTGGACTCTGGGTATGCTTAGGTGTAGATAATAATAAGATTGTTTTCCTTCTGGACTGTATTTGCAGGAATTTCCCGATACTGCATGTATTATAATAGAGAAGGAGGGAAGAGGGTAGGAGTACACTTGGAAATTTAAATCAGGAGGAAAAAAACACACACATAGACCCCACCTTATGCACTCATAAAGAGACCAGAAGTTAAGTTGGAAAATAAAACCCACACATGATGAAAACAATGGAAATTATCCCCAGATTCCAAGTCAACAGATTAGTTTCCTGATCCATCCCCCCACAATGTATCTTAGGAGGCCCAGAGAGATGCCAGCTCCCATCTGCTTTAATTATTTTATGATGCATTTCAGAAAGAGATTTGAGATTTCTAAGAATTAGAAAGACGGTCCAGCCAGAAAGTTTTTAAAACCCAGCCAGTGGGCTCTTTGCCCGCAGCTCTCCGTCTGCCCCAGGAATGGTGCCCGTTTGCACCACACTAATCGTGGCTGCTGGGTTTTAATTGGCACCGAACACACAAAGCAAATGGCACAGACGGAGCCCCTCTGAGAGTTAAGGTTGTGTGCAAAGAATGGAGAGCAGTTTTCAACCTCAATCACTGCCAGGTGGGAGGAGGCTTTCTTTGCCCTTGGGGTTTTCTCTCTCACCTACTTGGTGAGGATTCTACAACAGCTAACTTAGTAGTATTCAACCCTGGTTGCACATTAGAATCACTTATTGAGCTTTGGAAAGAAACAAGCAGGACGACTACACTGCAGATCAAAAAAACCACAACTGGAGGAACACAGTCCAGGCATCAGCACTTTTTAAAAGCTCCCCAGGGGATTCTAAAGGACAGACAAGATTGAGTCCTTCCATGCTGTCTGGGAGATTCTCAGTCTCTCTCTCTCTCTGTCCCTCCTGTGCCCTCCCTTCTCCCCCTCACCCTCTTTCCCTCTCCCCCCCTCCTTCCTGCTAATAAAAACTTTTGTGACAATGACTTATTTCCCCAAGAATATTTCCTCTCTTCTTCTAAATACTGAAAAGATTGTTTAAACTTACAGTGTTCTGTTTCCAAGCATCTTCTAGGATTATAGGAGCCTTGTTTCCAATATGTGTATTCACAAAGTGATATGCAGCACTATTCAGCGTTACCTGTGGGCCAGCCTGAGTGTGGCTCTTGGTGGAAGGAGAAGATTAGGAAACAAGTAATAAAGCCAGAGAAACCTGGGCTAATGATTTTCCATTTCTCCATTATCCTGACTGGCTCCTGTGCCCACACATAGGGCTATTAAGGACACCAAGTCCCCAATTCATTCATTACAGATAGATAAATAGATAGATAGATAGATAGATAGATAGATAGATAATTTTTAGTCCTAAGACTATGCCAGGCCAGTACTAAATATACACTGATGAATAAGAAAATACTTCTGCTTTTAAGTGTGTAAAACTTAAATATTATAACACAAGGTTTTGAATTCTTAAATGGGAGTATTTGAGCTGAGTCTTAAAGATTGAATAGGGATTAACAGGGCAGAAGAGGGCAAGGGGCATTCTAGGTACTCTAAGCAAAGGCTGAGAGGTGAGAGATGGTCCAGGCCCTTTGGGATCTGTAGAGCTCAGTGGGGCTTGCGTTTGACTTGCAGGTTGAGGACTGGCTGTGACTTAACATGATTAGGCCTCCCTGCCTCCCATGAGGGCATTTGAGGCTTCAATTTCTGATTTAGAGCCTTCCTCTGGCCGGTCCTTCCATCAAGATCTAACTGCACCACAAAATTTTTTTTTATGTTTATCCTGTGCTGTTGTTTTTTTGCTCTCCTCCCTGCAGGTTGGTGGGTGTGGGGTTAGGGGAGGGTGGAGGCTGATGAATCTGATTCAGAGGCCACACAACACATACACACACACCCTTCTTAGGGACGCCTCTTTTCAATCTCAGGATAAAGGCTTTCAATCTCTAGTGATGGGTCCCCAAGGCTTTCCGGAGTTGGGCCTATTTGAATTTTGAACAAGCTCTCCCAAGTAATCCCACAGCACACTCAGATTGGGAACCAGTACCCTAGTCCCCAGTGCTGGTCTGAGAAAGTGAAGTTCAGAGAATAATAGCCAACATTCATATAGTAGTAACAAAATGCCAAGGACTCCTCAAAGTGCTTGTACTAAGTCGTTTAACCCTTACTATAACCCTATAAAGTGAACTTAAAATTATTCCCATTTTAGAGATAGGGAAACTGAGGCACAGAGTTCAGGTGACTTGCCCAAGGCACACAGCTAGTCCACAGCAGAGCTTGAATAAAGCTACTCTTAATCCACATCCTCGACCTCCCCTCTAAATAATGAAGACCGTTAGCCAGCTGACCTGGAGGACCTGCTGTGCCCTAGGCCTGGTCTGTTGTGCAGCAGGTACACAAAGGTAAGACATGCCAGAGGTATGCTGGTAAATGCTTTACTTCTGGCTCACTGAGGAGAGGAAGCATGATTTGTAGCATTTGCCAATTTCTGTGGTCCAAGTGACACCAGCCACGGAATTGGGAAGAAGGTGCACAGTGGACTCTGACAAACTGGCTCTGGTTCACCACTGGACACAGTCCTTGCTTGGTCGTGACTCTGCCTGGTGTCGGCCACCACAGCAAGTGCCATCCTGAAGGTGCAGGCCAGTGGCTACAGAAGAACAGAAAAGGGGAATCTGTTTCCTAAAGCAACAGGAATATCAAGAGGCTTTAGTGATCTCAAGTCACGTTCTGGGATGGGAGAATGAGAAGGCCAAGGCATTGTCTGTCAGGACTTGGACAGTGTGTCACAGAGGAGGCAGTGACGTTGGGGCACGAGGTCAAGGGTGGGAGCCCAAAGGCCTTCCTCCCCCCAAATATCCTTCTCAGTAATCTGCCCACAGTAATTTCCTTCATCTCAGCTACTTCCCCCTTCCAGGTCAAGTACAGGTCTACAGATTCTCTAAAGAGAGTTTCCTCCTCTACTACTCCCTGTAGGCCAGTTGCCCTTCATGTATTCTCACACTCCCTCCAGGGGACCTGTGAGGCAGCTCGCGGCATGTCACAGCTGTGAGGGGACTCAGGTGAGGGGCAAGATGCATGGTGATTCTTTGTGCTACCAATTTCAGGTACCAGCAGTGCTTCTATGGGGTCAACCTGTCCAGTCTCCGGGGTGCTGCGCTAGATGAATACTTCAGGCAGCCGATAGTAGTAAGTGTGTTCTCTTTACAGGCTCTCTCCCCACGTGTTTGTCTTGATTCATTCACTCACTCACACACCTGAGATGCACTGTGCTGCCAGGCTCTGTGCTAAGCCATCACAGAAGAGGAGAAAGTGCTCTTGGAGCACTATGTTTTCAAGTCTTCCAGCTCTGATCTCCCAGTCAATTAAGAAAATTCTCACTGAATTATATTGTTGAAAGCAAGGAGATGTTCTACCTCCTTTCAATAAATAACTTCTAAATCTCCCACGGCCCTGACCCACCCCATGCATACACTCAGCCCTCATACTTGCTCAATAATTCACATCCCTCCATTGATTCTGCTGGCCCAAGGCATAATAGAAGAGGAAGCTTTGTATAATAAATGGCTTAGAACAGGAGCTTTTCTGTCAAACAGATTTCAGTTTCAGTTGTGGCACCATCTAGCTGTGTAATCTTGGATGACTTTAAGTTTACATTATCCGAAACTCTCTCAGTTGTAAGTGGAAGAAAACCCAACTCAAACTGGCTTAAGCTAAAATGGAATTACTGGCCCTCAAAAATTGCAAAGCCTGGAGACAGAGCTTGCTTCAAGAACCTGTTGCAGAGGTTCAGACAGTGTCACCAGGATCTGATTGTTCTATTCTTATCACTTATCTCTGTTTCCTCTGATTTAACTCTGTTCCTAGACAAGATCTCCCCTTATGGTAGCAAGATGGCTGCAGAAGCTCCAGCCTTGGAGCTTACAACTCTAAGTCCCACAGGAGAGTCTGCCTTTTCCTAATAACTCAGGCACAACCCCAGAATTAGTTCAGATAGAGCCTGACTCTCCACCGTGGGTCCTGTGCCCATCTGTGAACGAAACACTGTCTTCAGGGAAAAAGTGATGCTCTGATTGGCCAAGCTGGGTTCACATGCCATACCTGAAGCTGAGAGTGGACTAAGTTCCTATAGAACTTCTTGGAATGTGGAGAAGAGGTAAATTCTGGATGGTTGAAAAACACCAGATGCCTATTCCCAAGACATTGTGAGGGTTAAATGATACAACCTAGTACAGCACTTTGCATGTAGTGAGGCACAGAGCACTTAGTGCTTGGCATATAGTAAGCACTAAATAAATGTAGCTTTTTATTATTAATATTATTCTCATTAAGCTCATTTCTTCTAAATCATAACTCCCATTGACTTAAAATTTCAGGAAGAAAGCTAGACGGCCGTCCTGCTTGAGTTCAGTTCACCCTGATAGAAGGATAACATCTTTGTTGTGTTTTTTTCCCAAGGACACATTTGACATTAGGATTTTGATGGCTCGGACAGTCAAGTACACAGTAAACTTCATGGATGCAGAAGAAGCTGATCTCCACAGGTTTGTGCAAATCAGTGTTGTTCTTGGTTTTTAAAATCTTCTCTCCACCTCTCCTATCCCCAGAACTTCAGTGCAGAGTTTTGCTGCTCACACACAGCAGAGATTTGGGGTGTGAGTCACACACAGGAATGGTGCATCAATACTAGTTTCATTTATTGCAAAATGAGGATAATGATGCCTCCTTCGTAGGATTGTTTTAAGAATTGAATGAGAAAAATTAAATAGTAATGGCTCGTATTTATATAGCCTGGCAGTGTTCTGAGCCCTTTAACTACAGTGACTCATTTAATCCTTGCAACAACCCTATGCACATGGTTCTGTTGTTATCCCCATGTTACCAATGACAAATATGAGGCAGAGTGGAGCAATAAGTTACATAAGATCACAGAGTAACAAGGTCTTAGAGCCAGGATTTGAACCGTTCAGTAGGCTCCAGAGTCTGGACTTTTTAACCACTCATCCAAGCCAGTGCCCATAATAATGACAAGAAAAGCTTCAACTTGTTACGTGCTTACTACATACTAGGTACTGTGTTAAGTGATATGCAGGCACTGGCTCATTTTCAAAGAGGGCACTGTATAAGTGTTAGTTTTTGCCTTCTTTCCCTCTACCCGAAGAGCCTCTGAAATGAGGACTCATTTCTCAGATAGTGATATGAATCCTCTTTGGGTGACCTTTTGCTAGTATTTTGCCCTTTTCTCCCTGAGAAGATCAATATTCATAACTTTTTTCTGGGTAAGAAATTTAAGACCCATCCAGGTTATAATCTGCCTGGACTACTGAGAAAGCAAAAGTCAGCTGGCTAACGCAAACCATCAACCATGTTGAGATCATGATGGCCAAAGGGTACTGTATCAATCAGCATAGGCTAGAACATGCTGCAGTAACAAGAGGAAAGCTCAGTGGCTTATGATAACTCAGACATCTTACTCCCCTACGCTGTTAATCCATTGTGCCCCAGCTTTAGCTCTGCACAGCATCACCCACCTCAGCAATCCGGCTGGTGCAGCAGCCTCTATCTGGTCTGTCTATTCCTCAGTGACAGTTCTGGTCACTAAGGAGAAAGAAGAAGCATAGCAGTATGTACTGGCAATAGAAGCTTCTGCCTGGAAATGACACAACTCACTTCTGTTCCCTTTAATTGGTCAAAGTAAATCACGTGAGAGAGCCTGAGTTCCAGTGAGTCGATAAATGCAATCCTACTGTGTGCTCGGAGCAAGAGAACTGGCGTTTGGGAACAGCTCTAATAACTACCACAGGCCCAGGCAAAATTGACTTTCAGTGGCTTTATTTGCTGCTCTGGGCTACCTCCTGAGTCCCAGGGAGTTTTTTGAAAATTGTGTCTCTGTTGGCTTTCCAGAGATGTCATCTATTCCTTTGTGCATTGATTTAGCAAATGTTGATTGAGATCCTACTATGATGCCAGGTACTATGCTGGTGTGTGCACAGGTACAAAAAAGTAGGAGTTTTTTGGGGTTTCGTTTTTTTTCTGGTGAGGAAGATTGGCCCCTGAGCTAACATCTGTTGCCAATATTCCTCTTTTTGCTGAGGAAGATTGGCCCTGAGCTAACATCTGTGCCCGTCTTCCTCTATTTTGTATGTGGGATGCCACCACAGCATGGCTTGATGAGTGGTGCATAGATCCACACCCAGGATCTGAATCTGCGAACTCTGGGCCACTGAAGCAGAGCATGCAAACTTAACCACTGTGCCACCGGGCTGGCCCCCTACAAAAAGTAGATTTTTTAAGTCTACCCTTGAGGAGCTCATAGTCCATTGAAGGAAATGCAAAACAATGGGAAGAAATAATTACAGTACAGTACCAACAAATTCAGTGTGAAAAGTACAATGGAAAACTCTAGAAATGCTCTGACTGCTGCAGGGTAGAAGAAATTAGGCCTCTGGCGGGCACCATATATGCAAATAATAACCTCCTTTGCAAATCTCTAGAGCACTCCCTAAAATAAGTCTTCTTGGAGTGACACAGCCCCAGTGATGGACCAATAATATCTTTTAATTGTGAAACACTTTAAAGTTTAAACATACTCTATATATGTTTTTTTCCATTTGACATGCACAGGAACCTTGTGAGGGAAGTAAGAGAGAGATTTTGTCACCCTTCAACAAATGAGGAAACTGAGGTTCAGAGGATTTAAGTGACTTTCCAAGGTTCCACAACTAAAGCAGGTCCAGCATCTAGATTTTGTTGTGTCTTTTCCAGTGTTCTTTCTATTCTCACTTATTCTGCATTTGGTATAAACCATGGCTGCTTCTGCGTGACTCTGACTGTAGCCTGGTGAGAAGTTAAATTGCCTCCCTGAAAAATAAATGAACTATGACAATGACCTTCTGAGCCCGATGTTTCACCTTGTGATGCACTTCATTTCTTAGAGGCTTGAACAGCCTTTCCTTCTGAACAGCTGCAGAGGGGAGCTGCCACAGCCCATGTTTTGGCTTCCTGGAGGATGGTTGTCCCCTGTGCCCTGACTTGTCCTCCTCTTGAGTAGTCGAACCCAGCTCCCGATGCTGCACTCGCCCCGTGGAGTTCTGGGTCACTGTAGCGCAGGGGTGTGGTCCTTGCCAAGTTTTGTCAAGAAGCACTGTTCTCAAATGGGCAGCATCACCCCCGTGTTAATCACCCACGGAGAGAACCTGGCTGCCAAAGCAAAAGCGCTTAAGAGAAAAAGAAAACATTCTGTGAATGTTCCCGCTGATCTCACAAATGTATCTAGGATGCCCGTCAACAGCAAAATAATTCCAAGTGTTTCTTCTCTCTCTTTTATTTCCTTGCAGAGTAGAAATCCCCTTTGTGTTTCAGATGACACAGTCTGGCCTCGTCCATGGCCTGGCCTTCTGGTTTGACGTGGCCTTTGTTGGATCTCTGTATGTATCAGTGCCCTTCTTCACCTGCGCTATCCCATCCTATTCTCTATTATTTGTAATCATAACTTTAAAGTTTTTAAAAATTAATTTCAACAACCTAGTACTTGTTTCTCCAGTTTTCAGGAAAATGAGCATTGATATTAATGTTGCTTTTAGATTTTAGGGTAAAGTGAAAATGAGACTGTTTTCCATAATGTCCTATTGACTCTCGCTAAAATACTGTAGAACTTCTTAAGCCAATTGGATTGGGATTTAGAGTGAGAGAGGGTCTGTGCTTTATGGACCCTCTTGTTCTTTTCCAGAATAGGTCGAGGGCCCCCATGCCCCTGCCTTGGCTTCCAACACACCTGGTTATAGAGCCTCTTGTGCCTGGGTAATACCTTGGATCATACTTTCCCCTACTTTGGTTCACAGCCTTCAGTTTCACAATCTAGAATCCTTCTTTAATGATCAGGCCGGCATGTGGTAGTAATACTAATTGCAACATTAGGTAAATTCTCCATCCGTGAACCCCTCTATCCCCTACTGCAAAGATTTGAAAGTTGCCAGGAAAAGAGGAGAAAGACCACCTACAAGTTGACTGTTAGTGTTTGGTGTTCCTTGTAAAGGCTGTGCTACTCCCCCAAATCTTTGCTCTCCTCCTGACTTCCCTACTCTCTTCCCAGGCTTTCTCATGTGTTCAACTAGCAGAGATTTGATCTGGGTCACATGACCAGACAAAGGGAAAACTTTTATAGTACATTTTCCTTCACTCCTTATAAAAACAGCCAGGCTCATCATTGCACCTGCTGAGAAAGAAGTGCCTGCGGGTCTCCAATAAAGCTCAGGGGACTTGGGGGTCTCAGGGGAGGAGGGGATCCCTGGAAGCCTTGTCTGGGCTGACAGAGAGAAAGAAAGTGATGTGTAGGTCATTCCTATTCCACATGGCATGTTTGTTCAAAGAATCCACATCTTCCCCCCGTAATATCCCAAGGAAATGAATTTGTTCCTGGAAGGTGAAGGGAGATAAACCTGAAGTGGCCTGCTTCAAGGGGGAAATTTCTTTGAAGTTAAATGCTTTATCTTAAAAAGCTGTAGAAAATTTACATTTTACTATGAGATAGCTGAATATATTTTGATATAAAAGTGGTTTATATTAAAAGTAGTTTAATATAAACTACTTTTTATATTAAATATAATTTATATTAATTTATATTAATATATATTATATATGTATTATATATAATATATATACTATTAGTTTATATTAATATAAACTACTTTTTTATATTAAAAGTAGTTAAATTATGTAAAATTTCCCCCCAAAATCTTCAAGTCAAAATTGACCCTCTAGGAATTTGCCCCATGCTTAATGTGCACCTTACTCCCTACAAGCCAGCAACCACTGCTAACCCCAGGACAGGTGACCTCGGTGTTTGAAACACACAAAGATGTTCTCACTTCTTCATAGGGAATGAAGAACCTCAACTTAAACACTGCCCCCCACACAAACACATGAGGGCGTCCGAGCTGGAAGGACAGTTGAGGCCATCCTGCTTCCAGAAGCCTGGTCAGGACCCCTGAACAGGTTGGCATGAGACAGTAAGGGGCCAGACTCCAGACTGCTCATGCTGCTAGACTTTTCAAACATCAATTCCCAATTTATCTCTGTTACCTGTTGGGCTTCTAATGAACTTTGATTCAGAAATACAGATTAACAGAGTGGCCAAGTCCATGGGTTTGAAGCTGACTCTCCAGTCATCCTCTGCGTGACATTGGGCAAGTCGTTTAACCTCTCTGGGCTTACTTCAGGGGGTTGTTGTATAGACTTAATGGACTAATAAACAAAGCGCTTAGTATAGTACCCAGCACATCATAACTGCTCAATAAATTGCACTATCCTTTTCTTAAAAGGGTTCCATGAGTCAGAAACAATGAAACTACTTATTAACCTAAGTGCCCAGTCCAAGTTATTAATATGGGCCTGGAACATAATTGGCTTTTAACTCTTTTCTTGCCCCACAGGGTAACGGTTTGGCTTTCAACAGCCCCAACTGAGCCTCTGACTCACTGGTATCAGGTGCGGTGCCTTCTTCAGACTCCTCTCTTTGCCAAGGAAGGAGAGACCCTCTCAGGGAAAGTGCTGTTTGTAGCCAATAAACGGTAAGCAGGAAAGTATAGGTGCGATCCCACCTGAGCTTACAGGGCACCAAGGGTTGGGAGTGGGAGGAAGCTGGCCGGCCCCTCAGACTCCAGCACCTAGGAATGGACAACAGGCTTTACAAAGGCCAGGCTGAGTTTGCACAGGTGTCCTCAGCTACAAAGCCTGCAGGGCAGATGTCACCCTCGCACTGAGGTTGGCGAGAAAGAGGAGCTTTGGATAAGTCAAGGGCAGCGTTCTCCACCTGACCACGGAGGAAGGAAGGAAATCCATCAGTTCATGTGGCACGGGCCCCAGGCTTGAATTATCAAGTGCTTTAAATCCCACATCAGCTTCCTGGCCTAACTTACATCTGTCTAGCCACACACTCCCAAATTTAGTACAGTAAAATTGACCTGTACTGCAGGGGGAAAAGCACCCTAGGGGCGGGGTACGGTGTGTCAGGCAGGACTGGTTGCCCGTAATGGATTTCACGAGGTCTCTGCAGCGATTACTTTGATTTATCTCATTTTTAGAGTGCTCTATTTTCTTTCATCTTGTTGGAGCTTCTCCTGGGTGAATTAGAGGAGAAAGGAGTAGCATAGTGGTTCAAAGACTCTCAGGACGCTAAGGGTGCTCAGAGGTCATCTAATTCAACTTTCTTCCCTCACTACCTCCCACTCTTCCTTGGGCCTGTGCTTGAACACTCCAGTGACAGAGAACTCGCCTCCTCACAAATCAACCCTTCTATTTTTGAAGTCTTCATTTCTTTAATTACAAAAACTTAACATGCTCACATATAAATTCAAAACTATGAAAATGTCTGGAATCCGCTCACCCTCCCACCCCTCACCCCACTCCTCCGTTGGTCCATATCCTTTGAGCTGATTTTCTGTGCATGTGCCAACAAATAACATCATTGTGGGGTTTTTTATTGTTGTTGTTTTACAAGAAGATTACACTAGCAGTCTGCAACTTAAATTTTCACCTGGTAATAAGCCCTGAATCTGTACAGATAGACCTGCTTTGTTCTTTTTAATACATGCATGGTCAAGAGTATGGACATCCTATAATGTCTTTTTAAAAATATCTGATTGATTGATATTTCGGTTGCTTCCAAGTCTTTTTTTTCCATTGCAAAAAATTCTACAGTACACATCCTTGAACATACAGCTTTGACAGTGACATGAATATTTCTGAATGAGTTGCCTAGAAATGGAAATGCCAGATCAAAGGGTATGTACGTGTTACCGTCTGATAAACATTCTCTCTCTCAATGGATAAACATTCTCTCTCTCAATGGTTGCACCAATTTCCACTCACCCCAGCAATGGATAAGCATGCTCATTTCTCCACATCTTTCCCTAAACTGGATGTTATCAGTCTCCATGGTTTTTGCAAATCTAATAGACCCAAATATAATTTTTTAAAGTTGCATCTCATTGGTTTTGTTTGCATTTCTTTAATTATTGATAAGGTTAAGTAACTTTTCATATGGTCGTTGGCTATTGATGTCTTCTACTTGAGACATCTCTAATTATTAAAAAATTATTCTCACTGTTGATCCAATATCTTACTTCCTGTAAATTCTACTCTTTGATCTTAGTCCTGTTTCTGAATTCAAAAGAAAAAGGTCTGTTCCAACCTCCATATGACAGTTGTTCAAATATTTGGAGAGTTCTACCAATATCCTCCTGGTCTCCCTGTCTTCAGGGTAACATCCTCAACTCCTCCTTCCTATAAGTGATTTTGAAATCCTAAGTCCCCCCTCTGGAAATACCCAGGTTATAAATGTCCCCTTTAAAATATTTCTCCAGAACTAAATACAGGACAGCATATGTGTTCGATCAGTGCTGGGTCCAGAGCAACAGTGACACTGCTGTTTTGAGTACAATACTTATAATAATGTAATTAAAGTTTAAATTCAGTTTGGGGGACATTTTATTTTACTTGAGTGTTTAGTCAATTAAAACCAAAAAGTGTATTTTTGTATGATCTAGTTTTAAGTCATGTTTCTCTCTTTTCCTACTGAGCGGCTAATTTTTGTCAGCTTTGGTTCCAGTTTTTGTATTTATTCCACTCATGCCTTCATCATGCTGGTTTTAGATCCTCATTAGAGCCAATGGATTATTTAATTTACTTTTAAAAATTCCTTTGTGTAGCATATTAGTGATTCCTACCATTTTGTATCATTTGCAAATTTACTAGGCAAATTTTTATTTAAAATTTATTAAACAGAAAGAGGCCAAGGATGTAATCTCGCTTCAAAATTTGCATAGCCTAATCCACATCCTTTGAATTTGGTCATGGAAGTAGCTCAGAATCCACCGGCTTCCGCTCCGCTCACATTCCTCCAGCCAGGCCAGAAGGAAATAGGATAAAACCTTTATGGAATGTGATATCCAGATGAGCTTAATCTCTGGTTTCACCCCCATAGCCTGGTCCAATAACCCTGCCAAAAACAGAAATGTAGCTAATTGGACATAGCTCTCATTATTTTTTAGTAAAACTGTGCTAGATCTCTAGTTATTGTAACTTTCTCTCTTGTTAAGCAGTTATTTAAATTTTTAATAGATAATACGGTCAGGCCATTCACAACAAAAATGTATAAAAAGGTTTACAATAAAAGTCTTCCTGTTAGTGCTGGACCCCATTCATGCCCCTCCCCCTCAACCTCCTCCATCATATAGCTACTGTCACTATTTCTTGCATATCGTCTTAGAGTTTCATTTTATATATACAACTAGAAAACACTGTATTGGTAGGAATATATATATATTTATTTCCTCTGCTTTTATACCTAAATGGTAACATTCCATATCTGTTTTCTACATCTTAACTTTCTCCCTTAACAATACATCTCTAAGTCATTTCCACATCAGCACGTTCAGCTATCTTTCTCTTCCTTGAGTTATTATATTTCTGCATCATGGTCTTCCTTCATAAAGGTTATTACTTTCTTCATAGATGTGAGGACTTCAATGTGGTTTTAAAAATTTATAGCAAAATATTTGCTCACATTTTTTATCTGTGCCATGGTGTCATTTATCTGATGCATGTTTTCAACCATTAGTAAATTTAGTTACTCTCTTTCTACTTTTTTCCTAATAATATCTTTCTATCGATGTTATGGTTGTTCATCATCCAATTAAGGGGACTTTTCTGGACAGCAATTTAAAAGAAAGAAATTCCTGTGGCAGA
Source organism: Tapirus indicus (assembly GCA_031878705.1). Taxonomy (NCBI): domain Eukaryota; kingdom Metazoa; phylum Chordata; class Mammalia; order Perissodactyla; family Tapiridae; genus Tapirus; species Tapirus indicus. Next base: position 61,773,205 of record CM062927.1, on the reverse strand, counting down.
GAGAAATGTGTTAGGCTTCATGCTATCTGTTTTTGTCAACTCACACTCTCTGCCCTTCTGTGCTGCCACAGAGTCATACCGCTTCCTGTAAATATGGCTCCTCTTGTGATTCTTTAGGTAGTTCTGCATGTTCCAGCTCCAAGAGTATTTCTGCCCAATAGTCTTGCTCACCCCAGTTCCTGCACAGGATGTTACAAACAAGGAATAAACATTTTGCATTTCAGAAAATTCTCCTCACCTTCAGATAGTGTATTTTTGCGAGCACTTTCTGAGAAGCGCTGCCTCTAGGCTCTCTCACTCCTCTGCGTTTCTTCTGTACTTTTCCCCTTGTGGCTTACAACCAATCTCAAGGGCTTTTGCAGCCCTTACTCATAAATTGAGATGGCAGATCACATCTTTCTTGTGGTTTTATAGAAAATGAGGTGTGTGATCTGCAGTATCTTTCTGTTCTCCTTGTTTTTGAATGACTTCCAGGAGGAAAAGTGGAAGACGCTGACTTATGCCACGTTCATCCTGAAAGTTACCACCTTCTTCCTAGATCCTCTTAACCTATCTGTTTAATGACCAGTTCTTAAAAAAAAAAAAAAGTGCTAAGAAGCAGCAGCCAACATCTGCCTGGAGTTTTGGACTTTGCCTTTTCAGCAAACCAGGATAACATTCTTTTGCTTCCAAATATTTATATGTTAAGGTAGCTTAGGGTATGATTAGGTGAGTAAATTTAAATCATCTTATTCTTCCATTACTTTTTCCTACTTCTATTTCTTGAGTTCCCAGACTCAGAAATGTACTAAGTGAGGAGGGCTACACCATGTACTTCACATAAGAAATGCAAAGAGGGGCGAGAGAGCCTCGTGGCAGCACTTCTCAGAAAGTGCTCACAAAAATACACTATCTGAAGGTGAAGAGAATTTTCTGAAATGCAAAAGGTTTATTCCTGGTTTGTAACATTTTGTGCAGTAATTGGGGTGAGCAAGACTATTGGGCAGAAATGCTCTTGGAACTGGAACATGTAGAACCACGTAAAGAATTGCAAGAAGAGCCATATTTGCAGGAAGCAGTATGACTCTGTGGCAGCACGGAAGAGAGAGAGTGTGAGTTATATTTTAAGGTATCTTAGGGTATAATTAGGTGAGAGAATTTAAATCATCTTGTTCTTGCATTACTTTTTTCTATTTCTTGGGTCTCATCCTTATCAGGCATATTTTTCTACCCTTCTCTCTTGTGTTCCCCTAATAGGTAAGAAGGAAGCAAACCATTTACCTCATACACCTGCCTCATGACTCCCAGGGCTCCTACAGCCCTCCATATCTTTATTATAACACCGATGTTGTATTGCTATTATTTGCCCATATGTGAGCTTCCCCAAAACAGGACCTGAATCCTTTCCCATGGTGTATTCCTCCTCGCTTAATACATTTCAGAGACTGGGCAGTGTTGTGGAATGGCTGACTGAATGAAGGAGTCATAAGCTGATGATCTCTCTGTTATTAAGAACTTAGTCTGGCACAATTGAAAGAAGATGCTAAGATATCATAGGCGTGCAGTTCTTTGCAGGAGGAAGAAATGGAGGGAGGGAGGAAGTTCTTTATCTTACTAGACCAGCAGCCTTTTGTAGTGAAAAGAGAGCAGGTTTTGGAGTCTGATGTATCCTGGTTCTGTCCAGTCTCCTCTCCATAGTGGTTGGTACCTGAGTGATCTTGGGCATATTCATGAATCTCTCTAGCACCCCAGTTTCCTCACCTCATCATCTATAAAGTAGAAGTTACGATAGCTGTCTCACTAGGCTTTTGCAAATATTAAAGGAGAGAACATAGTATAGTAATGAGCACATAGTAGGTCCACAGTAAATCTTAGTTCCATTGCCTCTTCCCTTATTTTCTCTTACTCTCATTGTATCTCATCAGATTTTTTGTTTGAAAATTACTATTTTCCTTGGTATTTTCTACAAACCTCAGCACTTCCCGAGTGTCAGCATTTTCACACTGTTTTTTCAGTAAGATGCTACCTCTTTGTCCTGCCTTGGATAGGATCTCCCCCTCCTTATTGTCAAATATTCCTTTATACTCTGACCTCCTGAGAGGACTCCCTCTGCAGCCACACAGGTGTGACAATGACTGCCCTTTTCTTCCCCGCCAGGACCATTCATGATTGTATCGTTAGCATTTTATTTTTGACAGCCTCCCATCATTCTTGAGCTGTCATTCATTTTATTGCTCTGGACAATAAAATAGACCTTATCTTTTTTACGAACTTTATGAAATTTTTATCCCTAAAGTTCACAGAAGTGGTCTCCAAAGTTTTTTGATCATGTGCAGCTATGAGTAAAAACACTTTATGTATGTGCCCCCCAAATTTGCTAATATTTATCTTTTAATTATGTGAATGTATTACAGTAATAATAATAGAAAGCACAAAACTAAGTGCTCTCTCTATAGATAGGTAGATAGATATGTATGCATATCTGTGTATACTATATATACACACACACACGTCTCTGTGTGTATATACACATATAGAAATTCATATAGTGTGTGTTTTATAAGACACACAAAAATAGAAAATAAAAAGAATGAAGAGAAAAAAATAAATATAGGCTGATTGTTGGATCTAGCTCAGCCACTTCTCCTGTGCCAGAACGTTTTAAAACGTAATTTAAAATTTTTGGACCGCTGTGAAGACCTGCTGTACCAGGTTTGCCAGAGAACTTGGTTTGCAGAGAATGTGATGAGCCTTGTGGTTTATAAAACTAGGAAAAATGCCGACCAAAGAAAGCAGGCTTTGGAAGCTTCAAGTGCTGCTCCTAATGATCATCACTAAATGGCTCTACAATGGACCTCACCTAAGATGAGACCTCCTACTAGCTGTGGATTTGGACAGCAGCCTCAGAAGAAACTGGAGAAGGAAACTGTTGTGCATGATTAGGGGAAATGAAGTAGTAGTATGTGCTGGTGCAGCTTTAAGAGACATTTCTTTGTTCTACAACGTTACTCAGATTCTGGCTCTGACCGATGTGTCCATCACATGGTTGGTATTTACTAAGTGACGTACCACAGTATTTAAGATGTAATCAGCGTCTTACTGAACCATCCCACCTTAGCAAAATCTGAGGACCTAGGTGAACACAAGAGGTATCTTAACTCTTAGCTGGTGATTAGAATCCAGCATTTATCTAGTGAATTCACTAGTATTCAATACGTATTTGGTAAACAACTGTATTAGTTTCCCAGGGCTGCTGTAACAAGTTACCACAAACCAGGTGGCTTAAAACAACAAAGATTTATTCTCTCACAGTTCTGGAAACTAGAAGTCTGAAATCAAGGTGTCAGCAGGGCCAAGCTCTCTCTGAAGACTCCAGGGAAGACGCTTCCTTGAGTCTTTCAGCTTCTGATGGTGCCTGGAAATCCTTGGTGTTCCTTGTAGCTGCATCACTCCAGTGTCTACCTCTGTCTTCACTTGGCCTTCTTCCCTGTGTGTATCTCTACATGTCCTCTCTTCTTCTTATGGGGACACCAGTCATTGGATTTGGGGCCCACCCTAATCCAGTATGACCTCAGTTAACTTCATTACATGTACAAAGACCACAGTTTCCAAATAAGACCACATTCACAGGTATCAGGGGTTGGGACTTAACCATATTTTGGAGGGACACAATTGAATCCACTATAACAGCTAACTGAAAAAATTAAAAATAACAGTTCAATATTTTCTTCCACACTCCAGTGTATCATCCCACATCCTCTCTGGGGCACACTCAAACCCCTTTGAAGAGCACTGGTCTAGACTCCATGCCTGCTGAGGTTGTCATTCCTTCCTTTATCTATCAGTAGATGACTCGGGCCATTTTTTCCCCAACCATCCTGCCATTTCTGTTTCTCCATCCCATTCTTTCTTGATGGTCAGGACTAACCCTATCCCACTATTGCATCTTCTCTTTTCTCTAAGATGAAATTATCATGAATTACCACATTCTCCAGAAAGACATGTCGTGTGTATGTTGTTCCCAAGTTTCCAATATCTTCTTGAATATTACAAAAGAAATGTTGGTATACTAAGTGATGATTTTGTGTTCAATCCTTAAACTAGGGTACATCCCCACTCACGTCACCTGCTCTGTCTCTGTAAGATTTAAAATGATTAAGTCTGGCAAAGAACTAGGTTTTCTTTTTAAATACACATTGCCAAATAACTGGTTCAAAAGGATTAATAGTTACTTAGGGTCTTATAGACACAGTCTTGGAAGATTGTCCATTATTGGTTGCTTTATAAACATTGCATGTTAATTACTGGGTTTGGAGTTGGCCTTCTCAGTATCTTGGCACCAGCATGACACTGCTTCTGGGATAGAAAAGTGTGTTATTTTCCTGCAATTTTAGGTAAGGACACATTCTCCCTTGGTTAGATGAATCACTATCAAATCACTGAAGCTAACCATCCCCCCACCTCATCCCTTAACCCCTCTGCTGACTCCCCACTCTCTCTCTACACACATGGACGAGCTTTGAGAACAAATTTCCAGTTTTCACTGACCAAACTGAGCCATGATATGATGTGACATGACATGAAGTTCTTTCTTCCTTCCATCAAGGAAGATAGGATTTTGATGATGGGAACAGAAGAGGAGTGGGTTGTGAAAAGTGAGTATAAAGTGACAGTTATCATATCCAGTATTTTGAAAAAGAGCCTTGCTGAAGACCCTACAGCAAGAACTTCCTGATTGTTCTTCCCAACCACACCAGGAACCGCTCAGTTGTGACAAATCTGACTCAAATGTGCACCCATAAACACACACATTTGCACATACCTTGGAGTACTCAGTTTCTGCTTTAAGTTCTATATTAATTACTTCAAATATTGTTAAGAGATGTCTTTCATTGGTAAAAGGTGTGGATGTGTCCCTCCCTGACTTATTTACCAGGTTGATCTCAGCCTTTCTGTGATTCTAGGAGGGGTTGCACCTCTCCTAAGGAGCTCATTGTCTCAATGTCTAGTTCTCGAATCTCCCTTCAGGTATCACAAATGCAGTGAACTATTGGTTGCAGGTATCATGGAAGAAATATTTTAGAACAAAAAAAAAAGTTCTGAGTCAATTAGGTGAGTTGAAATAGGATCAAAGGACATAATTGATTTTTTTTTTTTAATGTATGGCTATGTTTTCCTCTTATTTTGTTTGACTCCAGTAAAATCTAGAACTTGAGTTACTGGTTTCACAGGACCTGACATTATATTTACCCTTACCCAGGCCACTATTGGTAGTGACAGGGTAGGAATGGGAGTGGAGGAATTTATATCATTCACTAATTCCTGGAATTTAAAAGAGAAGCACAGTAATTAAGGAAATTAAAATTAAAATAATAATATTTTAACCCCTAACATTTAAATATTAAGGACTGGAAAAAGTGTAATGAAATTAGCACTTTCATACTTTGTAGTGAGGAAGTAATTTAGTATATTTTCTGGAAGACGTTTTAGCAATAAGTGCTGGGAACCTTAAATATGTCTATGTGCTTTAGCCTGGTGAGTCTACCTCTAAGAATTTATTCCGAGGAAATAATTGTAGATAGGACATAAAGATGTATTACAAGAGTACCATTTGCAGCAGAATTTCTGTCATAAAACTAGAGTTTTGTTACTATAAGTAATAATATGTTATAAAATATATAAATATTTAACAGTGGGAAATTATTAAATTGTGCTATACCCATATAATGCTATTGAAAAATAAATTGTGAAGAATTACAGGATAAATGCTTGCTAGTGTTAAATAAGGTGATATGAAGGAATATTTAAGCATGATTTTGCTAAAAATTTACATTGATAAATATGCAGAGGGAAAAATACACAGAAGGAAAATATAATGTTAGCTGAAAGAATCTTCATCTAGTGACATTATGGATTATTTTATTTTATTTCTATTTTCCTTGTTTTTCAATTTTTCTACAGTGAATATGTAACATTTTTATAATCAGAAGAAATCCATGTATTCTTGAGAATGACTGATAAAAATCCCACAAATATGGCTCCTTTAGATTAGTCATCAAGGATATGTCATGCTACTTGTTCTTATCAGCTGGTTCTTCTCACTGTAATTGCATGAGCCTTCATCTGGGGCCTCTTAAAATCAGTCACATTTGTTATCTGTTTTACATCGGTTTGAGATTTTAACTTAGCCAGTGCTTCCATGATTAAGATTGTTTTGATACATCAGTGGTGACCCATAAAGTGTCTTTGTTACTTTAAGCCATTTGTCATTGATGTTGGTAAAGCCTTTTTTCCAACAACAAAAAAAATCACTTTGACCAACCAGAAGTACCATTACCTTTGTAATTTTTAGGTCAAGAAATTGTAGCTGTCAAACTCTTCAAACAAACAAAGCCTTCAGTTGCCTCTACTAATATTAATAGTATCCAAATAAATAGATACGAACATATATAAGATGTCAAACGCACTGTTAAAACCGTCATGAAATAGGTATGTGTAGAAGATGCCCTAAATGTATGTGAATAGTTAACCAGCCTGGTGAGATGAGGTGTTATTTTTTTTCTGCCACACAGACAGAGCTATGACATTCAGATTGTGGCGCTGGTAAACCAGACGGGCTTCAGATCCGGGAACATCCTCGATTTAAAGAATCCTTTCTTTAGGTAAGAAATGCTCTCATCCATTTCACACCTATGTATATAAAATCTCAATTCACCGTATGACCAAGTAAAGAGGTTCAAAATAATTCCATCTTTCTTAAGAAGAGAAAAAGCATCTACTCTTCCTCACTAAGGAGACTGGGATCCTGATACGGAGTTGAATGTTTTATGTTCCATTAAACAGAACTCAATATATGACAATCTGATCCTGAAACAAAGAGCACTGGAGAGTCCTACAAAGTGAATTCTCATTCCGGCTGCTCTATATGAGCTGGTGACCTCAGGCAAAATCACTTTCCTGTTGGCATTTGGTTTTCTCATCTGCAAAATGTAGTTTAAAGATGATCTCCTTTGATCTTCATTCACTAAGGGATGACTTTATATAGCAGTTATTCCAATACGTCTAAAACAGGAGTCCATTTAAAGGACATTTTTTGAGACCATGTAAGTCAGGACATGCCTCTTTTTAGAAGCTATGCAGATTTTGTCTGATACAAAAAACTTGGCACAATGAGATGGATACAACAAATGTTTCTGGAAAAACTCCTCATCTTTACACCTATTCAATATGAACCAATTAAAAATCCACACATGAAATCAACCACACAAATAAAACCACTGGACACTGTCATTCTTGACTTCCTTATTAAAAAATAGACTTTTCTCTCATATTATAATGTCTCCCCAAGGCTTTTATGCAAAGCATCATGTCTCTATAGTATTGAAAAGCTTGAAGACAAGAGAAAACTCAGGAAACCACACCACGAATTCTTTGGCAGATAGGGGAGAATGAAATTTTGACCTCGAAGCAGGGGAGGAAAAAAACCAGACAAGCCTGCAATTGTGTATGTTGTGTGCAAGTTGTCACATGTGGTATGAATCTTTGAAACCTATTGTCAATTAGGGATATAGATCACATCTTTAATTCTGAGCGAAGGAGGGAGTTCTCGCTCCCACCTCTCTACTCAATCCTGCTATGTAAAGCAAAGGGCACAGATTTGGACCTCAGAAGAGGCTGACTACTCACTAGTAGTATTCAACCTGCCAGGCCTCAGTTTTTTCATCTGTAAAATGGGATAAACAACACATACTTCACTGAGAGATTGCCAGGATTTCCATAACATGTTCCATTAATGGTTCACATAATCGATGCTCAGTAAATGCTAGTTTTCCTTTCTTCTTCCCTTTTCTTCCTGTTCTCTGCTCTCCAACTCTCTCAAAGAGTGAATAGATGATGATTTGTAGTTCATTCCAAACAGAATCATTTGGATTTTGGAAAAGAAAATGGATTTTTGTAAGGTTTTAGAAAAATCACCTTTTGAATGCAAGAACCATGTCAACTCTTAGCTCTTGAGTCCCACTTCCACTTACGAAAACAAGGTTTTAACCAGAAAAGCACCCAGAGAGGGCCTTGGCCTTGACCAGCCCCTACTTTGCGTGAAGACACAAATACAGTGACCACAAGGTCAGAGTAAGAGCTTGTCAAAGGTCTGTTGATACTCAATATGGCCATAGCCCTGTCAGAACAGACGGGCTATTGAGTGAGGGCAGCTGCCTTTCCTTTTCCCTTTTCCTTTCACTCAGCAGCAGGTCTGACTGACATAGTTAATTAAGCAGATAAGGGTGCTTAAAAATTGACTCTCCTGGGAATTCTTGATTGTGTTCCTTCACCATCCCTCCCCTGATGTCTTGGGCTCAGTATCCTCAACAGAGATGTAGACTAAATGACAGAATCTTTGAAGAGTACTTAACACACAGTAGATGCTCAGGCAAATGTTCAACAATGGTCATACCTTTCTCCTGCTCCCCCACACTCGACTTCAGTTTGCTATTGCAGCAACCGAGAAGAAGCACAAGGGTTTGTGTGTGTGTGTGTGTGTGTGTGTGTGTGTGTGTGTGTGTGTGTGTATGTATGTGTGTGTTGGGGAAAACTAAAACAGATGGCATTACACAAAAGAATTATTGGTAATTTAGCACCAAGATAAATAACTTTCTCTCCATTTGCTTTTTAATCTACCCATTTTTAGGGCCCAGTAGACCCTACTGTCTCACAAAAGCGAAAGATTCACTTTTGTTTTTCGGCTGATCCCCAATACATCTGAGCATCAGTCACATGCTAAAAATATCTCAAGATCAACAAATTAATTACTAAAAACATGAACCTAATGTGAAAGTTTCTGTTTTTCCTTGTGGGGGGCTTTATTTTGACTATTAGTTATTTTAAAGTAATTTGAAAATAAAAGAAGAGCAAACAGCTGTTGCTACAAGTAAGCAAAGGAACAAAACAACTTCATCAGCAAGGGAAAGCTCTCGGGTAAACTAGTCCTGCACCATTCGGCTCCCACACAGTCTGGGTCCCACTCACTGGGCTGTGGAAATGCCAAAGTGACCAGGGCGAGTGTAGGCCCTGCCTCCATGGAGCTTGCATTGGATTGGGAGGAAAGTGGGCATTAAGTAGCTAACTGCATGAGTAATTATGTCATAACTGCAATAAGTGTCATGAAGGAGAGACAGAGGATGTGAAGAGAGCATTGGTTGGGAGACCTAGAGCAGTTAATCCATAAAACCACCGCCACCAGTACCCCAAACTCCACAGAATCTGTGGTAACATTGTTACAAAGTGTCTCTTCTAAGGGGAAGCTGGGACTCAAAGCTTCCTTTTGAAACTTGAGACCTTAATCAAAAGCCTTCCAGGCCCAAGGCTGGCTTCGATGCCTCTCCTGCATCACTCAAAAAGCCCTATGCAGACACTTTTAGGGCACCTGGATGACTCCGTCTCAATTATTGTTTTATTTGTCTGCCACCCCTCATACCCTGAGCACAAGATCCTGCCTACTGCCGTTTGTATAACAGTGTTACACAATAGGTGCTGGATAAATACTTGATGAATGAATGAATGAATGTGACCCCATGGAGCTCCTGATGAGTCCTAAAAGAACTGAGCTTGTGATCAAAATGCCATGGTCTATAGAGCATTTAATGTTCCATGCTAGCACGTAAACCAAGCCTCTATTCTGTTCACAGCTTCTCACAAAACAGTGTGATCCTTCTTCCCCCCAAATAATAAGTTCTCTCGATTTCCTCAACTTAAATATTGCTTTCCTTCCTGCTTTTTTTCAACCAATTTATTAAACAGTTATGGTGTGCCAAGAACTCTTCTCAGTGCTGGGGTTTAACAGAGAATGAGACAGGTACAAACTCCCTGGTTTAATGGTTTTAGAAAGTCTCACGGTTTGATGTATCTCGACAGACATCAAAAAGTAAACAAATAGATAACTTCAGATAGTGGTGAGTTTTCTGAAAAAGATAAAGAGCAACATCTACCTGATTTCAAGACCTACTATAAGCTACAGTAATCAAGCAGAGCGGCACTGATGAAAGGACGGCATGCAGATGAATGGGATGGAACAGAGGTCAGAAACAGACCAAACATGGTCAACTGATTTTCAACAAAGTTGCAAAGCCAGTTCAATGGAGGAGTGATAGTCTTTCAAAAGTGGGGCTGGAATGATTGAACATAAATATGTAACAACAAAAAAATGAACTTCCATATTTCATACCATCTATAAAAATCAACTCAAAGGGGATCATAGATTGAAGTAAAACCTAAAAATATAAAACTTTTAGAAGAAAAGAGACCTTGAGTTAGACAAAGATTTCCTAGATACGACACCAGAAACACAATTCATGAAAAGAGAAAAATGATAAATATATTTATCAAAATTAAAAACTTATGATCATCAAAAGACACATTAAGAGAATGGAAAAATAAATCACAAGCTGGATGAAAATATTTGGAAATCATATATCTGAAAAAAAAAAAACTAGTATCCAGAATATAAAAAGAATTTGTGATATAATACTCTCAAAAAAGTCCAATAATAAGAAAACAATTAGTTTTTTTAAAGGGCAAAAGATTTGAACAGACACTTCGTCAAAGAAGATAGAATAGCAAATAAGCACATGAAAAGGTGTTCAGTATCCTTAGTGCTTAAGGAAATGCAAATTAAAACCATAATGACATTCTACTACACCCCTTACTAGAATGGCTAAAATAAAAATTCTGACAATACCAAGTGCTGATGAAGTAGTGGAGCTGCTAGAATTCTCCTTCATTGCTGGTAGGAATACAAAATGGGACAGCCACTTTGGAAAGCAGTTTCACAGTTTCTTGTATAGTTAAACATTCACTTCCCATATGACCCAGCAGTTCCACTCCTCGGCATTTACACAAGTGCGCTGAAAACTGTATGTGAATGTTTATCGCAGCTTTATTTGTGATCACCCAAAACTGAAAACAACTACAATATCTTTCAAGTGGAGAATGAATAAGCAGTGGTCCATCCATACAATGGGATAATTTTCTGCCATAAAAAGGAATGAAGTACTGATACATGTAATAATACAGATGAGTCTCAGATACATTATGCTAAGTGAAAGAAGCCAAACTCAAAAGGCTGCATACTGTATGATTGCATTTATATGACATTCTGGAAAAGGCAACACTATAGATACAGAAAACAGATCAGAGCTGGAGTTGGGGGAGGGTTAGCTCTAAAGGGATATGGGGACATTTTTCACAGCAATGGAACTCTTTTGTCTTGATTGTAGTGGTGGCAGTGCATGTCTATATGCATTTGTCAAAACCCGTAGAACTGTACACTAAAAAGGGTGAATTTTACTGCATGTAAAAAAAATTTTCAAGTACATAAAATCTTACCAAAAAGAGGGACTACATAAAGGGATAGCAGAAAATAAGCAGTGATATGCTAGACAGTGGCAAGAGTAGGGATTGGAGGTGGGTAGTATGTACATGGAATGGTCTGGAAGCCCTCTTGGAAGAGGGGGCAGCTGAGTGGAGACTTAAATGTCAGGAAAGAACCAGCATGGGTAGATGTGCAAACAGAGCCTTCTACGGCAGAACAGTAAGGCCTGTTGACTAGCAAGAAAAGAGAATTAAGTCGATGCTTAGCCTTCGCTATAAACCTGTTAGAAAAAGTTCTTTCAGTGAGCAAAAATCTGGATTATCATCTCAGATCTGAATTTAGGCTGTGCATAATCAAACTTACTAAATATAGTGGGTAAATATAGCTCTGAGGCTGCCCATAAAAACTCCAGGGAAGGGCCTGGGGGTGGGGAGGGGACGAGGAGGGAAGGAGCAGACATGAAGGCACCTGGCTTGCCTGTAGCTTTGGATCTGGGCAGAACTTAATTACTTCCATGTCATAGAGTCACGTTCTCTGTTTTAGGTTTGCTTAGAAGAGAGTCACAAGCCAATCAATAAGTAAAATGAAGGCCTGAGAAGTCCCTCGACATCCAAGTTCATATTTCATGTTCCAAATATGCATTCGAAATTTTACAAGGATGTTTATTTAAGTTCCTCTTTTTTTCCCTAACTCTAAAATGTGCATTTTATTAACAAGTCTACTTTTTGGTGCTTCTTAGACCGGCTCTTTACAGCTTTCTGCATGTGGCTGAAGAACAATTTTTTTGTTTGTTTTATTATTTTAGTAAAGCCAATGTAATTTCTTTCATTTTTGAAGTATTTAAAAAAGAAATTTAACAAAACTCTACCTCATGTTTGTTTGTATGCACATGTATGACACGACATAAGAGCATGTTAGGAGTGATCTATTTGCAATTTTGCTGTATTTTTGCAAATATTTTCAACAAATCAACAGCTAGTTCCTGGCTCAGCAACGTGTTAAAGAATTTTTGCCTTATTCACGTGATGGAATAATATGATGTCAGGATGTTCTTCATTGGCAATATTTGATGACTCTGTATGCAGTTAAGAAAATAAAGATGGAAACTTTGTCAGTTCTCTTAGGTTTACAATAAAAATGTACAGTGAGATACCAGTGAGGCCTCTCCTTTACTTTAAGACATTTGTTATATGTCACCCGTCAAATGGTGATGGAAGATGATCTTTCCAAAGAGCAGGTTTTCCCCTGGCCCAAACAACCCTTATAAAAATGGATGTCACATCAGCAGGACAATCTAATGAAGCCCAACGGGCAACCTGCTGACTCTGCCGAGGGGACTGGAATAAACAGCAACTACATATTCTCCTCAGTCAGTCAGTCACCCACGGCTTTCAGCTTTCCACTCTGGTGCCTTCGCTCATTCTGGCCACTCAGTTTGAAACAGCCTTCCCGTTCTATCCATTCCAACAATCCTGCTCACTTACATCACTGCAAGGCTCTGTTGCAATGCACGCTCCCCAGCCTGCCTTGCTGACCACCTTCTACACTCGTTAAATGTACCCCTTCCCACCTGTGGCGTATCTCCTGCCCCTCGCCTTATCTAATCCTTTCTTGCAGTGTTTTATCACTTCATACCCTAAACACACACATACTTTTCTGTTAACTAAGTTCTTTGTGAGCTGGATCTGAGTATGATTTTTTTTTAATTTCCTACAGTGCCTAACGGTATGCCTAATGTATCGAAAGTACTCAATAAGTGTACATTGATTAAATAAATAAATTTATCCTGAAATTAAGAATAATTGGAATTATGGAATCAGGCCTGACAATGTTCTAATTGCCTTTCAAGTGTGGTAAGCAGAAACTATGGAAACCCTGGATTGCGGAAACAATATGGCTGCCACCACGGCCTCCTTCTGTACCCAGGGCAGACATTCATAATCAATACCAGCACTCTTTCCGGCTGAACCCTGACATGGCCTCACAGCGCTTCTCAGCCCAACACTTAAGGAAGCCATTGTCAGTCTATAGCACTGGGCACAAGAGATGAAACCCATGATCTTTAAGGATTAAAAAAATTGATATTATTTCCCAATGTTTGAACAATCCCAAAGATGTGTAATATTTGTGAATTTGTAATTTTGCCGAAGCAGAAATTTGATAAAGATGCATGCTATAAGATGGGTGTGGGGAAGTGTCTTTTTGTCACTCAGAGAATGCATCTTCATGTAATCAGTAACTCTCCTGATGTGTTCCTTAAAAATTGTTTTTCATCCTCTTCACCTTATTTTTGGAAATTTAAATAAGTTCTTAGTAAATGTGCTAAAAAAAGTGATATAATGTCATGTAGGATGGAGTTTATTTTAATGAAGGGATTTAGTAACTTTGCTACTTATTGCAGTCCTGTATCTGTAGAATTAAGATTCAAAGGGGATAACTTACTAAGTGTTAGTTTACTTTGTTTTGTGGGGAAATTGCATTATCATAGTATTTGCAAATTTGAAAGTGACCTCAAAGCACATCTCTGCAAATATCAAGAGTATATTCTGACTTTAGGGACCTTGGAAATCTCAGTCTTTCATGAAGCCATCCCATCATAATTATGAAAAGGCCAGAACCCAGGGACTCATAGCAAATTGGTCAGGAACTGATGTCAGGAGCCGCTCTGAGGTGGTTTCCACCTTGGGATATGCAGCCAGGACACATGTGAGACTTGGAAGTCACACAGGCTGAGGAGCTCCAGGACCTAACCCCAGGACATTGCTCTAGAGGTTAAATTGTGTCTTTGACACGAGACCCTGACTGAAAATACCTTAAACGATAAATAAATTTATCATGTTACAAAACAAGAAGTCCAGAGGTAGAGTGGGTTCCAGGACTGATGACTCAGTGGCTCGATGATTTCATCAAGGACTGAGGTTCTTCCCTCCTTTTGCTCTGCCATCTTCCCTCAGAGAGCAGCCCCCCTTGGAGGCACAAGGTGACCATGGAAGTTACAGGAGTCACATCCAGACACATCAATGTCCAGAGTCATAAAAAGAGAATATCACTTCTGGTACGTCCTCTTAAAATAATAATAATGATAGTTAACACCTGTATAATGCTTATTATGCGCCAGGCACCCTTCTAAGCGCTTTACAAATATTAGCTAATTTTGATCCTTACAACAACCCTATGATGTATGTGTTATTAGTGACCCCATTTAACAGATGAAGAAATGGAGGCAGAAAGGTTAAGCAACTTTCCTAATGACACACAGCTAGTTTAAGTGGTGGAGCGAGGATTATAAACCAGACAGTCCGCCCCAGAGTCTGTGCCCTTAACCACAAATCTCTCTCTACTGCAAGAAAGCCTTTCCAAAAGCAACCCAGAAACTTGCCTTCATGCTTCATTGGTCAGCCCTGAGTCACATGCCCCCTCTGAACCAATCACTGATGAGAGACATGAGATTACCACAAAGGGGCCAGACCAATCAAGATTTATCACTGAGCTGGAGAGAGACTCATCTTTCCCAAGGGATACACCCTGAAACAAAGTAGGGTTTTATTCCCAAAGAAGGAGAATGGAGATAAGGCAAGGAACCAGGATCACCTGCTATGAGGGGCTGCCTACAAACAGTCCAGCTTCACTACTAATTCCATCTCCTCTGTCATCATAAGGTAAGATAGCGTGTTACACCATGGTCATCTGTGCATGTATCTCTGCTTCTTCCCACTTGCTTGCAAGCTCTCTGAAGATATTAGCAAATCTCACAAATCTGCATATTCCCCCCAGGGTCTGGCATAGGGCCTTGCACATAGAAAGTGGTCAAGAAACGTTTGTTCATTGTAATTGAATTTTCATTCTCAAGTCTACTTAATTGGAGAGGTCAAGAGTCAACCATGCTCAAGGCAGGCAGATAATGCATTTTCACATTGATCTAGCAATCAAATGAATTCTGAGAAACTTCCTGTGCCATGCAAAATAGCATGAAATCACATATTAACATAGGTCAATGCAATAGCCCAAATTTATTAAATTGTTAATGTCTTGCACTCAGCACCCTTGGAGGTAACATTAATGTCACATTTTTATTATAACTTGACATTTCCACTATATTTAAAGAAACACATCAGAGAGCCATAGACGGAGCAGGCTACATAATTTGTATCTCTGCGTGCAAAAAGAAGATGCAGAGATCCAGCCTGGGTAGATAAGTCATTCTCTTCTTTCATGATCCTATTGTACCAAACTACGGTGGGCAGGTGACCCCCAAGAGACTGCAACTTCCCACTGCCTGAATTGGGAGTGGGCGAGGGGGCCCCACAGATATGCCCACTGAACTCAGTCCCCAAGCAGGAACTAGCATTGCCTTGCCCCACCCCTGGAAAATGCATGCCTGACCTCAGCTCTACCTGTGCTTTGGCCAGGCCCTCACTGGGGCGGAGTGTAGCAGTAGAACCCAGGTCCCCTTCACCTGGTTGCTGCAGTAGTCAGAGGGGCAGGAACAGGGAGATGAAGGCCAGGCAGAGTCTGGAGTTTGGTGGGTAGATGAGAACTCATCCCAGAGAGGCAGTGGGAGGGTCGGACCACCTGTGAGCCTAGGTTACAAGGCCCTGGTGCATGCTCCAGGGTCCTATCATACTTCACTTACAAAACACAAATTCAAAGATAAAAGTACTAAGGATTTCAAGTCACTAAGGTGACCACAGAGCATTAAACCCCAAACACTCCTGAGCACAGGACCCTGTGCAAATGCACGTATCACACACTCTGGCCATAGAGGTGAGGTGAAGTACCTTGTTTAAATTGGATATCCATCTGTGGAGAAGATAGGCACCATTTTAAGACTTGCTATTATACAAAAGCTTATTGAATGAACTTACCTAATGGGATGGGGAAACAATTGGAAAACGAAGAGAGTAATTGCTCTCTGTACAAGTGTTCATCCCATGTCCCATTCAGTGGCTCCTCCCATAAATGTATGCCATGGTGACTCTGGACTTTATCCTGTAGACAGGTTATGAAGAGCCATTCCACATTTTTTAAATGGAGGAGTAACACAATCAGGTTTGTATCGTAGATGAATCTCTGGTGGCAGTGTGGAGCAGGAATTCAAGGAAGTAGAGACTCGAGGCAGGCAAATCAACGAAATTTGAGACCAGCTATTACTGAAAGTTATATTATTGCACAGTGGTTACAGGCGTGGGATCTTTAGTTAGAGACACTGGGTTCAAATCCTGGCTCTGTTGCTTATTAGACATGTAGACTTGGGCTAGTCACATACCTTCTCTAAGCTTCAGTTTCCCCATCTGCTAAAATTAAGTAATAATAGGGTTCTTGTGAGGACTGAATGAAAGCATATACTGAAGCACTTGTTACAGTGCCTGGGTCATTAAATGTGGCTATTATTATATTGACATATGAAATGGATTCCTCTTAGTTTCTTTTCCCAGCTTCATGTTTATACCCTTTCTAAAACTGCTGTGCTTCCAATTATAAGAGAAAGAGAGGCACATGCCTGACCACCACCATCTACCAGTTTCTCTCCCCTCTGCAACCTATAATTCCTTGAGGCAGAAGGGTTGACTATTCCTCCCCGTACTTTATAATCCTGTTCTTCTACCTTAGGGCAGCAGCTTCAAGATCTAGCTGTCCAATATGGAGTAGCATCTTATCTACTTTACAGAAGGAACTCTTGTCTGAGTCTCTTATATATGAATCTAGAAAAATCCACTTTCTGTTCATAACCTAATTTTAAACATATTGTCTTGCTAAAGAAGTCATCTCATTCATTTATTCACTCCTTTATTCATTCACCTTTTCTTGCCCTGGTTCAAAAAGCCTATATAAAGGAAAAACTAAAGGATAATGATTTAAGGAAGAAATAAAAATACATTAGTTTAATATTTGCAGTATATTGTCTCCATTAAAAACATAATTCATCATTGTTATGATAATAAGTTGTTTATGGAAATCCCACTTATCTGTAATTTGGTAAGGATATAGATAATTTGGGCAACACACAAAAGCGATTATTCCTCAGAAGCACCAGAGAGTGCTGGTACTGTTTCCCAGGTATTAGGAAACACCTAGAAATTAGAGTGAAAGAATGTGATCATCAAAAAAATAAAAATTGCAAAATGGAGGGGTTAAACGCTGTGAGCTTTAGAATCAGACACGCTAGTTTTGCATGTGTGTGGAGACAGGAGAAGATTTAGGTGTCAATTTGGCAAAACCTGTGGAGCACTGTTCTGGCCCATTGAGTGATGCTACAGATGAGGAGCAGGTGTATTTCTGTGTGCCTCCTTGGCCCTAATGGTCAGTTAGAGAAGCTGGTGCTGGACCAGAGCAGGAGATGGAGATGCAGGTGATCTCTGGGAGCTACTCCTGAAACTTTAATGTGCATATGAATCACCTGGAGATCTTGTTGAACTGCAGTCTGATTCAGTAGGTCTGGGGTGTGACTTGAGATTCTGCATTTGTAAAAAACTCCCCCAGTGATGCCATTGCTGCTGGCTGTGAGCCATACTTTGAGCATGGGAGGGTGCTCCAATGAGCATGGCGACTCTGTACCAAGTTAGCTTTGCTGCTAGTCCTGCTGTCACATCGTGCTCCAGTTTTTGTGAATTTCTGTGTTGTGCATGGAACTGGTGACTATGTCTCATTCTATCTCATTCAATTGTTAATAAATATTTATGGAGTGCTTACTATCACCTAGGCGCTGTGGTAGATACAAATGCCTCCTGCCAATATTTTCAGTTTTCTTCTCCTTCCAGGCACATAAAAGAATTGCATTTCCTGGGTCCCTTGAAGTTAGTCATGGCTGTATGACTTGCTTCGGCCTACACAATGTGAGCAGAAGTGATGCATGTCCCTCTATGTGGAAGCATTTAAGAGATGGTATGAGATTCTCTGCGCCTGCTCTTCCTCCTTCCTCATTAATTACAGAAGTCCTGTTGAGATAACGGTGTCAATACATGGTAAAGCCTCCTTCAGCTGAGTGTCTGATTATCTAGGAATTTCTGAATATCTCAGAAATCCCGTCAACCTACATTATACGTGTAATTTGAGCAAAAAACCAAACCTTTGTTGTTTTAAACCACTGAGCTTTGGCAGTATTTCTTATTGCAGCGTTATTAAGCCTATCCTAACCAATACAGCATCATTCCAGGCACTGAGAGTACATAAGTAAACAAGATAGACAAGGTCCTCCCTTTTATATTATAGGAGGAGGGGTACATACAGTAAACATATAAGCAAATAAATGTATGAAATATTAGAATGTGCAGAGTGATGTGAAAAATATAATAGTGGGAAGTGGGATGCAGAGGGTCTTAGAGGTTGCTACTTAGGCCACAGTGCTCAGAGGAAGTGCTCACTGAAGTGCTGAGTGATGAGCGGATGAGGAGGGAGCCACATGAGGATTTAGAGATAAGAACTCAGGCAGAGACAACAGCAATCTGAAAGTTTGAAGCAGAGGGGTGAGATGATTGAATTTATCCCATGTACTTGTTCACTCTGGTTGCTTTCAATAAGCAGACTATATGTGGGCAAGCATGGAAATAGGACAATACTGATGCCATAGAACAAATGAGAGATGGGGTGTTAGGGCTAGGCTTTTAAGAGTGAAGATGCTGAGAAGTGACCAGGTTCAAGGGCTATTTTGGAGATAGTCGTAACAGAATTTGCTGATAGATTGGCTGTCAGTAGGAGAGGAAAAGAAGAATAAAGATCAACACCCAGGTTTTTGGTATGAGCAAATCGGAGCTATTTACTAAGATGGAGAAGACTAGGGGAGGAGCCGGATTGGGAGGGAAAATCAAGAGTTCTGTTGTGAGTTTGCTGGGTTTGAGAGGGCCACTTGACATCAAAGTGGAGTTATCAAGCAGGCAGTTAGACGTGAGCATCTGGAACTGAGGAGGAGCCAAATCTGGAGATAGGGGTCAGAGAGTCATGGTTATTAAAGCACTGGCCTGAATGAGGTCCCTTGGAAGACAGTGTGGAGAAGAGCAGATAGCCAAGAACAGGAAACTGTAACATATACAAGTTGGAGAGAGTAGAAAGGGTCAGCAAGAGAGACTGAGCAGTTTGCCCAGTAAGGTAAGAGGAATGGAGTGACATGCAACAAATGAAGAAATTGCTTCAAGGAGGAGTGAGGAACAATTTGTGTCAAATGTGGCTGTGAAGTCAAATCTGATGGAAACAGAGATTTGGCCATTGGAATAAGTAATATGGACCCTGATAAGAGCCATTGCAGGGGTAAAGAGTGAAAGGGATAATGACAAAGTGGAGAAAGTGTATCTAGACAGCTCTTCCCAGGAGTTTTGATGGGAAGAACAGCAGACGAAAGGGGTGAGAGCTGAATCCCAGTATCCGAGTCTCTGCCTTGACAGTATGCCATTTCCTCCAACTTTGGTTAGACTTGGGCCCCATCTTGGTCTTTATAGACTACACGTGGGCTGGTGTCTTTTCCTGAATCTTAGCCCCACGTCTGGGAATGTACAACTGTCTGCCAGACTACCCTGAGGACAAATTGCTGCCTCCAGAACCTCCATTTAAAGTAAGAGTAAACCACATACCAGGAGGGATCTGGACAAAAAGAGAAAGAAAAAATTAATCTTTTCTTCACCAAGCCAGAAAAGTTCTATATACAATCATGTGTCGCTTAATGACAGGGACATGTTCTGAGAGATGCATTGTTAGGCGATTTTGTTGTGTGAACATAGAGTGTACTCACACAAACCGGGATGGTACAGCCTACTACGCACCTAGGCTATATGGTCCTAATCACATGGGACCACCGTTGTATATGCGGTTTGTTGTTGACCAAAATGCCTTTATGTGGCGAATGGCTGTACTTGATGGCAGTCAGTGCTGGAGTCCCCAAAAAACATGACCATCAAGGAAATGAGTGGTGATGGTAAGGAAGTCAGAGACCTCATATCATCAGCAATTATAAGCACAATTATCAGGTGACAGACGGTCACAATGCTGGGAATTATTTAAATTTAATTTTTAAATTGTCAATACATTCACAAGGTTCAAAATTCAAAAAGTAAACAGGATGTACAATGAAGTCTCCTTCTGACCTCTGTCCCCAGCCTTCCAGTTCACATCCTCAGAGTAAACTGATGTTTTAAGTTTCTTGTCCATTCTTCCATACACACACGCAAATATACATGCATACTTTCCTCTCTCCGCTTTTTGGCACAAGTGGTATGACACCCTAGATATTGTTCTGCATCTACAAAGCCAGGAATTTGGCAACATGGAGAGAAGTGGTTTTTTTGCAGCTTTACCTAACAGTTACTAAATTCATGATAAATATTTTTTAGAAAAGCAGTTTTTTATTAGGTAGCAGGCATGATAAACGGAGTCTACATTGAGTTCTCCTGGGTCTGTTGAATGGGGTGGACCTGTGAGGGGGTGGAAGGTGCCTGAAAGAACAAAGATAGGAAATGTGACATTTGTGCCTAAGCATTCTTATACAAGTTCCCAGGGACTGTCATGAACATTGTCACCACTGATGTGTTTGCTCGCCATCACCCCATCCCTTCCAGCATTTCTGGGAAGGCTCTGCCCTCCTGCCAGCACACCCACAGGGGTCCTTGGCTGGCTCTCTCTGAAGTCAGTCAGCTGCCAAGATCACCACCTGTCCCCTGTCAAAACTGGCCTTGTACTGCAAACACCTCCCTGTTGGCTGACCATCCTTGCAATGCCTCCATCAGAATTTATTGTGTAACCAGGTCCCTGTGCTCCTTGTTCAATGTCCCACCACCAGCTGCATGTCTGAGCCCCTCTCCTAGCGGGGGGCATGCGCCTCTTGAATGCAAACCAATTCTAATACAGAAAAAATAGGACCCAGTTTCAAAAATTACCATCTGACATGCCAAGTGAAGTGAAGCTCATTTTCAAATGATTCCCAGCTGTCATAATAGCATTATGCCTGGATGGCTCAGTCATCACAGAAGCAAGGAGGGCAATTTTACTTCATATTTGACCTGATAACAGGAATCATGATTGGAAGTCAACGTGAGATACTTAGAACAGCTACTTATAATCACATCAATTAACATTTGTACATCGTTTTACTGTTTATAAACCACTTTCATGTACACTGTCATAATATGTTGGGGAGTGATGGTGGCTCCAAGGAGAGAACAAAACTGAATTATTTTACTGCCTAAGCTTAGAAACAGGAGGGAAACAGACAGGTTCTTACAAAGAGGAATATCAGAAGCGGACCACAGCACTAAACAAAGAAGAATATGCATTACCAGTGCCAAATCCAGAGAGGCTGAAACGATATCGCCAGTTCAAGACAGACATGACATGGGAGGAGGGTCAAACCAAACCGAGGTCCTGCAACCAAGTATTCAAGACAGAGGGCTGTTCAACACTGTTTGGCCAGAGTAGGCTGTTCTTCTTTTATTTGTTACAGAGATACTACATAGCTTTGTATTAAAATATCACACACGCAGATAAACCAAAAGAAAGTAAGCAGGATATTGTAGGGTTTTCTGTGTAGCCTCTCTTATTGCCACATTCTTGAAGAGAGTGGCTGACACTCCTCTCCGTTGATACCCTCAATTTGCTGTTTCTTTTCCTATTTCCCTGAAAAGTACTTACCAGTTCCCTGTCCAACCCACTCCCTCTTGCAGTGATTTGGGAATAAACATTTTCCTAGCTGTTGATGACTCAGTAATGCACTTAATTGATGATAACTGCATTTCCTGGTGAGTTGGTATTCATAGTTATCTTTCGTCTCAGAGCCTGAAATGCACAATATATCCATATAAATTGTGAAACAGTTTGGCTTGATTAATGTCACGGCAACGAATGCCAGGCAAAATCATGATTTGCCACATCTGGAGATTTTGATTTGCCAATTTTGAGTAAATATTTTCTTTATGGTGCTTTCCCCAAAGAGTCTTATGGAAGTGGCTTGAACACATCTTTGTGTTTCTACTCCCCACCCTCCATTTGCCTATCAGGTTCCCTTGCACACAGTAGGTACTCAATACATGTTTACCAAATGAAAGTTCTTTCTCTTAGAGTGTGATGAGGCTCCACTGTTGAACTGATTCAGTAAGTTTTGTTTTGCATGAACTCCTCCTGTAGGAAGTCATTGTCCCGATGAGAAAGTGAGAGCTGAATCGTTGGAAAGACTGATTCTCCCGCTTGGGAGCAAACGTATCAGGATATGTGTGAGGGGTATGGTGTGACTAAAGTGTGAGGAGTCTGCTGGTATGCGTGTGTGCATGGGCATTATTACTTTATTCCTGGACTACGGGAAGTTCCCAGCATATGACCCTTCTCACCAGAAGCTAGCACTTGGAACTCTTTCCTTTCTGTCAGTTCTCTTCTCAAGACTCCTCTCCCTCCAGAATTCTTATCCACCTTACTACAGTTGTACCCAAATGCCTCAAGTCAAAATTGATCTCAGTTCTTGGAGAAAACCAGACTCAGGCCATCTTGGGCAGGACACAAGGTGGAGGTGAGCCCTCCAGAATGAAGACCAGGGAAGAACAAGAGAATGGAACAGGAGCGGGAAATTTGCCAATAAGATTAATACTGGCCTAGCATTTCTGGAATACACTTGAGGGGCTTTTTTTCTGGAAAGTTCTAATAGTGCTAAGCCTGCAGTTACCCCCAAACCCTATCCTGGCCCAGAGATAAGGAGAGGGGCAGGGATAGGATCTAGGAGGCAAGCGAGGAGAATGAGTGTAAAGAGAAGTTGAATTAGAGGGAGAAACGACAAGAGGGCAATTGTAAGTGGAATCAATGGAAATAGTAAGGATTCATCAATAGCCCTGTTCCTTTAATGGGTGGCTGTTAAAGAGTGTCTATCTACCTATCTATCCATCCATCCATCCACTCATCTATCCGTCCCTCTTGCCTTTTTCCAAAAGGATTTAAGTTAGTTTCCAAGGATAAATTGTATATGATGATGATACAGTATAAACCATAATTGGGCAGCATAACAAAGAAATACAAGGATGGGGACAAAATGGAGCCAAGAGTGGGACTGACCACACACGTGCTGGGCTGGATCGCCATGGGGCTGCTTGTGACAGGGAGAGGCAGTGAGACACATAACCAAACTGTGCCTCTTGCTAAACCTGGGGCTCTGGCCTGTGATACGTGTCTTCCTCTCTAGACCTGCCTGTCTGGTTCTGTCTAGCTTGGACTCAGCACACCCAGCTGGACTTTGTGAGGTGGCCTCTATATGCAGTGAGTGGCAGGGGAAAGTCACCCTAAATGTGTGTGATTGTGAATACTGTATATGTTAAAACCCAAATGCAAAAAATTCTTTATTTGCATAAGCCAAATTAACAGAAAGAACTTGCCCAACTAGAGAAAATACCTTGTCAGAAGTTATAAAACAACGTTAATTTTTTCAGAGCTCAAAAAATAGCAGATTTGAAAATCATTTTTAGAGTTAAGAAAAAAAAATGGATTAAAATCATACTGACAGGGCCTTTGAGATTCTTTTCTTATCTGACATCTCCCTCTACTGACAGTACCCTCTCTCACTTTTCCCTTACAACCCAGCAAGGAAGTCCTTTGAAAGTGACATGCCTCTGAAATGCCTTTGAGCCTTTGCTCACAGATTGGAGGAGGACCAGGGGGAAGATCATAGGTTCTGTTTGGGACTCAGGGGATTGGAGCCATCCAAGTTCAGTCAGCAATAGGATACACATGTCTGGAGCTCAGAAGAGAGACAGACACAGAGAGAAGTGGCAGAGTGGTCAGTGGGTGTGGATGAAAGAAAAGAGGACGAGCCTTAACCTTAAGAGTCTCTCAGACATAAAGGTCAGGCAAATGGGTAGGAGCAGAACAACATCAATTCAGTCATTCATTCCTCTGAAGGCCTTTGTATAGGATTTCCTCCTGGGGGCCATCCATCTTTGACTTGTATAATCCCAAAGTTGGGACACTCACTCCTTCGTTGTCAAGAATTGTTTGACAATGCTTATTGTTAGAAAGTTATCGCTTATGATGAGCTAGAATCTGCTTCCCCACAATTTCTATCCTTTCTTATCTTTGCGTCATTCTGTGTGACACAGACTCTGTAACCTCAAATGTTTACCCAACAAATGTTTCCCCATAAGAATCCCGTGAGACAAATATGGCTAAATGGGGAAATTTCTCATTTCAAGGTCTAGTCCCTCCCCTTCACCACCCCACTCTAAGCCCTTGAGAGCAAAGACTGTGTCTTATTTCCCTCCCTCCCCAGCCTCCAGCCCATCAAACATTTCAGGGGGGCTTTCTATGTAGTAAATGCTTCACCTGCATGATCTCTTTAGACATTGCATCAATTGAATGAACTAGGCATCATTATTATCCCCATTTACAGATGAGAAAACTGAGGCTCAGAGAGCTATGTAACTTGCACAAAGCCACATAGCAAGTATGTGGTAGAGCTCAGCTTGGAATCCATGTCTCTCTGATATCAAAGCTTTGGGCACTTAATTCAATGTAATTTTACCCATTTTGTCCTTAGCATCTGGCACAGAAAAAGTTCACAGTGGTGTCCACTGGACTGAACCAAATTGTGGTAATATCTACTTGAAAATTGGTAATTTGGGGTCACAGGGCTTCCAAATAAAACTAATAAGACTTTATCTCTGGACCCAAGTTTCTTCCCAACTGACTACTGACTCTTCCTTATCTCAGCATCAGCTTCCATGAAGCAGCTCTCCCTCCCAGCTTTATTCCATCAGCTCAGCTTTCCGACGATGACTCCTATTTGAGTCAACTGTGGCACAGCCTCCCTCCAGCCCTCTCCACTCAGCACTCCATTCATATAGGACTCCTGTTGTCCTAAATGTTTGGTCAGTACTTCCAGCTCCCATTATCCTGGATTTCTCCAGAGGGCAACAGATTCCTGCTGGCCATGTTTTGGATGTAGTTGGCTCCCTACTAATCAGCTCTGTAATCTTAGGTAAGTTACTTAACTCCTTTGAGCCTTGAGTTTCTTATCTTTAGAAAGGGAATGAGTACTGGATGGTATGTTGTGAGTTAAACTGAGAATGTAAGTTAACTGTCCAGTACAGTGCCTGCCCACACTGTATCTACTCAAAAGCAGTGGCTATTATCAGTCTGTGGTGGAAAACCAAAAAATCTGTGATTGTTCTTTCTACCTGGAGAAGATGAATAATAAGAGGAAATAGAGGCAGCAAAGGGAGAGAAAAGTCATGCGGGTAAGAGAGCAAATAAAATACAATATCGTGGAAGCCAGAGGAAGAGAGAGTGTTATCTTCAGTTCCTGTTTCCTAGTGGACATTCCAGAGTCTCTGTCTTGCATTTGGCGAGGAGATATAGGGGACTTTGCAGACTTGTTTCTATAGAGAAGTAAGGATGGAGACAAATGGCAGAGAAACAGAGCAAGGTCTTAAGGAAGTAAAGGCAATTATTGATGACTATTTGTAAAGTTGGGTAGGAAAAGAAAGTAGAGGGGGCACCAATCCAAGGGTGATGGATCATGTCAAGTAGATGATTGATCATTGCTCACCGAGTCAATGGCTGAGAGAGCGACTGAGTGAGTGAATGGATAAGTGAGTGAGTGAAGGTGTTTGGGGTTTGATTAAGTGATTTTGATAATGTTGACATTGTTGGGTCTGTGGCATCTATGTGCCTTTTTGAGTATTGTGGTGGGAGAAAAATTGGGAGGATGATACAGTATTTTCAGCCAAAAAAAAAAAAAGACACATCAGAGAATCAAGAATATAAGGTAAGACTCCTTTCACTTGCTACGGTCTGTGGCTCTCTAAACTGCCTAACCTTGTCTGAGTGCCCTCCAGTTGTGTGAGACGTGAACCAAGGTGTCAGTCAGAGAAGACCCAGGAATACCAGATTTGGGTTGGAAGATCATCAAGGATTTAGAGCTGTATAAATGTGAGTCTGAGAATTTAAATCCATCCAGAAGAGTCTCCTGTGATGCTTATGCTCAGACTGACTGAGGCTGGATGAAAACCTATTTATCTGTTCCCCTCAGCCCAATACCTGGATCAGACCCCCAGTACATGAGTGCTGTTGGTTAGACAGAAATAGCCTAAGCTTTGCAGGGATGGGTGGTGAGTATGACTGGCTATTCACTACAGATCAGGGCTTCTTACATGTTAATGTGCATGAGAATCCCCCCGGGGATCTTGCCATAATACAAATTCTGCCTAAATGAATCTGAATGGGGCCTGACATTCTCTAGTTTTAATAAGCCCCCAGGTGGTGCTGATGCTGCTGGGCACCAGTAAGCTGGACTATACTTTGAGTAAGAAGGCTATATCATATCTGACACTGGTTGGCCCACACCCACCGTTGTGACATTTGGTGGGTACCTGAGACACGTTTAGTGTCAGTGCAGCTTGAGGACTGGTTTCCTCCTTTTCCCTACCTCCCCACTACCAGCCCCTGCCAGGAAAATGCAATAAATACAAATGCTGTAACAATAGTTGCTTAGACTCCTGAATTCACAGCTTAAAGGTATCTTTTTCTCTGCTTGCTTTGGGAGAAAAATGTTTTTTCTTCATTTTTGGATCCCAGAGTTGTTAGGGTTTTTTTTTTACCTTAATGGTTTAGTACAAACCCACTTTTGTTGATTTGGTATTTCCTCTGTGGACAAACTTTCTGGCTTTGGAAAAAGCCTCCTTCTTTTATGAGGCACTTTTAACCTGCAGGATTTCCATTTAGCTTAATTGGCATATTTATGTATTGAGATGGGTGCCTAGAGGGCTCGGGCCACAGCATCTTTTGTATAAATCGAAAGAAATGAAATGAGCTGCTCTCACAGTTGTGTGCCCTTCAGTCATGGAGAGCCGTAAAAGGCTCATCGTTTACAGGCTGCGAAATCTCAGGAAGATCAATAGGCATAATGCAACCCAGAGTCATTTAGCCAAGCAAAACTCGGGATTTTCAAAGCCCAATTATTTCAGGAGCTTGGCCATTACTGATTCCCTGTTAAATCCTTCCTGGGCCTTCATTCCCTCTCCTTGTCAAGGAATGGCCTTCTCAACTCCTGATGAATCATCTTCCCAAGGTTAAGCCAGAGAGCCTTCTCCCAAGGGTCAGACAATTTGTGAAGTCTGAGGAGCTGACTGTTCCTGGCCAGCCCCCTCTGATCACAAGCCCAGCTGCAGACTGTCACTGTTCAGGTCACTTCTGAAGCCTAGCATGCTTTGAAGGCAAGTGTGGGAATTGATTCTTATTGGTTTAATATAGCTCTGGTTAATGGCTTATAGATTTTTATATAGTCTGGCCCCACTAGGCATGTCTATTAAGTCTCTATTAAGGTTGACAGAGGAGAGAGAAGGTCAAAGGGCCTGGGACAGACACATGGCTTTCCTCCAAGCCAGACCAAGAAATGTCTCCTTAACGAGAATTCTTACGACCTCCTGAAGAACTGAGAGAAAAAGAAGGACCTTTTGATGGATACTGGAGGAATTTGGCCTCTGAGCTCAAGAATACATGTTTCACAATAGGGGCAGGTGATGTCAGAGTACCACAAATGCCCTGCTTGGATGAGTTAATGGAAGCAGATACAGGTGAACCAGCTGACCTTGGAGTTTAGCTCCTGCCTGGTTGGCTGTAGTGGGATGAATGGTGGTCCCGGAAACTGAATGTGACCTTATTTGGAAAAAGGGTCTTTGCAGATGTGATTAAATTAAGGCTCTCTAGACGAGATCTTCCTGGATCATCTGAGTGGGCCCTAAATCCAATGACAAGTGTCCTTATAAGAAGAGGAGAGGACACAGACACAGTGGAAGAGGCAACATGAAGACGGAGGCGGAGAGTGGAGTGACGCATCTGCAAGCCAAGGAGCCAAGAGTCGCCTAGAGTCCGAGAGGAGACAGGCGTGGAACGGATTCTCCCTCTGAGCCTCCAGAAGGAACCAGGCCTGCCAACAACTTGCTTTTGGACTTCTGGCTTCTAGAACTGTGAGAAAATACATTTCTGTTGTCTTAAGCCACCAGGTTTGTATTTGTTACAGCAGCCCTAGGAAACTAACACAATGACCAACTACCCAGGCTGCTGGCTCCCTCCTCCCAAATCAACCCTGGAGAAACTCCAGAACCAAGAGGAAACATGGATTCTGGAAACTAGTAATAAAAAAATGTGAGCTGCTCCTGAAGAGACTGAAAGTTGTCTTGTTTCGTGGTAGGACAGGTGGGTGGCTGCGGTCAAAAGGGTGGCCTGAGGCGATCCTGAAAAGAGAAGTTGGAGGAACACCCATTAAATCGTGCACTTGCCTCTCCTCCAGGTTCGAGAAATCACTGACTTATCCTTCAGATTTCCTCTGCCAGTGTCACATGGACACAGGTACCAAATCCTCGCAGGGTAGGGCATTGAATGAAAGGAGGCACAGGACAGAGCTGTCCGGGAGTGTCCACTCCTCTCCTCCTCTTCCAATCCCAGAGCTATTGCTCACAACCCAGGGAGGAGACCCCCGCCCCCCAGTGCTGCTTCTCCCTAAGTATTTAAAGATGTGTTCCTGATCAGAAGAGTTGCCTAGTAAGAAGGCAGCAAATGGCAAAGATCACCTATGGTTCTGTGGTGCCTGGGGCTCTGCCATGGGGCTCGTCTTCTCTCCTCAAACTCATGTGAACTCACAGACAAGGCCTTCAGATTCCATCCAAAGCAGGATTGCTGGAACAAGAATTTAAAATGAACATGAAAAATGCCTGTGATAAGGCATGTTAGATATATGAAACAGGAAATAAAAAAGGAACCAAGTGAAAACTATGATATTTTAAATAGAGAATATAATAGATGGAATAAATAAGGGGGCAGATATAGCTGAAGTACGAATCAGTGAATTGGAAGATCAGTTTGTAACAAATATAGACAATGGGCTGATTAAATTGAAAATAAAACCCCTTCACACTCCAGTTTTTAAACCTGCAAAGGATATG
This sequence comes from Tapirus indicus, assembly GCA_031878705.1. Taxonomy (NCBI): domain Eukaryota; kingdom Metazoa; phylum Chordata; class Mammalia; order Perissodactyla; family Tapiridae; genus Tapirus; species Tapirus indicus. Next base: position 61,743,967 of record CM062927.1, on the reverse strand, counting down.
AGCAAAAATTCCTAATAGAAATAGAAAAGGCCAATAAACAGGAAAAACTCCAAGCTTACTAGTAATAAAATAAATATAAAATAGAGCAATTAAATACTGTTTTAATCCCAAATTGAAAGAGATGTAAAGGAATTATGATGATCAATTTTGGATGTCTTTCATGAATGTTTAAATAGAAATATCACTGGAAGAGTTATGGGCTTTATCAGTGACACAGATCTTAGTGTTATGCCTGATAGTGGGGCTTGATAGAAAACCTAGAAGAGAGAACATGAGTGCACTGGTGCCTAGAGAGATGAGGCCAAGCACTACCAAGGAGGGGCAGCGAGACAGGCATTCTCAGAGATTGCTAGTTCAGTGTCTCTGGAGAGCAATGGTAAACATGAATTAAGATCCTTTTGACCTACTGGTAGCGCAGAGATCTCTGCAGAGATGTGGGCAAAGATTTGTGACATCCATTGACTTCCCACCTCTGCTCTGTTAGGGGAAATTTCCTTCACCTCTTTTCTTCTCTTCTTACCCTCAAAGGCAAAGCCTCTCCATCCTCCCATTCTGGGACTTACAGTAACCTGTTCCTTTTGTTCAGGCTTTGCTAAGCTACAAGAGTGGTTGCCTCTGGCAGCCATCTTGGATGATGAAGTGACAACCTTGAAGGACACAAGCCATGATCCAGGGTAGTGAGGTATAAAGAAGGAAGATGCCTGCTTTCCTGGTGGCAATGAGTTGCCACACCAGCCTTGTATTGCCTACCTTTGGATCTTTTTTTTTAAATCAAAAAATATACCCCTCATCGGTTTAAGCCACTCAGATCAGGTTTCTGATTACCAGCAGTCAAATGGAGCTTAAAGCTTGAGGCTTTGAGCTTAGTTAGCTCTATTCACTAGCATGCTTGTCATCAATTTCTCTTTAGTTGCAGGCATTTGGGTGAGTCTGACATCCATTTCCTGAAATACTATGAAAGTTTCATTAATCATCGAGTAGTTTATTTTCTAGTTAAATTTTTCAAACCCAGTTGTTCTGTGGCAACTTTGGAGCAGGTGGTTGATGATGCGTGAAAGGGTCTTGTCCAAGTAATACACAAGAGTGAGCAGATGTGGGCTTTAACAGTTAAAATGGAAAGAACATCTGTAAAATATATTTTCTCTGGTTTTCCAAATGTAATTCAAGCTCCCCCTAATGACTCTTAGTGGCCTCCAAACTTAGGTGAAGGAACTGGTAAGAGATGAGCCAGGCCATCATCAGTGGCCAAACACATGTGTTACCTCAACAGAAAAGGGAATGCAAAGTGGCCCTCAGGCGTGGGGCACATGTGATGTGGTTTCAGGGACACCAGGAAGAATCTTGCTTCCTCTCAGACATCTCAGGCTAGTGCCTCGGCTTCCCACCATGAATTTTTGTCACTTTACTTAGATCCTTGTTGGGAAGAGACTAGTAGGAAAAGGTTCAAATTGATAAGAAGACCCAGGGAGGATAAGTTCATTACGAGAACCCACTCCATAGATTTGGAAAGGACTCTATTTCTAATCAAAAATCTGCAGCTCTGAAATTCATGGTTTCTAGCCTTATATGTCCCTCTTTTTTTTTTTTGTGAGGAAGACCAGCCCTGAGCTAACATCTGTTGCCAATCCTCCTCTTTTTGCTGAGGAAGACTGGCCCTGGGCTAACATCCGTGCCCATCTTCCTCTACTTTATATGGGACGCCGCCACAGCGTAGCTGACGAGCAGTGTGTGGCGGGTGCCCGGGATCCGAACCCGCAAACCCTGGGCTGCCAAGCGCGGACTAAACCGCTGCGCCACCGGCCGGCCCCTATATGTCCCTGTTGACATCATCAAAGTATCATTAACCAAACTCTTTCCCTTGTAGGTCGTCCCCGCTCCCACCTCCTAGTTGCTAGGAGTGTTTACAGAATCAAGTTCATTAATATAATTTGTATTTAAAGCATCTTTACCACTTAACCCAGGGGGACCTCTTAGGCCTAAGAGATTTTTCTCTTGTCTTTTGGGACATTGTCTGAAAAAATAAGAGGCTTTCTCTCCACATTCGTTTTATCTATCAAGCTCTCTTTGTGGATGGTCAACTTGTATATTACCGTATAGCATTTTTACAGGTTGGTTCATAGAATAGCACAGACCCTTTCTTCTGCAAATTTTACCCCATTTTTCCTAATGGTAAGTTACGTCAATATTCTTGTATAAAGGCAGCATAAAATGCCTTTTAGAGCTTATAAAATTCTGTTGGATATCTTTGATTATTGTTTAGATACAAATATCATTGGGAGAGTTATAGACTTTATCAGTGATACAAATTTTAGTGTAATACCTGAAACGGGGGCTTGATAGAAAACTTAGAAGAAAGAGCATGAATGCACTGTGTGCCTAGAAAGATGAAGCCAAACATTACCATGCAGGGGAGGAAGGGTTGGGAAGAGAGAAGGAGGTGACTGGGACCAAAGGAGCTGACGTGGGTGTGATAAGGGTACAGGCACGGTGGCACCCTGCTGTTTTATGTCATCCTGTTTTTAAATTCACATGAAATGTAAAGTTAGTTCGAATGATCCACGAGGTCATTTGTAAATGAGATGTTAAGACATCTTTAGTCTCTTTTCCACTCTATTAAATATGTAAAAAATTTATTTTTTACTGAAAATAATATGAGAGGGTAATTCTTTTGTAATTCAGATCTTCTGAGTCTAAAAGAAATCACAAGGATTACATAAGCAAATAATACATTGTTATAAAATAGATTTGAGTGAGAAGATTTCCTAGGAGCAGTTAGTAGGAAGAGGGAGGAGAGGAGGAAATGAAACTACATAGATCTGTGTTTTCCTTACTGAAGATTCAGTACAAAAGCAAAGGGCAAAGATGAGCCAGGATACTCCTGAAGAAGAAGAACGGGGTGGAGGACTTGCTCTATCATCTATCAAGACGAATTATAGTGCTATAGACGTTAAGACAGTGAGGTATTGGTGCAAGGATAGACAAGGAGACGACGGTCCAAAATGGAAAACCCAGACACAGAGGCATACATAAATGATTGCTTAATTTATAACTAAAGAGCCACTGCAAAGTCATAGAGGAAAGATGTCTTTTTTTAACAAATGGTGCTGTAACAATTGAATATCCCTAAGTGAAAAAAGAATAAAGGAGGGAAGGAAGAAAGAAAGGAGAAGAAGAAGGGAGGAGGGGAGGAAAGAAAAAAGAGTCTTGATTCCTACTTCAAACCATACACAAAAATCAGCTCTAGAAGATTAAAGATCTAAATGTGAAAGGCAAAACAATAAATCTTTTAGAAGGCAACATAGTAGAATATCTTCATAATCTCAGAGTATGAAAATATTAAATGGAACACAGAGAGCACTATTGAAGGAACATATTAATAAATTGGACCATATTAAAATTAAAACTTTTGTTCATCAAGGGATACTATTAAAGAATGAAGATGCAAACCATAGAGTGGAAAAAGATATTTGCAACCTGTGTAACTGACAAGAGGCTTTTATCCAGAATGTACAAAGAATTCCTACATATAATGAAACAACAACTCAGAGGAAAACATGAGCAAAAGACTTAGGCACTTAACAAATGAGGGAATCCAAATAAAAATGTGCTCACCTTCGTTAATACAGAAGGGAATGAAAATCAAAGCCACAGTGAGATGTCATTGCACATTCTCTACACTGGCTAACTTTAAAAAGTCTAACAATGTCAAATGTTGGTGAGAAGGTAGAGCAATGAGATCTTACGTGCATTGTTGGTGGGAATATAACTTTGTGTATTCACATTGGAAAATAGTTTGCACGATCTAGTAAAGCTTTAGATATGCATCCTCTCGATCGAGCAAACTTACTCCTAGATATCGATGTATACCCTAGAAGATGTCTGCTCAGGTGCATCGGGAGACATGTAGAAGACTATCCAGAACAACATCATTCATAATACCAAAAGACCAGAAAAAATGACCATTAAAGTAAAATTGATAAATAAATTGTGAAATTTTTCTACAATGGCGTTCCATACAGCAACAAAAATCAGTGAACAACAGCTACAACAATATGGATAAATCTTTTTTTGAAATGTTGGGCAAAGGAAAGTAGACACAAAATAAGTCCTGTCCTAGTCCATTCAGGCTGCAGTAAGAAATGACCATAGACTGTGTGGCTTAGAAACAACAGAAATTTATTGCTTATAGTTCTGGAAGCTGGAAATCCAAGATCAGGGTGCCAGCCTGGTCAGGTTCTGTTGAGAGCCCTCCTGCAGGTTACTTCTCATTGTCTCCTCACATACAGAGAGCAAAGAGAGGAAGCAAGCTCTCTCCTGACACAAGGGCACTAATCTTTATGGGGGCTCCACCCTTATGAGCCCATCGAATCCTAATTACCTCCCAAAGGACCTTCCCATACCATAACATTGCAGAGTAGAGTTTCAACATATGAGTTTGGGGGAGACCCACATTCAGTCCATAATCATTCCCTATGATTTCATTTTTATAAATGGCAAAAACTAAGATATAGTGTTGAGGGATGCACACTTTTGTGGTAGAAGTGAAGAAAAACAAGGAAGTGATGAACATAAAAGGGGTATGGGGAAAATGTGATCAGGAGGGACTTATGGGGACTTCTAGGGTGTTGGAAATGTATTTGTTGACACAAACGGTAGTTACCCAGATGGTCACTTTACACTAATTTGTGTATTTATATTTCATGCATTTTTGTATTTGTGTAATTTTTTCCAAATGAAGTTTAAAAGAAATAAAAACAACTGAAGAGGCTCAATTCAGGCAGATATCTAAATTGGGTGGAAAATGGGCAAACTGATAAATGACGTCTTCATACTTCAAACAAATACATGATACTTCTGGATGTTTGTTTTCTGGTTTTGTAAATACATTGTAAGTATTTTCATCATGGGTCCTTCCTGGGCAGTAATGATTGGGCCAGTGATTGTGCATGGAAAGGATATTTGATTTTCACAAAAGTTGTGTTTCATATAAAATATTCAACTTACATCAATTCCTCTTTACTTTGCAAGAGGGGACATGAATAAGAATGTTCAGAGCAGCATTATTCAAAATTGCAAAAACTGGAGAAGACGTCCATCAAAGTAAAATTGATAAATTGTGCTATATTCTGGCTATATTCAGCTACAAAATAAAAGCCACATCCAACAGTCTGGATCAATCTTTTTTTCTTAATATTGAGCAAAAAGGACAAATTAAAAAGGACATGGTTTCTATGATGCCATTTTCATTAAGTCCAAATACATGCAAAATCCAAACGATAGTGTTTAGAGGTGCACACTTATATGATAAAAGTGTAAAGAAAAGAGGGATGGGCCAGGCAAGGGAGGGCCTGGCATGTGCTAACACCTTTCTAGACTCACTGGGGAGATGAATCAAGTCTAAGAGAATCTCATTCCCTAAGGATACTAAGTACAGTCATGGGTCTCTTAATGACAGGGCTACATTCTGAGAAATGTGTTGTTAGGCAATTTTGTCGTTGTGTGAACATCATAGAGTGTACTTACACAAGCCTGGATGAGATAACCTACTACACATCTAGGCTATATGGTACTAATCTTATGGGACCACCATCGTGTATGCAGCCCGTCATTGACCGAAATGTCGTTATACAGTGCATTACTGTAATTAGTTTCTAGAATCATAGCATCCCAGAAATGGAAGGAACCTTAAAGATCATTAAGTTAAGTAGCCCTTTGATTTTTTAATTTCAATTTTTTATTATGTTTCAAGGCAACTTAGAGATTTCAGTAAAGGGTTGCCAACCTTTTAATTTTGCCAGGTAAAATATATTTTAAAACCCACTCTATCTATCATTGCCATTATTTCATTAAAGAAATGGCATTTCACCCTTATAAAGTAAGAAGTAAAAAATATCAGAATAAATGATAGTCCTTTAAATGGAATAAATTAAGATATATGAGCCATGTTGCCTATCTTTCTCAGGACTCAGTAAAAACTTTATACTGGACTGTTACCCATCCCTTGACTAGCAGATGGTGAACCTTGACTTCATCTACCGCACTTCTAATACTTGAGCCTTCTTCCCCAAATCTGTGAAAAGTGTTGCTACAGTCTATCTATGGCTTGAACACTTCTGGTGAAGGAGAACTCACTCCCTCCTAATGACATCTCTTCGTCTTTGAACATCTGCAACAGTTTGAACCTTCTTCTGTTTGTTTAACCTAATTCCAGTTCATTGTCTTTCACGTATGGGTCCTAGACCAGCGACTGCACGTACTGTTAGACTGTACAGTCTTCTACTTGTCAGCCTCAAGATTTGAGCAGCATACTTATCCCCCCTCCCTCAAGACCCCTGCTCCTCCTGATGTTTAAGCGTCCCCAGGTCTTTTGTATGTATTTCATATACACATCACAAGCCCTTAGCATCCTTGTCACTCTGCCTATAGTGTTCCAATTTGTCTGCATCCACTGAAAAAATGTGATATTCCAAACTGGGCACAACTTTCCAGGTGGCCTGACTAGCCCAGAGCAGAATAAACCCATCGTCTCTCTTATTCTAGACATTATACTTCTTCATTCAGTGCAGCCTAACGTTGCTCAAATCAACGCTCCAATTCTTATTAACCCATTTGATGAAAGCAAGTTCATATGCCAGTGTGAATCTAGAAATTGGTCGGTCATAGAAAGAAGGATAGGCTAGCATATCTTACAATTTGATAAGATATGGAAATGGCCACTTATCTATTTTTTAAATTCTCCAAATTCACCTAATTTGTGCTTAGCCCACATCTCTCCACTTGTTGAAAAAATATACCATTAGTGAGGTTCTCAAACATCTTTCAGAGGAGTCACCCGTAGTCTTGGTATGCCAGTCCAGTGTAGCATGCGCCAAGAAAAAGAAAATGAAGTTACCCTGCTGCCATTTATCCATGGTGACTGCTCGCTGGCTCCACCTACTGGCATCAGGGTCTCTTACAGCTTCTCCAGCTTGGCAGCTCTCCTCTGGCACTGAGACTCAACTGCTCAGTCTGTGGTTTACAGTTTTTTCTCCCTTCGTAGAAAATTAAAATGATGTAATTTTCCCACTTACAAACTTCTGTTACCCATGAAGTTACAAAAGTCCCACCAGCTGCAGTTCAATATCTCAGTAAACTACCCCTGGATTTACCTGGGCCAAGAGACACACACAAAGGTAAAATGATTAAATATCCTTACCCATCTTGTGCATGATGAGAAAGTAAGACAATTTACAAAGAAACTAAATTATTAATAACAAAAGTACCAACTTTCATTTCAAGATAGTGTGTATGTATATATATATAAATTATATATATATAATTTATCCCATCTTCCAGTATTTAGCAATATATATATATCTTTATGATATATATATATATATATATTTGATTTCCTATTTAATGGAAATTCATTCATGACCCACAACAAGCATTTTACAGAGATAGTATGAAATAGAGTTTTTTTTCATAATTCAAAAAAGATAAGAAAACATTTGTTTTCATTAAATATTCTCTAGCCTATATTAAAAGGCAAAAATGCATTTGCAATACATAAAATTAAGATATTGATGCATATTGTACTATTTATGGTTACCAAAGCTCAGTCTCTATTTTACTTCTCTAACTCTTAAGAAGTCAGCTTCTTTATAGACCACCATTCTACTCCATTAAAATCACCCTGTGGAGGATGCAGGGATGGTTCAACATCTGCAAATCAATCAACACGATACACTACATTAACAAAATGAGAAATAAAAGTCACATGATCATCTCAACCGATGCAGGGAAAGCATTTGACAAGATCCAACATCCATTTATGATAAAAACTCTCAGTAAAATGGATATAGAAGGAAAGTACCTCAACATAGAAAAGGCCATATATGACAAACCCACAGCCAACATCATAATAGTGAAAAACTGAAAGCCATCCCTCTGAGAACAGGAACAAGACAAGGGTGCCCACTCTTGCCACTCATATTCAACATAGTACTGGAGGTTTTAGCCAGAGCAATTAGGCAAGAAAAAGAAATAAAAGGTATCCAAATCAAAAAGGAAAAAGCAAAACTCTCACTGTTTGTGGAGGACATGATCCTATATATGGAATAGCCTAAAGAATCCACCAGAAATCTATTAGAAATAATCAACAACTACAGCAACGTTGCAGGGTACAAAATCAACTTACAAAAATCAGTTGCATGTCTATACACTAATAACAAGCCAGCAGAAAGAGAACTCAAGCATACAATCCCATTTACAATTGCATCAAAAAGAATAAAATATCTAGGAATAAACTCAACCAAAGAGGTGAAAGACCTATACACTGAAAACTATAAGACATTATTGAAAGAAATCGAAGAAAACATAAAGAAATGGAAAGATAGTCTATGCACATGGATTAGAAGGATAAACATAGTTAAAAATGTCCATACTACCTAAAGCAATCTACAGATTCAATGCAATCCCAATCAGAATCCCAATGACATTCTTCACAGAAATAGAACAAAGAATCCTAAAATTTATATGGAACAACGAAAGACCCCCAAATAGCCAGAGCAATCCTGAGAAAAAAGAACAAAGCTGGAGGCATCACAATCCCTGACTTCAAAATATACTACAAAGTTATAATAATCAAAACAGCATGATGCTGGCACAAAAACAGACACACAAATCAAAAGAACAGAGTTGAAAGCCCAGAAATAAACCCACACATTTATGGACAGCTAATCTTTGACAAAGGAGCCAAGAACACACAATGGAGAAAGGAAAGTCTCTTCAATAAATGGTGTTGGGAAAACTGGACAGCCACATGCAAAAGAATGAGAGTAGACCATTATCTTACACCATATACAAAAATTAACTCAAAATGGATTAAAGACTTGAATGTAAGACCTGAAACCATAAAACTCCTAGGAGAAAAAGGCAGTACACTCTTTAACATTGGTCTCAGCAGCATCTTTTTGAATGCCACTCAGGCAGAGGAAACAAAAGAAAAAATAACAAAAAAACCCCACAAATGGGACTATATCAGAATAAAAAGCTTCTGCAAGGCAAAGGAAATCATGAACAAAATGAAAAGACAACACACCAACTGGGAGAAAATACTTACAAATCTCACGTCTGACAAGGGCTTAATTTCCAAAATATGTAAAGAACTTATACAACTTGACAACAAAAAGACAAACAACCTGATCAAAAAATGGGCAGAGGATCTGAACAGACATTTTTCCAAAGAAGATATACAGATGGCCAACAGGCACATGAAAAGATGTTCAACATCACTAATTATTAGGGAAATGCAAATCAAAACTATAATGAGATATCACCTCACACCTGTCAGAATGGCTATAATTAACAAGACGAGACATAATAAGGGTTGGAGAGGATGTGGAGAAAAGGGAACCTTCATATACTACTGGTAGGAATGCAAACTGGTACAGCCACTATGGAAAATAGTATGGAGATTCCTCAAAAAATTAAAAATAGAAATACCATATGATCCAGCTATCCCACTACTGGGTATTTATCCAAAGAACATGAAATCAACAATGCAAAGAGACTTATGCACCCCTATGTTCACTGCAGCATTATTCACAATAGCCAAGATGTAGAAGCAACTCAAGTGCCCATCAAATGATGAATGGATAAAGAAGATGTATATTTATACAGTGGAATACTACTCAGCCATTAAAAAGACAAAATTGTGCCATTTGCAACACATGGATGGACCTTGAGGGTATGATATTAAGCGAAATAAGCTAGGCAGAGAAAGACAAATACCATGTGATTTCACTCACATGTGGAAGATAAACAAACACGTGGATAAAGAGAACAGATTAGTGGTTATGAGAGGGGAAGGGGGGTGGGTGAAAGGGGTAAAGGGGCACATATGTATGGTGACGGATAAAACCACCCTATGGAACTCACTCATGGTGTTTTGTACTTCTAGAGACAATAAAATACAATGGTGGAAAAAAGACTGAAAATTTGAAATTCAAGAATTATTTGTACTCCCATTCCATTCTAATCTGGTTCATTCCTTTCACAAATATTACGTGAGCATCTGCTACCCACCAAGCCCTGCTCTAGGCACTGGGCAGATTGAAGCGAAACAGACAAATCCCTGCCCTTATGTAGCTTGCATGTTAATGTGGGAAACAGATAACAATAATGTAATACAGAAGTAATTTCAGATAAGGATAAGAGCGCTGAAGAAGATAAAGCAGGGCAGGGATAGAAAGTAATGGGGGGAGGAAACATTTTAGGTAGAGTGAGGTAGAGATTCAGAAGCTGCCATATTTTCTGTTACTCTAACCATTGGACTTTGAGGCTTCCATCAATTACTACATCCTCCCTCTTCCTCCTGCACCTCTGGAGGGAGAAGAAAGAGCAAAGGACAAATGATGGAGCAGTATTTCTGGGACTGAGGGAGACTCCTCTTGACTTTGGATAAAGAAATAAAGGGAGGAACAAAGAGGTGCCAGAAAGTGGCTTCAGCTGCCAAAGAGAAGACAGACTCCAGGAAGAGAAGGTGTAAAGCGCTCGCTGTGCTCAGGGTGTGAGAAGGGAAGGTAGGAGAGGAAGAACTGTGAGGTGGGGTGGGGCAATAGGGAGGGTGAGAAGGAGAAGGGAACGGTACATGCCTGTGATGGACCCAGTCCTTGTCTACTGAGCCTGGCTCCTCGAGTGAGCTTTTGCTTCCTTCAGTTGCAAAAATGTGTGATAGACTCAGTAAAGAAGCAATGAGCCCACGATTATTAACCTAGGGGCTTCCAGTCTTCATGGGGTACTTGGACAGAGTTCAAGAGGTCCAGGAGCTGAAATGGTTAAAAAAAAAAAAGGAAGAAACAAAGGGAGGATGAAAAGAAAGAGGAAATAAAATACATCTTTATTTTCACTAAAATGAAGCAGTTTTATCAAATTGATTGCAGGCCACAAACATCACATTACAGTTATCGCAGAAACCTTGAAATATCATTTTTGCTCATTACTATTTCAGAATTACAATGGATAGGAGGCTTGCCTGTGGATCTTGTTATTTACCGCATTAATAAAAAAGCACATATATTACTATATCTCACATTTTCTTAAATGTTCTGATAACTACATTTCAGTGTAATTGGCTTCCTTTGTCATCCTATGCATTCTGTTTTATGTGCTTAAAACCATGGAGCTGAGGAGTTCAGAAGCCTCAGCAGTCTGGGAAAGGGGCTAAGAACTCCGTAGAGAGCTTGGCTGGGAAACAGAAACTTTAAGTCATTCCGTGCCAAGGGAACCTACAGAATTGCTTAAGAACAGACAGGACCACATTCACCCCTTGCCTCTGGCGCTCCAGACACTCGACTTTAGGAGAGACTGTTAATAATGACGACTGTCTACTCTAGCTTGCTAAGAATCCTGGGGAGTAATTCATCCTGGGGGTTGGGGTACCATCAGGGATTTCAGGGGAAATAGCGCCATCTGGTGGCAGAAGTTCTTCCCCGGTTGCACACTTCCATTTGTCTTGCGGTTAGGAACATTTCACAGCAAAACACATCGGCATTTAAGAATGGTCAGTGCATAGCTCTGTCCCGTTTCTTTCCACTGCATGCATCCAGTCTTCCCAATTCCCAGTCTCACAGATTTGACTCATGATAGTACTCCAGCAAGGTTCTGCAGCATCACATTCTGTGTCTCTTTTTCAGAAATGTTCAGCAGGGGGCAGTGATTGGCGGTGTTTGAATTCCAGTTCTCACAAAGCTTCAATAATGGGGAAGGTCTCTCTCCCCTCGGAAAAGCATTTTCATTTGTGAGAGTGCCTGGAGCGTTTCAAATACAAGGTGCAGAGAGAGATAGGAGGGCTGCAGCAAAGTCCATTTCTGGCCATCTGGAGGCTTCGGGTGGTGTTGATCTTAGTAGACTCTCTGGGTTTCCGACACACTGACCCTGGATTTGCCTGCATGTTTTGGTCAACTTGTCCTTGTGTCATTACTTGTGATGCTGGCTTCTCACCCGGGCTCTGCTGCTTCTCCCCACGCCCCCGACCACGTCTCACAATTTCCACTGCTCCCTCCCCAGTCCAAACTACCAGCCTTTCCCCTCAGATATCACAACAGCCTCCTAACTGGTCTCCCTTCCTCCATGTTTGTCCCCCAGAGTTCATTCTCCACGTGACAGAGAGTGATCCTGTAAAGACACAAGTCAGATCATATAATTCCTGTGCTCAAAATCCTTCTCACTCAGAGTAATGATAAAAGTCTTCACGTTATCCTACAAGGCACTGTAATCAGGCCTGCAGATAACTCTCTGATCTTGTCTCCTACTATGCTCACCCTCACCAACAATACTGGCCTCCTTGCTGTTCCTCAAACAAGCCAGCCATGCCTCTGCCTCAGGACATTTGCACTTGCTGTTCCTTCTGCCTAAAACACAGTTCCTCCAGGTGCCAACATGGCTCGTTCTCTCACTTCTTTCACAGGACCAGAGACCTGTACTCCTTCCTTATTTTATTTTTCTCTATAATACTTATCACCATCTAACATTTAATGTATTTTACTTATTAATTTGTTATTGTCTTCCTCCTCCTGCTAGAACACGATCTCCATGAAAGTAGTGATTGTTGTCTCTTCCGTTTATTATAGCATCCCTAATGTCTAAAGAAGTGCCAGTCACAGAGCAGAAAATCTGATGTCTGTTGTATGAAAGACTCAAATTTGCTGCCATCAGGGGATCATGCTGTAGCTGGTGGATGGACTTCCTTTCACGGCCTGCAGTGAGATCTGTCCCCCACCCCCACCCCAGACTTTCCTGGCCCATGAGGTCACTGGATGTCTCTCATGTTCTGAGCTATGGCAGGTTTCTTTGCTGCATATAGCACTGAAGCAAGACCCCAAAGAGCAGAGTGGCCCAAATCTACTTTTCACATCAAATTTGAACAAACTTTGGGAGGCAAGGATCACTAAATTCCAAGTTTTGGAATTTGGCTATGATTACTCTGGGGAAGTAACACTATATAAATTGACAATGCTTGCATAGGAGGTCTATGTTTTAGTTTCTCCTTGAGAGCTTTTAAAAAATACCAATGCTTAGACCCTTCTGCTAAGGGATTCTGACCACATTGTCTGAGCTGAGGGTTCAGGCATCAGTGTTTTTTAAAAGCTACCGGGGGTCTAACATACAGCCAGGGTTGAGAAACACGAGTTCAGTACTTTATGACTGACAAAGCACTATCAGACATTATTGCACTTGCCTCTCACAAGTCCATGTGATAGGTGGGATGGCAGGTGTTTTTTGCTCCCATTTTAAAGTAGATCCAAGAGGATAACTGACTCTGCCAGCCAGGAAGTCTAAGAGCTAGGATTTGAATCCAGTTCTGGCCCCAAACCCAGGGCGCTTTCCACCCAGAGTATACCAAAAGTCATCTCTAAATGAAGTTGTATGTCTATGCATAACCACCTCTACTTCTCAATAACGGATTTCTAATTGCATTTCACTGTCTGTCATCTCCATTAGACTGCAAAACTTGAGAACAGAGACCAGGCTGCCTTTTTTGCTCAGAGCCCAGCACATTCTAGGCCCTCCACATGTTATCTGTTCAGTGAATGAATAAATGAATGAATGAACCCAGCCATTGGCCGATTTGCTCTGTTGTTCTCAGCAAATTCATTGTCAGATGGGGTGTCTTGTCCTGTTCGGTGGCGAGACTGCTCAGTGACAGTTACACTCAAATGCTGGTTTTACTCCAGGAACATCTGAGCTCACATTTTACCCTGGTCAGGGGAGCTGCCAGAAACCCTCTTTTCTTTCCTTTTCCCCAGAACATTTCTGCAGCTGAAAGATTGACTGAAGCATTGGCATGAAGAAATTAAATTGATCTCTGCTCAGAAGTCCCAAACCAGCAGGCTTGTCATAAATAGGTCTCAGTGGAATCGTTCTCTTCCCCAGCAAGTCAAGGTGGAAAGAGAAGGAAGAATGATCATCATTAAGATGTTTTCACCAGTCAGTTTCTTTCTGGATGAATCTAATGGCTCCCGACACACTGGAAAAGTCCCATCACCTCCAGTCTATGATGTTATAGTCACATTACCAGATCTGTGACTGGAGCCTGTGGACCAGTGTTTCTCAACCTCAGCACTACTGACATTTGAGGCCGGGTAATTCTTTGTTACGGGGCTGTCCTGTGCATTGTGGGATTGTAGCATCATCCCTGGCCTATACCCACTAGATGCCAGTAACCCCCACCCCGATGATGGTTAATTTTGTGTCAACCTTTCTGGGGCACAGTGCCCAGCTATGTTGTTAAACACTATTCTGGATATTTCTGTGAGGGTGGTTTTAGATGAGATTAACATTTAACTAGACAGACTTTGAGTAAAGTAGATTGCCCCCTGAAACATTGGTTCAGGTTCAGATTGGTTCAGACCTCATCCAATCAATTGAAAGCCTGAACAGAGCAAAAGACTGACCTCCCCAAAGCAAGAGAGAATTCTGCCAGCAGAAAGCCCTTGGACTTGAACTGCAACATCAGCCTTTTGGCGTGAACTGCAGATTTTGGAGTTGCCAGCCTCCATAATCACGTGAGCCAATCCTTTAAAATCAATCTCTCTCTATATGTACACATACAGATCCTATTGATTCTCTGTTTCTCTGAAGAACTCTGACTAATACACCCCCAGTAGTAACAACCCAAAATATCTCCAGCCATTGCCAAGCAACCTCTGGGGGGCAGAATAGTCTCAGTTAAGAACCACCTCTGTGGACAGATGAGGCTGGCATTCTCTCAGGGCATAGTTCCTAGAGAGGCTGAGCTAGCTAGAACAGTCCAGAACCTACTGGAAGCTAAAATATCTCCTGGGAGGTGTTCTCTATGTGTAATTCAGTTGGAGTTTGTCCCAAGCCTGACGTGACAGCAGAGGGCTCAGTGAATCTCTGGAATATCTTCAGCTAAAACTAACTAGCCCTAGCCTTGAGCCAAAAAATCCTCTCTTCTAGAAAAACTGTGTCATATTTGCCTGAATTTGACTTCGAAGAAAAATAAAGGCAAATCACCTTTAAATCCAGTCGTTACAAACTTTCTCATTTATAGGGCTCTCTCTGTTAGTTTATGTTGAAAAATAAAGGGTTGCTCAGAGGAGATAAGCCATAAACTAGCTCAATCGATGCAGATTTTGGCTGCTTATAGAGGGCACCTGAGAGAATCAGTTAAAAAAAAAGCCAAGAAAAATAATAGTCATTATTCCTGAGCTGTAAACTTTAATGTTGTAGGTCCTTTCTGAAAACAGCATTGGGTGACTCCAAAAATGCCTCTATAGATGACAAAGATACTGGCACCAAAAATGAATATGAAGACTTTATTAAATGAAATGTGAGAGTAAGAACAAACAATATTTCCAAATTTGTGCGTAATTTTAAAGGTGGCTTTAAATATGTACATGTCTTTAAATGATTAAATATTACAAGGAGACATTTGGCTGGTTCACCTATATCTATAAATGTCTAATTAACCAAGTTGGCCCAAAGGCACTTTGGGGATTCTCTTGCTGACAGAGTGTTACAGAACCCGGTTCATTTTTGCCCATCGTCCAGAAAGCCAAACACCAAGACGATAAGATTGCCGCAGGCAGAGGGTTTTAATCACAAGGCAGCCAAGTGGAGGAAACGGGAGAATGAGTCTCAAATCCGCCTCCCCAAAAATGGGGACTCAAGGATATTTATAGGGTGGGGGGCAAGGTGGTCTGAAGTATGGAGATAGATGATTGGAGGTGAGGAAAGGTGAAGTAATCGATGATCTGCACAAGTGTGGTCAGACTTCACGCCTCTTCATAGGATGCATGTTCACAAAATGGTGGCGTTAGCATGATCTGAGGGTGGAGTTTTTGGCCTCCTGACGTCAAAAGGTCACTTAGGCATCTACAGGGGCACAGTTGATGGGTTGGTGGTCTCAACTGGTCTGAAGACAACAGGGGGTTCTAATTCCTGAAAAACAGCTCAAACACCCATTACCATGGTGACCCAGAAGCCAGGGAGATGTTATCTACAGGAACCTAGTGGGAGTCAGATAGCATATTGCCTAAACAGCATAGTTATCAACGGGAGGGTGAACAGCTAAAAGCTGTCATCAGTAATTCTAAAAAAGAAAAGAACTTCAGTTACTAGCTACCTAATCACCCATGGCTAACTGTTTACCGGTTTCAAGAGGGAGGAGCACATACATTCAAGCATACGTGGTATTTACTAAGGTGAAAGGATCCATGTTCAACAATCCCTTCTTCTTCCCTCTTCTTCCTCTGCCTTTCTATTCTTTGCCTTTTTTCTCCACTTCCTTTTCCCATCCTTCCCATCCTTCTCTGCTGCTTCACTCTCCCTTTGTCTTCTTGTTCTCCTCGATTTGCTCGCTCTACTTCCTTTCTCCTTATTCCTTTCAAGTATGCCCCTTTCAACAATCTCCATTCCCTTGGGCATGTGTACCCACTCTTGTTCATATATCATATCTGATGGAAGGAAGGGAAGAATTTAGAAGAAGAGATGGAAAAATCAATTCTTGTTATGTCACTGAGTATGTCAGCATGTATGAGCCTACACAGATGAACAGGTCTGGGAAAAGTCATGTGGAGGATGGTCCCTCCATAAACTTGGCAAACTATCATTCATTGCCCTCCCATGTGAATCTCAAAATGGGGCTTGCCAGCACATAATTTCAACAAAGCAAACAGAAGAAGAAAAGTAAA
The DNA here is from genome assembly GCA_031878705.1 of Tapirus indicus. NCBI lineage: Eukaryota > Metazoa > Chordata > Mammalia > Perissodactyla > Tapiridae > Tapirus > Tapirus indicus. The sequence continues at coordinate 61,727,267 of CM062927.1, read as the reverse complement.
GATTACATCTTAGTTATTCCTTCTACTGCAGGTATGAATTTGCTGCAACAATCAGCATTTTTTCTTTTTAAATCAGGTCAGTGTGGCTAAGCTCCTACCCATCAGAGGTAGTGAATTTTTTCAGTTGAGTTTGTGGAAACCCCTCCCTCACTCATGGATCATAAAGAGTCCTACAGGATTTTAGGAACCCATGAAATTGAGGAATGACGTCTTTAATCTTTAATCTTTAGTTCATTATGGTTGCCAAGGAAATGCCCGTTGTCCGAGCCCCATGACCTTCTGGAGGCAGATCCTTCTGCTTTACCTCCTATTCCCCCACTTTCCAGGAGCCCCACCCTCCCGACCCGTCCTCCATTCCACTTCCCATCACTACCAGATTTTGCCTTTCTAACACCTGCAGTTTTTCGCCTCTCGGAGATTTCAGCTCTATTCTCTCAGGAGCCCAGCTTTTTTTTTTTTTTTTAAGTGTGTCTGTCTGTCCCATCCGAGGAGCAGAGGGGTGAGAAGAGAAACTATCTCTCATTCTTTCAGTTACAGCTATGAGAATGAGACTGAATTAATGCCTCAGCAAATTTTTCTCCCATGCTTTTGCTTTCTGATTTTCAGACTTTGGTAAGTTTTCTCAAAAGCTTCTGCTTGAAATATTTGAACAAATTGTTAGGTTGTACTTACCTTATTTTTTATCTGTTATTTCTATGTCATGTTTTTTAACTTGCATTATTTCCTCATTATTTTTTCTTTTCTTCCCATGAAAGAGACAGAGTGGCCAAAAATGAGCAAGTCTGAAATTTGGGTGCGTTCCACTACTCTTCCATGAGTGTGTTTATAAACTTTATCACACCAGATCCTTTCTTTTTTTTTTGGTGAGGAAGATTAACCCTGAGCTAACATTCATTGCCAATCCTCCTCTATTTGCTGAGGAAGATTGGTCCTGAGCTAACAACCATGCCCACCTTCCTTTATTTTATATGTGGGAAGCCTGCCACAGCATGGCTTGATAAGTAGTGTGTAGGTCCGGACCTGCGATCCAAGCCTGTGAACCCCGGGCCACCGAAGTGGAGTGTGTGAACTTAACCACTACACCACCAGGCCAGCATCAGATCCTTTCTTAATGTGTGTAATTAATGGGTATTTTAAAAGATTAGTCTTATGAATACTCATTTTCCCTAATGTATGAAAAAGAACACATGTGGGGCCAGACGAACATTTTTCAGAGGTTAACGCCAAAGTCATTAAGTGGCCAGAGGCATTTGTCACCTCTAAGGGAAAGGTCTGCAAGACCAATGCTGGCAATTCCTCCTTTACAGATGCCTTAAAATCTGTTCCTTGTCTTCACTCCCTGCTGTCAGCACATTTGTCTGGATCCACGTGGCTCTCTGCATAGGAGACTGAATAATCCACTGTTGTTCCTGCCTATAGCAGATCCTGCCAGTAGCCTGTCCATATCCCACACCCTTACCTCTTCATTGCACATTGTCCAGCCTCCCCTTACCAGCAGATGTATCTTCATCTGAGGTTTCTCTGATGCCACCAGATGCCATCTTGATGCCCATGTGGCAGGCTGGAGGTGCTGAGGAACCCCCAGAAGCAGCCTCAACCAGTGACTGATGGAGATCATGTATAAAGCACCCCTTGGGTGGGACACCTCTGAGGAGTATGTTCTACACTGGCACCCAGAGTCCCCCATCAGGATGAATCTCTGGTTCCCCACAATGGTAAATCGCTTGACAATTAACAACTTTGTTGGCTGCCTTCTGTTCCCTTTCTCTTCCCCAGAACCACACTGGTATTTCCTAGCATTACTCCCCAAATCAGCTATTTATACTTGAATCTTTGCTTTAGGGTTGACTTCTGAAGGAACTTTCTCTAAGATACTGCCTGTCATGTCAACCCCCACAAAACCATTTAGACATAGTTCTTTTATTTTCAATTTTCTTAAAAAGTTCAAACAGCTTTTCTAAAAACTACAAACGTCATCACCTTCACTCAGAAATCATTGGCAACTTCTGGTGGATAAAGTACAAATGGTCTTAGTCCATGACCTGAGACTCTGTGTAATGTGGCCTTTTTCTACCTGCTGTAATCCTGTTTCCTATGACCCCCACTGAAAGCGGAGGTTCCAACCATTTGAGTCTACTCACCCATTCTCAGGGGGTGAGAATGCTCATCTTGACCCCACAAGCATTTGCCACCACCTGAATGCCCCTCTCCCCCCATTTTGTTGTATCTAAAGCTACCAACCATCACCACCATCATCCTCCTTGTGGACCTTTTTGTTGAACACACCATGAATTTGGCACTTTGCCTCTACTTCTTTATTCTGATATTTACCATATTTTCATTTATTCCTAATCTGGCCTCCCACCTAGACTGCAAACTCCTCTTAAGGTAGTTAAACTACTTTCTATCTTTAGGACTTAGAATGCAGCCCCCAGAGCACTAAATGAATGCAAAATCCTGCCATTTATTAACTGTGTGACCTTGGGCAATATATATATCATCTCTTCAAGCTTATGTTTCTTTCTTTGTGATATATTTGTGATATAATACCTACTACATATAGTTGTAGTGATGACTTGAGAGACATAAGAAATATGAAAAATGCTCTAAAAACTATCAAGTGGTTTCCAAACGTTAGTTATGATTAAGTAGTTGCCAAATAATTCTTCCTGCTGCAGCTGAAAGTGGGAATGATAAAGTTATATAAGACTAGCAGCTCCACGGAATAAATATAGCTGCTGAATTTGTTGCATTAAGTTCTTACCATGTGCCAGTGAATGAAATGGATACGATCCCTACACTTATGGAATTATAGTTTAGCTATGACATTCATTTAACAAATATTGTTTGTTTACAACCAGCTATGTGCTGGGCAACCTTCTAGGCCCTGGAGATATTACAGCAAATAAAAGACAATTTCCCTGCTCTCCTATGGCTAATTCTTTGGAAATGATATAATGATGTTCTAATAATACAGGTATTAACATACGTGAAAATCTTAACCACCAAATTTAAAATTCTAGGTTATTTTAGTGTCTCTGTCTCGTGCACAGGCATCAAGAGCACCCTGCTTTACATACACTAAACTTCAACAATAAGGTGTGTTAAAACAAACACTAGAGCCAGCCCTGATGGTCTAGTGGTCGAAGTTCTGCACTCTCACCCCCATGGCCCAGGTTTGTTTCCCGGTCATGGAACTACACCATCTATCTGTCAGTTGCCATGCTGTGGTGGTGTCTCACATAAAGAACTATGATATACAACCATGTACTGGGGCTTTGGGGAAGGGGAAGAACAACACTGGATAGTGTAGCTTCCCAAGACCGAACTTCTACTTTCAATGCTAAGTCATATTTTGATTCAGTAGTCTATATATAATTTATTGTCCAAGGAGTTTTTTTTAAGCCTTATTGCTTTGAGTTGCTAAATACTAGATAACACATTGGAGAATATATGGCAGAAATTAATCTTGTCAGAAAAGATATAAAAAGGGCAGATGACTAGGCTTCTAAAACCCTGGTGATGGTTCTGGTTCTTGTCCTGGTCTTGCCACTAAACTGGTTGTATGACTGTGGCAGGTAGAGAGAGCGTACCACTCAGCTCTCCCTGCAAGACAGAACCTGCTGTGAGGGGTGGGAGGGTGGTTAGCTGAAGGCCTCCAGCTCTCACACCTTCAGGATCCACCCTGTATTCAGACTGAGGCCACAGTCTCCCGGGCTATTCCAGGCCAGCGACAGCATGGCCGGGGTATAAGAGCCAGGCTATTCCTGCCCAAGTCAAGACTCTTCTAACAGTCCATCTTGGCTTTGGGGCTCCTCACCAGCCTGGCCAAAGCTTTCTCAGAGCCTTTCTCTGGGTCTCTTCCTACACAATCCTTCCTTCCCACATTGCAGTCAGAGGTTGTTCCGCTTACCCCATTCCCTCTTTCCTTTATTTTTCACAGCCTATTCCCTACATAAATCTCTTACGTCTCTAATTCTGTCTTTGTTTTTGCTTCCCAGAAAACTTGAAATAACACAATTGGTATCAGGAGTGGTTCCAGAAAGCTGGCGAGAAGATAGGGTTTTGAGACTGGATCACACACTATGAGCTGGCAAGAAGGATCACAGTCCAAGTGGTATGTGGGGCACAGCTAGTCCTTGGCATAAGATGGTTGCACAGCTGCTAAAAAAATCACCACTGATGACCAGGGGGACATCTGGTGGAGAGGGATGCCCTTGTCAATGCAATGGCTCAGGCATTTGAAAGTTATGGGGGCTACAGTGTATAAAATGAGAGTGGAGTTGGAAGACTCCCTGCAGAGTGATAATGAGAACAGTCAGATAGTTAAGGGCTAGAGGGAGAGCTAGAAGAGTCTTTGAAAGCTTGCAAAGAGGCTTCTCCTGCAGGGGAAGAGGACAACATGAGGAACAAGCAGAAGATTTCAAAAAGTCATATATCTCCAGAATCTTTAAGGTGCTCAGTCAAGGCAGTCTGTTACACTGAGGCCAGTACCCTGATTTGGAAGACTTGAGACCCTGAAATGTGGAATGGGGACATGCGTGGATGCCCCCAAAGGTTTTGGCTCCACTGACTGCCCTGAACATGCAGAGCTTGCAGAGGTGGCCCATACCTCCTATTAAGAGCTAGACTTCCCTTGAGCAGGACACTGCAGAGGCCTCTCCCTGCAGGACAACACCTGCTTCCCCTACCCCTGCCCTCAGGAGCTGCCCCCACTGCCTCTCCTGGCTACCAGGCCAATAACTAGGGTTAAATCCAGCATAACCCAGCTGAGGACATGCTGGGCCTGATGAGGGGGGAAAAGATTATACCCCAAAGCACCTGCAAGAATTGGCCAGCATATATTGTCAAGAGCAGATGAGTACCCAGGGACTAGATTATGAGGGCTCTTGACAAAGGGGCTGGAAGGTGAAAGTGAACAAGCAGGAAAACATTGACTTGGGGTCACTTTTCTTGGACATGGAATTTGGCACCTTGGCAAGGACCCCAGGGGATGGGGCAAACATGTTGGTATGTAGCTTTCTGAAGCCTGGCGAGCAAAGGTGAAATGCCTGAGTGGCCATAGCAGATGGTAAAATAGGATGGAAAAAATAGATGGAAGATAGGATCAGAAACAGTTCACATTCCTTGGAATGAACAATATTCATTTACAGATTTGCACCAGGGATATGTGAGCTCGCCCACCTTCTGTCTTAATATAGTCCGAAGAGATCTGGACCATCTGGACATCCCACAGAAAATCACATTGATCCATTACATCAATAAAATAAAGATATGACTAGTATGCTAAAGACTTTGGTAAGAAACATGTGCTCAGAAGGTGAGAGACAAACTACAGAGATTCAGGGACAGGCTACTTCAGTAAAACTTTCAGGAATCCTAAAAGCTAGGACTGAAAAGAAGGAGGTGGGTCAAGGGCATGTCAGGACATCCCCTCCAAAGTAAAGATACATAGCTATGTCTTTTATTCCCTATTACAAACAAGGAAATACAATGGGCCTCTTCAGGTTCTGGAGGCAACACAGTCCACATCTAAGAATCCTGCTCCAGTCCATACCCTAGAGGATGTGGAAATTTGCCAACTCTAGGTGGGGCCTGGATCAGGAAGGAGCTCTACAACAAGTCCAGTGAAAACAGCCTTGTCCACTTAGACCAGAACATCTGGCAGGCCCTATGGTGTGGGAGGTATCAGTGGTGAGAAAAGATGCAGTGTAGAGTTCATGATAAGCCCAAGCAGGAGGATAACAACACGGGTCCTTGGGGTTCTGGAGCAAGATCATGCCATCTGTAATGGAGAGTTATACACATCTCAAGAAATAGCTCCTGGGGTGTTACTGAGCCCTGATAGAAACAGAATGCCTGACTATAATGTACCAGTGACCAACCACCCAGAACTTCCCATGATGAGCTGGGCTCTGTCTCACCTGTCAACTCATAAAGTTAGATGGACCCAGCAACAATCCATTATAAATTGGAAATGGGATATCAGGGATTGAGTCCAAGTAAGACCAGAGGGCATGAGTTATCTACGTGAACAGGTGGCCCAGACCTCCATATCATCCACATGATTGCACCAGTTCCCATTCCTCAGCTCTCACTTATGGCCTCCAAACAGCTGAAGGAGGAGGGAAAAGCTCAAGCAGAGTTTACAGATGAGTCAGCTCAGTCTGTAGCTGCAAACTGAAACTGGGGAGTAGATTACAGCCTCATTCAGGCTGAAAGACAGTGGAAAGGGAAAATCTTCCTAATGGGCAAGCAGAGCACCTGGCCATCCACTTGATGTGGAAGGAGAAGTGGCCCAAGGTAAGAACATATAGAGATTCCTAATCATTGGCCAATGGCCCAAACAGCTGGTTACAGCCTGGAAGGAAAAGGACAATGGGAGACAAGGAGGTCCAAGGTAAAGGTATGGAAATGGGCATATGGGAGTGGACACAAACTGTGAAAATTTTCACGTTAGTACCCATAAGGCATCCACCATAAACACTGAACAACCAAGTAGACAAAATGACTCAGCCAGTTGACATTAGTCAACTTTCAGCATTGAGCACTTTAGGATTGGCATGATGGGTACATGAATGGAGTGGCCACAATGGCAGAGATGGAGGCTACACATGGGCCCAACAGCACAAACTTCCCTTTACCAAAGCCAATCCAAACAGTGCTTCCTCTGAATGTAGAACCTGCCAGCAACAGAAACCAATGCTGAGCTCCTGATGTGGCAATATTTCCCAAAGAGACGGACAGACCACCTGGTGGCAAGTTGATGACATTGCACTCCTTTCATTCTGGAAGGGCCAGCAGTTTCTCCTCATAGGGATAGACTCCTATTCCAAGTATGGGCTCACCTTTCCTACCCACAGAGCCTCAGCCAGCACCACTATCCAGAAGCTGATGAAGTGCCTGATCCATAGGCACAGAATTCCATATAACATAGCATCTGAACGGGGGACACACTTCATAGCAAAGGAGGCCATTCAATCCACAAGTCCTGTCACATGCTGCACCACCCAGAGGCAGCCAACCTGATAGTCTGTTGCAATGATCTGTTGAAGGTGCGGCTGAAGCACCAGCTTAGAGGCCATAATCTGCAAAAATTGGGTGCTATCCTCCAGAATGCAGAATAAATAAATCTAAATCAGAGATCTTTATATGGTGCCATGCCCCTGAGAAGAAGAAAACATAGGTCTGGGAAATAAGGGGTACAAGTAGGAATGGCCCCACTTACCGCCATTCTCAATGACCTTCTGGGGGAATTGGTGTTTCCTGCCCCTACAACTCTGGGCTCTGCAGGATTAGACATCCTTGTCCCCAAAGGGGACACACCCTTGTCAGGGGACAGAGCAAGAGTTCCATTGAACTATGGATGCCACCTGGATGTTTTGGACTCATTGTGTCCAAGACCAACAGCGAGAAGAGGAGCCACCATTTTGGCAGGAGTGATTAACTGATCACAGGAGGAGGTAGGCTGCTTTTACACAATGGAGACAGGGAGGAATAAATGTGGAGCCCAGGTGACCCTCTTCGGTGCCTCTCAGTACTCCTTAGCCCCCACTGTAACTGTAAATGGACATTAGCAACCCTTGCCTTAGGAGGGTATAACTACCAGGGTCTCAGATCCCTCAGGAGTGAGGGTTTAAGTCACCAAGTCAAGAGTAAGTCACCAAGACCTACCAAGTTAATAGCTGAGGGTGAGGTGAAAATAGAATGGATAGTGTAGGAGGGAGATGATGAGTATCTGTTGCAGCCTCCAGGAGATTGTAGTTCATCCCACTAATCTCCCTCTTCTAACTTTCCCCTCCTATGGAGGAGAGAGCCATAGGAACGACCGGGGAGCTGCTCCCCTAACATGGATGGAGAAGTAGATCTGTGCTGTGCAAGGGGTGGTCTCTGGTGGCCATGGGAGTGAACTGCTCCAATCTTCTTTCAAGAGAGAACCTGCTGCGAGAGGTGAAGTTAGCTGACTGCCTCCAGTGGCCACAACTTTGGGCTCCACCACAGCATTCATGCTGAGGCCATGGTCTCCTTGGGTTGCTCCCAGCCAATGACTGAGCACAGGCGGTACTAGAACCAGGCCATTCCTACCCAATTTGGGTCTCATTTAATGGGCAGTCTTTGCTCTGCAGCTCCATGTTGGCCTAGCCAAGACTTTCTCAGAGCTCTACTACAGTCTGAAGATCTTTCTTCCATATCCTCCTCCCTTCTTTCTCTCCCTTCACAAGTGTCAGATCAGTATTATGCTCTGAGGCTCTTCCCACTTACTCCTATTCCCTCTCTCCTCATCTTTCACAGGCTTTCCCTCCAATAACTTTCTTGGCTTCCTAATTCTATCCTGGTATCTGCTTCCTGGAGAATTCAACTTGACATAATGGGTTTAGGCTAGTTGGTTAACCTTTTCTTCATCTTAAAAGGAGGAGGAAAGTTGGGTAGGTAGGTTGAGCTAGATCATCATCGTAAGCCCTTTCTACTGTTTTAAAAAGTAAAATGGGGCACCAGCCCAGTGGCATAGCAGTTAAGTTCACATACTCCCCTTTGGTGGCCCGGGGTTTGCAGCTTTGGATCCCGGGCACGGACTGACACACTGCTTGTCAGCCATGCTGTGGCAGCGTCCCATATAAAGTAGAGGAAGATGGGCACGGATGTCAGCCCAGGGCCAGTCTTCCTCAGCAAAAAGAGGAGGATTGGCAACGGATGTTAGCTCAGGGCTAATCTTCCTCTCTCTCACACACACATACATACACACAAGTAAAATGGGAGGAATAAATAGAAAATTATTAATTATTAATATGCTTTGTTATCAAGTTTTTATTGCTCATACATCTAGGAAATCACAAGCCAAAACCAGTCACAACTTTCCAAAGGAAATACTTCTTATCAAGCCTAAAAACAAAATTTAAACAAAAACTTAAACCAAAAACATGTCAACTGTTATTCTAGCTAAAACCAGAGCTGGTACATGTTGCTTGAGGAGTTTTGTTTTACTAAACCATAGTGCATTGTAAGTGCTCTATGTATAAATGATGATTCATGGGCTTTAAGTGATATTCACTAATTTTATTTTTATTTCCCCATCACATGCTGACATCATCTTTCATTAAAGGTGGTACTTTATACCATAATCAGATAAACTTTCATTTCAGTCATACGATTTTTCTGCTGCTCCTAAGCATGTCACCAAAGAAGGTAAATTAGGACAAGGCCAATTTTGTGTTTACTAGGCAGCAACCAGAACATTATGAATGTGCAATTAATGTTTAGACTATATTAGTGCACTTTTTAGCAAATTCATGGTATTGAAGAACATAATCTACCGTACTCAGAAGCGATTCTTTTTTCCTACAGGAAAATATGTTGGCAACTGCTCTGTTTCCACGGATTTATGATTCTAATAGGTCCTGAAAATAAAACCCAATATTTGCCAAAAATCTCACTTATGCTTCATACCAATAACATGCCCTTTATCTCTCATTATACATTTGGGAAACAGAGAAACACCACCAATTAGTTAAAATCCATTAATTAGAACTCTAAAGAATTGATTTTATGGAGGGGAGATGTGGGGGAGCTGATACCTAACACACTTTATTTTTATGAAAAAAAGAAATATTGCACAAAATCATGAGGAATTCAAAAAACAAACATTTTCCAGAATACATTTGAAAGTGCATAGTTCAAATTTAAACCATTTTTAGTATCTAATGATATTAAATCACTACATGAGACCCCAGGCAACAAGAAAGATGCAGTTATGTCCTAGACATTTCACTTACAGAAACAAGTGTATTATACATTTAATTCTTTAATTCTGGTTACTGCAAAAGAGGGTCCAGAAAGCTACAGGGTTTAATCCTCAGTTAACTAGGAAATCAAATCAACAACTTGAACTCCATTCCTTAGACAAGTAGCTCTCAACTTTAGCTGCACATTAGCATGATCTGGGGAACTTTCCAAATTCTCAATGTCCAGGTCCCACTTCAGACTAATTAAATCAGAATTACTGGTTTTGTTTTTTGGCTTTTAAACTCCCCAGGTGATTCTGATGTGTGGCCAAGACTGAGATCCACCATCCTGGATACTACAATTATTTTAAGTTTTAGCTTACTACAGTTATTTTACATTTTAAACCAGATTAGTTTAAATCACAAATTAAATCTCTACTGCTGGATGGAAGCATATTTGCCAAGTGATCTTTAATTTTACTAGAAGTATTGGTAAAAGAAAGAAATCCAAATGCCTGGTTAACACTGTATCTGATGGTCTTCCAATCCTGAGGGTGGCCATGTGACCCCGTTCTAGGCACTGAGATAGAAGGGGAATCCTGCTGGGTCTTTTCCTTCTGGGATAAAAAGATAGAGCCCTACTGGGGAAAAAAAGTGGATTTCATCCTTTTCTCCATTCTCCTAGCCCTAAACATTGATATAAATCCTGAAACTTAGTACATCTTGTAATCAGAAAGCAACAGTGAAATAAATCAGACTGAGAGAGACAAATACTGTATGATCTCACTTATGTGTGGAATCCAAAAAACCCAGACTCATAGAAACAGAGAACAGATTGGTAGTTGCCAGAGGCGGGGGGGGGGGGGGGGGGGATGGGGGTAGGGGAAATGAGTGAAGGTGGTCAAAAAGTACAAATGAAAAAAAAATGAAACCAATGTAAGGGAGGAAGACAAATCCTCTACCCTCCCAAGTTCCTTCTGGCTGGCCTAAGATTTAAATCGACATGAGACAGAATAACAGGAGAAAGTCAAACAAAGCTTTATAACATGTAGGGGAAATGAGTGATCAAAGGTACAAATGGAAAAAAAAAAAGAAACCAACAAGTGTGAGAATGAAAAATAAACATGCCTAGAATGGTGTAGCACAGAAAGGGTGAAAGAACTTGGGTCTCTGATGACATTGTTCAGTCATTGAACTAGAGCAACCAATTACCTTCCCTATAAGCTGACCTTTCCATTACTTGCAACCAAAAGCATGTCTAATGAATACACCTTGGTTCTCTCTCTCTCAAGCTATGAATCACTCAACATTTACTATTATCATTTATAGATATTTTCATTTTTGAGGCACACAGCAAACAGAAAAGATAAGTGCTGTTATGCCCATTTTACATATGCAGAAACTGAAGCCCACATAAATTAAGGATCTTGTCCATGGTCATACAGACCTTGGATTCTAAGCTAGATTTGTTTGATTCCAATGCCAATGCTCTTAATTACATTGCTATAAACCTCCTGGATGTGTACAAGTGTAGTTGCTCTGATTAAATTATATGCTGTATCATTTAGGAAGAGCATCTTATGCTTCTAGGAATACACATAATGCTCGATATTTAGATCATTGGATATTTGAAGAATTAATGGGCTTGCTTGACTAACTGAAAAATTATAAACTTTTTTTGTTGCTGCTCTGCAAAATCACAACATACTTTCACTCCAAACAAATAAAACACTCAATCCACTTTTGACAACAGAGAAGACTTGATAAATAACTTTTTTTTTTTTTTTGGTGAGGAAGAGTAGCCCTGAGCTAATATCCATTGCCAATCCTCCTCTTTTTTGCTGAGGAAGACTGGCCCTGGGCTAACATCCGTGCCCATCCTCCTCTAATTTATATGGGACACTGCCACAGCATGGCTTGACAGGTGAGGCATCTGTCCGTGCCCAGGATCCATACCTGTGAACCCCTGGCAGCCGAAGCGAGCACATGCACTCAACCGCTACGCCACCAGGCAGGCCCGATAAATAACATTATTAATAACAATCTAGGACTTTGCTATGTGATAACTTTTTTTTTTCTCCCTGGTGAAAAGGCAAATGAAGAATAGGGTTTTGATGTATGTTTAAGACAGCTACATGACTGTGTCTCAGAAGACATGGGGTACTACCATCTGTGGTGTTGAAAACACAAATATATCCCTCCAGGTTTTTGTGGTAGGGTGTATTTGGGAAGTTTTTTTTTTGGCTAGGAGATACCATACTGTTTGCCTAATAGGCACTGCAGATGGACCTCCTGCAATTCTTTTTCTGTATTCTCTCCTCTTGAGCATTTACTGGAGAATTAAAGGATTAGGGAAAGCAGTCCAGAGGCAGCCATGTTGAGTTTGGAGTCAGGCTCACCGGATCAAAGCTATTGTACATTTCCCCTTTCTCCATAAAATGAGGGGGAACAGACCTACTTGAACTGTTCTTATGAGATTTAAATGAGCTGAAATACAAATATAATACTTAAGGCAGACAATAAGTCGTATCAAACATCTATGTGCTGAATAGTGGGATAGGTGCCTGGGAAGTAAGGATAGCCCCTGCCCTCAAGAAGCATACAGTCTAATGACCTACCCATCTCAAGCCTAGTGCTTTAAGGGGCAGGAAACTGTGTGATTTGGAAGACAGTAAAATCTAAAACTTGACACACCTGGGATCAAGTCCTGATTCCTCAACTTTCCAGGGGGCCCTCCAAAAGATATGTCAGTGTCCCAACCCCCAGAATCTGTGAAAGTGACCTTACTTGGAAAAGGATCTTTGCGGAAATAATTAGGACCTCCAAATTACATCATCCTGGATTATCCTGATGAGGCCCTAAATCCAATGACAGATGTCCTCATAACAGACAGAAGAGAAGGCCACCTGAAGACAGAAGCAGAGATTGGAGTCATGCAGCCAAAAGCCAAGGAACCGTGTAACCACCAGAAGCTGGAAGGGGGAAAGAAGGATTCTTCCCTAGAGCCTTTGGAAGGTGCACAACCTCGCCAATAGCTTGATTTCGGACTTTTAGCCTCCAGAACTGTTAAGAGAATAAACTCTGTTGTTTGACACGACCAAGTTTGTGGTGTCAGTTTCATCTGTAAAATGGAGATAACATCCTAACTACAGTCTCATTTCCTAAAATGGAAAATGGGATAACTGCTGTCTGAAGAAATGGGCAGACGCTAAAAACAGCAAACACTAACTGAGCGCTTATCATGATGATTCACTGTGCTAAGCGCTTTCCTCTATGACTTAGCTATCTATTGTACTGATCGGGTAACTAAAGCTCAGAGAAATTTAGTAATTTGCCCAAAGCCACACAGCTAGCAAGCGAAAAAACCAGGATTACAATTCAAACCGACTCCCGAAATATCGCTTTTATCCTCCACGCTAGACTGCCAGAGAGGATGCAAATGAACACACTCTAAAGACGTTGGCTATTTTAATATTAGTTCAGGCTACAGGATTAACCGCACCAACCAAGTCTCCCCTTCCACACTGCGCAGTCCTCGCGAGAGGCGCCGTTTCTTCCACTGCTGGGAAGAGACGGGGTTAATGACATCACTTTCAGGAGCTGCTAATACGTCCTCACCCTACGGATCCTTTCAAGGGCCAAACCGCGCGTGTTGTGGCGCAGCCCTCGCGCCTCTAGATGAGGTAAATAGAAGCGGACCAATAGAAATGCCGAATTTTAGTTTTTCCGTCTAATTCCCACCCCTTAACCCCAGCTCTGCTGCGGAAGAAGGAAAAAGCGGACCCGGGGGCGGGGCAAGACGAGGAAGCGGAAGCGGCGAAGGTGGAGCAGACATCTGCGCCTGCTTGGGCCCCACGTGTGCGGTGAGTGCGGCGGGCTTGGCTGCTGCTCCTGGGAGGGGTTCGCCCCCTGCCCGGCGCTGCAGCGGGAGGGTCTCTCGGGGCTGCCAGAGAGGGTAGAGGTGTTCACGCCTGTCGCTCGCTGGGCAGTCTTCTGTGGCCTTTTCTATCTGGGAGTTTGGGGTTGACCGGAGCTGGCGACTAGGGCAGGTTGACGACTCCTTTCCTACCACGTTGCCCTGAGAGTGCTGGGTTAGCCTGAGCTGCCTTCACCCTCTGAAATCCGGGCCGTGCTAGTTGCGTTCAGCCTTTCTGTCGTGTGTTTGACAGACGTCCACTCTCCGTGCGCCTGATCAGTGCTAAGTCTGCGTTTGCAACCTGAATGTACATGTGCAAGTTATAAGCGCTGGGAAGGAAACAACCGGGTGCTGAGATGGAGGATAGGGGAATCCGAAGAAGTGATCTTTCAGCCGAGACCTAAAGCATGACGAGAGGCAACCTTGAAACCTGGAAGCCCAGGGAAAACTACTTTAGGCAGAGATAGTAACTTAGGGATAAGTCCCTGAGGTGGGAGCTATGGAAAGGGGGCCCTGGTAGTGAATTGGGAGTACAGCAACACAAGATCAAGATAGAGAGGTTGGGTGGGACGAGGTTCTGCAGGGCTTTGAAGGCCATGGTGGGGAGTTTAGATACTCTTTACAATGGGGATACATTCCCATTTTTAGAAAATATTGAAGGCTTATAAGCAAGGGAGAAACATGATAGGCCCTGGTTCTCTTTAGAAAATGTATACAACTTGGATTATTATTGATTATATAATTGGAGATTATTGATGATGGTTTGGATGAGGGTGGTGGTAGTGGAGATGGAAGTTGGAGGCTTAGAGGTATTTTTAAAGGAGATTCTAGAAGACTTACTGAAGGATTGAATGAATGTAGCAGACAAGGGAGAGGAAAATGTCAGAGGTAAATCATAGGTTTCTTCCTTGAGCAGTGGAGTGGATGATGTGCTATTGACTGAGATGGGGAAGAAGAGGGTGGGGAAAAACAGATGAGGATGTTATTGTTTGGAGGTGGTTTGCAATGGAGATATGGTTAGAGAATGATATATTTTGGACTTGTTGAGTATAAGGTGTCTGTTAGACACAGAAACGGAGGTGGCATGTAGGCAGTTAGACACACAGGTCTGGAGCCCAAGGAGATGTTCCTAATGGAGAAATAATTTGGGAGTCCTGAGCGTAGAAAGCCATGGGATTGGGTGAGGTCACCTAGGGAGAAGTGTGGAGAGAGAGAGGGGAAGATTTGAAGAATGCCACCATTTAGAGATTGGGTATTGAATGTTTACTACTTTCAAAACACACCACTAAGCCTCCTGAGAGGAGTAAAGAAGGATCAGTCTCATGTACCCCTATTTTTTGGGAAATCTGCTATTTTCCTTCACAAGGCAGAATTGGGCTTGCTCGGCTCTGTGGCTCCCAGAACACTTTATATTTGCTTCAGTTATAATGCTTAATTATGTTGCATTTTAGTTTTCTGCTTTTCTCCTCAATTACACCACACTTTGATTTTTTTTTCCCCAACTCAGTAGCTTTCTAGCACCTACTGTGTAGGTATTCATTCAATATATTTCAAGTCCAAAGTGTTAAGTCAAGTTATAAGACCATCAAACTGTGCCATAGGAATAAGGAGAATCATTTGAGAAAGAGGGGAGACATTTGGAGGAGAAATTGTCCTTTAAGCTGGATTTGAAGGATGGGTAGGGTTTATGTTGATAGAATGGCTTTGCAGTTTGGATCCTGAAAAAGAATAGTGAGGAATTGAGTTTGGCTTCAGTGTGGTATTGGTGATGGGGTTAAGTTAGGACCAAATTTTGAATGGCTGTGAATGCCAGTTGAGTTTGAAATTTTTCCTGTAGGCAGTGAGACACTTTGACCTTGCCAGAGCAGGGAAATGGCATGGAATAGGTGTGTTAGTGGAAGATTAACCAGTTAGCAGAAAGTGGATCACAGCAGGTTGGTTGTAATGGCAAAAACTAATCTGAACAATAGATAAAGAACCTGAATGGGGTAATACACGGAAGGGACAAAGAGGAGACAATTCCAAGAGGCACTGGAATGTGATAGTTGGATATGACAGTACAGGGTCCCCAAGCAAACGCATTTTGCTAAGTGAAAGAAGCAAGACCCAAAAGGCTATATATTATCTGATTCCATTTATATGACATTTTTGAAAAGGCCAAAACTAGAGGGATGGAAAAACAGATCACTGGTTGCCTAGGAAGCCAGGAGAGGATGATTGGAAAGGGACTCCACGGGGGACTTTTGGGAGTTAGGGAATAGTTCTGTAAGGTGTGGTGGTGGAGACATGGCTCTGCATTTGTCACAATTAGCACTGTACACCCAAAAGATGTAACTTGACTGTACGCAGGTGAGAAAAAAAAACATATCTGGAAATGGAATGCAGACTGGGACAAAATGAATCTAACTGGTACAAATGTGTAAAATAACCTCACTGAAGAAGGTGGGGGAAAAAAGAGTTGACCTAAGTAACTTTGGAAAACAGTGTTTTGAATGGATACTGTGAGGGAAAAGACAGAACTGTAAATAAACATTGTACTATAGTTTGTAAATTTGTTTCTCATAGGGTACAGGTTAGCGATTCTGAATACTTTGCTTGTGTGCTAGAGTAGGACAATACCAAATAAGTTTTGGATACGGGGAGGCAGGTTTCTCACTGTCAGAGAAGGAAGCTACAGATAAGCAAGAGAGGAAGACTGGAGTGAACCCTGTGGCCCTTGATTAGAGTTGAAGACATGAGTATGAACTTAATAGATAGATACACAACTACGGGGGTGTGTGTACATGTAGGTTGGTATACATACATATGTTACTCAGACCTGTCTGCTGAAAAGACCTGGAAGCAGTGACACCCCAATGATAGCAAGCATACCTAGCATTTAGATCCTGGTATTTTAATGCCATTCTTAATAGAAGGAACCAAGGTTCCTTGGATAAATGGCTGATTTCAGGGCTAGTGCAGGGAAAACACAAGGTTAACTTGGAACAAGAGCAGGAGGTAAGGGCTTGCTAAAACAAAAGGATGGGCCATGTCAAAAAGACACAGGAGCAGCCTGAGAGATTTCCCACTGGCCAAAGCTGGAACAGTTTGAGCAACAAAATAGTATTGGGTTATCACCCAGGTAATAGAATATCTGTGAGACCACACTGATGTAAATAAATGATAGAATAAGTAAATGGGGAAGAAGAAACAAATTTTCCCCATAGAAGGATTCAGAATAATAAAGGTGGAAGTAATGAGGGAAATAGAAAAATCACCATTAAAACACCACAGTAATTGCTTCAGGCAAGACCCGCTAGAGAGAAACCCTGGGAGAAACACAGGGTGTTTGCATAATCTCAAAATGCATCTCCCAAAATATTTGTTAATTGCTGTGGTGATTTTAATATAATAGATTTAAACAAAATTTTTAATACTCTTCTCTCTAGGAAGTGGAGCTTAATTCCCCTTCTCGTGAGTTTGGGCTGAACTTAGTGACTTGCTTCTAATAAATGGAGTATAGACAGGAAAACATTGGAGAAACCTGGCAAACACTACCATAACCAAGTGGTCAAGGCTATTGTCACCTGTCCTGTTGATGTCATGTCCCTCCTAACATGATGTGATGATTCACTTCTGTGGTATTCTTCCAAAAAATCCATGACACCAGTCTAATCATGAGAAAACGTCAGACAAACCCCAAATGAGGGGTATTCTACAAAGTGCCTGACCAGTACTCTTCAAAATCTCGGTCATGAGAAACAAGTAGAGATTGAGAAACTGTCACAGATTGGTGGAAACTGAGGAGACTTTATGATCAAATGCAATGTGTCCTGAAACAGAAAAAGGACATTACTGGAAAAACTGATGAAACCCAAAGTTAATAATATTGTACTAATATTATTTCCTAGTTTTGGTAAATGCACACTGGTAAGACTTTAACATTAAGGGAAGCTGAGTGAAGGGTATACTGGAACTTCCTGTATATCTTTCCCACCTCTTCTGTAAAATTAAAATTATTTCAGAATTAAAAGTTAAAACAAATACACAGAGAAAATGTATAAATGAATGGATTTTTAGAAAATTGCATGCCAGAAGAGCTAAGAGGTCCAGGTGTGATTATGGTGACTATAGCCAAGTGATAAAGGGACCTTATAGTCATAAGTGACCTAAGGAAATTCAGGGGCCATCTATTTTTCAGAATTGTAGTAGTAAAGCTTAGCCTAGAGCTGCGTTTTGCAGAGTTCTTTGGAACCCTGCTGGTCCCTTGAGATGTTCCAGGAAAAACTGGTTCAACTTGGGTTGGAAAGTCCTGCATGCTTTTAGCTTGTGCTTGGTGAGTGATGACTTAAATCAGTAAATTAAAAGACTCTGAAAAACCTTTCCTGAAAGAAGCCTAGTTAATTATTTTCATTTAACTCACTATTTCCCAAATGCATTTCATCCTGGAACCCCTTTTCTCTTATACCTATTAATATCTTGAGAAATTAGTTATTCTTCAATGGAAAATTCTTGTCTAGAAATATCTGGTATTGTCTAGGGATCCCGATCGTCTACTTTAGAGGGTCAGGTTTAGAAATTTAGAAATGAATTGAATATACAACTTTGGACGGTAGAGAAGCAGCCAAATGGCTTTTCCTCTTGATGTATTCTGTTTTGGGGAGCCTTGGGTGGGTGAAGGATAATCCGTCGTCTGCCCTGTGGACCGAAGGGTCTCTGTACCCAGAAGTGACCTCTTAGGCAGATTCCTCAAAATGAAATATTAAATATTTCAACATAATCTTAATTTGGAGGTCACTGAAAATTGCTTGGTTACCTCTAAAAGAAAAACAAATTAAACATTTCAAGTTAGTCTTTGTTTTAGCTACATTGGGCTACATAGAGAACTTTTAGATAATCATTTGTTTATTTTCTTTCATTAAATTTGAATGTATGGTAAGTGCAACCTATTATTTGTTCCTGGCTTTTTAGGATAGAGACCAAGAAATCAAATGGTAGTACTGTCAGTTTCTTATCACAAATTCTTCCCAGGTTACAGGAAACACAAACACTGACATTTGTATCATATTTAATGCAAATGGTCTATTTTTAGCTAGTACTATTGCTGAAGTGTTGCCTCCAGATACATCACACACTAGCCCAACATGTGCGTGTTCTTAGTTTCTGTGTTGGTATCTTGTTTATTTTCAGTTTTAAAATCTTAGGAGAATTGATTGTGTAGTTCCTGAGCTTGTGTGGGTGCCCATGCTGTACCCATGTGATTTGTTCTGCATCTGTGAAATTCAAGGACTAAATGTGGCAGTGACTACTTAATGACTGTTATTGGGTGAGAGCAGTTCAGTGATTGTTTTTTGGGTTTTGTTTTTGTTTTCCAGAGTTGCTATGATGGAAGTTAAAGGGAAAAAGAAGTTCACAGGAAAAGGTACAAAGACATCACAAGAAAAAAGCAGATTTCATAAAAACAATGGTAAGATAGCCATACCAAAACATGCTTTCCATGTGGTTGTTTTGGCCCTTATCATTGGAGGGAGGGATTGGTGAGATGAGGGGGTATGTAGCAGATTCCAATCTGTATTTGTGAATTAGGATTCGGATTAAAATAGTAGGAAAAAGTGGGTGGTGGTGTGTATGAGTTTGCATGTTCCCCGTGAAATGCAGACATTTAAGAAATTGCCAGGATAATTGGATGCTATCTTCATGAAAGACCCCTTATCTCAGCTAGTGATGCTGTTGCCTCATTTTAATCACACTAATTCACCACAACATTTTATTTTAATGTTTGATAAATTGTGGCTGATTAATACGCAGTACTGGTAAACCAAATACTTTTGTCTTCAGGATTGCTAATTGTGATGTCTTTATTATTCCATCAGGTGTCAGTATTGCAAAATAGAAAAGTCAGGGACTGTAAATGACTGTTTCCTAAGCAATCTTTGTTTTTTCCCTTGCAGCAGTCTTAGGGCATAGCTGCTGCAGTTTCCATCTCATTTGTTAGGTATTTAATTTGCAAGCTTTCTTGACCAAAGAAGATTTTTATCAAATACCTTTATTATAGACTTTGAAAAATTTTTTTCGAAACTAGAGATTTTGAAAAATTAATGTTTTTATCTGTGTCATATACTTTGTAAATTTCAAGTGTACATTTTATTCTTAGACCCCTTTATGTTATTGAACCATTGAAAATTATGTGTAAAAACTTTAATGACGTGGAGTCATTAAAGTAGAATACAAAGGTATATAAATAATATCTCTACTTTGTGCTTAAAACAGAGAAATACACCAAACCAACAACTGGTTATCACTAGAATTATGAGTAGTTTTTATTATGCATTTCTCTACTTCTTAGATTTTCTATAATAAACCTGTATTATAATTTTATAGTCAGAGAAAGTTTGTAAATTTTGTTTTGATTTTTTTAAATCCCACTCTGCTCCATATTTTGAGGGTAAGACAAAGTATGTTCCACTCAAGAGCATGTAATTTTCTGTAACAAATACAACCTAGTAGATAAAAGAGATTTAGGCCCAGGATCATTGAACTGATAATTATTTATTTTTGTCACTAGATTCTGATTCTTCAAAGACATTCCCAAGAAAAGTTGTTAAGGAACGTGGACCTAAAGTCACATCTAAGCACTTTGAGAAAAGTGCCACAAAACCAGGGAAAAAAGGTGTGAAGCAGTTCAAAAACAAGCAGCAAGGGGATAAAATACCAAAGAACAAATTCCAGCAGGCAAATAAATTTCACAGGAAGAGAAAATTCCAGCCGGATGGTAAAAGTGATGGTAAGCACTGACTCTGTCTGCACAGGTTTTGCAGAAGCCTTGCCCTGCCTGAGCTGTTGCATCAAAAGCATCTTCCCTGGTCAGAATTGTCCTGGTGCTTAGAGTGTCTTATTTCCTAGGCCCTAGCTGTGGAGTTAGGCTAAGCTGTAGTGGCTTCATACAATGGAACCTCAGTAAAACTCAATAAAATTCCTTTCTGTAGGCTAAAATATATTTATTTATTCATTCATTCAACAAACATTTGACTTTTCTATGCACTGTGCTAGGACATTGAAAAAATTAATGAGTAAGGGTACAGGCCCCGACTAATCAGCTTAGAAACCGGCCAGTGTATCCAGCTAGATAACCACCTTGGCTAAGGATGCCTTGGTGAACAAGAGACATCGAGACCCTGCCCATAAAGCGCTTAGGCCACACTAATATAATCAACCCATCGGATGGCTCAGATCCAGTAGGCAGTTCCAGAGAAAGTGGAGTGTACATATGACAGGTTTGACTTTAATTGGTTCAGGACAAGTTGCTAACTAATGGGACATGTCAGAGCTCTTATTTGTCTATTGAAACAACCTGCTAATCTCTTTATCACAGTGTTGGAGGGGTCATTTCTAACCCAGAACTTTGCTGTCTGTTGTACAATGTGCCCATCTTGTGCACTGTCTTGCAGTTTCCAGTTTCCATGTGCTAACATACCTTCTCTGCAGCACTGTGAAAATTTCTCTGGTGTCTTTCGTTCTCTTTTTCTCCAACACGGCATATCCTAACAGTTATGCCAACTGAGACCACTGCCATGGGGCCTTCTCAGTCTAGTCCCCTAGCCCTGTCCCTCCTCTGTAATCTGCCTAGGGCTGCTTACTACAAGGACATCAGCTTTAAGACAGGGAGGGGAGAGAGGAAGGAAGAGAAAATTTCACTGTTTCTCATTAGGCTTGCAGGATCCTTTTACGCCCCCATGTTTTTCTTAATCCCTTTCTCTTCATCTTCCTTCTCTCCATCCCACCCCCCAAGCAGTTTCTCTTCCAGCTTCTCTTTCTTGCCTCTTCTTTCCTGGACTCTCTAATGGGTCCTAAGTCTTCCTCTCTCTCCTCGAGTTCTTGACACGTGCGTTTTAAACACACACATTCTCACATTAAGATCCTGTCATGCTATAGCCCCGGTTCCTCTGCTAGGGGAGATATATTCCTGACATCTCAAAATGGGACTCTGATTTTATTTTCTCATATTTTTATACCAGCAACTGAGAGGGGCTGGAGACTAGACATCCCCAAAGTTGGTATATCTACTGCTGCCTAGCATGCAATATGTCAAGGGGGCCCAAATATTTGTGTTAAATGAGCTCTGGATCAGTTATCCTCTGCTGTATAGTACATGATGCCCTAATATTAATGGTAAATATGCCCTCTGTTGCCTATAATCCCCTATTACCGGGTAGGGAATAAGTAAGTAAATAGGGGAGTAATTAAATACATTGTAATATATTGTATAGCCATTAAAAATTATGTTCTTGGGGCCGGCCCAGTGGCACAGTGGTTTAGTTTGCGCTTGGCAGCCCAGGGTTCGCGGGTTCGGATCCCAGGCGCCTGCCGACGCACTGCTTGGCAGCCATGCTGTGGCGGCGTCCCATATAAAGTAGAGGAAGATGGGCACGGATGTTAGCCCGGGGCCAGTCTTCCTCAGCAAAAAGTGGAGGATTAGCAACGGATGTTATCTCAGGGCTGGTCTTCCTCACACACACACACAAAAAAAATTCTTGAGGAATATTTAATTTTATGGAAGAACGCTCACAACATAATGTTTAAGTGAAGATGGTAAGATTCTGAGTTTGAAAAGAAGATTAATTTAAAACATGCATAGGGAAAAGGACAAGAAGGAAATAGAATGTTAGTGGTTACATCTAGATTTGGGGATTATTGGAGAATTTTGTTTTTTGCATTCTCCAAGTTTTTTAAGATGAGTGTATTTTCTAATCAGAGAAAGGGAGGTATTTAGAAAGAACTAATTCTGCAAAGAGTTCTTTGCAGGATGCTCATGTAAATCATACCCATTTTTTGTGTGTGTGTGAGGAAGATGAGCCCTTAGCTAACATCTGCTGTCAATCCCTCTCTTTTTGCTGAGGAAGACTGGCCCTGAGCTAACATCTGTGCCCATCTTCCTCTACTTTATATGTGGGATGCCTGCCACAGCATGGCTTGATAAGCGGTGTGTAGGTCCGTGCCTGGGATCTGAACCCGTGAACCCCGGGCCGCCACAGCAGAGCATGCCAACTTAACCACTATGACACTGGGCCAGCCCCTAAATCATACCCATTTTATTTAGTTGTCCTTTGGCCTTATTGGGCTTTTTGGTTCACTTGGTAAGTTACTTAGATTTTGAGGACAAAAAAAATACTAATAGAAGGATACTCAACTTTTATAGTTATTACTCTGTTTATAGAGAACATAGAAATTTTGATTATGTATTGTCATGAGTAAGAGTCAGCAGAGCATACAGTTTCAGAGTCATCTTTGGGTTTGAATCCTGGCTCTACTACATATGAGTTGTGTGAGCATGGACAAGGAACTTAACTGCTTGGTACAGAGAGGGGGGATAATAATAGTGCCCACCTTGTAGGGTTGTTTTAGGAATTAAATGACTTAATACCTAACTGCACTCAGAATAGTGTATTTTTGAATACATTGTTTTGTTTTTTCTATTTTGATTTGGACTAATGTCTGTTTTCATTGAGAACTGATTATACATAAAGTCTGATGATCTTAATGTTCTAAAGTAGAATTTTATTTTACAATTGAAAAAGATACTTAAAATTTTTCAATTGCTTTTGCAATTGTTTGTTTCCTTTTTTTTCCTTAATAGATATCCTGTTAAGAATCAATAAATAGGTGTTGAGTGAATGCATGGTTGGTTTTAACCAAATTTAAAATATATAAACTGCTCAGAAAATGAAAGTGTGAGTTTATAGGGAATGGTATTTTCCCCCTTCTAGTTTCCACAATGAGTATAGATCCTGATTAGTGATTGCCCTGTGTACCTAATTTATACTTGTTTTTGGCACTCAGAATGTTAAATGTAATTGAAAATAATTTCTGTAATGACTAGAATCAGCAGCCAAGAAACCCAAATGGGATGACTTCAAAAAGAAGAAGAAAGAACTGAAGCAGAGCAGGCAACTCAACGATAAAACCAACTATGACATTGTTGTTCGGGCAAAGCAGATTTGGGAGATCTTAAGAAGGTAATGCTATCTAATGACATCTTTATTGGTCCCTTTGAGATGATGGAGGAGTAACAGTGTACCTTGTAAATAGTGAGATGTGCTAAGATAAATGACATAGCACTTTAGTTATTTAGGGAGTACTCCTCACACTCCAGTAGAGACAGTGGCGTTTGGATGTCTGCCCATTGCAGAAATGTGTGGAATCATTATGATGGTGTCAGATATATTTATGAAAATGTATGAAAGTTAAAATGGATTTGACATCCTTCCTGAGAGATTTCTGAGAAAATGAAGGATAATTTCTTATCAGCTAGGTTTTGAGGTACTTAAGTATTTGGGATCTTGGACTTGTTTTATTATTTTCTTTACTTTTGAAGTTCTGGCTGTTAAGATTTAGATTGATGCATAAAATTATGCCTTGTGAGATGAGTTTCTGCCTTTGAGAAAATTACTTTTCTCTGGCTGCTCTGGAGCAGTATTTTTAATGTCAGAGGTTTGCTGCCTTCGTAGAGAAAATCATACTGAACTGGGTGAAAAGGCACTATTGTGGTTTTTAGTCTCTGTGTAAAATAATATCTTTACTTAAGCTGTGTTTCCTCCTTTTCTCATTTTTAGAAAAGACTGCGACAAAGAAAAAAGAATGAAGTTGATGAGTGATTTGCAGAAGTTGATTCAAGGAAAAATTAAAACTGTAAGTAGGACGTACTCATGTTGCAATTTTAACATTGAAATTGACTCACTGGCAGTAAAGGGTAGCTGACCCTTCATGACACGTGAAATTGTTGTTTTAAATGTAGCTGGCCTAAAATTCCGATACCTTTTGTAATACTGACTAAATAAAAAATTTAATAATGAGGGACCTTATTGCTGGGAAATTGTAAAAAGACTGTCAAGTATTTGTGTCATTTTTTAAAAATAATTTACTTAAATCAGTGTTCTTTAAAGTTATGTTGAGGAATTTATTCAATAGTATTTATTAGAAAGTCTTGCTCTGAACTCCGTCTGCTTTCATATGTTCTAAATTGCTGGCTTTTTGTGTGTGATATAAACATATGATCACTTCTTCCATTTCTTTCTTGCTTTTACAAACATCAGGCAAAGATCTTTAAAATATAATAGATTTGGGAGTTCTGAAGTAATTTTCATTGTTGCTGTTTTAATCCTATTTTATAATAAACTTCCATTGAGTCTTGTGTATTTGGATAAAAGTTAGTGACTATTCACTTGTAAGATAGCAGACTCAGTAGCTTTGGGGGCCCTGGAGGGGCAGCCTTTGCCAAGCCATGTATATAGGTCTAACCAGATGCTGTATTGCAGTTTGGAGGAATGTCCTGAAATAGGAAGTTCTCAGCTGCTACTTATAAATCCAGCACATGCTTTTTAGGATAAAACTCCTCCTCTGCTCTAGAGTAGTCTGTTATCTGTACTTTATAAGTATTTTATACTCAAGATCCTTTCCCAACTACCCTTAGGTTCTTACTGCATGCCCATGGACTTGGGAGTTAGTCTGGAGTTCAAATCCTCACTCTGCTGCTTAAAATGTATGCCTTTAGACAATAACAACTTATTTATTATTTACGACATGCTAGGAATTGTGCTAACCAATGCATACATTGTCTCCTTTAACTTAATGCCATCATCCCTGTTAGACATCTGATACATCTGGGGTTCAGAGAAGTTACGTTTCTTCCCAGGGTCACAGGAATATCAAGTTCCTTAACTTCTCATGAACCTAGTTTTCTCATGTGTAAAGTGGGAATAACAACAGCCCACTCTTAAGATTGCTTTGAGATCTAAATGGGGAAAATATATTTAAAGCACATATGAATGGTTATATAGTAGGTAATCAGTATGTACATAAAACAGCCTTATTAAAAAAAATTCTTTTTAGTGTTGTCTAAGAAGTCTATACAAATTTCCCTTAAGGAAGTTCTTCTGAAATCCATGACTTTGATGCAAGTGAATCTTCACCTTCTGATTTATTGGAATTAAACAATTTTAAAGACAGACTGAGCAACAAATAATAAGCACTTTTTTGTGTGTGTGAGGAAGACCAGCCCTGAGCTAACATCCGTTGCCAATCCTCCTCTTTTTGCTGAGGAAGACTGGCCCTGGGCTAACATCTGTGCCCATCTTCCTCTACTTTATGTGGGACGCCGCCACAGCATGGCTGACAGGCAGTATGTTGGCAGGTGCCCAGGATCCGAACTGGCGAACCCCGGGCTGCCAAGCGCGAACTAAACCACTGCGCCACTGGGCTGGCCCCAATAATAAGCACTTTTAAAGCAGATTGGTACTATAGCATAGTAAGAAATAATTTTGCATGACTGATTATTTGTGATTATTGCTGTAGACAATTGATCAGAAGGATCTAATCCATCCAAAAGTTGTGATGGGGGAGTGGGTTGGGGAATCAGATTTGAAATACAACAACTTTCCTAAGACTATAACTGGATATGTGTTCAGGGATTATAATGAAAATGTGAAAATTTGGGTGATTAGCTTATAAAATACACAATATGTGTATAGATATATTTGTGTAGCAAGACTTTTAGATCTATCTTACATCTATACCTTTAGTTGCCAAAGCCACCGTTCTGAGATCATTTGTATTTTTAAAAAATCATAAAATTTTTGAATTGGAAAATACCCCTTTTAGGGAAACTTTCAGAGAAATATAGTTTGTTTAGTTATTAGACAGTTTTGGTTTGGTTTTGCTTGGTTTTAATTACAGTGATAGGAATCTTGCAAAATGGTTAAATGTGTCCCTGTCTCAATGCCATGGGGTAGGCAGCAAAATCAAAGAATGCCATTCTGTGCAATTAAAATAACTATGTCTACTCCCAACTAACCTAGGTTTGATTTTATCCATGAAGACCCTATTTTGTTTCTAACAAAGAATTCTAAAAGATGTAGCAATAAAACATAAATAATATGATAGAAACGTAAATCTTCAGAGAGTAGCCTAAAGGCCCAAACTGTCTTTCCTACAGATTGCATTTGCACATGATTCAACTCGTGTGATCCAGTGTTACATTCAGTACGGTAATGAAGAACAGAGAAAACAGGCTTTTGAAGAACTGCGAGGTATTTCTTATATATTGAAGATTAATTGTAATAATTTTAATGAGTCACTTGTTTTCTCTTGGAATACCCAAGACAGTCCTGGAAAATAATTCTCTGTGGAAACCAGTGTGTCCCCTGCAGGACTCCTTTTGTTTTCCTTTGTTCTTTGCTGGAGACAAATAGTTATTTGTTTGTGTTCCCAGGATTGTATACTTATTTAGTTCTTTCCTTTGTTTCTGGAGGACTGAAATGAGGTTATCAAATCATTGTAATGTATTTTGTTTTTCAGGCGATTTGGTTGAATTAAGTAAAGCTAAATATTCCAGAAATATTGTTAAGAAATTTCTCATGTATGGGTGAGTTGTTTTATTTGTAAAATATATTTTTATTAGTTTTTTAAAAGCCTGGATACCAATGGTATGCAAATGTTACTTAAAAGTCTGTGATCATAATAATGGCCCTAAGCAGATGCTTGTAATGTTTCTGGGGAGTATGGTCTTAAAAACAGTTATTGAAATGAATGTAAAATGATGGTACTGCCTTCACCATTCTTAGGAGTATATCTTGAAGCCCTGGAAGAAGAGAGATGGAGTAATTAACTTGTAACTAGTTACCAGTATGTAGAGAGTAGAGAATGGGGGGCGGGGGGATAGACTCAGAGGCAGAGTCTCAGTGGGTTAGGCAATGTCAAGATGGGAGGATTTCCTAAATTAGGTGGAATCAACATTTGTTTTGACTTCTCTTTTGAAGTGTAATAATGTGCCAAAATATGCCAACCAACCACAAAAAAGTACCGTTGGCAAAGCTTTCAAAAACTGTATTCCTAACTATAATTATCAGCTGCTTGATTATTTTGGGATATAACATGAATACTTGTGATTAAGTCCTGTTTTAAAAGAGAATCCTGGAATATGTTTTATTCACGTTTCCCTACATCTTTGACTTGTACCTTCTCCTTTTCTCCTCTCCCACTTTTTTCAAGCCGAACAGTCTCGTAACAGGAGCTGACATTTATTGAGCAGTTACTACAGCTGGTCACAGGTCTCAGTGCATCTTAACTCATTCAATCCTCACACCAACTCTATTCTTTCTATTTTATGTATGAGGAAGCTGAGGGACAGAGAAGTTAAATAGCTTGCTTAGTGTATTTCAGCTGGTTTGCAAAGCCAGGTTTCAAACCTAGGCGGGCTGGCTACTGAGTAGCTTAGAAGGGTTGAGATAGAAACATAAGTCAATTTGATTTTCCTTCTCCTAAGCATTTCTCTGTGCCCCCCCGCCCCCACCAACCCAAAACCCACACACACAATGATGATGAGTTGGTCTCAGGAGGTTTATTGGTCGCAAGTTATGTTTTGTTGCCACCCAGCTTTCTCCTCTTTTCACTTATCTTTTCTCATGATCGCATTGGTTTAGGAGTAAACCACAGATTGCAGAGATAATGAGAAGTTTTAAAGGCCACGTGAGGAAGATGCTCCGGCACGCAGAAGCATCGGCCATTGTGGAGTATGCATACAATGACAAAGCCATTCTGGAGCAGAGGAACATGCTGACAGAGGAGCTCTATGGAAACACATTTCAGCTTTACAAGGTGACATTTCAAGACTTTTTTTCTAGTGTTTTTACTTTTTCTGTGTGCCATTACTTACCTTCCAATGCCCTGTTTTCAGAATGTATTTTTACTTTGGCTGATCCTTTAAGAGACTGTCTCACACCTTCATTCTCTTGGATTATTTTGTCTCTGGTGTAGTGGGCAAGTGATCAGACCTTCTCTTTCTCCCAGAGCACTCTCTTTAATCCCCTTTAAATTAGACTACTTTTGTTACTCCTTCCCAGGTGCTCTGTGTAATGCTTCAGTACTTCTGTTTCTTAGTGTATTCTCAGTCAGATAGACCAAGGCAGAAGACTCTTGAATAGTTAGCAAAGCTTTGTAACCACCCCTCTAACCGACTTTGGCTGAAGTGCGTTGGGCTCCCTGTTGCTACCTTCTCCCGTGTTTTCTTCATGTGTGTGGATTACCCTTCTCTGGGTTTTATCTGGGGGGGGAGCTTAGAGAGATCCAACCTTGGATATAGTACACGGATTGCATCTGAAGAAGGCCACTAAGGGGACTAGGACAGTTAAAGGATCTATTTCAGACCTTGCAACATAAGTGCACACATTTATCTCCAGGGATATGGATTAATTCCTAAGTTGCCTCCACTAGTCAGGTTCATTTCTTGGGTTGAATTTAGTGCTCTATTTCTTTTGTAACAGTCACTATAGGAATATCCAGCTAATTACAGAATACATGGTGGCAAGAATTTGTGAACTGACTCCTTGATCTTATGATTAGGCATGTGCAAGGTACGTGGCAAGTACTGCCTGTTGGCTGGTTGAGTTGGTTGGTTGTTTAGCCTGGCTCTTTAAATACAGTGGTGGGTGAATAGACTGAGAATCAGACAATCAAGAATTACTCCATGAGTGTATCTATCTCAGGACTTTCATTATATAAATATGGGAAATCTGAAATTTATATTGTTTATTTAAAATGACTGTAATTGATTTTCTTTGTGCTGAAGTTGAAGAAACTTAATTCTATTTAGAGGGATTTGATTTTTCTCTTGTTGCAGTCAGCAGATCACCCAACTCTGGACAAAGTATTAGAAGTACAGCCAGAAAAACTAGAGCTTATTATGGATGAAATGAAACAGATTTTAACTCCAATGGCCCAAAAGTAAGAAAGCCTTTTTTTCTTCTTTGTAACAAATCGCGTTTGAAGGAGGAAAGTTTTATATAACCTTGCATAGAAAAAGTGGACAGTTTCACAAATGCACTTTATTATTTAAATTATATTGTGAGACTCAGAAGCCAGGGCGTTTGGCCTTCTTGGCATTTGTACCATAGTGGAGTGGTGAGGGCATAGCCTCTGGGACCAGACTGCCTGCTTATGAATCCTGGTGCCCCCTTCAGTTACTAACTGTGTGATCCTGGGCCACTTAACCTCTCTGTGCCTCAGTTTCCATATCTATAAAATTGAGTAATAATAGTACATATTTTGAAGATTAAATAGGTTAATATTTTCAAAACACTCAAAACAGTGCTTTGCCCATGAAGGCAACATGTCTTTGCCATCTAATTAGATGCTCCGTGTGAACTTAAAGTCTTTGATGCCTGATCACCACCCTCCACTGTGCACCTGAATTCTCCAAGTGTCACAATATAAGGCTTGGATCAATTAGGTGTTGTTGCAATTGCTGATACTATTTGATCTATTCAGGTTTTAATTTTGCTAAAATTATTTTGTGAAACTGATGCATTGTGAAGGGTTCTTGACAGGAAGAAAACAGCTATAAAAAAAAGGTCCACATATAGATTTCTAAACATGTGTCCATTGTGGGGTAAAAAAATACAGATGTCCTTATTTAAGAAAGTAGAGTGTATTTTGAATGATGGTTTCATCTTTGCTGATTAGATACTAGAAATTTGTACTCTGATTTGGGTTATAGATGGCACTAAAAGATTTTTATCGTCTAAAAGATTTTTTTAAAAAAATCTTCAGTCAGCTTACAAAAATCAGTTGCCTTTCTGTACTTGAATAACAAACTAACAGAAAGAGAACTCAAGAATACAATCATATTTACAATTACAACAAAAAGAGTAAAATATCTAGGAATAAATTTAACCAAGGAGATGAAAAACCTATTCAATGAAAACTATAGGATATTATTGAAAGAAATCGATGATGACATAAAAAAATGGAAAGATTTTCCCTGCACATGGATTGGAAGAATAAACATAAGAGTTAAAATGTCCATACTACCTAAAGCAATCTACAAATGCAATGCAATCTCAGTCAGACTCCCAATGACATTCTTCA
Organism: Tapirus indicus; assembly: GCA_031878705.1. Taxonomy (NCBI): domain Eukaryota; kingdom Metazoa; phylum Chordata; class Mammalia; order Perissodactyla; family Tapiridae; genus Tapirus; species Tapirus indicus. Next base: position 61,696,736 of record CM062927.1, on the reverse strand, counting down.
CGGAAATAGAACAAAGAATCCTAAAATTCATATGGGGCAACAAAAGACCCCGAATAGCTAAAGCAATCCTGAGAAAAAAGAACAAAGCTGGAGGTATCACAATCCCTGACTTCAAAATACACTACAAAGCTATAGTAACCAAAACAGCATGTTACTGGTCCAAAAACAGACACACAGAGCAGTGGAACAGAATTGAAAGCCCAGAAATAAAACCACACATCTATGGACAGCTAACCTTCGACAAAGGAGCTAAGAACATAGAATGGAGAAAGGAAAGTCTCTTCAATAAATGATGTTGGGAAAACTGGACAGCCACATGCAAAAGAATGAAGGTAGACCATTATCTTTTACCATACACAAAAATTAACTCAAAATGGATTAAAGGCTTGAAGGTAAGACATGAAACCATAAAACTCCTAGAAGAAAATATAGGCAGTACACTGACATTGATCTTAGAAGGATCTTTTTGAATTCCTCATCTACTGGGGCAAGGGAAACAAATGAAAAAAATAAATGAGTGGGACTTCATCAGACTAAAGAGCTTCTGCAAGGCAAAGAAACTGGAAAGACAACCCACCAACTGGGAGAAATATTTGCAAATTATATATCCGACAAGGGGTTAATCTCCAAAATATATAAAGAACTCATACAACTCAACAACAAAAAAACAACCTGATCAAAAAATGGGCAGAGGACATAAACAAGATATTTTTCCAAAGAAGATACATGGATGGTCAACAGGCACATAAAAAGATGTTCAGCATCACTAATCATCAGGGAAATGCAAATCAAAACTACAATGAGATATCACCTTACATCTATTAGAATGGGTGTAATTACCAGGACAAAAACAACAAATGTTGGAGAGGATGTAGAGAAAAAGGAACCCTCATTCATTGCTGGTGGGGATGCAAACTTCCGCAGCCACCAAAGAAAACAGTATGGAAATTTCTCAAAAAACTAGAAATCAAAATACAATTTCTCAAAAAACTAGAAATCAAAATACTGTATGACCGAGCTATACCACTACTGGGTATTTATCCAAAGAACTTGAAATCAACAATTCAGAGAGACTTATGCATCCCTATGTTCATTGCAGCATTATTCACAATAGCCAACATGTGGAAGCAACCCAAGTAGATGATGTGGTATCTATATATGTATATGTATGATGTATGTGTATGATGTGGTATATATATATGTGTGTGTGTGTATATATATATACACACACACACAGTGGAATATTGCTCAGCCATAAAAAACAAAATCATCCCATTCACAGCAACATGGATGGAACTTGAGGGTATTATGTTAAGTGAGATAAGCCAGTCAGAAAAAGACAAACACCGTATGATTTCACTCATAAGTGGAAGATAAACAAATATATGGACAAAGAGAACAGATTAGGGGTTACTGGAGGGGTAGGGGTAGGGGGGTGGGCATAAGGGGTAAAGGGGCACATACATATGGTGACTGACAAATAATAATGTACAACTGAAATTTCACAATGTTATAAACTGTTATGACACCAATAAAATAAATAAATAATCTTAGTGTTGCTGAAATATAGTCTGTCAAATGGCAGATTAGATCTGCTAAAACCATTTAACTCGCTTTAATTACTTTAGGACAACCAAGGTTACCTGTATCTGTATTACGGTAGTGCCAGATCTGATGTATTTTCTTTTTTTCTGTTTTCAGGGAAGCTGTGATTAAGCACTCATTGGTGCATAAAGTATTCTTGGACTTTTTTACATATGCACCCCCAAAATTAAGATCAGTAAGTTCTTGGTTTTAGTTTTTAAACCAAAACATAGAGGAAAAGCCATGTTAAAATATGAAACACTGCTTTGATGTATATTATCTTTTGGAAATGTTAAGGAGACTAGCTTATTAGAGAAGATAACGCACTAAACTTCCTTTGTACGAGTCTGCTAATTCCATTTAGATTTTTGCCAGGAGACAGTTTTATCAATTCCATTGAATTTTTATAGTTTAATTATAATTCAGGGAGTATCCTCTAGCTAACCTGATCTGAAAATTAACAAATGGAAGGATATTCAGCATTCAGGTAGTTTGAAATTCACCTGTGCCAAAACAAAAAAAAATTATGTTGGCATTAAAAGGTTAGGGGAGGACACTTATGTAAAACTAAATGGACCATGAAAAACTGGACCTTATATGACAGAAGAATAAGGAACTGAGAGTGAAGGTAAATTGCACTGCCCTTCAAGTCAGTGATGGGAGTGCAAGTGGGAATTCATCATTTAGTCCCCTGAACTTTGCTTGCCTCATCATACAGTAAACTCATTGTCCGTTTGTCCTTATCCTAATAATAATGGATAACTAGAATTGTGACACTGGCTGCTTTTTAACAAATATACTGGATTAAGCATTCATAGGAATTTTGACCTTCTCAGAATTGACATACAAAATATTTTCCAAGAGTAGCCACCTACCTAAGCTTGTTCACTGATCATAGCAGCTGCTGCCTCTCATTGGGGGACTTCTCTTCCTTTCCTGCAGAGCGCAGTGTCTCACAGTTCTGAATTTACAGAGGCAGGACTGTATTTTCAGAACTCAGAAAATGATCATTTGAATATATTCAGTGGTGGAAAATCTTTATCTTTTTAGTGTTGAATGTGTTTTAGTAATAGTAGAAAATCATTGGGAATTTAAGGTGACTATAAAGTAATGAGACAAATCTTTTCTGGCCCTGGGGACATTTTCAAAAGAGACTTAAAAAAAACCTTTGGGGATAATGGAAACATAATTGAAATATATGGATAACTCTCCAACTGGATAGCTTTGAAGAGATTTATAAGTTTAGATATGTAAGCTGAACGCTGTATTGAGGTTCATCTTGGGGAAGGATTGTAAGATAGTTAAGGGTGAAATTGCTTGTTCCTTATTGATGTAGATGGTACCCACCTTTCTTTCTCCTGGCAGGAGACTGTACTTATTTGCTTAGTTAATGTAAATTTTTAAATTGGGAATGGACTGAAATGGGGCCCTGCAGCCCCATTGAAGCCCCAATGAAGAATAAAGATGAAAAATAAGCTAAACTACTTTGTAAGAAATTAATGATTGGGTTCTTACTAAAGGGTCATTGATAAGGGAGGGCCTAGTCTAATATAGAGATTAATTTTTCTTAGGGATATGTTATTTGTTTTTATGATGAATTATTAATATGATCTCTGGAAGTAAGCCCGTGATAAACTAAAAAAGAAACTTTTTCAGCCAAAATTAGTGTTTTAGTTCTCTGCTCATTATATACATAACTCTTTTAGGGAAAAGCATTTTATTATCTTTTCTATTAAAAACTCCCTTCTTACCACAGCCACCTCCTAGACTCCTTTTTCTTGAAAAATCATTTAAAATAGACTATACATGTACATACTTTTTTGAATAGACATTGGTCAAACTCAGTTATTTTCATAGAAATTGCCTGCCAGCAGTGTTTGCTGCTCTTGATGGAAAAGAAGGTTTCTAGAAAGAGATTGTGTTTCTGTGTGCTTGTTTACAAAATTAAAAATTAAATTGTTTGCTACCTATACTCTCTTTCATTCTCTGTGCATAACTGCTCCCTAGTAGACAGATTTTTAAAAGACAGAAAGAATAATACAAATTCCTGACGACATTTCTTCCCCAGGAAATGATAGAAGCCATCCGCGAAGCCGTGGTATACCTGGCTCACACACACGATGGCGCCAGAGTGGCCATGCACTGCCTGTGGCATGGCACGCCCAAGGTGAGTGTGTCAGTCAGGGCTTGACTTGCCTTTCCTTAGACTTTCCTCTCCTTTGGTCTTTGCCCTGTTGTGCATAAACAACATTATCTTCCTCATGTTTTGCCTCAGGGCCTCACAGTAATTGGCTTTTCTTTGGACCTAGGTTTTTTTTTTTTTTTTTTTTGTCTCCTGGAGTTTTCCTTAAAGTGTGAAACCTTGAGTTGTCATGGTTTGGGAAGGGATCTTTCAAGCAAGTAAACACAATGTATATGTTAACTTACATTTGTAGAAGTTTTGGTACCTGTCGGGCTCTTTGATTCCTCGTTTGATGATCTTAATGGAGGAAGGAGAGGAAGGAGGAGAGAAATTTGCTCATGTGGGTGTTAAGTACTTTGAGGGAAAAGGTAAATGTTAATTGCAGAAGTTTAATAGAAATGGTCTTCATTTCTTTGATCAGCATAATTCTGCCTGTAAAAGACAGTTGTACATTACTTTTTAAATTAATACAAATTTATTTTCTATACAACAAATGTGTATTGAATGCCATCTGTGTGCTAGACTCATGCATTTGAAGACAGTTCAAACATTGGAAGAGGGATCTCAGCTCTCACTGTAAAAGGAGGTAGTTTCACTAGATTTGCTTTGCAACTAATAATTTTATGGTTCCACATTTATGTTTCAATGGATTGTCACATACAAGTCTAAGATTATAGTAGTTCTGAAAGGACTTCTTATAGTATACTGCAATTTTTTTCATTCTGGCTGCATAACTATTTTCACTAGTGAAAAGTATGCCACCCCAATGAAAATTTAATAATATTTAAAATCTTTGACTATGAAATACCTATAAACTATAACTAAAAGTTAACTGACACAATTTTTCTTTTTTAAGGACAGGAAAGTGATTGTGAAAACAATGAAGACTTATGTTGAAAAGGTGGCTAATGTAAGTATAATAAAACTTTCTTTTAACTATTTTTGATAATAAGATGAAATCATGTCTATTATAGAAAATTTGAAAAATTTAGGAAATTACCAAGAATAAAATTATTGTTTTATTGCAGTCTTTTTCTATGTCTATGCATGTATTTTTCTATAAAATTTACACAAAATGAGATTTCTCCTTTTTTTCATTTAGCATTGTCTTGTGACAGTTTTCCATTTTTATTAGATATTTTTTGAAGAGCTGATATTTACTAGCTTCTTTAATGAATTTGTCCAATCATGTTATTAAACATGGAAGTTACTGCCTAGAATAAATTTGTAATGTGGTCAAAGAAAATTCTAGTTACTAAGTTTTGCAGTTCTTTGGAATCCTTTGGAGATGCTACAGCTTTCCTGATGAAATTAGAGTATACAAAAAGTTTTTTCTTTGGGATTAATTGCCTCAGAAAATAGTATTTCTATGTGTTTAAATACTAGATATTATATGAAATATATGTAGTAGTAAACATTTTTTAATTTTTGAGTTATTTTATATATTATGTTTTATAGCTTCTAATTTACTGGTGAACTAAAATTAGTGATATCAACAGCTTTTTCCTATAAAAAAATCCAATGAGAACTACTAGCATCTGGTGAATACTTAATATAATAAATGCTAGTTCAAACAGATAGATTGGTGCTGTGTGATTGTATATATACGTGTTGTATTCTCTAAGGTTGGAGACTAGGAAGAGAGTATAAAACCACTTAGAAGGCATCTAAGTTTTCTGTAACAAAATGAAATACAAGATTCTCTAGTAAGTTCTTTCCTGAGTATGAGGATATTTTATGATTCATTTTCATCATTAAGTAAATTTTTATAACATTTTAATTTAAATATTTTAAATTAAAAATGAATAAAAAAAGAATGTTGAGGTCTAAAAAGTATTAATAATAAAGACATTCTTAAGTAATAAAATTAGATAGTTTTAATTTTACAGTTTAGTTATATCAACAATAATTTTTTTTGAGACCCTAATCCCAGCAAGGCGTTGTGATGGTAACAGGAAATTAGTAATGCAATGTTCTTTTTTATCTCAAGGAATTGCTTCTAAAGGGGGGAGATAAACTAATACAACCTGTGGATTTGATTTATATGTTATTTAGAAGTGTTTAATTTCCAAATATTGGGGATTTCTTGACATACTCTAATATTTCAATCCTTTTAAATTTATGAAGACTTATGGCCCAACATATGGATAGGAAGGTATCTTGAAAAGAATGTGTTTTGTGGAGTTCTTGGTGTGGTACTATTATATAAACGTCAATTTGATAGATCAAGGTGGTTGATCGCATTGTTCAGATCATCAGTGTTTTTACTGATTTATTTATCATTGTCTAGTTCTATCAGTTGCTGAGAGAAGCATATTAAAATCTCCAACTATAACTGTGGAATTGTCTATTTCTCATTTAAATTCTCTTCCAACTTCTTTCATATTTACCCAGAGATATTTTGTGCTTGGGCGTGCCTCTATGTGTGGGACTTAAATCAGAAACCAGTCGTTGTGTGATATATGCACATTGTTCTCTACTTTGTTTCCTTCACTTAATTCATCGCAGGGGTCATTTTATTTCAATATATTTACATTTGTCTGCTTCACTCTTTTTATTGACTTCATAATATTTCATTATATGACTTCCATAATACATTTAACCAGTCTCTACTATTGGACACTTGGGTAGTTTCTAGGTTTTTGTTATTTCAAATAGTACTCCAGTTCATATCCTTTGTGGATATGTGGAAACATGTTTCTAAGATAAATCCCTAGAACTAGAATGGCTGGATCAGAAGGTACATGGATTATACATTTTTATAGATGTTGTCAGTTGCCCTTCAAAGAAGTTGAACCACTTTGCATTGTCACCAACAACATAAAAGTGTGCCTGCTTTTCCCCAAACCTTTGCCAAATTTGTATATTTTCAAGGGTTTTCTCTTTTGCCTGTAGGATAGGTGGACAATGGTATTTCATTGCTTTAATTATTGACCTTAATGAGCATCATTTCATATGCTTAAAGCCATTTGTACTTCTCTTTTTCTGTGAACTGACTCTTCATGTTCCTTGCTCATTTTTAGTAGACTGTTGGTCTTTATATAGTAAAGATGTTAGACTTTTGTTATTTTTTTCCAGTTTGTTTTTAATTGAAACATTATGCCATATTCATCAGACCTGGCTGTGAATGAGTGTCATCAAAAGTTAAATACACCCTCAAAATAAAAAAAGATTTTTATTGTTATCTAGGATGCAAAAAGAGTATGCTGCAAACTCTGAAAACACTTTTTTTTTTAAATGTCAAGTACACGTTCTTTAACTTTTTGGAACAATATCAGCATCATGGAAATAATTCTGTTATTTCCAGAAGTGACCATTGTGAAAGTCATAATGTATACTTATATGATATGCTGCTATACTTTTTTAAAGCAATTAGTTTTATCTTATTCTTATATTCAGTATATAAGTATATTCTTCTAGTTTATTTTTCTAATATTTCTATTCTAATTATATGGGATTATTTTAAAGATATTGGACAATATACAAAAGAAAATGAAAAATCATTTGTAAGCCTTCACTCTAGAGATGACTTACATGACAGTGTTCTTCCTTCCAGGATTTTCTATGTATATGTATTGTGTATATTTTGTATATATAAAATTATATCTGAGTTTATATTTTCTTTTTCGTGATTGGAATTCTGTGTATAGTTTTATATGTTTTATATTCTTTGTTTTCTTTTTTTCACTTGAATTTTTTCTTGGATTCTTTGTTTTTCACTTATTAAGATCATAATGGTTTATAATGTTGTATAATTTCAGGTGTACATTATTGTTTATCAATTTCTGTGTAGACTGCATCATGCTCACCCCTTGTAGTCTAATTTTTGTCTGTCCATACATTTTGTGCCCTTTTACCCCTTTCGTTCACCCCGCAGACCCCTTCCCCTCTGGTAACCACTAATCTGTTTTCTTTATCCATGCGTTTGTTTTCTTTCACTTACTTGAATTTTTTTGAGTTTAATTTTCAAGTAGCTAATCATTAACAGGATACCTCTTTTTCAGAGGTGTTATATCCTGATTGGTTAAAAAAAATGAGTCTTGGCTATTTGATTTTGAAGAATGTGCTTTTCTGTTTCTTTTTTTTTTTTTTAATCAACTTAGAATATAATTAATTAGGACCTGATAAAGAGAGGAAGTTCCTTTGAATGGCTTTTATCCATCTTGTTTATATTATGTTGGACAAGTTGTCAGGTTGGTAATCTTTATAAAGTGACTCCATGGGTGGAATAAATGGGAGAAGCTATGCATTTTTTTAACCTCTCCTGGCTTCCACTTCTTACAGGGCCAATACTCCCATTTGGTTTTACTGGCGGCATTTGATTGTATTGATGATACTAAGCTTGTGAAGCAGATAATCATATCAGTAAGTAATTCCAGTGGCCTTGAATTTAAGTTAAATTGATGTATCATTTGTGGGTGTATAAGTTTGATTTCACACTATATATGTAAAGACTTGAAAGTGTGCTTTCTGCCAGTATTTTGTTATTTTTAGTTGCCTCAATTAAGTCTGTTTGCTTTATTCTTGTGTAAACCCTAATCTTGTTACCTGATATTAATAATAAATATTGTTTTTAATATGCAAAAGACTGATTAAATTAGAATAACATGGTTTTTTAGACCAAATGACATATTAAATGAAAAATGAGCAATGCAATGTTTAGATTTGATTAGCAATTCATTTACATAGTAATTCTTCAATTATTCAGGATCTCATATCCAGGCAGTGGAACTCCATGATCTTTCTCTCTCTCCCTTTGGAGAAACTACCTCTGCACAATTACCCAGCTTATCAATACATCTATCCTAGATTGAGCTGGGGAAGAAAAACTGATAAAACTCACTCAATTGTGTTACTTCTTAGAGCTTTCATGAAAGCTTTTGTAGAGTCAGATTAAAAATTTTTACTAAAATTAAAATACTAGCTTCCTTTTTACATTTCAGTGATTCTTTCTCACCTGGTATAATGACAATAAAGTGGTAATAATTGGGTGCAGTTTATTTAACCCTAAGTTTGCCTTTAGAAAAACTGAGCTATGGTCTTGGAAAAACTACTCCAAAGTAAAAACTGCATTCTAAAATAATTTCCTTCATTCTGTAATGATTGCCACCTTTTCCAGCTTCTGAATCTGTGATCCTCTCTTCTCTTCCCTTCCTTTATTTCTGTGTGCAAGTGGTATTGGGTATATGACAGAGGTTGCAGGAGTAGAGATAAGAAATTGCAACATTGGTAGCAGTGACCAAACTCAGAAACATTTTAAAAACTTCATAATCTGTATAGACATAGGTTATTCTCCTGAAAATTACACAAACCTTTCTGTTTAATATACATGGATGGGTCCCTTGGAGAAGTCTTAGTGACAAAAGCTACTTTCATACCATCTGCCAGGAGAAGCATATAGATGTTCAGAGAGAGACTTTGTCTGTTGGCATGTGGTGGTGCTGTGGCCTCTCTCTGTAGCCTGTGTGGACCAGTAGAGTTGGGTGTAGCAGAAAAAATGTATCAGCTAGTGGAGAGGAAAGAGATTTGCTTTTTCAGATGCCAGCTGTAGGTCCCAGTGTGTGTGAATTTCTCATGCCCTTGCTGTCATTTTCCAACTTGCCTCTTGACTATTTTTGATTGTGATGACTTTCTTTGGGATAGGATTGTGGGAAGAAACAAGTTGGCAAGACTTTCTTGTCACAAACTGAGTATTTTGACATGCTCCTTGTGACTTTATTACCCTTTTGACTCCAATCAATAATGATTGTTTTTCATTCTGGTGACAGAGATGTGAGGCCATAGATTGGCTAATGAATAAAGTTGTTTCATGAAAATGAAAACAGACTGGGCTGTTGAAAGTTTGCTTTTGTTTAATATTTTCATGACAACTAAAATTTGCATAACTGTTCTAAATGGATTTCAAGAGAAACCAAACTTCCTTCAGGATTTGCCACAATTGTCTGCTAGATTAATTTTTTCCAAACACTTATCACACTTAAAGTTGCCGTTGAAACAGTTTTAATTCCTTGGGCTTATCAGTTTGATTCCCACAAGTACTTAACCCACATTCCTAATGACTTTCTCATAGTTAGGGCAGCTTTCCCTGAGAATGGCCTGATTTGCTGATCTCTTGACTCAAACTAACAAAGGCTCAACAGGTTCTGTGTATCATTAAACTATGTAGCTAGTGATAAAATTCTGGAATGCTAATTGCTCTTGCATTTTTCCCACCCATCCACCACAAAACCTGTTGCAGTATGCAGTGCTTTTTAAAAATACCCAAGAAAGCTTAGTGTTGCTAAGCATTCAGTTCAGGGTAACCAGACTTCCTGAAATGTCAGGTTGAAATCACAGCCTGGTCAGCTGAGCCCTCACCTTCCAAAATGGATATAAACTTTCCCACTTACCTTGCTTTCCAAAATAAACAAAATTTGAACCATTTTACTGTGGAATTGTTGGTATGGTGCAGCTGCTTTGACAGCAGTGTTCTTCTGAAAAGGAAATAAGTACACTGGCCAGTTGCTGTTGGAGAGTGGATAAATACTGATGCATACTTTAAAACATACAGAAAGGTATAAAGAATAATACAGCAGACACCCAGCCTCCCACCATCTGACAAAGAAGTAAAACTTGACAAATGCAGTTAAAGTTCAAGCCCTTTGTGTACCTGTCCCTGATTGCATATCCCACTTCTACCCCATACTCACTGTGATGAATTTTTTATTTATTGTTTGCATGCATTTCCTTGTCCTTTCGCTATATGTGGATGTATATAGTACTATTTTGCATGTTTACAAATTCCATATAAATGATGTCTTGTATGTTTTCCTCTACAACTTGCTTTTTTCTTTTGGCATTATATTAGTGAAATTCATCATCAGGGGTTGGCAAGCCGTTTTTATAAAGGGCCAGATTGTAATTGTTTTAGGCTTTGTGGGCCATATGTAATCACTGTCACCTAGTCCTGTTGTTTTGGTTTTTTTTTTATAACAGCGGTTTGAAATGTAAAAACCATTCTTGTCTTCCAGGATGTACAAAAAGAGCTTGCAGGTTGAATTTGACCCACAGGCCATGGTTTGCCTACCCCTATTCTAAATTATTCACTTTTCTAAACCAAATTGTGTTCTATTATGAGTGTACCGCGATTTATCTTTCCGTTTTTCTGTTGATGGACATTTAGATTGTTTACAATTTTAAAAACTAAAAATTCTTGTTATTTTTTGCTATTCCAAGTAATTCTGTGAGCATTCTTGGATATCTCCTTGTTTCTCCAAGCATTTACTTAGAATCGTTGGGTTGCCAAATAAGCTGCACATATGTTTATGTAGAGTCACCTGTCCATGTTTCCCACCCAGCCCCTACGAAACCTGTTGCATTATGCAGTGCTTTTAAAAATAGGGTTGCTAAGCATTCTCTTCAGAGTAACTGGATTTCCTGAAATGTCAGGGTGAAATCATAGCCTAATAAACACTCCTTCTCTTCTCTTTTTAAGACCAATCTCCAGTTTAATCTCCAGATAGTGTTCTCTGATTTCTTACTCAGGCCTGGTCTCCCCATCCTGCCAACTCCTGTAGTTTGTCTTTGCCATCCATTCATTTAGCAATTAGTCATGATCTGACCCAGGGCTCACAAACTCAGAAACGTTCGTTGACCAGGCAGGTAAATGAGTGCGGCAGGCCGGTGTGGGGTGGGGTGGAGTGTGGGGAAAGGAGAGGGCATAAGGTCTGTCCAGGGTAAGAGCCTCCAGCTTCTAGGAATGTGAGCTCCATGGTGATAGCTCTTCCATTTTTTTTTTCTTTTTAATTGCAGTAAAATAGACATAACATAAAATTTACCATCTCAACCTTTTTTTTTTTGGTGAGGAAGATTAGCCCTGAGGTTAATCCATTGCCAATCCTCCTCTTTTTGCTGAGGAAGATTGGTCCTGGGCCAACATCTGTGCCCATCTTCCTCTACTTTGTATGTGGGACACCTGCCACAGCATAGCTTGACAAGCGGTGTGTAGGTCAGCGCCCAGGGTCTGAACCTGCGAGCCTCGGGCCGCCGAAGCAGAGCACATGAACTTAACTGCTACACCACAGGCCTGGCCCCCCAATTTTAGCCATTTTTAATTGTATAGTTCAGTAGTATTAAGTATATTCACATTCTTGTGCAATCAATCTCCAGAACTTTTTCTTCTTGCAAAACCAAAATGATACACATTAAACTATATCTTTCAATTTTTTGAGTGTGGCCAAAAAGGTAGACTTTCAGATAAAATCACCATATTTTTAAAACACTCAGGAGGCTGCAGTCACTGCCTAGTGATCTAACCTTCCTTCTACACTTCCGTTATTATCTATTATTTACATCTCTTATTTTTACTTGTAACTTTTTATTAAGTTTCTCTTGCCTCTTCCAGTAGATTTTAGCTCTTTCAGGTTCAGGCCAGCCTGCATTTCTTTTTGTCCCTGCACACAACCTACCATAGAGTTGTGTGCACTGTAGGTTTGGTTCTCAGTAATGTGTGTTGTGTTTTGCATTTCTTTCTTCCACTGAAAATGCACATGCACTCTAACCCTGCTTCCAGTGTGCATCCTTTATTTTGACCTTTACATTCCCTTTTTAAAAGAGGGCTGGCAAAACAAGAGTACCAAAGAATCTGACAAGGGTTCCAAATACAAGGAGGTCAGAAGTGGCCAAACATATCTTCAGAAGGGAATTCTTTTGTTCTTCCCGCACTTCTTCTGTTCACATACCTGCTTTAGAGTAAAGCATGAGAAGAAGAAATTACAACAAATGGGGCTTGTTGTGGTTTTTCTCCATGTTAATTCTTGTAAGAGGGAAAGCTAAGTCGAAAACCTTAAAAATTGAACCTTAATTATTGGGGTTCTGTCTCTTTTGAGGATGCCAAACTCCTGACTCCACCAGCTTTATTTAATATCCCTAGTTAAAGATGCTGTAGTATTGAGAGATGTGGGGGTTTTTTGTTTCTTGTTTTTTTGGGTGAGGAATATTCGCCCTGAGCTAACATCCATTGGCAATCTTCCTCTTTTTTTCCATGAGGAAGATTAGCTCTGAGCTAGCATCTGTGTCAATCTTCCTCTATTTTGTATGTGGAATGCCTCCACAGCATGGCTGATGAGTGGTGTAGGTCCGTGCCTGGGATCCGAACCTACGAACCCAGGCCACTAAAGCAGAGCGCGCGGGACTGTAACCAATCGGCCACAGGGCTGGCCCCCGAGAGATGTGTTTTTAATATGAAAATAATTACTTTATAGCAGTTTTCAGTTTGCAGTGTGAATTTTCTGATTTCTTCCTGGTAATGGCCCACAGGTCAGGGAGGTGTGTCATTTCCTTTTACAGATAAGGGAATTGATGTGTAGGGAGGTTAAAGGATTTGCCAAAGCCTACCCAGCCTGAACCCAAAGACCAAATTCAGCACAAACTCAACTGTACGGTAGCTGCCTCTCACCTGTTTCTACATGTTACTCTACTTGTTAGTGTTCTCCAGGTAATCATCTAGAAATTTCTCTCCTCTTTCTCTGTAACCCAGGTTAAAGAGAAATGAATTAGTACTCCATGATGTAACCACACTCAGACTGTTCCCTTTTATTTGTTCCAGGATGAATGTTGTGATGGTAGGAAAGCTGGAACAAAGATGAGATGGGGGAGAATTAAATGATGTCACATTTTTCAGTGAACATTTTTTAGTTTCACATGATTGTTAGTTTTGTAAACATTGCACTCTTTGAAAACATTAAATGAACATAAGTTTAGATTCTAAATTCCTTAATTATAAACTGAAAGGCACTAAAAGTTCAGTGAATTTGGGGACTAGTCCTTGAGTAGTATTTGTGCAAGGATTTTATGCGTATCTTGGAAGTCTTAGCTTCTCTTGTGGAGGTGAAACCATTTCTGCCCCAGCCATATGTGTTGCAGTTGTCCTTAAGTGTAGAATCCAGAGAGAAGGTTCAGTGCATTGAGGAATACAGTGCTGGCTTCATGCCACCCCCTTTCCTCCTTATACCAAGAAAAAAAATTAAGTAAAAATAAATAGCAGGCATTTATAATTCTCCACTGCATATCCCCCCAGTTTTTTTTTTTTTTTTGAAAAAGCAAGTGTTTTAAAGGTGTTAGACCCCAAAGTGGTTTTTTTAAGGACAGCAAAGTTGTGGGATTTTTTTAATGATTGTAGAAATCGGCTTAAGCTATATATCATTCTCACTCTCGTCTTTAACAAATTAAAGCATCTGTCTTCTTTTATGAGCTGGTTAAATCTTAAGTACAGGAAAAAACCTCCCTAAAGGTAGCCTATGTGTGTGGCACTAAGTGCTTCATTATCAAAAGTGCGTGTATTGAGTCCACTTTGGGGTGTGTTTACCTTGAAATTACAAAAGAGCTCCCGCCCCGTGATAAGGTGTATACATTTTTTTGCTGACTTCCCCTTTATTATTGAAATTCTAAGATCATTTTCCCCAGATGGTTGAAATTTATATGCATTTTGAAGTGGTTAGATCTATTGCACCTATTTTCTGGAAACTTTTACATTATCTGGGGAAATCTTTATACGTAACCTTAAACTTCTCCAAAAGTAGGAGAGCACAGTGGGGTTTAGAATCATGGAAACAGGCGATCATATCACGTCTTGGCTTTGTCATGCCCTGGATGAGTGACCTTTACTTATCTACTATGAGTCACTTGACTCATCTAAGTCTTGGGCTTCTTATCTGTAAAAGGAAAGTAACTATAGTACCCACATCATTGTGGTGTGAAGAGTATTTAAGATGATGGACGTACTACTCTTGGCATAGGGTCTGGTTACTAGTAAGCACTTAACAAGTGTTAGCTGCTATTATTAATTATAGGAAGCACAACCTACTTTTGTGCAGAAAATGAAGGTATTTGGGGATTTTAAAAAGAGAAATGTGGTATGTGGAATCTGGTGTTGCATCATCTACCTTGGAGTGTTGTGATCCCCTGGTTGATGACTGACTTGATTTTTAGCTTGGTTCCTTGCACTAAAATTACTAATCTCATTGTGATATATAGGCGCCTAAAAGAATAGCAGATCTGAGTCTATCCTCTCCTGAAGAATTCTTTTCCTTAAGAGGGGGTGTATGTTTTCCTTGAAAGAGACTAGAGGTGGAGTCAGGGGACCAAGACTAGTCAGAGCCCTGCCACTGACACTCTAGATCCTCCAGCAAGTCACCTCTCCCCTTTATGGATTCCTCATCTATAAACCTGGGGAGTTGGACTGAATTTTTGCTGTGGCCCCAGCCAATTCTGTAGAATCTCTGGTGCTCAGACACGTGTGGCTTTGAATATCTATTAGGCTTATTACAAGAAATAGGAATGTTAGAGGGGGGGAAAAACCCATGATTTTTCTGTTGCGTATTCTCTGTTAAGAATAAATGAATTTGTAAACAGTGACTTTTCTCTCAAAACATCAGATTTACACAGGAGCTTAGTTGGGGTGGGGATGACATTGCCTTTGTTACTTAAATTCAGACAACTAGGAAAGGAGGTTACTGTTCTTGGTAAGTTGATTAGAAATGTCATAGAATGTAATTATTTGTAACTCTTCCTTGGAGTCTCTCTGTGTGTATTCCCCCCCATTTTGTTTTCAGTGTGATAGTTAAACAGCCTTCATTTGCTGTGAATAAGCAACCTAACTTTAAAAGCCTTTATTCACTTGTTCTATTTAACAGAGTTTCTTTGTCTCCCTTCACATACATCTCAGTGGGGAAATTCTAATAAGAATGTTCTTCATCGATGCTGATGCTACATTTAAGTGCAGCTGCAAATTAACTGTATCTGCTCAGTGACCCCAGCAAGCAACGTCCTTAGTAATAGTGGCCTAAGAAATATTGGTTATAGTAGCTCCTTCAAATATTGTTAAGTCCTTGAGCTTGGTCAGTTACATAAATGGATTGTTCAGTAATGCTAGTCACAGTAGAGAATCGGTTCTGTGTTCTGAGTGTTGTAAATCTCTTTGTGTTTTAATGAGACGATTTCAGAATTAGCTCCACATTTTCCATTAAATACGTTGGGGAAAGTAGTTAAGTATGTATCCTTCTTTACCGTTGAGATTCCAAGTGTATTTTATTTTAAGCATATAGATTAATTTTTGTTTCTATAATTTTACAGGAAATTATTAGTTCCTTGCCTAACATAGTAAGTGACAAATATGGAAGGAAGGTCTTGTTGTATTTACTAAGCCCCAGAGATCCTGCACATACGGTACGAGAAATCATTGAAGTTCTGCAGAAAGGAGATGGAAACGCACACAGGTAAGAACAAATAGAATGGCTTGAGCCCTTTATTTCTCCACTCTGATTGTTTATTAATTTTGAGTAGCACTTGCTTCCAGACATCTACTCAATGCATGCATACCTTCTGTCATGCTCCTTCCCTCCTTAAAACTCAAAAGGTGAATTCCATTTTTAACCCTGTAGTTTTGGCAGATTCTTAAAGTTTTTATCTTGAAAAGAAAATAGTGTCATGCCTGAAGAATGCCTCTGAATGCCTGGCACATAGTAGGCACTCAGGTGTGTGGTTTGTTTTGGTTTTTGCTTTATTTTTAAAGTTACTAGTGCCACATAATTGAGTACTAGAGAGTAGAATCCACAAAAGTAGTCTAAATATGTATTGTCTTGGAAGATATTTTTTTGTTGTTGTAGTTTTGTTTTTGGATTGGTTTGCATGTTTGTTTGTATTACATAAGGCAAGCTTTCCTTATTGAGTGCTTGTTCTGTGCCAGGCACTGCTCAGATCCTTGGGACACAAAGATGAAAGACAGATATCCCACCCTCAAATCGGTTGCTTATCTACATGCGAAGCAGAGAGACAATAGAGTGTGACACAGACTGTTACAAGCCCCTAGAGGTTTTTGTCATAATGAAATCACTGTATTTTCTTTGCCACTTATCTTACCTTAATACTTCATTCAACATGTTCCGACAGTAAGAAAGATACAGAGATCCGCCGACGAGAGCTCTTAGAATCCATTTCTCCAGCTTTGTTAAGCTACCTGCAGGGACATGCCCAAGAAGTGGTGCTAGATAAGTCTGCGTGTGTGTTGGTGTCTGACATTCTGGGGGCCGCCGTTGGAGACGTTCAGCCTGCCATGAATGCCATTGCCAGTTTGGCAGCAGCGGAGCTGCAGCCAGGTGGCAAGGATGGAGAGGTAATGTGGTATTATACGACAGGTGGGAATGCTGCGGTGGCTGCAAAAACTCCAGTCACTGAGAACATTGCTATATAGAGAATTTTAATAATAATTATCTCAACTCACCTCACACCAACGGTACATTTGAAAATTGTGAATTCAAAACCCTTACAACACTGTCTTTCTTAGAAACTTGTGATGACTCCATTATTACCTATGGAGTAAAAACAGAATCCTCTTAATGTGGCTCTCTGTTGTGATTGGCCCCAGGCTGCCTTTCCATCATATTCTGTGCTCTTAATTCTATTTTGAATTTGCTGTGGACTTTTGCACCTCTCTGAATTTGTGTGTGCTTCTTCCCTCAGCCTTGAGTGCTGCCCAGTCTCCATTTTCCTGTGCTCTCCTGTAGAAAGCCTTTCTCATCCTTCAGCGTCCCCAGAATCCTTCTCCATGAAGTGTTTTCTGATTCCCGCTCATTAAAATCTTTGCTCTGTCTGATAGCTCCTGCCTATATTATTTGGGCCTCATGTTATTCTGCCTTGTGCCTTAAGTTCATTGATTCACACACCCTGGTGTGTGCCCCCCGCCCCACCCCCCAAAAGTGTACCATTTTGGGGGAACCCAATATTTAAATAAATATGCACACAATTATTTAATTCAGTATTGAGATAAGTGTTATGAAGGAAAACTGCAGGTTCTATGGGATTGTGTAAGAATGGGAACCAGCCTATCCCAGGAAGACCTCCCTGAGCCATTGAGAGCTAAACTGAGACCCAGAGTATTGGTAGCTCAGTGAAGAATGGTAGGAAGAAGATTCTAGGCAGAGGGAAGAGCACATGCAGCAGCCTGAAAGAAGGAAGGTGCTCAACGGGTCTAAGAGCAGAAGGCCCAGTGGGCTGGAAATCAGTGAGCAGAGGGAAGGGGAAGGCGGGAGCCAGCTCATGCGGGGCTTTCGTCCTGCACTAGGATGTCAGCTCCTGGTGAACAGACATGTAGTCACATGTATTTAAACATCATTCAGCATTAGGTTTTAATGTTTCTGCTGCAGTGTTCTGTCCCATAGGTTTATTTGTACTTCAGAACTGCATATTGCAATCTGAAAAGTGGTTAGTATTCTCTTAAAATGGACATTGTGGTGGTGCTGTTCTAACTGGAGCTCATGAGCCCGAGTCTGAACTGCTTTTCAGTGGCGATCTTGAGTAATCATCTTCATTTCAGTCTGGGGATTGAAATAGATCTCTGGTCCCTCCAAGTATAATGGTCATTCTTTTAAGCTGTGTGGAACTTTCAACTTGGCTTATTTGTGTGTGGTGAAATAGAATGGATTGTAGGCCAAGGCATGGATGAAAACAGCTTTTTAAATTAATGTCTTGTTGACCACTCATAGCTTCACATTGCAGAACATCCTGCAGGACATCTGGTTCTGAAGTGGTTAATAGAGCAAGATAAAAAGATGAAAGAAAATGGAAGAGAAGGTAAGCTGTGAAACTTGACCTTTTCTTGTGTCTTATGTGGAATTTCAGTAATTCCTGGCATCCCTGAACTTTACGCTGGCCATTTAAGTTCAAATGAAAGTTTCTTGAGTGTTCGGAAATGATGCCTGTAAATAAGTGATTTAGTGTTTGCAAATAATGCTTTAGTAGAAATTTCTGTCCTAGACTCCTTTAATTTTCTTTCTGTTTCCCACTCTCCCTCACTCTCCTCCTCCCTCCTCTGCTACTTCAGACTTCTAACGGGGCTCAGCCATTAACCTAAAATGCCATTCTATTCCTTGAGGATAATGAGAGCAGAATAGGGGGGCCCATTTGTGAGTATCATTACCCCAATTAAAAAGCATGATATTTATCTCTAGTTTTGAGGAAAGGATAAGCAGAAGAAAATTATCTGCATCAGAGAATTTTGAACTGGTGCCTATTTGGCATTGAAATACATGTGACCAAAGAGCAAGCCAGTCCTTGGCACTTTCTGGTGTTTTACAGACCTTACAGCGGCTCTGTAGAGATTCCACTCACAAGAGGAGGACAGCATCTTGTATGTAATTGAGAAGTTGCATACCATTCCCCATTCAGTCCTGTCTTTGACCAGACTTTCTCACTAAATTCAGACTCTGTCTGGTATTTTAGCCTCTAAAGCAATTTTCCTCCACTGAGTTAAAACAGTTTGGGCTTTCTATTACTGTGTCTGAAAAAAGTGACAGATCAGGAATTGATATCTCGAGGCAAGTTGCAGTTGTAATGGCTAGTGAGGCAATGAAAATAGCAGTAGAGTTGTCACTTCACTCTTCCTCTGTGAAGAGAGACTTGGCGCTATTTTTACTGTAAATTTTTTGTAAAAGAAAGCTTTTTGTAATAAAGTTTGAAGAAAAAATGTATTGAATCATCTATTTCATTATTAAAAGGTTGGTGCACAGTTGAGCTGAGTTTATGTCAGAAAAGTTGTCTGGCTTTTAAAATCCAAAGAATTTTCTGGTGACTTTTCTCCATAATTATATTTCACTGACAGCCCTAAAACATGCCTGTTTGGACCTCATGTGTTTGTCATATTCACATAGCACCAAATGAATGTGGCTAGCTGTCTTGGTTATCTGTTACTGTGTAACAAGCCACCTCAAAACTTAGTTTTCAAAACAACAGTCATTTGATCGGGGTTTGGTAGAGCTTGTTTCTGCTCTACTCAGAGTCATCTGGGACTTCTTAGCTTGGGGTTGGAGTATCCACTTTCACAGTGGCTGGCAGTAGCTGAGGCCAACAGCCTCAGTTCCTCTCCTTAGGCTGCCTGGGCTTCCTCATAACATGGTGGTCGGCTTTTAAGAGAACAAAGTAGGTACATGGTACTTTCATGATTTAGCCTCAGAAGTTATTTTAAACATCACTTTAACCATACTCTCTTGGTTAAATCAGTAACAGAGGCCCACCCAAATTCAAAAGGAGAAGACATTGATTCCACCTCTGGGGGCGGGGAGGTAGGGGCGGTATTCTAGAAAAGCACACAGGACAGGAAATGTTGTTGTGGTCACCTTTGGAAAACACCGTCTGCCTCACTAGCTGATCTCTGTGCCTCGTTAGCATGTGCCATGAAAAGCTGAGTAGCCATAGCCTCTTGGCTTTTAAAGATTCCTTACATTTGGGTGTCTTTGAGTGAATTATGCATGCTACCTACCCAGGATGTTTGCCTTCAAGATAAATTGTCCCTACCTCCACATGCACTAAATCTTAGCCTTCAGAAGTTCTCTTTTGTCCAAGAATTAGTTACACCTAGATGGCACAGTGAATAAGATAATATGTTCAGATGTTAGGAATCAGATGTACTATAATAACAAAAGATGAATGGTATTTTTGATGGGTGAACGTCTAGCTCTGTAGAGAGAAATTGCCACGTGTCAGCCAGAACAGTCATTTGACCACTAGTTATGTTCCTGGCACTTCTGAGTGAGCATTTTCCATGAGGGAAAACTTGATTTCAACCAAACACAAGGTGCTGCTGTCAAACATTTACTTCCTGAATACCTTTGAGGTCAGGGTTAAATCATTAAATAGTACAAAGAAATGCAAACATGAGCAAGTGAGCGTTTTATAAGAATTCATTGTTTCTCTTGAGTAATTACTGCTAAACATAGCTTAGGATTTGGATCAGAGTTGAAAGAAATGTCTGTATTAAAAATACATTATATAAGCCTGAGCTGGAATTTTTAGTGTTAAGGGATATTAGGTGAGAACTCTTCTTATTAGCTTTTATACTAAAACATATTTGCAGATTTAAGGGCAGTAGAAAAGGAGATTGGGAGTTTAAATCTTGCTATATGATGTTCACTAAGTTTCAGTATATTTTACAGGTTGTTTTGCAAAAACACTTGTAGAGCATGTTGGTATGAAGAACCTGAAGTCTTGGGCTAGTGTAAATCGAGGTGCCATTATTCTTTCTAGGTATGTATAATGGGTGTCTTTCTCTGCACAGGGTACTCATCCTGAATGCCTGTTTATGCCAAAGACACTTCCTTCACATTTATTTTTTGGTTCCAATGTTTATTTGCAATAGTCCAGTATTACTCTCAGTCACTCATGATCTAGACAAGTATGCCAAATATTAGAAAGCAAATGTAACTCTTGCATTCAATCCTTACAATCTATCTGTCCTCTTTTGGATGTCAAGGATCATAAAATCATGACCTTCACGAGGTATCGTTTGATTGTTTGACCACATTTATGGTTTTGACCAAAATGTGATTGTATTCCTTTTTTTAAAAATTCTTAAGAAAGCCATTTACATCTGACTAATTTGTAGGGATCCTTTTCACTACCTTCTGTTTTTTTTCTAGATTATAGGGTCCCCCACACCCAATCGTAAATTATGTAATTTGTCGAATTTGCAAGTATGTCATGTTTTCTGTAGCATTATTTTCACCATGATTAATTACAAATCTCAAAAAAAAGAAATCCATAGAAACTAGTTTACCTATTGGCATATAGCATTTGTTTGGCTAAAAATACACATTATTAGATAATAAGTCAATAGTTGGGCTAACATGACAACTCCTGATCTGGTCCTCATTCCTGTAAGCCTGTCGCAACCATTTACACCACCCTGAGAGACAGATGTGGAAGAGACCATATGGTTTTTTCCCTTGCTCTTTTTAATTTAATTTAATTAATTGTTTTTTTAGATTCCACATATAAGAGAGATCATACAGTATTTGTATCATTTGATTGTTTCAATACATTTATGATTTTGAACAAAATGTAATTGTATTCTTTTTTTTGTTTTGTTTTGTTTTGTTTTGTTTTTTTTGGTGAGGAAGACCAGCCCTGAGCTAACATCTGTCACCAATCCTCCTCTTTTTGCTGAGGAAGACTGGCCCTGGGCTAACATCCGTGCCCATCTTCCTCTACTTTATATGGGATGCCGCCACAGCGTGGCTGACAGGCAGTGCGTCGGCAGGCGCCCGGGATCCAAACCTGCAAACCCTGGGCTGCCAAGCGCGAACTAAACCACTGCGCCACCGGGCGGCCCCTGAAAAAGTTGTTATTTAAGTTGTGACTGACTTTACATGTAATTTTCTTTCATTATTTTCAACTATTGTAAAAGGATTCTAGAAGCATGTATTACTGAAATTTGCATGCTAATCACTTATTTCTAATTAAAATGATAGAAAACTGATGATTTTGAATTGAGGCACATGCTCAACTTGTGTATTATTCTCTAGATGCAGTTATGTTGAGTTTATAATTTACAGGTCATTGAAATTTCCATGACTTCTATTTCCAAATGAAGCCCTTCTATTAACAACATTCATTTTAAAATAGATTTGTATGTTGTTTTGAAGCATTCACTGTTGATTTTTTTCCCCTGCCGTATTACTGAGGTTTGGAAAAACAGGCACAAATCTTAATTTGAATTTCCTACAGTATTTCACATGCAACATGCTATGCAGTAAGTGTTTATTC
Source organism: Tapirus indicus (assembly GCA_031878705.1). Lineage (NCBI taxonomy): Eukaryota > Metazoa > Chordata > Mammalia > Perissodactyla > Tapiridae > Tapirus > Tapirus indicus. The sequence goes on along the minus strand of CM062927.1, from coordinate 61,674,397 downwards.
AATATAAAATTTGATTTGGTACATATGTACTCATAAACACACACACTCCATATGAGCATTCATTTCTTCAGGTATATCAGTATCTCCAAATATATGGGTGTTACAGATCATTTTGTTCATTTCTCATTAAAATTAGTTAATTTTCCAGTTGATGTTGAACAGCCAGAATCCATTAGCTGAAACCTGAACTTTTTTGATGAGAATTTTTTACCAGGCATTTGGAGTGTTAACACCTACTGACACATTCTTTCATTACACTCAATTAACTAAGCATTTTTCAGTGATGCCATGAAATTAATTTATAAAGATTGCTCATCAATCAGAGCTCCCCTGGAGTGGATTTCAAACATAGGAAGGATACTATGGGTTTATTATGGAACACTACTTAGAATTGGAACAGAGAAGTTACTGCATTTGAGGTTCTAAAGGAGGTTGGACTATAGATAACCTAATAATTGATTAATACAATAATTGTTTTTGTTTGGCATTAGAATATTGTCATGTGCTTCACTTGTTTGGTAAAGTTCTCTGCTTTTTTATATTTTACTTCAAATTTGTGCAATTTTTTTTTCTCTGTTTTGCTAACTCTTTTCTACACTAAATGAAAAAGGATTCTGGGTGAAAAGAGGAAATCAGCCTTGTATGCAGTCTGAAAAATAACTGAGGGAAGCAGAATTCCCTAGCATTTAAAAGCATGGGCTCTAGACAGACTGCCTGGGTTCCAGGCCCAGCCTATTGTGTAGCCTTGGGTAAATTATTCAGCTTTTCTGAACCTTAATTTTCTTGGCTGTAAAATTAGATTAGTAATAATCCTAGGTTGTTATGAAAACTAAAGGAGATGATGCATATAAAATTCTTAGCACTATGTCTAATATGTGTGTTCAATAAATATTAACTTTTATTACTGTTATGCATTATGTGACTGTGTGCTTAGCCAAGGTATATAAAATAAAAACACCTAGTGAGTCACAAATGTGTTAAAAGGCACTTTTCTTTTCAACTTTTTCACCTTTGCAGGTGGCAAGCTCTACTTGTTGCTTGTCTCCCACAAACAGCGGAATGCTGCTGGCTTACCCTCCTCTTTATTGACATAATGGAAGTTATTGGGACCAGGGACTTTCAAAAATGCCAACTGATTTCTTGCTGGGATGTGTTTCAGAGGTCAACATTTAAATGTGGTTGTGAAGAAGTGGGGGGAGACCAGGAAATTCAGCCCTGGTGTTGTGTGGTCAAGTGCCTGTGTCCCAGCCCCTGTTTAAAGAGAGAGGGGGCCTTCTTTTTTTTTTTTTTTTTTTTTTGTGAGGAAGACCAGCCCTGAGCTAACATCCGTCGCCAATCCTCTTTTTTTTTTTTTTTTTTTTTGCTGAGGAAGACTGGCCCTGGGCTAACATCTGTGCCTGTCTTCCTCTACTCTATATGGGACGCTGCAACGGCGTGGCTGACGAGCAGTGCATCGGCGGGCGCCCGGGATCTGAACCTGCGAACCCCGGGCTGCCAAGCGCGGACTAAACCGCTGTGCCACCAGGTGGCCCCCAAGGGGGGCTTCTTTTTACCAGCCTCCAGGACTCCATTCACTTATGGGGATAGAGCACTCCAGCAAGGTTTCAGAAAGTAGAGCTGAGGTTACTTTGTTTAATGGATTACATATATTAAGTGCTACTGAGTATCAGGCTCTGGTTAGGAGCTTTAGATACAAGATCATTTGAACATCAAAAAACAACCCTGTGAGGTAGAAGGTGGATTCTGTTGTTGATGCCATTCTACAGGTCAGGAAACTGAGTCTTTGAGAATTTAAATAGCATATTCTTGGTGGTACAGTTACTGAGTGGCAGAGGCAGGTTTTAAATCTGGGCAGTTAAGCTCCAAGGCAAAGCTCTTGACCCCTTCACTGAGTGTTTTAGCTACAGAGTTCACTAAGAAGACCCTTAACTACTTAGCTTTCATGACACCCCATCTTTCCTCTGTGTGCACCCATTCACTCGTGTTACTTCAGTCGCTCATTAGCATTTCTTGGCCATCTGCTGTGTACATGTGATGCCGTGAAATAAAGAAAGAAAACATCGGGTCCCTGCTCTTGAGTTTATCTAGGTGGAGAAGGAAAGATAGAAAATATGTAGTAAATAATTTTAGGGCAGTGTGTTAGTCCTATGATAGTCAAGTGAAAGTAGAACCAATTCTATATGGAACAGAGTTGCTCCTACATTTGCTTGAGTAGATTATAAGATTATAAAATGCTTTTTATTTATGTGGTTTTAGAATATGGGCTACTAGCCCCCATCATTCATCTGATGAATGAAAAAAATGTATTTATTGTAGTTATAAAACTTGTTTCACAAGTCAATGAATTTTTTTATACTGGGGCTGCAGATAGTATTTGCAGGTGATTTAGGAATTTTTATGAAATTTAATTTTTTGTTTGTTAATTTTTGTCTTCTCTCTTCAGCCTTCTCCAGAATTCTGATCAAGAAGTTGCAAATAAAGTCAAAGCTGGACTGAAAAGCCTGATTCCCACACTGGAAAAAAACAAATGCACCAGCAAGGGAATAGAAACTCTACTTGAAAAACTGACCACATAGGTGGAAGCAGTTAAGAACAAGATGGAATCGTTTTTCCTGTTCTGTTCTGTTTTCCCAGTGCAGAAATTACCTTATTGGTAATTTAGGTGCTCTGTAGATGTGTTTCTTCTTTGTATAAGAATCTATTTATAAAATTATTTCTAAAAATGGTCTTTTTTTAAAATCCTGTATAATATTGAGTAGTAGGTCAGTCACAGTATGAAGCAGAAGCACATACACAAAAGGTTTAACAGTCGTATACAGTGGGACCAACCAACTATATTCAAAGTAGTTGTGTGAGTTGATTCAGGGGAGAAGATATCTTCAGTGAGCAGTAGTCTGAGAAGGTTTCGTGGAGGAGGTGGGACTTGAGAGGACCACAAAGGAAGGCAGGATGTGGAAAAGAAGAGCCAAGGGGAGTCTTTGATGGGAACAGTGAGGTGGAAGTTAATGGTTTTGAACTGAACTTCAGGAAGCCTTAGGGCCTTGATGGGTATAGGAAGGGGGCTACTCTACAGCCAGGGCAGCCTCCTTCCTGGCTGCCTTATGGGTTGGGTTCCACGCTAGATTTTGCTTGAAAGCCGCTCGAGTACGTTAAGGCTTGTAGGGGGGGATATGTGCTAGATGAATTAGGGGATCACAGTGGGTAGCAGTGATAAGGTCAAGGTCACTGGGAAAATCTCCCTATCTTTGGATCTAGGCCTTCCAAATAAATAGCTCATTATGATGAGACTTTCTCTCTTGGGACTGTCCCTAAAGTAGTTGAAGCCTATAGGGTTTGAATTAGAAGGAAGGATGCTCAGATAAAACTTTTAACAAAAGCAGCAATCCTTCCCCTGCCCCACTCCACACCCCTGCCTTACCCTCCCCAGAAGCAACTACTTCCACTTCTTTTTAGTTTTCAGGTTTTTTCTTTTTTTTTAATCTATCAGTTTTAGGAATTTTCTTTTGACTTCCTATTATGGGAAAATACAGATTAAGACTTCACCACTACTGTTCCCCCATTTCTTTTCTATCTTCCCAAAAGCATTGCATCATTTTTGATAAATCAGTGTTCGGGGTTTATATGTTTATGTCGACATAAATTGTTAAATACTGAATTAAGTAATGAACTGTCATTGCATTTCCTATACCATTTTATTTTTGTTGGAATTAATAATTGCATCATTTATTTCATTTGCTTACTTTTCTACATTCCTATTATTTTTCCCAAATTTTTCATCAGGATTGCTTAAACTCTTCTCTAGCAGGCACCATTTTCCTCTTTTCTTTCAGCTTGGGGAGGCTCCCATGTAGTCATGATGTCCACCCTTTTCCCCATGGCTCCAGTACCCTGACTGGTCTGATTCAGCATTTTCCACCCGATACGCCTTGACTGGGTCATAGAAGTGCTGAGATTTTAACAGCCTTATCCATTACTCCACCAGGCTATACAAACATTTCCGTTATGTGGCTTGTGTAAAAGAGCACTGATATGAAGTAATTCTGGGGGCCCATCCCTTAAGTCAGTGATGGATTTAGGCAGGAGGCCAGTGAACCTTGAAAGAGAAGTGGTATTCTTGGGAAAGGTTTCTTAGGTCACAGACCCACAAGGAAGAGTCCCTTTCCTGCTGGCTGACTTTGGTCTGTGCAGATTGGATGCTTAGAGTTGTTGCACTATCTTGCAGCCATGAGAGAAGATAGAAAGCATCCTGAGGATGGCTGAGCAAAAGGTGGAAAGAATCTGGAACTTTGATGATGTCGAGCTGTGCAATAAATCAACTCCTGGAGCTGCCATACTCTTGAACTTCTGGCTATGTGAGAGAAAAAACTCCCATTTATCGTTAAGGCTATATTGAACTGGATCTCTAGAAACTTGCAGCCAAAAGTGTGCTAACCTCTCTCTGAATACTAATTTCCTCACTCTCCAGCACATGAAGTCAGCTAGCAGACATCCCTCCTGGAGTCAGCTGGCTTTCTGGATGTCCTGAACTACACAACCATCCTGGGCCCTTCCTCCATTTCTCCTATGGAAAGCCCATTTCTAGGATCCCATGCATTTCTTTTTCGGGCTTAACACCCTCTTTTCAATGGGGCACAATCTGTAGTTACTTCTGGGGAAAGTAATGCATCTGAGGTAAAATGTTCAAGTCTGAATGTCTTTATTCTGCCCTTTTGTATCTAGGTACCTAGTTTAGCTGGATATGGAATTCTAGTTTGAAATTAATTTTGCCTCAGAATTTTGAAGGCATTGGTCAACATTTGGCTTGCAGAGTTGCTGTGGATGCCCAATGCCATCTTTAGTCTCAATCTTCTGTATGTGGCCTTTTTTGAGTGGAGGGAAGGGCTTCTCTGAAAGGTTATGGGACTTTTTTAATCCCAGCCTTCTTATCTTTCAGGATCATGTGCATTGGTGTGTGTTGTGTGTGTCTGTTTTTCATTCTTTGTGCTGACAAGTGCCAGCATGGCAAGTTGACCATTTTAGTCAAAGTGAAGTCCTTCCATTCTGGGAGCTATGTTTGTATTGTTTCTCTGATTTTTTTCCCCCTCTCTGTTTTCTCTATTCTTTTTTTTTTTCGGAACTCCTGTTTTACAAATTTTATATGCTGATTTGGTCCTCTGATTTTCTTTTTTAATTCTTTGACTTTTTGTTTTGTTTTCTGGGTAAGATCTTTCCTTCACTTTCTCTGCCAGCCCTTCCACTGAAGTGTTCTTTTCTTGTTTCTTGGATGTAATATCTCTTACATCTCTGGGCATATTGTACTTACGTTTGTTTTGTTTTGTTTTACTTTGCTTTTTTCTCTTTTTTGTTGTCTGCACTTTTTGTTTACTTTGGTCTGTCTTATGTTTGAGGCTTTCTTGGAGAGGTATTTGGCTCTCCTTATATACTTAAGACACTTAAAACTGATCAGAAAGGGGGCAAGCCTTTTCTCTACTGGTGACTCTTCATTGCACAGGTAATAAGGTGTGGATGCTGCTGTTTCACTGGAATCCTCCAGATGTCAGGATCTGTAGGCCTTTTGCCTGGGGCCATTCAGTGCGTCCAGAGAGAAATCCACCTGGCAGCCAGTGTTCTGGTTGCTCAACACTCAGTGTGCAGATTTTAATTAACCCGTCTATTTGGCGTACAGTTCCTCGCCCTCATTCTCTTTTGTTCCTGGGGCCCCTAGTCTGGAGAAATCGAACCAATATGAGTCCACAAAATAAACTGTCAGCCTCTGCCAAGGTGCAGAGTGGTAGTCAACCAGTTTTAGCCAATCTCCCTATTTTCCATCCCAGGCCTTACCCCAGCTTTCTCCAGTGTTTAGCACCTCTAATTGCTGGGTTTTGTGTATATCATGGTGAGAATTAACTTGCTCCTCTGCGTGCACTTGGTATTCAGGTTCTCAGCCCTGCTACTTTTTCCACAGTTTTTTGTTCTTCTCTGTATTTGTTGCTATGCTCAGCCACTGATGGTGTCTCTCCTGTTTACCTTGTTCTTGTGAGTTTACAACATTTTTATTCTTAGAGAAATCTACAGATGGTTTTAACCAAACTGAAAACAACCCACTGGGCTGAATGGAGGGTGTATTTTCTGTGGAAGAGCTCACTGAATTTAAGAATGTCTCTAACTTTCAAATTCAGCTTTTTGTAGTTTTTCAGATTGCACCAACCCCATGCTTTTCACAGAGATCAGACATTGCCTAGAAGGAAGGGGAACCCCGTTTTCCCTTTAAGCCTAGGGTAATGTGCATAGCGGAATAAGGGCCCTTGTAGGAAATGCCTTCCTGCATGCCTGAACTCAAAGGATTGGGTCTTTAAAATGAGATGGCACTTCTGTTGCTATTTTCAATGAAATTTTGAAAAGGTTACATCTTAATTATAGCAGATTAATCACTCTTAAGAGTAAGTCTTGTAAAGATGAGGGTCTCTCTTTTTAGAATAATGGTTAAGAGAGCGTGAGGTCTCAAAAAAAGCAACAGTTAATACTGAGCCATTAATCATAAACTATTTCTATACCAAAACTAATGAACTAAATAAATCTGCCACTTGAGCTCTTCTCTCACCTCTGATAATTGTTTAACCTAAGGAAACAAAGTTTATTATCATCTCCATCTTTTATGGGCTGAATTTTGTCCTTCTCAAGTTTGTGTGTTGAAATCCTAACCTCCCAGTACCTCGGAATGTGACTACTTTTAGTTTTACTTATTTATTTATTTTTTGTGAGGAAGACCAGCCCTGAGCTAACATCCGTTGCCAATCCTCCTCTTTTTGCTGAGGAAGACTGGCCCTGGGCTAACATCCATGCCCATCTTCCTCTACTTGATATGGGATGCCGCCACGGCGTGGCTGACAAGCAGTGCATCGGTGGGCGTGCGGGATCAGAACCCGTGAACCCCGGGCTGCCAAGCGCGAACTAAACTGCTGCGCCACCAGGCGGCCCCAGGATGTGACTATTTTTAGAGATAGGGCTTTTAAAGAGGTAGCTAAGGTAAAATGAAGTCATATGAATAAGCCCTAATCCAATATGACTGGTGTTCCTGTAAGAAGAGATTAGGACACACACATATAGAAAAGACCATGTGAAGACAAAGAAGGTGGCCATCTACAAGCCAAGAAGAGAGGCCGCCAAATGAAACCAACCTGTTGACACTTTCCTCTTGGACTTCCGGCCTCAGAAACTGAGGAGATAAATTTCTGTTGTTCAAGCTGCTCAATCTATGGTATTTGTTCAGCAGTCCTAGCAAACACACTACCTTTCCTTTTCTAAATTTAAAAATACCACCACCAAAGTGCCGTAAATTCCCTAACCTTTTCCCCAGATGCATTCTTAAGGTTTTTAAATGAACAGTCTTAACCAGGAGATATAATATGCTCTTTGGATTGCATGTCTTTTATGAATAGTAACTAAATGGCTGCTCTGTTCTGCATTCCAAAATGTGCAAACACACATTGATTGCTGTGTACTTGTTTGCACCCAAAAGAGTGCCTCAGAAGACAGCACCGATGTTTCCATTCCCACCCCTATAAAGGAATGGTGTTTGGAATCTTTCATCAAGATGTTTTATCCAGTTTTTAAATATGGACTCATGCCCACTGCTGAATGTAAGTGGACGAATAGAGCTGCAAAACGTCGTAACGAGAAATTTTGGTCCGTCCTCTCTTGTTCTTAGGGGAATTAATTATATCTTGGGAGAAAATGTTTAGCTCTTAGTTGTGCGTGATATGTGACGACTACATGAGGGGAAGGTGATAGGAATCTGGTAAGGTTATGAGAATCATCTGACTTTGTGCTCTTGATGACTATAATTAAACATAATGAATAATTTAAATACTTTAAATGAATTCCAGATGCTTGAAAACAGACTTTCCTTTTAGATAGAACTACTCTTGCATTTAAAACTCATATTCTTAGTGATATACCTACCAGTGAACACATTGACTTGCTGCTATTGCATTCAACAGTAGGCAGTGATAGAAAGAACAAACATGATTCTCAAAGAGTTGGGTAACACCAAGAAAGTGCTTTTGAGGAAATGAGTTTTATTTTTCTTGCCAAATCAGCTATTCTGCCCCATCTGTATTGATTAATACCTAAGTCTAGTTCTAAATATAGATCTGTTGGAATCCACTGTGTCTGCTTGTACTAATAACTTGGTGGACATATGTTTTGGTCAGGCTAGCACCTCTTTGGGGGTTCCCCTCCTCCCACATTTCACAGTCATCCTATTTGGGTGGGATGAACCCTTCATGACCTGCCTCCACTGGGTGCACATGACCCAGGTCTCCCAAATCACACCACTATTCCGTTGGCCATGATGATTAATTGGTTAAGGGGTGAAGTACTCATACTGATAAGTAGCATCAAATCAGAATCTGGCATGGGACCAAAACCAGAGCAGAGAGTTCTGGGGCTTCTGTGAGAGAAATGGTGAAAGATGCTCTCCTTCCTTTGGGATTTCAAATTCCTTAGCCTGATGTGGCCTGCCTAGATGTTAACTCTAAAAATGCACTTTTTTTTTTTTTTTACATTTTAACAAATCTGAAAGGATCTGTTTTACAGTTGATGGCATCTTAGCATGGTTATTTTTAACAGGCAGCTTTTTTTCTTAGTGATGCATAAAATATGGGTCTTAGAGTCAAGGCATGTTACAGCTGGTAAATTAATAGTATTCCATCTTTTCTTTTCTCTCTTCATAAGCCTGCTCTGCTTTTCTATGGTAGTTTTTTACCCCTTTCAAAACTTTTCTTTTTTGCTGGACTCGTACGTATCTTCTGCTGTATGTTTGCACACAAATACCACTTGGGAACATGAAAATCAGGTAAAATTAGAGGCAATATAGGATAGTGGCTAGGAGTGCCAGCCCAAAACCACATTGTAATTTAAAGCGTGGGTCTGTTAGCTGGGCCTCCTTGGGCAAGTTACATAACCTGTCTACTTCAGTTTTCTCATTTATGAAAAGAAGATGATGCACACTTCAGTGGATCACTGTGAGAATTAAATGAGTTTGTACATGTAAAGGACAGAACTGGGCCTGATGCACAGATGGGGCTCACTCCCAAGGCCAGGCTTCCAGGAGGGTGGAATCATGGGAGATGTGGGGCTTGCTGGAAAGGTCGCTGTGCCAGCTCTGAACGTCCTAACTTGGAAATAAAGTTCCCATCTTTGAGATTTTTAACATCAAACATTTCAGCAACCCTTACCCCAAAATGCAAAATTACACTTGTACTTTTGAGTATATATTGGCTAAGAAATCACTTAGAAACTTCCGTGAATTCATTACCACTTTTAGGGACATACTGTACAATTTAAAACAGCTACGTACATTGGAAAAATAGTCAACACTTGAGCCATCATTCCATTTGTAGCTAGTGCCTTGGGGAAGAGGGTTTGCAGGCCCCTTGCAATCACTTTTGCCCACAGGTTAGGAAGCAGAGTGGGAAAGCACTTGAGCCCAAATCGGCTCCTTTTTAAAATGCAAATAACCCTTGTAGAACAGCACCTTTAGCTGACGCCTGTGATTTAAAAGTTCCTTGGAAGTCTGTCAACTTACTAAGTAGAATGCTGAGAGCCAGACAGGGTGGAAAGGGAGTTTATTTCCCTGGGGAAGGGGGATGGGGTGAATGGAGATCACTTTGCTGAGAAGTGGGGGCCGGTTTCAACTTGTATAGTGGTCTTAGCATCCAGAGATGGAGTGTGGGTCAGCACCAGGAGACAAAGTGGGCAACTCCAGGTGATTGTTCTGTAAAAGAAAGCCTTGGACTTGTTGGGGGAACTTGGACCCACTTGTTAGGCAGGTGATCTTGGTCCTCAGTTTCCTCATCTATGAAACAAGCCACCTGCCTCATGTTCCCTCAGTTTACAAAGACTATTGTAAAACAATCAGATTGTCTACAAATGTGAGGGGTTGTTGAGAGTAGTACCAATACTGCTGCTTTTTCCACAGTGAAAAGCGCTTGGAGTTTGTTTTCAGAAGATCTGGCTTTGAGGATTGGCCCTAGCTCTGGCCAAGAATGTAGGTAAGTCGCAGTCTTTATGAACCTCTGTTTTTTTATCTGTAAAAATAGAGATAATACCTGAAAATCCCAGAGGGTTGGAGTGAGTCAAGGGTAATTGTGTATGTGAAGGTGCCTTGTTCAACTCTAGGTGTTTATGATTCCCCGGCTAGGTCAGGTACTCCTTGCTTTGTTGGGTTCCCAAGTCACAGGGTTGCAGTGTACAGATAAAAATTAATAAATGAAAAACTCTGCTACTATTAAGTAAAATTATCCAAAGCCTAGCAATAAGGCAAAAAGATTTGCCCCATTCAGAGACATACTATTGCATCGTCTACAAAACCACAAGGCTATTTGACTTTTCTGGGAGAGTGTAACTTTGACAAGCTGTTCTATTAATTAGGGTCCAGACTCTGGAAAGGTGGTGGATCATAATATGTAGAATATCAGTCAGTTGCAAACAAATTGTGTCCAAAGTAGAGACAACTCCAAAGATTTCAGTTTTATTACCCTGTAGAACATTAACCAGTGATGATCTAACTTTCCAATCGTATTCTAGTGGTCTGTCTTTCATGGAATATATATATGTTTTGGAGGAGAAAAAAATAATTCTCCGTCTACCTTTCTAAGTTCTTCTAAGCTACCCCTCTAAACGGGAGCCCCTACAGTGAAAGACAGATTAACAAAAGAAAGGCATACAAATTTATTTAAGTTCTACATGACATGGGAGCCTTCATAAGGAAATCAAGAACTAAAGAAGCAGTTAAATCTGAGCATTTTTTGCTAGGTTTGATGAAGCCTGGAAAGTCATGGGAAAATGTGATAGGACATAAAGGGTATGAGCTAAGCATAGTCAGCTGGGGGGAAACAGCAGGGCCTGCTCCTTCAGGATCCTCTCAGCATCCTCCACCTTTGGGCACCTCTCACATGAAGGTCTTAGGATTTGCTTTGGGGGAAGATCAGAAAGTCCTTCCTGCACCTGCCATTTCTCAGATTCCTTCAGTTTAAGCATTCAGTGTGCCAAGGTGCCATATTTTGGGTTAGCGTGTCTGGAACCCCATCAATATATATATATAGTTTTACCATCTGCTGGTTTTCTTATTAATGAGTTAATTTCAATCTTAGATGCATTATATATTTGCATGAGAATCATGTTTTTAATGTTCTGGAAATAATACTTTTGATGTTACAAAGGAACTTTTTGTTTCTGTATTGCACTTTAGATGTAATTATCTGTTATTTTGCAATCTGTTAGTACAACAAACCCTAGGAGATTTATTCACTCTCTAAATGGTATCAGCTAGTTAATTGATGCCCGTTTCCCAAACAGGAGAAGCAAACTATTTCTACTCACCATTTTGTTGTCACCTGCAGTCATGATGTGACTATTCTATGGAAAGCTATTCTGTTACATTTAGATTATATTTTAAGCTTAATCTGTTTTAAAGAAAGCTTCAGAGACTTATAATTGTAGTTACTGAATAATATTAAAACTTCTCACCACCTTGAGATTTTTAAGGGAGATTCTGTAACTGAGGACAGTAATGGTCTGATGGAAGAATTTGCTCTTTCTAGTTAGAAGACCAAAGTCGTGTAATATTTACCTGTCTATAACTTACTTGAGAATTGTTTGAACCAAGAGAAGCTGTGAAAGAAAAAGTAGGCAATACGATAGGAAAACTTGTTGCAAGACACGTGGGCAAAAAGTACAGCAATACTTCCATGAAAAATGAACTACTTCAAATTAAATATCTGTCTAGAGAATTTTCTTTAGGCAAAGTTCTGCCAAGACCAGAAGCACAGTCAGAAAGACATGAAATTCCAGCAAATGGAGAGGAATACGTTTGCAGCCCATATTTAAGTCAGTCAGCAATGAAAATCAAAGATGGAAAAGAAAATCTATGGGACCTACGTGTGATATGTCTTTAAATCTCTCTGTGTTTTCTTTTTTCATACTATTAAGATAACTTCTACCTGTGCTCAATTTATAAATATATTTCCAGTCCCCATGACCTCAGAGGTTCCCGCTCTTTCCCTCTTCATGGTGCAGATGCTGCCTACTGGTTCCATTCCTTGCCTCTCCATTCCGTGTCTTCCCCTGGGTGTGCCGGGGGCTTGGCCAGAGGTGCAGGGTGAACCAAGGGGAGAGAGAGAGACCAGCTGTTCAGGAGAATAATCTCCAGTGACTTAAGGAGAAGGAGTACCCAGCCCCCCTCCACCAGGGCTGTGGTGGGACAGAGATGTTCTGACTCACCATAGAAGCAGGTAATACCTTGTGCTTTGATTCTATAGACAACAAATACTGCATTTGGGATAAGGTGAGAGCTCGGCAAAAGGCTTTTGAGTGCTGGCCTAGGAGTTCAAAGGTGATTAGGGTAGAGAGAAAAGATCTGTGGACAGATAGGAGTTCTAGTCCCCAACCTGCCAGTGTATCAGGTGGTTTTCAGATGGGATCCTTGAAGACACAGGCTGCCCTGAGATGCCTGGGGGGTTGCAATGTGGTAGGAGGTACGGGCAGAGCAGGTGGGGCTCTTGACCAACCTCCTGGGCTCCAAGCAGAGCAGCCCCACTTATGTCTGTTTAACGTGTTGCGATTCAGAGTAAGGTTTTCTTTTGTAACAGGTTCTGCTGTTAAACAAACAAAAAGTTAGAAAACCACTGATTAACGTCAACACCAATGTCCCTTCTAGATGAAACCGTGTGTGATTGCCTGATTGCAATCACCTGCACTGTCCTCAATGCCCCATGCAGTCAGCAAGCAGTGCCGGGAGGGAAGATTAGGCTGGAAGCAGATTTTTTTGTGTGTGAGGATTAGCCCTGAGCTAACATCTGCTGCCAATCTTTCTTTGTTTTGCTGAGGAAGGTTGGCCCTTAGCTAACATCCATGCCCATCTTCCTCCACTTTATATGGGACGCTGCCACAGCATGGCTTGAGCGGTGCGTAGATCTGCACCTGGGATCTGAACCTGCAAAACCCCAGCCACCGAAGTGGAACACGAACTTAACCACTAGGCCACCCAGCTGCCCCAAGAAGCAGATTTTCTGTAAAGCTAACAAGACTTAAGCATCAGGGCCCCTTGCTTGCTGGGCATTCCAAAGCCTGCTACCTAATTTTGTATTTGTAATTTAATAATTTTTATCCTAAGGGGAGATCCAAAATTGTACAAGCTTCAGGCCCCGCAAACCCTGGATCCTCCCTTGCGTTAGGCCTGAGCTTATTAATGTGCAGACAGCACTGCAGACCTGTCCTAGTGAACTGAAAATGCAGCCTTAGAAAGAACAATCCAGCCATTGGGAGTAAGGTGGGGGTTGCTTTGCAAGTTCAACCTTATTAAGTGATGGCAAAACCAATGTTAGATTATTCCTGCTAATGAGGAATGGATTTAAAATGTCGGTATTACTCATCTTTCATCTCCTCCACCAACACTTTTATCAGAGTAGCATAGCTTCGAGGCTAAGAACACATACTCTGCAGATAAACTGCCTGGGTTGAAATTCTGCTTCATCCCTTCCCAGTTATGTGACATTGGGCACATTAACCAACCTCTCTGCAAGCCCCAGTTTTTGCATCTTCAAAATGAGAATAACAATTCCCCATAGAACTGTGAAGGTTGAACAAAATACTGTCATGTGATGTATTTAACACAGTACCTGGACACACTTAGAAGTTTTAGTTTTTCTTATTACCATCATTGAGTGAGTAGTTAAGGAAGAAACAACTAATTTCCTATCTCAATACCTCAGAAACAGAAGCCTGATTTATAGCTTGGTAACCTGTGCCCAATCAAAGCCAACATTTCCAACTTTCTTCACAGGAATGTTTTTTACCCATGCGGTATAAGAGGAAGTGTTGTACTCAGACGAGAAGTCACGTTAAAGGAGAGTGAGTGCCCTTCTCTGATCTTGTCTTCATCCTACTCCTTTGAACTTAGATGTGATGGCTGGAACTCCAACAGCTGTATTGGATCATGTGGGCAAGATTTTTTCCCTAGGGATGAAGGAGTGGTGAGCAGAAGGGAACCTGGGTCCCTGGCAACTTCATGGAATTGCTATTCTAGCCTTGGACTGCCTAGTTCTCAAATTATTTTAATAAGGCAGGGTTCTCGAATCACCTGGAGGCCTTGTTAAAACAGATTTCTGGGCCCCACCTCTGAAGTTTCTGATTCACTGGTATGGTTTGGAGCCCAAGAGTCTGCGTTTTTAACAAGCTTCCAGATGAAGTGGATGGTGCTGGTCCCGGGACCATGTTTTGAAAGCCAAGATTTTATGTGTTAGGGAAATAAACTTTTTTCTTGTTTAACCCACTACTATTTTGGGCTACTCTGTTATTAAAGATAAGTCTAATACGTTATTTACTTTAGTAACTAACTCTCTTTGCTCTGCTAAGTGATAAAGAGCAGCAAAATTATTAAAATGCCACTCAAACTGAAGCAGAGAGATGGCGCAAATTGCAAATTGAATTGTTGGCCTCTGCACATTCATTCATCAAATGCTTACTGAGCACCTAGTATGTGCTAGGCATATACAAAAATAACAAAGGCGCGGACCATGATTTAACAGTGGTTACCTCCTAGCTGATACTCATGTGGAAATCAGTCGAGTCAGACTCATTATAACCAATGTCTGCAAGAGAGTGATGAACTAAGCCAATGATTTCCCATCACTCAATTAGTCCGGAGGGACCCAGGGGTACAGGACTGGAGGAGCCCTTAGAGACCGTCAAGTGCAGTGGTAATCAACCTCACCTGCACACTGGAATCACCTGAGGAGCTTTAAAATACTGATGACTGGGCCCCGTCTGCAGGGATTCTGACTTAATTGGTGTGGGGTGGCCCCTGGGTATCTGGATTGTTGAAAATTCCGTTGGTGATTCCAGTGTGCATCCTAGGTTGAAAATCGCTGATCTAATCCAACCCAGAGAGATGAGATGACTGCCCCAAAGTGACACAGAGGGTCAGAGGCAGGTCTCCTGCTATCCAGCTGAGAGCTCTTCAGATGTCTGGCTCTCGAAACCTGCTCGAGGCCAGGTACACTGCCAGCTTAATTCTCCCTCTCCCTTAGTTGTCAGTGACATGGGATGTGTGGTGCTATAAGCAGGCATCTGCTCCCAGCTCAGTGACAGAGACCCCACTGTCACTCTTCAGTTTCCCTAACAAGATTTTCCTTGGTGACAGTGAAATGAATCATTTTAATTAGCATTAGATAATGAATTTAAATGGCATTGAAGTAATTCCAAAATCTCCCTTAACTGCCCTAAATAACATCACGCAGGAGGTACTCTAGTGGGATTTATTGTTGAGAAATACCCGTGGTAAGGACACAGCAGAGAAGTCTCCTTACATGGGATTATTTTCCCTGGTTATACTTTGAACACACAGGTTAGAACCAGAGGCTGTCAGAGCTGTGGGGACTTAAATGTCATCTTGTGTCCTCACCCCTTATTGGATGTGCTCATCTCCTCGTCCACTTGTTCCTGTGATGTGGTGGTGACCCTCAGCTGAGACCCTGCTGGGAATCGGGAGTTCCTTCTCAATCTCCTGAGAAGCCCCCTCCACTCAGAAAGCCCTTCCTTACACTCAGCTGAGAAGGTGCCCCTGTAACGTCTCCCTTGATCCCGATTCTGCTCTCTGGGAATTCATTCCCTGCCCTTCACTGCCCAGGGAGCAGGGCCACATCTCGGGGCATCCTAAGGAATTTGAATGGATGTTGTGTTTGCGATGAATACTGCTGCTGTTAGACTCCGATCAAAGGGACTGGGAAAATAACACATTGTCCTGTGGCCCTGAAAGAGCTCGCAAGTGGATTTCCCCTCCCCCTAAATTTCTGTGAAATTGGCGGTGGATATTTTTGATTCACATTTCTCTGAAAGGAAAAGTCTTGCCAACCTTTAAGCCATTAGGCCTTGGGCATGCTCATCTTGTAATTATGGTTTTAGTGTCTCCTAGGTCATATTCTGATTTAGAAAGAAGTGCTCTGCCTTCTCTTCCTAACTGGCCCACCCTCACTGTGGATAAACTTCCGTCACTAGACAGTAGCTGCTTCATGGTAACAGGGATTAGTGGTGTGCAATTGCATGAGCCAAAGACTCTTAGGTTCCAGTTTTCTTGTATCTTTTGAATGTAAATTTCATAAAGTGAGATAATAAAAGACAATTACCTAATGGCTTTTCTATGGGCCAAGATAAAAGTATTAATTTTGTTTGGTCTCTACTTTAAAAAAGTAGAATTTTGGCGTTATAAGACTTGTTAGAGGTACTGTACATTCACATCCCATGTTTCTTTAAGTTAATGATTGCTCTGACACCAACTTGTGTGCTGCCATACAATCACCCAGAGTTAGTGTCAGACTCCAGAGGTTTAAGGGCATGGTCCCCAACAAGACTGTCCTTTCTTCAAATGCCAGCCACACTTTGGGAGTCCCCAGGCCAGCCGCACTTCTGACCACTGACTACAAATTCAGAGGTTCCCACAACACCCTTAGGTTCCATAATTCATTAGAATGACTCACAAAACTCAGGAAAGCAGTAGGCATATGACTACGGTTGTATTACAAAAGATACAAATCAGGACTAGCCAAATGAAGAGACTCAAGAGGGTGAGGTGTGGGAAGGCCCCGAATGCAGAGCTGCTTGCCCTCTCCCGGTAGAGTCAGAGCACGTCACCCTCTCAGCACCTCAATATATTCACCACCCAGGAAGTTCCACTCAGTTACATGTCTAGAGTATTTACTGGGGTTTCATTATGTGGGCATGATTGATTGGATCATTGGCAATGTGATTTAACTTTTTCTCCAGCCCCTCTCCCCTTCCTGGAAGTTGGCTGCCTCAAAGTCCCAACCCTCTAATCACACTGTCCTGGTGACCAGCCTCCATCCTGAGTCATCTCACCTCTTAGCATAAACTCAGGCGTGATCCAAGAGGCTCATGAATAACAAAGACATTCCTATTACTTGGGAAATTCCAAGGATTTAGAGTCTCCCTCTCAGGAACCAGGGACAAAGTCCAGTGAAACTTTTTATTGTGCGACAGGATGATTCAACAAAATATGCTTTTAGAGTAGTGGGAGGGAAGAGTGAGGTGCTATTAACAACGTACCCACTATTACACTCGATCAATATGTGCCCCAAAGTGAATGTGACATAGGAGACGTGGATCAATGGTTGCTTTATTTGGTCCCCATACACTTCTCACAGGTTTTTGTGATGCCAGTGTTTAAAAGATCATGCTTTTAAATATAATGTGCATTATTAAATACATTATATATTTATACATATATACCATATGCACAAACCCATGATCTATATTACAACACTTTATAGGTAATTTTTAAGGAGATTTTGGCTACTTGTGATTTTTGCCTTACTCACTGACTTTAGAACCTAACTTCCATGTAAAATGCTATCCCATTATGCAGTATCCCAGGCCAACTCTTCTATAGCTTTCTGAAAGTTTGGTCATCCAAATCCTGCTTGAACATTTCTGGTGACAAAGAGCTCCCTGACTTAAGAGTCAACCCATTCAATTGTTGGGCAGTCTTCACGGTGAGAGTAGTTTCTCATGTTAAGCCAAATTGGTTCCCTGGTCCTATGACTCTACCCTCTGGAGTGACACAGAGGACACCCTCTGCTAGAAGAGGACTTTCAACATTTGAAGACAGAGATCCTGTGTGCTCCTAAGTCCTCTTTTTTCCAAAGCAAAGATTTTCTGGCTTCTTCAACCATTTTCATACATTCTTCTGCATACATGGTTTTAGGACAACTTCATCAGCCTTCTCGTGGATATTTAATGTACCTCGTAAAGTGCAATGGCAAGAACTGAATACCATACTCCAAGAGCGGTTAAGCAATTATAACATAGCTCTTACATTTCCTGACTTGACATTATATGTGGATTAATCCAGTCATCCTGCAATTACACTTTTTTAGCTGAATTATAATTCCTTTGCCTTTTCACGGATCAAGAAAATGCACTTGATGGACACTTGCTCCTTGGATGGCCAGCGTCCATCTCCCTTTCTCCTGGTAACTGCATCATGACTTTTCTTTGGCCAGACACTTCCCCATTCTCAGTCTCTATACCCACAGATGGGAACATAACCCAGACTGAACAATCAGAGCATTCTATTCCCCTCCCAAAAGTGATTGGATCTTTTGTCTAAACTATTGGGAGAGAGGGCTCTCTTTCCACTGGGTTTGCAATGCTGAAATAATAAGAGCCTTGAATTACTACTGAATGAAGCCAGCATGGAGGAAAGCACAATAGAGGGAGAGAGACTGAGTCTTTTTGACATCATTTGAGTCCAGCTTCTAACTCTGCCTAAAGCCAACTCTAACCTGGAGTTTTCAGTTATGTACTTGAAATTGCTATTTGTTTGTTTGGTTAATCTAATTTTATCTTTAATCAAAACAGTCCTAGTTAATATACTTGTTTTCTATTCAGTGGTGTGGTAGTAAATGTTTAACAACCAGCTCTTGTGAGGAGAGGAAAGGAAAGGCCCTAATTTGTCGTGTTTGCTAATTTCTGTAATCTAAACACCCCACAGTGACCAATTACAAGCTAACAACATGTCAACCTGCTTGCAAATTTTCTGAAAATTTAATGATCAGCTTTCACAAGCCAGCTTCAACACACTACTACTTCTATCTCTTTACTTAGGTTATTAATAAAAATTTTGATCAAGACAGAGAAGAGTCAAGCTCAGAAGCCAACCAGAGAACCTTCCTCTGTTGTCCAAGTGGACATGGAAGCATTTTTTGGGCAAGTCCAACAAGCTACAGATTTAAGTCTTTTTACTAACATCTAGCCCATGTTTCTACTTTGTCCAGTGTCATGGAGAATGTCAGAAATTTTGCTAACTGCAAGTCCTCTGCATCTTGCGTCCCTCTCCTCTGTCAGTCCAGTCACCGTGAGAAATGAAGTCACCTTGTCATAGCTTGCTCTTAATGACCTGTGCTGCCTCCTGAAGATCACTGCTTTCCATTCTAAGTGGCAAACCACTTGCTAAATACCCTGGGCTAGGATTTTTTTTTTTTTTTTTTTTTTTTTTTTTGTGGGGAAGACCAGCCCTGAGCTAACATCTGTTGCCAATCTTCCCGTTTTTGCTGAGGAAGACTGGCCCTGGGCTAACATCCGTGCCCATCTTCCTCCACTTTATATGGGACGCCGCCACAGCATGGCTGACAGGCAGTGCGTCCGCGGGCGCCCGGGATCCGAACCCACGAACCCCGGGCTGCCAAGTGCGAACTAAACCGCTGCGCCACCGGGCGGCCCTTGTTTTTTTTTTTTTGTGGGGAAGACCAGCCCTGAGCTAACATCCATTGCCAATCCTCCCCCTTTTTGCTGAGGAAGACTGGCCCTGGGCTAACATCCGTGCCCATCTTCCTCCACTTTATATGGGACGCTGCCACAGCATGGCTGACAGGCAGTGCGTCAGCGGGCACCCGGGATCCGAACTCGCGAACCCAGGGCTGCCAAGCGCGGACTAAACCGCTGCGCCACCGGGCAGCCCCCTGGGCTAGGATTTTTATTGCTTGCCAATGGTTTATTGTTTCTGGAATCTGTGTTTCTCTGCACTTGGAAAACTTGAATGTTGCCTGTGTCCAGTCTTTCTTCACTTTCACAGATTATTTTGGGTATGTGCCATGGGAGAAATCAGAAACGATTAGAGCTGGAATTTTGTCTAACCTTTGTCACTTTTATTTTTGTAATTTTGCCAACATCTATTTTCCCTGCAACAGATCTGCAATTTCTTATGGGTCTAGAGGCCTGCCTTATGTAAAGAAACTAGAGTTCTTTTCCAATCTGTTCTCCAATTTGAGATTTGTGCCTCTCTTAATAAATGTTTGCTACAGCATTTTTGGTAAGATGCATACACCCACTGGTAGAATTTAGGTTTCTCTCTCCTTTTGCTTCACCCAAATGGTCTTCACTGTGTCTATTTCAGGTCCATGGATTTCCAACTAAGACTACACCCTCTTAACATTTCAAGTGACTCCCTTTCCCTTCTAGATATTTCTTTTGAATGATTTGAACTTTCCATTGGTTCATACTTTAGGTGAGATCCTCAACCCACCAAGTTTCCTTGATCCTGTAAGACCATAGTTCTCTTCTTGGATTAAAATTCCATGTTTACTATGATCATTCCTATGTTTTTGTGTATCAATATGAAGACCTCTGAGGTTGTAAGCACTATGGCTGATGCCATTCTCTGTGGTTTCCTAGTGAGAATTATTGCCATTTTATCTAGTCATTTTTATTTCTTGCTTTCATCTTTCAGTTTAAGGAACTCTTTCTCAGGTTAGAAATCATGAACTGGCAAATTCATTCTTCCTGATCCCCTGATAATGGTGATACAGCCACACTCCTGGCCCAGGACTCAGTATTCTCCTGGTTTTGCCATGGCCTTCCTAGCCGAAATCCTGTTCCTGGACATCATCTACAGAGCTAGCTCTTCACTTCCCAAATCCTCCTTACTCCAGCTGTCCTTGGGGGAAAGGACATGAAAGTAAGACCTATGCAACCAAGTCCCTCAGTTGCCAAACGAGGAAGCAATAGGGCATAATGGCTATAGCATTCAAAAGGGAGTCATTATTCTTGGGTTCTAGTTCCACCTTGGCTACTTGCTGACTCTGTGACCTTGAACGAGCTACTTTAACCCTCTGGTCTTTGCTTTTCTCATCTGATGGGTGAAAATAGTAATGTCTATCCTGTCCAGAATTCCTGTTCAGAATGAAACGAGATGATGTATGAAAGTGTTTGTAAATTGAACATTACACACAGGTGACAGGTAACATTGCCAGAGTTTCTTGTGAGATGCAAGATGTGAAATTGAACCAGATTTGTGGAATTTCAACATATCATCCACTCATGGTCAGAAGTTCTTATTTCACTGATTTGACATCACAGTGGAAGGAGAAATAAGACATCTATTTGCCGAACTCGTTAGTCTTCATTTGATCTTTAGTTGACATCTCTCCTAGTAAAGGCACTCAACTAAACAGAGAGCAAAGGCACTTCAGACCTGGTGGACTTGGTTTCACTTGAGACAAGCATAAATGAAGCAGTGCCCACTGATAAGCATTGCAATTAACTACCTCACTATCACTTTAAACAAACCTTTCTCTCCATTCCTGGCCCCTGGGGAGAGGAGGAGGAGGGGGAGAGATAAAAATATTGGCTTCTTTTGATGTTGGTAATTTACAACTGATAAAATTAATGGCTGCCCTTATCAGTGGGTTGTCTAGAAGATTTGTTTAGAATCAACTGGTTACTCATAAAGTCTCAAGGAAGAGAGAAGTGCTAGATTTGGGCCTGGCCTATGCCATAATTCCTTACCAAATTTGAAACTGTTGGTAACAGGCTTTTACAAGGGATTTACAAGTTAAAGCAATGTAATTTAAAAGTCATTGTTTACATGTGAATATTATTGTGTGAATAATAATAGGAAGACAAATGATTATCAAAAAATCATAGGGCATGGGATGAGTGTGTGTGTGTCCCCCCCACTCCTAGCCAAAGGCACTTCAGTGCCTCTGAACTCACTGACCATGGATCTGTCATCAGATCTTCCTCAACAGCATATGTAATTTTGCTAGATAGACCACCAACATTTAATAAGCATAAAAACATTAAAGCAAATCTGGAGAGAGGAAAACCTTCTGCAATCATACCAAATTAACACACCCTTCCAGCTCTTGTTCACATGCACAGATATCTTCCACATGGTGGAAATAAATTGGAGCAACATTTTTTTCCTGCACAAATTAAACCTGTCATCAGAGTAGATAAGAAGTCTAATTTCAGTCATTTTTAGGGCTCTCTGACTTCCAACCCATGAGTTCACATAAGAATCCTTGACAAACCTAGTGCCAGACGATGAGAGGAGCCTGGTCCCAGGTCTGTGGTGATCACCGTCATTGCCAAGTGCTGTAGAACTGGTCCTCTGCCATCTGGGGGGCACCCTTCTTAGCAGTCCTCCACTCTGACTTTGAATGCTACATCCAAGCTGCAGTGCTTCAAGTCCACGTGCCATAGTACCACACAGATGGCCTTCATTAGGGACTTTGGGGGCAGGTAGTGACTTTTGGAAACACAGGATTCTTATTCTCTTCTCAGGCTTGGGAAGTTATCACTCCACCAGACTAAGCCAGTTCCACCTCTTTAACTCAAAGCACCAGGTTTCATCCACTTCCTCTTTGGTTCTCAGCATGTTCCCACCCCTTCAACTTCCAAATAAAAAACTATATAGTGGAATCTTCTGATAATTCTTGATTTTGATCCTGAAATACCAAAGTCATAAGTAACCCCTGGAGTCTAGAGAATCAAAACTACCAAAAACAAAAAGCAACAACAAGAAACAAAAATTTGGTTATCCTACTTTGGAGGAGGGAAGGAGTGGTACAGATTAACTTTTCATTCCAAAAGTCTCCCACATTAGCAAAAATAAAAAATATATATATTGGAGCTGGCCTGGTGGCATAGTGGTTAAGTTCGCGCACTCCACTTCGGCAATCCATGGTTCGCAGGTTCGGATCCCGGGCGTGGACCTACGCACCACTCATCAAGCTGTGCTTTGGCAGTGTCCCATATACAAAGTAGAGGAAGATTGGCAACACATGTTAGCTCAGGGTCCGTCTTCCTCACCCCCACCCAAAAAAAAAAAAAATAAATATATATATATATCTATCTATCTCTCGAAACAAAGTATTCTGTCATACACAAATAAGCACAAAAATGTAGACATAACATTTGGTGCCCTGCCTAACAGTTTGAGAAATGAGGCAAGAAAGAAAAGCTGTAGGGAGGCCAGCTTGTGGCCAAGTCTGGGCCCTAGGGAGTCATGACCTTGGTGATGTCATGAAAGTTCATGGATTGTCAGCTTTATGAACTCTGAGTCATAACTCTGCCATCATCCAGAGCATGGTTGATCTTTCAGACTGACTTGTTAACCAAGCTTGCAGAGCCCAGTCCATAAATCAGAATGTCAACTTACTGATTTGTATCATGAATATATAACAGATCCAAGCAGATCCAGCAGATCCAAGCTTGTGTTCAGTCACTTAATGAAGATCCATCAAGTGTCTGCTATGCACCAAGTGTTGTGAATACAGCAATGAACAAGACAGACCCCATCCTTGGCCTTGCATGCTTAGCATCTATTGGTCTGTTCCTTCTCTCTGTGTAGGAAAACCACATGAAAAGCCAATTTATGATCAGAAAGCTGCTTTGTGAGGCTGAAATCAAATCAAAGGTGGTGGCCAGTGGTGTCCTATCCTGACAGGCCAAGAGGGTACACCTGTCCAAATGTAGGTCTATGAGTCAAGACCCTTTCCTCTGGAAAATACTAGAAACAATGTCTAATTTGGGGTCCCAAATCTCTTTTTATGAACTTCATCTAGACATCTCATTTTTTAAAAACATATTTGAAAAGTTTAATAAAGTAATCATCATCCACATTCCTACCACCCAGATTAACCACTTGGCCCATTTCTTTTCAGGCTTTTCTTCTTAAAAGAAAATGAGGGGCCAACCTGGTGGCATAGTGGTTAAGTTCCCGCGCTCTGCTTCTGCAGCCTGGGGTTCACAGGTTCGGATCCCAGGCGCGCCATGCTGTGGCAGCATCCCATATACAAAATAGAGGAAGATGGCCACAGGTGTTAGCTCAGGGCCAATCTTCCTCAGCAAAAAGAGGAAGATTGGCACTGGAGGTTAGCTCAGGGCCGATCTTCCTCACCAAAAAAAAAAAGAAAATCATTCTATTGTTTTGGTAAGAATGACACATGCTTGATAATTCAAAGAAGTACTAAGATGATTGAACAGTCACTCAAAATATGCCACCCAGAAATAGCCACGGATGTTAGTTGAACACTTTCCTATGAACACACGCAGTTTGGAGAAAAGGTAGATAGATTGAGTGGTAATACTATTATTAAAAAATGAAGTGGGGCTGCCCAGTGGCGCAGCAGTTTAGTCCGCGCTTGGCAGCCCAGGGTTTGCTGGTTTGGATCCCGGGTGCCCGCCGACGCACTGCTGGTCAGCCACGCCGTGGCGGCGTCCCATATAAAGTAGAGGAGGATGGGCACGGATGTTAGCCCAGGGCCAGTCTTCCTCAGCAAAAAGTGGAGGATTGGCAACGGATGTTAGCTCAGGGCTGGTCTTCCTCACAAAAAAAAAAAAAAAAATGAAGTCACGCTATACGTGTTATTTTTAGATGAAAAAGATTAAATTTAAGTTTACCTAAATTAACAGCAGAATAGGAACAAGTAAAAATAAAGGAGTTTTACTTTATTTTTTTAACTACAAGAAATAGTATTTCTTGGAAGATCATTTAAGTTAAAAAAAAACATTATGAGAAACATTGAGAATTCAGAGGTATTTTTTTAAGTTTACATGTCAGTTTTAAGCAGTGCTGATTGCTTCCAGGTTATGAAACATAAAGTTTGAACACCCATAGTTCCTGCTATCTCCCCTTCTTCAGACTTTCGATTTTTGTTTTGTTTGTTTATGTAGCATGTATGTTTGCATGAATGCTTGTATTTAATGACTAGCTTTATAACATTTGCTTCTGTCTGTAATCACTGCTCCCATGACTATTTATTATTAGCTCCATATTTAATTTGATTTAGTATTTAGTCCTTTTGTTTTGGCATCTTCATTCCTGAATTCTTTCTTCTGAATTCTTTTTCTTTTTTTTTTTTCCCTTTGCTGAGGAAGATTCACCCTGAGCTAACATCTCTGCCAATCTTCCTCACAGCATGGCTGGTGAGTGGAGTAGGTCCATGGCCGGGATCTGAACCCATGAACCTGGGCCACTGAAGTGGAGTGCACAGAACTCTAACCACTTGGCCACGGGGCCAGGCCCTCTTCTGCTTTCTTAGTCAGCTGGATACTCATACTGTATTTTCTTATTTCTCTTATATATTAAGATGTTTGCCTATTGCCTTTATATTTGAATAACACCCTGACGGGGAATAATGTCACTGGATCACCCTTTCTTTTCTCCCAAACTTTGTAAAAACTGCCTCCCCGTCTTCCAGCATTAAAATCACACTGCAGAGAAGTCTGGTGCCAGGTTGAATTTCAACATTTGTGGGTAATTTGTCATTCTTTATTTTTGATGCTCAGAGGCTTAAGTAGTCTATATCCAGAATTTCCTTAACTGCAGTGTGCCCCATTAATCTGAAGATTCAATTTCATTTATTTCTTATGTTTTTTTTAATATACATCTTCTGTTCCATGTATTGGATTTTTCATTTCAGAGAACCAATCATCTTAACGTTGGATCACCTTTGCCTGTCTTCATATCATTAGCTTCTCTCTAATTGATTTCTTTCAATTTGTAATATACACTCACTATAATTATCTCAAGTCTTTCCTCACATTTTCTGTGTTGTCTATTTAATTCCTACTATTCCTACTTTATTCTATAGCTGGTTTGGTTCCTAATGTATTTATCGTCTTATTCCTTATTCTTATAATCTTCTCATGTCATCTCATTTTTAGAATCTCATTTTTGGGCTGTTATATAGGTGAATAAGTGAGTAGCATTATGAACGTTTATTCCCCTATATAACGGTGAGGAAATGGATTCTCCTCTGGAACCTCCAGAAGGAGTACAGCCTGTGAACACCTTGCTTTTAGCCCAGTGAAACCTCCTTCAGACTTCTGACCTCGAGCACTGTCAGATGATAAATTTGTGTTGTTGTGGTGATTCATCAGTAGTAATGGGAAACTAATATGCTACTCATTTGCTCATACCCAGATTTTAGGATATTTGTGAGAATTCTCAGGATTTTGTGAACTCACCAGTACAACTTTTGGAATCGCAGGGCTTAGGTTAAAAGGTGGGCCATTCTGAACTGCTCCATGTGGTAGCATTTTCATTTTACTTTCTTAACTCCCAGTTTGTAAAGTTTATTGCACTATGTTATGCCCCTTTTCTTGTTAGATTGCTATTGATTTGTTTTGGGTTGGGTTAACCCACTTTTTTGCTCATTTATTAAGTTTACTTGGGGAGGGAATATTTATGATTCAGCTTCAGTCTGCTCTTTTGACCCAAAACCCCTTCACAGGCTGGATTCAGATACGTTAATATCACAGTCTAGGCTACAGCCCTTTTCTTTCTATTCTATGAAGTTAACTGTGTGGTTTCTTTTCTTCAAATTATCACTCCCCCAAATATGTCAGAATTTTCAGAAGCCTTTTCTAACCTTAAATCATCACATGATGCACTTGCTATCATGTGAACATTTAATGACTTGAAATTGTGTGTGAGAGCCTCAGGAAGGTGTGT
This sequence comes from Tapirus indicus, assembly GCA_031878705.1. Classification (NCBI taxonomy): domain Eukaryota; kingdom Metazoa; phylum Chordata; class Mammalia; order Perissodactyla; family Tapiridae; genus Tapirus; species Tapirus indicus. Next base: position 61,648,098 of record CM062927.1, on the reverse strand, counting down.
GCCCAGGGCTGGAAGGCTCCATGACACGTTGCTTTAGTTTAGGTGTGGCAGTTTCCATCCCTACTCAAATTAATTTTTAACTATTAATGCTAAATTTTCACACTCTGTATGTTTATAATTTTTTTTTTCCAGCAGAAAAAGCTCAGAATGGGAAAGGGGAGAGAGAGATCAGAAGTCTTATTCTATTTTTTGTAGCTCAACAGTATTATAGCCATAACAATGGTGTTAATTGGCAGTTTCATTTCTCACTTATTTATATTCAATCAGAGACACCTTTATCCTGGCAATTTGAAGAAAGGTGAATGGGTGAAATCCATTTGGGTACTCTGAGATGGGAGTTCCCTACCCCGCCCCTTTCAAGACAGGCTTTGAAGCCAGTAGCTCCTTCTAGCAGATAACCGCTATCTCCTGCTTCTGTTTCACCTCTCCCCCTGCCCATCCCCAAAGAGCAGTAGAAAAAGTCCTGGACATTCTGACATATCTTGGCCAATCAAGACACAAAATTGGTGTACCAGCATCCCTTGAAACAAGCCGTCTCCCCCTACCTGATCCAACTTGAGAAACTCAAGAGCAACTGACTCCATCTACTCTGGGAGCTTCAGAGGCAGCTGGAGAAATGGGTGGAGACTTGGAGTAGAAGTCTGCATCTGGAAGTGTGAGGAACAAAATCCCAACAGATGAACAAAAAAATCCAGGGCTTTCCATTTTGGCAGCCTGTCCTGGAATCCTAGAACCTGAGAGGCCTACTTCACATTTCTACAGATAAAAAATTGGAGGCCTGGAGAGAAAGGGTCTAGCCCAAGATATCCCAACAACTTCTGGTTGAATGTCAGGATTATAACCAGGTTTCCTGTCTCCAGGACCAGTTCTTATTCTCCCACCAGAATTTTAGCGAGAGTAAGGAAAGTGAAAGAAACAAGAGTAACTTTATTTTGCAAGGAGGGAATATAATTTGAAATTTACAGGAAAGTTGCAAGAATCATACATATACCCTTCACCTAGATTCAGCAGTTGTTTATATTTGCCCCATGTTCTCATCCTTTCTTTAAATATATTTATGTATATGCATATTTTGGAACTATTTGAGAGTAAATTGGAGATATGTCCCTTTGTCCCTAAATGCTTCTGTGTGTCTTTCTTTAGACAAGGACATTTTCTCACATAATGATAGTATGATTCTCAAAAACAGGAAATTTGACATGGATATAATACAGTTTTCTAATCCACAATCCACATTCCAGTTTTGTCAATTGTCCCAGTAAGGTCCTTTACAGCTTCTGTTTTTCTGGTCCAGAGTCTAGTCCACAATCACATACTGCATTTAGTCATTATACCTATTTAGTCTCCTGTAATCTGGAATCGTTCTTCAGCATTTCTTTGCCGTTCTTGACTTTAACATCTTTAAAGAGCAAAGAAGAGTTATTCTAGCATGTTCCTCAACTTAGGTTTGCCTGATTAAATCTGGAGTTTGCATTTGGGGCAGGAACAGCACAAAAGTGATGCTGTGGCCCAGGTGCATCAGGAGGCTCCTGCCTTCAGTTTGTCCTATTATTGATATCGTTAACTTTGATCACTTGGTTAAGGTGGGTCTGCCTTTACAACTTTAAAGCTACTTCTTCTCCTTTTTAAATTAATAAGTAACTGGGGGGCATGTATGCTGAGACTATGTAAATATTATGTTTCCCTTGAAACCTTGCCCACTAGTTTGAGTATCCATTGATGATTTTCTCCCTCCACCATTTGGAAGGCCTGCTCTTTAGGTATAGCTGGATAATATTTGAAATATTCTCTGATGTATTTTTCCTTCTCAGTAATTCTTCTTTGTTCTTTAGTCTTTCTACTGCTGGGACTAAGGCCCAGGCTCACTGCACCAGGGAAAGCTGGATGCTAGGTACCTTTAAGAACAGAGTAAGATGCTTGACTTGGTGTTCCAAAATGAGGTCTTGAAAGCCACAGCTATCAACTTTATTATTATTATTTATTTTTATTGAGGTAACATTGGTTTATAACATTATATAAATTTCAGGTGTCCATCAATATGTTTCAACTTCTGTATAGACTGCATCGTGTTTGCCACCAAAAGTCTATTTGCCATCCGTCACTGTATGAATGTGCCCCTTTACCCCTTTCACCCTCCCTCCACCCCCCTTCCCCTCTAGTAACCACCAATCTATTCTCTGTATCTATGTGTTTGTTTGTTTGTCTTCCACATATGAGTGAAATCATATGATATTTGTCTTTCTCTACCTGACTTATTTGACTTAGCATAATACCCTCAAGGTCCATCCATGTTGTTGCAAATGGCAAGATTTCATTTTTTATGGCTGAGTAGTATTCCATTGTCTGTGTGTGTGTGTGTGTGTGTGTGTGTGTGTGTGTGTGTGTGTGTGTGTGTATGTATCATATCTTCTTTATCCATTCATCTGTTGATGGGCACTTAGGTTGTTTCCAAGTCTTGGCTATTGTGAATAATGCTGCAATGAACATAATGTTCATATGTCTTTTCGAATTATTGTTTTTGTAGTCTTTGGATAAATACCCAGAAGCTGGATCATATGGTAGTTCTATTTTTAATTTTTTGAGGAATCCGCATACTGTTTTCCATAGTGGCTGTACCAATTTACATTCCCACCAGCAGTGTATGAAGGTTCCCTTTTCTCTACATCCTCTCCAACATTTGTTATTTTTTGTCTTTTTAATAATAGCCATTTTGACAGATGTGAGGTGATATCTCATTGTGGTTTTGATATGCATTTCCCTATTAATTAGTGATGTTGAACATATTTGCATGTGCCTGCTGGTTATGTGTATATCTTCTTTGGAAAAATGTTCAGATCCTCTACCCATTTTTTAATTGGGTTGTTTGTTTTTTGTTGTCGAGTTGTATGAGTTCTTTATATATTTTGGATATTAACCCCTTATCAAATATATGATTTGCAAATATCTTCTCCCAATTATAGGTTGTCTTTTCATTTTGTTAATGGTTCCAATTGCCGTGCAGAAGCTTTTTAGTCTGATGTAGTCCCGTTTGTGTATTTTTTTCTTTCATTTCCCTTGCCTGAGGACACATTCAAAAAGATACTGCTAAGGCCAATGTCAAAGAGTGTACTGCCTATGTTTTCTTTTAGGAGTTTTATGGTTTCAGGTCTTACATTCAAGTCTTTAATCCACTTTGAGTTAATTTTTGTATGTGTGCAAGATATGTGTGCAAGTGTATGGTGTAAGATAATGGTCTACGTTAATTCTTTTGCATGTGGCTGTCCAGTTTTCCCAACATCATTTGTTGAAGAGACTTTCCTTTGTCCGTTGTATGTTCTTGGGTCCTTTGTCAAAAACTAGCTGTCCATAAATGTGTGGGTTTACTTCTAGGCTCTCAATTCTGTTCCATTGATCTGTGTGTCTGTTTTTCTGCCAGTACCATGCTGTTTTGGTTACTATAGTTTGCAATATATTTTGAAATCAGGGAGTGTGTTACCTCCAGCTTTGTTCCTTTTTCTCAGGATTGCTTTGGCTATTTGGGGTCTTTTGTTTTTCCAAACAGCTATTTTAAGAGATGGCATTTTTTACAGGAAGAGAAATTGTTCCTTCTTCCTCCTTCCTTTCTTTTCATTCTCCCTTCCTTTTAATTTTAAAAGCATGGCTTAGATGACTAGAAGCAAAGCCTAACCCCAGTGTAATAATTAACTCAGGGAAGAATCATCAATGAATGCTAAAACCTGTTGGGGAATGGGCTATTTGCTTGATGCCAAAAGGATTACATCTCAAGTTTCTTACAAATTTCAAAGAGAAGATGGTACCTCTGAAGGAGAAGCCTTCGGGTTGTCCTCTTATCCAAGTAATCCAACTTAGTATCTCTAGTAGCAAGACAAACTGTCATTGTGCCTTCTGATATGATGCTCTCTCACTGTATTTAAAATGTACATCACCCATAAAGTATTTTTGCCAAAATGGTTTAATCTGAATATGATCTAGTCTCTAGACTCAATTTCTAATTTATCAGAAATACATGGGAGAGAGGAGCAGGTTAAATGATATCATAAGGAAGCTATCAGACAAATTCAGAAAGTAGGACTTTTTTTTTTCCATGGGAAAAAATAAAGGAGAAGGGGCTGTTCTGGACAAAAAAGATACCAAAGAGACAAAACAATCAGATGGAATGGTTAACCTCGATAGGAGTCTGTTTTGGATTTTTTTTTTTTTTTTGGTGAGGAAGATGGGCACTGAGCTAACATCTGTTGCCAATCTTCCTCTTTTTGCTTGGGGAAGATTGTCCCTGAGCTAACATCTCACCAATCTCCCTTCACTCTGCATGTGGGACGTTGCCACAGCATGGCTTGACGAGTGGTGTATTGGTCCACACCTGGGATCTGAACCCGTGAAGCCCAAGCTGCTGAAGTGGAGCATGTGCACCCAACCACTACACCACTGGGCCAGCCCCTGGATTTATTTTTTTAAGCCATAAAATAAATTTTGAGGATAATTAGAAATTTTAATATGGACTAAATATTAATGAATTGTTGGAGTTGTGATATTATGAAATCATTGTCAAATTTTTTGTGATAATGATATGGTGATTATGCATGAGAAGTTCTTTATTTTTAGAGTGTGCATGCTGAAATATTTAGAGGTGTTGTGTCATGACTGTGGGGAGACAATTCTTTATGGGTCTCTTGGATTTCTGCACATCTTGTGAGCAGAGACACTAACTGCATTCGTTCCAAACAATCTTTTCCATGATGTTTGACTAGCAGACAGCATTGGAAGATAGAATGTCTCCCTAAGTGAAAGGGAAAATGTTTTCATAGCATAGCATAATAAAATAATGTCTCTCTCTGGGGTAAAAGTCAAGCAGGTTTCCTTGCAGCCCATTATAAGAGATTTGGGCTTCCTAAGCTTATGGTTCCTTGACTGTGATACAAACCCACTGTGTGTGCAGCAGCCACCCAGGCTGCTTTGTGTTAACCCATGGGAATTGAGAGCAAGAGAAACCAGTGTAACAAGAAGTTCATGCCACTTGCTGTGCTGTGAGCGATAAAGTTCTTTGTCTCTGACCCAGGAGTCTCATGTCTCCCACCAGTATCCATACAACTATGAATTAGCTTGCAGGTAGGTGAAATCTCAGACCCTTCAGAGTTCTTTAAAATGATGCCCTAAATTTACTTTTATTTTAGTTTTTTCCAGGAGAAGATTCACCCTAAGCTAACATCTGTTGCCAGTCTTCCTCCTTTTTTCTTCCTTTTCCCCTGCCCCAAGCCCCAGTACCTAGTTGTGTATAGTTGTAAGTTCTTCTGCTTCTTTGTTTTATGTGAGCTGCCACCACAGCATGGCTACTGACAGATGAGTGGTGTGTTTCCTGGGAACTGAACCCAGGCTGCCAAAGCAGAGTGTACTGAACTTTAACCGCTAGGCCATCAGTGCTGTCTCCTAAATTTAAAAGCTTTTAAATTTAGCTTTTAAAAGTTTTAGCATGAGAAACCATGTGTTTTCCCTCTAAGATTGGGAATAAAACAAGGATATCTCCTCTCACTATACCTATTCAACACTGTACTGGAAATCATAGCTGATGCAATTAGATAAGAAAAGGAAATAAAAGTATACGGATTGGGAAGGAACAAATAAAACTCTTTGTTCACACATGACATGATCATCTATGTAGAAAATCTTAAAAAATTGACCAAAATAAGCTCTTGGAACTAATAAGCGATTATAGCAAAGTTGTGGGATACAAAGATACAAAAGTCAATTGCTTTCTTATATACCAACAACAAAACATTGAAATTTGAAATTAAAAACATATCATTCACATTAGCATCTCCCAAATGAAATACATATAAATGTAACAAAATATGTACCAGATCTATATGAGGAAAGCTAGAAAACTGAGGGAAATCAAAAAAGATCTGAATAAATGAGAGCCATTCCATGTGCATTACTAGGAAGATTCAATATTGTCAAGATATCGGTTCTTTCCAACTTGATATATAGATTCAATGCAATCCCAATAAACATTCAAGCAGGTGGTTTTGTGGACATTGACAAGCTGATTCTAGTTTACATGCAAAGGCAAAAGACCCAGAAATAGCTAACACTATTGAAGGAGAAGAACAAAGTTGGAGGACTGACACTACCCAACTTCAAGACTTACTGTAAAGTTACAGTAATCAAGACAATGTGGTATTGTTGAAAGACAAGACAAACATACTGACAGAACAGAATAGAGAGCCCAGCAATAGAACCACACAAATATAGTGAACAGATCTTTGACAAAGGAGCAAGGCAACCCAATGCAGAAAAGATGGCCTTTTCAGCAAATGGTGCTGGCATGACTGGATATCTGCATGCAAAAAAATGAATCTAGACACTGACCTTTCACAAAAATTAACTCAAAATGGATCATAGACCTAAATGTAAAACAAATTGTAAAAGATAGATAACATAGGAGAATATCTAGGTGACCTTGGTTTTGGCAACAAATTTTTAGATACAACACGAAAAGCATAATCCATGAAAGAAAAATTTGTTAAATTGGACTTCGTTAAAATGAAAACTTCTACTCTGTGAAAGATACTGTTAGATAATCAAAAGATAAGCTACAGACGGGAGAAAATATTTGCAAAACTCGTATCTGCTGAAGGACTTTAAAATATACAAAGAACTAACACTTAAAGCTCAATAATAGGAAAACAAACAACCCAATTAAAAAGTAAGCAAAAGATCTGAACAGACACCTCACAGAAGCAGATATACAGATGGCAAACAAGCATTTGAAAAGATGCTCCACATCATATGTCATTATGGAATTGCAAATTAAAACAACAAGGAGATACCGCTACACACTTATTAGAGTGGCTAGAATCCAAAACACTGACGACACCAAATGTGTCAAGGATGTGGAGCAACAGGAACTCTCATTCATTGCTGGTGGAAATGCAAAATGGTACAGCCACTTTGGAAGACAGTTTGGCAGTTTCTTAAAAAGCTAAACACAGTCTTACCATACCATCCCGCAATCGCCCTCCTAAGTATTTACCCCAACTAGTTGAAGACTTGTGCCCACACAAAAACCCACACACATGTTTATAGCAACTTCACTCATAATTGTCAAAAACTCTAAACAAGCAAGACATCCTTCAATAGGCTAGGAATGTAGTACATCCATACAGTGGGATATCATTCATCAATATAAAGAGTTATTAGGCTATGAGAAGACATAGAGGAATCTTCAATTCATGTTCAAGTGAAAGAAGCCAGTCTGAAAAGGCTACGTCGTGTATGATTCCAACTATATGACGTTTTGGAAAGACAAAACTATAGAGACAGTGAAAAGATCAGTGTTTGCCAGGAGTTTGGTGGGGGATGGGAGGCGGGAGGGCGAGAGACGAGTAAGTAGAGCACAGGGGACTTTTAGGGCGGTGAATCTATTATGTATGATACCGTAACGATAGGTACAGGATATTATACATTTGTCAAATCCCATAGAACTGTACAACACAAAGAGTGAACCCTAATGTGAACTATGGACTTTGGTTAATAATTACGTATCAGTACTGGTTCATCAGTTGTAACAAATGTGCCACACCAATGTAAAATGTTAATAATAGGAAAAACTGTGAATGGGAGTTTAGGGGGTGGTGGGGAAGAAAGTATATGAGAACTTTCTGTTAAATTTTTCTGTAAACCTAAAACCTAAATTTTTAAAAATTTTAGTTTATTAAAAAAATATGTATGGAGAGAGTGCTAAAAAGTTAGATACAGCAAAATGTTAGCAGGTGTTGAATCTATGTGGAGGGTGTGCAGATTTTCATTTACTTTTACATTCTACTTTTCTCTTTACTTTTCCTAATAAAAATGAGGGGACAGAAGCCAGGTCCAGAGGACTCAGAATATTGAATGTGTGTCAGTGGGGAAATATGTGATGGTGTAAAACCAGGTTTCCCGCCATGCAGAGGATGACAGAAACTCTCTCTCATCCGCGGATGGGGTGGGGGATGATGATTGAGAGGATTTAAGGAGGAGAGTGAGGGTGAGGAACTGCTATAAGTTCTTGAGGAGATCAACATTCTTCCTTCTTGACTGGGTTGAAACCTCCCAGTAGGTGTGTTGAAGGGAACGTGACACCACAGGTAACTGGTGAGCTCTAAGGACAGAGGAAATTTGTCTGGATTCCAAAGGGTACATTTGAGGGAGTCTACAAGTGTCTTAATGGAGCCCCAGGGATGGGGCACTGGCCACAGCAAAATGGAAACAGTGGGATGTTTAGGCAAAAAGGGCCTAAGACAGCACCCCAGATCTGATCTCCAGTGATCCTACAAGAGCACAGAGAGCAGCCAAAATGACTACAGGTTGCCCACAAGACTTTGCAGTGGGCGTGAGGAAGGCACAGAGCAGCCTACCTCGACCAGAGATCCTCAGACAGGATCTCTGAGGACAAGGGCATCTGAACAGTGGGTTCCTTGGGTTAAGAAATGAGGAGCGAAGAACAGATGGGATGAGTTATCTCAGCTGAGGAGGCCAGCAGAGAAACAGACGTGGGCCAGATGTCCACCCTGCCCCCACCCACCACGATGTGTTATATAAACCTCCTGTGAGCCAGGTGCCACTTTTAGGATGAGAGAGAGGAGGGGAATAATCCACATTAATGTATTTTCCCACTTAAGACTGAGTTTAAATCAGAGGTGCATGTGTTACCTCAAATGAGCTAGCCAATACAGTGATTAAAGGAAAACTATGCTTAGTTACATAGTAGCTAACCTGAGTCTGTGCTGAAAAGATATTAAATTCATTTAAAACCCTGGACCAGCTTGTGCAGTCTCATTGGGTCCACCTTTCTGTGGCTCTCTAGTCAGCAAAATTCTTAAAACAAAACTCCTAAAACTTTAAATAGTAAGTGGGTAAAATAAAATTTTATGCCTGTCCCCGTTGGTCTGTATAACTGTTATGGAGTGAATGTTTGTAGCCTCTCAAAATTCATATGTTGAAGCCCTAACCCCCAGTGTGGCTGGATTTGGAGGAAGGAAGTAATTCAGATTAAATGAGGTATAAGGGTGGGGCCCGAGCAGATAAGATTAGCGTCCTCATAAGAAGAGACGCTGAAGAGGTATTTCGTTAGTCCTAGCAGACTAATATAATGACTAAAAGCAATCACTAATCTGGTTCTAAAGGCCTTGAAGAAAAATTTTTTTCTATAGATTTTCCTGAAGGAACAGCAAAGGGTGGATAATAGGGCATAACAACAAAACTAAAATTCTCTCCTGTGATTGTTCCCTCTTGTCAAAATTCCACACCCGGCGGCTCCCCAAATCTCTCTTCTCCCCTCTCTAAACTGCGCCATTCAACACGGTAGCAACTAGCCAGACGTGGCTATTGAACACCTGAAATGTGGCAGGGCAGACTGAGAAACTGATTTTTAAATTTTTATTTAACTTTAATTAATTTAAATTTAAAAACCAAAGCAGTGTAAAGCATGTTGCCATTAAACACAAATGTACTGTTTCAGTAGGACTATATTTCGCTTATTGTTGCATCACCGAATATATTATTGTTGCATTGTAGTGTGTGGGCTGGGCACTTTTGTTTTTCTGGTGTTACACATGAACGCATCACTGATCTAGTCAGTGTCAATGGGTTGATTTTTTTTTCCCTACATACTGGTATAATAATTTTTTAAAAACATTTTATACGGGGGGCCGCCCGGTGGCGCAGCGGTTTAGTCCGCGCTTGGCAGCCCAGGGTTTGCGAGTTCGGATCCCGGGCGCCCGCCGACGCACTGCCTGTCAGCCACGCCGTGGCGGCGTCCCATATAAAGTGGAGGAAGATGGGCACGGATGTTAGCCCAGGGCCAGTCTTCCTCAGCAAAAAGAGGAGGATTGGCAACAGATGTTAGCTCAGGGCTGGTCTTCACACACACACAAAAAAACAAAACATTTTATACGGACATACGAGCTATAATAATTCCCATATAAATTATAACTCATAATTAAGCTGAAACACTTATTATTTTAGTTATAATTAAATCAGTTTTCTAGTTAAATACATATGGACAAATCTTTAAATTGGAAATTTAAATTTATGCAAAATTGAGTGGAGATGGAGACACTAGGACTATGAAGCCTTAGTCCTTTGGGGCTGCTCTAATACAAGTACCATAGTCTTGGTGGCTTAAATAGCAGACACTTATTTTTTACAGTTCTGGTGGCTAAGTCCAAAACCAAAGTGCTGGCAGATTCAGTGTCTGGTGTGGACCAACTTCCTGGTTCGTAGACAGATGTCTTCCTGTGTGCTCATGTAAGGGAAGGGGGCACGGGACCTCTCTAGGATCTTTTTTATAAGGACATTAATCCCGGTCATGAGGGCTCTACCCTTATGACCTAACCCCCTCCCAAAGGCTTCACTTCTAAATACTGTCATATTGAGGACTAGTTTTCAATATGTGACTTTTGAGGGGACACAAACATTCAGTCTATAGCATATGACCAGAATAGCTAAAAAAAAAAGTCTAGAAGAAGGTATGTTGCAAATTTCACAATGAATGGCAATTGGAATCTGCTACAGCAGAATAAAATGAAAAAGGTGTTTGTTGTGTTACAATTAAGAGACATTTAAAGCAAATAATAGTGAAGTTTCCTTTCAACAGTCAAAAGGAATGGGCAGAATTAGTCACCTGAAGTCAGAATTAAATGTTCAACAGGAAAAAATTTAAATGATTTTTAACAGGATTTGAGCTTGTAATTTTGAATTCTTGCAAACACACACACAACTATTTTTAGGTGAAGAGATCATAAAAAATATAATTTTAGTTATGGAAACTTTGTTAGAATATTATGAAGAGAAGCCTAAAAATATTTTACAAAAGATAAAATATCTTGAATTAAGCAAAGAATTGGTCATACAATACCAGACCTTTCTAACAATATTAAAGATCGATTAATTTAAAACTTAAAAAATTCCAAATACTTTTCTTTAGATGAGTCATGTGATATAAAAGATACTTCCCGATTAATGCTTTGGGTCCATTTTATGTCAAAAGACTTCCAACTTTATGGAAACATGTCAATTCATGACTCAAAAATTTAAATTCATGGTATAGACATTTTTGAAGATTTTGCATCTGTCAAAGAAGAACTTCTCCCAAATACAGATTAGTTTCTATCATGATGGATAGTGCTCCAGCTATGTTAGGTCTGGATTTATTGTAATTTTAATACAGGAGATGGATGTTTCCTTTATCATTTCATTCTACTGTATGATATCAACAGTGCTAAACTTCATTTGAGCCCTGTGTTCCTGGAAACAGCTACCTGTCAAGGACCACCTTGTTCTCTCAAGTTCTGGGATAACACTCATCTCACCTTCCTCAATGACTAAGACTCCGTTGTTTACCTGGCGCTATATCTCCAGGCCCCCTGCCCTTTTGTGAAGTAAAATAAACAAATACATAAATTTATTTTTTTCCCTTCAAAGAAAGGAAATGGGGCCTTATTTTTTTTCCTTCACAGAAAGGTTTTATAACAGAAATGTTACAAAAATTTGCTAAAAGATACTAAAGTGGTCACTATCCATAGGGTAATAATCCATTGCATCTTTATCCAAAAATGTCTGCATTTCTGTTAACAAGAATCACTCGCATCCTATTAGACCTCCAGAAGTTAGTTAACTTCTACCTCTGCAGAATTGCAAAATAGTCAAAGACAACGAAAGGTACAGACCTCTTCGGAGTCAGATAACCCTGGAAAGTTCCTCTAAATACCTAGCCTTCTTTTGAAAGGACATTTAATCATCTTCTTGCCCATTACAAAATTTTTCACAATTTTTTCTGACATTTATATGGTGTGGATTTAAAATCTGTGAGGCAAAATTCTGTACACCAAGACCTTGGCAGAGAATATAGTTATCAACTGTTCAACTGTCCGATTGTTATCAAATGAGAGAACCTTACATCTATAATCTCTCTCTCTGTATATGCACATACATACACACACACATACATACATGGGGATACTTAGACGAAAAAATGCCCTTCATTTATTTTTCTCAAAAACAGACAGCCTGGACTTGGGCTTTGGAGCAAGACAGGTGTACCCCAGAGATCTGTGTGTCTGGAGCACAGTGTTTTGGCCCCTGTAGAAATGTGTCTACTTATTTGTATCCTCAGCTCACACCTCGGGACACCAGCAAACATACAAAACTGAAATTACGTGACTTGTAGAGTTGTCTTGTGCTAACATGCACACTTGCCCTCAGCCCTATCCATTCCATCCTTGAAAGACTTTAAATGCAAACAGAAGATTCTCGTCTCTCTTTCAACCATACTTGAGTTTATGCTAATGAGATGACTCTTGGTGGGCCCCTAGATTCATCAGGCTGAGAGCTGGTAACCAGAGGAAGCAGCCAGGTGATTGGATGGTTGGAACCTTCAGCTCCACCCCCACTCTCCCAACCTCTGGGGAGGGGAGAGGGGCTGGAGATTGAGTTAATCCCCAATGGCTAATAATTTGATCAACATACTTATGTAATAGAGCCTCCATAAAACTCCAAAATGATGGGGTTCAGAGAGCTTCTGGGTTGGTGAACACATCCACGTGCTGGGAGGGTGATGTACCCAACTCCACGAGGACAGAAGCTCCTGTGTAGGACTTCACCCTATGGATCTCTTCATCTCACTGTTCATTTGTATCCTTTATAATACCCTTTATAATAAACTGGTAAACATAAGTGTTTCCCTGAGTTCTGTGAGCTATTATAGCAAATTATTGAACCTGAGGAGGGGGTTGTGGGAACCCCTTGTCTTTCTAACCAGTCATTCAGAAGTATGGGTGGCCTGGACTTGCAATTGGCATCTGAAGTGGAGACGTTGGTGGGACTGAGCCCTTAACCCGTGGAGTCTGTGCTAACTCTGGGTAGTCAGTTTAGAATTGAACTAAATTGTAGGACCCCTAGGTGGTGTCCGCAGATAACTGGAGAATTGCTTTTAGTAGAAAGCCCACACATTTCATATCAGAAGTGCTGTCAGTAAGAACAAGTCACAGGCCTTAAGGATCTGAGAGTGAGCCCTGGCCAACAGCCAGGAAGAAGACAGGAACCTCAGTCCTACACTGGCGAGGCACTACATTTGGCTGGTAATCTGAATGAGCTTGGATGCAGCTGATCCACAGAACCTCCAGGTAAGAGCCCAACCTAGCCAACACTTTAATTTTGGCTTTGTGAGACCCTAAGGAGAAAACCCAGCCAAGTCCCTCTGGGCTTCTGATCTACAGAACCGTGAGATAGCAAATGGGTATTGTCTTAAGCTGCTAAATTTGTAGCAATTTGTTATGTAGCAATGGAAATCTAATGTACTTGGGTCTTAAGACTTTTTGACTTCCTAGCATTCGGTATCCTCACAGACCAGCAGGAAGCTGGTCTTTCTGTTTCCCTCTTAAGAGGTGAAGTGGTTTAGAGAGGTGAAAGAATTTGAGCTGAGCTGTCATCTCTGTGGATGAAAACCCCATTGCCAATAGTCTGGCGGGTACCAGGAGTCAGGCATTGTAACTGGATGCTTTGCATTTGTTACTTCATTCAATTCTCAAGAGCTATCCACAGGGCACATGGAATTTCCCGTTTTACAGATAAAGAACCTGAGGACCAGTGAGGCAGGTAAGTGGCCCAAGAGGTTTAAATCGGGTCTGTCTGACCCCATGGTTTTGTGCTGATGACATCCAACAACCTCGTATTAATTTACTGACAAAGCATCACAGACTGGGTGGCTTCAGCAACAGACATTTGTTGTCCCCCAATTCTGGAGGCTAGAAGTCAAGGTCTCAGAGGGTTGATTTCTTATGAAGGCTGTGAGGGAAGGATCAGGTCTACGCCTCTTCTCTAGCGTCTGGTGGTTGACTGGCAATTGTTGGCATTCCTTGACTTGTAGAAGCATCACCCCAATCTCTGCCGTCATCTTCATAAGGCGTTTCCTCTCTGTGTGGCTGTCTCTGTGTCCAGATTTCCCCTTTTTATATGGACATGTTCCTATTGGATTAGGGCCAACCCTAATGACCTCATTTTAGCTTGATCACCTGCAAAGACCCTATTTCACATTCACAGACCCTGGGGGTAAGGATTTCAACATCTCTTGGGGGCACACAATTCAACCTGTAACAGACCTCAACTCCAGTTCTTACAAGAGCAGCATACCTGGCTGCAGGTGTGTGTTGTCTTGCCCCATTAATCCTAGAGTTGGAGACGAAAATCAGTACGCAGACCCTAGGCAGAGGGATAAAAGGAACCTTTGTGTTTCTTTTCCTGCCCTTTCAGTCTTCCTGTTCCTTATCCTTCCATCCCTTGACTTCAGGCTGTCTCAACCTCCTCAGATCCTACTGAGAGGAAGTTGTCAAACTCTCCCGACCTGTTGCCCCTGCTTTGTGATCCAAATCCTGCCTGTTCTCTCAGAGCTGCAGAGAGGACGCCCGTCCCACTGGGTGAGTCCTGTGGTGGAGGACGGATGGGGGTGTGGGGGTGTTCCAGGGCATTGATGGGGCTTCCTGGGAGGAAAGTGACAACTGGGCACAGGCCAGAAGTCAGGAAACACCTGCTGCCATCACTTTACTTCTTTCTCCTTTTGCTGGAGGTAAGACTATCAATAGGAAAAAACCCTACCCCTTTGTTAACCTTATTCTTCGAGCCAGGCCCTGTTCTAGGGACTTTACATACAAGCTCTCACTTTATTTTCATTATACTTATTGTATTGTAGTTTGCAAAGCATTTTCTTGTTTGACCTTTACCACAAACTTTTGAGAGAGTAGAATAGATTTTATGTCCATTTTGTGGATGGGCAAGGGACTAGCTTGATGTTACACTGTATGTGATGTAGGTGGGACTCAAAGCCAGTTCACAAACGCAGCCAGACTTTTCCGTGGGAGCAGCTAAAGGTCCTACTCCAGAGAAGGCGTTTCATTCCCCTCTGTTGTTGGGGACCTTTTCAAATTTGCCTCCTTCTAAGGGCCGTGTGGGAGGCAGCCATGGCTCAGAGGCCCGCCCCATCCTGGCATTCTTATATACGGTTTTCTCTCTTACACATCCAGGCTGGCACAGCCATGAACCTTGTGATCTTTGGGAAGAAATCACAGCTCTACTTTGATAAGCTCTCTGAGGGTTCTACATCCTCCCTGTCCGTGTGTCCCACCTTCTGCTCCCAAGGGACCAATCCAAGGGAGGCCTCAGCCTGATGCAGTCCTCATCCCTAACTGGAGTTTCTGTCTTGAGTCTTTGCTACCTATTCTCCTTTGGGGAGCACAGGGCTGGCACCCAGTAGGTGCCAGATGAAGAGTATGATGGTGTGCATTTATGTATTCCTGATCTGTTACTGCGTAACAAATGACCCAACATTTAGCAGATTGAAACAGCACATTTGTATTATAGTTTCCGTGGAGCAGGAATCCAGGCAAGATTTAACTGGCTGGTTCTGGTTTAGGGTCTCTCATGATGTGGCCCTAAGCTGTCACTGGGGTCTGCAGTCATCTAGGGCTGATGGCTCTGCTTCCAAGCTCACTCCCGGGTGGGGTTGTTAGTAGGACTCATTTTCTCTCTGACTCTTGGCTGGATACCTCACCGTGTGGGCCTCTCCACTGGCTACCTGAACGTCCTCACGGCAAGGCAGCCAGCTTCCTCTAGAGCAAGAGATTGGAGAGAAAGCCCAAGACAGAAGTGACAGTCTTTGATTACTTAACCTCAGGCGTGACATACCATCGCTGCTGCCGTGTTCTGTAGATCGCAGAGGTCAGCTCCGGTACAGAGTGGGAGGGTGCTCCCAAGAGTATGAATACCAAGGAGTGGGGGTCGGGCAGGCCGGCCTGCAGGCCCGCTATCACAATCTGTCTATCAAATATTTTACATTTTTTCAGAGACTTCTCATAGGTTATCTAGTTTTTTTTTAAACTTTTTTTTTGTGGTTTATCTTGTTTTCACAATAGATCAAAAGCCTCTCAAGGGAAGAGAATGTCACATTTCCAGATCCCTTGCCCCTCCCATCCCATCCTCCAACCCACACCAGTAAACAAACCAAAACAAAATAAAAATAAACCAAGTAGATGCTGTAGATCTGGAAGTAGTATTCAGTGCATGAATTAGGTAGGCTGCTTTACATTCTTAGCCTCAGTTTTTGCATCTGTAAAATGGGGTGCAGGGAAGAAAGGGTTGACTAGATGTTCTCTAAGGACCCTTCCAGCTGCAAGGATTTCTTTCTAAAGTGGATGGAATTATCCCCATTTGACAGATACAGAAACAAAGGCAGAGAGCTGGGGAGTTAACCCAACTTTCCCAGGGCAGTCTCTGGCAAAGCTCGGAGAAGAATACCGTTCTCAGGACTGTTGGGACTGATTAAATCTGGGCCAGTCAGCACTTTATCTGTTGTCTTAGTAGTCTTACAATTCCTACTAGTACCACTAGTCCTACCACCACCACCACCACCTCTGCCATTCATTTGGCGTCTACGAATTGCCACGCCCATTTCAAGGGTTTGTATTAGCCACATGAGTCACAATAATCCTATGCCATAGGAATTTTTCCCATTTTACAGGGAAACAAACTAACCCTCAGTGAGTTTTACCTGAATGATTGGCCCTAAATCACCAAGGAATGAGCCAAAAGCATGAGTTTGAAATTTGAGGCTGGGCTGAGAGTAAACTGAAGCAGATGCAAGGGGACTTCATCCCAGCCACACACAACGTCTGGCAAGGCTGCTGCACTGCACGCAGCTGCCACCACCTGTGCGATAGGGTGAAGCGACCTCTATAGACACCTGGACTCCAGAGCTCTCTGACGGCGACTTGAGCAGGTGGATTGCTACACTCTGAGCCAAGCACAACACGGGGAAAAATGCAACATGCTTGATTTACACACAACATGGTGCCCTTGACTTCCAGGCTGCGGAAGCAGCCACTAATGTAGCGGGACTGGAGAGAGAAGCGAAGACTCTGAATGCACTATCCCAGGAGCAGTCCTATACCTCCCGAAGTCGGCCTTAGGAGGCCATGGAAGCCTCTGCCATTTCCGTGCAGAAGCCAGGCCTCCCATCTCCCCGTCTCCGGGAAGTCACCTCTCTTCTGGGTTTGGGCTACTCATAGCCCAATGTCAACTCCAAATTCTAGTCCTCACTGCCCTCCAGTTCAGCATGATCCCGCGTTACCCCTGGGTGTGTTCTGGCCTCCCAAACAAAGGCCTGAGTAGCAGCCCTGAAAACTTCCTAAAGAAGTTCCTCATTCTCCCTGGGACAAGGGAGCCCAGAACACAGAGGCCTGCCGAGTCACTTTAGAAATCCTTAGTGGTAGGGAGGAGAAAATCACTTCTTTATGCTTCAGAGTCTCTTCCAGCAAGGAGAGGAAGGCAAAATTTAAGATCTCATTACATCATCTCTCCATTTACTCCCTACATTGTTCTCCCGTTTGTTCCTCACAGGAGCCCCGCGTTCCTGGGATTATTCTCTGGATTTTATATACAAGACACTGAGGCTCAGAGAGATTAAATGACTAGCCCCAGGTCATACAATTAGTGGGAGGCAGAGTCAGGATTTGAACTCAGGCATGTGTAACCTGAGCCACAGCCTGTGGGCCTGATAGCGATGAGCACCTATCACAGGCTGGACTGTATCTTCTAGATACTTTCTGGACATTGTCTATTTTTAAGCCTTGCAGCAACCTTGTGAGATAGGTATTTTGGAACCACTTCATGGGTTACAAAACTGGCTCAGCAAGGTTAAGTAACTTGCCCAAGGACACAGAGCTTCGATGTGGCAGGAATCAAGACGCCTTCGAAATGTCCTTGTAGAGCTTTCCTTCCTCCAGTCTCCAGGGCCAAGAGGGAATTCCAAGGTCTGGGTGCTCTAGATTAAATCCACTCTTGCCCTGTCTCCACGCTTCCACCAGTAGAAGTGCAAGATGGATTCAGGACTGCGTGTCCCTCCCATCTTCCACACTCAGTTTCACCACCGCCACCTGCCCTGAGACCAGCAGGACCACTTCACTGCCCCTCCATTCATGTTGATGACAGTCACCATACAAAGCCTAGGACTCCTGGGCCCTCGCTCAGACTTTCATTCTGACACTTCCTTTTCTGACACCAGCTCCTGCCCTTCCCAAATGCTACAACCCTTCCACTGTGGTCCTGGGAACTAGGGTCAATCATCACCAATTCCCTCTATACTCTTAACCCTTCCTGTGGATGTTGAATGCTCTCACTCCCTAAGTATAGTACATGTTTTGCAGTGGGGGCACCATTGGGTGGGACAAGTCTTCATTTTGTGGGACTAGTCTGTGCTTTGCAGGACATTTAGCATCCTTGGTCCATCTGTACACTAAGTACAGTGAAATGCTGATGACCCTCATTGATGCCTGACTCTCCCCTGAGGACCCTGTTCCCCTGCAGTCCTCTCAAGTGGTGGTGGTTTTCTATCCAATAGCCTTACATACTGGGCCTGGAATAAGACAGGTGCCCTCCTTGCTCCTTATTGCTGCTTCCAGATCATTCTGCCTCCCTCCTCCCTAACTGCTCTAAACCAAATTTGAATTACAAGCCATCAGACCCCCCCTTCGTATCACAATCATCTACAGATCTCCAAGTCCTCCCTCTAATTCCTTGAACTTGGCTCTCCATCACCCTTTCCAGCACAACACCTCTCTAATTCTTGGAGACGTTAATATCTACATGGATGACACTTCCAGTGCCCTTGTCTCTCAGTTCCTTCCCCTCCTCTCCTTTAATAGCTTTATCTTCTACCCTACTTCAGACATTAATTTCCATGATCTTACTCCAGAACGTGTCCTTAAGGGAACTGTAGCCATTCCCTAAAGTCAATTTCAAATGTCCCACTTTTTGTTCATCACTTTCTATTTTTCCCATTCACTCTGGTGTCTGAACTTCAAAAATTCCCCTGCACTCTACTGATCTACCACCTACACTCTACTGATCCTTCCACCTTTTCACTGTTCTTGACGTCCTCACTAAGGGTGCTCTCACCCCAGGACATTTGCACTTGGGGTTTGCTCTTCCCTCAGATACTCGCAGGTTAGCTCCTCAGCTCCTTCAAGGCTTTGCTCCAGCATCATCCTTCACAGGATCATTTTAAAGTGCCCCTCCCCCCAATATTATTACTCTTTATCCTCATGGTTTATTTTTCTCCATTGTACTTATCACTAAGATACTATATATTTTCCTTTTTATTTGTCCTTCTGGGATGGAAGCTTTATGAGGGCAGGGAATTTTGTTCACTGCAACCCAGTGCCTAGAACGGTGCTTGGCACATTTGTGGTTATCAATAAATATTTGTTGAATGAAAAAAATATCCTAGGGCTGCATTTTAAACCCAGGTCGGTTGGACTAGAAAGTTCTTCCTCCCATGACTCTGTGTCC
The DNA here is from genome assembly GCA_031878705.1 of Tapirus indicus. Lineage (NCBI taxonomy): Eukaryota > Metazoa > Chordata > Mammalia > Perissodactyla > Tapiridae > Tapirus > Tapirus indicus. Next base: position 61,628,724 of record CM062927.1, on the reverse strand, counting down.
TTTCAAGATGAACCATAGTCAGGAACTAGACTGTGGGAGCCATGGGGCTAGTGGCTTTTCTGAGGGTGTAGGTAGGAGTGCAGAGAAGAGGACTCCAAAGAAAACCCCAGATGTGGGTGATTGGCAATATAGTAACAATTAAAATTTTGAAGAAAGATGACAATTCAGATGGATTGCTGATCTCGTAAAGGCATGGACAAGTCTCATTGCTACTCTGCTCTGTTCTCTCTTTCCTTTGTCTCCCCTTCCTTCCCATCTTAATCTCCCCCTCTTCCTCTATTCTGTATCTTTCTATTTTCCTTCCCTCCCTCCCTCTCTGCCTCTCATTTTCTTACCTCTCACTCCTTGACCTCCTTTCTCCTCTCCTTAGCTTTCTCAAAGAACAAAGCAAATTATTTTTTGGAAAGAATTTTAATTTCCAAGGTGTGGGAAAAATGAAATTGTCCCCTTTCCTGAGGTTCCCTTGAGCATCCTGCACTTTAATGAAATAAATGGCCTGGAGGAAGACATGGTGACTGGAAGTCAGTTGGTGGGTCTGTCTGCACTTGGGTTCCCTCTCCCTCCCTGTTTGGTCTCTGTAGCTCTAGGGGGATGGGCAGGGCAGGGCAAACTTATCACTGGCCCTTTGCCCTGTGCTACTTCTGAAATAGAAATAAATGACAGCCTAGAGATGTTGAAGAAATTGGAAAGAGGAAGGAGGGGGAAACCCCTCTTGATAGTGAATCTTGAAGCTAGTGGGAAAACATAATTCTCTTCCTGAATGCCAAGTTTTAATTTCCATGGATGAGTTGGCCTAGGGGAGCCCAGTTTCTCTTCCTCCTCAATGAATTAGCCTACAGTAGTTGCAAGTGGTAGAAACAGGGGGAGAGTTCTGATGTTGGGGCACCTGCTCCACCATTGGGAAGCAGAGGTGTCAGGAAAGTGAGCCACACAGAATTTGGCAGTCTTCACTGGGCAGCCTATGGAGCAGTGTGTAAAGAGCAAGGACTCTGGTTCAGGCATACTTGAATTCAAATCCTTGTTGCATTAATTTCTCCCTCTGAAGCCTTGTCATTTTACTTAACTGCTTTGTGCCTTAGTTTCCTCTTCTGTCAACAGTCTCTACCTCCTTGGGTTGTCATAAGGACTGGAGATGATGCATAATAATGATGAAAACAATTATGATGATTATTAGAATGAATCTGATATTTACTAAATACCAGACATTGTGCTAAACATGCACATTAGCTCACATAAAGTGCCCAGAGCAATGTTTGGCACATATGGGCATTTAATTCATTTTAAGTAGCATTATTATGCAGCACTGTGTAGGAGAGTGAGAAAATGACTTTGGGGGACATGAACATTTAAGACACATGGATATTTCAGTCAATTCTCTATTGTGAGGTGAAGGGTCAGCTTCCCTGGAACCTTGACACAGAAAGTATTCCATCAAGTCGGATTAGATTGTAACTGCGAAAGAAACAACTCCAAAATCTCAGTGGCTTTACCCAACAAAGATGTATTTCTCACTTATACAACATGTCTAATGGGGGTCAACCTGGGGTTCTGCTCATCACTGTCACTCAGAGCCCTTGGCAGATGGATGCTCCATCTTGACATCTGTTTCCACAATTACCAAAACAGGAAAAAGGAGAACTGGTATAGAGAAGCAGCAATTCAACACTTCTGCCCAGAAGTAATATATGTCTCTATTGCTCACATTTGTTTGGCCATTTGTTTGGTCACATATAACTTCAATGTGCTGGAAGAATGCAATCCACCATGCACATATTCCAGGAGAACTAAAATATTTGTGAGCAGCCCAATGAGCGTGGACCCGAATGACCGCCACAGAAGGGCATGCTCTGGATGGTGGACATCGCTGAGAGTCTGTTTATAAAGAATGAATAATAAGAGCTACCATGAGCTGAGCGCCTATTATTTAATAGAGATTGTGCCAGGTAATCTGTATTCATATGTCAGTTAGTCCTCCCAAGGAGGTCTTAATAATCTCCGTATTATAATGTAGAAGTGGGGCTCAGAGAGGTTCACTTTCAAAGGCTTAATAGTATTAAGGATAACATGAGCACAGTCTGTGCAGGTTTTCTGGATTTACAGGGAAATCCTTCAAAAAGAACAGTGTACTAAGAGGCTACAGAAACTGATTTCTAGTCCCACTTTCTAATTTTTTAAAGTCTGAGCGTGTGCCAGGATGGCAAGCAGGTCTTGAGTGTCAGCTCTGACAGATGTGTGTTGACTGCTACAGAACTGTGATGAGAAGGCTCTCCAATGGGAAGGAATAATGTTATTGATTAAGAATCTTTGGGGGCCGGCCCCAGGTTTGCGTGCTCCACTTCAGTGGCCCAGGGTTTGCAGGTCCAGATCCTGGGCGCGGATCCATACACTGCTTATCAAGCCGTGGTGTGGCAGGTGTCCCACAAATAATACAAAGTAGAGGAAGATAGGCATGGATGTTAGCCCAGGGCCAATCTTCCTCAGCAAAAAAAAAAGTCTGCTGTGGGCATAGGAGGGGGGTGGCAGCCTGGAAAACAGATGTTTGCCATCTCTGGGCATTTTTTTAAACTTCTCTGGGTTTCAGTTATGTCACTTACAAAACAAGGTTAATAAGACCTTACCTGAGTGAAGGTAGGAACCTGGCCAAGATGATTTCTTGATGTCCTAGGAGGGGACCAAAGCTTCTGTTCCTAGGTGCATATATTCCAGCTTATTTTATGCACACTGTTCCAGCACGTAGTCATGAAAATCCTTTAGTATGTTTGGGATGGGGCAGGGGAAGTGAAGTCAACAGATTGAGTCACTGAAAACTGCTCCTAAGGAGAGCAGAGCTGGAGGCCTTTGACAGGAAAGATGAATCATTTATTGACATTTCAGGGTGCCAATCATCACTGCCCTACCAAACAAACATCTGTGAGCTGGATATGCCTCTTGGTCTACAAATCCAAGGGCTGTGCTTCTCAATCTGGGGTGACACATTGGGGAGGCATGCATCTTCAGATAAACATGCCTCCTCTTTTCGGTGGTGATTTGGGGAACACAAGCAATATACTTTTCTTAAGGTAGACACGATGTGCTAATCAGGATCCCAACGGGAAATAGATGCCACGCTCAAAGGGTTTATTCAAAGAGATTTTAATAAAGATTCTATTTATAGAGGTGTGGTCAGGATTAAAGGAACTAGCAAGGGGTGGTGAGATACGCAGCGATTAGCAACAGCAAAGAGGCCATCACTCACAGGCCCAAAGGGACACAGGAGGGAGAAGTATCACTGGAAGCTGTGAATGCTATGGCCAAACAGAAGGCTGCTCAACGGAGCCACAGATGTGGGAACTCAGCTGCTACGCAACCCAGACGAGGGCCACTCAGGGAGAGGGTGGGCAGTGAATACTCTGTGTGCTCTCCTCTCCTCTGCTAAGACCCTGCCAGAGGGCAAGGGAGGGCAGCCTGGGTGGTACAGACACGGGAGACAGACCCTTTGGACCATGCAGCAGGGCAGAGAAGTGTGAATAATAGCTCTGGAAGGACAAATGGAGAAGGCCCAGCACACAGGAGTGGACATAGAATGTAGAATACACATAGTAGAACTCATGTGAGTTTTAAAGACGTCACATCAGAGTTGGATAGGGAGGGAAGAGCCACTGCTGAGGTGGAGGGAACCACGTTCATCTTGATTTTGGGGGCCAGGTCATCAGCCTGGGAGAAGGGAATTTGAAGTTCCACAAAACTTAAACCTACTTTCCTGGACCTAGAATCTTTGGGAACCAGTATTTTTTTTTTTTTCAGGTGATAATCTAATGTTTTCTCTTTATTTTAAGAAAGACTTCTTGTGAACATGTCTGCTTATATCCTTGAAACTGAGGTAAAATAAGGGAAGTGTTTTTGATCCAGTCTGGATTAGAAGTTCATGTAGATGGTATATGGCCTTGAGCTGGTACAAGTGAGGGAGCCCCAAAGTCCCTCAGGGGGAAGGCTGGGAGCCACTTAAATGACAGAGATGGTCCTTTTAGAGCTCTTTGCTGTTGTTGTGCTGGCTTTGGAACATTTTGTCTTCTTTCCTCTTTAACAAAGGAGGCCATTCCATCCCACCAGTCAGATCGACAACCTCTGCTTCCAACGCTCTCCGTGTTGTCCTGGAAACCCATTCCAGCTTCCAGGCCAGAACAGGGGGACTGTGGTTTTCTTTCTCTTTCCTCAGTCCCACCCCCCCCAACAAAAAGCCAAACACCCCTCTTAATCTCAGAGCAGACGCCTCTGTAAGGGCAGAAGAAAGGCTTACAACTGCGTTGCCCAATATGGCAGCCTGAAGCCACGTGTGACCATTTACATTTTAAATGAAATTAAAATTAAACAAAATAAAAAATTTAGTTCCTGAATGACACTACCTGCATTTCAGGTGCTCAATAGTCACACAAGGTTATATTTTATTAGTGCATAATTCTTCCACCATTATAGAAAGTTCTGTTGGACAGACTGATCTAGATCCTTGTGCATGGCCCTGGATGGGCTAGGGGGCTGGCAACAGGATTCAAAAGCTGTCTTCACCCACAGAATTCTCTCCTCGATGACAAGTGAATATCTGAGCTTGTCCGGTTTTCCTGTGCAGCCAGCAAAGTATTAATGTTGATGATAATTGCAGCCCACATTTATTTAGTTCTTAACATGTGCCAAACAGTGTGCTAAGGTTTATGATACATTATGTCACTTAATTACTACCACAACCCTGAGGAAGACACTATTCTTATCTCCATTTTAATGATGCAGAAACTGAGGCCCAGAGAAATTAAGTGACCACACCACTCTTAGGTTATACCATACGAAATTGCCAATATTCAGCTTTTTGCTGGTTCAACCTCATAGTATATGGCAGAGCCAGTTTTCCAATGCGGGTCCAAAGACCACGTAAAGGTCAGTGTGGCTGAGTCTCTGTAAGCGAGTACCTTGAAACCTACTTCATGGGGCTTTTGAAGGATTAAATGAATTAATGTTGGTTCTGTGCCTGGTGCACAGTGGGGCTCATGGAATGTTAGTTCTTTTTGTTTTAACTCCCTTCTGTCTGTCATTCTCATTCTCTTGGGAGGCAGAGCATAGCTGTCTGAGCAGATGTGGCCAGGGAGGTTGCGAGGAAGAGGCCACTGCCATTTACCAGATCCTCTATCGGGGACCTGGAAAAGTTCATCTTCCTCATTAAGGCCTCCCCACCCTTCTCCCCACCCTTCCTCCCCTCTTCCCCTCACCAGTCCTCACCCCTCTCTCTCAGGGAGTGTCTACTGCAGGGCAGGTCTGAGTCATTCTCTCTGGGCCTCCAGCAGAGGGAGGGGTGATGGACACTGGCCCTTCCTATTCCCCGTGCCCTTAACAGCCCCAGCAGATGTGCTTCATCAACAAACCTCTCCCCTGGAGACCTCAGAAGGAGCTGGAAGGCTGGAGGTGGACCAGAAGGGGCTGCTGCCGCCCTGAGCATGTCCAGTGATCCATATGCTGTGCTCCAGACCTCCTGCATGTTATAACTCTGTTTTCATGATTGTTTCTGGCAAGGAGCCTGATTCAAAATTCTTCCCTCTTTTACTTGGCAAGAGGGAAGAGAAGTCCCCCTTGGGTGAGGGTCTTGCTATTTGGGTGGGGTTTTAGGACTTGGGGGTAATTTCTATCCATATGAGGAACTTTCGTCTCTCAGAAGCAATAGCATACGGTTGCCGGATTTAGCAAATGAAAATACAGGGCATGCAGTTAAATATGAATTGCAGATAAACAATAAATAATTCTACAGTAAGCAAGAGCCTAAGGGATCAGACAGACCTGGGCTTGAAGCCCAGTCCCACCATTTACTGACTGTGTCAACTTAGCTGAATTACTTAACCTCTCTGAACCTCTGTTTCTTCCTAAAACAGAAAGGAATATAACACCTTATTTATGGATGTGTTAAGGATTAAATGAAGTTATAAAATTCAACCCACTGTGCCTGTCACTGTACGAACACACAAAACAATTACTCATTTTTATGACACAAGTGTAGGTCCAGTTCTGCCTGAGACAAATTTGATGGTCAGTATGGCAAAACCCTGGTAACGGGGCAATCTCTGCTCGGTTCAAACGAGCCTTTAATTTCAGGGCTTCAATTTCCAATAGTCCTATTGAAGGAGGAAGGAATTAGGAGGAAAAGGGGGCACGGAGAGAAAGGACCAATGTCCCAGGCAAACTGGTTTTCTGACCCACAGACGGAGCCCAGAGCAGAGGCCATGTCAACTTAATTCTCTTTGCTCAGTGGTCAGCCTGGAACCGTTGTCCAAAAAGGCAGGGTTTTTTGGTTTGTTTTTGTTTTTACGTGGAAAGGTGAGGGAAAGGAGGCCCTGAGTGGTGAGGACGTGTGGGGGCTCCTATCAAGGGAGGGGGGATTGGCTCACTTGGGCATGTTTCACAGGTCAAGTCTGGGGGCTCCCATATTAAGTCTATACCAGGGTTTCTCAGCTTTGGCTCTACTGAAATTTTGGGTCAGATAATTCTTTGTTATGGGCTGTGCCATGCGTGTTCAGCTGCATCCTAGGCCTCTACTACTAGATGCCGGCAGCCCCTCTCATCCTCCCTCACAACGGTGACCATCAAAAATGTCTCCAGACATTGCCAAATGGGTCCCTGGGGGGGGGGGTGGAGCGGGGAGGGATGACAAAATCTCTTTGGGTAGAGAACCACCAGTTTAGAGAATCTACTAAACAATATTCACTCAAACAATTTTAACAGCTACCATTTATTGAGCATTTACAAATATTATCTTCAATACCCACATTCATATTACAAGGTAGGTCTTATTACCTACATTTTACAGTTGAAGAAACAAAGTAACTTGCCCCAAATCTTACAGCTGGTAGACCTGGGCTTCTGACTGAGGTTGGTCTAACGCCAAAGCTCATACAGTTCCTGCTGCAACACTCCCTCTCTCTGGAAAATCAAGGATGTGTTTTTTTCTTTGATGTAAGGAAATTCTTCTCAAGTCAACTCAAGTCCAAAAATATTGATTGAGAAGTCATGAGAAGATACAAGAGATATCTAAGATGTTGCTTCTCTCAAGCACTTTTCAATATCAATGTCATTGGGAAGGTCAAGACTCACACAACATAGTTAAAGAGCAAGATGAGGCAGTTTGGGCCAAAATGAACATTTCTAGAGGTAGAACTTTGTGAACTGAATCCCCTTTGTGTATGTCTGCTTCATGTGTCCTTTCAATACCAATCCTAATAACAAAAAGAGGAAGGAGAGAGTGGGGCTGGCCCGGTGGCACAGTGGTTAAGTTCATGCCTTCCTCTTTGGCGGCCTGGGGTTCGCAGGTTCGGATCCCGGGTGTGGACCTACTCACCACTCATCAAGCCATGCTGAGGTGGCGTCCCACACAGAGCAACTAGAAGGATGTGCAACTATGACATACAACTATCTACTGGGGCCTTTGGGGAGAAAAAAGGGGAAGATTGGCAACAGATGTTAACTTGGGATCAATCTTCCTCAAAAAAAAGAAAGACAGAAAAAATGAAACCTTGAAGATCACGGGATCTACCAGCCACACATCTTACAAAATATTAGTTCTCTTGCCCTGGGGCAGACTGTGGGTTGCTTCCAGCCAAACACTCAGCCATCTTCTTTCTGGCTCTCTGCATGAAATCCACCTTTCCCCTTTCCCTTCGGATGGCGGTGTACTCATACGCCTTGAGCTTGCTGTAGTAATCGGAGAACTTGTTGTAAAGGATGGAAATGGGCATCCCGTTGAGGATGATCCCAAAAGCAATGCAGAGGAAGGCAAAAAGCCTGCCCAGGTGGGTCTCCGGGTACATGTCTCCGTAGCCCACAGTGGAGATGCTCACCTGTACAGGAAGGAAAGTAGGATGGAACTGTTAGCATCATGAGGGGGAGAAGAAAGGGAGAACCAGGCAGGGAAGTGTGAAGTGTCCTCTGTCTCCCTGAAGGTGCATGTGGATCATGTAACAGCTCCCCACAGAGCCAGCTTTAGGAAGTTCCAGAAAGTCTGCCTACAGGACCTGTGTCATGGAAAGAACACAAGCTTTGGAGCTGAAAAACTTGGGTTTAAATCCTATCAAGTATAAATTTTCTTATATACATACAGGGGAGATAATACCTACTTTAAATATGAAGTGCATATAAGATAATATGTGTCAAGTTCCTGGTGTAGAATGGGCTAAATAAACGTAGGTCTTTCCCTCTTCTCAGCTGGGCCACCTTTAGGACGGGGGTCCCTGGGTTTGCCTACATGATCTACATACTGGAAAGTTGGGCTTAGAACCAGTCAGACCTGGGTTCAAGTCCTGACTCTGACCTTTCCCTGCTGAGTGACCTTGGACAAAACATTCAGTCTCTAAGCTTTGGTTCCTTCATCTAAAACAGGAGGATAGTACCTAACTCTCAGGATTCTTGTGAAGATTAAATAAGAAAATAAATATAAAGCACTTAAAACAGTATTAGGCACACAAAAGGGCTTAACCTCCTCCTGGAGATGACTGTAATACTTCTCAGGGTTGCTATATAGTACAAATGAGAGACTTTATATGAAGGTGCTTTAGTTGCAAATGTCTGGAAGAACACACTCATTATTTTGCCAAGGGACTTTTGTAAGACATCACCGACCAAAAATATGTTCACCTTGCATGAAATTCTTCCCATCACTCTTGTCACACTGCTTTAAATTCCACTAATTAGAGATTTATTTAGGTTAACAAGCTTCTGTTTTAAAATGCAGAAACCCGTGGGACTAGTTATCAGTCAGTGTAGCTAGAGAAAACCTGGGAAAAATCTCTCAGGGCCCGTTTTTTATGGCTCATGTACTAAGACTTCCTTTGGTCCTCAGACTGTTGGTGAAATTACTAGAAGCCTTTTAGGCAGGGCTGTTGATTACAGTTGGAAAAACTGAGCATTGCACAACTCCAGGGGGCACTGTTTGCTTCATCATTTTGTGTTGTTGCCACAATCTTCCAGCAGATGGTAGTAAAATGTACAAAGTCATCCTGTTGACCCATATCAAGATGGCCTATAGCTTAGAAATTTAAACATTCTCGTTTTGATGATGTAGAGGTTAGTCTGAACTTAGAATAAGGGTGATTGATTAATTAAAATGAAATGGAGAAGTGGGCCAGCTGGGCAAATCTGGTGGAGCTGATAAGAATCACGGCTCCATCCAGCCCATAAAAAGAAAGCTTGCACCTCCTCTTTGGGGTGGGTGACATACCACCTCTCACTGCTCCATCTCTGATGAGAGACCTGTTGAGGGATGAGCTGCCCCTCCCTACGGTGGAAGAATACAAGTAAGCATCTAAGAGATGCAGGATGGTGTAGACTAGGTGAAGGAAACAGGTATGGCACCAGGTTATGTGGGCCTGAATCCACTTCCCAGCTGTGTGACTTGGGTAAGTTACCTCAGTTCTCTCTGCCTCCATTTCTACTTTTGACATGCAGGGAGAATAATAGTACCGACCTCATAGGGTTGTTCTGGGAACTGAAAGAGTGTCTGGCACAGGGTGTGTGAGTGATAATATTAGTTCTTATGCTTGTTAGACTAACGGGCTGTGGGAACAGGCTCCGCCTGGCTCCTGCTGAATGCCGTGCGAGGGAGAGCAGGTGGGGCGCGCTCCGGCTGCAGTAGAGAGCCTCCTTTTCCTACTTTCTGGACTGAAGGGTGATGGGAGGCAGTGATAAAGTGGGATCATGGGTTAATCTCAAAGTATTCTTGCATTCGTGTGTTTTTTGTCACTGGCCACATCAAAAGTAAAAGAACCTAAGTCAGACTCTGTCCAGGTGTGTGAACTGAACAATAGTTTTCACATGTCACTAACAGCATCACTCACACCTCTGTGGGAATGTTTAGTCAGTCTACTTTTTCTGGAGGAGGCCTAAAGGGAGTTGGATATAGGAGTGAATGACAGGAAGGGGTAGTTTTAGAACAGGAAGCATCCATTTAAAGCCAAAGCAGAGGCTTTGAGGTAAGCCAGCTTCTCAAGGGTGCAAGATTGGGGCAGGGAAGGGAGGCCAGGAGGAGACAGAGGAAGGAAAATAATTGAGACAAAGTGCCTATTTCAAACTTCTGATCAATCTCCACGCTGGCTTTGCTTCACTCCCAACCCCAATTTCATTTTTTTTTTTTTGGCTGAACGTTGAGTGAAAATTCAAAAGCAAAGAGAATTGACTTAAGGAAGATTAAATATTTGATGTGCATAATATGGTCTAAATATTTTTGTATATCTTGGATCTCTACTTTTAGAGAAAAGATCTTTTCTGCTCAGAGGCTCTGTAGGACTGGTTCTGAAGAATCTCTTCAAAATGCATAGCTAATTTATGCATTGTCTGCTTTGTGGATAATTGGACACAATCGTGATCTGGTTCTTGGTCTTGAGCTCCCAGAGGAACTCAGGATTCCTTGTCTTTGAGGAACTTTTTCTCCACGTTCCACAGGCCAAATCACTTCTCCCTAGATGAGCATTAAAAATTGAAGGCCCCAGACTGACCCATGTGCCTTCGCAGAGTAAGTTCTCAAATCAGCAGAAGTTGGAATTGGAAATATGACCAACATTTCTACCATCTGTCTTAATATCCTGAAAACAACTGGCTGGCTCAACCATTCTATAAACTAGAAACTTACCATTCTGTCTAAAACTGACATCTTTCCCCTAGCCGTTGGGTCCCCAAAGCCAGAATGTGACCCTCCTCGCAGCAGCTCACCCACTCATCAGGAAATCCCGGCCTGCCAAACAGCACAGGGAGGACAAACATCCAGTTTTCCTCTGGAACTATACTTGCATTTCTCCTTCAACAAGGAATGTTTGTTTCCTTCATAATGAACTAGGCAGAGATTAAATCTTGGCACCCGGTAATCCATGCATCTAGGAATTATGATCCCAGGGAATAAAATTGATTTTTCAAAATAATTAACGCCCCTTCTAGTGTTCCCAAAGAATTTGAGGTAGTAAAGACTAACATTTTCTACCTAAAATTATTACATACCTCAATGCATGTTGTCCTTTAAAGGATTTAGCTTCAAAGGCTACACATAGCCTATCCATGCTGCTGTTGCTACAAATATTTTAGGAATTTCTCTTTTGGATTATAATCTGCACAGAGGATCCAGTGGCACGATCTTGAAACAAGTGGTCTTATCCACCTTGAGGGTTACCTCTAGGTGCCAACCTTAAACTCAAGGGTCTTGACTTAAAATATTGAATCCACCCTCAAAAAGGGAAAGATTGAGTAACAGTACAAAGAGGCAAATGGACATGTCACAGGCTCTGAAGATAATTCCTCAGTGGAATTCAAAGAATGTTTTGATCAGTGGAAGCACTGTTACAACGAGGTGGTGGGTGACCACCTTGAAGAGAACGACCAGCCTCATCTGTATATTAAAGTTCTGACATGTACATAAATTGTATAATGAGGTATGCAAAAGCTAAGACAAGTTTGGAATCTATTAATCTATCCACAGAAAGGTACACAATGATGATGCCCTCTGCATCCTTAGCATACCTGATACTTCTCCCTGCCCTCTACAATTCTATCATGCCCCCCTCAGGTCATACTGGCCAACAGGAGGAGCATAGTTAAAGAGATAAAGGGAGACCACCCCAAAATCAGGAGTCCACAAGATCAAAAGTCATAAAAGTGCCTAATAGCCTTTGCCTCATTTACAGTTCCTGTGCTATTTCTGAAGGAGCTAGGAGAACTTTAATGCCTTCTATGCCAGACATTTATCCATTTTCTCTCAGTCCCAAGCCAGACACTCTTCTGTACTCTTTTCTGTAATTCTGCTGCTGGGAGTCTGCAAACTACATTTCCCAGATTCCCTTGCCTGCTGTCTTCCAGTTATGTTCTGCCAATGAGAGACACTGTTGGAAGGCTGGAATGTGGGATGAGGAGAGGGTCTCTATTCCCCCTTCTGGTTTCTGTCATCATTCTCCAATAACAGCAGATAGCTATGGCTCCGGCATTGTGACACCAACCTCATAGTGTCATCTTAGGAGTCCCTGCAACAGCTACACAGGGATTCCTTCTCTGTACTCCTAGGTTTTGTTAACTCTACCATGTCCTGTTTGTTCCTCCAATTCTAGGGCTGACAGCTCTTTCCTACAGTAACTAATCTTTGGGTTATCTCAGTTTGCCCTTTTGTGCCTTCTGCCTTCTAACACCTGTGTATCTATCTCCCTGTATCAAATTCCTTCTGTTTAAAATATCCACCTTTTTTTTCTGTTTTCCTGACTGTAACTTGACCTTTTCACCTTCCAAACAGGTCTTCTCAAAGCAAGCAAGCAATCAACAAAAATAAAATGAAATAAAATAAATTTCAGTGAACTTGTAAGTGCCACCTATTTGCAAGGAAATAATAACATAGTTTAGGTAAACAAAGATAGGAGCATGGTCTCTGGGGCACAATTATCTGATGCCTCAGCTAGAGATAAATTTTCCTTTTGAAGAGCTTTTGAAGGAATGAGTTCATGACATAGTTTCCTGTTTGCCTTCTACAGCTTTAACTTGCTCTGGAAAGCTCAGAAGGAAATGGTCTGTTGAACAGTCTAATTGCCCTTTTATACTTAAAAACACAGCCACAATGGAGGTCAATGATTCCAGCTTCATCACAGAGCTAATTGTTCTTGTTGAGCTGCCTCGTGCATTTCCCACACCCAGGCAACCCGGGGAGCCTGGACATGGCTGGAACTGCTCCAGGCGTGGGCTTGTTTATCTGGACACTCGGAAGCTCTCCCAAGATAGAACAGCTGACCCTTTTGTATGTCTTACAGACTTTCTCCTTTTCCCAGTAGAGAAGGAATCATTTCCATTTCCCCCCAAATGAATCTGGAAGCAAAGGTTATTGCTTCCATGTGATAAAGACTATCAACTTGTCAGATATGGTAGCCTCTATTTATTGTGGATGTGCTACAGGCTAGTACTTTACATATGTTTCCTATTACATTAGTGCTTACAAATAACCTCCATTTGACAGATGAGTAGGACGGGTCTATCTTATATGCTAGTGCATGAGCATCTGCAGACATGAGTGTCCCTGAGGGATTTGTTTTGCAGCTGTAGGAGAATTCACAATAATGAAAATTACTGTATTCCTCCTAAAATCTTGAGTTGAATGACAGAGGAAGGTTGCAGGATCTTGGCATAGAGGAAGGGAAGATTATTAAAAGCAATTCAGATTTTGGAATTGTCTGAAAGTACTAAAAACACATGGAAGAATGGATTAGAGAATCTGTCTCTAATGTGGGTGATATACCCCAAGGGAGACAGCACAGGAGTGGTGCAAGAAAATAGCAACCATATTTTTCTTTATCTCATCTTTAAATCTGTAATGTGTGAGTGTATGTTTTCTGATGTGTATAGTATAATTGAGCTGTAATATCTTACTGCATTAGAGTGATTGTATTACTGGACCCAATTCTTTATATCTTCTTGTATCCAAGCTCTTTGGCATATAACTTTTAAGTGCTTTCCTACCATGAGTGGGCCAGCCTACTCTGCCCTTTGACTCTGAGTTTGGCCTTGTGACTTGCTTTGGCCAACGGGTTGAGCAAATGACATGAACAGAAGCTTCTACAGTGCTTGCATGATTGAGCTTGCACTCTTTCTCTCTTGCCTTTTGCCATGGCCATGGACACATGACTGCTGGAGGATAAAGCCATGTGGCCTAGTCTCCCCTTTCATCCCAGCTGTCAATCAGCTGACCATCAGACATGTGAGTGACTGACACTAGCCCAAATGAGAACAATCTTCTAGTTGAAACCAGCCTAAATTGTTGACTTGCAAACTCATGAGCTAAATAAATGCTTGACATTTTAAGCTTTTGAGTTTTGGGATTGTTTCTGATATATCATTATTATAGCAATAAATAACATAATTTATGAATAACTAAATACACATCATGGATGCATGCTCAAAAACTTTTGTTATGAGATGTATGATCAATAAAAGACGTGGAGACCACTGGATCGGTTACTTTTAGGATTCCACTTCTCAGATTCTTGTGTCTGTTTTGTCCTGTTTATTTAGATGAGTTTCTTCATCATTCAAATTTTAGCTCAATGTCATCTTCTCCAAGAGAGCTTCTCTGACTCTCCCATCAAAGGTAGATTCTGCCACCCAAGTCACTCTCTGTCCTATTATCCTATACAAGACCCACCAATATCTGAAATTATTTATCTTTCTCCAATAGAATATAAACTCCATAAGGGAAAGAACTTCACCTTTTTTTCCCCTATCACTCAGAATCCCTAGTGTTTAGAATGCTAGGTGGCATACCAGAGGTGCTCAAAAAATTCCAGTTCCATGAACGAATAAGAGGGATTTTTGTGGGTTACATGAAGAATTGGTCCTAATATTTTGCATCTTTTTACTTTGCATCTACATAAGGAAACAAGACATTTTGTCTGCATCATTTTGACAGTGTTCTTTTCTCTTTGCTCTATTGAGAATATGGACCCTTAGTGAACAATATGCAGTGTCATCAGAAGTATAGAGAAGAACTGGGTTAATAATACATTAGTCCTGGGGAATACAGCAATCCTTGAATGTTCAAGGGGAATTGCTCCTATTGTTTTCATAGATTAGTTTAGAAACAAATACATGTTATCAGTCTTTTATCTAACAATGATTTTTAGTAGTATAAATAATTCTCGGAGAATTAAATGGACAAAGGCCATTGGTAAAGGTTAGGGTTGGTAAATGGTAAGGTTGAAATGTGCAAATCTGGGCCTCTGAAAAGAGTGCCTGACAGAGGCAATGGCCACAAAAGAAAACTCGCATTGGTAAAAGCAACAATTGGTAAAATTTGTTATAGATAAAAACTGAATGGTGGTTCAATTGTTATTGTAAAATTTCTGGAAAACACTGATCTTGAGTAAAATAATTTTAGTTAACATAAAAAGAGGATAATCTGAAAGTTTTAAATGTCATGGTACAGTAAACAGATCAAGAAATTAAAAGGGATCAATAGGCATTCACTTCAGGAAACTTTTTTTTTTTTTTTTTTTTTTTTGTGGGGAAGACCAGCCCTGAGCTAACATCCGTTGCCAATCCTCCCCTTTTTGCTGAGGAAGACTGGCCCTGGGCTAACATCCGTGCCCATCTTTCTCCACGTTATATGGGACGCCACCACGGCATGGCTGACAGGCAGTGCGTCGGCGGGCGACCGGGATCCGAGCTCGCAAACCCTGGGCTGCCAAGCGCGGACTAAACCGCTGCGCCACCAGGCGGCCCCTCAGGAAACTTTTTAAAAAGAAAAATCCATTATTAGCAACAGAATTCTTATCAAAATCTTTACATTAATATACAAAAGGTTAAAAAAGTTTTGTGGGCTTTAATTACAGTATCAAAGAGTCCACTAGGTCCAGCCTATATATGCTAGCCTTCTAAGATATCTGTATGGAAACTTGACTGTCTAAAACTTGATATTATATCATCAGCATGTGGATCTGCTCTTTTCCCTTCCTGCTTTACTCACCTCCAAAGTACATGTCATTCGCTGGGGACAAATCATTCTCCATCAACTCCATCTGTGCACATGGTTTATCTACTGTGGGGATGACCTTTCGTCTTTTGGAATATGATCAGAGGAGCGGCATTTGGCTAGCTCCTTCGAAAGGGCCTAATGCCATCCCATCACTGAAGAAAGCTCACAAATCCTGTTGTACCTGTGAGCGATCTGCTTTCCAGGGAAGGAAAACTCATTGAACTGCAGAGCTCTACATCCTTCCTTTTAGAGACAAGGAAACTGAGGACAGAGAGTGAGGGAGTGAGGTCTCACAGTTAATTACTTAGGGTCACGCTCAACTTACTGGCAGATCTGGGACTAGACTCGAAATCTAAATCTTCTACCCACGACTCTACAATGTGAGGAGCCCTGGGTGGGTTCATCTCAGAAGTTCACACCAGACTGTGGGTTCTGGTGTACCCAACGTTGATGTTGAAAATATCTACTTTCTAACATGGGAAGAACTTGCTTAATGTTTTTAAAAGCATTACAAATAATCTACTTAGAAAAATCAAGAAACCATACACCTAGTTCTTTCCCATGCACATACGTCAACCCACTTGTTGACCTGAGAGGACCCAATCGGCATTTCCAGGGATTCAGGGATTTAGTCTAGCATACCAGAAATACAGATATTGGAGTAATGGCATAAATTATTATAAAAAGGCAAATGCCAAAGAAAACAATGACAAAAATAAGCACTACACTGTGCAAATTAGGCAAGGCATGCAGAAGACTAAAGCTTGAAAGAGGCAGTGCTGGAGTGTGGAGAGAGATGGATTTCAGAGTTGGACAGGCTTGGGTTTCAATCCTTGCTCTGCTACCTTTAGCTGTATGTCTACACTCCAACTCTCTGCACCTCAATTCCTCTAGCTGTAAAATGGGGCAATTATACATGGTCCTGAAGGAATTTTAGTGAACTTGACACAAGTTTCAATTTTAGATGCTTCTTTCTATGCTCAGATTTAGCTACAACCAGAAGGATTTCAGTTAGGGTTGACATCATTCAGCCGAGCCTCACTTCCTCTGAATAAATCTACAGTTGCTTCCAAAAATTGAAGCTACTTCGAATTTGTCCTCTTTTTTAAAAAAATGGTGATCATAACCATTTCACAGGATTGTGATGCTGAAATAAGATAAACTTTATAAACTACTTAGGAAAATAGATGTTCAATAATAAGTGGCAAATAAAGAGAATGATGATGAAGCTTCTCACATACATCAACAACGAATCCTCCATAAAATCTGTTTTAAAACTAAACCTAGATTTGGAGATTCACAGGACCAAGTCGAATTCAGTTACTTCCTGGACTACGGTGTCAATGTCTTTCCAACTCTTTCACCCCACCTCTGTTTTTGTCAGCTGGAGGCAGCGAAGGGACGGTTGTTGCGCAAGGGAAAATCAGGGGAAAAAGACAGGTGGCTGACAACCAAGGAAGGAGAGTGGGAAAGTCCAAGGGTGACGGTACTTACCGCCGCCCACCACCAGGCGTGGGGGATGCTGGTGAAGTTGGTGCCGGGCACGTCGTGCTCCACAGAGTAGGCAGCTGCGGAAAAGGCGAAGATGCCCATGGTGATGAAGAGCAGCAGGCAGCCCACCTGCTGGTAGCACTGGCGCAGCGTGAAGCCGAAGGCGCGCAGCCCGGTGGAGTGGCGCGCCAGCTTGAGGATGCGGAGGATGCGCAGGAGGCGCATGATGCGCAGCACCTGTCCCACTTTGCCCACGCGGCCCACGGTCTCGAGGTCGTGTTCTAGTGACGAGCCCTTGCCATGCTGCTGGTCCTCGCTGGTGAAGCACTCAAGCAGCAGCTGCAGGTAGAGCGGTAGGATGGCCACGAGGTCCACCAGGTTGAGGGCGCTGCGCGCGAAGCGCCGCAGGTCGGGTGTGGAGGCGAGGCGCAGCAGGAACTCCAGCGTGAAGAAGGCGATGCACAGCATCTCCACGTGCTCCAGGATGGGTCGCGGGTCGCCACCGCCGGCACCCTGCTCCGCCGGATGGTGCATCTCCTCCACCGTGTTGAGCGCCAGCGCTACCACGGAGATGAGCACGAAGAGGCTAGAGGCCACCCCGATGACCTTGGCGGCCACCGACGAGAAGGGCTTCTCCAGAAGGTTCCAGAGGCAGCGCCGCTGCGGCCCGTAGAAGCGCATGTCGCGGAAGAGCTCCTCGGCCTCCTCCGCCTGCGCCTGGGCGCGCAGCTCGCGCTGGATCTTGAGCTGCTCGCTGAGCTCGTCGCGCCGCTCCTCGAAGCAGATGCGGCAGCAGCGCGGCGTGTACTTGAGCCGCACGCCCCAGTAGCCCAGCTCCTCCAGGAAGCTGCGCGGGCACAGCTCGTCGCGCACCATTAGCACCCCGGACAAGTAGAAGTTGTAGACGAGCTGGAACACGGCTGGGTCGCGGTCGAAGAAGTACTCGTCCGTCTGCGCCTCGTAGTCATCGCACAGGGCCAGCTGGCGGCTGCGGCTGGTGGAGGTGGCCAGGCGGCCCAGGCGCGTCTTGGGGTAGCAGGCCAGCTCGATGTAGTCCAGGTGGTAGCTGTGGCCGCCCACGTTCACGTTCAGCGTGGACGACAAGGCCGGAGGGTCCGGGCAGCCTTCCGACTGGGCGGTGGTGGCCTCCTCTGGCTGCTGGTCCTCGGGCAGGTCGTCCTTCAGTTCATCCTCCTCCTCCCCATCCTCGTCCTCCTCGATGTAGTAGTTGTAGTTGCCCTCGGTCCACGGTGGGATGCTGGCCTGGGAGCCGGAACGGGCCCCCACAGAGCAGATGCTCCTGCGATGTTGGCTGCCCCCTGCCTGGGACGCATCCTCGCTCTCCGTAGTATTCCAGGGCTTGTAGCTCCAAGACCGCCTCCTCTCGCTCTGTTTCAGCATGGCTGCGGGAAGTGGACACCTGCTTTTCCTTCCCGGCTGTCCTAGGGTCCCTAGCCTGTTCACTGTCACTGGGAGGATGGATCACGCACCCTGCACTGTCTTAGAGAGACTGGCCTGGACCGGCAGGCCTATGAATACAGGCATTGCCCGCAGAACTGCCCCTCCTCAGGCCCTGGGCAGCCCAGCCCAGCCTTCTGGGTCTGAATGCGGACGGCTGTCTACTGCTCTCATCTTGCTGATAGGAAGTAGCAAGTGTTAAAGAGGGATTTAGAGCCTCTTAGTCTGTACCCGCCCCCCCCCCATCTGTGACGTAGATGATGATTATGTGGTCTTAAATCTGTAGATAATCCGAAGGTGGCAGAGATTATTGCTAATAAAAATGCCGGCCAACCCTGCCTTTAGGAAGTGCTTATGTAAATGTGCTGAGATGAAATCAACTGAATTAGCTATAGAATATGATGCCCGTGTTTTGACGCTTAACTGTTGAAATCGCAGCCTCTGCTCTAGGTAAACCCATCATTAACAGGGACAGAAATAGCAACAGAAGGCTTCAAGGGGACTTCATAAATCGGTTTTCCTCAGCTAGCTCTTTGTTTATATAAGATCTCAAATGATCTCTTTCCCATTGAGAGATCACTTTCTTTTTTCTTCAAATGTATTCTCCTTAAGCAGCACTGCTCTGGAGTCCGGTCTGATCTTCAAGTCAGTCTCAGTTCTCTCTGCCTCTATCTCTGTCTCTGTCTCTCTGCCCCTCCCTTCTCTTACAGGATAAGGACATGTTTCAAAATAGAATCCCAACACTGGTGGGTAGATGTTCTTAGGGCCTTGAAGCCCTGCTCAGCTGCTGTGTTAGACCATATATAAAAGTGGCCAGACTTCCTTCCAAGAAAAAGGTCCTCATCACTCTTCAAGACATCACTTTTTCTTTTTAACTCTCCTTCCGTGTGTAAGGCACTGTGCTAGATGCTGGACATAGAAATTTGATAGAGACACCATTGCAGCCCTCAAGTTGCTCAAGGTTTGTAGGTGACATAAATATTCAGGCACAACAAAAGAGTGAGTAACAAATATGGGGTAGCAGAGAAGGGGAAGGGATTTACTTTGAGCAGGGAATGTGTTTTTAAATTCAGTTTATTTTGAATAGCAATAAATGTTCATGACAAAAATTCAAAAGGTACACAGGTGCATTACAATAGAAAGTTTCTCTCTCTCCCAACCCAAACTTCCAGCTATTGGGTGCACCTCTGAGGAGGCAACCACCGTTAGTACTTTTTGGTTAGTCTTCCAGAAATAATCTAAACATATACAATCAAAACACATCTCCATCTATCACCGGAATAGCTCTCTATTATTAACACAAATCATAGTATGCTATACACTTTGCTTTTTCCAGTTAACCATATATCTTAGAGGTGTTTTCATATCTGAACATAAATATCTGCCTCAATTTGTAAATAGCCACTTAGTAGTCTGAGAGTGGTAGACATTCAGGTTGTGTTCTATTTTTGCTCTTATAAACAATGGTGCAATGGGTAACCTTAGACATACATTACTTTACATGTGTTAAGATATAGGAAAGATAAATTGGTAGAGATGGAATTGCTAGATCAAAGACTGCACATTTGCAATTTTGATTGATAATGTCCAATTTCCCTCATAAAAGTTTTACCAATTTATAACTCACTATCAGTGTATGAGCGTATTATCACACTTCTTGAGCTCTGCCCATTTTATAGGTGAAAAATGATATGTGGGTTAATTTAATTTGTATTTCTCTTATTATGAATACAGTTGAGCTTCTTTTCATGTGATTGAGTCATTTTATTTTTTTTTTTGTATTTTCCATTGAGTTGATTTGTAGGAGAGCTTTATACATTATGAAAACAGATCCTTTGCGTGTGATATGAATACAAAAGATAGGAATTTATCTTTTGGTGAGATTTTTCCCATGTAAAATATTTATTTTATGACTTCTGGGTGTTGTGTCATTTTACAAAAGGCTTCAACTCTGTAATTCTTAAGAAATTTTCTTCTCATAATTATGTTTTTCACATTTAAGGATTTGATCCATCAGGAATTAATTTTGATATAAAGAGTAAAGTAGAGACCCAACTTTATTTTCCAGGTTTTTGTCCAGATGTCCCAACACATTAATTGAGTAATCTGTCTTTCCCACACTGATCTGTATGCTCTCTTTATCGTGGAGCTGAGTTTTAACTATGCTTCAAAGTTGCTGGGACAGGTAACAGTTGCTCCAGGGTCTGCGCCTCCTAGTGTAACATACACTCATGTTCTTCAGCTTCCAATAGGCCTCAAACCTACAAGGTTGTGATAAAGCCTCTCACCAGCCCTAGCCTTTAAATTCCTTAATGTATTTCTAATGTCCTCCTGTTAGCATACAGCACTGATCTTTCTCTAGCCACATACTGACCTATTTTCCTGTTCCATCTCTTCTTTACATTGTGCCGAGTACCGTCACAATACTTTTCATGTGGTGCATAAATTCATCACTTGTTTTCCTTCAGAATCAATTATTATTATAAAAAGTAAAAATATCACTATTTTCATATTTTTAATTTCCTTCCTTTATATTGCAACCATATACTACTTCTTACCTAAATTTTCAACATTCTCACGGCTTTTGCACTTAAAAACAATAGAGTTAGTAATGTTTGTAAGGCACCTCAAAGTTACGCATAAAACCACAACCATGCGGTGGAGTGAGGATTATTGCCTCGATGGACCGCATTTAGGTGACTCTTACACCCTAAATGTGTCTGTCGGTGTGGGCATGTTGCTTGGATTTGCTCGGATGTGTAAGTATGCAAGTGCAATGGTAGATGAGTTTCCATACATGGATACAGTTTCTAACAAACAGAACTGTCCAACCATGGAATGGGTTTCTTCTTAAAGTGGTGAGCTCCTTCTCCCGGAGGGCTTGTAAGAATCTGTAGGGCATGCTGCAGAGGGAGACCTGCACAGGGGAAGATTGGACTGGATGATCTTCAAGCCTCCTTCTGCCTTGCAACCACTAAGATTCTAAGTCTTTGCTTGACGTTCCGTTTGTCCTGAATTCCCTTCTGCCCTTCTTCTCTCTAAGTCCTTGTTCTTGAAAAGTCAGCTCAGACATCATCCTTCTCTTTCAGCGATCCTTCTCTGACATCTTTCTGTGCTTCCCCAGGATGGGTTAGCTGCTCCTTCTCAGTGTTCTCATTTGAGATAGCACATCACTGGCTTACCATATGAGGCCCTTATTTTAATGAAGAGTAATTAAAATTTTTCCTACTATAAAAGTTATATGAGTGCCTTATAGAAAAATTGAGAAGTAGAGAGCAGAATACTAAAAATCAATACAATAATAGCAGTAGCATGTTAAAATGTTGAATGAAAAAGGTAGGATAAGTAATTTTATATTCAATATGACCACAACCATGTGAGATATATATATATTAAATTTACAATTAAATATAAATTAAATTAATATTTAGTATATAATATATTAAATTTATATAAATTAAATGGAAGGAGACAAGTTAAAATATTAATTGTGATTGTCTTTGGATAGTGAGATTATAGGTGGTTTTTATGTATGCTATTTCATAGCATGATGGTTAGTCTAGAGCAAAACCCAGCTCAACCATTTACTATCAGTGTAACCTTGGGCAAGTCACTTAATTAACTTCTCTGCATCTCAATCTCCTCATCTGTAAAATAGGAATAATTATAGCACCTTCTTGACAGTTTGTTATAAACATTATCATTGTAGAATATCTGGGCAATAGGCGTTTTTTGGGGGGGGAGGTGAGGAAGGTTTGCTGTGAGCTAACATCTGTTGCCAATCTTCCTCTTTTTCTTTGGCTTGAGGAAGATTCGCCCTGAGCTAACATCCGTGTCAGTCTTCCTCTATTTTGTATGTGGGTTGCTGCCACAGCATGGCTTGACGAGTGGTGTAGGTCTGCACCAGGGATTCAAACCCGCGAACCCTGGGCCACTGAAGTGGAGCACGCCAGACTTAACCGCTACATCATGGGGCTGGCCCCAACATAGGCATTTTTGATATTTTAAAAAATACTTTGTAAGCATTATTTTAAATGGCTACAAAATATTCCGTATTGTGGACGTACCATCTATAACTTAACCAAGTCTCTTTTATTGAAATAGATATTTTTCAATATTCCACTGTTATAAGTCATGATGTGATACAAGTCTTTATGTTTGAAAGGATTTTTTTGTATCCTGGGTTATTCCTTGAGATAGTTTTGCCAGATTTTTTCAGCCATTTTCTTTTAATTCTGAGCCTTCCCATGTGCTGTTCCTGCTGTTCCTTGTGTTTAGAACACTCTCCACACCACCCTGTCTCCTCCTCCTCTGGCTATCTCCTGTTCATCATTTACCAGATAGAAGCCTGCCTCCTCTTATCCTCTTTCTTGGGATAGCCTTCTCTCATCACCCAAGGCTGAATTCAGCTGCCCTCACATGTGCTTCTAGAACATCTTTACTTTGCCTATCACAGCACTTCTCAAAAAGCTTATCTGCCTAGAAACAAGACAGGACTGTAAGTTCCAGAAGGGCTGGACAAAGTCTGCTTTGTTCATTGTTTTCCCCCATGGTCTAGCCCAGTGCCTGGCATATAGCAGGCACTCAAAACATACCAACTGAAAGACTGAAATATTTCATGCATATTGCCAACTTGTTTTCCAATTTGCCTCACTTTACACTCTTACCAATGAAATATGGAAGTGTCTTTTTCAAAGTAGTTTAGCTAGAATATCATTACTATTATTGTTATTTGCTAATTTAGGTGAAAATGGCATTATATTTTTGTTTTAACCAACTCTATATTAATTATTCATTTATATGTTCCCCACTAGCCTCTAAAGTCATCGAGGGTAAAGAGAGTCTTGTCTCTGTGGCCCCAGCACCAAGAAGAGCATCTACTATGTAGCAGATTAAAAATGTATATGTATTGAAGGGATGTGCAAGATCTCTCTGTATTAGCTCTTACAACAGCATGTGAATCTATAATTATGTAAAAAAAAGTTAAAAAAATATTTATTGCTCTGTACTAACATAGTCCCAAGCTCTTCTTTGAAGGGAAAGAAAACTAGTGAGTTTTGAGGAACAGTGGTTGGGAGTCCCACCTGCTTTTCTTGGTGACAGAGATTTATAGGCAGCATGGTACAGTAGAAAAAACATTGGAATTAAGACAGACTCGACTCTGCATTCTGGTTTCAAAACTTTGGACAATTACTTAACCTCTTTTCTCCTCAGTTTTCTCATCTGTAAAATGAGCTGCTGGAGGATTTCCTGTAAACATAAAAAGAGAATGTCCCAGACCATCCTTAGTGACCTAGTGGTTAAGTTCGGCACACTCTGCTTTGGCAGCCTGGGTTCAGCTCCTGGGCATGGACCTGCATTGCTCTGTTAGTGGCCATGCTGTGCTGACGGCCCACATACTAAAAAATAGAGGAAGATTGGCATGGGTGTTAGGTCAGGACGAATCTTCCTCAGCAAAAAAAAGAAAAGAGAGAGAGAGAGAGAGAACGTCCCTATACTTTATCTTCAGTTGGTCTGCCTATGCCCAAACCCTGGCATATAATACTTATCAAACAATAGTCATCTCTCCCTCATCCAGCCACCTGATTATACACCTATGACACACAAATACATTCACGTTTAGCACCTGTAGAATTCCTCAGCATGGAAATAATGGTCACGTTCACACTCACCATTAAATTAATTCCTTTATGTTAAGAGAGTTCTTACTAATAGAACTTTCTGTGTTGATGGAAATATTCTTAGGGCTTAAAACATGACTAGTGTTACTGAGAAACAGAATTTTCAATTTTAATTAATTTATATTTAAATTCAAACAGTTACATGTGACTTAGTGGCTACTACGTTGGACAGGGCAGTGTTATCTGTGTCTGGATCAGGCTCTTTTCTATATGCAGGGCCCCAAGGAGCAAGGACATTAACCCCTGAGTCAAATGAGTTTGCCAGCATAAACTGGCCGACCACTTCTAAGAGTGTAAGGGAGTGAGACAGGGAAAAAGCAATTTTGATAGGACAATGAATGGAGTGATGGGGCAGGATTGGGAAGCCTGAGAAGGTAGAGGGTAGGCTTGGGGGTGGGGGTATTTCAGAACAGACTCGGGTTCAGGATGGCTTGGGAAGAGAGTAGTATTAAGAGGGAGAAATGAAGGCAAATGGTAAGAAGAGCAAGGTTGCTGAATACAAATACCTTTGCAAATTTACCCAGACCTAGTCCTGAAAGGCAGAGAGAGAGAGAGAGAGAGAGATAGAAAGAGAAAGAATGAGAACTTTAACATTTATTTGGGAAGCTGCATTTCCTTTAAGGCCTTTGAAGTCCCTGGCAGTAAATGACTAAGACTGTAACTGTAAAGTGGGAAGTTGAGATGAGGATCTAGATGATTAACACCCAGGCCAAAACAAAGAAATTACCCCAACTTCCAATAAAGGAAAAAAGAGTAGTCTTTTTTTTTTTTAGGCGTCTCTTAAGCTTGGTGAATTTCTTCCACTAACTGAATTATTTAAATATTTGTTCACTCCTCTTTAAATTTGCCTGTCTCATCATAAGTGAGATGTGACATGAACGGGAAGAGTGAATGACTGCAAAGTGTCTTAGTCAGTTGAAATTCTTGCTGACCAAGTGAAAGTTGCCTGTGAGTTTGGAAAAAGGAAGAGTGAATGATGGGAGAAGAGAAGGCTGTAACTAAACATTCCTTTCATCAATGTCTTGTAATCAGGCTTAAATCTGGAGGGTGTACCCACTCTTCCAAAGCACATCCATCCTCTTTGATTCCCTCCCCTAAAAATGAAAAATCTGAGGCGCAGAGATGCGGGTTTCTTGCCTGCTGTCTCTCAGCGAGTGGCTGACAGAGCTGGATCTAGAATCTGGGACTCATCTGCCTGCCGCTCTGGGCACATTCCTCTTCTCTGTACTGCAGTAGCGGGATATGCAGCCCCCAATGATGTGTCCCTTACTTAGAAAATCTTCACTTTGATTTCTGATCTTCATTTATTGTTTCTCCCAAATGTGTATAGACAGTCTTGCAGCATGTTTTTTTTTTGTTCTTTTTGCCCCGGCTGATGCAACATATCTTGCCGTCTGTTCTGCCATTTTGGAAGTGGATGTGGTCCAGTTCAACGTAAAGTGTAAACATACGTACTGTGGAGAAGGCACTGTGTGTCTTTCAAGTGACCCAGTAATCATCTAGTCCCACTGCTCACTTTAGAGGTAAGGAAACTTATCAGATAAATCAGGCCACTTGCCCAGGGTCCCGTAGGTAGATGAGTTAGTACATGCCCGACTCTAGAACCCAGTTCTAACTCCAGGCTAGTGCCCTTTCCCGCTAACTTGACATGGTTTCAGCGTCACTGCATATGGTTTTCACTTTGAGGTTGTGTCCATGTGGAACAAGCAAGTTGTAGATCTGGAAGGAGTATTTTGAGTAATTTAAGTATCAGATCCTGGCATTTAATAAAGAGCTGGGCTCAGTTATCCAAACTAATTGCCTTTACTGATCTAATTCCACGGAAAATTTCTCAGTCTTCCATTCTGTATTGAGCAGGTAGTCACAGTTGGGTTTCACATACCTTCCAAAAACAATCTGTTCTTTTCTGCCCAAACCAGAATATTGCTTCATTTCCATGGTGGAGTAGACCAAGCTGATCTTTAAAAAGTTTAGCCTTGTATAATTTGATGTAGTTTTACATCTCACTTCCTTTGGTTTTCTAGTCTTCTCTCTGGTCTCCGTCTCTTGGTGTCTGCTTCTGCTCCCTGTGCTTGGAGCAAAGAGACTCTCTCTGACCAGGTCTCCAGAAGGGCAGAAAGGAGCTTGTTGAGCACTGCATTTGATACAGAGACAAAGTGTTTGCAGAAAACGCTTGGACCCAAAAGTTTTCCACCTCAAAATTTGCATTCAAGAACTCTACTGAAGGAGGGAAATATGCCAAAGAATATGGAATATCTGCTGTGAGCTGGTGTTACTGCAGTGACTAGGGGCTCCCTGGAGTAGGGGTGACGGGAGCCAGATGACACTCCTGAGGGATTTGCTGATTTAAAAAGTGGCATCTGTGAAAACCTAGTAAGAGTATAAGGAATGTACTTGAACAGATGGTATGTGAAGAATATTGGAATAGAACCATTCTCTGAAAATCTTTAAGGATTAATAAATGTGGTGAAGGGAAGAAATTATAAATGATAAATGATGACTCAATTATATTATTCAAATTACCTGTGTAGTTTTACACCAAAAACTGGTTTTTTTGCAGAAGTTAATAGTTATCAGTCATGGCAAAATTACATAGTGCAGGTAAATACTTTCCATGTAGCTTTCAAGAATATCATATCTCTGCATTGCAAAGGTTATTCATAAAATCAGAACATAAGAGTGAGACCTTAGGTGATGAATATGTGTGTAGGAGTTACATTCACTGAAGTATAAATAATAGGTTTAAATAAATATATTGTGGTTTTATTGTTCTTCGGTTGGTGCGGATTAAACTTTAAAGCAGTGCAGCTGATTTTAGAGAACTACATGAGAAAAGTCAACATTCTGGACTGAAGATCAAATTGGAACTGGATTAGCAAAGCATTGCCAAAAAGAGTTACAGAATAGATAAAAATTATAGACATCGACATAGCAGCTATTTGTACGTAACCCTGTGCTTGGTGCTGCTAACGGGCTTGTGATTAATAAGTAACTTATTCTTTCAAGAAAGATAATGATTTTCCTTGCCTCCATAATCTCAGTCTTGATTTGTTTTAAAATTGATTTGGCAAAAGTCAATTTTAGCTCCTGCTATATAAGAACATGACAAACTATAACTAAGTAAAGTCCATTGAAAGAAGTTTTATTGTATGCATCTTTTAGGATTCTGTTCAGCTACCTGCAACTAAAACCATGATAAGTAAGGGCTTCTATATGTAGGCATTATTTTCCTCTGGTGACAAGATGCCCAATGATTGGCAGTCTAGGGCTGGTGGAGGCTAAGGGCGTCATCAAGGATGCAGGCCTCTCCAGAGTGTTTGTAAACTTTAGAAAGATGCATCATTTGGTTCTAAATACAGATTCATTCTCTCATTCCTTTTTCTGGATGAGTAGGTCCTGCTGTGATCTCTGTATCCAGTGTCCATGTTATAATACGAACATTTATTCTAACTCATTGGTCATGCTCCTGATGCCTGGAGGTATTCAGAACAATCTATATTTTAAATTTCACTGCTTTAAAAAAGATACTGAACAATATCAAAAAAATCAACAGTAGAGAAATGTACAAAGAAGAAAATAAAATCCAACACATATTTTACAACTCCAAATAACTCCTGTTAATATCATGATGAACATTCATCCAGAATTTGTTATATCTCTGTATATCCCTATATATCTATACACATACTATGTTTATACACATATATGCATGTATCCACACATATATAATTATATATAATTTTACATATTGTATAATTTCATACACCTATATTTATATATGTATAATTCTACATATATACGATAATGATAAATGTAACATTCTGTAACCTTCTTTATTCACGTAATTATATGTAATAGTCATTTTTCCATATATGGATCTATTTCTGGATTGACATCATCTTCTTAATGGCTGGCTGGTGTTCTCTTGTTTGTATGTACGCTACTTGTTGTATAACAAAATATTAATAGAGTTTGAGCACCATCACAATGCCTAGGTTTTCCCCAAGTCTGATGCCTCTAATCATGTGTATAATTATACTATGAAATCTAAGTACAGGATAAGGCTACACTGAAGAGTATAGTCTAAATCCCTCAGATTACAATCTGAGAGGCACCATCATATACTGAGGAAGTCAAGAGAACTGAGTTCTGTTCCCAGCTTGGCTACTTACCAGCTGTGTGAACTTCAACAAATCACATCTCCTGTCTGGACCTCAGTTTCCACATCTGTCAAATAATGGCATGAGTATAGGTGACATTCAAGTATAGGTGACATTCAAAGTCTCTTCTCCCAACTCTCATGTTTTATGATTTTATAAAACCTTGTCTTTCATTACTGTTAAGTCACTATCAGCTCCATGATAACAAGGCCAGGTCTGGGTTATTACTCATGTGTTTCCCAGAGCCTGGCACTTAGTAAGTGGCCAATAAATGTTTGCTGAGTGGCTGAATGAAAGTGCCAACTTATCTGCATTCTGAATTATTCTCCAAATTTACCAAGCCCATTCCCCCTCCTTGCTTTTATCCAGATATAAATGTAGAGGAATTGTCCAGAATAGTCTGTCCACTTGGTCAGATCTTGTTTTATGATTCTTAGTAAGATTTTATAGATTTATTTATAAAAGCCTTAAGCCTGCCTTGTTCAATTTCTCCTGAAATATTTATTCACTTTATCTGCCATTATAAATGCAATATCTCTATTTCCATTTCTAGATGCTCATTGCTAGCATAGAGAAAAGTTTTTGATGTTTGTATATTTGTCTTGTATTGAGCCATCTTATCAAATTATCTTATTAATTCTAGAAATTTTTCTTTTTTTAACTAGGATTTCTGGAAACGAAATCATGTCATCACTAAATCAAGAGAGTATTTCTGCTTTTCAACATATATACAGATTATATATACACATATATAAACATATATATATATACACATATATTTTTTTTTTTTTGGTGAGGAAGATTGGCCCTGAGATAACATCTGTGCCAATTTTCCTCTATTTTGTATATGGGACACCACCACAGCATGGCTTGATGAGTGGTGCATAGGTCCGCACCTGGGATCCAAACCTGCGAACCCTGGGCCATGGAAGCAGAGCGTGCAAACTTAACCACTACGCCACTGGGCTGGCCCCATCTCTTATTAATTTCAATACTAATAAATTTTCTGTAGATTCTATTGGGTTTTGTGTAGACAATCATCTTAGATGCACTTAATGGTATATAAGATGATTATATGCCATTCTTTCTTTCCAGTCTGTTTTTCTTATCTTTATGCAGATGGTGTGGTCTTCAGTATGATATTGACTAGAAACAATGATAGTGGGTGTCTTTGTCCTGTTCCTGATTTTAAGGGGATTTTCTGATATTTTTCCACTGAAAAATATTGTTTCCTAGGTTTCTGATAGATATCCTTATTGGGTTAAGAGAGTTCTTGCTTACCTCTAGTTGCTTCCTCAACACACAAAGGCACACATACACACACATTTGTACTGATGTATCTGTAGTTTACATTCTTTGCATGGAATTGATGAATCAGAAGATACAAACATTTAAAATGCTGTAGGATACTACCAAATCACCCTCCAGAAACATTACATCAATATAAAACCTTACCAACGGTGTATGTGAATGCCTGCTTTTCCTCGTTTCACCAACCTTTTTTGTCCCCAATGCAGCCCCCATATTCTTAATATTAATAATAAAAACAACCAGTTATACAGCAGTTACTATGCTCCAGGCCCTGTTCTAAGGCCTCACTTATATTAGCTCATTTAATCCTCATGACAACCCTTTAAGGTATGTGCTGTTGTTCTCCCCAGTTTACAGGTGAGCAACTGTGGCACAGAGCAGTTCGGTCACTTGCCCAAAGTCACACCACTAGTACGTGACATAGGATTTGAACAAAGGCAATCCTCTTCCCAAGTTCACACTCTTAACCGTTATGCTGCACTGCCTTTTACAGCTAACAGCTATTGAGTGCTTGCCATGTTGGGGGAGCTATTGTAACTCAATCATCACAGTCACCTTCTAAGGTAAGTACATTCATGCGTTGCTTAACGATGGGGATATGTTCTGAGAAGTGCATTGTTTGGCTAGTGTGAACATCATAGAGTGTACTTACACAAACCTGGATGGTGTAGCCTACTACACACCTGGGCTATATGGTACTAAGCTTATGAGACCACCGTCATATATGCAGCCTGTCGCTGATTGAAATGTCGGTATGCGGCGCATGACTGTACTATTATCATCCCCAGTACTTTGCATATTGTAGCACATGACACACCTTTGTTGCTGAGTGAAAGCATTGCTTTGCTGGTGGCTTGACTGAGTGGTTGATCTTCCTATGCTCTTTGATTTCCCAAGAAGTGGCTCCTACAGGCCATCAGGATTTGCCCTGGGCCTAGAGCTAGATTGAGACACATTACATGATTTGGGGGGAAGGCATTGGTTGCAGTTTGAATATAATAAGGATAGCATTCATATCCAGATTTTACAAGAGACAGTCTGAAGGAGCAAGGGCTCAGGAAAGAAAAAGGCTTGGATTTAACCTTCTCTTCCACTTACCAAGTAGGGTTTATTCAAGTCTGAGCCTTAGATTTTCTCATCTGTAAATGGGGACAGTGGTAGCTACTTCGTGGTGGTGTTGTGAGAATTAAGCAAGATGGCACATGTGAAGTGTCTGGCCTGGTGCCTGGTGTATGGTGCTTGCTGTGGGAGTGTGAATTTCCTTCTCTTTCCCCAAGGGCAGTTGAGTAACTGGGTTGTAGATCCCTACATGTGAGGGTACAGAACCAGGCCCAAATAAAACCTAAAACCCAGTGAATAATCTGCACATAGGCAGTTGAGAGTTGATTATGTGTGAGCAGACGTTTTTAATAATGTAAAAGAAATGTGTGATAACTTATTGTGTGCCAGGTACAATTCAAAATACATTACACATATCTAATTTTTTAATCCTCAGCCAACTTTATAAGTTATGCAAAATTATTATTCCCATTTTGTGAGCAAAGAAACTGAGGCACAAAGACATGAAGTAACTTGCCCTTGGTCACACAGCTAGTTCATGGCAGATCTGGGATTAAACTCAGGCTGTCTGGTTCCCGAGTCTTACTGACCGTGTTGCTCTTCATCTGTGACAGCTCAGAAGACAAATTCCTGAAATGTCTTTCTGAGAAAACCAACTAGAAAACTCACATCTTAGGTTTTGATTTGGCAGTCCATTTGAAAGTTGAGTTTTTATTAGGTATGAATACCCTCCTTGGCTATATCCAGCAGTCTATATTAATTTAAATCTTTACTATTATGTTTGTTTACTAGAAGATCATCCATCCATCTACCCATCCTATCATTTCATTTGTTCATTCAACAATGTGTGTTAGGCCTTTATAAAGGCAGGACAAATGCATGAGAAGACTTGAAATCAAAAGACCTGCTTCCAAATCATGTTTTTTATTTCCTAGCTGTGTGACGCTGGGTAGGTCATTTAGCTGCCTGAGCCTCAGCCTCCGTAGGTTAAATGGAGGAAATAATACCTGCTTCTCCGGGTTGTTCTGATGATTAGATGAGATATTAACAAAAGGGGAAGTGACTTGGAAACCGTCAAGTGCCATGCAAATGTTCTTCGATATAACTATTCCACAAAGAGGAGCCAGCCAGAGCCTTTGCTTACTTAAGCAAAAACCTAGCTTTGGAAATAGGAGGTGAATTAAATTGCTCACGGTCCTTCTTTTATTGCTGATCTTAGCCAGGGTTTGAGCTTTAGCTGTGGCACCCGTATGCGAATAGGAAAGAAGCTTTGAGGAGAGCTGGCACAGGTACCCCACTCTCCCTTTGTAGAAGTATCTCCGTGGAGATGTGATAGGTTTGGCAGCAGAGCGCTGCCTCCTTTGCGATCCAGAATACAAAGTGAAATATTATGCTACAAAATTATCTTTTCCTTACACAGAAAAGATGTTAAAAAATAAATAAGGTGGGGGGGGGGGCGGCCCGGTGGCGCAGCGGTTTAGTTCGCGCTTGGCAGCCCGGGGTGCGCGGGTTCGGGGGTTCGGATCTCGGGCGCCCGCCGAAGCACTGCTCGTCAGCCATGCCCTGGCGGCGTCCCATATAAAGTAGAGGAAGGTGGGCACGGATGTTAGCCCAGGGCCAGTCTTCCTCAGCAAAAAGAGGAGGATTGGCGACGGATGTTAGCTCAGGGCTGGTCTTCCTCACACACACAAAAATAAATAAATAAAAAAAAATAAACAAGTGGTTTCTGGGACTTGGTAAAAGAGGTGAATTGTACTAAGCAGCTCATGCTGTCACGCCGCGGAGGACGTCCTCAGACCTCTCAGAAGCATTTCAAACAGCAAGGAACTCTGATTTAAATTGCAGAGGACTTTTTTCTTCCAGGAAATTGTCTTGTGTGCCAATGTCCATTAAAACAGCTGGTTCTTGGAGTGACCGGCTGCATTAGAATCAACTAATAATACATAAGTGAAAGTTGAATAAATATCAATTCCTAGTCCCACTCTTCAAGGATTCTTATTCGTTAGATCTGACATGAGACCTGAGAATCTCCATTTTTAAAAGCTCCTGGGTAGATGCTAATTCTCAGCTAGATATGGGAAACATGGCTTGGAGATGAGGATGAATGTGGCATGTGGGATTGCATATGGCAGTGGGACTGATGAGTTTTGGGGACTAAGCTGGTTTTTGGAATGCCTCTGTCACAGGTCCTGTTCACCTCCATTATCCATTGCCTCTTCCCTTTTTTCATGAAAACTTGCTTTCGGAATATTTTTCTGGACAATTTCAGCACGCCAGTTTTAAATCAGTTTAATCGCCACCTTCTTTGTCAACCATTTCATGAGAATATAGGTGAATGATTTTAGGAGGTTATTTGCATTATCCTTTCAACTCATGCCCCCCAGCCACAGTTATGTGATTGATGTCCGATAACACTCTTTCTGTGATAAAATCTCAAGGCTCAGTTCTCTACTCCTCTGCTTTCTTTATGCTATCAGTGGGAAGTACTGCTGGGTCTGGGTGTGCCCGAGGAGGGGAGTCCTTGCCCAGTGCCAAGAAAGAAAGACAGTAGACAACACAACGTGAAGTGTCCTAGTGTCAAGAACTTTGGAGGTGGTGGGACATAAGGAAAATTGTTGATGAAGGTTTGGAAGTCACTGTTTCCTGAGAAGCTGATGAGAGTTGGGGCACAAGGGCACACCTGTGACTTAGGGATGCAAGTAGGTTTGTGGGCTATTTCGCTGTTGTGATTAAGCACAAAACAAAGGATGTCTCTGTACTCCTATCTTGACAAATGACTTTGTAATCAATCAAACCTGTCAATATGAATTCTGGTTTCCGACACTAACCGTGTGAACAAGTAGTGAGGTTGCTTAACCTCTCTGTCTTTCATTTCCTCATCTGATAAAAGGATTTAACGATGTCCAAATTGCATGTTTGTTTTGAAGTTAAGATAAGATGAGGACTGTGAGTGTCTGGTGTATAATAAAAGCTAGTTTCCATTCCAATCTGGAGGCTTCCCCCGCCTTCTCACTTTGTACTGGAGTGTGAACTGGAGGCTGCTGCCAGGTGAGTCAGTCCTGATAGGAGAATCCATTAAGCCCATATGTGTCACTGTCCCTTTGTACCAAAGGTGCCAGGGTACATATTGGTGCATATGACCTCATAAAGTACCATGTGACAAAACAGAAAGTAGCAGCCTGGTGATCTGCAGAAGACAGCAAAGGAGGGTGTCGAGATGTGCTTGTTGAAATGGTTATGAATACAGGAGGATGTGTCAGTGATATCCCCACTGGTCCACCCCAGGATATATTTAATACTGACTAGTCAGCTGGAAGAAGGTTTTATATATAGTTGCTAACATGATATCATCATGGGTGAATTCCCACTTGCAGTGTAAGAGTCCAGAAGGCAAGGATCCTTGGTTAATGTATTTTGACCTAAGCAGGCACAGACCAGTCCTATTTTATGTTTGTGGTTGAAAATACAACAAATTGCTAACATTTTGCCGTATGAAGGAAAACAACCTGAACAGGCGCTGAGAATCACTGGGGCCAGGAATAGACCCTTGGCTGCTGGACCCTGGGCCCAGGCTTTTTCACCAGGCTAAAATGGGCCCTGTAAGGAATTAGGGTGAGATTTTGATAGTATTATGATGGCATAATAATAATACTAAATAAAAGCCAGGGGATCCAGGAATACTGAAATTGTACCCTCCCAATGAGGTAGGTTCATCGATCTTGCAACAAAGAACAAAGAAAAGAAAAATATTTTATTTATTTGTTGTTGGTTGGGTTTTTCCTCCAAGTCCCAATGCTGGGAACTTGGTCAGCTGGACTGGAGCTTAGGTCCTAAGCTCAAAGCCTGAGAACCCTCTATCATCCCTTTATGCCCGAATCTGAATCTTGTGGATCATACTAGACTGGCTGGTAGTGTGGAAGAGCAGGAGAGAGAGAGAGAGAGACAGAAATACACAGAAACATGGAGAGTCGCAGAGAGACTAATAACAAGGGTCAGGCCGGCTCCTCATACAGCTCGGCCTACCACTTCTGAGCCTTGGGTGGAAGAGAGGTGAGAATGAGACAGAGCAATCTGGCCAGAGCTCCTCCCACGATGAAGTAGGTCCTGGCCCTTCAACGTGCAACAGAGAGAAGACAGAGATGCACATTACAAGTTTGACCTTTACTTACACCCACTAGCATATATAGCCCAATAAGATTCTGGAGTCAGTCCAACTCAAAGTAACTTTTCCTCCTTTGGAAGAAATTGAGGGGGTTTGAGAGCACAGCAGATCGAACTTTGGAACTGAATTCTTGTAATGCTCTTTCAAAACACCATACTACGTGTGCTAGGTGCTGGAGCATGAAGTGAGAGGTGGTGTAGTGGCAGATAATGCTAGACAGAAGGCATGAGAACTAGGTATGGAGGCCTATTAGATCATGTTGAAAAGCTTGCCCTATATCCTATATGTTAGTGCTCTTAGTGTGTGGGCCATGGAGAGGCAAATTCTTTGGTCCCATCCCAGACTACTTAATCAGAATCTCAGGGGTGGGGCCTAGGAACCTGTGTTTTAATACTCTCCAGGCAATTCTTACGTTGGCTAAAGTATGAGAACTACTGGTATAGTTCATAGGAAGAGAATTGAAGGGTTTCCGGGAGGGATGGGATGTGGTTGGTCTTCCGGGGTGGTGACACAGCCTATATCCCCTTCATCTGGTGCCTTCCATCCTTCAACTCCCCAGCAGGGGTGGGTTCTCAGCAGGTGTGCTTAAATACCTGATCCGGCTGGCTGGCCTGCCTGTAGCTGACGGGACCGTGCAAAGACACCTGACACACAATCAGATGATCTCAGCCACATTCCCTGATTTGCAGGAGTCCAGTCCATCTCTCTCCTTCAGTTCTGCACCTCCTTCCCCTTAGCTGTCCAGACATTTCTAGACGCTTACGAGCGTCCGGAAGCGCAGCTTGCTTGCTGTTGTCATGCAGCAGCGGGGCTAGCTGTTCTCCTCCTGTCTGGCAGACTCCGCCTCATCATGGCCAGTCTTGTCCTCAATGATATGGCTGGTGGGGCCCCTGGCGCTGGTGCCCTGCCCCGGCATAGTGGCTCTTCAAGGTGTGAGGGATTGCGATTGGTATGTGGCTCAGCCAAGAGGGCCCTCCCCCACAGCTGACCTGACTGTCACTATTTCAGCCCTGTAGGTCCCTCCAAGCCCCAGCTGCCTCCAGGGGTTGGCTCAGGATCAGCAGTTCACTGGTCAGAGTGACACTTCCCTTCCCATCTCTGCTTTCCCTCATCCCAGTCCTAGAAGGTGCTCCCCTTCCTTCTCCCTGAACCATGCTCATTGAACCGGAGGTGTTTCTTGCAGGAAAAAACCCCCAAACTCTACCATATTATATGCATTATACATTTCCCTACTTAAAGCTTAAGTCTGTTTGAGTGAGTTTCTGTTACTGGAGCCAAAAGAACCTCAGCCAGGACAACCAGGTTTGCCACGAGAGATCACTACAGCGCGTAGATACTGAAGAAAAAGGCAAAGACCTGATGGGCAACAATTTTCCTCTGCAGATGAGAGAGGAGAGTGGCCTGCGCTAGAGTCGTGCCAGTAGAGACAGAGATGGGGAAGGGATTTGTAGCACATGTAGACGTTAAAATTGGCAGAGCGGGGCAGTAGTGAAGAGGGCGGGAGGGCACTATTGAGTGTCTGAGGGAATGATGAAGCCTTTCTCTGCGACAGGGAGCACAGGGGCAGCAGTTACAGACTGGGAACCTGCGGCCATCATGTGATAATGATAGGAGGCGGTGGTAACATCAGGGTGGGACAAAAGTCCTTGACTCTTTCACTCACTTCAGAGCCAGTTGAGAATTTTCTATCACCCTAGGCCTTCTCTGGATTTATGTCTTTTCCCTCGATGGGCTTCTCATTTTCCTTGCTCCTCTGTCTGACCTTCCCCATGCTTCTTCCTCTCCTGTATCTCTTTCAATCTATTTCCCTTTCTGTTTCCACTAAGCCTTGCCTTCTTCACTCAACCCACCAGAAGATGAAATGAAAGGACCGTGTGCTGCTAGAAGTTGTGTATTTGTGGCATAAAGTTTTATGCTCCTTGCTCTGAATTTGAAAGCAGTGTAACTTAAATTGCCTAAGGATAATGATCATGCCTATATAGACTCTATACAACCTTAGAAATGAAAGGTGGATCCAATTAATGCCATGTTCATGCTTCAGATTGCAGTGTACCTCCCCAACTGGGGATTAAGTCACTTGTGCTCTGTGAATCTGCTTCTTGTGCCTATTACTGCCATTTCCTTTATTACAGATGGTCCCCAAACACCCATTTCCCATTGGCTCCAGTTGATCAAGATAGTAAAACTGCACATAAAAAGGCAGCTTTTAAAAAATGGCCTAAATCTGGAATCAAGTGAACCACGGAGTTGCCTCATCAACAACAAATACTCTTTATGTCCCCTGTGGATTAAGAGTCCCTGATGCATGGATCAAGAACCATCTCAGAATAGGACACTGGCATCCTTTTATTATTCCCTTGTGGTTGATCTATTCAATCCAATTTAGTTGTACAAACATTCATTAGGCACCTTTTAAGTGCTGGGAGTTTGCAGACAGTGTGCTACCAATTTTAAATAGCAGACAAGCTTCCCATTTAGTCCACACATTCCCCAACTCTTTGAGCTGAGCCCAAGGACTGTAAATGAATGGGGATATTGGTGTTGGGCAAAGCAAAGGCAATGCACACAGGCCGAGGATGATAGTGTGCCACACACGGGGCTAGGTGCATTCCATACGTTCGGGTTTAATGATCACAGCAATATTCTAAGGTCGGTGTTATCATTCCCATTTTACTGATGGGGAAACTGAGGCTTGGAAAAGTTAAATGAACTGCAACACAAGTAGTAATCACTATTTCTTTTTTTTTTTGGCTTCTTTTTTTTATTATGGAAAAATATACATAACACAAAATCAACCATTTTCACCATCTTTAAGTATACAGTTTTCAGTGGCATTTAGCACATTTACAATATTGTGCAATCATTATCCATTTCCAGAATGTTTTAATCATCCCAAACTGAAACGCTGTACCCATTAAACAATAACTCCCCCTCCGCCCAGCCCTGGTAACCTCTAGTCTACTTTCTAATCACTGTTGTTTCAAATGATACTTAGCTGGCATCAGTGGGAGGCTGCAGAGTGCAGTGCTTATGAGCAAGGACTCTAACACCAGAGGCCTGGGTTCAAAACTTGGCTTCTTTCGAGTTATTTACTTTCGTAAATTTAGTACCCTAATTGCAAAAATAAAAAAAATATTTTTTTCCATTTCAAGCAAAGGATACAAGGCTTCAGGTGGATGTTGAAAGTCAGGAAAACTAGGTAACTTCATATGTAGGAAATGAACAGTTGTCTGCAAAATATGGAAGAACACAGGAGGCTCTTTCTGATGGAAGTTACAATGACATATATTAGTTATGCAAAGAAATAATGAGGCATGAGGAGGCCTCTTTGCTTTGGGAAAGGATCCCCAAATGTAGGTCATGAGTCTGGTGCTGAAAAGGAAGAAATTAAAGCTGCAAACATTCACACACACAAAGAAATACACACAGAACTCCAGCGATACTATATATATATATTCTCTCTCTATAAATATATGTGTGCATGTGTGTGTGTGTGTGTGTAGGAGGACAAAACATAGCTTAAAATATTGGGACTCATTCTGTCCAAGGGGAAGGAATCTCAGAGTTGTGAACAAAACAACTTAAAAGTAGGATTTTCTTGGCAAGATGTAAGGAGAGCAGACCTAATGCAAATGTGCATCTGAGCCCCTTTGTGGTGCAGCTGAAAATGTGTGATGACCTAGCCTATGTCCAACATGACAATTCCACAGGACCAGCTAGTTAACAGGAAAGTAGTAAGAGTCTAGGGCGATGACAGTGTTCCTTCCCAAATGCTCTGGCCTGGGCCGTTGAGACCTGGCTAACCCTGTCGTCTGCTAGAAGAAGCCTTGGAGAGGAACTGCTCTGGGAGTGACAGCTTGGGCTGCCTCTTACTGGGCAAGTGACCTTGGGCTAATAATTGTACCTCTCTGGACCAGGATAATAACACCTATTGTGTAAGGCAGATGTGGGGATAAAGTGAGGTAATTTATGTCCACAGTCCTTGGCCCCTGCCTGGCACAAAGACTATAGTCAAGAAATTTCACTTCTCTCTCTTAATGACAGCAATAGCTGCTGGTTTTTTGTTTTAACATTCTCTACGTTTTCAGAATTATCATACATTTTCTTCTTTACAACCTGAAGAGGAAGCGTTATTATCCCGATTTTTTGTAGAAGAGGAAATTGAATCTCAGAGAAGTTAAATAATGGCCACCATCACAGCCAGGAAAGGGTGGGACTAGAATTTGAACACAGGTGGTTCACTCTTCCTCAGCCTGCCTGCCACCAGCCTCTCTTCCTCTTTCCTCTGTCCCAATGCCAAATCAGGCCTTACACTGTGGGTCCTAAAAAATATGTCTCCCCAGAAGCAAGATATTTATTTCTTGGTAAGGGATGGAGGGAGAATGTAGAGAGAAATCCATATGTCCTGACTTCACCCATTCTTCTGTGGATACGCAAGGTTATTGACTTTTATTTCTTACTTCAGACTTTTGGCAGTTGTGTGTTCCCATCAACAAGGACAATATCATTAAATCTGGGCCACTATGTCAGTGAAGAGATCCAGGTGGTGATGCTGGGCAGTTTCAATGAGAGCATAACTCATGGTTGTTCACCCTAACAGTATTAAAATGGGGGAGGGCTGGAAATGGAGTCAGTTTAGGGAGTAGATCACGGAGAGGTGTTGGGAGGCAAGTAGCTTCTATTAGGACTGTGTTGTTTTCCATGAGATGGCTGGTGTATTTTGATGTTGCTTATTCTGGTGTTCCTTCTAGCAGGGGCCGTGGAAAGGGTCTGGGACCAAAGATTTGGGGACACTGAATTCACCTTTGAAACCCAAGTCCTAATCTAAAATTAAAGCAGTTTGGACCATAGGTCTTAAAGTTTTCTAGCTCAAAACTTTGGTTATGTTACCTTTTCCCATCACCCCTTGCCTTACCCTTTGGGCTGGCCCATTTTTTTTCTTCTCCTTTAACTGTGGCCATTTCTAAAGATTCTTCCCTTGTTCCTGTAGTCCTTTGTTTTCTCACAGCTTTGAGGAATTCAAGAATGTGAGCGATCGCCTCGGGTTGGGGGTGCTGTAAATGCCTCATAACTGTCCTCCTCTTTTCCATCCTTTCCTGGGTTTATCTGCCTTGAATGCTACAACCAGGATTTTCTTACTCTCAATCTTTTCTTCAATAACTTCCAATTATTCTCTATTTCTCAAGCTTAAGCTTAAGTTAGATCTGAGGCCATTTAATCCATTTTTATCCACTTAATGTTTTTATCTTAGGAAAAAATATCCATTTAGAATAAAAATTAAGGGCAACCTCAATCAACTGAACTTATAATGGGTATAACCTTCAGGGATGGCAGCCAACACATGAAATGGTACGTGGATGGAGTTGCACAAAAGGCAAAAATCAACCTGAAGGGATTACAATAAAGGCAGGAAGAGAAATTACTTGCTAATGTAACAAACCCAAGTTTGAAATGATTATAATATCATGAATTATTATTGGAAAGAGGATATTTAGTAGATAGCATAGAAAATGTCATTGGCTCTATTATTTTTTCCTAATGAAGGATTCATTTTTTAATGGGACCCACAACAGGACGTTATTCATCCTTTTTAAAAGGATGTGACATTTCCTTTGCATTCACATAGCAGGCAGGGGTTTGGTGATTTTGCCAGAAATGATGTTGTTTCCACAGAGAGAATTGCTGTTTCTATGAAGCACTCACAGCTGCTAAAACCAACCTAAAGCTCAAATTCCAGAAGCAGAGAGGCCCCACATCACACAGGTTAGCCCAGGGTTAAGTGGGGTCAAGTGAAAAGCAGCCACACATTTTTTGCAGAGAATATTGAGATTAAGCAAAGACTTTCGCATAACTCAATTGATGCATTCTCAATTAAAGACATTGAGATGGTATGTTAGCAAAATCTACGAACTTTCTCTGACGAGTAACTGAAACATGGAAGAGAGAATTGGCCATCTCAGCCAGACAGTGTGGTGTCTATGGAGGAGAGTGTAGGTGGGAGCAGGAAGTGACTAGCCCAAGTCACACTGGGTGTGTTCTCACCACCTGCTTAGTGATGAGAGACTCAGCATGGCTCTCATGAGCTACTGCATGTCCTTTATCACTCATTGTGTTTAGGAATGAATCATAAATTGTCCGTAGTTTTCACCACAGTCATTGTCAGTAAAATTCTTTTGTCATCCTCATTAAGTCCAAAGTTCACTCTTTTCTCTTAATATTGTTGATTAGAGGTATCTGGGAAAGATGAGTCCTACTTGATTTTCAGAGGGCTATGGTGGGTGGGCAGCGCCTCTTCAGAACGCTCACTTATCCCAGCTTCCTCCCATCGGGGTGCCACATCTCACAGAGACAAATTGCATTTTACAGGTTGACCTTCCCTCGTATTTAGCTGCCATATGCTTTGTGCCTCCTCCAGAAGCTATGATAGGTGCCCGTTATGGGCTAAATTGCGCCCCCCTCAAAATCCGTATGTTGAAGTAGCTCAGAATGCGACTGTGTTTGGAGATAGGGTCTTTAAAGAGGTAATTAAGGTAAATGAAGTTATTGGGTGGACCTAATCCAATACGACTGGT
Source organism: Tapirus indicus (assembly GCA_031878705.1). NCBI lineage: Eukaryota > Metazoa > Chordata > Mammalia > Perissodactyla > Tapiridae > Tapirus > Tapirus indicus. The sequence goes on along the minus strand of CM062927.1, from coordinate 61,587,340 downwards.
GTCCTTATAAGAAGAGGAGATTAGAACATGGACATGCGCAGAGGGAAGATCACGTCAAGATGCAGCGCGAAAAGGCCGATCAGCCAAGGAGAGAGGCCTCAGAAGAAACCAAACCTGAAACCTCCAGAACTATGAGAAAATCCATTTCTGTTGTTTAAGCCTTTTGGTCTGTGGTACTTTCCTATGGCAGCCCTAGCAAAATAATACAGTCCCCTTTCTGCCACCTCCATCCCAGACCCCTGTTTGGGGACCAAGACAGTTGTGTTTGTTAGACACACGAAAAGGAAAGACAGCTGTGGCCTACATTGAGTTTAAGCGTCTGCTCCTGTCTTCTAAGTCCTCTTCAGTCTCCCCTCCTGTTTTGCATTCCAAGGCTTATCTCTCCAGCATGAACTTTACATGACAGTCAGACTAGTCTCCTCACTGTCTTGTTCGCCCCACCTCACATATCTGCTCTGCTGGATTTGGCTCGTAGAGGAAGTACACTTCTCCTTCAGCATGGAATGTGCTCCCGGGTCCTCCTCCTGTCCAGCCTCCAAGGCCCAGTCACTGACTGCCCCTCCAGGGGGCTCACCTTCCTCTAAATGCCTACCCTGCTTTATAATTTGTGCCACATCGTTTCAGGCTTGATTTTTCTCTCTCTTTCTTTAGAGTCTACCCCCCCCCCCCTTTTTTTAAAGTATTTCAGGCAGCTTAGAAAGGTACATAAAATGCAGCAAGATAACATAAATTTGGCATAAGGGAAAAAAGAAAACCACAGCAGAGGTATAAAAGGGAGCCAGGAATGATAAAAACATCAGAAAGCAGACTACACTGCCACAGATTTGGCTCACTTTTCAAGAAACCCACTTGAAAAATGGAAACTTTACAGTTATGCAATTCACACTGTATATAAAATGGAAACAAACTGAATGCTCAGGAGAAGTGAAACGCTTCCTGGTATTATCAAAAGAAATACATTTCTCCTGAGAGTTCTTAAACTGCTTTGTGTGGTGAATGGCATCTTCAACATCTTGACAGTGGCCAAGTGACGAGGTTTTATGAAAACCTTCACAGCGTTATTACACCAAAGTAGAATTCAGTAAAGGCAGTTCTACAGATGCCAAACTGTGGGCAAACAGTGGGATTCAGGTACAAAGTTCTTTGCTGCTCTCCTTGAGTTTAGGGGTAGATTTCAGAGGTCTTGGAGAAAGAGAGGGATTACATGTGCTTCGGGCACTGCACTGGATTGTTTCTCTCAACTGAGCTTTGCTAAACTGGACAGCAGTGAGCAATGAATTCAACTTTTTTAAATGGCAAGAACCTACTTGAAGAAGCTATTATGGATTGCCAACTAAATTTTGATTGCTTGCCCTAAAGTTGACCAAAACCAGGAATAAAGATGTTAGTCCATTTGTCAGTGCCCTAAATCCAAAGACCACCAGGAACATACCTGCAGTTGAACTGAGTTGGGTTTATTGGTTTGTTGCATTGAGGGAGACCGCACACCAACACGAATTGTGGGCTGTTTCAGTAAGAAGATACTAGAAGGTTTATATTACAGGATTTGAGCTTCTGTTAGGCGATTTTGGGGAGAGTTCAGGGAAGCAGGAGTTTGCTCTTGATTGGATGCTATCAGGAATTCGGGGCAATTCTATGATTGGGTATCTTAATTTTTATGTAGAATGTAGGAGGACTGAAGCATGGCTTAAACTATGGTTGGTAAGAACTCGCAGTCTCACTTCCAAGCTGAGAGCGAGCGATACTTAGTTATTTTGGAGGTGTTCACACTTTGTTTTTGTCTGTGCTCAGATGTGATTATGGAGTGGATTTATTTTTGTCTCACTTTATCACAGTACTAGAATGACTTTGTCTGACATTGCCCTCTAGCAACGCCGAGCTCTATATGCTACTGCTAGGCAGTCCCGGCTGTCAGCTGTCGGGGCTGCTTTAGTCTTTCTCACACTGTAGTGAGGAGCCTAATCAGGACTGGCACCCCATTGGATGAGGGGAGGACGGAATGCCTTCAAAGAGGGATGACATTTTTCCCTAAAACTTTGGTTTGAATCTGCTCAAATTCACATGCAAATAAGGGAATTGAGGTCTCTTTAATTCCCTATAACAAGAAAATAATTTTAACTCCCCAAAAGTTTTAGGGCAAACCCCTGCCCCAGGCAGTATCAGTCTTAAAAGTCAATATTGCCGTATTGATACTGGAGCCCCGAATCATTTGGTCTGGCTACAAGGCATGCGCTGTATGTGAAGTTTGCTTCAGCATCTACAGATTATAGCCATGATTTTTTCATGTTACTTATTAAAAATATAACTCCTTTTGAAAACTGAACTTTATATGAACTATTACTTAACTCAAAAAATTATTGATATATTATATTATAGAAAGTTTATGAAACAGAGAAGGAAAAAAACTCATAATCCTATCAATTACTCTAACCCAACTACTATCATGTCTTATTCCTTCTATTTTTTCATGTACATTTTAAAAGTTTTAATCATACTGCACAGAATTTCGTAATCTTCTATTTTACTTTAAAATGTACAGTTTTACTTTACATCTGTGCTTTTCCATGTAACTATAGAATTTTTTAGCTTTTTCTATTTTTTAAATTGAGATATAATTGACAAATAATATTATATTAGTTTCAGGCATACAACATAATGATTCGATATTTGTATATATTGCAAAGTGATCACTACAATAAGTATAGCATCCGTCACCACATATAGTTACAAATTTTTTTTCTTGTGATGAGAACTTTTAAGATCTAGTTTCTTAGCAACTTTCAAATATACAATACAATATTGTTAACTATAGTCACCATGCTGTACATTACATCCCCAGGACTTATTTATTTTATAACTGGAAGTTTGTGTCTTTTGACCACCTTCACACACTTTAATGATTGTTTTTAATGGCTGTATAAAATTTCACATAAATTTATCATTTTCTCAGTTAAGCTTCTACTGATAGAAATGAGTAACTTTTTCTTTTTCTTTTTTCTGTTTTAAATAGCACTAGGATGAAGACTTTTCAAGTGTATAGGTTTTCTTGTACTTTTAAGAAAACTGTTCTTTCTACCTGGAAGCTTTTAAGATTTTCTCTTTACCCTTGAAGTTTGGGAATTTTGCCAAAATATGGATAAATGCCTCTCTTTCAGTAATTTTGCCTAAAGTTCACTAGGCTCTCTTGGTCTAAAACTCAACCTTTTTTGGGGGGAAGTTTTTAAAATTTTGTTTCTTTTCCATCTCTTCCCCTTTTTAATCCTAGGACTCCTATCCACATGTTAGTTTCCTGGGTCTGTTGTCTAAGCCTCTTATCTTTTCCCTCATGATTACTGGATCTTTGCATGTTTGCCTTGTGGTTTTACTTATTTCATGCTTTTTATCTTCCAGGCCACTGAATTTGAGTATCCACAGTGATTATCTTCTGATTTAAAAAAAAAACAAATGAAAGCATGTTTTCTAGGAAGTCTTTTTTCTGTGCTGAACCCGAATCTCTTTAAGTGCTCTTGTTATCATTACTATTTTAATTTTTTTAAGGGTTTCTCTCTATCTGCCCCAGTCAGCTTTATCAGGGACCTGCTCTAATCCTTGTTTATTCTTCCTCTCTCTGACTGCTGAGCTCCCTCCCTTAGGGTCTGCTTCTTTTTCTTTGCTGCTTATTGGGGTTCTTCTCAACCTCCAGGCTCACTTAGGGGTCGAAGCTACCCAGATCGTTCATTTCCAGGTTCTCAAATGCCTCCTCTTCCTCCATCAGAGAAGTCAGGGGGTTACCATCTGTGCCTGTGTAGCCTGGTCCAGCCAATCACAGGGAAGATTTTAATTTACTTTTCCAATGTAGCTGCAGAGAAAATGGTCATGAAGTACTGTGATATTTCATGAAACATAAAAACAGCCGTATGTTTATATTTCTCCATGAGAAGGAATAAGGACAGTCAACATTCCCTCCTTTTTCTTCTTCAGAAGAGAGATGATTATTTTAAAGATAGTGGTAAAATAATACATGTAAATATCCAGCTCCCTGGTCTCCCTGACACTCCCAAGGACCATCTTGGGGAGTTGTTGTGCCAATGACAGGATGCCTCCATCAAGGACACAGTATTTCTGATCTAGAGCAGACAATTCAAAAATTTATCTAATTATTAATTAAATAATTTAAGAAAATTATTTATTTATAAAAAATTGTCTATTTTCTTAAATTTGGTAGTACTTGACCATTATATAAAATTCTAAAATGTACAAAAGTATAGAAAGTAAAACAAGTTCCTCCGGCCCTTGTCTTTATATTCTAGTACCTTTCCCAAGAGGGATCTATAGTTATTCTTCTAGAGCAGAGGTTGACAAACTTTTTCTGTAAAGGGCCAAATAGTAAATATTTTACTCTTTATGGGTTATTAGTTTCTATCACAGTCAACTCTACCATTGTAGTCCAAAAGCAGCCATAGACAATACAGAGAATGTGTCTATGTTCCAATAGAGCTTTATTTATAGACACTGAAATTTGAATTTCATGTCATTTTCATGAAAGTACATTATTCTTCTATTGATTTTTTTTTTCAACCATTGAAAAATGTAGAAACCAATCATAGCATACAAAAAGAGATGGCAGGCTGGATTTGGCCTTGGGCCATAGTTTGATGACCCCTGTTCTAGAGGCATTCCATGAATATTCAGTTACATAGTCTTTCTGTTTCTTTGTGTACTTATTTACAAACAGGCTCCATGCTATATGTAATGTTCTGCACTGAGCTTTGTCTGTTAAGGTTTCCTGGTGGTTATTCCATGTGAGTTCATAGAGTTACTTCCATTTTATTAGTCACATGATGTTCAGGCTTGTGCTGTGATGTATTGAGGAGCAATAAGATTGTTTCTGATCTTTGCCTTCTACAAGTAATGCTGCAGTGGATATCCTTGTACACCTTGTGTACCTCTGTGATTCTGTCTGTAGGATAAATTCACAAAAGAGTAATCAGAGTAATCAGTAATCAGTAATCAAGCAATTCAGCATAAATATAAGTAAACTTTCTGAGCAGAGATTTGGCCACTTTTATTACAGTTCATAACAGGTCATTTCCAGACCACACCAAAGCCCTGGGTGGTTCTGAATCTTTTCAGGAGACACTTGTTAATAGGGATCCAAGAGGATGTGGCCTAAATTTGTAGCTACAGGTGTGTCTTAACTACCAATGTGCAGGTTAGAGGGCGAAGGAGTACACAGTGGACCCATCTCTCAGAGGACTCTGAAGGCTCCAAATGACCCCTTGAGGGGGGTGTGGCAGATTAGAGGCTCCCTTGACATCCACAGGGGCTGATTGGCACTGCACAGAGCTGGAGAGGAGACAGTGATGGGGTTTGGGATGGGACATGAGAGAAAGAAATTTGACTTTTCATGATTTACAAACAGATTGTGAATTAGTTGTGCAAATTAAATTTTATTTTAATGGCAGATAGATGTCATCTAAATGAATCTTGTGATGAATCATTTCATAGAGTAAATAGTTCCCCCTAAAGTGATTTGTTTTATAATAAGTCATATTTTGGATTAGCATATGACAAGTTGTATTCATATATATATATAAAGCTTTTTCACCCATGATAATTGGTGCCTCAAAAAAGTGCAAATAGCAGATAATCTGAAATCTTGTGTATCCTCAGTCCAGCAGCTGACTTAGTCACTCCCAGCTTCTGTTTCCTCACCTCTAAAATGAGAGGGTTGGGATATTTGCTTTTTATGGTCCCTTCCAGCTTCAGGACTATGCAAAATGTGGACAATCAAGAAATGCCCTGTAGATCAGTAGGTCTGTGAAGTCAGGGACTGTGTCCGTTTTTTCTTGTGATGTCCTCCTGCTACTTAGAAGAGTGCATGGCATATAGTGGGCACCCAGGAAAGGTTTGCTAAAAGGTTTGTTCAATGAATGAAAAATGAATGTATCAAAAACCATATTGCAGAAACTTTTGCTTTTGCATTTGTTGGACGTTCTTGTTGTCTCACCCAACAGTCATTGCTCCTTCCTCCTTTGTAACAGAACTCTGCTACTGTTTAAATGTCTACCCTCCACCACATTGCTGTAAGTTTCAGGGGATGTGGTCTTCAGACCCAGTGCTAAAAGGTGGCACTGGCCAATCATAGTGATTCCATTTCTTTTGCTTGTGATTGGTTTAAGTGTAGTCATGTGTTGTAATTCTGGACAATGCTAAGTCAGGGAAAGTTGCTGCATGGCTCTAGGAAAGTTTCCTTATTGATAAGGAGGGACTCCTTGAATAGAGCAGTCTCCCCACTGTTGTCCTGTCTCCTTGACGCCTGGCCTATTGCAGCCATCTTATAATCATGAAAGAGCCAGTTGAGGACAAGCAGAGAAGCCCAGTGTGACAGAGCAGAAATATGGAAAGAATTTGAGTCCATGATGACAGTGTTGAAGCCCTGAGAAAACAAACTCTGGAGCAGCCCTGCTTCTGGATTTTGTATTACGTGAAATGATAAATTCTTTATGGTTTAGACAGTCAAGTTTTTTTTGTTATTTGCAGCCTCAATCATCTTAATAATATGTCACTTTTATAGTTGTTATGCAGATGCTTTGGTGAAAATTAGTCTTCAGTGCTTGTAGCTTAATGGGTAGAAAATAAAGATGCATTTTTCTTGTCCTTTCTCATGCTATAGAAAATTGTAAGAAGCAAAAACTGTTAAAAAAGGGGAGAGTCTAGTTTTGATTTTTAAAAAAATTATATCCATTGCAAATTTTATAAACCATGTAGAGATATTACAGAACTGGGCAGTTTTAAAAATGATTTGTGGGGATAGATGTAGTAGAATATTCCCACTTTAAAATGGGTTAATATTTATAGTTGGTTCCATAGATTTTTTTGGCTTTGATTTTTTTTTTTCAAGGTTGTAAGCAAAAGCAAACTGTTCCATATTTTATGTGAAATTCATGGCTAGAACAAGATGCTGGCATTAATAAATGAATCAATAAAATGCAAGCAAAGCACCCACAGCTGTGTCAGTGTCTTTAAAATAGAGAAATATCAATTCAGCATTTACTCGGTGTCCCACCCACAGCAGGAAGTTGGGTGCTGAAGCAAGCTTGCTAGAAGTTCAGGCCTCTGCATGATTAGCTATAGTATTATGGGAGCAAATTACAGGATTAGCTGAGGATAAACTATTATTAGACCTGTCAATATTTGTTAATTGCTGGATAATACATACATCTCATCTCTGCTTCAACACAGTATCTCTCTCTTGTTTGAGCCCAAACACACCCCCCCCCCCACACACACACACTTTGGACCACAGTAATAGCAGTTGGTTGTCATAAACACTCATCTCAAAAACCCTGCAAACTTAATTTTTGGTTACACTGCATTTTCCCAGAATTCTGGTGAGAGGTGTCTAAAACTCTACTTTTATACTCTTATTCTGAGATATCTTTGCTTATAGAAGCACCATAGAGCTCTAAGTATAGAGTCCCAAAGTCCCAAATAAATGAGATTGTTACAGAAAAACAGAGATACTGGATGATTGTGCTAGAAGAAAAGGTCTTTGAAATCTTGATTGACAAGTTCTACCAGTTGCAGCAAAGTAACCTTTCCATTAAGTTATGTGATCATGACATTCTTAGTCATGAGATGTCATAACTTTCTTGACCATATAACCACTATTATTTCGTTTATTTTGCTTTCTCTTCTTCCCCTCCATGTCTTCTCCTCCACCCATTTGTCCTCCCTCTCTCTTTCTTGTAGGTTGGGGGGGGGGTGGAAAATTCATCTTACAAAAGTATAAAGGTGGTCTTTCAGCTTTCCACTGATAAAACCTATATCAACTGTAAAAACATAAGTTGGAGGTGTGATAAATGGCATATTCCATTCTTATAAGGTCTAGAAGCCTTCAGAGGGGGGATAAGTCCACATTGGGATTAATTGCACACTCCAAATCCATCATTGAGGTTAGTTCCATGTGATAGAAGAAGCTGATGTAATGGAAGGAGATTAGGATGTAGAATGAAGCAGGCCTGAGTTCACAAAGCAGCTCTGTCACTCAGGGACTGTATGATTTAAACCAGATAATTAGCCAATAAAAGAGAAGCCTCAGTTTTTCATCTGCCAAATGGGATATTAATACAGGCTTTGTAGGTTTCAATGCGAGGAGGCATGGGAAGCAACTTAGCACTCGCTTATTCTACAAACATTTATTGAGTCCTACTCTGTTAGGCATATGTTAGGACAGGAAATTAAAAGTCAATATGGCACAGTGCCTGACCCCAAGGAGCTTGTGGTCCCCTGGGGAAGACATATGTGCACTGCCCTCTGGAATCAATGATTCCAGCAAAGAAGCACAGAGGAGGCTGGAGATAGTGGTGGTGGTGACGGTACAGTGACAGAGAAGGCTTCCTACTGATGATGACCCCTGAGATGTGTTTCAAAGGATAAGCAGGAATTAGGTAAAGGAGAAGTGAAAGGAAGTGTAGTTTAGGTTGAAGGAAAAAAAATATAGTAAAGACATTAAGGTTTCTAGAGTCTGAGGAGTAACCACTAGGGCTGCATGACTGGATCAAAGCAACTGATGGAGGTAGTGATAGGAGATGAAACCAGAGAATTTGTCAGGAATCTCACAGTAGAGGGCCTGTGTGCTAGCATGTGAAGTTTGAATTTACCCAGGTCACTTGATTGTATAGCCTGTAAGTGGTGGGTAGATCTAGGATGGAACTGCAGTTGTCTAAATCCAAGGCGGGGATGTTTTCCATTGTAGATCGCTACCTCCTTTGGTATGGGACCTTAACACAGTGACCTTAACCACAGTGCCTGCAGGGGTCACCCATAATGGAACAGTCTGGATTAGAGAATGTGGAAAGTATAGCCTAAGTCTCCCCTTGGGGTGAGGAGGCACAGGTGGACCCACCGAGGGCGTTGACTGAAGGGTCAGTGGCAGGCCTGGGCAAAGTAGTTAGCCTATGGCTTCTAAAGCAGAGGGACTCTGATGTTAGGTGCCAAAAAAGACCAATAGAAGGTGTGAAGCCCTTGCAAAAGTGGCCAAGGACTAGGAATGGAGGATGGTGCCCATGGGTCCAACAACAGGTAAACACAGGTACAGACTAGGAAGATAGGAGTAAAGATTGCAAAGAGGGAAGAGGATTCAGGACCCTCTTCATAATCAGGGCTGGAAGGCTCAAAGCCCCTGGGTATTTATGAGGTTATATATCCTATATAATATTATATATAATAAATAATATGTAATTATAATTACATAATGTGTAATACATAATTACATAAAAATATTATATATAATCTAATAAATAACCTCTGGCTGCAGAGGGTGGTGTGCGTGAGCTAGTCACCCTTGTTAAATGCACAGAGTGGGCACAAAGAGAAAGTTGTAATTGGGCCCATCCATTGTAACTGAGATCACCTTTGCAGTAACCCACTTTCATGCCCCATTGAGGGAGGTTTCTATTTCCTTAAATATCTTAGCATGTGTTTTTACTTTTTATGTCCTAAGGTCCTCCAAGGGAGGGTGCCATTTGAACATTTACGTTACAAACATTCTCTTGAGGATAAACCAGGCTTTAAAATGGTCATTTGTTAAAACTCATCTGCCTGAGAACGTTGTACTTCTTGGTATCCTAAAGAACATCATTGTCCGCAAAAAATCAGACTAGAGAGAATTTGTATTTAGGGAAAAGTTAGAGGGCAGAAGGAAAAAGAAAAAAGGACCCAAGAAAACCCCATTCCAGCTGTTTTCTGGGCTAGAAGGCAAACCCAATACACATTTTGAAGCAGTGTCATATTGGTAAACTCTTTCTGTGTGCTTTACTGGGGTTAATTTCCAGTCAAGCTGTTTGGGTATTAGAACACAATGCTCTGACTTTGGCAGTCCTGGCTTACTTTTGGCAGAGGGATTAATGTTGGTATGTGTCACTGAACACAACCAGTTCTTTTTTCCTTTGGCCCCTCTTGCCCAAACTAGAGAAGCACACTTCTTCAAGATCATTTTCAGGGTCGATATGTCATCTTGATTTCGACCTGGGAATACTAAAGCACATTGAATTCTAGCTAATGCTCTGAATTCCAGGAGAAACCCCTGCACTGCATTGCCCACAGAGCAGCTGGGGCTGCACTCACCCAAGACTTGTTTTTGGGTCGATGCCAGTTACTGAACCCTAAATCCATGCCTTTTGGGAAAAACCTAATGCTCTAGTTTGCGACAGCACTGATGCTTTTCCATTTACTTCAGAGGCAAGAAAGACACGGCTCTTTCTAAAATAGTTTGCAGATTCAGCAGCATACTATATATAGTGGTGCCAGAAATTTTTTAAAAGTTAAAAAAAAAAGTATGAGACTGTGCGTTTGTATGGAGCAAAGTTGCAAAAGTCATCTTTCCAATTTGTTAGAGACTGAAAACTTCCTTGAGAATCCTCAGTGGACTTTGAATCCAGCAGAAAATCCTGCCTGTCATCTCCTAAGTGATCCAGTAAAACCACTGGGGGATCTAAACTTTCAAATGTCGTGATGAAAGGTACCAACATCCTTACAGCCTACTCCCGGAAATGGACTTATCAAAGGTGGCTGTGCTAAGGATAGAACAAGGACTCTTGCTCCATCCTCTTGCTTCTTTCTCCTCCTCCTGCTCTTCTGTGTTCATCAGTTCCTTAGGGTGGAGGAAGGGGTAGACGTGTCGAATCATCACTCTCCTCCTTCTGAAGGGGTCTGAATCTTTTCGGAAGGGCCATGTCTTCCACCAATTCACTCGTATTTAAGAGTGAGTCACTCAATATAATTCTTGAGTGACTAACGCTTCTTGTCTTCTCCTGTCCTATAAAAACCATTCCTGTGATTTGGAAATGTTCTGATAAACTTGGGTCGGAAAAACCAACAGGTAGAATGGAAGCTTAATGATGGTTGAGATCTTTGTTTTGTTAACTCAAGTATTCCAAGCACTTAGAACAGTGTCAGGCACAGAATAAGTGCTCAAAATATTTGTTGAATAATAAAGGAATGAATGAATAAAGATGCAAGTGGTTTGGTTATTAATTGATCAGGTCCAGAGAGTACAAGGAGCTATTGGAAAAGTAGACATTGCTCTATTCTTCCCTCATGGGCTGAAGAGGTTTGAAATATGGAGTGGGGGTGGAAGCATGTGTTGAGGAGAGGTTTGAGAAAATGTGGAGCTTTCCAAGAACAAGGTCAAAGGGGAAGAAAAGGCTTTAAAATGAACAAACAGTATACACCTTAAAGAATTGGAAGCTGGGAGTTGAACAGATACTCGTACACCGATGTTCATAGCAGCATTTTTATAACAGCCAAAAGATGAAGTAACTCAAATGTCCATCAACAGATGAATGAACAAATGTGTCATATACATACAATGGAAAATTATTCAGCCTTTAAAAGGAATGAATTTCTGATACATGCCATAGCATGGATGAACCTTAAAAACATTATGCTAAGTAAAATAAACTATAAACAAAAGAACATATTCTATGATTCCACTTATATGAAGTAGAGTGGACAAATTTATAGAGACAGAAAGCAAAAATAGAGTTTACCAGAGGCTGGGGAAGGGGAAATGGGGAGTTATTGTTTAATGAGTACAGAGTTTCTATTTGGGATGATGAAAATTTCTGGACATGGATGTACAACATTGTGAATGTACTTAATGCCACTAAATTGTACACTTAGAGATGATTAAAATGGTAAATTTTATATTATGTATCTTTTGCCACAGTTAAAAAAATAAGCAAATAACAACAAACCCGACATTTTAATATGCCCAGGAAGCAAAGGAAACTATCTTTTTTTCTCTGACTCTTCCTCTGCTGTGGTACAGACAACTTAGGCATTAGACAGAATTGGCTCAAATCCAAGTCCCACCACTCATTAATGGTGTGGCTTCCGTCAAACTAGTTAACCTCTCAGATTTCCAGCTTTCTCATTGGTAAAATGGTGATAACAGAAATACTGAGTTATTATGAAGTGAGAATAAATGTTATGTATGTAAAATGCTTTAGAACAGTGCCTAACACACGGTAGGCAGGCAATAAATGGTCAATTCATCTCTCTCCCCCCTCCCACTATCCTCACTACCCTTCTCACCATCCTTCTCCCTCTCTTCTATTTGGCAGGATTTGGTTCCCTGAACCAGGACCTTGATCTCTCACTGACGGTGTTCTCCCCGGCTGGGCTCAGGGAAGAGTTCCGAAAGAGAAAGCAGTTCCTGATCCGGGTGCGTGTTTGGAAAACTTTCTCTGCGGTTATTTCAGCTAGAGCTCACGTTCCTTTCATTGTGCCTCCGGCATTGCTGACTCAGCCTGCACATTCCTCGATGCATCATGGAATTCAGTGTCCAAACTGTTTCTTGGAACATCGTCTTATCTCCCTTAGACCAAAACATAAAGGAACTTCCTCGACTCTATGGGCTGATGCCATTGGAACCCTTGCTTCACTCTGTCTTTTGCAGTTATTTTTATTTAAAAATTATGTAGGCATAGTTTTAAAAGTCAAAAAGTTCTACAGTGACTATAATGAAAAACAGTAGTCTCTTCCCTCGTCCCTGATCCCAGCCAACCAGACACAGGTACTGTTAACTGTTTCTGCTCTTCTTGCTAATCTTTCACTCCACTTTCTAAATGATAAAACTTTATTGCTATAATTTTTTTTCTTGAGTTGTATATTATCAATTGACTTCTTTCAATAAAAGATAAATATTTTACTCACTTAAACATCTTTCCCAACTCTGTCTCCACATTCTCCCTCCCTACATCTTTCCGTTACACAATTTTGAATTATATTAACAGTTGGTGTTTATATTCTTAGAATGACGTAAATCTTATTTCCAACTGCAGTATTTTTATTATTTTTCTTGTATAATTACTTTTTATTTCCTTGGAAATAATAATCACTCAACTTTTAATTTTTTTGGTAAATCTTTTTAAGACCTTACATATCTGAAAATGTGTTTACTCTCACATTTGATTAATAGCTTGAGTATAGAATTCTAGGTTAAATTAATCTTTCTTCAGGATATTAAAGCCGTTATTACATTTCCTTCTAGTGTCTGGCATTGTTGTTGAGAAGTCCAATGCTCTTCTTATGTTTGATCTTTTATTTGTGGCCTATCTTTTCTGGAAGTATTTCTGATCTTCACTTTGCCCTCAGTTTTCTGAAGTGTTGTGGTGATATGTTGTGATGTGGGTTTGTGTGTGCACACACATGCATGTATGTGTGTTTACTGTGCTGGATCTTCCATGAGACCTTTCAATCTGGAAACTCATGTCTACTTTTTTTTTTTTTACCATTTTTTTAATTGATGTCTTAATAGTTTATAACACTGTGGGGTTTTAGTTGTACATTTTTGTTTGTCCATCACCTTGTGGATGTAACCCTTCACCCCTTGTGCCCACCCCCCACCCCCCTTTCCCTTGGTAACCACCAATCAGTTCTCTCTGTCCGTGTGTTCACTTATATTCCGTATATGAGTGAGTTCATGCAGTGTCTGTCCTTCTCTCTCTGGCTTATTTCACTTAACATAATACCCTCTAGGTCCATCCATGTTGTTGCAAATGGGACAATTGTGTCTTTTCTTATGGCTGAGTAGTATTCCATTGTACGTATATACCACATCTTCTTTAACCAATCATCAGTGGAGGGACACTTGGGTTGCTTCCACTTCTTGGCTATAGTGAATAATGCTGCAATGAACATACGGGTGCATAAGCCTCTTGTGATGGTGGATTTCATGTCCATTGGGTAGATGCCCAAGAGTGGGATTGCTGGATCATACAGTATTTCTATTTTTAATTTTTTGAGGACTCTCCATACTGTTTTCCATAGAGGCTGTACCAGTTTGCATTCCCACCAGCAGTGAATGAGGGTCCCCGTTTCTCTACAACCTCTCCAGCATTTGTTGTTATTTGTCTTTGTGATTATAGCCATTCTAACCGGTGTAAGGTGATATCTTAGTGTAGTTTTGATTTGCATTTCCCTGATGATTAGTGATGTTGAACATCTTTTCATGTGTCTATTGGCCATCTGTATCTCTTCCTTGGAAAAATGTCTGTTCATATCCTCTGCCCATTTTTTGATCGGGTTGTTTGTTTTTTTGTTGCTCAGTTGTATGAGATCTTTATATATTACTGAGATTAATCCCTTGTTGGACAAACGATTTGCAAATATTTTCTCCCAGCTGGTGGGTTGTTTATTCATTTTGATCCTGGTTTCATTTGCCTTGTAGAAGCTCTGTAGTCTGTTGAGGTCTCACTTGTTTATTTTTTCTTTTGTTTCCCTTGTCTGGGTAGACATGGAATCTGAAAGGATCCCTTTATGTCCAATCTCAATTAGTGTACTGCCTATATTTTCTTCCAGGAGTTTTATAGTTTCAGGTCTCACTTTCAGGTCTTTGATCCATTTTGAATTGATTTTTGTATATGGCGATAGGAGATGGTCTACTTTCATTCTTTTGCATGTTGCTGTCCAATTTTCCCAGCACCATTTATTGAAGAGACTTCCCTCTCTCCATTGTCTGTTCTTTGCTCCTTTGTTGAAGATTAGCTGTCCGTAGGTGTGTGGTTTTATTTCTGGGCTTTCAATTCTGTTCCATTGATCTGTGTGTCTATTCTTGTACTAGTGCCATGCTGTTTTGATTACTATAGCTTTATAGTATATTTTGAAATCAGGGATTGTGATGCCTCCAGCTTTGTTCTTTTTTTTCAGAATTGCTTTAGCTATTCGGGCTCTTTTGTTGCTCCATACGAATTTCAGTAGTTTTTGTTCTATTACCGTGAAGAATGACATTGGGATTCTGATTGGGGTTGCATTGAATCTGTAGATTGCTTTAGGTAGAATGGACATTTTAACTATATTTATTCTTCCAATCCATGTGCATGGAATATTTTTCCATTTCTTTATGTCTTCCTCGATTTATTTCAATAGTGTCTTATGGTTTTCATTGTATAGGTCTTTTACCTCCTTGATTAAATTTATTCCCAGATAGTTTATTCTTTTTGTTGCAATTGTAAAGGGGATTGTCTTTTTGAGTTCTCTTTCTGTTGGTTCATCGTTAGGGTATAGAAATGCAATTGATTTTTGTAAGTTGATTTCATACCCTGCCACTTTACTGTAGTTGTTGATTATTTCTAGTAGTTTTCTGATGGAATCTTTTGGGTTTTCTATGTATAAGATCATGTCGTCTGCAAATAGTGAGAGTTTCACTTCTTCATTGCCTATTTGGAGTCCTTTTATTCCTTTTTCTTGCCTAATTGCTCTGGCCAGAACTTCCAGTACTATGTTGAATAAGAGCGGTGAGAGTGGGCACCCTTGTCTTGTTCCTGTCCTCAAAGGAATGGCTTTCAGTTTTTCCCCATTGAGTAGGATGTTTGCTGTAGGTTTGTCATATATGGCCCTTATTATGTTGAGGTACTTTCCTTCTATACCCATTTTGTTGAGAGTTTTTATCATAAATGGATGCTGGATCTTGTCGAATGCCTTCTCTGCATCGATTGAGATGATCATGTGGTTTTTATTCTTCATTTTGTTAATGTGGTGTATCACATTGATTGATTTGCGGATGTTGAACCATCCCTGTGTCCCTGGTATAAATCCCACTTGATTGTGGTGTATGATCTTTTTGATGTATTGCTGTATTCGGTTTGCCAATATTTTGTTGAGGATTTTTGCATCTATGTTCATCAGTGATATTGGCCTGTAGTTTTCCTTCTTTGTATTGTCCTTGTCTGGCTTTGGTATGAGGATGATGTCAGCTTCATAGAATGTGTTGGGAAGTATTCCATCTTCCTCTATTTTTTGGAATGGTTTGAGAAGGATAGGTGCTAAATCTTCTTTGAATGTTTGATAAAATTCTCCGGGGAAGCCATCTGGTCCTGGGCTTTTATTTTTTGGGAGGTTTTTGATTACTGTTTCAATCTCTTTACTTGTGATTGGTCTGTTCAGATTCTCTATTTCTTCTTGATTCAGTTTTGGGAGGTTGTACGCTTCCAAGAATTTGTCCATTTCCTTTAGGTTGTCCAATTTGTTGGCGTAAAGTTTTTCGTAGTGTTCCCTAATAATCCCTTGTATTTCTGTGGTGTCTGTTGTAATTTCTCCTCTTTCATTTCTAATTTTATTTATTTGAGTCTTCTCCCTTTTTTTCTTGGTGAGTCTGGCTAAGGGTTTGTCAATTTTATTTATCTTCTCAAAGAACCAGCTGTTTGTTTCATTGATCCTTTCTACTGTTTTTTTGGTTTCAATTTCATTTATTTCTGCTCTGATTTTTATTATTTCCCTCCTTCTGTTGATTTGGGGCTTTGTCTGTTCTTCTTTTTCTAATTCTGTTAGGTGCAATTTAAGGTTATTTATTTGGGATTTTTCTTGTTTGTTAAGGTGAGCTTGTATTGCTATGAATTTCCCTCTCAGGACCACTTTTGCTGCATCCCATATGAGTTGGTATGGTGTATTTTCATTTGTCTCCAGATAGCTTTTGATTTCTCCTTTAATTTCATCAATGACCCATTGGTTGTTCAGTAGCATGTTGTTTAGTCTCCACATCTTTGTCCCTTTCCTATTTTTTCCTTGCAGTTGATTTCTAGTTTCACAGCATTATGATCAGAAAAGATGCTTGTAATGATTTCAATCTTCTTAAATTTATAGAGGTTTGCCTTGTTTCCTGGTCTATCCTTGAGAATGTTCCATGTGCACTTGAGAAGAATGTGTACTCTGCTTTTTTTGGGTGGAGTGCTCTGTATATATCTATTAAGTCCATTGTGTCTAGTTTTTCGTTTAAGTCCATTATTTCCTTATTGACTTTTTGTCTGGATGATCTATCCATTGGTGTAAGGGGGGTGTTAAGATCCCCTACTATTATTGTGTTATTGTTAATATCTCCTTTAAGGTTTTTTAGCAGTTGTTTTATGTACTTTGGTGCTCCTGTGTTGGGTGCATAGATATTTATAAGTGTTATGTCTTCTTGGTGAAGTGTCCCTTTTATCATTATATATTGCCCTTCTTTGTCTCTCATTACCTTTTTTATCTTAAAATCTACTTTGTCAGATATAAGTATGGCTACTCCTGCTTTCTTTTGTTTGCCATTAGCTTGGAGTATTGTTTTCCATCCTTTTATTTTGAGTCTGTGTTTGTCTTTAGAGCTGAGATGTGTTTCCTGGAGGCAGCAGATTGTTGGATCTTGGTTTTTAATCCATCCCGCCACTCTGTGTCTTTTGATTGGAGAATTCAATCCATTTACATTTAGAGTGATTATTGATATATGAAGGTTTAATGTTGCTATTTTATTGTTCATTTTCTGGTTCTTTTGCATTTCCTTCATGTCTTGTCCCTTGTGTTTCGGACTGCAAATTCAATTTGGTATTTCTGCATGCTCATTCTCTTGGTTTTCTCTTTATTTGTCATGTGTGCTTCTCTTCTGGTTATTTGTTTAGTGGTTACTGTGAGGTTTATATAAGCGATCTCCTGGATAAGAAAGTACATTTTCAGATGCCTCCTTTTTCCTGAGGCTGGGTCGATTCAATCCCTTACCTCTTCCCCTTCTTATTTGTTATCTCTTTATTCCATTTTGTGTCATGAATGTGTGTTTCCAGTGATGAGCTTGAATTAATTTTTGATGTTATCCAACTGTAGTTTGTTCTGGTTTAGTCTCCTTGCTTTTCTCCTTGCTGAAATCTTTGTATCCCCTTTCTCATTTGTTTTTTTTCAGGCCTAAGGGCCTTCTTGAGCATTTCTTGTAGTGGGGGTCTTGTGGTGATGAACTCTCTTAGCTTTTGTTTATCAGGGAGAGTTATTATTTCTCCATCATATTTGAAGGATATTTTTGCTGGATAAAGTATTCTCGGCTGAAGGTTTTTGTCTTTCATGATTTTGAATATATCATTCCAGTCTCTCCAAGCCTGTGGAGTTTCTGTCGAGAAATGAGCTGAGAGCCTGATGGGGTTTCCTTTGTATGTTATTTTGTTTTTTTGTTTAGCTGCCCTTAATATTATTTCCTTGTCATGGGTATTTTTCAAGTTTGCTACTATGTGGCGAGATGATTTTTTATTCCTCTTTATATATTTAGGTGATCTATTGATTTCATTCACTGTTATTTCCCTCTCGTTCCCTAGGTTGGGGAAGTTCTCAGCTATTATTTCTTTGAACAAACTCTCTGCTCCTTTTTCTCTTTCTTCTCCTTCTGGAATACCTATTATCCTTATGTTGCTTTTCCTCATTGAGTCCGATATTTTTCGAAGAATTTCTTCATTTCTTTTTAGTCTTAGCTCTCTCTCCTCCTCTATCTGGAGCACTTCTGCGTGGCTATCCTCAATAGTGCTAATTCGTTCCTCCATGTTGTCAGTTCTGCTCTTTAAAGACTCCATTTTTTCCACTATCTTGTTGATTTTGTTTTTCATCTCCAATAATTCTGAATGGTTTTTCTTTATGGTTTCAATCTCTTTTGTGATGAAATCCCTGAATTCGTTGATTTGTTTCTGTGTGTTCTCTTGTATTTCGTTGAGTTTGTTTATGATAGCTATTTTGAATTCTCTGTCATTCAGGTTATCAAATTCTGTGCCTTCAGGGTTGGTTTCTGAGTGTTTGTCATTTTTCTTTTGGTCTGTAGCCATAACAAATTGTCGCAAGGATCTGACGGGGACGGCCTTATTTTTTCCCCTCATGATAAAGTTGGTCCTGCAGTTTCCCCCTGGTGCCACTGGATGGAGATGGCGAGCGGTATGCTCTGAGCCCACTGCAGCCCCCGGAGGGATTATGCTGAAACGCGGGGTGTGTGGGGGGAGGGGTTCTCTCTTTCTCCTGCTCACCCCGGGGGTTTCCTTTCTGGCTCTCTTAGGGTGTTTGCTACACCCCCTAAACAGTCCGTCATTGCTTCCCAGTGGGGATCTCTCGACAGTCTGTGAGAGCACCTGGATGGCGATAGTTTTCCCCGCTGTGGGCTGCCCCTCCCCCATCTGTCTGCGAGCCGTGCTGTCTTTGCCGACCGATTGGGGAGGGGGAGTACAACTTCTTACCTCTCCTCACGTCCTTTTGGGCTTCCCGTGCCTCCACCGTCCGATGTATGGCAGCAGGGGTTTCTTAGAAGCCCTTTGTAGTGTTTGATTGAGCTCTGTTGGAATACGAATGATGTTTTCGTTGTGTCATAGGGGGCAGAGATTCAAAGAGGGAATCTCCCTCCGCCATGATGCTCTCATGTCTACTTTTTTGATGATATTCTTTACTTCATTTTCTCTGAACTCTCTTTCTGGAACTCTCTTTGTTGGATCTCCTAGATTGATCCTCTAATTGTCATATATTTTGTCTCCTATTTTCTTTTTCTTTGTCTTTTGTTCTACTTTTTGGAAACTTTTTTCAACTTTACCTCTGAGTCGTCCTATGGACCTTTTTATTTTGGTTATATATTTCCATTTATTGATGTCTTCTTCAATTTCTTTCATTAATGTCTCGTAGTTTTCAATATACCGGCCTTTCATCTCTTTGGTTAAATTTATTTCTGGATTTTTTATTCTTTTTGTTGCAATTGTAAATGGGATTGTTTTCTTAATTTCTCTTTCTAATGGTTTGTTATTAGTGTGTAGAAATGCAACAGATTTTTGTGTGTTGATTTTGTATCCTGCAGCTTTACTGAATTTGTTTATCCTAACAGTTTTCTGATGGAGTCTTTAGGGTTTTCTGTACATAATATAATCATGTCGTCTGCAAATAGTGACAGTTTTGTTTCTTCCTTTCCAATTTGGATGCCTTTTATTTCTTTTTCTTACCTAATTGATCTGGCTAAGACTTTCAATACTGTGTTGAATAAAACTGTCAGGAATGGGCCTCCTTGTCTTGTTCCTGATCTTAGAGGAAAAGCTTTCAGCTTTTCACCAGTGAGTATGATGTTAGCTGTGGGCTTGTCATATATGGCCTTTATTATGTTGAGGTACGTTTTCTCTATACCCACTTTATTGAGAGTTTTTATCATAAATAGATATTGAATTTTGTCAAAAGCTTTTTCTGCATCTATTGAAATGATCATACGATTTTTATCCTTCATTTTGTTAATGTGGTGTATCACATTGATTGATTTGTGGATGTTGAATCATCCTTGCATCCCTGGAATAAATCCCTGTTGATCATGGTGTATGATCCTTTTAATCTATTGTTGAATTCAGTTTGCTAATATTTTGTTGAGGATTTTGCATCTATGTTCATCAGAGACACTGGCATGTAATTTTCTTTTCTTATGGTGTCCTTGTCTGGTTTTGGTTTCAGGGTAGTGCTGGTCTCATAAAATGAGTTTGGAAGGGTTCCCTCCACTTCAATTTTTTGGAAGAGTTGGAGAGGATTAGTATTAATTCTTCTTTGAGTGTTTGGTAGAATTCACCAGTGAAGCTGTCTGGTCCTGGACTTTTGTTTGTTGGGAGATTTTTGATTACTGATTCAATTTCTTTACTAGTGATAGGTCTATTCAAATTCTCTATCCAATCATGATTTTGTCTTGGCAGATTGTATGTTTCTAGGAATTTATCCATTTCTTCTAACTAGTCCAATTTGTAGGTTTATAATTGTTCGTAGTAGTCTCTTATGATCCTTTGTATTTCTGTGGTGTTAGTTGTAACACACTTCCTCTTTCATTTTTGCTGTTATTTATTTGACTCTTCTCTCTTTTTTTCTTGGTGAGCCTAGCTAAAGGTTTGTCAATTTTGTTTATTTTTTAAAAGAACGAGCTCTTGGTTTCATTGATCTTTTCTATTGTCCTTTTAGTCTCTATTTAATTTATTTCTGCTCTAATCTTTGTTATTTCCTTCATTCTACTAACTTTGGGTTTTGTTTGTTCTTCTTTTTCTAGTATCTTGAGGTGTCAAATTAGGTTGTTTATCTGAGACTTTTCTTGTGTCTTAAGATAGGCATTTATTGCTATGAGCTTCCCATTTAGAATTGCTTTTGCTTCAGCTGACAGATTTTGGTATATTTCCATTTTTGTTTGTTTCAAGGTAATTTTTGATTTCTCTTTTGATTTCTTCTTCAACCCATTGGTTGTTCAGTAGCATGTTGTAATCTCCACATATTTGTGAATTTTCTAGTTTTCTTTGTAAAATTAACTTCTAGTTTCATACAATTGTGGTTGGAAAATATGCTTAATATGATTAAGCATAATCTTAATTTATTAAGACTTGTTTTGTGACCTAACATATGATCTATCCTGGAGAATGATCTATGTGCACTTTAGAAGAATGTGTATTCTATTGCTTTTGGATGGAAAGTTCTGTATATATCTGTAAGTCCATCTGATCTAACATGTCATTTAAGGTCAATATTCCCTTATTGATTTTCTGTCTGGAGGATCTATTCATTGATGTAAGTGGGGTATTAAAATCCCCTACTATTATTGTATTGCTATCTATTTCTCCCTTTAGGTCTGTTAATATTTGCTTTATATATTTAGGTGCTCCTATGCTGGATGAATAAATATTTACAAATGTTATATCCTTTTGTTGGATTGACCCCTTTTTTATTGTGTAACTCCTATCTTTGTCTCTTATTACAGTCTTTGTTTTAAAGTCTATTTTGTTTGATATAACTATAGCTATTACAGCTTTCTTTTGGTTTCCATTTGCCTGGCATATCTTTTTCCATCTCTTCACTTTCAGTTTGTGTGTGTCTTTACACCTAAAGTGAGTCTCTTGTAGGCAGCATACAGATGGGTCTTGTTTTTGCATGCATTCAGCCAGTCTATGTCTCTTAATTGGAGAATTTAGTCCATTTACATTTAAAGTAATTATTAATAGGCATGTATTGCTGTAAAGGAATGTAGTCTCTGGCACCATCTTGGTGCTCTCTCTCTCTCTTTGTTTTAGATTGCTGGTATCTCCAAGAAAAGAGCTTATCCACTCCTGTGGAGCCCTGATTTGTGTGGTTGCTGCTCAGGGAATACTGCCAGATCACCTGGCTCTGGTGGCCAGTGGGGCTTACACTTGCAGTTGCACAGGACTGTATATATTTGCATACTTTTAAAAGCTGCTGCCTGAGCGTCTGGCTTCTAAACAGCCTGAATCTTGGTGCTAAGATCCTCCCCTTAGGGACACGGACAGGTCTTGGCACATCCTTAACTACTGGTTGCTATTAAAAATATAGTAGGCTGCTTGGACAAGTACACAGTTTTGAGAGACAGTAAAGAGCTGGGGCAGGATTGAACAACAAGTTTCATCTCTAACATGAGGCCACGCCTTCAAGACTGAGAGAGGTGGTTGTTTCATCTACTGTATAGAAATCAAAACAGAGAGTCAAGCAAAATGAGGAAATATAGGAATATTTTCCAAATGAAAGAACAAGATAAAAAATCTGAAAAAAACCTTGGTGAAATGGAGATAAGTAATTTGCCTGATAAAGAGTTCAAAGTAATGATCAAAAAGATCTTCACTGAACTGGAGAGAAGAATGGATGAATGCAATGAGAACTTCAACAAAGAGATGGAAAAGATAAGAAAATACCAAATAGAAGTCACAGAGCTGAAGAATACAATAGCTGAACTGAAAAATACACTAGAGGGGTTCAACAGCAGACTAGATGAAGCAGAAGAAAGAATCAGTCAACTCAAAAACAAGGCAGTAGAACTTACCCAATCAGAGAGCCAAAAAGAAAAAAGAATGAAAAATAGTGAAGATAGCTTAGGGGACTTTTGGACAACATAAAACATCAAACTGACTAACATTTGTATTACAGGGCTCCCAGAAAGAGAACAGAGAGAGAGAAAGGGGCACAAATCTTGTCTGAAGAAATAATGACTAGAAACTTCCCTAACCTGAGGAAGGAAACAGACATCCAAATACAGGAAGCCCAGAGAGTTCCAAATAAGAGGAGCCTAAAAAGACCCATACCAAGACACATTATAATTAAAATGTCAAAAGTTAATGACAAGAAGAGACTATTAAAAGCAGCAAGAGAAAAACAACTTGTTACATACAAGGGAGCCTCCATAAGACTATCAGCAGATTCTTCAGCAGAAACTTTGTAGGCCAGAAGGGAGTGGCATGAAATATTCAAACTGCAGGAAGAAAAAACTTCCAACCCAGAATACTCTACCTGGCAAAGTTACCATTTGGAATTGAAGGAGAGCTAAAGGGTTTTCCAGACAAGCAAAAGCTAAAGGAGTTCATCACCACTAAAGCAGCATTATAAGAAATGTTAAAGGGACTTCTTTAAGCTGAAAAGAAAGGGCACTAATTAGTAACAAGAACACATATGAAAAAATAAATCTCACTGGAAAGGTAAATATTTAGTAAAGGTAATAGATTAATCACATATAAAGCTAGTAATAAAGTTAAAAGACAAAAGTAGTAAAAATAACTATGATTACAGTAATTAGTTAAGGGATACATAAGATAAAAAGACATAAAATGTGACATCAAAAACATAAAACTGGGGGGGAGAGTAAAAATGTTGAGTGTAGAATGGGATCACATTTAGGTCATTATCAACTTAAAATAGACTGTTATAGGTATACATTGTTCTATGTAAGCATCATGGTAACCACAAAGGAAAAACCTATAGTAAAAACACAAAAGATAAAGAAAAAGGAATATAGGCATACCACTAAAGAAAGTCATCAAACCACAAAAGAGGAGAGCAGAGAAGATGAAAGGAACAGAGGAACTAGAAAAACAGCAGAAAACGGGCCAGCCTGGTGGTGTAGTGGTTAAGTTCACATGCTCCGCTTCTGCTGCCCAAGGTATCGCAGGTTCAGATCCTGGGCATGGACCGACACACCGCTTGTCAAGTCATGCTGTGGCGGCATCCCATATAAAGTAGAGGAAGATGGGCACGGATTAGCCTGGGGCCAATCTTCCTCAGAAAAAGAGGAGGATTGGCAAGGGATGTTACCTCAGGGCTAATCTTCCTCACAAAAACAAACAAAAAAACAGCCAGAAAACAATTAACCAAATGGCAGTAAGTACGTACCTATTGACACATTGGTTTTTAGTATTTAACTTCCAAGAGCTTTTCCTCATTCTCTGAATGTTCCTATTTATGGCATCCTCTTCTTGTTTTATACATCCAATATCTTTTGTCTTAAAGCTATGAATTATAGAGATATTTTTGGACAGTTTCTTCTCTTTTCTCCATTGACACTCTTTCTCCTAAAGTTCTTTTTTTCCTCTTTGTTTAATTTAGCCCATTTTTCATTGTGGAAGATTTTTTCTAAAATTCTGGGTGATCCTTGGCTCATACTTAAGAGTATGAGACTAAAATGCTGAGTAAAACTCGGTGTGCATGAGCAGGGCTTGTTGACTTGTTTTTCCTGTCCATGATTTGGTCCAGGATCTGGCCATTTTTAGAGGGAATTCTAACCATTGGCAACTACACATTTTTTGTCTTGGTAAAATAAAAACCTCCGAATTCCTGTCATGTGTGTTTGGAGACAGGAGTATAAATTTGGCTGAATTGTTCTGGGAACTAACAGGGTTGGGGCTCTTAAAATGGACAATGTTGATTCCCAACTTGATTGCCCTATTTTCATCAAAGTCTTTCTGGTTTATTCCTTCCAGAGTGTAAAGTGTCAGATTTCTCTCAGAATTAGGGAGAAAGTCATCTAGACTATGAGGAAAATCTAAGGGGTTTGTTATTTGTTGTATGGGTGGGAGGAGGTGGAAATATTCTTTAAAATGCCAAGTTTTAACAAACACATAGAGACAGAGATTGGATTGGTGGTTATCAGAGGGGGAAGAGGCCGAAAGGGATGATTAGGCACATGTGGGTGGTGATGGATTGTAATTAGTATTTGGGTGGTGGACATGATGTTATCTATGCAGAAATAGAAGTATAATTATGTACACCTGAAATTTATACAATGTTATAAACCACTGTTACCGCAAGTAAAAAAAATGCCAAGTTTAGAAAAATTGGATGCAAAATGAATGCCCACCAATAGGGACAAGGTTAAATAAATTGTGGCACAGCTGTGTCATGACATATTATATGGCCTAGAAAATCATGATTTAGATAAACATATATTTACGTAGGAAAATGGTCATAATGTATGGCTAAGTGAGAAAGTGCTGGCTATAAGATATAGGTAATATGACTGTTTTTATTAAAAGAAAACCAACAACTTTCTCACTGTATATTTTCTATCTCTATAAATATTTCAGTAGTAAGACAAGGGTTGTTTTAGTAAGATAATCCAGGAGATAGTTCTCTTTAAAAATAAGACTAAAAAGTTATTTTTTCAAAAAATTTTTGTCCCGTCTGATACAGCTGTCAGGAAATAGTTTTTCCAATCATTTTGGCCGTTTATTTTCTACTTCTAAACTTTTAATCTGTATGGCTTGCAGATGCCTTTGTATGACTATTTGGCCAAATTAGGAAGTAAAGTACAAACCCTATGACACCAAGTTAGCCAGTACCCTGCAGCAACTATCTCTGGCATGAACTCAGGAAACTTAAAGACCCTGGGGCCAGGAGGCATATAAAATGAAGAATGAAAGAGAGCAAGTTGCAAACATCTTTGGAAAAACCAGCATTTTTGTTTTATTCCTGACCTCAGAAAGAATGCTTCTAGTGTATTTCGTCATTAAGCATGAAAATGGCTGTTGGTTTAGATTGCTATATATTTTTATCATTTTAAAGAAGAGTCCTTGTAATCCTGCTTTTCAAAGAATTTTTGTTAAAAAATGCTTAATAAATTTTACGCAATGCCTTTTGGACTTTTTTTTTTATTATAAATGTTGTCTTAATTGATCCATTCATAAGCTGTATTAGATTACTTACTATTAAATCATTCTAACGTAGCTTGAGAATTATGACTTGGTCATGATGGGTTATTCCCTTTACAATATCATTGAATTTGACTTGCTAGCATTTGATTTGGGATTTTTTTTTCATCTGCATTCATAAGTGATGATGATCTATAGGGGGGTGTGTGTGATTGTGTATGCATGCACACAAATCATTGTTATGTGCAGAACAGGAGTATTCTAGCTAAAAGCAGAGCATCAAATACATGGACAAAAACTGATAGAAGTGCAAGAAATAATAGACAAATCCACAATTATGGAGATTTCAATACTTCTCTCTCAATCATTGATAAAACTAGTAGACAGAAAATCTGCAAAGATGTAGAAGATTTGAATAACACTATCAACCAGTTTGACCTGACGTTTATGGAACACTCCACCTGACAACAGTAGGATAGATACTTTTTTAAGTGCACATATGACATTTGTTGAGATTTTTTTTTTTTTTTGTGAGGAAGACCAGCCCTGAGCTAACATCTGTTGCTAATCTTCCTTTTTGCTTGAGGAAGACTGGCCCTAGGCTAACATCCGTGCCCATCTTCCTCTACTTTATATGGGACGCCACCACGGCATGGCTGACAAGCCGTGCGTCGGCGGGCGCCCGGGATCCGAACCAGTGAACCCTGGGCTGCCAAGTGCGAACTAAACCGCTGCGCCACCGGGCCAGCTCCGAGAGGGACTGTATTCTTGTGTTTAGGTCTTCATATCTTTTGTCAAATTTATCCCTAAGTATTTCATATTTTTGATGATGTAAAAAGTAGTATTATTTTTAAGTTCAATTTCCAATTGTTGCTAGTGTGTAGGAAGACAATTAATGTTTGTATATTGCATTTGTATCCTGCAACCTGCTAAACACACACTTATTAATTTTACTAGTGTTTTTTGGTAGATTTCACAGGATTTTCTACACAGATGATCATGTCATCTGTGAATAAAGAAAATTTACTTCTTCTTTTCCAATATGGATGCATTTTAGTCATTTTTTTCTTGCCTTATTTCACTGGCTAGAATCCCCAACACAATGGTGAATGGAAGCGGTGAGAGAAAACATCCTATCTTGTTCCTGATTTAGGGGGAAAGCATACAATCTTTTATTATTAAGTGTGATGTTAGCTATAAGCATTTTGAAAATGCTCTTTGTGAGATCGAGGAAGTTCTCTTCTGTTCCTAGTTTGCTGAGAATTTTTATCAGGATTAGATATTTTATTTTGTCAAATGCTATTTCTGCATCTATTGAGAAGGTCATATGGCTTTTCTTTTTTAATATCATAATATTAATATCATAAATTACACTGATTTATTTTCAAATGTTAAACCAGCCCTGCATCCTTAGGATAAACCCATGTGGTCATGATGTATTATCCTTTTCATATATTGTTAGGTTTGGTTTGCTAATATTTTATTAAGAATCTTTGCATCTATCGTTCATGAGTGATATTGATCTGTTTTCTTGTAATGTTTTTGTCTGGTTTTGGTATCAGAGTCTCTTGGAATGAGTTGGGAAAGATTCCTTCCTCTTCAATTTTCTGGAAGTGATTGGATATTATTTATTTCTTAAATTTGGCAGAAGTCACTAGAAAAGCCATTTGGAGGGCCTTGAATGCCAGGCTCAAGAGCTTGGTGTTTGCTCTGAAACCTTCAATGGTTCCCATGATAAAAACACGATGTCTGTAAAGTGTGTTTTGGGAAGATGAATCTGGCAGCTCTGGGCAGAAGATATGTTGGCAGCGAGGGCCTAGACATAAGCACCAGGAAAAACATTATATTCTAATTCCCCAAATTCCTGCTGCTAAAGCTTCGCTCAGTCTTTCACAGGCTTGAGGGAATTCCCCGCACAGAAAGGAAAGTGACCCCATTTGATGAAAATTGCAAATAGACTGGAAGATGCTCTTCTTCATGGAGAGATGTGAGGGGCTGCAACCACTGTCACTGAAAAATTACTCTTGGTGCCCAGGGTTTCAAGTTCAGCTCAGTAAATCCAGCCTGGCTTGACGCTTGCTTTATGAAGTGCCAAGACCAGTGTAAGACTGCAGCATTTTTAAGTGATTGGAATTTTTTTTAAAGGCAAGTGATTATTTCAGATTTTCTTTTCTTCACAGGTTTAAAGGGTCATAAGAGAAACACACATCTCAAAGACTTGTTCGTAACACAACTCTGTAAAGTTGCTGCCCCCCACCACACTGGAGATCTGTCACTTTGAACAAGCACGCTCTCCTGTTCTGGGCTTGGTATTCTACATATTTCCTTTTACACTATTTATTGTTTTTTTCAGAACAGTATTGCAATTTGATCATCTGAGTGCAGCAGCCACTCTCAATGGGTTTCACTTTATTGCATCAGCTCTTGGGATGGGCTAGCAGAGGCCAGTGCCAACCCAAAAGCTTAGTAACTCAAACTGCAACAATAACAACATGAATTTGTTTTAAGACTGAACCACCATATTTTACAAGCTCTTTTCAGCTCATGAGTGAAAATATTTTCCAAAATATAAGTTTTATGAGAACATCTTTCAGCATTTTCTTCTGTGCTGCAACTCAAATGATGCCTATATATTAGAAAAGCAAGCACACCTTTCTAATATAATGAACTGCTGCTGGGAGGGAGGCACAGTTGACATCAATGGAAAATTCAGTGGATTAGGGAATGGCTTTCACTTGGCATCAGTGTGAATGACTTGGCATTGTCAGTATGGGTGGTGTTATTTTAAACACAGAACATCCTGCACAGTGATTTTCATTGTAAACCAGAAGTCCGTGAGGTCAAGCTTCAGTAAAATTTCTTTCTGGGACGTGAACCTGCAAAATGCACACAAGGAAAATGTCTTTTTTTTTTCAAACAGCCCTGAAAAAAAAAAAAAGCTCACATTTGGATAGTACACATCTGTTATCCCATCTGGTCCTTGTAAGAACTATGTGAAGTGACTAAGTCAGATTTTATCGTTGACTTATTTTACAGATGATAGCAGTGGAGGCTTGGAGATGGAAGAGAATTTAGCAGGATTATGAAGCAAGTAAGTGGCAAAACGAAGACTGGAATTCAAATATCTTAACTTTGGCTCCCATGCATTTACCATAATGGCACACTGCCTCTCTAGAGTGAAGATGTGGATATGGTGATTAAGCCATTCCGAGCATGCAAAACTCAGAGTACACACACCTGGTCTGTAACACAGGGAAAGCCGATATCACACCTCTGGAGTTGCATATTTTATAAATCAACTCCCAAATGTTACAGTTCTATAGAGAAGGAATTGTTATGTTTTGCTATTAAATAAGATATTAATTCTGTCCCTTAGTATTCTCTTTTGCTGGTATCTCAGAGAACTTATGTGTAAAATCTTAGGGAAAAGGAGACAGTCATGGAAAATGTGAATTTATTTAAATGTATAAATCAGAGACTGCTAAGCTGGAGTACGGACATTTTTAGAATCCATAGATAGGCACCAGGAGATACAAGGATCCCTAAAATTAAATGTAGAGTTTTGTGATTTTTTTTTTTCTGGGAGGATTCTTTGATTTCATCAGTTTCGAAAGAGGGGTCTGTTTCTTGAAGAACCATTACTCTGATGGACATGAAAAAATTCTTCCTTTCCCCACCAAGGCAGCCCCCAAAGATTTCTCCATCTCCTGAGGTCTCAGAGAGCTTATTTTCTGTCTGCCATGTTTACCTGGTGACCATTGAGCACAGCTTTGCCTTGTTACTTAACTGTATGTATACATAAGAGGGGCTTCATCTCAGTCATCTGTGCTTGTTTCGGAGTACCCAGAACCCTGCTGTGCGTGCAGTAGATGCTTAATAAATCTCGGATTCATGAAGGTTAACCTTCAACACTCCGATAACTAAGTCCAGTTTTATCGTTGACTCATTTTACAGATGAAGAAATGGAGGCTTGGAGATGGAAGAGAATTTACCAGGATTATAAAGCGGGTAAGTGGCAAAACTAAGATCTGAATTCAAATCTCTTGACTCATCCTAGAACACATGAAGGCTTGTGGGATCAAGCCCTTTTGTAGCCATGCTATATACGATACTTAGTTGGCAAATCAAATCTGAACATAAAAATGAAGTATCAGGTGGGATTATCAAGTTGTAGGATAACTTTGTAAATAGTCTCAGCAATATATAGTAACCTAGATGAGTGCTACTCCGTTCAGTGTAATTCCCTTGGCTGGTTATGTGTCTCTTTCAAAGATGGTGCTGTTGGCTCTAAGTATGTTCTGGAAGAGTTCCCCATTGGGATGGTCATGGAGGGTCTCAAAATGGTATTAACCAGCTGACAAATTACTCTGTTCCTGGATGGAACGCTCAATGATTTTTGCTGTTTCAAACTATTAAGTCGACCCTTGAGAATGTAAGATTTACTCTAATGGTATGTATGCAAAAGACAGGTTTGTGCTTCCTGAAAGTAAATCCACAAAAGAACCTCCAATTTGTGTGGGCTGTTAAGACATCGTTGGAGTAGGCTAATAACCTCTCAAGGGAATTCCTTTGATGAGACAATGCTCAACTGAAGGTGTTAGCTCTGGAATGCTCATTTATAAAATACTGCTTGCATCCATGGGTTCAATTTAGTTTAATACACAGTGTTTGAGCATTTAAAAAGTGCCCAACTTTGTGCTATACATGGGGGGGGGCACAAAGATTACCAAGACTAAATTTATACATTAAAGAAGGTTGTATTTCATTCAGTCAGGATGCTACACACGTAAAAATAGATAATCTCAATATAACGATGTACATGTTATTATAGAATTAAATGCTGGGTAGGCAAGAGATACATGACCTGAATTGGGGCAACAGGGAAGGCTTCCTGGAGGAGGTGATATTTGAACCAAGTCTTGGAAGAAGAGTCAAGTAAGGAAAGATGAGAAGAGCACTGAGAGCAGAGGGAAGAGCATGAGCAAAGGCACAGCGTCGTATGGGAAGCAGCAGTTTGTGTGTGTGGGGGGAGGTTACAAACAGATGAGCATTACCAGAGCGTGGATTTTGGGCTGGGGGATTGCAGGGGTCGGCTCATGGTGGTCTTGAGCCTGAGCCTAGGGACCTTGGTTTTTGTTCCATAGGCAACAAGAAGTCATCTAAGATTAGGAGTGACACAGTCATATTTGCACTTAGGAAAGGTGATTCCATGGTTTGAAATACTCTAAGCCCCTACAGGCCATTGCTGTAATAAATTCTGTACACTGCCTAGTTAGCAAAATGCTGGTACCTGTCATCTAAAAGCCACCTGATTCCACCTAGTAAATTTAATAATCTGTGACATCATCTGGAGTCACTCTGCCCCTTAAGCTCCAGATAATATGGACTTGAACTTCCATTCCACAACCTGTAGAAAACC
The DNA here is from genome assembly GCA_031878705.1 of Tapirus indicus. NCBI lineage: Eukaryota > Metazoa > Chordata > Mammalia > Perissodactyla > Tapiridae > Tapirus > Tapirus indicus. Next base: position 61,556,248 of record CM062927.1, on the reverse strand, counting down.
CACTGTCTCCCTGAAGAGTTCTCAGACTCCCTGGGGGGCTTATGCTCTCTGGGTCTGAGCTCTTGTGGCTACTGAGTTAGTTCTGTTCAGTTAATGGATTGTTCTGTGAGTCATTCCCTGTTCTGCTGCCACAGTAAGTCCCATCTAGGACTGGGCTCCTTTCTATGACTTTCATCAAAAGCTACTCACACAAGGTGTTGGTGTGTCCTACACACTTTCCTGAAGGACTGGAGAGGTGAAAGTGTTCACAGTGCAGAAAATGTAAGCAGTCCACCATTGCCTGTTGTCTGTCAGCTTGAGCCACAAACATCCATTGCGCATCCCATTGCTCCACCCTCTTCTCCACCTTGTGCTTCACAGCACTTCCCCACCCCTCGCCGAGCCCTTTCCTCACCGAGTGCAGAGCATTTCAGCAATCTGTAGCCCTCTCCCCAAACTTGGCTCAGGACCTCCTTTGGCAAATCCACAGATTTTGCCCTCTCTCATAGCAGTGTAGAACTTTCCTTTCCCAGGACATTCGCAGCCCTCTGGCCAAGGCAAAAGAAGCTACAGTTAGTGTTGGTTTTAAATAATCTTTTCCCACCCCAATTTCACTAGATTTCTGAGAGAACTTGAGATTCTGTACACTGGTGTGCCTCTTTTGGTGAATTGGCACCATTAATTGGGCCCATTGAAGTCTTACCTGCCTCATAATGGAGACAGTTCACAGAGTGCTGGGAACACGGTGCCTGCTGCATGGGAGACGGAAGCAAGGGAGACGGCATGTGGTCTCTGTTCTCAGCCACGTCCTCTCTGGAGCTTACAGGCTCCTGAGATATAGAAGGTGGGTTTTCTTTTCTGAGTGGAAACGGGTGCTGGGGCTAACATCTGGGAAGAGGCTGTTTTCTATTTCAAAGCTGTTAACATTTGGCTTCTATTCTGTGGCATGCTTGGATGCCCGTTAGAGACTCACCTCACTTCTTAACACATTAAAAAAAATCCTGTCCTCAAATTTTGGGTCCTAGGAGGCTCTGGTTTTCCAAAACAATGTCCTTTTTTTGTTTTTTAGACTCAAGGCTCACAAGCTGTTGTTGAATTTCCAGGCTTATGAGAGTGGTTGTTACTCCGTGGGTGATGTAAGGCCTTGTCTGATGAACGGGGTCTCCTTGCTGGGTGACTTTAGGCACATATCTTCTGCTTCCCCAGCTGGGGTCTGTTATTCCTCCACCAGATGAGTACAAGACTCAGCGACCTTGGGGTCTCTTTTCACCCGGAAATACTAGCGTCCTAAAATTTCTTGGGGAATATAGTTTTGATGATTCTCTAGTCCCCTTGAGGGACTAGGCGGCTAACAGGGAAAATATAAAGTAGTTGGAGAGATGGAAAATGCTGGATCCTTTCTAAACCCATTACATTAACCAAAAAATTGTGCCACCCATGAAAAACATGGCTCTAAAGGACGTTGCTCAAGAGTTAGCACAGAGCTCCAAACCCAAACGACCCTTCTGAGATGTGTACCTGGAAGGGCTTTACTTTGGTGCTGGGAAGGCACTCCCTCTGAGTGAGTGAAACTCTTGCAATTCTGTGGACTGGGATTATGCTCTAGGTTCTTCTTTTCTTCCAGATTCTGCCTTCCTCCCAGCTTTCATGCAGCCTCGTTGAGTTTTTCCATTGATGCTGGGGTTGTGCCTGTCATCCCTGCCCAGTCAAGGGGCAGCCAAACTGATATCCTGCAGAGAGAGCACAGCTAAATAGGAACCAGTTAGATGACCCTGGGTGAGAGAACCATCCATCATGGCACATTATGTAGTCAAGGGAGACAGCCTGTGCACGTAGCCCCCATCCCATGACAGGCCGGATGTGGAGTAGAGCTTTCTTCCATCCCCACCAGCCCAGCCCAAGCCATGGCCATCTACCTGCCCTACTGCCAGAGTCTCCTAACTGACCTCTCTGTTTTTGCCCTTGCTTCTCTGCAATCTATTCTGAACAAAGCAGCCAGCATGATCCTTTTAAAATGGGATGTCACTCTGCTGCCCCCAAACCCTCTCCGGTTGTCCCATACTTAAAAGGAAATCCAAAAGCTATCCACAGCCCTTGAAGTTGACATCACGTGGTCTTTGCTGCTCCCTTCTCTCCTCCCTCTCTGCCTTGGCTGCCTCCAGCTACACTGGCCACCTTGCTTTCTTGTAGATGAATCAAGCGTGTTTCTGCCTCAGGACTTCTGCCTCTGCTGTGTCCTCAGTGGGCTCATTCTCACACTTCCTCCAGCTTCTCTGCTGCAGTCACTTCCCTGGAGGGTGTCACCTCCCTTGACTACTGTTGCTAAAATAGCACATTCTGTCATTCTCTATCTCTCCTCTGTTTTATATTTCTCTGTAGTTCTTCTCACTACCTTACATATAGAATGTCTGTTCCTTACCTGACTCCCAGGTAGAATGATCACCATGAAGGATGGGGCTTTGGCCTGTCACTGGTTCCCCAGAATCCAGAACAAAGCCTGGCACATAGGAGGTGTTGAACAAATGAATGAAGTAAGGACAAAGCATATGGGGTGTGTGTGTATGTGTGTGTGTAGGAGAGGTACTTTCTGAAGGGCCAGTCTGTACACATCCTTCCTCAATTTCATTAAAAGTTCAAGAACTTTTTGCATTTTCCTCTAACTGATGTTCTATCCAGGATATGCAAATTATAAAACTGTCCTAGAACCTTTTAGAAACTGTCACTGTAAGTCCTCTGAGGCCTGAGAAGGAATGCTGATTATTATCTAGTTATCTGACATCATCCTCCAGCATTCATAAGCCCTTCTCAGGAAATCACAGGGTTATTCTTCTGGGGCCAGGTGAAAAGGCAAATTTGCTTTCAGCTTTAAAGAACTAATCCTCAGAAAATTTCACATGTAAATGGGTGAATTTAAGAAAACATAAATGACTATGGGTTAAAAACACTCTCTGCCCTCAATCAACCAGTAGGCAATAAATACCTTTGAATGGGAGACTAGAGCATTAGTTAAATGTTGAGACCCAAAATTTAGCATTCTCTCACATTTCCTAGATTATGGGCCCATCACATTTGCTGAGCATGACAAATCCAAAGAGCATGCTAACATCACCTTCTTGAGTGGTACAAAGTTTAGGCTGTCTTCTTCCCCCGGTGAGTAAACAGACGTCTCTGTAAAATCGGTGAACTTAAACCAGTTACCTGTGCTCTTTAATCAGAAAAGGGCCACACACACAAGGCTTTCTGCAAAGCTTATAGGTGCAGGACAATTAATCTTGACTTTTGTGAGTAAACAAAGATCGCCAAATGCTAGCATTTCAAGGGGAGACCTAAGAAGGAACACTTGCAAATGGGATTTTACATAAATGCAGACCCAAATCAGCTCTCCAAATGGACACAAGAATTTTAGCTTTACTTTTAAAAAAAAATCAATCATGAATTTTTGGCACTAGAGAGGGAAACAGCAGCTGTTATTAAGGTAAAGCCCTTTAGATGCATTGCTTCTCTCTTATAAGAACCCTCTGCAGGTAGATGTTAGGATTTTCAAAGGAAGACAGCAGCCTGGATGGTAAGCAACTTACCTGTGGCCACAGCTAGTCAAGTGATGGAGGAGACATCCAGACCTACATCTCGTTCACTGCACGGCTGGTACTGACTCAACATCTCACTTGTTAAGTGAACCCTTACATTCATTAAGGACTCACTGTTAAGCTTTTAAAGATTTTTTTTTTTTAAACATAGTTTCTCTTTCCCTCAATTTGCTTATCCACCCCCCACCCCCCCACTTGTTCGGATTCCCTGAGCCAGTGTCAAGGTTTAGCACCCAGTATATGAACAATTGGGGGCCATTGCTTGGAAAAAGTTTCAGACGGAATATCTCTAAGGCTCACAAAAGTTTAGCCTTATCGTAAATGAATTTCAACACAGACCACTTACAAGCTGATGAGGGGAAAGTATCAAAATGATTTTACTTGCGTGTCAAGGCCCGTCTTGTCCCGCCACCCCGGGGCTTCCTCCCTTTAGCCAGGTAGCGCCTGTTCTCCATCACCCACGGGGAGGAGGCTCTGGCCTAGCATTCCTCGGTAATAGCAGCTTTGATTTTTGTTTCTTTCATAGGAGAGGTGGAAAGGGAGGGTTTGAGAGGGCAACACGTTGGCTGATGAGGCACTAACTGGACTCCCAAGTATGGCAAGAAGGGGAACATCTCTCATTTCAGCTTGACGAGTCTGGATCTGGGCGGCCCTAGTTGTTTCCCAGAAAGGGGTGACTGAGCCATCTTCAGTGATTCAGCTGAGAAAAAGAGAAGGATCCGAGTAAAAGCTTTTAAAAAATTTCTCTAGAAAAAGGAAAAGCTCACAACAGTTATCTCAAAAATAAACTTTTATTTAAGATGTACAGTTTGTTAATAGAAGAAAAATGTTTGTCTACAGTTCAGCGGGACTGGATGTGCTCCAACATGTGGCTCTAGACTTCTGAAGACCCTGAGCATGATAATTGGTTGTGCGCTCTGGACTCCCGAGGCATTACATGCTCTTAGAGACATTTTATAAAGGGCAAGATAGTTTTGTCAAAGCCAGTCATTTTGTTCAAAGAATTCTTTCCCCCCGTGCATGTGTATAAATTGAGAAATACCCAGGTCTCAGGGGTAGACACCAGAATACCTAAGATCCAGTCCTGGAGTTACAGCTCATCACTCAATTGACACAAGTCACAGTTCTTCCTGTCTTCTCGGGCAAGTCTCCCCTTATGAGAGTCTTAAAATTTAAGATTTGTTGTGTTACAGCTTGTTTTCCTCAATTATCTTTATACACAGGAATGACGTTGTCTGTTTCTGAATTCTTTTAGGGAATCTTTATCTTCTACTTTGCAATCCAGGAATCTACTTCTGCTTCACATAGATGGCCAAGGAAAATAATTCTGGACCTTCTAGCATCGTATAGACATGACACGTAACTAACAAAGTTATTCTGTGCTGAGCTGATGGAGGAGTGCTAGCATTACACTCCAGTATACTGCCATATTGGAAACCAGCTACTCTGGGCATCTGAGAAACTGCTGAGGCATCCTAAGGTCAGCAGTCAAGGGGACTCAGCAAGCACAAACGTGACCCCCAACTTAACCTTGACCCAGTTTTGCCTCTTTTTCTGAGAGGAGATGGCAGTGAGCACATAGGGTTTGGAATCACACGTTATTTGTAGCCTCAGTTTTCACATCTATAAAATGGAGACAATACTTACCTATTCAGGTTGTTGTGAAGATCAAATAAAATACATGAGAGCATTTACTTAGCACGTTATTGTGCATATAGTAAGAAGTTAAGGAAGATTCAAAATATTCAAATATTTAGTGCTCCAAATATTTGTTTCTGTGTCCCAGGCAGTAAAGTGAAAAGGTTGAAGCAGAAACATACCAGCTGTTTCTAGGGTTTAAACCGTGTAATCCTTTAAGCCTTGTTAACTATATAAAGGTGATATCACTACCTGAATTTCAGACTTAGATCTCATCAGACAGGTGTAGTGGAAAATGCTTGAGACAAGGTCTGATGTACGTTACAGTCAATAATGAGTCAAGTTCCTTGTAATTCTCACTGGTAAGGTCACTTACTAGTTTCTAGACTGTGCCACAATAAATACAGAGGCCTATCATTGCGAGTGATATTTAGCAGTGACATTTGTCTTGCACCTACTAAATGCCAGATGCTGTGCTGACCTCTTTGTGGGCATTCTCACTTAATCCTCACCATGTCACAGCGAGCTAGTCCCCGTCATCTCCATTTACAGAGGGGATTAGTAACTCGCCCAAGGTACCACATGCAAGACTGACACAGCAGTCTGTGCTGTTAATCTGACTTTTCCGGTAAGCACAGTGAAGAAGAAAACTGTTTTTGAAATACCACAGGGTCACCCACAGAGCCCTCCCCCCACTCTCTGCCTGTCTTGCTCCTGCCTCAGCGTCCATGGAAGGAAGCAGATTTATAAGGGGGCTGTCAATGGTGCCACTTTGTTCCTGTTTATCAGATGAGCCAGGCTCAACAATGCTAAAGAGATTCAGGGGACATGATAGGTGAGACACTGCTGAGATCTGTTTCTTAGTAGCTTATGTATGCATCTCCACATTTCACACATAGGACCTCACTGCTAACTCACACTCAGCTTTCCACGTATGAAGGTAGACGGGAATGAGGTGTAAAGTAGAAAGAAGGCTGGTTACCCTTCACATGAAGCTATTTTGAGCTGGATTTGGATTTGAAAACTCCCTTGCTTGATTTGAGAGAAATAAGTCCAAAAAATGCCATTGTTTAATCTTCAAATTCACTCCCCCTGTATCTGGAAACAAGAAATCTTTGAGGACTTCTTCTACTTTTAAGTATTCCTGAACTTCCACAGTTTAGGTCCATGATGATGTGGACATACAATTCTCAATTTTCCCGGAGTCAGGCTGAACGCTTGATTATGTAACTGAAGGGCTCAAATTTAGTGATCAAGATAAGCAGACTGTAGTCTTCATTCTTGGACCTAAGTTATCACAGCAAAAGTATGTATGCTTTTTGTGAGTTTCCCCACCATTAAAAGCAAGGATTCTAGCTTCCAGTTGAGTTCAAAATAAACTGCTTCACTAGGTAAGAATTCTAGGAAATTACTCCAGTTAGATTACATGATACAGGAGTATTCTCCACCAGAATCTTTTGGTTGGGGGTGAAGATATTAGAGGTATACTTGAGTTAGCTCTCCCATTTCTAAGTGTTCTTAACTGAAGAGTTAGTCCTTTAAATGCCCTATAGTTTTGCTATTTAAAGCCTGTCTTCTCATTTTTTGAGAAGGGCTATCTGACTTCCTGAGATATAAGGAACAGAAGCAAGTGTCAAATTTGAAGTCTCAATTTTTTTGTCTTGTCTTCATCAAGAATAGAACACCATAGGTTTGGAAATGACACCAAGGCTTTAAAATAGCTATAAGAATGTTTTAAGGGAGCTGATTGAACAACTGGAACTATTTCTTGCCAAATAGCTTGCAAAGGCCACTTAAAAATTTGGACTCAGGGACTTGGCTGGATTTATCAGGGGCCACAAATCTGTTTATTCATCTATCATCAATTCTCTGTAGTAATTCCTAAAGTCGCTGGAGGACCCACTTTCAGCCACTTTGTATGACAGGCTCATTTAACTCTGAGCATCCTCCTTTAGTGTTTGGTAAGCTTCCTATTTTACCTCTTCATTAATTCTCATCTCCTACATTAAACTCTAGAGGCATAGCAACCTTATGCCAATATGTTTCAAACAAGATTCTTCAAGTTGTTTGGATACTGAAGCCCAAGGCTCTAGTCCCCCATGAACTGTTATTGTGTGCTGAATTGACTAGCCATATAACTATTCTTATTTCAGTAGAAATACCTACTTATTTCTTCAAGTGAGTTTGTACCTCTTGAGTTTCTGTCCTTGGCTACCTACTGGGGAGTGCGAGATAAAAGAATGAGATGCTTTAGAGCATATGAAGATTGGACATTGGGATCTAGAACATGAAGGAACACACTAGGGAGTGGAAGCCAAGAAAAGATGATGGAGAATAAAGCTTGATTTTGTTTTTAAAAACTATGACTTTGGACATTATAGTTGATTAATAATATACAGTATAGTCCTTGTAATGGGGAAACACTGGTATCTTTAAGCTTCCTAGGAGGGAATTTTGTATTGCTCCAATTAAAAAGATAAATCAGTGCGCACCACTTTGGTGGCCCGGGGTTTGCAGGTTCGGATCCTGGGTATGGACATACGCATCGCTTATCAAGCCACGCTATGGCAGGCTTCCCACATATAAAGTAGAGGGAGATGGGCACAGATGTTAGCCCAGGGCCAGTCTTCCTCAGCAAAAAGAGGAGGATTGGCAACGGATGTTAGCTCAGGGCTAATCTTCCTTACACAAAAAAAGATAAATCAGAAGGTTTTGTATCATAGCAGGGTCAAAGTACCAGTCAACCAAATGGCCTTCAGAGTTTAGATATGATGAATGTTAACCTACTTATCCGATAGGCACTTCAGACACCCCATGTCAGCTGGTCACATCCTGTTGAGTGTAACGACCATTTGAAGAGGAGGCAACAGGTGGACAGCAGAGAGTCCTATCTTCATGACTACAGCCTCTTCCTTCTACATCTTGACCTCCACATCTCCCCCAAAAAAGGTCCATGCATCTCTTTTCACTTTCATCCATTTGACCAAAATCACAAGAAGGTATCTACTAAACAAGATGACAGAAGCTATTTCTTCATCTAGCACTATTGATCTCTTTGCCTAAGCCACAAAGAAGATGTCACCTGCCTTATTTACATTCCATGTGCAAGTGGAATACGAGTCATCCACTGATCCATTTAGCCACTCAAAATGTCTTCTTTTCATCCTTTTGCTACTGTGTTGGTCATTTAATCCCCAGAGGAATTGTTGCACCTTCTGCAGTGGACTCCCTACCTTGCTTTGGATTTAAAGCATCTTCCCAGGGCTTCAAGCCTTACATCTTCCCTTTCTTGCTGGCATCCTGAGACTTTAGAGAAAGGAAGTAATGGCCAATCTGATAGAAAACTTACTAAAGCCCTGTGTTACCTTTTCTTCTACCCAAATTCCTTATCTGCTCTTCATACTAAACATTTCAGAAATTGTCCATGGAAGGAATCCATCCTATGCCAGCCAGGCTGAAAAATCAGGAGATATTATGGATTCTCCATGAAGTCACATTAGAATAGTAGTTTTCAAACTTTAGTTTGCATCAGAATCACCTGAAGGGCTTGTGAAACTACATTCCTAGACCCTTCCTCCAGAGTTTCTGATTCAGCAGGTCTGGGAATGGGGCCTGAGAATTTGCATTTTTAACAAGTTTCCAGGTGATGCAGATACTAACCCTAACCCCACTGAGAACCACTGCTTCAGACCGTTCAAGAATGGCACTACTAGTTACCTCCCTAGCTCTCTTTATGGTACACTGTCCAGACTTGTAAGAGAAGAAAGTCCTTTCCCATGCCTTAGAAAGAATTAGTCCTTGAACTACATATAATGATAGAACATGGAAAACAGAGACTCAAGTATGAAGAATTGATAGAAATGTTAGCATATGTTTCTACAATAGGAAACAAATTAATGAGAAAAGGAATTTTCCTCTTAGCAAGAGGAATTCTAGGTACAGGCTAAGTCAGCTTCTTTTACAAAACAAGAAATATCTGGGGGAGCAAATATTAAGTGGTACCTTGTTCTTTTAGTACTTGGTTGTAAGAGAAACTAGCCAAATTATAGGCTTAGTTATACAACATCAAGATCTATAGCTCATATATGTCGTTATAACACTTGATACTACACAGGCTGTTTATAAAGTTTATCCTAGAGGAATAGGCACAAACCATGGTTAAGCTGCTTGGTTTAATTTTTTAGCACTTGAAAAAAATGTACAGTAGTTTGAACACTCAGTCTTTGCAAACCTCCACTGAGGTCAAAGATTTCATTCATACGTACAAAATTAGTTTACAAATTTTTTGGCAATTTCATCTTAGTAACCCGTTTTATCCTATTGCCATTGTCCCAACCATTGAAAAAGTTTACAATAATTTACATAGAAATATTTTCAAAGTGCTTAAGAATAGTGATTGTTCTCTGGGATATTTACAGATGGCCTATACAATGTATGTACAGGTGGTATACACTATAGCACAAGTTTCATTGCTGGAATATGGCTTTCTAGGGAAAGTGCATATTTGGCCAGAGGTGGCAATACTGTCTAGAAATTCAAGGGTTATAGATACTTGGTAACCACATCCAAAGCTGAAGTAGAATGTGGACAGGAATATTTACAAAAGTAATATAAAAACAGTCAAGTATACAAGCTTGATCCACACAAAGTTATCTTGACATTCTTCCAGGCTGGAGGAAGAAAGAGACTTCAGCTGCTGGCTCGGTTACCATTCCGAAGTGGGGTATTATTGGTTTAGACCTCAAAGGTCAAGCCTTGTCTCAGAAGTCAAGCTAGATCATCGTCTGTGCTTACAACTGATATCTGTGGAAAAGAAAAAGTACGGAATGAGCTAGATGATCACTCACTGGTAGCAACTCCAGTCTGTAAAATGGACCTTGCTTTTGAGCTGGTCATTCAGAGACCAAAGGCACAGAGAAGGGAAGTCAGATCCAAAACAGTATTGAGTTGTTATCACTAATGCATTTTAACTTGAATTCAACCGTATCTACTCAGTAGAGAGAGAAAATAGTGTGACTGACTCTGCCTGTTCTATTTAACGATCTTAAGTCCTGGAGAAAAATGTGAAAAGATGTGTGTGCCATGAGTTGGTCACTATTCTTTGTTGGAGAGGGAGTACTGAGGATTGTGTTATTCAACCTCTCCCCTAAGTGAAGGCCAAATACTCCATTTGGGTTTCAGCTGAAGAATAAATGACTGACTCTACTGCTGAAAGAAAGGCTAGCTATACTAGGTGGGATAGGAGACCTTCAAGCACTTGGTAATTTTGGCTAAATGAGTCTTGCTTAATACACTGAGTTAAAGCCAACGCCCCTACATATGATATGATATGCTAATTTACTTTTAAGTATCCAGTAGGCAATTGATTTAATAGTTCAAAAAGAAGCTACTTGGTTCAAGTTAACACGTACATGTAGTTTCTGTATCCAAAAATATATCAAATATGACCTTAAGTTGACTGACTTGTCATTCTGTATGGGTCAGATGCTTATCAACTGACTTATGTTCTAACAGGCTAGACTGTCTAATTTCCAGGTAGTAGATGACATGTTTGGTGGCTCCATGATCCTAATGGCTCTTCCTAGCCCAGGCAGTCATAGCTTGAATTAGTGGGCTCCTTTCCAAAAAGTCTTACTGAAAGCCATAGTGTATAAAGTCACAAAGCTGACTTACTGCTGGGTACGTGTGTCCAACAGAAGCACTGTGTCTACCAATGTCTATTGACAGGTCCTCTTCAGTGGTCTTCAAGTACACGGGATTGTCAAAGTTCATGCTTTTCATGTTCTTGTGTTGCCAGTTCCGCCACATCAAGTAGCCACCTACTGCTGCCATTGCTAAGAGCACTGGGAAAAAAAAAACCAGGGTGACTAAGAAAGATCTAGTCTCAAAACATACAAATAAGATCATGTTTAGGAATCCATGATAATTAATAAAATTTTATGTTTTATGAAGCTGGAATAACTAGAAGTTAGAATGTAAACGGGCCAGGAGCTTGAAACAAGTTCAGACCCATGGTTAAGTGTTAGTCTACGGACTGGTGCTGAGCTTGACACATCCATCTGGGCAAGTGTAGAGTCCTGCTGCCCCAGCACCAAGCCAACTGAATTAAAATTGCAGAAGCTTCTGGAGACCACTTTTTCAACTGGTCCTGATGTATTTGTTAAGCTTGGAATCCAGTAATTTAGATAAAGAAGCCAATAGAACAAAGTGCCTTAGAATTCACATGTCTAATAATTGCTTCAGAGGTTCTTCTCCCTAGGTTTAAACACACTTAACTATTTTTAATTTACCCTCTACAAGTCCTGCAACCCCTCAAGAAAGCATTTAAGCATTTGTGTATCTCCTCTTTATGAGGCATTATACATATTTCAAAGGGGAAAAGAACAGTGCTCTTTACTTAAAGGGACTTATTGTGAAAGGGGATAAGCTATGCCAACAACTCTGAAGTAGAAAGCAATAAGCATCTTGCATGTAATAGTTGAATATTTATCACTGCCAGTCACTGTGCTAAGGATACACTGAACGGAAAGGTTTGGACTCTTCACTCAGTGCACCGTGTTGGGGAGGGAGCGAATATAATTCAGTGTCCCGAGTGCTGTGACAGTACAAGAGGCTATGGGAGGGGCATCTCTAGATGAACTAGAAATGCCCATCTGGTATCTGAGAGGCTCTTTGGATCCAGATATATAGGAATCTACTTACAGAGGGGAAGGATGGCCCAGGCAGCAGAAGTCCCTTTTGGGGGAATGCTGACCTCTGACACTGCTGTGGTCACATTGATCCCTATAGGGCAATAAAAGACATCAGTTTAGAAGGATCTGAATTCAGACTGAGACATTTACCCTGCTGGTAGAGAGCCTCACGTCCTTGCATCCATCACTGATGTTCAGTATCTATTACAACTGCATACCAGGAATGACTGGTCTAGAAGTATTTGAGAGTCACATGCTGTAAGAGCCATTTCACTAACAGTTCTCTAATAGAAACCTTTATAGGTCAGGTCAGGCTAAGATTTGCAGGTTCTAAGTCTTTGGAGTTGAAATGTAGGTTACCAGTCAGGGGCAGAACTAGTAGTTAAAGGCTGCATTAATTATTTAAGGAATAGATACAAAGAGTGTGGCTGTTAGTTGGGATTAACGGTTTGTAGTACTGAGCCCAATACCTCCAGGAACTAGTCCACTAGTTGGTGAAATTTCTGTTGTGTTGGTATCTTTTGTGTCACTGTAAGTCACAGTAGTTGCAGTACCTGAATTATAAAAACCAAGAACCTGGTTAATGCCAAGGTTCCAGAGTGGCTGTTTAGTTCAGATAAGCCATGTGATAGGTTATTTTGACACCATGGGAAATCAGCAAACCACTGCTGAACTAAGGTGCATGGTGGACGTGTCAAGATGGAGAGAAACAGCAGTCTTCATGGAAAACCAGAGACACGTGAGACTTTGGGCAGAACCGTCAGCATTTGGAATTTGACCATTCAAAAAGACGCACAGCCACACTTAATGACCCCTCTAAGCAATGTCCCCGTCTCCTGGAAGTTATAAGAAATGCTCTCAAAAACAGATTACCAGACATACTAGTCTTCTTGCCAAATTGTCTTGCAAGTACTTTCTCAGTAAACTGAGTATTCCCTGCAGGGACTCAGTATTAAGCTAATAAAAACCTCACAATATGAGTTCCTTGCTCACAACATGAGAGTTTAATTTGCCACTTAATCAAAAGCTAAGAACAGAAGACTAAAATGCAAGTTGGTTTAAGTGTGAGTTTAAGATAGTGTCATCCACTGGGGCCATGAGGTTTCCAGTAACCATGGCCTTCTTTAAGCATAATTTCAGGCCTCTCTCTTTGGAGGAAAATGTTAAGACTTTGTTTAGTTACCGGCAAGTTGGCTAGCTTAGTGCTGTTATGGGACTAACGGGTACAAATCAGTACAGTCACACTGATACTTTAGTCACCTATAGACTCATCTAATGCTGAAATGAGTTAAAAGTCAGTTCTGAACAATAACATGAACACCTGGCATGCAATAGTAGCAGATGTGTTCTCGAGTCTATTCCAAGAGTCAGTTAAAACAGAATTCTTAACATCCAGGCTAGTTTTTATAGCTAGTGTCCTATTCGATTGCCTGTTGCATGTCTTGCTTGTGGGTGAAAAGTAAAAAGCCTTACGTTGGCACTGCCGGCCATTTTCCTCCAGATTGTACCCATTGGGACAGGAACAGGTGTATTTTGGAGAGTGATCACTAATCTGTGGTGCCGGCAGGCACAGGTATTCACATCCTCCATTCTCCATGTCTTCTTCACACCAATTTTTACCTATTCAGAAATAAAAGTCCTTTAAAAATAGGTATTCCAGTGCCTGCTATACATAAAGCCATGTTCTAGATGCTGAAGACATGAGGCTTTGTCCCCGGGGAGCTTAAACTTGTCTTCTCTGTCAAACTTTCAAGTTAAACCAGTACCAATGAAGAATAAATATAAGGGTACAGACAGCATGCTCTAAGGACACCACAGATCCAAAGAACCTTCTTGGAAGTAGAATAACAGTTATGCCTTAAGCAGATGGGTGGTGAGGGAGCAGAGGAGGATAGGAGGTGAGTGACCAGGACTGGCACTCACTATGGGTCCAAAGCTTATAGTGAAGGCTCAGAGAAAGGAGGTAAGCATGTACTCCTGGCTTTGTCTTGCCTTGTTCCCACAAAGTGGAAGGAACCCAGCCATAGGAGGTTAAGGGTTTCATTTAGATTGAACCAGTCACGTGTTTTGAGCAGAACACGATATGACCAGAAGTGTTTGAGGATCTACACAATTTTATGTAAGATATGCCATGGGGGGGAGGTAGCAAAAGTTTGTGGCATAAAAGCTACTTTGGAGGCTAGTGCAATAGTCTTAGCAAGAGGGAATGAAGACCAAGGGGATATGGCAAAGAATGAAATAAAAGATTGAACACTGAGGGTTGGGAGGGAAGATAAGAGCCAAAGTTCTGAAGCTCTTTCACTAGGAAGTCAGAAATAAAATATACCCAACACCAGGTTTGAAGTGTTTGAGGTAGGGTAAAGGAGGGAAAAGTTTCATTTTAGAGCAAGTTGAGTTGTTAAAGAGCTCCTGATACCCAACAGGTATGTCATGCTTCCACCCTTAAGCAGCATTATAAAGTAGCCATTAAGGGCTCTGCTTCTCCACATTACCTGCTGGCTGTACAAGTTCATGATAGACAATGATGTCTTGGGCATCATTAAGGTTGTTAACTAGAGTGGCCAGCTCCGATCCAGTGAATTTATTAGCACCATAGACTGCTTCATTTTCCCCATCTATCCAGTAGACACGATCCTACAACAGAACCCCAAATTAGCATGTCCACGGAGGTTTAACACAAGTCAATATCTAAGGTCATCATGATTTAGCAGCAATTTAATGGACCAGGTTTATTTAAGACTGGTCTGGGACATGAGATGGAAAACTGTAAGAGACGCAAGTTTGAGTTTCTTAAAGTGCTCTGAGGAATCAGTATCTACATTGTCCCAGGTTTTACGTGAAAGCAGTTTCTCAAGTCATGCTCCTCTGCCCCTCCCTCCTTCCTGCATGCCTGTTTTCTCCTCAAGGTGCTAGAGTAACTCAAAAGTATCCTCTTAATCTTACCTCAAATATTGTTAGTGCGAGAGGATGAGCTAGGAACTCCAGTGACTTCAGCACTATCCGACGATCTTGGCCGTTCAAGTCCACACTGGATAACATGTGCAACTTGGAGTCAAGCCAATAGAGGCGGCTCTTTATAAGGTCTAGGTAGGAAGAGAATTATCAGTGGATGATAAGTCTGGACCTCTCTGGCTTCCATCTACAATATCTAAGGAATCCAATATTCTACTTCATGGGTCCTTCTCCAGCAGGGGTTCCTGACAGGCTCCCACAAACCTTATGAAGCAACATGCAGAATCTGGACCCACACTCACTTTGAGGGACTAAAGGAGTACTTAAGATTCTCAAAGTAACTGACTTAAGAAATGTTACTCACATAATGGAAGTATTAAAAGAGGCTAGCATTTTGTTGTTCTCCCCTTATGAGCCCAAAGAAACCTTTATAAGCCTGCAATTCAGGAAATGCCTTAGCTGGGAGTATTGAGGATGAGTGTTCCCAAGGCCCAAGATTCACTGAATTTGTGTCAAATATTAATCCCAAATGGACAGAAAAGCTAGTAATTATGGAGTATGTAATTTTTTTAAGTCCACCATTCCATTCGTATTACTCAGTTACTCTCATCCAATCCAAAATTCCTGCTATAGAGGGAACCATGAGAGTTGTCTGCTGTAGTCCAGAATTAGCTATGGAGATAAGATAAAACTATGTGAAGACAATTGAATTGGGGTCAGGGAAGGACGAACATACATACCAAGCGTAATTCCGTTAGGCCATTGGATGTCCACCGTCACCAGTGGCCGTCTATCAAATCCATTCATTCCTGCTTTTTCTATTTTAGCTGGTTCACCCCAGTCTGACCAGTAAAGAAAGCTGGGAAGAATTAAATTAGAAATAAGCCTCAGTGGTTTAGATGGAATAAAGCTGTAGCTTGAGACAAATGTTCAGAGAGTAAACAGAAAACTCTAGAGATTGATTCTCTAGAGATAAATAGAAATACTTAAGGGTCTAAATTATGTTCTGGGTAAACAAAAGTCAATACTAAGAATTTACAAGCTCATTATTAACTATATTAATCTGTATAAGTCTGACATTTAAATTTCAGGCCCAAGTCACAGGTTATATATTTTGTTTATAAAAGGCCAATTCTTTTGGAGGAGTGAAATAGGAATATCTGTGAAGTTTTATAGTAGGAGCTGGCTGACTGTGTTCTTGTGAGGTTCCCTGGGGGCCAACTGTGATTACTACAGCCTTAATCAACTTCCTAAGCTGCTTTTCTATATTATTTAGTGGCAATTTAGGGAAGCTCCTCAGTGAAATGTTTCTAGAGAAGTCTGTTTATTTCAATTGGACTTTCAGACAACTTGCACTTTTAGATGAAAGCCTTAAGGTAATGTGGTTCCCCAAATCCCCATAGTTCAGGCTAGTCCTTGGGTTTGACCATCCAGAGCTCACCTGACAGATCATTGAGACAAAAATTAAAAATCACTTGTGTAGAAGTTGGGGGTGCGTAAGGGTTCAGATACAGCTTTTGGTGTATATCAAAACAGAAATGTTGTTTCATTAATGTCAACCAGCAGTCATACTGCCCTGGGAGGGCCTGTCATATAGATGAGGCCCTCCCAGGATTGCCCAACCGTGGCAGCACTGACATCTTGAACCAGATAACCCTTTGTTGTGGGGAGCTAAGTCTTGGGATTTCACCACTACTTCAGGCATGAGGAAAGCTCCTGGCCTAGGCAGATAGCATCCAAAAGGATACACGATGAAAAACACAGAATACAAACCCCGACAACGGGTCCACAGCTATGGAGGCAGGCTCTCGCAAGTCAGAGTTAAACAGGAACTTCCTCTTGGTTCCGTCTAGGGTAGCTACTGAAATAGTCTTAGAAGCCGCATCAGTCCAGTAGATGGTCTTGTACACCCAATCAACAGCAATGGCTGCAGGATTATAGACATTGTCGATCATTTTAACATGTCTACCAACCTTGTCATCAATTGAGGCACTGAAACAGAATAGGTCACAAGAAATTTAAGAGTTTGGACAC
The DNA here is from genome assembly GCA_031878705.1 of Tapirus indicus. Classification (NCBI taxonomy): domain Eukaryota; kingdom Metazoa; phylum Chordata; class Mammalia; order Perissodactyla; family Tapiridae; genus Tapirus; species Tapirus indicus. Next base: position 61,539,366 of record CM062927.1, on the reverse strand, counting down.
CATCAGAGCCTGGAGAATGGACTTTCTGCTTACAAAATGGTCAACAACTTTGTTCAGAAAGAACTCTAGTAACACCATAGCTCGTCATTCAAATGACTTAACCATGCTGCTTATTGATACTAAATTAATAACACTGTAGGTTATCTAGTTGCTGGTATGTAATCTATATACAAGAACAACAGGCTTCTAAAGGAAGCTATTTGTTTCAGTAGCCATCACCTGAGTTTCTATAGTTCCCATTAAGAAAAAGCTGCCACTACCATTTCTATTTGCAGCAACAATGAACAGTTCTCAATTAACTGTAGAGAATGGGGAGAAAATATGAGAAATTAAGATGTCATTTGTTATAATCTTATAGCTGTAGCCATCTTTTACTTCACAGACAATTGTTAGTTTCTAATTAGGAACTGATAGTAATTTAATAGTTAAAGAATCTGTTTAGATTTAATTTTCAGGTAATTAGATGCTAGACTGGAGCTAGAGACAAGATAAACTCTTTCAAACTTTCCCACAGGCCTAGAGACAATGACTTATATGCCAAGACACCAAGAATGGAACAGAAAGTTACCTGAAGATGGCCTTTTGGCTTAGATCAGCCCAGAATAGTTTCTGAGCAGTAATGTCAGCATCGAGAGCCACGGTGTTTCGTAGCTGTTCAACGAGTTGGATATATTCTTTCCGCTCTAAGCCAATCTTCCTGATGTCTCTTCGATTCGTGAAGATCAGACTTGGCTCTTTGCCTGAAAGACAGGAGTCAGGTTTATTTAATTTCACTGTAAGAAGGCAAGGTCCTTCTAAGTCACCTCCTTGCAACAGAGGAGCACTTAAAAAGCGAAGGCATTGCTGAACACCTCAGGAGTATTCCTGCTGGAGTCCGTGCCCCTGGGACCTGCAAACACTTCCCATTGTTCGAGAAGGCAGTCTTGGGGTCACAGCATTCAACAACAGGGCAGCTGATGAATAAGTCACTTATGTGAATTGCACTCAAGTTTCAGAAACAGAAAGTAAGCAAACCTGGTAGGTGTTCATGGCATCATATGCAAAAGGAATGACCAAGGCAGGAGTCTGGGGGCAATGATCTAGGTATCCTATGATACTGCACTGTGAGGTTGGTAGCATTGCTCTCAAGGACTATTTTGATTTCATATTTAGTTTGACTACTGTAGTCACTGGCTGTACCTTTCATAAGCACTTACTCATAAAGGTACAAGAGCAACACCAGTCCAAGTCCATTTACCTACTGCCTTGCACACGCCAGTGGCAAGATCCATTTGATAGCCACGACTACATTCACACTTGTAACCGCCTTTTAAGTTGATACAAATTTGACTGCAGATTCCCGGATTTTGGCATTCGTCAATATCTAGGAGGGAAATTAGAATTAGTCTTGCTGTTCCTCTATCTTACTAGATATTTACTGTCCTTTCCCATCACCCCCAGGGTTAGGTTCTCTTCCTTGACTCACCTCCACAGGTTTTCCTATCTATCAGTTCAAACCCAGCTGCACAGTCACATTCGTAGCCTATAACTAGGTCTTTGCAGATATGGGAACATCCACCATTATTAACCAAGCATTCATTCACATCTGAAATAAAAATGTAGCAGAGTTACTCGACAACTTACTCCAAATTGATAACTGTCCTATTAACATTTAAAATCCAGGCTATTTGTAATAACTTATCTAGTTAGTCTGGTCAAACCCATGATTTTTCTAAGATCTAATCATTTGTTGTATAGATATGCATCTCAGAGTATATTAGGGGAATAGTAAACCTAATCTTGGCAAGTTACCAGTTGGTTAAGCAGTATTTAGTCAAGTCTCTCTATTGCTGATGAGTTAAACTATGAACTAGTTTGTCACTGCTTGGGCTTTTAAGTCATAAAGTTTCACTGTTAAGCCCAACAACTGAACTTAGTTCATTAAAAGTAGTTGAAGCAGGTATTATGCAGGGTCCAAACAGCATTAGCTATGGTGGATCTAATTAACCTCCCCAACTCTGTGCTCAAGCAGCCCCTTCACTTACTGCATTCTTTCAGGGGCTCGTCACTCCAGTCCCTGCAGTCCTGTTCCTGGTTACAAACTTTACTGATATCTATGCATTCCCCGCTCCTGCACTTGAATTTTCCAGGGCCCAGACACTGATTGACTACAAAGAGAAACAGAAAAGAGAGATTCCATTAGTGGGTCTGATTGGAGCAGTTGTTTGGCAAACCCACGAGAAGAGATCCTTACCGTTTTTGCAGTTGACTTCATCAGAGCCATCGACACAGTCTCGGATCCCGTTACACTGCCTGCTGCCATGGATGCAGCTACCATCCTCACACTCAAATTGATCAGGTCTGCAGGTTCGAGAAGCTACAAAGGGAGGGAACATCATGGAATGAAACCAGCCAAATCGTCCCCATTTGATACCTGGAAGAGAACTGAACACGCGACACTGATAAGAGGGATACTTACGACAGTTGACCTCATCGCTGCCATCTTTGCAGTCAGGATCCCCGTCGCATCGCCACTTCTTGTGGATGCACTCGCCGGAGCCGCACTGGATCTCGCTGGCTGGGCACTTGGTGTGTATCACTGGCTGGCGGCCACACTGCTCGAGGGACTCATCTGACTGGTCCGAGCAGTCTGCATCGTCGTCGCACACCCAGCTATTGGGGATGCAGGAGGAGGTGCTGCACTGGAACTCGTGGGTGCCACACGTCGGGGGAGCACAGTCCAGCTCATCACTGCCATCGTCACAGTCATCCTGACCATTGCAGACAAAATTCCTGGAGACGCAGCGGCCGCTGGAGCAAGTGAACTCATCAGGGCTACACGTTATGTTGCCTATGAGAGAGAGGATGCCCCACTGAGTGTGTATCAGGACTGGTCCTTTCAAGACTCTTGTCCCAAAATCTAGCGTGCAGATCTTTGATCATGAATCCAAGCTTTCTAGCTTAACTTAAAAGCTAAAGTGGAATTTTATCAATATCCCAGTTCCTGGAATACTAGGAAACAGTGTCACCATGTAAAAGATGCAGGGACACTTGAATGGAAGAACAGAAATAAAGGATCCAGAGACTAGTTGAAGACTAGAAATCAATTTGAGATGAGAACCACAATTCACTCTTACAGGGACAGTGAACAATAACTTAAACTATAACTAGGGATGTCATTTTGGAAGGCGGAGACTGGATTATCTTTAAATGGACATACTGCTTATCAGACCAGGCCACATCATTAGCTGAGACTATCATGCATCACGAATATAGGCAAACATATACTCGTAATAAGCACCATGACACTATCACCGAAAAGGAGCCATTATGTTATACCACCATACATGGTTCCTTCTCTTTTGTTCCTTCGAATGAGGATCACGGAGTATTAAGACCTAGTCTTAAATACTTTCAAGTTTTTGAAAGTCACTGCTAGGACTAGAATCACAATCTAGCAGCTAAGTGTGCTAATAATGATAAGCTAGTCATGCTAGGCAGTTTGTACTTTGACTCAAATTCCTGCCAAATGAATTAAAGTCACAATTTGGTGGTAATTAGGGTAGAGACCGCGACTCTCTTGGGAAGCAAATTCTAGATTTAAGAGGGAAACACTTGGCAGCTTCAGGGCTTACCAATACGTAAAGCTCGATTCTAGGATTGAACACCAAAACTCATTGGACTAGGTGCAGTGGTTTTGACCCTAGAAGGTGACTTCTACACACAAGACTGGTGTTTCAACTGCTCAGCTCACTTGCACACTACTGCTTCAGGAGGCGCGCGCTCGTTGGACTTGGGAGCTGTAGTTTCAGAGGCCCTATAAAAGGGCGGAAGCTTGAAAGAACATTCAAAGCAATGTTTGTTCAACCTAGAGATTTTCCCAGGGCCTCACCTTTAACAAGTAGCATTTTATTATGCATTTTCCAAGAAGAGAAACATGAAAGGATAGGAAACAGAGTTAGCTTTTACAGGCAGGAACTGTGACAGGAGACGAAAGTACCATCGGTTGAGTAGAATTTTCTTTAGGTATCTGCTAGCAAGACGTTAATGAACACTTCTGTGCCAGTTTAACTCCTGAAAAGGTTAAAATAGAATCTAGTTTTGGGGATAAGAAATCCTTGTCTAATATTCAAGTGATTGATTCCAATAAGCAGATCCAGTTTAGATCTAGGAAAATGTTTGCTGAACCTAGTCCCCTTTTAGTTTTTTTGAGCCAAAGTGAGGAAGGCCCGTGAATTACCGCCCTAACAGAGACAAAAGCCCACAACTGCTGCTTCACTGAGCTACTTCTAAATGGAAGTGCCTTGAATGACTTACCTTCTTATTTCTATTTGCTTAGAAGAAACACCAAAGCTCAATGGTCAATTACCATGTGAACTTCCCTTAGAGTTTTAGGGCAGTTAGGAAGGACAAGTAGTTGAGCAGATAGTGAAGTCACTGAAAAGCAAGTCAATGTAACTGCATCTTCATGCTTAAGTTTGCTTCCCCTGCCCACCCTTCTTGGAGAAAAAGGGTCTTTGGGATAAGCCACTCAACACTGATCTTCTTACCACAGTTTTCTTCATCTTCTCCACTGTCACAATCATTTTCACCATCACATCTCCAGGACACTGGGATACACTGAGTAGAACGGGCGCCACAGCTGATTTCATTTATGCGGCATGTTCTCATATCTGTTGATGATATACAGTCTCAAAAGAGCCTCCAAACTCATCAGTGCAAAACTGCTGCTCCTGAGCTGCCTGGAAGTGGTGACACCTGTAACTCAGTGGCCTGGCATACTGGTGAAATGTGACTTGCTATCTGAATCTTGGGGAGATCCTTCACCAGCTCCATTGCTTAGAAGCGATGCCAACCTACACTACCTGGCAGCACCCCTAGGAGCCTTGACCGTGTTACTCCTTCAAGTTTCTGTGGTATACTCAGTACTGGCTTTTGTTTTACTTGGCATAGTTAGGTTTATTGGCTGGCCTGCTCCTTGGCCATTATTTATCTGTTGGATATCAAGTGGCATACCTAGATATCGTCACCTAATTCCAACTTCATTAAAGGCCAGATGGTCTAACACCTATGAAATCTTTCTTTGCCGAGATTCCTTTACGGGCCTCCTTCGCAACCTCCCTTAGATTTACATTTTGCAAAGTAGGGAAATCCCCTAATTCTTGACCTAACTGGGTTATCCTCCACTAAAACTTGGGGTTGAATATTTATGGAACCTGCTTGTGCCTGTGTTGGCTCACCTGCCCTGACCAACGTTCTTATTACTCCCCCAACTTCTTGCCTAGAAAACTGAAATTAACACACCGATCTTTCTTTCTGCTTGATTTTCTTTTGTAATCGTATTCTGGACCTAAGCTTTGTTCATGTTAGACTTCCACTTAGTGCCTCAACAGGCTTCTACTGCCTCAAAATGAACTCCAAGACTTTCTTCACCATGACATTTGAGTGATCCCAATTTATCTGTCCCAAATCAGCCTTCTCTATGATCTCATAGACTTTTTCCTGAATATCAGTCTAAAGACACAGACAATATTTGCATGCCTAAGCTTCTCTTATTTAAAAACCATTTGTAAGCTCCCTACTTGAATAACTTTAGGTTACATGTTTGTTAAAAATCACTATATTATCCTATTTCTAGCCATCTTACCCCTTCGGTAATCAATTATTTTCATAATAGGAGAAGCTGTGCATCTAAAAGTTTAAAATTGGCCCACTGGGGACCCTTACATCTTGACTTAGCTTCCAGGACCAGAGTACCATCTGCTCAGAGACATTATTATCAAACATTTGAAATCTATGCACCTAGTCAAGGAGTTCTTAATCAAATCTGCTGGCTTCAGTCTTAAATATTTAATAGTGAAGCTACCCAAGAGAACGTCAGTCTTGTTACAGTAGAGAGACCATCTTTTAAAGGATACTGATTGACTGTTAATGACTTGACTGACTGTGGAGTCAATGGGCCTACACTTTAAGGTAGGCAAAGGAAAACTAACACCAAGTTTTAGATTTAGCAATATTTAGAGCTATGAGACACAGAACATCATGGAAAAGTTGAAGTCCAAAGCAAGTCACACTCACGGCACTGTTCTGGGCTTTCATCAGAACCATCTTCACAGTCAGGATCCCCATCACACTGCCATCGGTTGGGAACACACTGGCCATTGTTGCACACGAAGTCAGACTCAGCACATGTCTTCTTCACTACAAAGGTTTTGCAGGGTTAAAGTTGAAGTCACTTACCCAAGAATCCCACATTCCCATTGGCAGTAAAACTGCATTTTGGTATGTTTTACTCTAAAAATAAAGCTGAGTCAATTAGCACTCAACTGCCAATATCCAGGAAAACTTTAGAAAAATCTTTTTTTTTTCTTCTAAAGGAGGAAGGTGCTCAGTTGAGAGACCTGGAGGATACTGAAGTCAAGGTAAGACAAAGGTTGCCAATTATCTTACAACCCAGGATATTCCTTACAATTAACTTCTTGCCTGTTTTACAATGTTGAGATTAAGTAATAGTTTCATTCTCTTCATGGATTTCTTCCAAGTCATTCAAGCACATCATAAGTTTACTAGCCAAACATTCCATCCTATGCCTGGATCACAGTATAACTGTTCTAGGGGCATCTCTTAACAACACATGGGTTTAGTGTAGAGATAGAAGGCCAAGCTCCAGTACTGAATATTGTCATCCCTACAGGTCTATTGCAGCAGAGGAATCCACCCAGTAAGAAATAAAGAAAGCTGAAACCCGAGAATAAGAGAAGTCGTATTTAGAATCCAAGGGGTGGCCTAACATCAACCAGCTAAAAGTCATTCAAGCTGCTATGGAAGCTGCCAATATCCATAACTGACTACTAGAGTTAAAATGGCCTAAGACAATGTATCAAATCTGGTACTAATTCTTACTAGGGCAGGCCTTTTCTCCCATAATTAGGGTGACCATGCAATTTATTGTCCACATCGGGACAATCTCAGTAGAAAGGGGACACTATTAATTATACCAGGAAGATAAGCATAAAACAAGATTGTCCTAAGCAAACCAGGCAGCTTGGTCACCCTACCCATGAGGAAGTCAGATAGTATGAAGAGTCTTGATAAGTAGCCACGTAGGGTATTCTAGGCTCATCCTTCTCAGACTATATTCTTCCTTGCCCATGAGCCTATACTTTCTACTTGAATTTCCAGGTTAAAACATTCTTCTTTAACAAATATTCTGTAATGGTAAATCAGCTAAAAGCTTACAATTTTTGCTGTAAATTTGAAAGGGACCATTTTAAGTCAGGGGTTTGAGCTAGGTACAACTCTCAGAGTTTAGAGAGTGTATTAAACTAGACAGTCATTCTGGTTTAGTCTCAGGTATTGTAAAAGGGGGGCATAGTGATTGTAGTCAATTTCTAGAACTCAAGATGAGATGATGAATTATGATGATCCGAAAGGACTGTTCATCTCCTCGAACTGTTTAACCCAGGAAACAAGAACAGGCACGTTAGCTCTTAGATTCACACCTGTTTCTAAAGTCACTGAAATACTCAAACCCCAGTGTGAATGGTTTAATCTACATCCAATACCCTTGTTCTCCTGAGCAGGTATCAAGATGCCAGAGGGTCTGCAGAGTTAGTTGCTATAATTCAACCTATGATACTCTTCAGAAGTTGCAAAAGAGGAGTAAGGAATGGTTGTAAAGAGACCACATAATTTTGAGAAGTATAAAATCTTACAGGGATAGGAAAGATTGTCTGTTCTACAAAGTGTTTGAGCAAAAGATAAATTGGCACAGACAAATTGCTAGAGTTCATCTCTCTCCATTCTAGGCATAGACTGGGAAGGTAAAGAAAGGCTATTTGAACTGGCCCTTGAGAGATGGATAGAAATTTAGATGTGCCACAGGGGAAGAGAACTACCAGTTACATACTTAGGGTATCTAAGTTACTGATTAATCACCTCAGCCTAACACTTATAAAAGAATGACTTACTGGGACCCATAGAAACACATGGCTTATGGAATCCAAGCTGAAGTTGACTACATATGCTAGTTGACATGCTTGAAAGAAAGCCCTGCTGAAACTGTAACCAAGTTCAATATCAAGAGGTTGGACAGGAAAAATAGGAAGTGACTTTATAAGTTTTAAGTAATTGTGTAACTTTTCCCTGCCATGGAGGAACATTTCAAAACAAGCGTTCAGAGCTTCCCTGAACAATGCTCCCACTTTCCTTCTCTACCTTCACACCTGGAGGCAGAGACAAATTCTGGCCAAGAATATATTTAATTTTTCCCACCTGGTGTGATCTTGATTGTATATACATCTACCTCCTTACTTTTTCCAAATCCTCCTGCCATGTGGCTAGATGTTATTTATGCAGAGACTATTTTAGGAAAAGTCAGTGATGACTCCTAAGATGACCCAGGTTAGTTTCTGAGTTAGTCAGATGGTAAAAGAAGACTTCCAAAATAATGAAGAGAATAATTACTTTCTAAGAAAAGACAATGAGTTTTGCCAAATATACGGTTTAGAATAGAGGAAGAATTGCTACTTACACCAAGAGAACAACTGACAAGAGTGAGGCCCTTCTAGTGAGATATTTAGTGAGGGAATTATGTTACCTAGGTAACCCAGAAATAGCATGGAACTCAATGTCTTGTAGATTAAAATCTTAGCGTTAGAATGCAAATAATGGAAAAGTGTTGCATAGGAGAACTATTCTTGGTCTTGAGACTGGAGATAAGTTTCTTCCCTGAGACTGCAGAATGGACTTCCTATACTTCCAAATGAACTACTAATCCACATGTTGGCATGAAAATATTCATGATATTGCTCCAAGAAATCAAGCATAGGACAGTCTGCCATGCTATAACATTTTAGTAATGATGCATAAAGAAGTAGGTAAGGGAATAACAAGATGGCAGTTGATGAAATCTACATTTAGCTTCTATTTTTCTTCTGTATTTCTAGTTTGTATAGTAGACATCTTTATACAGCGTCTTTTAAAAGGCAAATGACAAATGTTATCACCGAGATTCACACACAATATTGTTTCAAGATTTTTACAACATAGAACAAAGGGATCATAAAGCAATCTTCCGCATGTATTCAAGGTACCTAAATGCCATCCTGACATGTAGTTCTCAGCCGTTCTGGCCTGACATGAAGTTATACAGATTGCATAAACAGGCATTTCTCACAATGATCTTTTGATAGATGCTGATCAATGGGTATGGTGGTATACCACCATTCTCTTGGGGGCAGAATGTCTTCCACTCTGCCTAGTGCTTTAGAATTAGCATCTATGTAGGCAGAAAATTTAAAAAGAATCCTTATCTGATCTTTGATCTGTGCTGGCTTGTAGTTTCTATGCCAGGAGTTAATTAACCCCTCGAAACTTTAGGAGATTTCTTACCATACATGGCTTGCTTTCTTTTTTGGATTAGAGCCATTTGAGAATTAAAAAAAGAAATTTTCCTGTTCTAAGCAATCTTCTGTCTCTCTTACTTCTGCTCCTCCCCTCCCTTCCCTTAGCTTCCTAGACCAAATGTTTGCCTGATCTAAGATAAACCAGGTCCTGCCATTTGAAAGGAACTCCACTTTATCTTCAACATTCCATACTCAAGTTGATAACTCCATGTCAAACATTCAATTATACTTCTCTAGATCAGAAGGTATAGAATCTTTTGACTCTGGTTCAAAGCAATTCTTAGAAGTGGATTCTATTTTCAGAATCTCGATACATTTGTAGGAACTAAGATAACATCATCACATTTCAATAAAATGCACAAGTCCTAGTAAGGTGGCACGTGAGACTGTCAAACTCTTTACTCACCACAGTTCTGTTCATCACTGCCGTCAGCGCAGTCTTCGTCCCCATCACATTTCCACAACAGTGTGATACAGCGGCCATTTGTGCACTGGAATTGGGAGGGTTCACATTTGACTTTTCTTCCTAAAATCAGGAGGGAACACTTAGCCAAGCTGGAATACAAGGGTGGTGAGTTAGAGATGCAAGTTACCCAAAACCTGTGGATGGGGTCCTCTCAGAGGGACAGCTGCAGACTCAGCAGGCTATAACATGCCAGGGGCCAGAGTTGGATCTTGGGGCAATCACTGACAGTAATTGAGTTCTTAACCGGGCACCCACCATCTAGGTAAGACCAGATTTCCCAGTCTCTCTTGCAGTCAGGCATAGCCATGGGACTAAGTTCTGGCTAATGGAATGTAAGCAGAAATGGTATGTACAACTTCTAGGAAATATCCTTAAAGGGATAGGGGATCCATTTTCCTTCCCTTTATTCCCTTCTGGTTCCTGAAAATTGGGCATAGTGGCTGGAATAGTGATCTTGGGCCAACGGAGCCAGACCAAGATGAAAGGAACCTAGATTGCCCAGAGACCTGCCCCAGACTCTTTTCTCTCATTTGTTTAAGTCACTTGTGTAGCTATAATCACACAGCCAAATCCTAATCCTTTAATGGCATTTCTTGTCCACATTCTGTACTGTTATTCATGAATGATGCTCCTATGACAAGCAAAGTAAAGTAGATTTAGAAGGGGTAGCAAGGAGCGAGGAAAAGTAATGGCTTAATACATGGTTCCTCGTCTTAGAATGTGAGGTCTAACTGGAAAAAGACATGTTTACAAACGGCTCCAAGATAAGATAAAAAGCATCAAGAAGGTACAGTTAAGAGGTAAAGGGAGATCATTTTTAACGTAGTGATGGGAGAAAAGCAAAGTGAGGTAGAGCCACAGACCTGGATTCTGTTTCCCTGAACCTGTTTTCCTATGCTCAGGGTAAGGATATTTAATTCACACAACGGTATGAACTAATACTTGTAGGAAGGGCACTTAGGTTTTTTTGTCTGGGACAGCTAATCGTCAGGTGTTTCCTATCATTAGCAAGTCTGTCCTTCTGGAGGATGTGATTTCTTTGAGATAAAAGGCAAAGATCTGGTTGCTTAATGCAAATACACTGCAAATATTTGAGAAAACAAGTGGAACCATACAGTTCACATAGATTACTTAGGGAGGCCTTCCAAGCAGAAAGCCTTCCGACTTCCTGCCACCTTTCAGCATCTATAGCTGTGGCATGCTGGTGTAAGAACAGATGCTCCAGTGACAAGCACAGACTGGAACTCTTGTGTTCTGTACACAATACTCTACTTGGCCTCCCTACTACTCCCTACTGTCTGGGAGTATTCTGTGCTTTGGGAGTATGCTTTGTGGCTAATTCCCAGGGAGATTAAAATTTGGTTCAAGTCAAGTTTACCATATGGGTGTGGTTACCTTCTTAGGTACTAAATGGATTGGTTTAAAAACTATATGTACCACTCTGCTCCTAAGAGTCCAGTTAAGCTAGGACCCAGATACAAAGCAGTATGATTCAATGGCATTTCCTACCTATATTTCATACTATTCTTTCATTCCACAAGTATTTTATTAGGTGTAAGATGCTAGCAGTTTAGAAGGGGGACTAAGGGGAGGGTAGAGCTTGTTGTCAGAAGCATCACCTGCTAGTTTTTATACTGCAAACCAAATATGAAGGGCCTGGCTGTCTCCTGCCCTCCCCCCCATTATCACCATAATCTCAATATTCTGAGTGCTGGGGGAACCTGTTCCAGGGGCCGTTGGCTGTAGTTCTGTACCTCCACTACATCTGAGGACTGTGGGAGTGATAAGAATCTACTTCGAGTACTTTAAGAGTGGAAAAAGAATAGTCTGTAGTCAGAAAACATAGATATAAATACACTTGGAAAGAATAATCAGGTTGCAGTTAGGATACTGTGAAAACGGAAAGGCTCTGAATTTTTCAAAGGTTTTAGTTAGCAAAGGTTGTTCAGTCAAAATGAGATAAAAACATTGACGTTGATATCTACATTGTGAAAAAGGTAACCATATAATCAGACCTGGACAGGGACTTAAAAGTAGGTGTCAAGTGATGGTTTCCCACTTCAGGGTTAGGTGCCTAGAAGATCTCCTTAAAAATGAGTTTTTAAGCTACAGATTTTATAGACATTCAAGCTGGCCTGAGATTAAATATAGGCACACAATATGCTAAGGCTGATGTTTAGTCCGCTACCGCCTTAAAGAGGGTCTCTGAATGGAGTTGTAACATACAAACTTATCAACAGTAGTAAATGATATTAAAGTCCCAGCAATGCTGCTTCAAGAGACAATATTGAACAGGCTCAGGAGAGACATAAGTGTTTTCTTAGTGTTTATTTCGATATCGTAAGACAAAAAGTTTAATTTCTACCTTTTCTCATCTCAGATGTTTCCACCTCACTCAAGCTTCTGCCTGGTTGTCATAAAGCTGTGTTTTACCATGACACACACGACCCTCCATCAAGAAGCGGGAACAATTGGTGTTAGGAGTGGATTATGCTCCTAAATGTCTCTACTTGTTTAAGAGAGGAGCAGGGTGGGGTGGGTAAGGCTAGCGGGCTTTATAAAGGACACTTTAAAGAGAGGAGCATGAAGACCTTAAGCTTTACGGCCATGTCTCTTAGTTTCCTAAGCACTTTGAGAGATTGCCAGTGGGCAGAAAGTGCTCCCTAATTCTGTTTAATTCCCCACATCATGCAAGAACTCAGGCACTAAGTCAAGACCTCAGCCATCTGACTGCAACACTGTGAATTTTCTGTCCAAATTTCAAAAAGATTCTCCCTTAACACCTCCGGTGCTCTGCTGGGAATGCACAGGGCTCCAGGAGAATTGAAAGCACCAAACAAGTTAAGAAGCTTTGGTTTCCGAAGCTTTGGGGATTACAGGATTGTGGGCCTGTAGTGTATTTCCATCCCTGACAGTTAAGTCTCAAGTTCAGTATTATACTTTCATAAAGGGAACAGGTCGAACTTGAAATCGTCTACACTCTAAGTTCTTTTAATTCTTAGGCTCAGCTAAAGCCAATGACACCTCAAAAAATAACCTCAGAAGTAGAAGTGCTAGACACTCTATATTCCAGAATCTATCTGTGCAGAAAAATGAAAAGTTGGAGTAAAGGTGATTTTTTAGCGGGTTTCTCAGAGCCATAGAGTTTCAAAAGATTGCCTTAGCGCCAAATGGGTGGTTGATGTGGGGGGAAAGGCCGTGACAGCAGGGAACCTGGGTGTTCCGCCTATTTCAACCAGGAAGGCTTTATTTTGAAGATAAGAATTTGAGAAGGGTTCTATTGCTTTAAGAAATTCAACTGTTGGGCTAGATCTAGTTTTCTTTCTAGCTCTAACACTTAGAATGAATATCTCTTCCCCTTTGGGTCAGGGGGTTGGAAGTCACTTGTACCTAGTCACATATGTGCCTATTTAAATTTGTAATGAATGAATGCCCAGAAGTGTCGAAGAATTACTTGCTTATACTGTCACTTACACAGATGGAATCAGACTCTGCAAACTTACTTCAAGGCGCCCATGTCCCAGGAGCCTTGCTTACCTAAATAGTTAACGTTGCTACCCAGACATGGTTGGCAGTTCACTGGCTCCAAGAAACTCAGGGTTTTTAATGCATATAGAAGTCAGCCTGCCGTTGTCTAATTGTCCCTGCAAGGGTTAACATGGAAGAACAATATGTAAGCTTTGGTGACAATCTGCACAGACCTTACAGTCAATACGAAGCCTTCAAAATAGGCTACAAATTTCCCTGTAGGGCTGCGAGCAGCACCTCTGCAGGAACGCTCCACAGGAATGCCCAGAATATGGAGAGGTTTCTGAGTATCAGGCTCAGACACGAACTTCAGCCTGCACAGAGGGACTCACCCGGCCACACTGCTGGGACTAGCAGGGCCAAGTATTCAAATCTCTCCCGCCCCTCCTCATGCTGGAGCATGCGGGTGTTATCATCTGCTGGAATTTCTTCAGTCCATTTGTTTTGGCACTTCTGGGGCTGCCAAGGGCATTTATTTTTAGTTGTGCTCACTTCTACTGCTTGCCACTTTAATGCCAATCTTTCTAGTCATAGGCTAAAACTGGTTTTAGGAGAGGCAGGTTTCCGAGTCAGCAAAGAAGTTTTCCTATGGGGAGAAGGTTAGTAAGAGGGACTAAGGAAGAGGGCCCGAGCTGCCAAGCACAGGGTTGTGTCCTGGTCTTTAAGTCAGCTTCTGATACTCTGTAAGAACCAGTTTGGGGCCAACTAGAGACTGTTAAATACTTAGGTTAATCCTTCTGATTCACTGAAATAAGTAAATCTTACAGTTCAGTTGTCAAGCAGACTGAGATGATCTTAAGAATCAGGGATAATTTTTTTTTTATTGTTTGGCCAAACACTGCTCTAAGGCTTCAGTCTCTTAATTCATTTAATTCTCAATCCTACAGGGTCAGCACTACTATTCGTCTTTGACATATCCGGAAACCTGTTCCGAGAAGGGAAGTATAGTAACTTGCGCAAATCCACCCTAGGCAGAACTAGAATTTGAACTTGGGGAGTCTGGCTCCAGATACTGTGCTACTGAGCATGCATACAAACTAGAGCACCTGACTCTGGACTACTTCCTTCTAGAATATTCTGTTGATTTATAATTTAGGCAGTAGAGTCAGTTTAAATTAATCCAGAATTAGATAGTTTCACTTATCAAGATGACACTATCCTCACACAGCCTCATTGTTGAGATAGAACCCTTCCTCCTTTCCCCATTTTAGTTTTTAAAAAATGCTGCTAGAATTTCCTCAGCAGGTCTTTTCCTAGAAGGACTGCAGTGCCTGGTGTTTTTCTCTAGGGCACATTAGTCAAATTGGAGCAAAGGCCCTTCACCTGACATACTTTGGAAGTTACTAGTTTTTGTGGGTGGCAAGCTACTAACTTAGTGGTCCTCGAGCTCTAGTTTGCATCAGAATCTCCTGGAGGACTTGTTAAAACACAATGCTGGGGCCCACCCCAGAGACTCTGATTCACTAGGTCTAGCATGGGGACAGAATTTACATTTCTAATGAGTTCTCAGATGACGTTGACACTGCTGGTTCCCGATGACACTTTGAAACCACTGCACTAAGTTTAGGATTCTACCCACAATGGAGGTGACAATTTCATTTTCAGAGACAGAATATATAGTACTCACCCCATAATCCCTCATGTCTGGCACTGGATGGACATCGGTCATAAATGCCAGTCTTACAACAGACATCATGGTGACAACCTGAGATAAACCCTTTGTGCCCACTAGGCAGGTAAAATTTATCTAGATGCCTTCACAGGCATGCATGGTAAAGAGGTTCTAAAATCTGTCTCCCCCCAATCCATGTGCTCTATCTTTGATTGGCCCCATCACTTACTCTAAATCAGTACTCTCATAATGAGCCCAGATTCTTCTCCCAGGACACTTGGCCATCAAGCCCTGGTCTTGTTGAAGCCCTCCCCTCTCACTTGATCTAAATTTGTCTCCTGTTCCTGTCTCCAGGCTGCTCTGATCTCTATCCAAATCAAGATAGTGATCCAAGCAACCTAGAATAGCCCAAATTGCCAAGGATGGTATCACTTCCAAGCTTCTCACTGGCTCTAGGATTGAGTCTAGGTCCCTGCATACTTCCCCAAATTTTCCCTATTGGTTACCACCTGCCATCTGCTCAGGCTACAACCATGGGCCCCACTCAGTTCCCCAGGCGTGCACCCTCACCGTTGCTTGGTCTTGGTTTGCTCATGTTACCCCTGTTCACTCATCCACCAGGAGTGGGCTCAGATGTCACCCCTTGAATGAGGCCCTTGATTCCTTTCTTGACTAACTAGGTGTGGTCTGGCTTCTTTCCCTTAGTCTCCTGTGCCTGTCACACAGCTGTCACATACCTAGACACCCTCACCTGCCTGTTTCCATATCTAGAAATGGGATCCCCTAAGGCAAGGCCTAGAATTTATCTTCGTAACTTGGGACTAGTGAATATTCCTGGATGCATCAGTTGATTCATTAGTTCACTAATAAAGCTGGTCTGAACTATAGACTTTTTTTCAAAGCATTCTTCCCAGCTTTTCTGAACTTGAAACCAGTGTGACCAGTTGTTTCATGAGCTAGAACACTTTGAAAGACTCTAGGTTATAAAGGCCACTGTTCCCTATGTCTATGAGGGTGCTTTCACCTCATCTTTGTGGCACTTTATCATTTAAAAACTGCACTTTCCCACACTTATCTGTCAGAACGAGCATGTCAGTGTGGGTATGTCGGCCTCGTGTCCATGTGAGAAGAGTGGTTCCGACACACGGGGAACCTTAGCAGGGGCTAACTGGTAAAGTTAGAAATTTGATGTATCGGGCCTGATTTTACTTCTGACATGTTTTAGTGCTCTTTGGTAATGTTGGCAGCAATCCATGTTGCTTGAGTCATATCACTTTTGTAAGATCATCTGCAGCGATGGAATAGTTTCTGGCTTTGTCACATTAGAGTCTAGTTCTTGGTGATTTTCAGGAAACTTCATAAGCCGTAACCCAGGAAGCATGTGGGGACTCCAGCAATCTTCAGCTGCCTTCAGCCTTTTATGATTAAGTCTTGACCACTGGCTCTGCTCACTCCTATCCAGAGCATCTATTCCAGGCTGTCTTTGGATCACTGATTTCTTGGTTTAACTTCCCCACTAGATTAAACGTCATGAAGGAAGGGACCAACTCCCTGGTCACTGTGTCCCCATGCCTGGTACCATATGGTAGGTGTTCAGTGGATAGAGATCAAGTGGTTTCAAGCAAATGCACAAAGAAGGTTGGTGCCAATTTACCACGTACTTAGTGAACCTACAGATCAGTTGATAACTCAGATATTGGGAAGGCTTCTTAGGAAAACTAAAGTTTAGAGGCAGTCTATAAAATAGAAACGCTACTTACTCATAGTATTAGGGGGAAGTATTAAGTTATAACACAGGAAGTAACTTGCAAATGTTGTATTTAGGGGAAGTATTAGGTTATAGCACATGAACACATGAAGTCACTTGCAAATGTGGTCTATCACCAAGGTTTTATCACCTCCCTTGCTTGGCAAACCCACCCCATCCCCCACTGCCAACACCATATCTAGATACATAAAGGCTACTAGCCAGCAGGGCCAACCCAGACGTCCCAAGTTGGTGGCAAGATCAACCACTCCAGCCAGTGGTCCCATCTTATGGTTTCAGCCTCCAAAATTCTCTCTTAAATACAAAGCCATGAATACCCTTCCCCGCTCCACCCATCCACGTAGCATCTTTAATACAAAATAGGCAAAGGATCTCTAAGCAAACATGAAGCCATTTTTAGCAGAATCTCTGTACTTACTCTCACAGCACCTAGCAGGCATTCTCTTTCTTAATTTAGAGCCCCCAAACAACCAGCAGGCCCCAGCTTTCCCAGGAGACTTGACCATTGAAGAGACAAGCATGCTAACTTTAAGGTATCACCTGCCATCTCATTTAGTTCCTGCAGGGCGGCTAGTGTATCCATCTAGGTGGTATTACGATGCTTAAAGTTTTTATGGCAAGTCAACAGAAGAGCTTAGCAAAGAGACACTGATTCAGATTGAAAAATGCACGGAATGAAATTGAGATGATTTTCACTTACAGAGCCAGATTCTTCTAGCGCTAAGGCATACTCTGCCCTTAAGTCCTCCAAAAAGCTATCAGTCCTTAGCTTTTCTAGCCAAAAACCCTTTGGCTAGGTGAAAAAATTGTCCTTGGACCACTTACTTCTGCTCAACAGGTACGTCTCATCCATCACCTCTGCAGAAGGTATTCTTGGACTCTTTGCTTTGAAACTAGTCTCCGTGCTGTGGCCTACGTACTCTCTTGAGACTGAATACTAAGCAATTTTGAGTCTATCAACTAACCAGCTGGAGAGCAATGCAAGAAGCTCTCCTAAGGCAGGTACATTTATTATAAGCATCATTACAGAACTTATCATAGCCCTTTGAGGCATTTAATTTCTTACAGGCTAGTATGTGAAGGTGGCGCTCCAAAAAATGGTCAGTATCCAAAGTAGATTTAATCATGACTTCAAGTCATATAGGTGACTGCCTAAACTTGATCACATTCCCTCTACTGAAAAGGACAACTTTATTCATATTCTGTGAGGAACAGAAAATGGTCAATATTCAACATCAGTTCTCTCTTTCTCTGCTGTGCTCCAAGTCGTCTGGTCTTTGCATCAATCCCAACGCTATACGGCTGGGGGTTCTCTGCTCCGTTGATCTTATGGCCACGTTCTACTCTAGTTCTTGTCAAGTCTTACCAGTCTGATACTCCTCCTGGAACAGGGGGGCTTGTAACTACTTTTCACCTCTTCTAGAATTGTAACAAAATGACTCAAGTGAAATCGAATGTATGGTTATCCAATTTTATAGAAGGCAGAAGCACTTTGATCAGGTCTTCACTTCTTTTGAGCATGGAGGCTGCCATAGTTAAAATATGCAGTTTGTTGGACTGAAGTCTTAACATTTGGCAGCTCTACCGAACTTGGCCTTTATACATGTTTTAGGTATCTGGGAACTCAAGCAATAAAGGCAAAGAAAAAAAAAAAATGACACAGGACAGGCACATAGCTAAATGCCAATGGGGTGATTTGGGGAACAAAGCTGCTCCAGACTTCAAGAAGCTGTCACTGCCATTGAGGGCTTGCCTGGTGACCCTCCTTTAAAGAGTCCTAGCTCACATGCTGATTCTGTGGCCTAAATGAGGATTACCATCATTGTCACACCTTCCCTCAGTGCTGTCTGGATGAGCTGGGTTTACCTTCCCCTTGCCCTGTGGTCTCCTATCCCTCCAGGTCTATTCGTACTGCCTCCCTCACCAACCCACTCCCCACAAAGAGAGAAGTTTCTGTCTGCTCTTTTGCTAGTTGCTAGCCATACCTGAATAGCTCTCCCAAAACCTTGGTTCTTTTAGGCTCTGGCCTTAATATATGGTACCCTAGATCCTAATCTTTATTATGTAGGCTGGAGGAAAATGTCCTAGAACTCCCAGGGGTTGTGCAATCTGGTATACTACACTACTGAATTTTAACTTCTCTTGTTAGCCTGACTTAAGTTCCTTGCCAGAGTCTTAGAGCACACCTGTCCTGTCCTAGAGTATTTCAGACCAGCATCATGAGTGTGTATCGGGGGAGGGGTTGGAGGTTGGGGAGAAGAAGGGAGTGTAGAAGATCAGGGCCAGAAAGTCAGCCCACATGCCCTGGAGCCAGTCTGGGTTGGCTTAGGGTCAATAATGCCTCAGCTAAGCCCCAATTCCCTCCACTTTAGAAGGATGTGCCTCCTTTCCTTTAAAGAATTTAAGTCTTGCCGGGGATTCTATTTTCCACTGTTCATGGCATGTCATACATTTCATATGTGACCTAGGGGTGCAAAAGGGATCCTCACTACCTAATGCAAGGTGAACATATGGCTTCAACTCACTCATTTCAACAGTTTACCTGCATTCCTAGCATTCTATAGGATAAAGTTAACCTCCAGTGGAAAGTTATTATATGCTAAATGAAAAGAACATGCAACAGAAAGGAATCTTTTCTCCCACCTTCCTGGCCAGTTACCAGTAGTTTCTCGTATATCCTAGTCTTTTGAAATGTTATGAAAAGTATAATGCAAGTCATGGTACTATTCTGAGAAATAGTTTAGTTAAGTTACTATTGCTCGTCCATTAATGATTAATGTTCCAGTCTGAAAACTCGTAGGCGGGGCTTTTCCAGGCTCTTAGGTTTGTTACACATCAGAGGCCGTCTTCACAACACACACGCCTTTCTCAAGGAGTCCAGGCGGGGAAAGCGTTTGAGAGAACGTTCGGTCTGCGCCTGGTCCCGTCTTTTACGTTCGCGTGAAGGTAACACTTCTCCGGCTGCTAAATCGCGAGTCCGCGGAGACACGTGACCAACCTAAACGTGATCGCGCGGCCAGCCAATCGCAGAGGGCAGAAAAGCCCGTCCCAGCTTCAGACGCTCAGTACGGTCGGAACCAAAGGGCAGGGGGCACTGGAGGCTGAAAACCCCCAAGGGTCGCCCGCGAGGCTGTTTGTCCACACACTTGAAAGTTCGCTCTCACTTCAGGGGACACGTGACTGCCGGCAGGCGGGCCTCCTAAGCCACGCGGCAACAGGAGCTAGGGACTCTGGAACAGGTACTATAAGACAGGGGCAGCTTTCTGTCCCGGTTCCCTAGAGCTGGCGAGCAAGTCTCTTGGTGTCATGTCAGGATCACTTCAGGGACCCGCCAGGATTCTGACGGAATCCGCTCAGAAGGGCTTCCTGTCGCCTGCCCAGGAAAGTTGTGCGGCCCCAAGCGGGAGAGTGGCCGAGGACAAGGCTCCCAGGCCCAGTGCGGCGGACCCTGGGGACTGGACAGTAGTCACCACCGCCCTCCCAACAAGCCACTGCCACACACCAGCTCTCGCGCTGCTCCCTTTGATCTATTGTTTAGAATGAGGCTAATTACAGTCACTAGATTAGGACTCAATTTCTCTCGAGGAAATCTCCCCGGGAACGAGGATCAGCAAACAAACCTGATGAAGTCTTCGTTCCACTCCCCTCCCCCGTTCAGCTATAGGGAGACGGGCTTGGGTTGTAAACCGCAGAGGTTTACCAACGCGGCCCGAGGGGTGGAAAGAGGAGAGGGGAAAAACACCTAGAGGGGAGTCTCATTTCAAGCCTCACTCGTCCTCTGACCCGCACTCCAGAATGACGGCTCAGCGCCCGGCGCGTCGCAGTCCCGGTGCGCAGGCTGCGCACTTCTCGCGGCTCAGCGGAGCCTCCCGGCTGTCGCCCACCGAACGCGCGCCCGCTCCCCGCCGCGGGGGACTCCTTGCCCCGGCCGGCGCTCCGCGTCCCCGGAGACGCCCACCCTCTCCCAACGCCGCTCCCACCCTCCCTGAAGTCCGAGGAGCGCGCCCGGGGCTGCCGCGCACGTTTCGGCCCAGCCCGGCCCTCTGCCTCCTTCCTAACACTCCGCCTGGCAGAAGAGACAGAACCATTGTTCAATGGCTCAGAAGCCCACATTCCCCAGCCCCTGCCAAGCGGGGTGAAAAAAGAGGCAAAGCAGTGGCTTTAGGGGTGGGAGTGTAAGGGAATGAAGACTAGTTCAGGCAAGGCTTTAGGACACCCCAAACCTCGCTGTCCCCCAAGCCCGGCTCCCCGTAGTCGCGGCGCTGACAGCTCAGAGGCGCCACCAGGGTGGGGAGGGAAAGAAGGCGACGAGAGCGGAGAGGCGCCTCCTAGGAGGGGGGTGGGCAAAAGGAGCCCCGCGCCTCGGGGACCCCTGGTACCCCGACTGGGTCCGGGCAGCCCGCGGAGGGGCGCGTCGTCACTCACCGGCTCCGGTGGCGCCGATCTCCCGGGGCGCCCAGTACAGCGCGAGCAGCAGCCAGAGCGCCCAGCGCGCGGACGTGCCCATGGTGCCCGCCTGGATGGTGCCGCCGCCGCCGCCGCCGCCGTTCGCTCCGCACAACAAGTTACCAGCCCTTCGGAAAGGAGGAAGGAGGTGGGGGCAGGGAGGGAGGAGGGGGGAGGGGAAGGAGGAGGGGAAGGAGTTAGAAGGGGGGAAAGGGAGCGGGGAAGAAGAGGGCCCCCCCTCCCCTACAACTTGCACAATCTCCTCCCCACCAGCCAACCCACCCGCCCACCTCCCCGGGCTGCAGCAGCAGTGCAAGCCGAGCCTGCGGGCAGAAAATAATGCAGGCGCTGCAGAGGAGAGGAGGGAAGAGGAGGGGAGGGGAGGGAGAGGGGGTGGGGAGCCGAGAGCGGAGGAGAAGACAGAAGAGAGAGGAGCCGGCCGCGGAGCACCCACACTGGCGGCTGCTGGAGCGCGGGGTGAGGAGCGAGGAGGGGGCAGGAGGGGGAGTGGTCAGCGGGGAGCGAGGGAACGGCGGCTTCAGCCCTCCTTTCCCCTCCACGCGCTCCTTTTATAAGCTCGGGGCAGCCAGGTGTCTGCGCCGGGGGTGTGAGTGTGTGTGCGAGTGTCAGCGTGCGTGTGTGAGTGGCCCTGGCCGTGGCCGCCGCTGCCACCCGGACTGCTTCTGGGGCCCCGCTGCTCCGCGCGTCCGCCCGGGGCTCACGGGGGCCCGGGGCGGCCGCTGGTTGGCTCGCGCGCCGCCCTCGCCTCCAATCCCCGGTGTTTGCCCTAATTTCCTGATCCAGGGAACCTGCCGCCGCAGCAGCTGTGCGCTCCCTACAGTCATTACTGTACCTCCCGGCAGCCGCCAACAGTAAATGTAGCAGCAGCAGCAGCAGCAGCGGCAGCAGCAGTTCACGCTGATGCAACTATTGCTGCTGTTGCCACCGCCTTCCCACTAACGGGGCTTGCAGCCCGGGGGGACTTGCCGCTTCCAGGGGCAACAAGCATCTCTCTACCACCCTCCCCTGCGCCCCAGAGAGGCTGGTACTGTGAGGCTGGTAGGTAGCGTCTTCCTTGGGCCTCCCCTCTCCACCTGAAAGTGATGAAGAGGAGGGAGTCTAAACATTTGGGCTTCTCTGAGGTGGGGTTTGGGATGCCTGTCTCAATCGCACGCTGGGATGCCATTTTGCTAAAAATTAAGTGTGCCTTTAAGTGAGTGTATACGTGTGTGTGTGTGAGAGAGAGAGAGCGCGCGCGCGCGCGCGCGGTTGTGGCTTGTCTTCTATAATAGAACGGGACTAAAATAACCCAATCTGGGATGAGGAGAAGGGAAATTGCTAGCGCAGCTCTGCATTCTCTCATCAACGATTATAGTTAATTGCTAATTGCACAAAATGATAGTTTGAGGGCCTGTAATTAAAAGCTTAACCTTTTCTTGTTTTGGGGAGAGGGACCCCGTAGGTTTATTCTTCTTGATGTACTTTGGAACATTCAATTACAAGGCTTAAGGAAAGAAAAAAGGAAGCAAAAGCAAGACTCCTATAAAGGATTGATTCTTGTTTTGTGCCTGGCAGGGCCGGAGCCTATAATTTGCTTTTTGAGAGCTTTGGTTTTCTTGCACACTTTCCCTTGGTTGAGGTGTAGTGTCTGCTGTGGTCTGTTAAGCATCTCACAAGAGTCAGATGGCACGCTGAGCTACTTCACCTTCTTAAATAAAGGGTTTATATATATTCTAAAAGTTGTTTTTATCTGGAAAGACTCAAACTCCGCTGATTTCAATAATACCATGCTCTGGTGCTATTCTATTGGTGATATGGGAAGTGGTAGGCAGGGCCTGGCTGTGTTGTCCTTGTCCTGGTTCTCCTGGGCATTCGTCAAGGCTCGCCATGAGGTGGGATGTTTATTAGGAATTACTGTATCCAGGAAACAGAGAAGAGAGAAAAATTCCAAGTCAGGATACACTTTGGTGGGGCCAGAGGATATCCAGATTGTGTCTGATTAACATAAAGGGGCTTAGCTCTGTGGAGTCTTGCACAAGAGCTCATTTTGAATGCTGTTTTGGCCACCCTGTGGTTACACGTGTGATACAAACTGCAGCAGCCACACGCATGTTGCATGTGAAACTGAATTGAAATTTGTTTTATGCCATTTGGTAGTGAAAGTGTGTGTAGGTGTTGTTCACCTAACAGGCATTAAGGCTTGATGGTAAAAGCATCTCTGCTGTCCTCAGAGTTCAGAAAGGCCATCTGATAATGAGCTGTGTCACTCCAGAAGAGGAAAGGTGGTAGATGGGATGCGTGGAATTAATGTTAAAAGGGACAACATTAATAAACAGTCATGTGGCTTGTTTTTAATATTTTACTCAGAAATAAATGTATGCTACAAGATAAGTCTTGATACAGTATAATAGACTTACCATTGACAAACTTGTATTATGCTTTCTATCTCTCCATGGGATATAAATACACGGCTAGTGAACTTAGCTGTGGCTTTATGTTCAATACTGTAGCTTTTTTTGCTGAATCAAAAGGAAGCATAACTTTTGGCTCTACTTCTGATTGACTGTGTAACTTAGGAAAGTCACTGTGCCTCTCTGTGCCTGCCTTCTAGCCTGTATACTGAAAACAAAACCAATCCACATAGTATCAAACTGCTCTGTGGCCTCAAGGAACAGCTCTCTGCAAAGTGTTGATTATTAGAAGAAAAGGGTTATAAGGAGGAATGAATTTGGTTAATATAGAAAGTAACAGAATAACCAAAAAAATAAACGTATCATGAGTGGAGCCTGGTGTGGTTGAACTAACTGGTCTCAGAGAGGTTGACACGGCTGGATTCAGAACCTTGGTAAATGCATAGGCAATCCTATTCACTTCCACAATGCACCACATCCATTTATTTGTTGAAGCAACACAGTGAGCATCCCTGGGCACTGCACTAAGCAGTGGGCATGTGGAGATGCTTACCTGAGGAAGCTCAGTATCTGGTGGGGGAGGCAGAGAAGTAGCAGTTACAGTACGATATGCACAGGACACAGGGTGCTCAAGATGATGCTATAGGGATGCTATAGGATTACAGGGAAAGGGTGGCTTATCTGGCTGGGGGATGAGGGTATCAGAAAAGGCTTTCCAGGGCAGTTGTCTCTGAGGTGACTAGAGTCATTTTTACCAAGCAATTCCAATTCTCCTTACTCCTGGACATATGGTAGAATTGCACTTCCTGGCTCCTTTATGGTTGGGTGGGGCTGAAAGAATAATTTTGGCCAAATATCTGTGAGCAGAAATTACATGGTGCCACTTCAGACTGGGGCACTTAATTACTTGCATGAGACCCTCTCTTTTTGTTTGCATGATGACGAGAAATGTTCAGGAGGTGGCTGCTACATTAGCCTGGTTTCTGAATGACTGGATTGAGTAGTTCTCTGCTGTCTACATGTACCTGGCAGTGGTCACATAGAGTAGAGGTCAGCAAATGGCCAAGGGTCTGTTTTTGTATGGCCTATGATATGCTTTTGACATATTTTGAAGGGTTACACACACCAAAAAGAAGAAGAATACGCAACAGAAACCATGTGTTGCTCACAAAGCCTGAAATATTTACCTCCTGGGTCTTTAGAGAAAAAACTTGCTGACTCTTAACATACAGTGAGTGAGAAATAAATCTTTGTTGTCTTCATCTGCTGAGCTTTTGTCACTTCAGCAGGACCTTGCATTAACCTGACTGATATGCTGGTGATATGCTGGAAGGAAGGCCATGGTGAGCAAAGGGAACAATGGCAAAAGAGCATCAAGTATTCAAGGAAATGCAAGGATGGTTCAAGTGAGCTAATGGGAGGAAGTAAAGCCAAGGAAGAAAGGCAAGGACTGGATTAGGTGGCGATTTGTACATCATGCTGACTCTCTGATTTCATTCTGTAGGCCGTGGCAAGGACTTGTGATGGATTTTTTTTTTTAATTTTTAAAAATTTGATTAAGTTATGCAATTGACTATGGAGTAATGATAAAATACAGAATAAAATAAGTTTTAGCAAGCATACTTTCAATACCAAGAGATGTTAACATGTTCTATTTCTTTCTTTTTTAAAACGTATTTAATTATAACCTCAGGTCACAGAATTGTATTGACATTGCTATCATTGGTCCAGTTATGGCTGTTTTTATTTATTTACTTGTTAATTTACTTTTGCAAATAAAAAAAGTATCCATGAGCCCGCTATCACCTCCAAGGATTAGAGTATTGACAGTAACACACACCTATCTAGCTGCTTCCCTATGAACACACCTCCTAGCCTTCTTCCCTGGCAGAAACTGCTATTGTAATGAGTTTTGATTAGAGGGCCTGACATTCAGTGTGTTTTAGAAAGTTCACTCTGGCATGAGGTGGTATGAAGGACAACTTATTTGGGAAGCAGGATAGAATAAGTCTAGGGGAAGAACAGTTAGAAGCCCTGGTAAGGAGGGAATACATACAGAAAGGAGAGAAAGAAACTATTATTTGCAGTCAGAAATATTCATGTAATTCCTTCATGAGACTTTTCTCCTCAGTCCTTTGGCTATATCTCTTAGAACAGTGTTTTCTAAGCATGCACGATCCATAAGAATCCTTGGCAATGTCTGCGGAAAGTGCGGATCCCCAGGCCCCTCCCTTGGAGGTCCTGATTCAGTAGGTCTGGTGTGGAGCCCCAGACACTGTAGGTGTAACCTTCCTCCAGGTGATTCTTGGGATTAGCCATGATTAAGAAACTTTCTTAGAGAATGTCTTCTTCAGTGCAGTTTTAACTGCCAAGTTGCTTTACTTCTCTCAAATATCTGTACCTTTATTTGTCCATTTTCTCCAGGGAGAGTGCATTAGGGCCCATAGAAAACGCTAAGGTTAATGTTGAGGATTTCCTTTTCTTCAAGCCCTGAAAGCTAATAAACATGGGCAGCAGAAGTAATCTTCAAACCAATTTGCTAGTTTGATTACTGATTACTGTGTTTTCTCCCCCATAGCCTCACCAGAGGAAGTAAGAAGTGGAATGAACTGTCCCCTTCTCGAGTATTTTGACGGTAACTTCCAGGCCTCCACTGCATCATTTTCTGATTGTGTGACAGCCCAGTGAAATGAATGGGTTCACCTCACTCCAGCCTCCATGGGTAGGGCCTAATGGTCTAAACCAGTGGGTCACAAACTTTAGCTTCCATCAGAATCCCGTGGAGAGCTTGTTAAAACACAGATTGCTAGGCCCCACCCCAGTGTTTCTGATTCGGCAGGTCTGGGGTGGGCCCAAGAATTTGCATTTCTAACAGGTTCTCAGATGAGGCTGAGGCTGCTGGCCAGGGAACACACTTTGAGAACCACTGTTCTATTCTCATCAGCATAACTTCCCCTCTCAGCCACTGTGATTGGTTCAAGGGCCTCAACCAGTCAGCCTATGGCCTTCTCCTGGCCACATTGATTGGATGCTTCAGCCCTAAGCACATTACGCAGGTCCGTCCAATTATAGTGATGCTCAGGGCTTTTGTGTGGCTAGAAAGGCACTTTCTTCTAAGCAGTGTGCTGTATGGACGTTAGGCCAGAACTGCTGTAGCAATTGTGCCACCATGAGGGAAGCCAGTTTGAAGGACAACTGAGTCACGAAGAGGAGATTCTCTGAGAGAATCAGAGAAATTGGCACCTTAACTTGACCTCAAGCCTGAGCCCGGGTCAGCTTCTCCTGAAAGCTGCCATTCTGTAGGACTTCTCACTTACCTGAACCAATAAATTCCCTTTGT
The DNA here is from genome assembly GCA_031878705.1 of Tapirus indicus. Taxonomy (NCBI): domain Eukaryota; kingdom Metazoa; phylum Chordata; class Mammalia; order Perissodactyla; family Tapiridae; genus Tapirus; species Tapirus indicus. The sequence continues at coordinate 61,512,409 of CM062927.1, read as the reverse complement.
TGCTTAAGCCAGTTTGGACTGAATTTTCTGTTGCTAACAAGTAACTAAGTGATAGGGGTGCCCTCTTGAGGGATGTAGTGTTCTTACTGTAAAGCACTGGGCAAAACTCCACATGTGGCCTTTCAGTGGAAATAACATGCCAACCCCTCCTGGGGGATGTTCAGGAGAGGAATGCAGGTATTAGTAAGGACTGTCTTAACTGTTTTCTTGTGCATCTTGGCCAAGTCAACCCCCCACCTCCACCTCAAACCCAAATCAAATGCTCAATGTGGACTCATAAATGAACCTCTATTGAGGGTTACGATCTAATAACACATTTTTTGAAATCCCAAGGCCAAAGACTATTTTGCAGCCTGCTTTTGAGCAATTGCAGAAAGTGAAAATATGGCCAAATGTGGTAAAGCGTTTATGGCTAGAGTGAAACTCCAAAATGGGTTGAGTATGAAGTTGGACCAGTGGTTCTCAACTGGGAGCGATTTTGCACCGCAGTGAATATTTGGCAATGTCTTGAGACATTTTTAGTTGTCAAACATTGAGGAGAGGTTCTACTGGCATTTAGGGGGTAGAGTCCAGGGCTGCTGCTGAATATCCTACAGTGCACGGGAGAGGCCCCACAACAAAGGATGATCTGTCTGGTCCAAAATGTCTGTGGTGCCATGGTTGAGACATCCTGGGCTAGAGTGATGAGAAGTCAGATGATTCTGTAATGTGTGAGCTTTTTATCTAGAGCAGGGTAGACAAACATTATTTGGAACTTGGATGGCCCAATAGAAAGATGTTCTCTCTCTGAACAAAGAAAGCACATGCTGGGTTTTGTCCAGTCGATGACAGATGTGAATGCGGTATCAGAGGGCAATGGGTAGATTTACAGACTTTGGAGATGTAAAGAAAACCACAAGTAGATTACATTTAAATTGAAGTAGAGCAAGGTAGGATATCCACATCCTGGTTGCATTGTGAACTTGTAGGTGTCCTTTATTTTGCAAAGTGTTAGATTTTGTTTTGCTTGTTTTTCAATGCAGGAATGAAGTGCTTGACAACTTCTACTTTACTTTCCAGAAATTCTAATTGATTCCTATGATCCTGGCCCCAAATTTGATTGTTTTTATTTGTCATAAATGCAATTTTCAAGAGGCTTTACAATGTAGTGCTATGGTGTTTAAAACTCTTACAATGAGAGTTTGTATGGAAAAGGGCTTTGTGGCCCCTACTGAGCTAGCTAAGCATAAATGCTTATTAGGACATAAGAATTTTAATCTGCAAGTTATGAGTAATGCAGCAAGTTCTTTAAATATGTCCCATTTCACCATGATAATTCCATTTTTAAACTTTTAGGAGTTCTGTGGAAGTGGATAGTTGATATAGTGAATGTTTTCTGACTTGGTTATGTGTATAGTTTAAATTTGTGTTATACTTCCATTCGCGCTCCTTGAAGGGCCGAGTTTTTGAATGGATATGCTTCCTTCCAACCTAGCTCTTTGAGAAGGTTTTGTCTTAGCTTCTCTAAATTGTTTTAGAAACACATTTATGAGGAGTTCTAATGCTGTTAATGACCATATCTGGATGTGGAGGGGAGTCCTGGTTCTCAAGCTTGCTTTTAGGGTTCTATAGTGGATGAAAGCTGTAAGGAATTCAGAATTGTTGGAGGGTAGAGTAGCTTAAGTTGGGAGCAAATACAAGAGTACAATTGAGGAAGGTATTTGTATATTGTTTGGATTTTTATCCCATGAGCAGTTAGTAAGCCATCAAAGGTTTCTGATCAAGGGACAATGGGATCAAATATGTGTTTAGAAATATGACTATCTGAGAAGGTGATTATGTCTATACAGGATCCAGAGTGTACCCATGTGGTACCTGAAAGCCTTTGTTCATTGAGTGAATGCAGAGGCAGTGTAGGTTAATGGTTAAGGGAGAAGGTGTTGGAGCCAGTCTTTCTAGATTCAAAGCCTGGCTTTGTCACTTACTAGATGTGAAATTTTAGGCAAATTTTTAACCTCTTCAGTTTTTTCACCTGAAAAATGGGGATAACAAGTATACACACTTCTTATGAGAATTCAGTGCAGTCATACAAGTAAACCAGAACAGTGCCTGACATATCATGAACGTTCAGGAATTGTTAGCTACTATTGTTAATGATAATGACAGTTATTGTTATTGTTATCATCAGCAGTTCCCATGTAAAGGAGAGGCAAAGAGATCACAGGGATGGATGGGCCCAGGGTTGGAATGATGGAGGGCAGTGGTTCTCCACACTGTCTGCACATTAAAATCCCCTGAAGAGCTTTTACGAGTGTCAGCACTGGAGTTCTATTCTAGACCAATTCAATAACAAAGTCTGGAAATGGGGCTTGGGCGTGAGCATTTTTAAGCTTCCCAGGTGATTTACCTTCTGTGACTCACTTGGTGTCAAGCCTGAAGCTCTGGCCCAGCCCAGGGTAGTATAGAAGGAAAGCTGTGTGGTAAAGTTTGAGTAGACTTCACCCTTAGGGAGACAGGGATGTTGTGGTGGCTGCTGCAGAAGAACAAGAGCAAATACTCTGCCAGTGTTCCAGAATGGCCTCCCCGTCCTCGCTCTGTGCATTCCACCCCTGGCCTGGCATCTCACATTCAACTAGATTTGTTCAGCTGTAAGAGAGCCAAGGACCGTGGGAGGTCAGAGCTCTGCAGAGTGAGACTGTTAGGAACCCAGCTGGTGTCTCCCTGTTAGTGACGGGTTACGTATCACCAGTCTCATGCCTTTATGGATCAATCTACCCACAAGGACTTGTTGAGTTCCTTCTGTGGGACCAGCTGTGTGCCAGGTGACAGGAGGGCAGTAACCAGATAGCAATGTGGCTGCTGTTGGGGAGTGAGTTGTTGTTTTGTTTGGTTTTTCTACAGCAGCCAAAATTCAGGCTTGTTAAGTGGTAATTGACAATCCTTTCTTCTAAGGAAGTTTCTCTTGGATTTACTGCCAATAGGAAGTGTATTATTCCTCAGAGCACTGTAGCATTCATTTATCGAGTGCCCACTCAATTATGAGGCATGACAGAGTTTGCCATCTAAAAGAGGAAAGACCACTTAATGATTCCTAGAGTCAGAAGGCTGGAATAAATGGATAGACGATCAAAGAGTTAAGGGGATTCCATTGTAATTGGAGAAGCTCTTTTAGCAAGAGCTGGGTCTTCCACTGAAATCTTAAAGGAGCCCTTGAATAAGTTGTGTGGGAGAAAAAGTATGTCTTTGAACATAAAGGAATAGTGATTTCAGCTGATCATCTGATGGGGTAACGAAATGCAGGTTGTAGTTGTTTTTCTAAACCATGGTGGGAACAGACTTAGCACCTGCTAGAAATTGGAATTCTATTTTGAGATCTGAGGAATTATTTCCCCCATCCCAGGAGAAATTGAGCTCTCTCAGAAAATGTGTTTATCACAGCGATTTTCTAGGTCTGATTGTTTTTCTGGATGGACAATTCTTGCATGTGAGGGAAATAAGTTTCATCTTTGGGTGAAGTTTCCTTCTAGAGTTGAAGGACAGTTCATGGTTATTGACCCAAATTGAAGGACAATTGATGGTTAATGACCCAAATCAGACCTTGTTCCTACATTGACTTGGATTTTTTTTTGGGGAAGAAGATAATGGAAGGCCATTTGGAAGCACAGATCAGAGGTCTTGTGTAGATAGAGATGGAAAAGGGGGAGAATTGGGATTAGGATGAGAGGGCTTGGGAAATGAGACATCCTGAGACTTCTACTGAATCTAATACTTGCCTTCCACCTTCTTAACCATAACACCTCAGTATCACCAATATCCTTCTCTGCGATCAAAACTTACTCCTTTCCTGCTATAAGAAGTAAGCTCCTTGAGGGCAAAAATTATGGTTTAAATACTTGGAGGGCCTGCCATATTTGTGAAGTTGAATTGGAATATCTGAACAGATCTTTTAATCAGGTTGTTTTGGTTCTCTTGGCGAACTCCCGAGAGGCACCTTTCCGGGAATAAGTGACTGCAAGGAGGAAGGATCATTGTTTAGTTTTCTCTCTTTATATTTCTTAGTGCCTCTCTTCCTCCCCTTTTCCAGAGACTCCAAGAAAGAACAAAGAGATGAGGGAAAGAGGACTGGCTGGCACAAAGACTGTTCAAAACATTCAACAGAAAATCTATGAAGGTCATGGAAGATCTTCTCTTCTTTTTATAGTGACTCCATAGCGCTCTCCTGGCTAAAGGGGCAGTTTTCTAAATATGAAACAAAAAAATGATGCCTATGTCTTACATAGTGTGAGAAGAATGTCTTGAATTTGCACACTGCTCTTCTACTGAGAACCTTAAAAGTACTCTACAAACATGACATCATTACTTCCTGGGAGGAGACTGTGGACTGACTCTCAGGAGAATAATTCCTCTGAAGCAGTTTGGAGAAGCTCAAGCACAGATCAGAGTCTAAGCCAGTATCCCTGGATTGTTTGAATTCTAAATCTCACAGACAGAAAGATGGGCGTTAATACTAAACATGGCTAGATGAAATCTAAGTGAGATCTGTTGATGAACTCTGTGTCTCATGCCTTAAAAAGGCACACTGTAAATCTTTATAGTTTCTTATCCTTTCCTCCCAAATGCCCATGCTTAGAGCTGGCCTCCATCTAACATCTTTCTTTGGAGCAAAGCAGAAATAAAATGACAGAACAAAACAAGAAACACCAAGTAGCATTTGTGTTGTCACGACAACACCAAATTGGCTCATCTCAGGTAAAACCTGGAGTCTTAGAGAAGATTCCTTGAAGAGAGAAATGAAAACATGTGGTCTCCCTCTGTTGATTAGGATCTTATGGCAGAGTACAGTAGTTAGAAATTTCGTTAATAACTTGAAGGGAAAAAAAGCAGTAGTTATAATTTGTAGTAGTTATAATTTCTTTTTCTGTCTTGACAAGGAAATTTTAATCACATTCAATAAAGTTGCTTATTTTCCTTTTTCTTTTTAAATTCCATCCCCCAATCTCTGTCCTGCCTTCTGCCTGGCTCTCTCAAGATATCTCAAGAGGTTCTGCCCATGGAAGAAAATTCACAGGATATAAGGAGAAATGGAACTCTACCTTGTAGATCTAATATTATTTCCTCAAATCAGATCCACTTCAGGGGAAGATTCACTGGAGAAATTATAGGAAATATTGCAACAAGGATTATTTGGAAATTGAAGGTGAAGAGAGGAACTATTTATCATCAGGTCAGATTCTCTTCCCATTTCCTTTGACTCTGATCTGAACTGGCTTCAGTTCGTTTATTTCTACTAACAGGTCTGATACCCTATCAGAGAGAGTAGCTGTTTCTTTAGAATCTTTATTTTCTTGATCTGGAAGGAAGAGTTACTGGCCATTTAAATCTTGCTCAGCTATAAATACTTGTCCCATATCTAGACTTGGCAGTGTGCGTGTTGGGTTTACAATCCCAGCAAGTTGACTGTGCCTTTTCGTGTGGTTATCGGGATTTTTGGAGAGCTCTTTGTACTATTCTCCCAAAAAATCCCTTGTTAATTTTTCTTTTTTAATTTTGAGGGGTATGGTGGAAATCTTTGATTTATTTGAATTGAATAAGAGACTGTGATGGTTTGTGATGTTTATTTATAATTAGACTGCCAAATTCATCTTCTCAACTTTCCCTGTCGTACAAATTACTCTTGCTGAGAAATTTCCAGTGTCTTTCCTTCCAAAGGCTAAGCTCCTTAGTATGGACCTTGAAGCCTCCTGCCCCCACCTGTCTCTGTGAGCTCATCACCCCCTCTTCTCACCCAGAACCGCCTGTTCCAGTCATATGTTTTCTCATAGCTTACGTTTAACCTTGGTGGCTAATATCATGTGGGAGGGGGTCTATGAAATTTTTGCCTTCATATACATGTGGTCATATCCAGTAAGGTTGGGGATTACAAAACATTACTATTTGTTTGCCATGTAACTTTGCCTTCCTTTTGTTGTTTTTAACCTTTTAAGACTTGTTCCAGCCTCTTCAACTGCGTTGACATTCCTGTATTGTTTGGGACCACAGCCATGGAGCCCACGCTGGGAGGCTCCAGCATACACACACTTAAAGGGCCCTTAAGTGATTAATGAGGATAATCTATACCCAGCCTGTACTGACTGTACCTTCTATAACCTACTGAAATTCCTACTGGAATCAGAACTCAGACCCCAAATTTTTGAAGTCTTCATAAAGTCTGTTCTTTGAAGTACATAGCACGGACTTCTCATAGTTGTGACACTTCATACTGGAATCCTTGTGTAAATTGGCAGCATAGAGTCTGGGACTGGACAATAAGAGACATCTATCTTGTACTAAAGTTGCTTCATGGAAAGAAGTTCAGTGGGGCTGCACTGTGTGTAATTTTAACCACTGAATGTGATCTGTGGTACTTGTTCATTCATATAGATTATGTGGAACAAGAACCATTCGTAAGTTATAAACTCTGATGGGTGGGCACTGGGGGTCCACGTCTGTCCCATGCATGCAGCCCACAGATGCTCCCATTGGTGGTAGCAAGCACTGGTTTCCAGGTCCAGAAGCCCATAGCCATTCTCATAGAGCTGCATGCAGCTCACAGATCCAGATTAGTTCTGAGAGGCACCCAAGAGAGCTAGTCCATCAGAACGTGGCGTGCTCTCCCAGAGTTTGGGGGTACCCTCCCAGGAGAAATGGTGAGATGCTCATGTTTGATAAGGGACAGGAAGAATGGCCTTTCTCAAAGCAACATGGGATTTCAGAGTGGGAAGAGACCTTAGCTCTCCTGCTGTGTTGAGGAGCACATTCTAAGAAGTGGCATTCTTGAGACTTCTTGCTCTTCCCCAAGCTCTGCAGGACCTTTGGGTTCAGGAACATGGGGAATAACAAGCAGTGGTGTTTGATAATTCCGATATGAAGTTTGCAGCCCCTAGATAAAATTTTAAATTTCCTGGACATGTCCCATTATTAAACAGCTGAGTAAGTAACAGGTGGGAGTTTGTGTGTGAGTGTTAGAAGGATTTCTGCCTCTACTGGTGATAAAAATACTGTCCAAATTGTAACTAATATCCTCTCTGCTTGTCTAGAGGGTGACTCTGGTTACCTTAAGAAAGAAAAAATACATTTTCAAAGGGTGTTGCAGAGGGGGCTTGTTTGACTCTGGGATGGCTTTGCAACATTTTCCATTTTAATCACTTTAATGTGATGTGACCTGTGCTGGCATTTGGATTCAAAAACTGGGACTTGAGTCTGGGCTCTGCAACTCATGAGCACTGTGTCCTTGGAAAGCTCCTTAACTCTTTCTGAGCCTCACTTTCTTTAGCTGGCGTATAGATAGTTCTTGCCCTACGTATCTCTTATCTCGGTCCAAAGAGAGAATGTACAAATAAGTGATTGTCAGTGGTTTTCCTGGAGTATCCAGTGACAGTGTGTTGATATTCAGAATTTAAAATTATAGGGGAAGGAAGGAATAGGGGTAAGTAAATTAGCATAAGGACTTTAGTGACCCTCTTGGAAGGAAGGGACCAAAATCTCAACCCTCTCTCCAGGGGGTTTTAATGTACAGGCAGGGTGGAGGACAACTGCCTTCCATCGGTCCAGTCCTGGGCCCACCCATTCCTGTAATCCCTTGGCCTCTCTTTTACATGGGAGCTGCTGATAACAACAGCAACAGTAATAAATGTCATTATTGTTAACAGTAGTAGCTAACGATTTCTGAGCTGTTATATGCCAGGCACTGTTCTAAGTGCTCTACTTTTATGAATGCATTGAATTCTCATGAGAAGTGGGTGCACTTGTCATCTCCATTTTTCAGGTGAAAAAACTGAGACATAAGTCCATAACACCAAGTTTCTGGCCTAATTTTGTTCTCTAAAGCAACCATCTTCTGTTGGAAGCGATTATGGCCTTGTGGGATCAAAGGAGCATGTCTTGAGTTCTGGCTCTAGGGGCTCACAGGGAGCAAGAAGGACTAACAGATCCTTCATCCATGAGGAAGTCCTTGGGGAGTTCTTAGATCTATTGAGGTGAGCAGGCCCCTGGAAGGAGAATTTAGACTTGATGCTCTTCTGGACAAGTAGAGTCCGAATCAAGTCATTTTAAGTGCGTGTATTTGGGAGATGGACAGATCTGAATCTGAATCCTGTTTCTGTCATCTGGTAGCCGTGTGACCCTGCACAAGTTACTCAGTGGTCTGAGCCTCAGCAAGAAAATGGGGATAGACCTACCTTGAAGGTTGGTGGTGAGGAGTAATGAGATTGTTAGTCTAGGGCTTTGCAGGGTTCTAGGCACGAGGGAAAAACTCATTCCCTTTAACTATTGTTGCTTACGGCAATACAGTCATCCTCTGAGGGCTTCTTTTTGTGGGGAAGGGCATTACTCACAACTGAGGCTACACAGAACAAGTCTGTGATAAGGTACAGCTCCATTTCGGCAAAAAGGGATGGGAGTTTTTCTAGAGAGAAATTTAGAGGGAAAACAAGCCAGCTCTGGATAGTATTGCATGGAATGTTTTAAACATAAAGCACAAATCTTCCCTCTGACCCTTAATACTTAAGGGTATTCCTTCTTTTTTTTTTTTTTTTCCCCATTTTTTTTTTATTGATGTCTTAGTTTATAACACTGTGGGGTTTTAGTTGTACATTTTTGTCCGTCACCTTGTGGATGTAACCCTTCAAGGGGTATTCCTTCTTAATACTTCATACTGAGTTCCAAGGGACATCTGCTCAACTAAGGCATTATGACAGTCACACAGTGACCTTCACCCAACTGGCGGTATATGCGATGGCTGCATCTCGTGTTGACTTGTCTCCAGCTAAGCTGAGTTAGAACCTGTTATTGCTCTGGGTGGAAGGGACCTGGAACAGAAACTCATGTAATTCTTCTTATCTACACTCTTTTCCTAAAAAGTGAGTATTAATGCGAGCTTATGCTGATGTAAAACAGCAATCAGACATTCTTATGCACCCACATTTTCTTGGGGCATACCACAGAGAAAAACTGTTTGAATGTATTAATGAAAACATTTTGCTAGCTCAGAACTTCTTAAAGAGATCCAGCTTTCTTATGGAAAACATCCCAGGATTCTTAGAGAAGATATTGAAGGTTGGAGATGTATTCTTCTTTTCCTTTATCAGCGTTGTTTTGCCTTTTCCTTTATCAGCGTTGTTTTCACTGAGGAATGAAAGGAAGTTCTGATCATATGCTTCCATCATTCCATGGGCACTTTTTCAAATTTATTTTCTTTTTTAACATTAAGGAAGTGCTTTTTCTTGTAACTGTCTTGTTTCATAAACACTTTAAGACAATTAAAAAAATAAGAATACAAAATATAATGAGGTCTAAGGAGAAAGAGAAAAAGGCAAAGTTGGGTATAGAAAATGGGTACCTATGGAATGAAAATCTGGCTCTGGGCTTCCCAGCGACCAGGGCAAAGAGGAAAATCTCATGATTTTTAAAAATGAAATTTCTTTGTGTCCCTGGTGCTGAAAACAGCACTAAGCTTCCTCACAGGCACTCATAAAGAGGATATTTTGAGCTCTGATGATCAATTTCCTCAAGTGCCCCACAGTGACTGCCACTGAATTATATAGGACTGCTTTACAGAACATCCCTTATTGTTGGCATTTTGCCAAAGTATAATTCTATAAAGGAAAGGAAAGAACCTCCAGGCAATTCTCCATTTATACCATTCATTTTAACTGAACTTTTGCAAAATATTGAGCAGCAGAGAGTTAGAGGTCATCTCTGATAAGTACCTGAATTGCACTTCTCCCTTGCACATGGGACAGTGCAGAGCCACAGGCTTGAAACAGTTCAATAAGCCGGGGCAGAGATGACATTCCTTTATAAATATAAAAAGGAAACTCAAAGGTATGGGAGCTGGAGGAAAAGGCCGCTCACTTCTGCATGTAGAGAGGCAAGTGCATCAAAGAAGATGTGGAAAACTTGGGGGAAGGGGAAGAAAAAAATAAATGGTAATTTTATTACCTTAAGATAACTGCTGTTAACACTTTTGTATGTTTCCTTCCTTTGTATGGTTCCTGAGGAAAGAAATCTCATGGGTAGCATTAACAAAATCAGAATTTGCATGTAATTTTATATCATTTTTCATTTAACTAAGTAGCATAAAATAGGCCATTATATTTATATTGTTGGGTGTGTGGGGCGCTGTGATATAATCCCCACCATGGTTTCAGACTTTCTATAAATGGTGTTATATACCCACATGCCATGAGTAAACAACAGTTTGGAAAAATTAGGGAAAAAAAGGCTGTTTGAATGGATTGGTGATCAGCAAAGAGACCAGGGGGGTTATGAGGGGTGAGACCTGAGTGTAGGGGGCAGTTCACCAGAAACTGAGAATCAGAAGGAGATATGATGGCGAAACATAAGCTCCTAGAAAATTTATAACCTCTTGGGGCTCCCCACTGAATGTGAGATTGGGGATCCAATTTCATGTGTATCTCAGGATGGAACAAGTACATCTATAATATTTTAAAGGATATAACCATGTATAAAATTTGCTTTTTCATAAAAAGAGGTAAAAATAGAATATTAGTTGGGTCAAATAATGTGATAGTATAGTGGTACTATTTGGCAAGTTTTTTCTCTTTTAAAATAGTTTTTCCATGGTCAAGAATTTTTTTGGGGGGGAGGGTGTGGCAAAAGTCATTTATTGATTATGGAGGGAGACACTGGTTTACAATCAAACTAGTCCTCATATTACAAACACTTCCCAATGATCCGCTCACTTTGTTTAATATTGTTTTCTCCTTTCCAGAAATAAAACCTTTCTGATGCTTAAATATAACCACAAATTCATTGAAGTCACATCTTGAATGACCTCTAGGTTCTGATATTCCTTTGTTGACCTTGTATAGATTTCTTTATCCCCTTATTGTATTGCTTTGAAATGTGTCACTTTTTTCTTTGCTACTTTGAATTACCTTCTGTTCCAAGAAAGGATATGTGCACGCATTTTCTTGAATTGTGGTACTTTTCTGCTGGCCAGATGTTGTAAAATTCCACCTTCCACAGGGACTGAAATGTGATTATCAAGTGAGGAGGCTAACCTTTCTTCTTTTTATCATATGTGGCTTATAGAAATCAGTCCCACTGTGTACGGTTGCTTTGTTCTCTGACAGCCTTAAAAAGTAGGGGGAGGGAATCTGTCAGTAGACTTTCTCAGACAATCTCTTTTGTAGTAAGACTATTTCTTCTGAGGAAATTCAACCACGTGTGACTTTAACTATCTAAAATCTTCCTTTCCCAATAAATGAATGTAAGTATCTGAAAAGACACAATAAAATTAGAACCTTTCAATCGATTTAATTAAGCAGCTGGGATTAATGAGAGGATGTATTTTGCCTGAGTTATGAATCCTCCTCCATTACCAATGTTCAGTTAATGAAAGGAAACAATCAATACACGTTTGGAATTTTTTTTTCTCTCCAACAATGAAAATTTTATAAGCTGCTAGTCTTAGTGCTGGATGCTAAAGTCTTATAAGAGAAAAAAACTCCAGCTTTCTTTCTTATATCAAAAGGGAATGGATTTTTGTGCTTCTAGCACAACAGGTAGGCTGTCACCAGGTGGTATGTTTACTGCCCTTCTGTTTCAGAAATAGAAACGCAGTGTAGGTACTCCATCATAGAAAAGGTCAATTTCCTGATAAGTTGATTCAGAATTTAACTGTAAAGTGAATTCTCTTTTTTCATTGGCTTCTATTCTAAAGCCAGAGAAACACTGCTGTGCTAGACTATATGGATGAATTTAAAAGGTCTGATGAAAGGTTCAGATAGTTACTAGGTCCCTGGGATTCTGGGAACATCAATGGAACTTACCTGTGAACTATAATTCTCTTCTCTCCTTTGAAGCCTTGGGTCGCACTGTTCCTAGAAGGACTTCTCTGGGTCTTTCCCTGGATTCTAAGAATGTCTGTCTCTATATACATGGCTTCTAGAACTTCTTCATTCTTCCTTTAGTTTGGGTACTTACAAGTACCTCTGGGGAGCTGGGTTTCAGTGTTCACTGGGTTTACCACTGGGTTCACTAATAGCCTCATGGAGCCTTTCAACATGAAGCTTTTCTCCTTTCTTCCATTTGACTCCTATCAAGCTCACCCCCCACCCCTCATTTTCCCCTTTCTCTTCTACCTGCCTTGTCCTCGCTCCCTTCCTCTTATCATTTTTTTGGTTTCTTTTTATTTCCATACATTAAAAAATATAGAAAAGCCCTGGGTATAGCATAACATAACATAATTTATTTCCATTGCATGAAATTTATAATTAACATTTTAAACTCCAAATTTTATTTTTTTAATAAAATAAAACATCACAGATAAAATTAAAGTCTTCTTTGATGCCCTAGTCTCATATTTTTCCTTGCCCTTCCTAGAGGTAACCCTCATCAAGTGTGTGTCTCATTAGGCCAAAGACTCTTCTGATGACCCTTCTTTGTCTGCACGGCCACGCCCACTGGAGCTTCACAGAAGGCTGTCGTCTTGCTTGGGGTCACTAATTTATTACATGTTGATGGGGGCTATGTGGTAGATGGGGGCTGTGGGTATTCCAGAAGCAAATTTAATTAACATCCACTCTTACCCAATTGTATGGGAAAACGGGCAGATTGAGTGGCCCATGGGGTAAACTCGTAAGGAAGAATCAAGTGTAGGAGACGTTAGCAGATGCAGCTAGGTCCTTTCAAGCCACAGGAGCTGTTCTTGTTGGAGTTTTGTCTCCTTGGTCTCCCATCTGTATAAGAAGCTAGATCCTTAGTGACTGCTCCTAATTCTCCTTTCCTTTCCAGGAAACCTAACTTGGGTCTTCGACATTCCTGACCTTATTCTTTATTGTTCTTTTGGCTTCTTGTGAATTCTGATGGCCACATTTCTAATTCTGGCCTTATGGCTGTTTCCTGATTCCTTGGTTGTATGATGGTTTGGCTTTGATATTCTTAAATCGACACCATCCCCAATCTCTGTTTAATTTAGTTGAAGAAACTTAACCATGGACTCTGATACATTTCCCTCATCCTAACCCACCAGAGCATGCTAGGAGGTAGGTAGGGGCTGGTAATTCACCTGGCTAAGATTTGACTTCGCCCCAGATCTGCACAGCTTTGTTCCATTACTGCCAATTCTCAAGTCCTTGGGGATAAGTGTGGACCCAGGAAGCAAGGCACCAAAACTTGGCAGTGTTGGGAGCCTGGAGCCTGAGCTATCAACATCAGCTCTGATAAGCAGTCAGCAGCCTACCAAGACAGATCTTAGAGGTAGTGAGTGGATGTTGAGTTTGGCCCTAGTTCTCTCGCAGGTCTCCTCTTGGTGTTGAGTCTGGGACCTGAAGCCTCTGCTTTCTAGGGCTCCAGGAAATGTTGACAGTGACATGGAGACTGAGACTGACAATGCTGGGCAAGTGCTGGGAGTGTGTAGGGTACTTTCTCACTCACTCTGCCACCTTCATTATATGTGTAGTGGTCAATTCACAAGCTTCTTTATGAGCTTCTTGTTCTGCTTCTAAACCTTCCTCCAGCTTCTTCCCATTAATTTTTTCCTTCTCTTTTTACCTTGACTTATAGGTCTGTTTGGCTTTCTCTCTCATGCTGTATCCGGTTAACTTGTCCTCTCAGCTGGTGAATTGTAGTGGCACATAAATGGGGAAATGGAAAATATTGATCAGCCTTTTATAAAGCCTGCCAAAATTTTCATCATCCCTTCTCACTTTCATCAAATACCAGGGAAATAATATAGTGGGTAATAGACTCCAACAGGCGTCTGAGATTCAGGACTCATGCTGTAGACTGTATTTGCTATGGGAAAAAATTTCTGTTTAGAGTCTATAAAAAGATAATATTACTAGAGAACAACCCTCTTTATTTTTACATATACTATTTTCAATATTCTTTGGTCTTTTAACCCCCTAGTGATTAAACTTGTGGTCTGTGAGGAAGAGTAATTGATCTACTTTTTCTCTGTGCTGTTGCACCATCTCTATTCAAGGTTAAGTTATAGTGTTTGAGGAGCCTGTTACCTGTCCCTTTTTCATGCTTTTTAAGGAAAACAAAACAAAGACTATAACCGAGTAACATAAGACATCAAACAACACAAAACAAAACTTTCCTCCTAGAAATTAGAAATTTCATCCTCCTGGAAATTAGAACGTGCTCAAGATTCAAATTACCAGCCTGACCTCTTGGTGAGTGCCTCTTCCTGGCAGCAGCAAGACTATTGGGTCCAATGACACTGGGGCATCTGGCTGTCTGGATTCTAATGCTGGCTCCAGCATTTCCCAGCTGGAGGACCATGGACGAATTTCTGGCTGCTTTGAGCCTCAGGTTCCTCATGTGTAAAATAGGAGTTGATGAGACAAGCCTGTCTTAGGATGTTGTGATAACAGAGGTAGTGTGTGAAAAGTGCTTAGCAAAGAGGTTGGCATAGAATCAGCACTCAGGTGTGGCTGACTCACAATTACCGATCTTCCTCTGCCTCCTCTCCTCCCCTCCTCCGTCACTATACTGGGTGGTTCAAAACACAGCTCTGTCATGGGGCTACCGGGGCTTGATCTTGGATCCACCAATTCTTCTTATCTCACCTGGGACAAAACCTTCCACCTTTCTGAGGTTTTTCCTGTATCTGGGAATTATTGATGATGATGATGATGATATTGTACCCGAGTTCCTTTCAAGTTTAAACGCAGTGCCTGGAGCATAGTAAATGTTCAGTAATTGTTTGTTATTATAACAAGATTCTTAATATTCTCTCAAGGATCAAAGTCTTAGATGCCTGCTGAGTTTCTGGGGTAATGGCAGAGTTGAGATGGGGGTGGGGTAATCTATAAAGTTGAGATGAGTAGTCAGTGACTTTTCAGAGAAGACACACTGTCTTGATTTGTTCATCTAAATTTAAGTGAGTCTGAAGTGATCTCTAAGGTCCTTTTAGTTCTATTACAGCCCCAATCTCACCCCCGCCCCCGGGATGATGACAGAGAAATGGAGCTGCATTAGGCCCCCTTCACAGAAGTGCTGTTGAGGGGTTGAGAGGAGGGGAGCTGCTAGTCCTGCACGGCAGCAAGCAAGCAAGTCCAGCAAGAACCTGGACTTCTTCACATCCCCTGTCCTCTCCTCCCAAAATGTAAATAGACTGGAGGAGGGTCACCGCTTGGGGTGTTGCCAGCCAGCCTGTCCCTTTGCTGTTTTGGAGTGAGTGGGAATTAACTGACAATTGTTTGAAAGTAAAGACAGGAACTGGGGTGAGTCCTGGGAGCCAGAGTGTAGAGCAGGTGAGAAGTACCCCAAAGGCCAACTGCCTGTTTTATAGGTTTTACTGGGCTCATTTAAACTCAGCTCCTTTGCTGGGCCTGCCTAGGATACAGTCTACAGCCCATTTCTTTGCCCTTGACATAGACTCTCTAATCACACAGGCTCTTAGTTTGGCTTCTTCCATGCACTGATTTGGCTAATCCATGTAAACTGTAATATTCCTCGGTGTGTCCGGTGGTAACATGTTCCCTCTGTCTTGCATATTCAAGCCTCATAACTTGAACAGTAGCTCAAGTCTGGCTCTCCCAAACCATTGAGAATGAGCCCTTTTCCTTACCCATGGCTGTAAGCAAATAGCAAGGGGTTCTCACCCTGTAGTGCTAGCAGCTATGGCCAGATTCTCTTTCTACCTTCTCAGCCGATGTGGCAACAGCCCTCTTTCTCTGTAGCATAGTGACTCAGACTGGACTCTTGTCTATACCCAACAGAGATTGTGCACATTTTCTGAAACGGTTTAATTTAGGGGTTATTCAAGTCATTACCCCAAGTCATCAAAATAGCAATTAACTCAATAACCATGACATTAAGCCAGCTGTTACCCCGGGGAATGTAAAATTGGAAACCAATGCTGCAGTGTGCTTGGCTCAGCCATGAGCTTCCATGAAGCAAAACTAAGTATTGCAAGTGTAAATATCGTAAATATTCCAGTTCAGAGGGGCAATGGACTACCTCTCTTTTTTGGGAAAAGATCATGGGGACAAAGAAATATTCAGAAGAAGGAAAAAAAAAGATGGAGTATCCAGGTCTGGGGGACTACCTTTATAAATGAATATCCACAGCTTTCCTATGTTTATTGTATTATGGATTATCTGGTATATTTAACATATTAAGAAACAGTTCTGGTTAAATTTCTCCTAGGAGGATAATATCTTTGGCAACAAGGGTATAGGAAATTTGGGCTAATTTCATTATACATACTGACTGTATATAGTTGTATTCTTTTAAAATTACATTTTGAAGATTAAATTATACTTTTCATAAAATAGAAGAGCTAATTATATAAAGGAGCTATGGAAACTTTTTGTAAAAAAGTATTTTGGGTACTTCCTGTCTCACTTATTTGACTTGATCATTTAATGATCAAAACCTAGGATTTTCTTCAAATAGAAGCCTCTGTCTTCAGTGAATATTGGCAGTAATCAGATGAGGGCTTTCCAACCAAATGAGAGTCCCACAAGTACTACCACCAAAGCCTCTGGAAAGAAATGTTTTTTTTTTTTTTCTGACTGTAAAATTAACATGTGTACATAAATTATTTGAAAAAATACAGAAAAGTATAAGGAAATGAACATTACTGATGTCATCCCACTGAGACTGTTGTTAATACTTTGCTGTTAATACTTTAGTGTGCTTTGTCTTTTATTTGTATGCATGTATTTCTCACATAATTTGGATTATACCATAATATATACACTTTTATCCTACCTTTACATACATCTCATTAGTGGTTACTCATTTTTGAAGCTTTTCTTTAAAAATGTTTTAACACAAATGTGTCAGGCTATTTAATTGTACTCATTATTGGATTTTGTCAATAATAACTAATTTCGCATTGAACATTTCAGTATATTAGTCTTTGATTCCCTGCCCATTTCATTAGGATATATTCTTAGAAAGGGAATCAATTTGTTTAGGCATCTGACATATTGCCAAATTGCATTTTAGACAGATGATACAAATTGTCACTCATTAGTGATGTGTGTGCTCTCATTTCACTGTACCTTCAATGCCATTGAGTATTATTTTTTTGATCCAATTTTTCTCAACTCTGGCTTCACTTTGGAATCAATGCAGGAATTTTAGATAAATGAACAAACAAACAAAACAAGCTTATGTCTAAGCTCTACCCCAAACCAATTAAATCAGAGTTTCTGGGGAGTCGGGGTGGTGGGGGGGAGCGAGGCTTCTGTAAATTTAAAAGCTCCCAACCAAGTCTAGTTGATAGAAAGGGTTCAGAACCACTTTGCTAATTGAGTAAATGAAAAATATTCTATTTCAAAGCCCTTTGATATCAAAGAACATTAGAATCTAAGCAGTATATGTTTGCCTCATTAGCTTGAAAAATGTGCTGTGAAATGATAGTCCTGGCCAAAATATTTTGCTCCGAGTGGATTTTCACATACTTGGAAAAAAATAAGGCCATTCCTGCACCAAAATAGCCTCCACCTTACCATCTTACCAATTAGTTTTTAGAAAAATTTTATAGGGCCTTTTCTATTTTTTCCTGTTTCATCTCTAAACTTCATGTCTCTGGGGCTTTTTTTTAGAAATAGGGAATTTCAATTGTCTTGCCTTTCTCCTCACTATTCAATTGTTTATCAAGTATTTCATTTATTTTGGCATTTTCAACACCAGGCCATGTTTTCTCAATATGAGGGGTTTTTCTGTATCTTAGGGTAATGTTATTTCCCATTTTATTTGTTGTTTGGTAGATAAAAATACTAAAGGAGACTATAAATAGCCTGATAAAAATACTAAAGCAGCCCTTTAGATAGTTAGGCTCTCAGGTGTGATGAAGCTCCAGACAGGTTCTGGGTCCTGCTTTTGGTTGCGTTAGTCCAGGGAGGGCCTTTCCCCTCACCCTGGTAGGGTAAGCTGATGTGGCATATTCTGTTCTCTGGTGAAATAGTTTCCTGTGTATGAGAAATAAGGGAATATTTCCTTCTGATGTCTAGTGATCCTTCCTCAAAATCTCATGCCAGATATTTATGTAATTTCCTTAAAGGCTCTTATTTCCTTATTTATATCTTGCTCCTGGTCCCACCCCTCGCTCTTCCCCAAGAAGGAGGAGAACTCCCTTTCCCACATCCCAAATACTCACTTTCCCACACTCTCTTGCAGCCAAGAGTGGCCATATGATACAATTTTGTCCAATTACACATAAACAAAATTCTGCTGACAGCTTTGGGGAAGAGTTTCATTTTCTGAATAAAGGTACAATGATGCTAGAACCCCTTTCCCTTACTTGTAGCCTTGAATTCAGGTGTGATGCCTGGATTTTGGTGGCCATCTTGCAACCATGAGGTAGCAGACCTAGAGAAAGACCAAGAGAATAGCAGACACAGCTCTGCTGGCTTTGAGCTGGTGAAATGACACTATTGACTGCATCCAGACTTCTTTTGGGAGGAAAACATGTTCTTAGTTGAGTCAGTGTTAGATAGGTTTTCTGTTACTGTCACTTGAAAGCATTCCTGGCTCACCCAAATATTAGTAAGCTTCACATTTAGCCATTGATTGAAGCTTGCTGTTTCCTATTTCTTCCATATAAGAGCTGAATTATAAAGGCCAAGACCATTCCTAATGGGACAAGGCCTAGCTATCTTGTTATCTCCTTTTTATTCTCTTCTCCCTTGGGTAATGATCCGATATGGGCCAGTTCTTGGGTTAGGAACTGGGGCAAGTCACTGGTTCTTGTTGTCTGTCTCTGATTATGCTTCTGCCTATGCTGGTAGGTCAGCTTGCTTCAGTCTAAAGCTATTTAAGCTAATTCAAATAGAAGAAAATTGGGAGTTATTGCCTATACCAACTTCTTCAAGCTTTCACCTTTGATTTTGGGCCCACAAACACTCATGATAGTTGTTTGCTTCCAATTTGCAATTGTTTCTTGTGGTTTCCTGTCTTTTACGATCCTGGTAAGGTGGAGAGCTGATCTAAGACAGGATATTGATACCTCCTGCTCTAAATACCATCTATATTATTCCAATTTTGACATGGTTTTCCTCATCCTTAATGATTGAAACAGTTCTGGTAATGAATGTAATTCGAGGTTACATCTATTTGCTCTGTGTTGCCAAACGTTATGCCAATGCCTTAATTGGTTTTGTTAGAGTGAGCCTGAAGCCTTGGGTATATAAAGCAATTAAAATCTTTTGGCATTTTACATAAATCACTGAAGCATCATAAATTTTTGATCGGCTGTGTGATGTACATATTTATCAAACACAAATAGATATGATTTATGTGCAGTCAACTAGAGGGATGGCCACAAAAATGCAAATATGTTTGAGGTTAAAGAGAAATATATCAAATAGCTAAGTGTTGAATCCAGTGGTAAAATAAAGGTAAATTTAACCTGTTACCTCTATATAATCATCACAAGCTTTATGTATTTCAAATTTTTAGCTGAGAGGTTTTTAGATAGGTTTTGCATCGTTCTTAGGTGTTTACTATTTGTTTTTCTTAAATGTGCAGGAATTTATAGAACTGGTCAGTATTTACCACTACACTTCAGTCGTCTTAAGTCTGTGGAAGTATAATGAAAAAATTGGTATTTACAATTCTGGACTTGAACTAAAATGCTGAGACAAAGACTTGGTTTATTTGTAACCAAGATTCATCAAGTTCATCTTTTTTTTTCAGATGTAGCATGTACTAGATCATGAAAGCAGCTATGAAAAAAGAGCTCTCTTTGGAGCCTAACTCATATTACTCGCTCTCATTGGAACAGAGATTGATCATGGGAAGAAATGAGCCCGTGTAGAATGTTATTTCCTAGCAGAGTGCCCAGGAAAATGTTGCAGAGGAAAACCCAGGCAGATTCTTTGCAGACTGACACATGAGATCGTGTAGTGACCTTTTCCAAAGAAGGCTTTTACTGATAAAAATCTTTACTTTCAGCTTCCTTTGTGGCGAGATAACTGGGTACAAACTTCAGCCTGACATCTTGATTTTAAATATATAGAAGAGATTTTTGTGGTCTACCCTGTACCACAGGCTTATTGGTCCCTTTTTGAGTTTTCATGTCTTTCTAGAGATGTTCTGACTCCTTCTTATCATTCAGAGGTGGAACCAAAAAAAAAAAAAAAAAAAAAAAAAAAATCAGACTTCATTCTAGAAACCAGCCGCCAAACCTTGAAATCCCCCAACCTCAGGCTGGGTAGCAGTGATGCTCAACTGCAAAGGCGCGGTGTTCTTCCCCATCAACACCATGGTCATTGACGCATCTTCTCCATATTCTTAGGAAGTAGATAAGTACTAGTTATCTTACTTTTTTATAGGCTGGGGATGGGCAAGAGAATTAAATCTCTCAGTTTCAGTGGCTCTCATTTACATCCCATCCTGTGTTCTCATTCAGCCTCCTGGTCTTTGCTTTTCTTGGCTTGCCATGGAGGAAACTGGCCAAACTCCATCACTTGCTTGGGCTGTGAGCTCTACCCCTCTTTTCCCAGTCTCTTCTTGTTAATTATCAGCACAGACAACCCCCATGTGGTGAGACTCAATAAAACCCTCACAGGCCTTAAGCAATCAGGATAAGAACTAAAAAAAAAAAAAAAAAAAAAAAAACCACGAAAAACCAAAAACTCTGCCATGGAAGCTAATTGTGTGTTTTTAATTAATTGCTCCAATTAGTCCCACTCTTTTCAGTTATGCTACTCTATAACAATGTCAGCTGGGATGCTTCTGGAAGTGGAAATTGCTGTAATGGTCAGGTACTCATCAATTAAAACTCTTACTATGTGCAATTAGCTTCTCTTCGTGTTTTCATGGCAACCCTAGGGAGAGTGACAAGCAGCATGGATGCAGCCTAACTACCGCTAGAACGAATGGCATCGATCCATTTCCATTCCTATAATCTTGATAACATACACATTTTATTATAGATAAAAGTCAGTTATCTAAAAAAGTACAATTAATGATGGAAAATTTTAAAAGACCTAGTCTTGACCTTTGTTTATTAAATTTTGTTATTTAAATTTTGACATAATAAGAGCAGTGGATGGTGTATAGTTAAGAGCTTGGAGGAAAAAGGCTTTCGAAGATTTCAACTAAGCACTTTAGAAGCATCTTGAACATATGATTCATATGAATATTTGTGATTAGCATATTTATTTGTTCATTACAGCCAGACTTTTTTAGAATCACAAATAAGAAGGATGAGGTTGGGCTAGTTTTAGTTACATACTTGGGACTCAGAAAACATTTTTTCTCAAATATCCAGACTTTTCCTTCTGTAGCCTAAAATTTTATTTTACAATAAAGTTTGCTTTCAAATAGAGTTAGTGAAGTATGACAGTTATTGTTTATTTAATAATTAGAATTCTTTCTACCACAATCTATTTTTTAAACTTATTGTGAACTGTTACCAACATATAGAAAAGTGCACAAGAAATATAAATATATAGCTCAATGGGTTATCAAGAAGTGAATATCCATGTAAGCACATCCAAGTAAAGAAGTAAAATATTGTCAGCAGCCCACAAGTTCCCCTTATGTCTCCTCCCTACCACTCCTTCCTCCCCGCAAAGGCAACCACTTTGAAGAAATCATTCCATTCAGCATTCATTTTTTTCCCTTTTTTGGCGAGGAAGATTAGCCCTGAGCTAACATCCGTTGCCAATCCTCCTCTTTTTTGCTGAGGAAGATTGGCCCTAGGCTAACATACGTGCCCATCTTCCTCTACTTTATGTGTGGGATGCCGCCACAGCATGGCTTGACAAGTGGTGCACAGGTCCACAGCCAGGATCTGGGCCTGCCAACCCCAGGCCATTGAAGCAGAGCTCGCGAACCCAACCACTATGCCATCGGGCTGGGCCCCCATTCGGCTTTCACTTTATGTTTTGAGAAAATGGCCGTTGATCTCATTGCTTCTTTAAAAGCAGTTTTTTTTTTTCCACTCTAGCTGCATTTAAAATTTTTCTCTTTGTATTTGGTTTTTAGCAGTTTTCCTATAATTTGCCTCAGTGAGGATTTCTTCATCCTACTTAGAGTTCATAGGACTTGATCCCACAGTTTGTTGTTTTTCATCATTCTGGAAAATTCTCAGCCACTATTTCTTCAAATGTTGCTTCGGTCTTTCTCTCTTTTCCCTCTAGGATTCCTAATGTGTTAGGGCTTCTCACTATTTTCCCTCCCCTCTTACCCTCTTTTAAAAATATTTTCCAACTTTTTGTCTCTTTATGCTTCAATCTAAGTTTTTTTTTTTTCTTACCTTGTCTGCAAGTTTTTTTCAAGTCTCTCTTCAGCTGTGTATAAATTGCTCTAAATTGATCCATTGAGGTCTTAATTTTGGTTATTTTTCAACTTTAGAATTTCTACTTAGTTCCTTTTTAATCTGATATGTTATTCATTTTTTTAATTCAACTTATTTAAACTAAAAAAACCCCCAAACAATTCACTCACCGCCCCCCCCATCTGTTCTTTGCGTCTATGAGCTTGGTTCTATGTATCTTGTGTATGTGTATATATACACACACATATCTATACACACGCACACATACACACATATATATATTAGATTCCACATGTAAGAGAGATCAGACATTATTTGTCTTTGTCTAACTTACTTCATTTAGCATAATGCCCTTGAGGTCCATCCGTGTTGTCACAGATGACAAGATTTCATTCTTATTTTTGGCTGAATAGTATTCAATTGTATATATATACACCACAATTTCTTTATCCATTCATCCATCAGTGGAAACTTAGGTTGTTTCCATGTCTTGGCTATCGTAAATAATGCTGCAATGAACATGGGGGGGCATACATATCTTTGAGTTAGTGTTTTTGTTTTCTTCAGATAAATACCCAGAAGTGGAATTGCTGGATCATATGGTAGTTCTATTTTTAATTTTTTGAGGAACTTCCGTACTGTTTTCCATAGTGGCTGTACCAATTTGCATTC
This sequence comes from Tapirus indicus, assembly GCA_031878705.1. Lineage (NCBI taxonomy): Eukaryota > Metazoa > Chordata > Mammalia > Perissodactyla > Tapiridae > Tapirus > Tapirus indicus. The sequence continues at coordinate 61,489,500 of CM062927.1, read as the reverse complement.
TCACCAACAGTGCATGAAGCTTCACTTTCTCCACATCCTTGCCAACACTTGTAATTTTTAGTCTTTTTATAATAGTCCTTCTAACAGATGTGAAATGATATCTCATTGTGGTTTTGATTTGCATTTCCCTAATATTAGTGATGTTGAGCGCCTTTTCATGTACCTGTTGGCCATCTGTGTGTCTTCTTTGGAAAATGTCTATTCAGATCGGCTACACATTTTTTTATCAGATTGTTTGGAATTTTTTTTTTTTTTTTTGCTATTGAGTTTTATGGGTTGTTATATTTTGGACAGTAACCCCTTATCAGATATATGATTTGCAAATATTTTCTCTTGTTCGGTAGGTTGTCTTTTCATTTTGTAGATAGTTTCCTTTGCTGTACAGAAACTTTTTAGTTCCACATAGTCCCACTTGCTTATTTTTGCTTTTGTTGCCTTTGCTTTTGGTGTCGAATCCAAAAAAATCATTGCCAAGACTGATGTCAAGGGACTTACCACCTATGTTTTCTTGTAAGAGTTTTATGGTTTCAGGCTTTAAGGTCAAGTCTTTAATCCATTTTGAGTTGATTTTTGTGTATGGTGTAAGATAGTGGTCCAGTTTTATTCTTTTGCATGTGGGTGTGCAGTTTTCCCAATACCATTTATTGAAGAGACTGTCCTTTCCCTGTTGTATATTTCTGCCTCTGCAGTCACAAATTAATTGACCATATGTCCATGGGTTTATTTCTGGGCTCTCTATTTTGTTCCCTAATCCTTTTAATGTAGTATTGAATTTGGTTTGCGAATATTTTGTTGAGGATTTTTCCATCTATATTCATCAGGGATAATGGCCTGTAATTTTCTCTTCTTGTAGCACTTTTATCTGGTTTTGGTATCAGGGTAATACTGGCCTCATAAAATGAGTTTGGAAGAGTTCTTTCCTCTTCAGTTTTTTGGAAGAGTTTGAGAAGGATGGTATAAATTATTCTCTGAATGTTTGGTGGAATTTACCAGTGAAGTCATCTAGTCCTGGACTTTGTTTGTTCAGAGGTTTTTGGTTACTGATTCAATGTCCTCACTAGTGATCAGATTTTCTATTTTATCATGATTCAATCTTGGTAGGTTGTATGTTTCTAGGAGTTTGTCCATTTCTTCTAGGTTATCGAGTTGGTTTGTGTATAATTGTTCATAGTAGTCTCTTGCGATCCTTTGTATTTCTGTGGTTATCAGTTGTAGAATCTCCTCTTTCATTTCTGATTTTATTTCTTTGAGTCTTCTCTCTTTTTATTCTTGGTGAGTCTAGCTAAAGGTTTGTAAGTTTTATCTTTTCAAAGAACCAGCTCTTAGTTTCATTGATCTTTTCTATTGTGTTTTTTAGTCTCTACTTCATTTATTTCTGCTCCAATCTTTATGATATCCTTCCTTCTAACTTTGGGCTTCATTTGTTCTTTGTCGAGTTCCTTGAGATGTAAAGTCAGGCTGTTTGAGACTTTTCTCGTTCTTGAGGTAGGCATTTATTGCTACAAACTTCCCTCTTAAAACTGCTTTTGCTGCATCTTATACATTTCGGTATTTTATGTTCCATAACGTGTTCTCTAAAAAATAATTTCTATTCTGTGCTGAATTCACGATCTGGTCTTTTATTTCTTTGGAAGAGTAAGCATGGTTTTGTTTTTATCTTTTCTATGTTTCCTTGCTATTCATGACATAACAACTATGATGAATGTCAGAGAGATGATGTGACATTCCCCTAGACAATGATATTCAGTGTGTTCTTGATGCAGTGATGACAAAAGAGCCAACTAAGATTCCCTTTGGATTGGTTCATAGACTTTTTTCTTTTTATTATTAAAAATTCACAGTATATACTAAAGTAGAGGAAAAAGCGTATGAACCCACAAGAATCCATCACCCAGTTTCAACAGTTATTAACATTTAGCAACCATAGTTGTTTTAAAGTTCATGACTGATAAGTCTAATATCTGGATCCACTGTGAATTTATTTCCATTGTCTGTTGGTTCTGCTATCTCTTATTCTTATCTTCTTGCTATTATTTTATTGTGTTTTCACAATTGTATTGAAAAATCACTTGTAGGAATAATTTGATGTCTAGGATAATTTCTTTCTGCAGGGGAGAGTTATGTTTTCTTCTTCTACATGCCTGGCGGTGCTTGCATCTGGAATCACCTTAATCCAGTTTCAGGGATGAAGATGATCAAAGCTGAGCTGTAATTACTGCAAGACCTAATCTACTTCTGGTTCGCTCTGTTAGAGTGACTTTGGCTCTCTTACCAAGCCCAAGATCACGACATTTGTGACTTAACCCTCATGAGACTGCTAAAAGTGCTGCTTAACCTTTTGGCTGCCTCCTCCTGAATTGGTAAATGTCCCCAGAGGAAAAACCCAAACACTGAATCTTTACTATCCTGTTAGCTCTCCAAGGCTGTCAAGAAGAATATGTATATGTATAATATGTTTATGTATATGTACATAATATGTATGTGTGTGTGTGTATACCTTAGTTATCCTCAACCTATTCTACACATCTCTTAACCAATCTCTCCTCCTGTAGTCTTTTATACTATTCATTTCAAAAGGGAAAATTGAATTATAATATACAGTGATCACATATGGATTAACTGATTTCTGTATCTACCGGTAAGAATTTATTGACCACTGTTTCAGGAAACTGCTTGTTTACTCTCAGGTCCATCCCTTGTTCCTTTTCTTCTCTGATTTGCTTCACAGATACAGACTCTCGCACTCTTTGGCTTCCAAGTGGATGCAACCAAGAGAAGGCAGTGGTAAAAAATTGGAGGGCAAGAACAGGGAAGAAAAGTCAGAGTATCCTCACCTCTCTTTTTGCTTCCTTTGGTGTCTCTGATAGTAGCTGTGTCTCCCCTATGGCTCCAGCTCTTACTGAAACACCCTGGCTTCTGGTCTGTGGTAACACAGTTCCTCCCATTGTCTCCTCACCCCTAAGAGTGGTAGAGGCTTCCTCCTGTTGGTAACCTGTGGGTTGCCTTACTCCATTTGGCTTCTCAACCCTTCTTTCACTGTGTAATCAGTTCCCTCTAAATTCCCACTGTCATATTTCCCACTGTTTTAAAGACCTAGTGCAGTTTCTTTATCTGTCTATAGGGTTTTGCTGTAGTATGAAGTGTGTAATACGTAGTCCATGTCCTCAGGGAAGGTATAATCTTGACAAGGAACAAAAGACATCTGTATATGAAGGAATGACAGATGACCATGTGATAAGGGTCAGCCTTAATGATTAAGTAACTCAAAGTAACTCAAGGAAGGGAGAAATCCCGGGAATCCTCGTGACATTTTGGTAAAGGTAAGTCAGGCTCCAAGGGATGTGTTGTGGAATAGAATAGAAAATTTTCCAGATCAAGGTAGGAGCAAAGAGTTGAAAAAGAAATTTCTGGAAAACAAAACCCCTGTTCAAAGTCTTCATGGAAAAGTAGCTTTTGAAATTATTTTACATTCTAACTAATGGCATATATGAGTAACTTGGTGATTCTTGTGCATACTTTGAAAAATCTTTAAACTTTGAAAAGCCTTTAAAACTGTTTGATGTGATGGCCTTTTCAATCTCACTTTACACATTTGGTGTTGCTGGTCCATAAACTTGAACTTCACTAGAGATTACCCTGTTGTTCACTGCAAACCAGCTCTGTCATTTCAGATGCTACTAACAGAGAGCTGATTGAAAGCTGCACAATGAATGATAGTCAAAAAGCTTTTGAGCAAATACTTATTTTTTCCAGTGAATAAGGCTTCCTAATGGGTGCATGATGAGATGCTCTTCTAAGCCAGGATGTCACTGTACTTTTGGATGGACTGAGGTGTCTGAAATAAGTAAGGAAATGGAAGGTATTGTGTAAAACCAATTAGTTTGATGGGTGTTGTTGCTCTGTTGTTAATATTTATTGTGTTGCCAGGCTGTGCTCAAGCCCAGTGCTGGGGGATCAGCATGCCTCTCTGTTTGGTGTGTATTGTCTCCATGCAGTCAGTGGAAAGAGCATTGAATTTGGAGTCAGATCTGAGTTAGAGACACCTCTTTGGGTTTTGGCTGTTTGATCTTGGGTGAAGATTTAACTTCCTGAGTTTTGCCTTCTTCATCTGTAAATTAGGCAGAATAATGCAATTTCTTAGAAGGCTGTTGTAATAAGTTAGGTGAAAGCACTTAGTAAACTGTCTCACAGATGTAGCGATTTCTTGCACAAACATCTGTTAGCTTCCCTACTATGTCTAAGCTACCATGCTTGGCCAGGTTATAAAATTTGCTAGGGGAGAGATGGCAGATACCTAAGTGCACTTCCACATAGGACCTTGTGATTATAGCACAGACAAGGAAGAATCACACCATTTTCTTTCTTGCTTTTTTTATTTTTCATTTTTCAGTTGCCACTCCTAAAATTCTGGCACCTGGCCCACTGAATATTTGTTTTTGTTGTACATGTTACCCACATGACATGCTTGGCTCCAAGCATGTCAAAGGTGGAAGTTGAAATAAGTAAATGGTCTCTTTATTTGCTTTATAACTAAGCTCCATTTCCTTTCCTCTCTTACATCCTGGCGCTTTCGTAATGTATACAAGGCATAAAATGTACATGAAATAACAAGTCATTACTCTCTGTACATTTTTTTCCTCTTCAGGGCATTATTAGCGATCGATAATCTTAAAATTTCATCTCCTTAGCAGGCTCCTCATCAGGTATTCCTTGACCCCAATCTGTTAAGCATCCCAGCTGCTCATTGTTAAGCCATCTGCTAAAAATCAGAGAAAAATAGCTCACGGGACCCTTGCAAGCTTCCAGCTTGCCCTACTCAGAACAAATGCTAAAACTGGCCAGAAGTCACATTATTTAGTCTGAAAATAATAGTCTTTTGCAGTTTATGCTTATCTTGTCACCCAACCACAGTAATAATATGTTTGACATGAACTGCATAGTAATTACTTTTATTATTTCAAAGGTTTCATTAGCAACAGTCCTCCCTTGCCCCCCCAATACTCCCAAACTCCTAAACATCTAAAAATACCATCTTAATTATATCCCTGAAGATGAAATAAATTCTAGCATACACATTTTCTGTTGGCTCTTCTGCCTTGCTTCTGCCCCTGCTGAATCTTTCAACCATTCACACCCAAAATGCTAAGTCAGAAAGAATATCATCATGATTTCTCAAAGAGAATTCCTGTCTCTTTGAATTTAAGAGGGCTTTAAGAGTCTTCTCTTAACTCAGATGTGAGGATAATTGAACACTTTTTCCTCTTTCCTAAAAAGAAAAATCCCAACAAATTATGGTCTGTATTTTTAATTTTATTAATCAGTTTCAGCTACTAAAAGCCTAAATAACAAATGTAAATACTGAACTTCTGAATGCCAAAATTTAACTTGAATTTGAAAGTAGATAATGAAGACACCCGAGCAGTCAAAATAAATGAAATAGCATTCATGGATCACATTCAAACTTCTATTTTAAGCAAAGTTTGATCAAGCAGTTCACAGCAGATTAGAAGCTGTGAATCAGAAATGGAAATGTGGTTGCCTTGTGTCTTAGTCAGCTTGGGCTGCCATAATAAATAGCATAGACTGGGTTGCTTAAACAACAGACATTTATTTCTCTTTCTGGAGGCTGGGAAGTCCAAGATCAATGTGTTGGCCAAATCATTTCCTGGTAAGGGCCCTCTCCTGGCTTGCAGCCAGCGGCCGTCTCGCATGGCCTTTCCACAATGCGTGCGTGCTAGGGGAGAGAGAGAGAGAGAGAGAGAGAGAGCAAGCTCTCTGGTGTCTTTTCTTGTGAGGGCACTAATCTCATCATGAGGGCCCCATCCTCATGACCTCTTCTAAACCTAATTACCTCCCAAAGGCTCCATCTCCAAATACCATCACATTGGGGGTTAGGGTTTCAACATATGAATTTTTTTTTTTTTTTTTGTGGGAAAGACCAGCCCTGAGCTAACATCTGTTGCCAATCCTCCCCTTTTTGCTGAGGAAGACTGGCCCTGGGCTAACATCCGTGCCCATCTTCCTCCACTTTATATGGGACGCCACCATGGCATGGCTGACAGGCAGTGCGTCGGCGGGCGCCCGGGATCCGAACTCGCAAACCCCGGGCTGCCAAGCGTGGACTAGACCGCTGCGCCACTGGGTGGCCCCTCAACATATGAATTTTAGGGAAACAAAATTTAGTCCATAGCAGGCTGCTAAAGTCAGATACACCAGCAGCAGCCAAAAGAGAAAGTAGTCCCTTGATAGGGAGGGATCAAAGAAAAGCTATTATAACATTTTATTTGTAAGAGAAACCCTTTAGTTAGGGATATGTCACTCTGTGGAGGTCAGTAGTTCCTGAGGGCATCATGATTACTAATGTTCATAGTATGAGTCTGATTCATTAAGAAAAGGATGAAATATCTTCAGTGCCCTCTGTTTAAGAGGGCAGGGAAGAGTGTACTCTATTCTAGAATTATTTCTGTCAATGTACTTAAAATATTGGTGTGTCTGCAGATTGCAATCAATCGTGTGAAATATCCATTTATGTGGAATGGTCTGTTTTCTGAAACCTGATAAATCTCATGTGTTAACAATGAGTTTTTCTAGGGTCAGTCAACAGGATACCATTTTCAAAGAACAATTTTCTTTTAAACTGAATTATGCAAGAGCTAACAAAATTTAGTGTTGATGTTTCAGTCATTGAAAACGATTCATCAGGTTCTTTACTACCTAGCACCAAGGCTGAAAAAATTGATCACAGTGCTTTCTTATCCAAGCATGTCTATGCATGACAAGTCCTATTGCCGTTTAATTTAAAGGTGATAATACAGATCGGGGGTTCAATAGAAGAGGGGACATATGTTTGACCACAATTTTTTCACCTGGGCCAAGGAACAAGGATTTCTTGATCTATCTGCTCTTTGTCTTAATGCCTTTCATTCTGTTAATAGACATTTGTTGGACTCTTGAGATTGCAATAGCCAAATTTCCCTTTTTACTGCCTGCCATACTTACCAAGCAATCAGTATCCATCAACACAATGAGGGTTATCTTGCCAAAAGTCCTGGATATTTGAAGTCAGTTGGCTGCAGTTCCCTATATGAATCCCTACAATAGAGATGGCCTTGCCAACGGGACCATAATAATTCACATTGCTTGGCAAAGGCTCCCCATACTCTGGATGGTGTTTGGAAAGGTACAGTCAGCTTCTGCCTCCGTAATTCTCTTTTTATATATGTTTTCATGTCTGAGAAACCTCCATTTGGCTGACACTCCCTTCTTTAGCTATGTTAAAACCTTTGAGGTCTGGTCTCATCTTGCTGGCAATGGTACTGGGCTGTCTTGTTAAGGTGACACCACAGATCTTGGTTATGAGGCATTACATCCTGATTTTAGAGTTGATGCCCGGGTAGAATCTTACTCTGTTAGATCTGTGCTCTTGAGGAGGATGTCTCTCTGTAGTACCCCCAAATCAATATGTACTAAATAACGGTGTGGACCATGTGCTTTATCTCCTATCCACATTGAATCTATTAGCAAATCCCAGTTGGCTCCACTTAAAATATATATCCTGATTCCGCCTACTTCTCCCACCTCCACTGCTGCCACTCTGGCCCAGGCCGCTACCCTCACTCACCCAGACACTGCCACAGTCTCCTAACCACTATCCCTACTTCCAGGCTTGTCTACTGGTCTTTTTCAACACAGCAGCCAGAGTGATCCCTTAGACCACAGATATACTCATATCCACTCTTCTGCTCAAATCATCCAACTGCTTCCTATGAGAGAATAAAATCCAAATGCTCATTCACTGGATACAAGGCCCTACCTGATATAAGGCCACCTTTTTGACCTCATTTTCTACCATCTCCCTTTTGCTCGCTCTGCTTCACCTACACTGGCCTCTGTATGCTTCTTCCAACATGCCACGCATATTCCTACCCTGGGGCTTCTGTACTTGCTGTACCCTCTGGGAGGAAGGACCATTCTTTCCCTCTGATATGTGTGTGTCTCAGTCTCTTACTTCATTCTGAGCTCTGTAATACGTCCTCTCCTTGGAGAAGCCTTCCCTGACCACCTTATCTAAAGCAAGAGCTTCCTACCCTATTCTGTATTACTTGTTGTCTCTCCTTGCCCTGCTCATGTATTTGCTCATTAATTTTTTTGTCCATCTCCCTCCACTAAAATGTAAGCCCCACCATGACTTGTTCGCAGCTGTATCCCCAGAACCTAGAACAGTGCCTGGCACCTAGTATGCCCTTACTAAATATTTGTTGGCTCATTGACAGAATGGTTCCCTATCTGATCGAATCCTCATAGCACTTCTTTTAGGTGTTAGGTGATAGTATTCTGATTTTGTAAATAAACTGAAAAAGCAGGCTCGGTAACTTGCTTAGAGAATGAAGCTACTAGGGAGCTGAGTTTTGAATTTTGGTCCCCATGACCCTGAGTTCAGTGTCCAGCGTATCACCCTTTGAATCCCATCTAGCAACATGGAACTATAAGGCAATGTTAGTAAGTGCTGGGAGGTGGCATTCCAGGTCTTGGCCGTTGATGTTCAATGGCAGGACAGAATCATTAGGTTATACCTGAATTTATAGCTTATGATGAAATTTCTCAAGAAGCTAAGTTGTGGCCCATTCATATGTATCAGTCAAGACTCCTCAGTCTCAATATGGAGGATATGGAGTTTAGCTTTCTGTTTTCTTGGCATTCTGTTCTGAATTAACAGGTCAAAAACTTGCTGATTAGTCATCGTGTTGAGGTAATTGTTACTTGTTTCCTCACCCCCTCCCAGACAGATAACCGTAACAGGAACTAGAGTATATATAGCATGGTCCAGAGCCAGAGACAGGAATTAACCAGATCAGAATCATTCATTCCAGGATCAGAGTCAAATAACCAGCCTCAGGGCCAAGATACAGAATGTTAGACATTAAATTTTCAGCAAGAGGGTCTTACTGATGGATTATTGGCCCATCACAGGCATGCCTGGCTGGTGTTAGATAAGGAGGGCCCTGCAGACTTACCTCTTGATGTTGCCTCTTGGGCCAGGGCCAGGGCAAGGGCAAGGTCAGGAGCCAGGCTGACCCTGACAGGTATGTGCCTTTTGAACACACTGCCCCAGCAACAGGAAGTCAAGGGGCCTCCCTGGGCAGCTGCTGGTATATGTATCAGTGGGGTTCATCTCTGAATGGACGATACTGACTGTCTCACAGATTGATGCCATTTGGTTTTTGTTTATGTGTGAATAAAATTCTAAAGACTTCTAGCTCCTGTTTTAACTTAAATGGCTGCAAATACAAGTCTGTTGAAACTCCAGGAAATGAGTGGTTATACATGAATACGTTTTTCAAACGTAAGGGTACAATGGACTCAACATGAGTCAGCATATGGGAATATTGCTAGGGGCAAATGTGACTCTGGAACTTGAAAACAGGAACCTAGCATGAGCTTCTTTTTCCTGTGTATGTCATTTTAACCATATATTTTTAGAACACCTATTATATGCCAGGTAACGTGTTATATGCTGGCAACACAGATACAAGAGCCAGCCGGTTCTCCAGGGGCTCAGGACCTAGTGACTTCTCTGTGGGCCACTTGTGTTCCTATTTCTTTCAGCTTTTAAGAATTCTTAAAGGGGAAATAAAAATTTGAGATAAATGAAATTGATTAATTAGTCTGAAGGTGATTTAATTATCAATTAAAGGAAAGATACAAAGAGTTTACCTTATAATTCATCTCCCTTCACACTTAATGAGGAGGTCTATGCAATGAGAGAGAAGATAGAATAGATGTAAAGACCTTCCCTTCTTGACCTTAAAGCAGTAAAAATATTTACATATATATTGTGTATATCTGGTGTGTGCATGTGTGTACATATATCTATCTGTGTCCCTTTCCCACCCCCAAATTCATATGTTGAAGTCCTAACCCCCAGTACCTCAGAATGTGACTATGTTTGGAGATAGGGCCTTTAAAGTGGTAATAAGTTAAATGAAGTCCTTGGGCTGGGCCTTAATCCAATATGACTAGTGTCCTTATAAGAAGAGATGAGGAAACAGACATGAACAGAGGGAAAACCACCTGAAGACATAGGGAGAAGACAGCCATCTACAAGCCAAGGAGAGAGGCCTCAGAAGAAACCAACTCTGCCGACACCTTGGTCTTAGCCTCCTAGCCTCCAGGGCTGTGAGAAAATCTATTTCTCTTGTTTAAGCCCCCCAGTCTGTGGTATTTGTTATGGCAGCCCTTGCAAAGTAACACAAACACACATACACAAATGAAAGGACTCCAGTCTTAAAGATTTTAAGAACTCAAGAACTGCACATATTTATCAGGGCTGGTTTAGGAAGAAATATTCTCAGGTGCTGGATCATGCTGGGCTTGTTAAACTCAATGGTTGGATGAGAAATAATCCTAACTGGATACTCTAGCTACATGGATGTTAAGTGCTTTATGACTCTACTAGCTCATTCACACAGTAAACATTTTTTTAAGCTCCTGTTATATACCAGGCATTGAAGTAGTACAGCAAATACAAGAATGAATGGCACAGGAATCTGTCCTCAGGAAACTAGTTATGGATGGCCATTGCTATGGTGTGCGAAGTCTTATGACGAACGTGAACAGGGCAGCTAAACTAGCAGGGCGGTTGTTCCAGCTCTGTAGTCTCACAGTCACTGGACTCTACTTGGTCTTTTCCTTTATTTCTCCTATTTTCAAGTCCTTTTGTTACTGACCTTCTCCAGTTCTTTTCTTTCTTTTTTTCTAAATGACTAAGTATTGGAAATCAACACAGGATTTGTAGTAGTTCAGCTAGGCTCCCAGGAAGTCAGTCAGAGAACATGATGCGATAAGTCAGACTTTGTGTTAACTCTGACCTGGAGCATTATCATCTGTCTGACTAATTCCAGAAGAGAGAACCACCTCCTGTGACCTCTTCTCCTGTATTTCAGGCCATAAATAGGTGCTGGGGCCCTGCCAAGTTGGGTCACGGTGGCTCATAAGGGACTCAGTTCCTCACAAACATTACACAGCTGCATAATTACTATGCCACCCAAGGTGACTCATAAAATCTTCTCTTAAAAAGGGAGTATTAGAAATGTCACCTCCTGGCTATTACTATAATGCAGTTGTGAGCTCTAGTTCTCAGCTATCTGCCCAGAAAAGTCCTCAGAGGAACCACATGAGAAATCTGGGAAACCTAACACTTTGATTTGCCCAAGGCAAGTATTAAGAAGCAGCCAGAGTAAAACTTTTAGAAGATATTTTTAATCTAGAATTGTGATAAAATATAAATGATATTTGATATCTGCTTGTATCAGATGTTGGAGATTGTATTGGAGAACCACAGAAACAGACCAATAGCATTATTTTAAGGAATTGACTCGTGTAATTATGGGGCTGGCAAGTCCAAAATCATCAGGGCAGGCCGGCAGTCTGGAAACTCAGGCAGGGTTTCCATGTTGCAGTCTTGAAGCAGAATTCTTCTACGGGAAACTTCAGTCTTTGCTCTTAAGATCCTCAATGAGACCCACCCACATTATGGAGAATACTCTGCTTTACTTAAAGTCTACGAATTGTAAATGTTAATCACGTCTACAAAATACCTTCTCAGCAACATCTAGGCTAGTATTTGGCCAAATAACTGGGCACCATAGCCTAGCCAAGTTGACACATAAAATTAACCATTACACTACTTTTAACTAAAAGAAGTAGTCTGAATTCTTTGTCATGTTATTGAATAAAAATCTCAATGAAGGTAACTAGTAGTCATCAAAATTCTCTAAACCTCATATTCATCTCTTTCAGTGCTTTCAGTCTTGGGGTTTTGAGTCACTCTTGCACAAGGTGGGCAAGTCCATCTTTGGATAACTCTCATAGTTGACAAGCCCTTGCTTGAATTTATTAGTCCCAATCCCTTTCCATATAACTTTCATGCCTTAAGTGCACTTCTACCTCCTGGAACAACACTGAAGCAGGACAAACACCAATTTGTCTTAAATAATATCAAAGTGTGTTCTATGGGATATTCATTTTGTATGATGTTTAGTGTGGGGGTGGGGGAGAGAGAAGGTTCTGTGGTCAAATAAGTTTGGGAAACACTGGTTACCAGCTCTTTCTCTGGGAAATTTATCATGACTCATGTTGAAGGCTTTGAAATTCTGCAACAAAGAAACCAACTAAACTAAACTTTAACTTAGCATTTCCCGGACATCTGATCTTGGAAAATCCGCTTTCTTCTTTTCAGTAGCATTCTACAGAGTATAAACTGAAAAGTTCTGCAAAACTCTCTGACACCATCAATGCCCAGCCTTTAGTTTAGGTGCTCTGTCCCCATGGTTGCTCTGCACCACGGTTGTTGTATCAGAGCTGTGTTGTGAAACACACGACCCCAGTCCTTAGTGGCTTAAAAGCCACTTATTATTTCTACCAAGTCTACAGTTTACTGGGTGACTCTGCTGATCTGGGCTGGTCTTGACTGACCTTAGCTGGGCTTACTTACGTATGATGTGATGAGTAGGCTGGGAGCTGGCTGGTCTAGCCTAGCTTTGGCTGGGATGACTCAGCTTTATTCCATGTGCTTGTCATATCCTTCCAGTAGGCTAGCCTAGGATATTCTCATTGCCGTGGCAGAGGTTGAAGAGAGGAAATGGAAACATGCAAGCAAACACTTTTCTAAGTCTCTGCTTGCAATCAAGTTTGCTAAAATTCTGTTGGCCAAAGCAAGTCCCTTGGGCGAGCTGAGAGTGGTAGGGTACTACAGAGTTACAGGGCAAAGGGCAAGGATTTGAGGTGGCCATTAATTGGGGCCATTGGTTATATTCATTTAAAGCAACTGTCAAGTGCAGATCTGAGAAGTGGTGCCAAGACAGCTGCATCAAAATTGCCGGAGGGAGTGTAGTAAAAATGCAGGTCCTCAGATTGCCAACCCTCAGAGATGCCTGGGGTGGAGTAACCATAGTTTTAAGAGCTCCTCAGATAATACTAATGAGTAGCCAGGTTGGGAAACCCCTCTTCTAGACCCCTCTTCTGTTTAGCAATATTAATTAAACTCTTCAGTGATAAATGCCACAAAGGATATAGAGAGAGGTTTAAGTTGAAGATGTTGGTGCTTCTTCCCATTGGGCGTCCAGTCTCAGGCAAATAAGACTGACGTGTCATAAGGTACATAACAGCAGGTCAGCTTCAATCCCATTGCTGCCATGACTCCTCCCTGGCCTAAAACCAGTCCTAGCTCTTGAGATCCCTGCAATTAAATCATTTTCTCAAACTGTAACTGACACATTTCATTCTGCGTGTGCCATGCCCCTCAGTCAGGGGGCAGCTGTGGGGGAGAGACTGAGCCAAGGGTAGTACAAATTTAGCCAGACTTTAAAGGGGCTGGGAATAGATGATTCCTTCCCAGAAGACTGAGGATGCCAGGGGTCAATGGAGTTACTATTGTAAGGGGGTTGACTGTGAAAACATATTTGTGCCAAGCATTGTCTGCACACTGAATAAAATAATATCTCCCAAATATGTATACAACTTTTTCCCTCAAAGATATTTATACACTGTTATGATTAGTAACATGTAGGCATTACTGAACTCGTCATATCAAATTATTTGTGTGAATATATGTATTTATATATAATCTCAGAGTGAATATACAACTAATTAATGTCATATGGAAGTTCATGTAATTTTTTTACATACAGAAGTTGGGAACTGTGTTAGTCTGCTCCAGCTGCCATAACAAAATACCTCAAACTGGTTGGCTTAAACAACAGACATTTATGTTCTCGCAGTTCTGGAGGCCGAAAGTCCATGACCTTGGTGCCAGCAGAGCTGGTCTCTGATGCAGGCCCTCTTACTGGCTGGTATATGGCTGTCTTCTTGCTGTTCCTTACATGGCCTTTTCTCTGTGTGAGGGCTCTGTGTGAGGTGACTTTTCCTCTTCTTGTAAGGACACCAGGTCTATCAGATTAGGGCCCCACCCTTATGACCTCATTTAACCTTAGTTACCTCCTTCAAGGCTCTGTCTTGAAATATGGTCACGTTGGGCTCTAGGCTTCAACATATGAATTTTGGGGGGACACAGTTCAGTCCATAACAGGAATCATTGTGTCAGACTGTTGCCGAATGTAAGGGACACAGTTCAGTCCATAACAGGAATCATTGTGTCAGACTGTTGCCGAATGTAATCAAACGCTCTCACTCCTTACTGCTGCCATTTGGGATCTCCCCCAGACATAATTGGGCCTCCGAAGCTTCCCTGGCTCAGTCGTTTAGAGTGGTGACTCCCAAACATTTTTGGACTGTAGCCATCCCAGGTGGCTCAAAAGACCCCTTGGCCTCCTACTTCATGTGTTCCAACTAGATTATATGAAGCAATGGGGCCAAAACTCTATAGATTGTAGTTTACTTTAAAATCAAATGATGATCTTATATATAGGTTTTACATCCTAAAATTTTGCAATATGAACTTAAATGATCAAATAATCTTATTATGCTCAACTTGATAATAAACTGCAATTTAAAAAAAGCAAGCAAAATTTTCTCACATCACCAATGAATGTACAGCTGTACAAGCATATATTTTATATCTTCTTTATTGATAAGGGGGTGGATAATTAATATTTGAATTCAATGCCTTTATGTCTCAGTATAGCTGTTAGAATATTATAGCCTCCTAATCTGCATATGTGCATCACTGGAAGCTAAGAAGGCAAATGTTAATGGCATAGAGGTTAAGAGTGAGGGATCTAAAGCAAGGGTCAGCAAACTATGGCCCACAGGCCCAATCCTGCATGCTGCCCGCTATTATAAATAAAGTTTTATTAGACTGCAGCCATGCCTATTTGCTTACATAGTGTCTATGGTGCCCTTCAGGCTACCGTAGCACAGTTGAGTAGAGACCATACAGCCTAAAAAGCCTAAAATATTTACCATCTGGCCTTTTCAGGACAAGTTTGCTGACCCCCAATCTAGAGTAAAGATCCTTGAATTTGAATCCTGGTTCTGCAGGTTCCAGCTGTGTGATCTCAGGCAAGTTATCTAGCCTCTCTGTGCCTTAGTTTCCTCATCTGTAAAATGAAGACAATAATATTACCTGCCTCAAAGGGGTGTAAAGAGCAATAAATAAGCATGTAAAGATCTCAGCACAGGGCCTGGACTAAAAGAAACACTCAAACAGTACTTGTTATTATTAACTGAACAACCCATAACAAACCAAATTCATAATGAAGATACTAAACGAAGTGCAATTTATAATTAAAAAGGAAAATTAATAGTAATTAGAAGCCTGACCAACTCAGATCTATAGTGGTCAGGCTCCTCCCTAAATGTCCTTTCTGAAAATTTACAGGAATTCTGTTTCTATGTGGGGCATGCCCAATGGGAGCTTTTGAACATTGGCAAGCATTGCCTGGCACTGAGCCATCTTAGCAGAATATAGAACAAATTCTTAGTAAACTCTGGCAATGTACTAAGTTTAGTTTATTAATAACACATTTAGTAATCTTTAACAATTCACTTAGTAATTTACCAGTAAATAGCCTCTAGCCATTCATAAAAATAGAAGTCAGTAGAATTAAGTTGTGTTTTTGGTTTAGTCACAGCCTACCAGATCATCTTTTGAAGATGTCTCACCTTAACCCTAACCCTTTCCTGACTGGATGGGCAGCCATCTAGTTCACAGAGTCAATGAAACCAAGTCATGGATCCAATCTCTAGTTCCACTGTCAACTTCACTCTCTCCTGTGGCCACTGGCTGTACCTTTCACCATGGTCAGCTGTGGCAAATTGGCCCCTGGGGAAGATTGAGTAGTGCATGTGGTTGTTTAAGCACAAATATCTTAGCCCCACTGGAAAATACCTCCCAGTGATGAGTGGTAGGCCAGTAGCAACGTGTTGTTTTGTTAAAGGAAGTTCACAATCCAAGAGAGAAAGACAGGGAAGTTGCTCTCAAGTCTCCCTTGGGGGCTATGTGAGGTCACTGCAGCTCTTTCCATGAGTGGTTAGTTTTGCAGTTGCATGGGTAACAGTGGGAATAGCAATCACAAAGAATAAACTGGTGTTTAATTAGGAGTAGGAAGTGTGACTAGAAAGTTCCTTGTCTAATCTGTTGTTTGTTTGGATCCTTATCACTGTCAGAAGTCTCTTCACAAAATTTTGGAATGAAATACAAATAATCATTAACCTGTGAGCATGACTGGAAAAGAGCCATCGAGAATGGTTACTCTGCATCACAGATTCATTCGGCACAGTAAACTCTAGTTATATTTTATTTTTTAGATATCCAATAGATTAAAAAAAATATTCCTATGGATGATTCTTGCACAAAATGTGCCACATGAAATATCTGGTCTTTTCTTTCTTCTGTTGCTCTGTTGGCAACCTCTCTGGTCTGTGAGAATTTTGGCAGTGCCCCCTCACTTAGTTCTTACTGTCCTGTCTCTGTTTCTTCAAGTTCTGCCCCTCCCTGGAGATCTCCCTCCTTTGCTCTCCACCTTCTGCCATTGATTTTATCATTTTTTATTCCTGTCCTTGTAAACCTTGCCTAACTTCAATCAAGTGAAAGTGAGCTGTCCATACCTACCTTTTTTCCTGGGTCAGAAATGACTAGATAATGTGTTACTGAAAAGAAAGAAGGACATTAAAGAATGTATGCATGAATTTAAAGTTCTTGTTCACCTTACTTGTTTTTTTTTTAAATTGAGGTATAATGGACATATAACATTGTATTAGTTTCAGGTTTACAACATAATGATTTGATATTTGTATATATTGCAAAATGATCACCACAATAAGTCTAGTTAAAAACTATTGTGATGAGAACTTTTTAGATTTGCTGTCTTAGCAACTTTCAAATATAAAGTACAGCATTATTAACTATAGTCACCATGCTGTACATTACATCCCCAGGACTTATTTATTTTATAACTGGAAATTTGTACCTTTTTTTTTACTTGAGGAAGATTAGCCCTGAGCTAACATCTGTGCCAGTCTTCCTCCACTTTATATGTGGGTCACCACCACAGCATGGCTGACGAGTGGTGTAGGTCTGCACCTGGGATCTGAACCTGCGAACCTGGGCTGCCGATGTGGAGTGTGCCGAACTCAACTACTACGCCACAGGGCTGGCCCTGGAAATTTGTACCTTTTAACCACCTTCACCCATTTTGCTCACCCCCCACCTCTGTTCTCTCTGTGAGTTTTTTTTTTCTTAAGATTCCACATATAGGTGAGATCATATGGTATTTGTCTTTCACTGTCTGATTTACTTCACTTACCATAATGCCCTTGAGATCTATCCCTCTTGTCACAAATGACAAGATTTCCTTCTTTTTTATGGTGGAATAATATTCTATATATATATATATATATATATATATGCACATATATATACACACACACATACACAGATATATATATACACACACATATATATACATACACACACGTGCATATATATATGTATTTTCACATTTTCTTTATCCATTCATCCATCAGTGGACACTTAGGTTGTTTCCATGTCTTGGCTATTGTAAATAATGCTGCAGTGAACGTTGGGGTGCATATATCTTTTTGAGTTAGTGTTTTGTTCTCTTCAGATACACTCCCAAAAGTGGAATTGCTGGATCATATAGTAGTCCTATTTTTAATTTTTTGAGGAACCTCCATACTGTTTTCCATAGTGGCTGCACCAATTTGCATTCCCACCAACAGTGCATAAGGGTTCCCTTTTCTCCACGTCCTCGCCGATATTTGTTATTTCTAGTCTTTTTGATAATAGCTATTCTAACAGGTGTGAGGTGATATCCCATTGTGGTTTTGATTTGCATTTCCCTGATGATTAGTGATATTGAGCATGTTTTTCATGAATCTGTTGGCCATCTCTATGTCTTCTTTGGAAAAATGTCTATTCAGATCCTCTGCCCATTTTTCAATCAGATTATTTGTGGCTTTTTGCTATTGAGTTGTATGGGTCTTTTATATATTTTGGACATTAACCTCTTATCAGATATATGATTTGCAAATATTTTCCCTCATTCAGTAGGTTGCCTTTTCATTTTGTCTATGGTTTCCTTTACTGTACAGGAGCTTTTTAGTTTGATATAATCCCGCTTGTTTGTTTTTGTTTTCGTTGCCTTTGCTTTGGGTGTCAAATCCAAAAAATCATCACTGAGACTGATGTTAAGGAACTGACTGCCTGTGTTTTTTTCTAGGGGCTTTAAAGCTTCAGGTTGATTTCTGTGTATGGTGTAATATAGTGGTCCAGTTTCATTCTTTTGCATGTAGCTGTCCAGTTTTAAACATCCAGCACCATTTATTGAAGACATTGTCCTTTCCCCATTGTATATTCTTGGATCCTTTATTGTAAATTAATTGATCATATATGTATGGGTTTATTTCTGGGCTCTCTATTCTATTCCATTGATCTGTGTCTGTTTTGATGCCAGTACCATACTGTTTTGATTACTATAGCTTTGTAATGTAGTTTGAAATCAGGAAGCATGATGCCTCCAGCTTTGTTCTTTCTCAAGATTGCTTTGGCTATTCAGGATCTTTCTTGGTTCTGTACAAATTTTAGGATTGTTTGTTCTACATCTATGAAAAATACCATTGGAATTTTGATGGGGATTGCATTGAATCTGTAGATTGCTTTGGATAGCATGGACATTTTAACAATATTAATTCTTCCAATCCATGAGCATGGAATATCTTTCCATTTATTTGTGTCTCCTTCAATTTCTTTCATTAATGTCTTGTAATTTTCAATATACAGATCTTTCACCTCCTTGGTTAAGTTGGTTCCTAGGTATTTCATTTTTTTTGATGCAGGTGTAAATGGGATTGCTTGTTTAATTTCTCTTTCTGATAGTTCATTATTAGTGTAAAGAAACACAACTGATTTTCATGTATTGATTTTGTATTCTGCAACTGTACTGAATTCATTATTAGTTCTAACAGTATCATTGATTGAAGGATGTTGAAGCATCTTTGCATCCCTGGAATAAATTCCAGTTGATCCGTGGTATATGATCCTTTTAATGTATTACTGAATTTGGTTTGTTAGTATTTTGTTGAGGATTTTTGCATTTATGTTCATAGGGGATATTGGCCTGTATTTTTATTTTATTGTAATGTCCTTGTCTGGTTTTGGTGTAAGGGTAATGTTGGCCTCATAAAATGAGTTTGGAAGTGTTCCCTCCTCTTCTATTTTTGGAAGAGTTTGAGAAGAATTTGTATTAATTCTTTAAATGTTTGGTAAGATTCACCAGTGAGCCATCTAGTCCTGGAGTTTTGTTTGTTGGGAGGTTTTTGATTACTGATTCAATCTCCTCACTAGTAATTGGTCTGTTCAGATTTTGTATTTCCTTATGATTCAGTCTTGATAGGTTGTGTGTTTCTAGGAATTTATCCATTTCTTGTAGGTTGTCCAATTTGTTGGTGTATAATTGTTCATAGTAGTCTCTTATGATCCTTTGTATTTCTGTGGTTTCAGTTATAGAATCTCCTCTTTCAT
Organism: Tapirus indicus; assembly: GCA_031878705.1. NCBI lineage: Eukaryota > Metazoa > Chordata > Mammalia > Perissodactyla > Tapiridae > Tapirus > Tapirus indicus. Next base: position 61,469,999 of record CM062927.1, on the reverse strand, counting down.
TTCTATTTTTATTTATTTGAGTCTTCTTTCTTTTTTTCTTGGTGAGTCTAGCTAAAGGTTTATACATTTTGTTTATATTTTTGAAAAACCAGCTTTTAGATTCATCGATCTCCTCTATTGTCTTTTTAGTCTCTATTTCATTTATTTCCATTCTGGTCTTTGTTATTTCCTTTCTTCTACTAACTTTGGGCTTCGTTTTTTCTTTTTCTAGTCCTTTGAGCTGTAAGGTGAGGTTATTTGAGAATCTTTCTTGTTTCTTAATCTAGGCATTTATTGCTATGAACTTTCCTCTTAGAACTGCTCTTGCTGCATCCCGTAAGTTTGTTAGGTTGTATTTCATTTTCATTTATCTCAAAGTATATTTTGATTTCTGTATTGATTTCTTCTTTCACTCATTGGCTGTGCAGTAGCATGTTTTTTAATCTCCACATATTTGTGAATTTTCCAGTTTTCTTGTAATTGATTTCTAGTTTCATAATGTTGTGGTCAGAAAAGATGCTTGGTATGATTTCAGTCTTAAATCTATGAAGACTTGTTTTGTGACCTAACATATGATCTATCCTGGAGAATGTTCCACGTGTGCTTGAGAAGAATGTGTATTCTGTTGCTTTTGGATGGAATGTTCTGTATATGTCTGCTAAGTCCATCTGGTCTAACATATCATTTAAGACCAATATTTTCTTATTGATTTCTGTCTGGATGATCTATCCATTGATGTAAGTGTGTTACTAATGTTTCCTACTATTATCGTATTTCTATTTCTTCTTTTAGGTCCGTTAATATTTGCTTTGTATATTTAGGTCCTTCTTTGTTGGGTGCATAAATGTTTACAAATGTTATATCCTCTTGTTGGATTGAACCCTTTATTATTATATAATGACTTTCTTCATCTCATTACAGTCTTTGTCTTGAAGTCTATTTTGTCAGATATAAGTGTAGCTACCTCAGCTTTCTTTTGGTTTATATTTGCTTGGAATATCTTTTTCCATCCCTTCACTTTCAGTTTGTGTGTGCCCTTATATCTGAAGTGAGTCTCTTGTAGGCAGCATATAGATGGGTCTTGTTTTTTAATCCATTCGGCCACTCTATATCACTTACTTGGTTTTTAAAACAATGTATGTTTCCTGATTATAGAAGAAATACTTGTCTATGGTAGAAAGTTTGGCAAAATAAAGAATACTAATAAAGGAAAACATAATTACCCATAATCCTATCACCCAGAGGTAAGCACTGTTAATATTTTGCTGTATTTCTTTTCTATCTCCTTCATCCATATGTTAATTCCACATATAGCAGCATACAAGTTATCTGTTAAAAGTTACATCATAATAATAATTCATATTTATAGAGTGCTTACTAGGTACTAGATTCTATGCCAAACATTTTGTGTGTATTATTTCATTTAATCTTCATTACAACCCTATGAAGAATGACTTATATTATTCTCATGTTAAATATGAGGAAATAGGGCCCAGTGAATGAAGTTACTTAACTAAGGTAAGTAAGGATAAAAATTCAAGCAAATAAGAGCTCACAGTATTAACCCTATGCTATTCTGGATATCGTTCTGTTCCATTAATACTAGATTTCATTATTTAAATTTAATTTATTAGTGATTAGAAGATTAATTTTTAAAAACCTAATGAGTTATTATATTTGGAAAATAATTTAATGTGTATTAATGATGGCTCAAAATACATAAATTTAAATTTCTTAGAGTGTCTTTTTTGCCTTCCATAAAATGAGACAGGGAATTATTACCCATATGAAATACCCTAAACTGAAAAGCATTCTTGTCATTATCCTTGTTTCACATTTCTTCCTTACTGTTATAAAAGAACTGATGAATTTGTCAGATGAGAAAGGGAGGAGGAGAAATCATCTTATTAAATTGACAAAGGATTCACATTCAACTTCTCCCTCCACTCACTCCCTCTGACACCCTGGTAGAGAGACCATCACACATTCATGGTCACTTTATCCACTGCTTTCTTTCTCATTCCACTCTCCTATTATTTCCCCAATGGCATTAATCATGAAATGTGCAGAAGAAGTAGTTCTCAGCTGATGACCTAACAACATCTGACAAAATTATGACTTCCCTAATAATAGAGGGTATGTTAAATGTATATAAACATTTTATTGTTTGTTCTGAATTTTATATTTTATCAGTACATAATGTGTATTTTCTTTTATTAGTGATTTATGTCTTCTAAAATAATACTCTACTAGGGTATAATTAGAAATTCTACCTCATCTCTATCTAAACATATTTGTTTGGGAAAATGTTATCTGAAATCATTATACATGAGCAATTTATAATCTGCTTTTCCACATAATAGTTTAGTGACTTATACCTTTTAAAAGGCTGCATAATTCTTGATTTTTTAGATATGTTTATATTGTTTGTGAGCATGTAAATTGTATCTATTTTATAAATGAGCTTCAGGGGGCAGTGCTGCAGAATTTCTTCAAACTATTGTCCTTTGATTCCTGGATTTCCTGTGAAATGTCAACACTACTGCTTATTACTGAGAAAGCAGAATAAATAAGCACCCTAAAGGGTATTCTTGCAGTACCTGATTTCAAATGCTGAATAACAAAATTAATTTAGAATAATAAGATTTTATGCTATAACAGGTATGAGATACAAGGTTTAGTCCCTTCATTTTATTTTATTTTATTTTATTTATTTATTTTTTTTTGTGAGGAAGACCAGCCCTGAGCTAACATCTGTTGCCAATCCTCCCCTTTTTGCTGAGGAAGACTGGCCTGGGCTAACATCGTGCCCATCTTCCTCCACTTTTATATGGGACGCCGCCACGGCATGGCTGACAGGCAGTGCGTCGGCGGGCGCCCGGGATCCGAACTCGCGAACCCCGGGCTGCCAAGCGCAGACTAAACCGCTGCGCCACCGGGCGGCCCCCAGTCCCTTCATTTTAGACCCTTCATTTAATGGATGAGGAAACTGAGTTTATGGCTTGCCCAAGGTCAACAGCTAGAAGTGAAGTCTCCTGTGTAGGAACAACCAACTCTTCTTTAATATCTTAATGTGGAAGGCATTTATTTACTCCACTCTTCCACAAAGGTTTTTGGGTTTAGAAAAACTATCTGTAAGGTTGAACACTTCCCTATATCCATTGTCTCTGAAATGGAGTTGCCCCTGCTCTCCCACAACTTCTGCAACCAGGAGTATGAAAGACGATCCTGTGAAACTACCTTTAGACTTACAGAAAAATTGCAAGAATAGTATGGATAGTTTCTATATGTCCCTGTCCCAACATACCCCACTGTTAACATTGTACATATCACAGTATAATTATTATAACTAGGAAATTAACATTGGTATAGTACCATGAACTAAACTAAACTAAACTAAACATTTGAACTTCACTTTGAAATGTCCAACTAATGTCTTTTTGCTGTTGTTCCCAAGATCCGATTCAGGATTGCACATTGCATTTAGTTATTATTTCCCTCTGGTCTCCTGTAATCTGCAATGGTTCTTTAGTTTTTCCTTGTCTTTGTGATCTTGACCCCCTCAGAGAGTTTTGCTGCACATCACTCAATTCAGGCCTGTCTGGAATTTTCTCATGATTGGACTGAGGCCATGCATCCCCTTCAGGATGGCTTCTCACCCTTCTCATTGCATCAAATCACAGCATTCATGATGTTGATATGTATTATTATTATTGATGATGTTGGTCTTGATCACCTGGTCAAGATGGTTGCCACCAGACTTTTCCACTGTAAAGTTACTATCCCAATGGCCAAAGATGGAGCAATTTGAGCGACAAAATAGATAATAATAGTATTAGATTGTAACCCATAAAATAATATAAATATTCAGGAGTTCATAGTGATATAAATGAGTAATTGGTAAAATAGATACAATCAATTCTTGTTATTCGCAGTAGTTGTGTTCTATAAAATCACTGTGAACACTGAATTAGTGAATACTGAACGATTGCTCCTAGGGGAAATATACAGGGTTAGCTTTCTGCAAGCCTCTGGTCAAAACCTGTTGACCAATACATAACCTGGTTTTATCTGTGTTTCTGTTTAAAGACACCTTATTTAATATATTTTGTTGATTCATCAACATTGAACTCACAACCAACAGACTATAACTCATGCCTGAATGAAGCTCATCTAACAATCATAATTTCTCTGTAAGGCACATCACAGCCTTCTTGAACTTAGGAACACTGGACACACTCAGCACTACACTTGGGGGACATTTTAAACAGTGAAATGACCAACAGAAAAAGCACAAAAATGTGAAAAACGTGGCACTAAATAGACCGAGAAAAGGACGCTAGTTTATGGTTTGGGAGCTGAAATAAGGCAGAGTGTTGCCCCTATATCTCAGCTGAGAATGTGTACTCTTGATGACTCACATTTTTCACTGCTCTGCACATGTCCATAAATGACCAAGAAAGTGCCATGAGTATTGATTTTGAGGTTACAAATGTATTTTAGCAAGTAGGTGAATTCTCAAATACGTAATCTGTGAATAATGAGGATGGACTGTCTGTGGAGGAGAAGTGACAGCTCTTCTTTGCAGTAGAATCCCAATTAATAAATGTGAATAGAATGAAGGACATAGAAAATTGCCACCAGGTAATCCCCACAGTGGTCATTGTTGCATGGATGCTAAGTGGGCAGAGCTTTGAGGAACAAAGGGATTTGCATAGTCTCAAAGGACCTCCCTCAAGACATTTGTTGACTACAAGGGGAAATATAGTAAATTTATATTTATTTTACACTCAGTATTACATCATGTCTTTATTTTTCTAATACTAGCATTATTAGATGTTGACTACCAATATATATGAATAGGTAGTATGTTCTCAAATTCTTGATGATAAAGGGGCCTCCAAATGTTGATTGTGTTTTCATATCTGGATAATTAGCTAGTGTCCAGTAAAAACTGTTAATTTATGTATAACTGGAGAAAAGTCCACTTTGAGGTAGACCTGGGACACTAAAGGATCACTGCCTGTGTGAAATCATCCCAGGTAGAGACATACACTTGCTCTTCAGTGTTCCCACCATTCCTTATTTGAATAGACTAGAAGTATCTATTTCACGCTATAGAATTGTTTGTGTACACACTGTCTCCTGAGCAGGGTGTTTCCTGAGTACAGCCGCTGCCTCTTTCATCTTTATATCTCCGGTGACAAGCACAATGACTCACACATAGTGGGTGCTCAATAGACATTCATTGGAAATGGGATGGCATGGGATGAGACAGGGTAGAATCCAAGATAAATACCCAGGGTCCACTGGGCAACCACTGTCCATTTTTCTCACAGGTGAGTTTTTGTTCTTGCCCTGTTTCCAGGTGCTAATGTTATGTCCTGCCCATGATGAAAACAAGCATGTCCTTTGTTTGTAGTGTTTAAAGGTACATGGAAATGAATCCTTTTTAAGCAATTTGGTTCAAGGGAATTTTCTTATTCCACATGTCTTAGTTCAGATATGACGTTAGGTGCTTTACTCAATACCTAGCTTTATCCTAATAATGATGGTACTGTTGTCTCTAGAGGCCAGACAGATTGACAGCAGTATTAGTTAGGGATTTTATAAAGCAGCTTATCTGAAAAAGCTTCCAATGTCATGGTTGGTTCTGAGCACTTGGATGGTTTCAGGTTGAACCAAATGTATTAGTCAGGGGAGCTGACATAACAAACAGCTCCCCAGTTCCAGAGACTTAACATAGTACGTTTTTTTCTGGCTCATGGACAGTCCAATGCAGTGTTCCTGGTCGGGCAGTCTTCCCCCAGGCAGTGTTTCAGGGACTCAGGCTTCTTCCACCTAGTGATGCTACTTACTTCCTGGTCCTCAGAATCCTCTCTCCTCAGCTGGTGGGTTTCATGGGCCAGGTCTAGAAATGGTTTCCTGACTTCTGCCCACATTCCTGTGGATGTAAATCAATCATATTTTCACCCCTAAATGCAAGGCATGCTGGGAAGTGTCCAACTTTGTGTGCCCAAGAGAAAAAAGAGAAATTGTTTAGTGAACAACTAGTGAGTTTGCCTCACCAACTCAGCCTGGCATCTCTCCTCGGAGTTCTCTTGTCCTTTGTTTTACTTATTCTTCTTAAGATACTTCACACTTTCTTCATTGTATTCATTCATTAATTATTAAACCCATTAGTAACATAGTGAGCTCCCACAACATGCCAGTTGATGGGATTGTAAAAAAAAAAAAAAGAAATCAGGTGCAGAGCCCACTTAGAATTCAGTCTAATTCAACCTTGTTTAGCTGTCAGAGTATTTGGAAGTCACGAAAAACTCATATTTAATTCTATCATCCAAACAGGAAATAATATGATTGTATGACTACCTGTCTCATAAAATACTTTAAGTACTTTTAAGCTACTCAGGTGTCCAAATTTTGCCCCAAATATTTATTTGCTGCTCATTCATATTTTGCCTTTTTGTAGTCTTACTGGGAACAAGCAGAGGCAGATATCCAAGATTTAAGGAAAAAGTAAAAGCAAAAAACTTTCTCTCTCTAAGTTTAATTATCCCTGGAAATTTGGAAAAGGTTATTATTCAGTCTTATTAGAGAATTAGAGTTTTGAGAACCACTGGTCTAGTCTCCAGTCATTTGAGGACATGGTATTCCTCTTCTGTTAATGTGTAAGTAATTTGAGTTTAGGGACCTGTGTAACATAAAACCTTTTGTTCTACCCCTTAAACTCTGTCTTTATTCACCTAACTGATCGAATCATCTTTAAAAAAATTATTGTGCAATTTTTAAATTATAAAAAAGGTTGAAAATATATAGGTAAGCAAAAAGACAAAAATGAGAAATGTTCATTATTTTCCCATAGATAAATCCTGTTAAGATAAAATGTGCGTTTCCAGTCTTTTTTCTGTTGGGGTGTGTGTGTGTGTGTGTGTGTGAGTGAGTATGACGACGGTATATGTAACATTGTACAACAATGGGATCATACTGAGCATATAGTTATAACTAAAAAACTTAATTGATTAACATATCCATCTTTATATTGGACATGTTTTACTAGAATTTCATTTTAAGGATATTAAGAATGAATCAATAGATTAAAAAGCGATACCTACAAGAAACTGATATTTGTATGCAAAATGAGATAACAGAGGAGAAGTAATATAGGATTGAGGAAAATAGCCGAGGGCATTTTGGTTCTGAAACAGACAGTATAGCACAGTGGTTCAGTGCTCAGACCTGGGTTTAAATTCAAAGTCAACATAAAAATCATAATCATGATGTAGGATATTTTGTATGGACCAAATGGTTATATTTGGGTCAATAGTTCAAGCACTTCTTTGTGATATATATGCAACACCAGCATCTATATATCTTAACTGTACAGTTTACTGACTGCTAGGTTTCTTTATTTGTAAAATGAGGAGGATGCTGGTATCGACCCCCTGGCTTGTTGGGAGGAATCCATGAGTCAGTACATATAGAGTGCCTGGTATAGAGTAAATGTGAATAACTGGTAGCTATCGTGACAGTATATATGAATTTAAAAACGGTAGATGGTAGTCTGTCTTTACAAGTAGGCTTTAAATCAGTGATTCTCAACCAGGAGTGCTTTCCCCCACCCCATTCCCCAGGGGACATTTGGCAATGTCTGGAGACAATTTTGGTTGTCCCACCTGGTGGAGGTGGTGCTACTGGTATACACTGGATAGAGGCCAGGGATGCTGTTCAACATCCTACAATGCACAGGACAGGCCCCCACAACAAAGAATTATCCTGTCCAGAATGTCCACTGTGCTGAGATTGAGGAGTCCTGCTTTAAAGGAATGTATATGCTGTACTGTCACAGATGGAGGGGGGAATTAATAGTACCTAATTCACCTGGTTTTTGTGGAAATCACATGAAAGACTGTATTTAACTCTTTTGTAAACTAATGCCCTATGCAAGTATAGGTTACTTGTAAATCATTTTCCTCAACCTTTAAAATTTTTCTCATTAAAATTCTAAATAATTTTTCTCCACTGAAGTGCCTTTTTAGACATTTTTTCCTAATTGCTTCCTTCCACAAAGAAATTTTAATACTACAGGTATGCCATATATCTATTTATGCAATTGGATAGGGTTGAGGTTTGGAGGGCCACAAACCACTGTGATATCTAAGTTTTTTTGTTGTTGTTGAGGAAGATTAGCTGACATCTGTTGTCAATCCTCCTCTTTTTGCCCAGGGCCCATCTTCTGTGCCCATCTTCCTCTGCTTTATATGTGGGATGCTTGCCACAGCATGACTTGGTAAGCTGTATGTAGGTCTGCGCCCGGGATCCAAACCTGTGAATCCCGGGCTCCCGAAGCGGAGTGCATGGACTTAATCACTATGCCACTGGCTGTCCCCTCTATGATGTTTTTTGCCCTGCAAGGACCAATTTTCTATCCCCTGGGGCAATAATCACCATCGTTGAGAATGCCTGTTCTAAATAAATCAGGAATGAATTCTGAAAGTAAAAAGGACTTTTTTATGATGTTTCAATTACTTATTAAATTCAAAGTAGCTTAGTGTCACTTATTCTGATTTGGGATCATATTGAGATAGCAATAGAAAACTCAAAAATACTGCTATTGATTTAAAATGCCTCTAGACTATATAAGGCTCAAAAGTCTATAACGTTTTAAGTGGACAGTGATGCCCATACAAATGAGTGGAGATTTAGTGAAATCTGAAAATGCAAAAATAAAATCTGGTAGAGAACAAAAACATGAGAAACTGAAGAGGAGAGGAAAGCTTTCTAGGGAGGCAGCTAATCTGAATTTAAGCATATCGTAAAAAGGAAACATAAAAGAAAGCGTTGAGAGGCAATAGGATGGAAGGGAAATTGTGCTGGATAAGGAAGCTGAAGAAAATAATGTTAACTTTTCTTTCTGTAGGTAAAAGTTACTACAACAACTAGGTAGCTTTTTTCTGCTTTGTTTGAAAAGGAAAGATGAAGCACAATTAAATGTGCAAAGTGAGAAGCGTGTCATGCACTGGGGGAAATGGAATCTTGCGCCTCTAGGTGAACTATCTGGTGATCATGCCATATGTCTGGAAGGAATCTTTATGTCGCCTGGCCTGTGTTTATCTGTTCCCTTTGTTCATCAATCCCCTGCCTCTCATTTATAAATCCTCAACAGAAGGCTCTGTCTGAGTTTTCAGCTTTATCTCTTACCACACCATCTACAGACCCTCTTCTCTTGTCAGCTCCGTCTCCCAACCTTCCAGCAGTCCTTGTGGCTTCCCACTTCCTTACTTTTGCTTGTAAGTGATGCTTCTATTTGGACTGCCTTCTCAGTGCTTCATTTTCTACCTCATACTCTTTATTCCTTTTAATTCCTACTTCCCCACGCTGACATTGAGAGGTAGGTATGAGCCTCACTTTACAGACTAGGCTCAGAGAGGTATATGACTCCCCTGAGGTCACACAGCTAGTATGACGAGACTCCAGGTCTTCTACTCTCTACTCTGGTGGTCTGGGCCTATCTAGCAACTTGACTGACGTGTTGTAGATCTTCAACGGACATTTTTTTCTATTGATGAGTATATAGATATCTTTTACTTTGAAGATAGATGAATGATGGTAAATAGGAATACTGAAGTTATCTGCGTCATAAATTTTATATTTTATTTCCTGCTCATTTGTTAGCATCTGACAGCAACTGGAAATAAAACTTTGAGTCTTTGCCTTTCTGTCTGCAAATGTTTTGTTATTGTCCAAGATGAGAGCTAAATGTTGACTCAACAGTATGAATATCTTACATGTTGGTTCTGTATGGTACACCATAAGTTTTTAGGTATGTGCTGTAGGTAAGTGACCACATATAGAGGCCAAGGTGCTCACAGGTAGTGCTGGGTGTTACTCACCTTGAGGGTAGAATTTGCTGCACTTATTTTTGTGTCCATGAGCCTAGCTTGTCCCTGGAAGAAGGTTGGTGCTTAACACATGTCTATTGAAGCAAAGGAGCTATTCTTTCCCTCCTTCTCTATTTGGGGTGTCTGCCAAGTCTGTAATAATTCTCCCTTCTCTGGGAACTCAGAATTGGCATTGGCTATTTCTTCCCTGAACGCCTGCACTCACCCACCCCAGCCATAGTTAACTGACCAGGGTTTAACACCTGACCATAGCTGGGCCAAGTTCCCCTCTTTGAGATTTGGAATTGAGACACTGAGTGACTGAGGGTTGGTCTCTGTGGCTAAACCCAGAATATATAAATACAGGAACTATTACAGAGCCGGCTAGTAGACTGAAGATTGGAGAAAGCTAGAATTCCAAGATAAAAGACGGAAGCCACCATATAGAGAAGAGCAGACAGAATATGGAGAGAAACTCCCAAGGGATTTCAGCCCATTCCTAAGTCTTGGTTGCATTTCTGCATTTGATTCCATGAGACATCCTTGTGTTCTTATAATAAATTCCCTCTTGTGTTAAAGTTGGTTCAAGTTGGTTTCGATTATTTGTAACTAAAAATTTTCCACCACTATATCAAAATTTCAGGTTTCTCATTTCAATGAAGTAAATTATATTAAGCAGAAAAATATATAAGGGGGATAGACCAAACTTAGTTTAACAATTGTAAAGAGAAATCATTTGGGAATCTTATATGTTTAAAATAGATTTGAGGGGATTGGTGGAATAATGTTGAGGGGGCTCTGTGTATTGTTAGTTTGAAGTAATAGGGAGTTTTTCTTCAAGGTGAAGTAGGAACATGAAGAGAGTAAAATAATAAGTGCCTAAAATCCATAGACAATAGTCAATGATAAAGCAAAGGACCAAATAGTTAAAATAGGATGCATAAGAAACCTAAGAGTCATTCCTCCATGCTTCCTAAACTTCAGCCCTCATATCCAACCCATGGCCAAATCCCCTATTTTTCTCACCTAACAATCTCTTGCATCTGTCTCCATCTGCAATAAGTGGCCATTATTTCTCAAGTAAGACTCCCACAATGGCCTTCTGTAAGTGGACTGCTGGCAGCCACTCTTGCCACCAATGTTTCTCCACACTGTGACTGGAGCAGTCTTCTAAAAATGCCCAGTTGATCCCGTCACCCCGTCCAGGTAAGACTTGTAGTGGCTTCCTTTTGCCGTTCCCCACAAAGCCCTGTAAGGTCCAGCTGCTGTCCACCTGTCCAGCCTCATCTGTACCCCACCCCCTCCTTGTCTATGCTCCAGCCATGGGTTTCCTTTCAGCTCCTTGCCTTGTCAGGCTCTCTCCATGATGGGGCTTTTGCACATGTTGTTGCCTCTACTGGAACATTCTTTTCTGCTACCTTTACCCAGCTTCCCATGGCTTCTCTGACTAGATGGATCATTTCTAGAGGAGCACTGTGTACCCATCCTTTCTACCATTTGTCATAATAGCAGTTTTACTTTTCTTTTTTTCCCATTATTTGGTTGTCTGTCTATTCTACTAGACTGTAAGCTTCACAAGGCCAGGAAATCTCTACTTTGGACTATTATTTTAGTTCTAGCCCCTGATAGGATGATCAACAAATACTTATTGAATGAATAAACGTGTGGAAAGGTAAAAGAAATAAAAAGCAAGCAAAAAACCACAAAAGGCTGTCTCCAACTTTCATGCCCTTTTTCAAAGGTTGGGTTTATAATATTGAGTTGTTTTTAACTCAGTTTCTCTTAGGTACTAGGCTGTTCATGAACAATATTACTAATAAGGTTAAAATCTCTTTTACAAGTAGGGATATAAGGTTATCAGTGAATAAAATATAATTAATGTTAGTAGGACTCCTAGGTCAGCCCACAAAGGCCTATTTAACCATAGTGTCTCTAAAACAGTAGTTTAAATCCCTGAAATCTACTAAGCCTTGAGAGGGATGCAGGGCATATGAGGGAGAGAGGACTCCAATTCCTAGTGGAGGAAAGATGCTCCAGGAGGCGTGTTCTAAAGTCTGCCATTCTGGTGGTGAGCATGAGACTGGGCAGATGGGAATGGAGGGGAGCCTTGGGGACCATTTGAGGGAACAAGTTGCTCATAAGCCAGTTAATATGACCAGCTGGGATAATCCCTTTTCCTTTCCCTCTGCATATGTCCCTTTTGAAAGTGTGTGCACTTAAGCAGAAGACACAACTTGCCCTGCTGGAGGAAGACCTTTCTTTCATCTAGACTATAGAGATAGCTGTACTTTGGGCTAGAATTTCTACACAAACATTCTACCCCAGGAGGAAGATGAAGAAAGGAGCTTCCAAGTGTAGAAGGATTGGTACAGAAGCTTTCTGAGGGCAGGGGAGTGAAGTCAATTTGTGGAGTGATGAGAGACATTGGTTGCTGGAGAGAAGGGTGGACGGTGCTCAGGAAATGAGAAGGCAGGAAGGGAGGAAAGAGAACACACAGGCTACTCGCCTGAGAAGGAGGGACATGAACATTCTTCCATTTCAATGACCAGATTTCCTGACAAATATTCCCAGAGCCCATAGCTCATTAGAAGCGCCAGTTACTGCAGCCAAACCTTTTTAGAGAATATCAATTTTATTTTAGAAAGAATAATCTGGCTGCAAAGTTAAGAAAAATCTAAAATCCAGAAAATATCAAATTAAATCATTACCTTGCAGTGCATTGTTTTCATGAAATGAGATAGTACAGAGTGCTCTGAAAAAGCTTTTTTGTTAAAATTCCAGCAAAGAGGATTGCCTGAAATTAAACCCCACTTTCTTTCCAAAGAGTTTTACAAACACCATCTATGTAGTAAGAAGCGCAGGAATTCTGATGAGAACACATTTTTCAAGAATTCATCACCCCCTTTGCCTTTCACTCAGGAGGTGGCCTCTTATTCGTGGCTGTTAGGTGTAACCAGTGAACCGAATACTTGAAACCAATTTCCTGGTTTGAGAAGAGGTTATTGATTCTCACAGCATGTATATACTTGGAAAATTTCATTGTTTAACTCTACATGTGGATGATTCTTGCCTCATACTACTTTAAGTCAGGCAGACTGGGTGAGGTATATGGATCCTCCTTGCTTTATTGAAGTCTTCAGAGGAATTGAAAAATGTTTAACAGGTCTGAATGTTGCCTTGAGTTTAAAATACTGTATGTGCATCTCAGAAAATGTCTGGGGAGGTGAGGGATATTTTTTGTAAGCATGTGCTTTATTTTCAGAGAGGAAGTTGAGAGAGAAATTTCCTAGTGCCAAGAAGACAATGGAGGTGATTGATAAAACATCAAATTAAATCATTATATTTCTGGATCTTGTTTAAAATGATCACTGCTTGAGCTACTGGTGATTTATTGTTTTCAGAATTGCAAAGCCCCATCAGGGTATTATTCATTTTAGCATTTATTGGTCATATGACCTAAATTTGTATTCTTGGAATAAAAGGGAGCATCATTGATGGAAAGGAGGAACAGGGTAGAGTGTCAGGCATACACATACTTCCTGAAGAATCTTGTGCATTTGTACTATTTTTCACTAAATAAAAGTTCAGTTGAATAATTAATGTTCAACTCTGGGTGGGTGAAAATGAACAAAAATTCAGCACGTTTGAGGTCAACTCTTCTTCTGCGTGTTGTTTAAGAATACATGTAACGTGGTGAATCCACATGCTGCCCAATGTTTCCCTTCAGATCCTGGAAATGTGTGACCCCCCCTCCACTCCCCTCCCTCTACTTTTTCCCTAGAAATACTATTATTGGCCCAGGGAAAGTTCATTCCAGCAGGAAGTCTGCCATTTTGAACCAATTTGAGCAGCCTTTGTAGCAGGAGGAATTGATTTATTATTCCTAATCATCATTCATAAGATGACCGTTATGAGCGAGTTTGCTGATAAATCCATGACTACAGAGGAGGATTTTAATTTGTGACAAGGAAAATTTCTTCCTGCTTCATGGGGAGACATATCTCTGACCCTACCTGGATGGGCGTATGGTGGGAGTAGGCCCTGTGGGTATTTATTGACTTGAGCTGAGAGGTCTTTCTAATATATCATTATGTTTTGGAAATAAAACTCCCTAGGTCCTCATTTGGGGTCGCCAATTGGTGGAAAAAAAGAGTCAAGTTAATATTTTTCTCTAATATCTGCATTTTTGGCTTTGATTTTTTTAAACTAACGAGTTGTTTCTCTTTCAGGCCCCATGGTTGATACAGAAGACTGTCATATGGACCAACAACAGTAACTGAAATCAAAGAAAGGGCTCCAGCATCTAGCCAAAGACATGCCACAGGGACAAGAAGGAACAGAAGTTTCAACGAGCAGGGCAAGAGACAAGACATGAGTGGACAGGTAGCAGTATGGGAAATATTGAATTCCCAGTGGTGATTGTTGGCACATGGAGCTGGTGAACAAGAGCACCAACTTAAGGATCTCGTGTTATAATTTTTCAAAGACTACACAGTAGGTACACCAGCCATACAACTAACATAAATAAGTCGTTATGTTTCTAAACTATTACACACTTTGTCGATTAGCAGCTTGGGGCTCCTTCTGCTGAATTTCTTGAGAAAACCTCCAGCGAGTCAGCAGTAGCTGTAAGACTGAGGCAGCTCTCGAAGGTGTGAGATTCATCATCTTTAGTTATTAGGGTCACCTCGGGATTCAACCTCTAGTCTAGAGCAGGTCACCTGGAGCTGAAAGTCCTCTGAGACATAAGAACACGGAGGAGTTATTACCGTGAAGGAAGATGTGGAGAAAATTTAAAGGGGTGTTGAGAACACTGGCAGAATGATATTTTCAATATATTACCTGATTTCCCCCTCTGGCAGCTCTTGTTGCCTCTGCCCCTCCTCCAACCCCATTCAGGCATCATTTATTGCATCAGGAGAAAAAAGGAGTTTCACCAGAGAACAGGGTAAAAAGGCTTTTGATTTTCAAAAGTCAAGACTCTCAGGGCACTTGGCATAGAAACTGTAAGATGATTTGGAGCGGGGCTTCTAGGCTCTGGTGGAACATGAAGCTTTCCAGGTATGCTGGCGGGGAGGGGAGGAGAGGGCTAGGTCCAGGGGAAGAAAGAGCTCTTAGATATTGTTGGAGAGGTGAGGAGGAGGGAAGGGAAGGTGGAGGTGTAGAGAGGAAGCAGCAAGAGCTCTTAGACGCTGGTGGCCCATCTCTCCTCTGAGAAAGAGGCTCTGTGCCCTGCTCCCCAGAGGGGAAGGTGGTGGATGCAGAAGCCCCAGATGGCTTGGGTTGTCATCACTTCCCAGTAGAGCTCAAGGAGACTGAAAAGCCCAGAAGACAAAGGGCTGAGTGGTGTCTGAGGTACAGAGAGTCTGAGGCATCGTCAGGTTGTTCAGTGCACTGAGCACAGCACGTGAGTGTTAGAATGAGTCCTCTGTGCTCAGAAGTGCCACCAGAGTAGTAACAAAGGACCCACAACTTTCAACAAGCCATAGAGCTAACAGTAGAACCACCAATTATCTACTCGCACTCAGCAAAGATGGGAGATCTTAATGCTTATCTAAAATTCAGAAGAACCTGTGCTAAAAATGGAGGTGATTAGGAGAGAATGTCAGGGCTGAGCCCTCTGGTGCAGGCATTTCCATGTTCTGAATGCAGCCCTCATTAGTACAACCTTCTACTCTAAGGCTATAGAATATCCCCAAATCAGGAACCAGAATTAGGCCCAGATCATCTTGTTCCTGAAATGGGCCTAGAAAGCTGTGGCTGGAGGGTGGAGGACGAGATCGCCTTCCCCATGGCCGCAGACCAGCCAGCATTTGGGACTGTTGGAAAGTTGGCCTGTGCTCTCTCCATGGCCATCCCCGTGCCCAGTGATTACAACGTCCTTCATACCCCTTAGTTTAATCGTGTTGGGTACAAGATGGTGTGAATGTTGTGGTGTGAATGAATAAAATTGTGGTCCATCCACGTAAGTTGTTTTCTGCTGCACACTCAGAATTGGGGCCTCTTGATTTCAAATCTGTGTTCATGTATGTCAATAGAGTTGTCTCTGCATGAACGGGAAAATGCCTGCTGTCCTTCTCTTCCTAATGGCTTACAACCTACATGATATATCCCATTAATCTGTGGATCTCTTTTAAAAATACAAGGGCCTGCCTCCTTCCAATTCCACCCCCAACCCTGAGAGTCTGAGTCAGTGGGTCTTGAGATAATCCACTAGAATCTGCATCTTAAAAATCTCTACATACTACTTTACTTCATAGCCAGAGCTGAGAACTACCTCTTTACTGTAAAGCTGTATAGCTCTTCTTAATAAAAACAGTGAGAGATGAAGCTTGTCTTCTTTTGACATGCAAAATTTTGGTTGACCTTTTCATTTTTGCTGTGTTTTCTACCAC
Source organism: Tapirus indicus (assembly GCA_031878705.1). NCBI lineage: Eukaryota > Metazoa > Chordata > Mammalia > Perissodactyla > Tapiridae > Tapirus > Tapirus indicus. Next base: position 61,453,744 of record CM062927.1, on the reverse strand, counting down.
TTGATGGGTATAAAATGGAAAACTAGCTGAAATGAAAATATGAGAAATACTTCGAAAGTGGGGAAGTTTGGGCATAAAATAGAAATAAAGACACCCCAGGGTAGCTCTCGAGGAGACTCTTAGCTAAGGTCAAGAAGAGCTAATAGAGCTTATCCCAGCCCGCGAGGACAGCAGTTCTGGGGGTTATCAGGTTAAGGGCATAACCCAGGCCAAAAGGCAGACAGGCAAATTGAGTTACTGCATTTTATCAATTCTAAAACATGCATACTTCACATTTTAATTCCCCAGGCATCTGTTGGCTGGGTGCCAATGGGGATATAGTTGTCATTGCCCATGCAGAACAAATTTTGTTGTCATTCATGGTGGCATAACTGGACAACATCAGTCTCTCAAAGTTTCCGTCAGCAAGCAATTTAAGGACTATTTGAAGAAAGAATAAAATCTCAGTTGTTGTCTGAAAACCTACTGTTGCCATTTGCTGGTTAGATCCAAAAAGTAACAACATCCAAACCTTCAGATCAAGTGTTAGTTGCTTGGAAGAAAATTCCGGAGATCAGAGTGGAATGCTTTTTAAAGAAATACTGCATTCTCAATGCTCTTAATGACACAGACACTAATATCATGTGGAAAATGGGAACAAACATGCCAATTCTGCATTGAAAAGTGACCCAGGAGAGTTGGAATCTAAATATGAAGAAGTTTGGGGTATACTTTTATTGGCAGCATTTTTTTTCTCTCTTAATGCTACATAATGGTGATGCATCTTATAACTGATGGTGTCTGAGAGTCAGTGTAATAAGGTATTTGTTTTGGTCTTTATGAAGGAGAATATTGAAGAAAAGTGCCCTGGAGAAAAGCACACATAAAATTATAGAGGGGGCCAGGGAATCACAGATCTGTGTATGTCTAACTTGCACAAAGGAAGTGCTCTCTGAAAAAAGAGAGAAGAACCACCTTATAGTTAAACAATAATAACATTTTTAGAGAAAAGCAGGTGGGTTTCATGATGAAGGAATTATTCCTATTTTGCTGGGATTTTTTTTTTTTTTTTTTGCTGAGGAAGATTCACCCCAAGTTAACATCTGTTGCCAATCTTCCTCTTTTTTTCTTTTATGTGATCCATCGCCACAGCATGGCCACTAACAGGCGAGTAGTTTAGGTCCATGCCTAGAATCTGAACCCGGGCCGGCTGAAGCAGAGTGAGCTGAACTTAACCACTAGGCCACCAGGGCTGGCCCTGGAATTTTTTGAAGTAGGCACATGAATAAGAACTGATGGATGTACCCAGGTAGGCTTTCAAAAAGTCTTTTGTAGTTGGAGGTCTGTTGTTCATTCCCCTCCTCTTTGGCTGGAGTAACCCTGAGAAGCATCATTTTTCTCTCCACTGGAAACCTCTCAGTAGACTCCCTCAAGACCCGTAATCTACAAGTCCCATCCCCTTCCACACACTGCCCTTTGAATATCTCAAAATAGTGTTCATATAATCCTCACCCTGCTCTTCCTCAGGCTAAACATCTCTTTCTCCAAAGATTTATCATAATATATTTTTTGAGGCCTTCCCATCCTCAAATCTCTCCTCTGATATACTCCAGTTTCTCTAAAATCCTTATAACTGGGTAACATAGGTCCTAGTTTGTCCAGGAGTCTTAGTTTATGCCTATTTTCCAGGCTTAATTATCGCCAGTAAATACTTTCATTCTAAAAAGTGTCCTGATTAGAATGATATCATATATGGTCAACGTACTTACAGCTGAACTGAATGCAGTCTCTAAGGGTGGGCTGACTAGTAAAAATTAGAGCGGGGCTCTCACTGTCCTAAGTCTTGGTACTTGAGAGTCGAATAGATGCGTTGGTGACTTGGGCCGTACATCACACCTTTGCCTCATGTTAAGCTTGTGGCTGCTTGCAGTCATCAAGTCTTTTCCACAAAGCCACATCTTCCCTTCTAGTACTGGTTCTGGTGGTTCTATGATGTTTGTTCCTACTAAATTTCATGATGTTATAGTTTAACCCATTGTCCAATCTATCAAGAACTCTCATCCAAAATGCTACTTTATCCCTTCCAACTTCCTACTATAAGAAGATATAATGCGTAACTGTATCATTATCCAAGTTCTTGATTAAAAATATTGCGTAGGAGAGTCTTGTGACATGTCACCTCTTTTCAGTTTGATTTCCTTTCACATCCTGAGAGTTATTTACATCACAAACTCAATTAATTGTAGCATTATCCAGCCTATATACTTCTGCCTTTCACGTGACAGTATCTTGGGAGAACTTAGAAAATGCCTGTTGAAACTTCAGATGTCTAATGTAGAGTGTCTTTTGCTAATCTGTGCACCTAGATCTTGGACCAAAAAACGGAAAGAAAAAACAGAGCTAAGTCTAATGTGATTCACAGTTAGTGCACTCCTCTTTAGGCCCCATGGAGCCTTGGAAATGTAGCGACTGACACACAGGATAGGTCAGTGATTAATGAATATTTGTTGATCCAAGCACGATTTTTCATTGAAAAACAAGTGGGAGATCTTGCTCATGGCTCTTGCTGTGAAAAAAGCCTATATCTTTACAGCTGTCAAGGACGTCTGCTTTGGGAAGTCCCACACACACAGTTTCGGTCCGCACCAGAGTATGCATTAACTATTTGCTAATCATGTAAATATTTTTGCTGAAACAAAAACATGATTGAGGCTGCAAGTGTGAACTGAATGCAGAAAGTGCCAGCTCTTTAATGTAAGCAATTAATTAGGCATCATCTTTACGTCTGGTGATAGGTCCCAGGATTTTAATCAAATCAAATATCACCAGCTGCTGAGAGGACAGGCTGTTGGAGCAGGCATTCCCTGCACCAAAGGGGAGAGGAAAGTGGCGTTAAAATGGATTTCCTGAGGCTCCAGTGGCTAAGGACACCTATAGAGGAATTCTGGGAAACTGCTTTATAGGCACATCCATAACAGGTCAGACAAACACTGTCTCGAGTCAGCTGAAGTGGTGGAAACAGCCCAGATCTGGAAGCCAGACAGCTGGGTTCAACTCTTGGTTCTGCTGCTTTCTAGCCTTGGAAAATCATGTGATCTGTCTGAGCCTTAGTTTCTTCAGCTTTAAAATGGAGGTGACAACACCTACCTTGTAGGGCTTTTGTAAGGGTAAGAGACTCTGTAGATGGCACCCAGCGCAATACCAGCCTGCAGGAAGGATTCTGTAGGGTAGCTGGGTGTGGTTGTTAATAGGTGAATGGGTTCTAGTCCCTACTCTGCTGCTGCTATGTCCTTCTTTGACCTTGGACATACCCTTAACTTGTTAGAGCTGACTTTTCTCCATCTCTGAAAAGACAGAAGTGGACTAGATGGTGTTCTAAGGCTAAGTGCCCATCATTCTATGACAGGGATGGGAATTAGGGCAATTTTGTGATAGCAGAGTGAGACGTGGGAAAAGCGCACTGATACATGGGAGGGTGATCTGGCCACCAAGGATGATGTCTCCCAGGGCGTTCATTTTCCCCACTCCAACACCTGAAATGAGCCATCATCTCGAGTCCTTGCCACCACACCTGCCTGGCTGTCATCACAGGTGAGGCTCATGGTGGAGCATGTCTGTGCAGGGTGGGGAGACAGCCCCACAACAAGGGCACCTTGAAGAAAAAAGTAAATTTTGGAAGGTGGAGAGGGCCTGTTGAATTTTTGGGATATTTAAAATAACATTTATTTTTTCTTATTGCAAATTAATACATGGTTGATGTAGAGAGCTATGAACACACAATAGTTTAAAACTACCACCTTTAACATTCTATGTATGTCCTTCCAGTCATTTATATATAAAACAAAAATGGCCTCACATCATGACCCTATAGTATATATTCTTTTCTACATATTTTCCTTTTCTTCCTCATCATTGCTGTTTGAAGTTTTGCTGATTTCTGTTAGTAGTAAAGCCTTGGTTATTTAGTAGGCGTCTCCAAAATAGGATGCTTGCCCCTTGGGCATATGTAAGGCACTCTATCGGGGAGCAGGAAGAAAATTTTAGAATTTCTCTTTATATTTTTACGTCTTCTTTTTAAAATTGTGTTTGTGTGTGCGTGCTTATTTCATAACATGTGAAAATACGTCTGGAGGTAGACAGTCCAGAGCTGGGACGGTGGCTCCCGGATACCGTCAGAGACTGAAGCTCTTTCCAACTTCCTACCCTCCCACCTTATGTACAGGCCTTCATCCTCTGGCTTGCAGCCTCATGTTGACAAGATGGCAGCAGTACATCTATGCTTTACATCCACATTCCAGACAGGAATAATGGGGAAGAATGAAGGGCAAAACGTTTTCTCCTAATGAGGCTTTGCTTTTTATTCAAGAAAGGATATTTTGCTTCTCATTGGTCAAAACAAAGGAAGTTGGGAAATTGAAAATTTTAGCTTTTCAGCCTCTATAGCAAAGGAAGTCAAGGGCGTAGGGAATTGAGAAGTGTTTGGGGGTAGACAATCCATACGGTCTGCCACATTCTTCTCTGCAGAATAATGCATGCACATGTGCAGGTGTGCACATACACACACACATGTACACACACACAACTTTGCCAGGTGATTTTGGGGGGTTTATCTCATAAGCGGGAGTAGAAGGGAAGATGCTCTGTAGGGCCAAATTGAGAACCCCTGCTCATTCAAATGGATGCTCTGCTCAGCCCAAAGCCAGGGATCATGAGAGACACAACAGGGGAAGGAGAGAAAACAGAGAAGAGAAAGTGAAAATACATGAATAGGAGGAGTGGCAGATAGAGAAAGCAGAGTGGCCTCGAAGGTTATAAGTAGGAGATATTGTAATAACAGTAAAAAAGAAATACAATGGCAAAGAGAGAAACAAAGGGATAAAGCAATACTACCATGGGGAAAAGATAAACAGTCATTTAAGTATCTGAAGCTTAAGGGAGTGCACCCCAAAGAACCAGAAGTCAGCTCTCTGATGAGTGTGGGTGGCAAAGGTGGTGGTCAAGGAGGGCACCATTTAGTGAAACGTTGGGCCAAGTCCTATCAATGTCTGTAGAGTCACAGGGCACTCATTAGGAATTTTTTTTAATTAATTTATTTTTAATTGCAGTAACATTGGTTTATAACGTTGTATAAATTTCATGTGTACATCATTATACCTCTATTTCTGCATAGATAACATCACGTTCACCACCCAACTACTAATTACAATTCATCACCACACACATGTGCCTAATCATCCCTTTCGCCCTCCCCCCTCCCCCTTCCCCTCTGGTAACCACCAATCCAATCTCTGTCTCTATGTGTTTGTTTGTTGTTATTTTTATCTTCTACTTATGAGTGAGATCATACAGTTTTTTTTTTTTTTTTGGTGAGGAAGACCAGCCCTGAGCTAACATCCGTTGCTAATCCTCCTCTTTTTGCTGAGGAAGACTGGCCCTGGGCTAACATCGTGCCCATCTTCCTCAACTTTATATGGGACGCCGCCACGGCATGGCTGACAGGCAGTGCGTCGGCGGGCGGCCGGGATCCGAACCAGCGAACCCTGGGCTGCCAAGCGCGGACTAAACCGCTGCGCCACCGGGCCGGCCCCGAGATCATACAGTTTTTGACCTTCTCCCTCTCACTTATTTCGCTTAGTATAATACCCTCAAGCTCCATCCATGTTGTCACAAATAACCGGATTTTATCATTTCTTATGGCTTAGTAGTAGTCCATTGAGTATATATACCACATCTTCTTTATCCATTTGTCCCTTGATGGGCACTTAGGTTGCTTCCAAGTCTTGGCTATTGTGAACAATGCTGCAATGAACACGGGGGTGCATGTATCTTTACATATTGGCGTTTTCATGTTCTTTGGATAAATACCCAGCAGTGGAATAGCTGGATTGTATGGTATTTAAAGGGGTTCTCTAAAAGGTTTGGAAACTTGGAGATTTGAAGCCTGATAGAGAATAGTCCAGCAAGATAAGCTCAGTTCTGTAGAATGCTGCAACATGATGTTGCATTAAGTATTGTGAATAATTTCTAGTGGAGTTTATAGTAGCAACTTGCAGCTAGTTCCCTACAGATTTGTAGAAACTGATTACAGTGTTTGGGATTACAAGTTGCTGATAACATGCACACTAGCAGCAAAATAATTAGCATCATCTCTGAAACTTTCCTACAGGACCTATGATAAATTCCCCAGTTGGAAACATTATAGATCCCTCTAGTATCTTTGGTCCATCGTAAATTATAGAAACAAGAGGTTTTTAAGAACAACACAGGTGTTTGAGCCACGTGTATTTTCATCTAGGGAACTTGGTGATATCAGAGGAGGACATCACACTGGAAAAATAAGTTAAAAAAAGAAAAGGAAATCATGAAGCTGAAGAAGAATTCACTAACTTTTCCAGGGGAAGAAATACCTGATTTCTTGAACACAGTCTATATCCTGAACAGTTTCCTAGAAATGACAGAACAATTAATTTTTATAAAGCATTCCAAGTGTCACACAGCAAGTTTTGATGCTTCCAAGTGCCCAAAGAGATAAGAAAGTTAAATGAGTTTAAGATTTTTACTGTATCTAAACTGGAGGACCACCTAAAGCAAAATTTTGCTCATTTGGAGTGCAGAGTGAATGGTGATTTTAAGACTTAGCTTCTGGAGTCAGACCACCGAGGTTGGGGTCTTGGCTCCATCATTTATCAGTTGTGTGATTTGGGAGCAAGTTACTTCACTTCTCTGCCTTCATTTCCTCATCCATAAAATGGGGATAACCACTTCATATGATGGTTTCGAGGATTACATGGAATAATCTATATAAGGATCACCACAGGGTATGGCACAATAAATGTTCCAGAACGTTCCAGAACCACATGGATGGATAAGCAACATTTTTTTTCCAATTAGTTCCACATTTTTTTCTTTTTAATTTTCACATCAGTACCATGAGTTTTCCTAAGGATAAGGAACCATTTTTATTGTTAGCTCACTCCAAAAAATAGCATTAATTTCTGATAAGGTGTTTACCATCTTTTTTTGCAGGCATCAAAATGATGTAATATTTGGTCTGGCCCAGTGGAGTAGCGGTTAGGTTCACACAGTCGGCTTCCATGGCCTGGGGTTCGCAGGTTCAGATCCTGGATGCGGACCTACCCACCACTTGTCAAGCCATGCTGTGGCAGGTGTCCCACATGTAAAGTGGAGGAAGATGGGCATGGATGTTAGCCCAGGGCCAGTCTTCCTCAGCAAAGAGAGGAGGGTTGGTAATGGATGTTAGCTCAGGGCTAATCTTCCTTACCAAAAAAAATTTTTTTAAAAACCGATGTAATATTTAAGAGTGGTCAGACTTCTGGGTTTGAATCCTCACTTATTGGCTCCAAGACTTTGAAAAATTGCTCAACCTCTTTGGCCTTATTTGTAAAATAGGGATTCTGTGTAGTTTAAATGAGTTAAGAGATCTAAAGAGCTCACAGTGCTGGACACATAGAAAGTGCTCAAGGCTGTCATTGTTATTGACTCATGTTATTAACCAAGCATTTTCCAGAAAAGGAAATGGAGTTAAGAGGTGATATTGTGCAACAGTTTTCTTCATCTTGTAACTCGTATACTGAACTTCCAGACTCACGATATTCAAGATGAAATATTGAAGGATGCCTGTCAGGATGTTTTTTTATAGCCAAACATTAAAAACAACATGATGGTCTATTCAGATAGAGATGGCCTACCCCACCCAACACCAGAACCAGGGCAGACATGACTAATCCATCATAGCACTTGTACCTACTGAGTTCATATTCAGCCTCTGAATTTTTCTCAACACAATACTCTATGCAACCATTGCCGATTTGATTGGTGTTATGTGAAATCAAACTTATTTTCTATCCTTGTTCCAGTATCATGTCTTCAGAAGTGTTATTTCTCTGGAGGATAAATAATTTATAAGTTTTCAAGTAAATGCCTCCCACTGAAATTCCAATCAAACTCTTAAATGATAAGAGATAATGCTCCCTCAAACCATTGACTACGCAGGGTGAGTTATATAAAAGAGGGGAAAAGTTGGCTGGCATTACCCTTGATCTATTGTTTGTGCTTCTTTGGAAGATGCTGTAAAGACAGATGACATTGATAGCTGCAACTAAAGAGATTTGCTAGGGTCTGAGGAAATCATTTGGAATATGGCTACTTTTGCCATTGACTCGGTAAATAATTTTCTGGATGGAAAACCAGTTTACGCTGTCTAGTACATCATACAGGTGAGCATCTTTCATTTTATCTTGAGGGAAAGATGCAAATGACTAAATGTGAAGATGTTTCCTAGATGTTGATTGGTCTATTCGTTTGCTAGGGCTGCCATAACAAAATACTACAGACTGAGTGGCTTAAAAACAGAAATTTATTTTCTCCCAGTTCTGGAGGCTGGAAGGTTGAGATCAAGGTGATGGGAGATTTGGTTTCTCCTGAGGCCTCTCTCCTTGGCATGCAAATGGCTGCCTTCTTGCTGTGTCCTCACATGGCCTTTTCTCTGTGTGTGCGCCATCTCCTTGGTGTTTCTCTGTCTTATTATAAGGATGCAAGCCTTACTGGATTAGTGCCCCACACTTATGACCTCATTTAACTTTAACTACCTTGTTAAAGGCCACATCTCCATACAGTCACGTTGGGGGTTAGGACTTCAACTTATGAATTTCGAGGGGGGGGCACAATTTCATAACAATTGCTTTGTACCCATTTAACTCTAGGTTCTATAGCATCTTATAACCCCAGCATTTGTTATTTATACTCATCATCATGTGAGCCTAGTTCTGCAAGAAAGGATAGTCATGCTGGTTATGCAGTGTTTAAAAAGGCAAAGAAATGTGTGCTCACTTTTAAAAAATTTCCATCTTCTGCAAATTAATAAGACAGATACTACAGTGGAAAATGGGCAAAGATATGAGTTAAATTCGCAAAAAGGGAAAATACAAAAAGCTAACAAGAATATGAAGAGATGCTCAAACTCGTTAACAGAAAAATGCAAGACAAATTAACAATGAGATATCACTTTGCATATACTAGACTGGCAAAATTAGGGTGATGCCAAATGTTGGTGGGGATATGGGACCATGGGAACCCTCCTGTACTGCTGATGGGAATGTAAACTGGTGTAGAAATTCTGCAGAGGACTCTGGTAGTAATAGCAAATTAGGTCTATGTATACTTTCTGACCTAGCAAATCCACTCCTGGGTACATATCAGGAAGGAATTCTTACTGAGTTCATAAGTGTCCTGTATGAGTAAGGTGATGGGGCATCTCAGCTTGCCTGGGACAATTATAGTGTATATCTGCTGTCCTAGTGGAATTATTAATAACACCCTTTTCATTGTCAAAACTGTTTACCCTTTGTATAAGGATTGTCATCCCAGCATATTTGTGGGTTTGGGAATTGGAGGTGGTTTGGCGAGTGAAGAGGCAAAATGTGTTGGATTCATGCTATTCAGCAGAGAGAAGTAACAGACTACCTGTACCCATAGCAAAATATATAGGTCTTAAAAACATAGTGCTGAGTGAAAAAGAAACAAATTGAGGTTTATAGCAATATTTGCATACCATTAAGATCCATGCATAGAAAACTATATGTTTTATAAGAACACACACTAACAAAAGAACATGCATTGAGCACAGTGGAATGGTTGCCCTGAGGTAGGTGAGGAATAGGAGTAGGATAAAGGGGGAACAAAAAGAAAGAAAATGAGAGGGATCATGTTAGACCAAAGATGATAATGAACCATTAAGAAATATGATTAACTCAGGCCTCAGTATCTGAAATCAGAAAGGAAGAGTTCCCCCAAAATAGATAAAATTGAAGAATTTTTAAAAAAGTGTTCCAAAAAAATTAAATGATGACTTTCTTGAGAAATTGGCATTTGTTTGTTTGCTTATTCTCTGAGGTTCTAAAAGGCATTTAAGTCTGCTTAAATAAGTATCTTAAATAGGACAAAATAAACATAAAAATAATTGAATGAAGAAAGCAGAACAGAGAGTATATAGAACTAAGAAAGATAAGGCAAAGTTGGATGTGAGGTTAATATCTAAAATTCACACCAAAAGTTCCTATAGATTTGCTCAAAATGGATCTCAGATTTGGCACTAACCTGCCCAAAGAAGGAGATGCCCTCACGTACATGATCTACATTATTTGTAATAGCCACCACCAAACCACTCCAAGTACTAAGAAGCAGCCCAACTATTTCCCATCCTGAGATCAGAGAAAACTTTCTCCCTTGGGCTCTCATAAGGAGGGCACTGTATAATGGAATAGCGACCTAGAAAACTAATTTCTACAGAAAGGCTCATTCCAAAGCCATGTTGAATACCTAAATGCTAATTTACTCTAACAGGGTTTGGGCTCCTTGAATCTCAGCAAAATAACTGGATTTCAGCTCCAGAATAGTTCAGGAAACATTCCTGTGTAGGCAATAAACCTGTGGCCCATGGATGTTTGGGCTCTTTTACTTGATTAGGAACCACAGGGCCAGAAATTCCTGGTTATTGTAGCAACAGCTAATGAAAGAAAAAGTAAAGGACTCTCCTGGGACGGCCCTGATGGCTTAGTAGTTTGAGCTTGTCACTGTCACCGCTTTGGCAGCCCAGGTTTGTTTCCCAGTCATGGAACCACACTACCCGTCTGTCAGTAGCCATGCTGTGGTGGCGGCTCACATAGAAGAACTAAAGGGACTGACAACTAGGATATACAACCATGCAGTGGGGCTTTGGGGAGGGAAAAAAAAAGAGGAAAATTGGCAACAGATGTTAGCTCAGGGTGACTCTTTCCCTTCAAAAAAGAAAGAAAGAAAGGACTCTTCTTCCAGATTCCAGGAGTACTGTTGCCTTTATGCCCCTTTGGAGGGGGTGGGAGATGAAGAGGGAATGTGTTCTTCTATCTCTTCCTGAAACAATTTTATTGTTTGAAATTTAAGTCTTTAAAAATTTAATTAAATTTTTATTGACTGAAAACCAAACATAAACCAAACCAAACTTTACCTGTTGTAGAGACCACAGAAAATAAGCCTACTATGTGGAAATAGGCGTCACCCCAAGAGTGAAACCAGCACAAAGCAATGCATAATGGAAGGGTTTAGTGGCAGGTATCTGCAGAAAGAATCCACTCTGAGCTGATCTCCAAGTGGACGTGTGCATATATGTGTATGTGTTGGAGGGGGGCTGGAAGAGGGAAAGAGACAATCTGGTATTTTGGTATATTCTGGGCTTGGAGCAAGTATAGATATTTGTCAAGTCCTTTTGAAGCCTGGTTGAAATAACCCCTTAACACTATCCAGTTATATTTGATTTTGTATTCATTAAGTGACTTCTGCTTATTAATTCAATTTTCAAGAGCCTGAGAAAGGGAGGTGTGGAAGATTGATGCCAACATAGCTGTAATTATTTCCCTTCCTGTATCCTGCATGTGACTTTGCCACTCATCCCATCAATAGGTGGAGACTATTTCTTCATCCCTTGAATCTGGGCTTGTGACTTGTTTTGGCCAATAGAATTGTGGTAGAGGTGATGATGTGCCAGTTCTAAGCCTAGGTCTCAAGAAGCCTTGAATACTCCTCTCTCTTTCTGAACCTTTCACAGCCACAGTGGGAATACACCCAGGCTGACTTGCTCAATGATGAGAATCAAGGCCCATTGACTCATATTGCTCTGGCTGATTGCCAGACAACACTAGATATGTGTGTGAGGCCATCTTAGATCAGCCAGCCTGCAGCCCAACCACCAGCTGACCACAAGGGCATGAGCAAGCCCAGGAGAGATCAGCTGAGCCTATTCCAGATCAGCAGAACTGCCCTGCTGACCTTACATGTATGAGCAAAAACAAATGCTTATTGTTTTAAGTCTCTGAGTTTTGGTGTGGTTGTTACACAGCAATAGCTAACTGATACAGGAGGGCTCCCTAACAGTAGTATTATAACTAATAGAAAATTTTGTCCACTATTATAAATTAAAAAATACAAACAAAAATATTATAAATGAAAAAACCCCCATGCCTTGGCATTCTAGTTTGTGTTTTAAGATCTTGTAAGTCAGTGAGTATGGAAGTCCCTGAGAACCTGAGTATCTCTGAATAAGTGGACAGAGTTGAATTTCTGATCTTGCAAAATGGAGGATCAGACCCTAGACAAATGATTTTCAAAACACTCCCACCTGGGATTCCCAGCGTGTGTGTTGGGAGACAGTTATATGTCTCCCTTGTGAATAAAATCTCCAAAATTTAACTGTTTCCCTATCTCCTCTTACTTTACGTGACAGAGAGTTGTTTTCTCTGAAAGAATCTTTAATTACTCCTGAATTGCTTTGCACCTGCTACTGTGAATTCTGTAATAGTTCCTCTCTTGGAGCAGTGGTTTCCACTTTGTGGGTTTGTGTTTCATCAGCTCTCCTCAGGGAAGTCAGGGGGGAGTGTGCACAAAAATACCTGTCACAAGTGATGCTGGAAAATACCAACTTTTAATTGGGTTTTGCAGAGGTTTCTGTGACCACTTTTGACCCCCTGACATTTTCTTCTTCTGAGTTTTGTCATCAATATTATTGTGAGGAATTTGGTTTGGCTTAATGTTTGCAGCAAGAGGGAGAGGCACAGCTAGACCTGGCCCCTCTTTCCTGTGAGTCATCAATATCTGCTACACGATGGCCAAGTCTCATTATTGCCACCACTGCTGGCTGGCAGATATTTTGAGAGAGGGAATGGAGGACTCTGGGATTCACTAATGACTCCTGGGGAGATGCAAGAGGAGGGTTACTGTCTTGGGGAGGCCATTGTGAAAATGTGCCTGTCTGTGTCCTGCAAGAAATGAAAGATTTCTTTCCTTTTAGAACTGTTCAAGGAGGCAGTGCCAGAATTCTTGGGATATCCATATGAGAAAATAAGCAGAATTTAGGATTCAGTTTATAAAATATCTAGGAATTTTGAGGAAATTAAAAACTTTCCCACGCTCTTTCTCCTTCTCAGAAATTAAAGAGTCAGAGAATTATGGTACAATGATTTTTCAAGATGGGACTAGAGTACTTGCATATGAGGCACACTTGGCTTCTCGGCTCTGCCACCTGAACCGTATGCTTTGAGGCAAGTTACTTAGCTTTTCTGAGACTTCAGCTGTTATTCATAAATTGAGAATGGTATTAAATTTGTCAGGAGGATTAAGTAATTTATTTATTTTTATATTTGTACAATTTTTATTTTATTCTTTTTTTATTGTGGTAACATTGGTTTATAACGTTATATAAATTTCAGGTGTACATCATTATATTTCGATTTCTCTGTAGATTACATCATGTTCACCACCCAAAGACTAATTGCAATCTATCACCACACACACGTACCTAATCATCCCTTTTGCTCTCCTCCCTCCCCGCTTCTTCTCTGGTAACCACTGATCCAATCTTTGTCTCTGTGTGATTGTTTGTTGTAGTTTTTATCTTCTAATTATAAGTAATATCATGCAGTATTTGACTTTCTCCCTCTGACTTATTTCGCTTAGCATAATACCCTCAAGCTCCATCCATGTTGTCACAAATAACCAGATTTTATAATTTCTAATGGCTGAGTAGTATTCCATTGTGTATATGTACCACATCTTCTTTATCCATTCGTCCCTTGATGGGCATGTAGGTTGCTTCTAAGTCTTGGCTATTGTGAATAATGCTGCAGTGAACATAGGGGTGCATGTGTCTTTACACATTCGGGAGATTAAATAATTTAAACTCCTAGCATGTCCGGAGCATAAAGACACTCTATAAATACAGTTCTTTATTTTTCTCTTTTTTTACCTTTTCTGACTTTTAGTTATGTTGTTGTTGTTTGCTTGCTTGCTTGCTTATATATTTATGTTTTTGCTCTGTAGAATGAAGGATGGGTTTTTGGAAAGCAAGAGGATATTTATACCAAAATCTTTAAACTGCTTGTACTTTTTGCCTAATAATCTCACCTCTGTAAATGTGTACTGAAACAGTGGTCCAAATTTTGAAAAGTACAAAGCTCTAGTCATAAAAACATCCATTGTTGCTTCAAAAAAGTCCTTCCTGATCATTTTCCTGTTTGCCTTATTAAAAAAAAAAACCAGTACTTTCTTCACGCTTATTTTTTTGCTATCATTTGTGCTATTTGCTATTTATTCTCGTTGTTTCCATGCAGTCAGTAAATTCTCATCCTTTCCTCAAATCTTTGAAAAATAGACCAGTATTCATTCCCCATGGGCTCAACATGAATCACTTCCTTCTAAAAAAGTCTGTCAAACAGGCTTATTTTTTTAGGCAGCCAATTTCCAAGAGAAGAAAAACTCTGGATTATAACGCATCTTGCATGTTTATGTATCTATTAGGAGATATTTCATAATAATAACTATTCCAATCCTTCATAATATTTGGAATAAAATGGTCAAAGAGTACACTATGAAAACAGTAAGAAAGCATTTAAAGTGAAGAAGAGGGAGCTCATCTTGACTGGTCAATTGCTACATGCTCATCCATATGCTGGGGTCTTCCAAGGTGTTGCTTTTACGACAATTCTGACAGTAAACATTTTAATCTCCTATTTCCTGAATAGGAAACTGAAGCCCCAAGACCCATGTTCTTGCCTCCATTCCCAGCTGCCTTCAAGGCAGTGATTCTTACCATTGGCTACACATTGAAATCATTTGGGAAGCTTTAAAAAAATAGCAATGCCCAAAACAATACTGAAAAAGAACAAAGTTGGAGGAGTCACAATACTCAATTTCAAGACTTGCTATAAAGCTTCAGTAATCAAGATAGTGTTCATTGAAAGAATGGACACATAGATCAATGGAACAGAATAGAGAGCCCAGAAATAGACCCACACAAATATAGTCAACTGATCTTTGACAAAGGAGCAAAGGCAATTCAATGGAGAAAGGATAAGCTTTTCAACAAATGGTGCTGGAACAATTGGAAGTCCATATGTAAAATAAAAAATGAACCTGGATCCAGACCTTACATTTTTACAAAAATGAACTCAAAGTGGATCATAGACCTAAATGCAATATGTAAAACTATAAAACTGTTAGAATAAAACATAGGAGAAAAGCTATGTGACCTTGAGTTTGATGATGAGTTTTTAGATATATGACCCAAAGCATGATTTATTAAAAAAAAATTGATAAATTGGACTTTATTAAAATTAAAAATTTCTGTTCTGTGAAAGACACTATTAGGAGAATCAAAGGACAAGCCACAGACTGGGAGAAGATATTCACAAACACATATCTGATAAAGGGCTTATATCCAAAATATACAAAGAACTCTTACTGGACAATAAGAAAACAATCAAATTTTAAAATGGTCAAAAGAGCTGAAAAGACACTTCATGAAGAAGATATACAGATGGAAAATTAGCATGTGAAAAGATACCCAACATCATTTGTCATTAGGGAATTGAAAATTACAATTATAATCACACTATACATCTATTAAAATGACTGAAATTAAAAAAACTGACAACATCAATTGCTGACAAGGATATGGAGCAACAAAGAAGTCTCACTCATTGCTGGTGGGAATGCAAAATGGTCCAGACACTTTGGAAGACAGTTTGGCAGCTTCACACAAAGCTAGATGTAGTCTTATCATACCATCCAGTGATCGAACTACTACATATTTACTGACTTGAAAACTTATATCTATACAAAAAGACCTGCATGTGAATATTTATAGCAACTTTATTCATAATTCCCCAAATTGGAAGCAACCAAGATGCCCTTCGATAGGTGAATGGATAAATGAACTATATCTATACAATGGAATATTATTCAGTAATAAATGAAATGAACTATCAAGCACAAAAAGACAGGAATGAATTTTAAATGCAATTTGCTACGTGAAAGAAGCCAATATGAAAAGACTATGTATTATTGGATTCAAATTATATGTAATTCTGGAAAAGGAAGAACTATGGAGATGGTAGAAAGATCGGTGGTTTCCAGGGACTCGGGGGAAGGAGAAAGTGTTGAATAAGTGAAGCACAGGGGATTATTTAAGACAATGAACCTATTCTGTATGATAACTGTATTGGTGGATACATGATATTGTTCATTTGTCAAAACCTAGAGAATTTTATAGGACAAAGAGTGAACTGTAATGTATGCAAATTAAAAAAAATCATTTAGTAGGTAGTGGATCCCTGGGTGATATGCAGAATTGTGACCAAACAATATAATGGTATTACACATGTATTAAACAACCTCACTGAAGGGTATAGGGAAAAAAAGGGGCTGACCTAAGTAACCTTGGAATTGAGTGGAGTCTATAAGACTAAAGGCAAAGGTAACTGTACATAAGCACTGTATTCTAGTTGATAAAGTTGTTTCCCATGGGGGTACAGGTTAACAATTCTGATACCACTATATATGCTTACTGGAATTCAACAGGTAAATAAATGGATGGACAATGGTGGGAGCCAAGTTTCTCACTATTGGAGTGGGAGGTCATAGATAAGCATGAGGAGGAGCCTTGAATCATCCATGTGGTAATGGATTAGAGTTGGAGACATCAATACGGATTCATGTTAGCTTAATATAGACATAGATGGTTATATACAGAAATAATTATATGTACATACATGGGTTAGTATACACACACATATATTTCCTTGTTCTGTCAACTGCAAGGGCCTAGAAGTAATGAGACCTCTGTAGCAGTGAGCACACCTAGCACCCAGATCTTGGTTTCTAAGATCATTCTCCAACAAAAGAAACCAGAACTTGGATAAATGGCTGATTCTAGGACTAGGGTAGAAAGTATACAAGGTAAGCATGGAGCATCTTATAGTGCCAAGAAGTAAGAAAGTGCTTGAGGAACCACCATCACCACCACAATGATGGGGATATGTCAAAGGGACACAGGGCCAACTGAAAGAGCTCCCGATGACCAAAGCTGGAACATTTGAGCAACAAAATAAAGTGATATTGGATTGAAACCCAAAGTAGAAAATAAGTAAATGGGTCCATACTGATATGAATAAATTGTTGAATAAATAAATGGAAGAAAATAGACAAATTTCCTGTACCAAAGAACTGTAAAAATTTTATGTAGATACTGCACTCTTAAGGAAGTGGGATATAGCTCCCCATCTTTTAAGTGTGGGTTGAATGTAGTGACTTCCTTCAGAAGAGTACAGTATGAAAAAGAGGAGGAAAGAGTAACTTTATACTGGCAAAACGTGACAAACTACCTCAGTCAAATGATTGGGTCAACTTCAGTAGTGATTAGTCGTGTTGATATATGTACCCTTGATCTGATGAGATGAGAATGGCTTTATCTTTATGGTCTTCTTCCCCGAAGCACATAAACCTAGTCTAATCATGAGAAAAACATCAGATGAATCCCAGTTGAGGGACATTCTACAAACTATCTGACCAGTACTCCTCACAACTGTCAAGGTCATCAAAAACAGGTAAAGTCTGTGAAACTGTTACAGCCCAGAAGAGCCTGATGAGACATGACGACTAAATGTAACGTGGTGTCTTAGATGGGATCCCGGAATACAAGAAGGACATTCGGGAAAAACTGAGGAAATACGAAAAAAGTATAAAGTTTAGTTAGTAATAATTTATCAATATCTGCTCATTAACTGTAATAAATGTGCCATACCAATATAAGATGTTAATAATGGGGAAAACTGCATGTGAGGTATATGGAAATCTTTGTGCTCTCTTTGCAATTTTTCCATAAACCTAAAACTGTTCTAAAATAAAACATTCATTTAAAAGAATTTGCAATGCCTGAGTACCTTCCTGAGATTCTGATTTAATTTGTCTGGAGTGTGGCCTGACCCTCGAGACTTTAAAAAGCTGCCCAGGTAATTCTAATATGTCGCCAGTGAAGCACTGCTCTGAGGGAAGGGATGGTTTTTACAAACAAGCTGCTTTTTCTTCCTTCTCCTTTACTTGATTATAATAAATACTCTGACCTTGTCCCTGGTGAAATAGCAGTGTGACTTAATGATTTTGGTTGTTTGAATACAGCAGTTCTTTAACTGTACGGTCAGTGAAATGGAACTTAAAGAGTGTTAATTCCCATTAAACAAAAAATCTTTTCCAAAAAACTTAAAATACCATAAACAGCTTAGGTAAATAGACAGTGAAAGGCAAACTTTGCTAAATGTATCGTCGGTTTAAATCTGTACATGATGGGAATGTCTTTCATTTCTCTCTACAGTGCTGTGCCATATGTATGTGGAGGTTAAACATCCTCTAAGTTTTAGGTGCAAAGGCTTGGCTTTAAGTAGATAGTAGGCTTATTCTCCATGGTTTGATTGTGACAAATGACATAAAAGCATCACATGCTGGCAAACGCAGCTTAAAAGTTCAGGAACTGTGAACTGAACCAAGCCATCTATTTTCCTTGTGCAGAGAATCTGGCAGCAGGGCTTCCTGGGGGTGGTGTCTGGTGCTGGAGATGATTGGCTCCACCAGTCGGGGAGGAAGGGATCTTACTGACCTAGCACCCAGACAAACTTCAGTCCAGAGACAGAGGCCAAGAGGCAATGGAGCCCTGCTTCCTCATGCACAGACAATTATGGTACCTAGTTTGGAAATGGTAAGACTATATTTTTGGACTTACACTGTTTGCTTAAAACCCTAACAGACCAGGAAATTGCTTCATGCACATGACCGTGTGAAAAAGATTTATTTTCCCTATCGTTTTTCTTCCTCAGAAATAATCATCAGTAAGAATTCCTGCTTTTTTGAAATCTGTAAGAATATTAACCAGCCAGAAACTATTTGTTGATTCTTATACTATCCTAGGCACTGAGGGAGATATTTAAAAAGTTAAAAAATAATAGTGGCCTTTTATTCGTTCATCCAAGCAATGCTTAATTGAGTGTCTATTATGTACCCGGCGTCTGTGAGGTACTAGAGATTTAAAAATATAAAACAAAAAACTAAGATTGGTCTCCTTTCTTAAGTAGCCCATAGTCCAAGAATTTACTGTCTAGATTAGTGGTTCTCAACCGGGGGCGATTTTGCCCCCAGGGGATATTTGACAATGTCTGGAGAAATATTTGGTTGGCTCTACTGGGAGAGTTGGGGATGCTACTGGCATGTAATGGGTAGAGGCCAGAGATGCTGCTAAGCATCCTCCAATGAACAGGATAGACACTCAGAATTACAGGGCCCCTAATGTCAATACGCTGAGGTTGAGAAACCCTGCAAACCCAATGGGCCCTTCATTAAAAAGATGACCAGTCTTCAGGTGTGAATTAATGAAGCAAGACTTAAAGCCACCTCCTGCCCTCCCTTTACCAGGGGCAGGGTTGGAACAGGGGAGGGTGTCTAGCTGAGGGAAGAGTTCAGGCAGGTGATGGTGGCACTGTTCAGAGGAAGGTCAGTGATTCTGTCGTCAGGTTCTAGCAGTTCTAACTATAACAGCCCACACCAGAGGGCACGTCCAGTTACATCAGGCTGCTCGAGAGAGATGACTGAGTCTTCTTTTTACTGAGGGCAGCCAAGTTTCTACAGTCAATCTTGGATATGCACAAGTCCTTTCAAATGATATTACTAAAAGCCAATGATGTGCTTAAAATTTAAACATAGCATTTGCACCTAAGTTGAAACTGCTATAAAAATTTTGTATCATCTTACTTATGTGTATGTATTAACTATAAGTTTAAATGTAAAAAGTGGCCTTAAAACCGTGCTGTTCAATATAGCCACTAGCCACACCTGGCTATTTAAATTAGTTGAAATGAAATAAAATTTAAAATTCATTCCTCAGTCATACTAGTCACTTGTAAAGGGCTCACTAGCCAGCCACGTGTGCCTCCTGGCTACCAAATTAGACAGGGTAGATATAGAAAATTTCTATCATCAGAGAAAGTTTTATTGGACAACACTGTCTTACAAGCCATTTCTAAGGATCCTCACCAATATACACAGTTAAGGCAAAAAAAATAAACTTGTTGCCTAGCAGCTGAGGCACCCAGGCAAATGCTTTGTATTATTTCATTATCATTGTCTAGAAGAAAGACTGACGTATCCTGCTAGGGGACCATCTCTTGTCAGACATGGAATTTTGTGAAGGGTTTATGTAATGCATCTTGGGTAACATATCAGACGATTGAAACAGATGTTCCAGAAGGTGTAACAATGTAAAATTCAAGTAGATAACCCTTATAAGGCATTTCTGATTGAAGTCAAGTGTGTATTGTTAAATATTAATTCCATTAAGGTATATCAGCAGGGAATTAAGATATGTGACCCAAATATATTTCTTTCTAGTAATTGAGTGTAATAGAGGACTAGCGCTCAGTGGATCTCGACTGGGGATGGGGCGGGAAGAAGGGAGGAGGGGAGGATCAGAATGACCGGGGGAGCTCGTGCAGAATGCACCTTGCCACCGTGTAGGGTTTATCAGAATGGTGAGGTGGGTGGGCAGGTGGGTAGGGAAGGTCTTGCACATGTATAATTTGAAAAAGTTCCCCCTATAATTCCAGTATACTCAATCCAGTTGAGTGCTGTTTAGAGATATGAAAAGATAAATTAGTGTATCTCTTTTCCATTGTAAGGTGGGGGGCTGTGTGGTTTCAAGAAGACACCTGGGTCCCACCTCTAGATATGATTCCATTCCTTGAGTGGGCCCAGGTTTCCACTCAGTTCTCTCTCACTGTCTGTCTTTTAAATGACCCACTGGTTGTGCCCATCTACCCCTCCCCCTAGGTCATTTGGAAGGATAGATTGGGTTGAGAACAACTGCCTTAGGCATTTCTTTCCAATATCAGGTATCTCTAACAAACCTTTGCAAGCTGTATATCACAATCTGTTCCTGGATGCATTTTCTGATCAGTGCCTAGGGTGACAATGTTGTGTGCTGCTGATCAAAGGTGTCACATGCACATAGGATGCATTGGCTGGAGAAGACACTCAGCTGAGGAAAGTCAGGAGCCCCCTTTGTATTTTTTGCTCAGGTTGAAGGGTACCCTGCTTCCACAGAAAGGTGGGCCATAGGTATGTGAGCAGCACTAAAAATATTCCCCGAAGGGACTCGATCAAGCCCTTGGATAACTGTTTAGCTTGAGCATTTAGAGTTTGGCTCATTTTTGTTATATTAGAAGGCTATTACTAACTCTAGAGAAGACTTACCAGTCCATATGATTGACAGCTAGCTCTGCTGATGGATAGGAAACTTCAACACCCTTTCCCCCAACTGTCATTTATACTGGAATTTCATATCGTATCTTCAAGGCATATTAGCCTTGAATAGACCTAGGTTTGTTTTCCAGTTTTGTTTTTTCTGTTAATAGTCCTACTACATTCTGCATTTCCTTCATCCCTGGATTCAAATTTTCTCCTGGTAGAAATCCAGTTTTCCCTACAATATGTGAAATGATGATCACGTGGGATTTTAAAAGCGTAAGGTGGGACTCATATCACTGGGGAACTATCCAGAATATAAAATCCTTTTGGTGGCATGATGTATAACATATGACATAAACAAAAATATCCCACCATCCCCAGTGAATGTCCAACCCCAGCTTCCTCCTTCTATTTAGGACATCAGGATCTGTTGGTTATGAAGTTAAAAAGAAGGGATGAAACTGTGAGGAGACTGGAGCAGACTGTAAATCAGTAGTTTAGGTTCCATCTCTAAAAAAACCTTTGTGAATGTTACTTCTTTGAGTCTGCCTGTGCCTAGGATGTCAGAGTTGTGAAATTCTGGAAGCCAGTCAGTGTTGTCTTCTCTAGACTGTCCAGCTAGAAGGGAAGGAGAATCTTAAAGCCATGTATAGTTTTGGCATAAAAAAATTCAGTAATCTCTCAAAAGGAAGGAAGGAAAGGAGAAAGGGCTCCAGAATGGCCCACTACAGACTGCACCGTTTGTTAACAAATACTGAGTGTCTGTTACCTGCCAGACACTGTGGTAAAATGTGCTGATGTGCCATGGTAAAAAAAATGTATTTGGTCTCTGTCCTGGTTCCTGGCACAGAGGTCCTAAAGTCCTTGGAATTTCCAGAGTGATAGGAGTGTTTCTTATATTCTTATGAGGTGACTAAAGATGGGAGTGGGGTGGTAGAGGGGGGTGGTGTTACTTAGATAACTTCAGGATGGGAGCTGGTCGCTAGAGCAACCAACCATGTGATTAGAGGGTTAGAACCATCAGCACCATCTCCAACCTTCAGGGAGAAGAGAGGGGCTGGAGATTGAGTTCAATCACCACTGGCCAATGATTTAGTAAATCATGTCTATGTAATGAAGCTTCCATAAAAACTCTGAAACAATAAGGCTAAGGGAGCCTTCGGGTGGGTGAACACATTGATGTGCTGGGAGCGTGGCACCCTTGGAGAGGGCATGGAAGCTCTGGGCCCTCCATCCCTCCATACGTTGTATCTTTCATAATAAAATTGTAATAGAAAGTCAAGAGCTTTCCTGAGTTTTCTGAGTCCTTCTAGCAAATTATTGAAGCTGAGTGGGGGTTGCAGGAACCTCAAAATTTGTAGTTGGTCAGGCAGAAGTGTGGGTTGCCTGGGGACCCAGTTTGCAGCTGGTGTCTAAAGTGGGGGCATCTTGTAGGATTGAGCCCTGAACTTGTGGGGTCTATGCTAACTGTGGGTAGTTAATGTCAGCATTGAATTGAATTGTTGGACACCCAGACAGCGTCAGAGAATTGGAAAATTGATTGGTGTTGGAATGATGTAACCAGGGATAACATGGTGAACAAGAAAAGATCTATTTCTGCTCTTATAAAATTTACAAATATCTCAATGAGTTTGTTGGGTTATTTAGCACTATGCCAAACATTATCCAGTTGCCCTTCCAGATCTACTCACCTTGGTCTTTAGAGGCTGACCCTTATGGACCACATCCATGGGCACCCTGCTTCTGTCTCTGGTTGGCTTTGACCAGTGGGGAGCCCTGCCAGGAAACTGAAGGGAGGGAGGTGAGTTAGGTCAGGGTATTTATTCCCCTCACTCCCACCTTGTGAGGATGCCTTGGGCTGTGTCTGTAGATGGAATACCACTACTCCTTTCAAGGCCATCTCCTCCACATGGCTTTCTTCCTCCAGGTTCTGGTAACCACTCTTTCTCCTTGTCTCTTTGTGCTAGGGGTGGGAACAGTGCTTCAGCTCCTAACCCTGGATTATTGCCCACAACCCCTTGTGGTTTTATCACACCCTGAGTCTACCTTTGTTAAAAGTTCTTTAGTAAATAAACCTTCTTTGAATTATCCTGATTTGAGTGTTCCGTCTTATTGGGACTTTGACTAATACAAGCACTGTCCACTTAAATGTTGGATTGATTCTTGCTGAGTATGTTTATTTTTGTTTTAATATAGTTGATGCTAGGCCAGCCATTTAGCTGCTTCTTAAGAAGGTCACTCTGGTTAACAATGATAAAATTAAGCATAGAATAGAATGCTTATCTTCGTATTTCCTTTGGCAGGAGAGTATTCATTCAATGAGGTAAAGAGAAGGGGAACTAGGACGTCAGTTCTGTTTTATAGCATTTAGAATTGCAATTTCAGTTGCCAAAATGCTCTTCTTACCCATTATGATTCTGGCATTGATACTATATTCCAAGCTTTGAAGGTGCATTAATAGCTTGGGATTTGTACCAAGATGATACATGCTGATGAGGGGTTGATAAATGTTGCAAAATGTCATGTTATTAACTGTTTTATTAGTGAGATGGAACAGGATAGTAGCACTCAGAAGTTCCATGGTTGTGCCTGAAACATGTTTCCTTTCATGGTAAACATTTGAGAGAGTGTAAGAGAGCAGGTGTATACACACCCAGAAATGGGTTGTGAAGAGAGCATAAAATGTGTGCTTTTATTGTTTACTTTACAGAAGTTCTGCCATGGGGAACCATGTCATAAAATTTACATTAGTTATTGATCTTTTCATCTGATCCCATCCAAGCACCTCCTTTAGAATCTATTATAAGCTGATTTTTCCAAATGATGGATTTCTTGTAAAAAGATAGAAACTTATACGTTTGTGGCCTTTCACAGGAGTTACTGAGTCTCTTTTCCTCATTATTTTGCTTCCTAAAGTCATTACTGAAATATAAATTAGGATGGCCAGACAGGATTATCAAAGATGGTTTCAGCCTGTCTATAGTCCATTGATCTACAGATAAGAGGGAAAGCTTTTCTCAGAAGATGGTGCATGTTTACATCTCAGGAGAATTGGTGAGAGGCTGTCTTCATCCTTGGTCATTAACCTTTAGAGAAAAAGCACTTTCAAAGGCCATTTGACCTAATGCTATAGATGAGGAAACTGAGACCCAGAGATATTAGAAGACTTACCCCAAGGCACAATTGCATTAGTTTGTCAGGGCAGCTGTGACAAAGTACCATAAACTGAGTGGCTTAAACAACAGAAATTTATTGTCTCACAGTTCTGGAGGCTAGAAGTACAAAATCAAGGTGTTGGCAGGGTTGGTTCCTTCTGTGGGCTCGGAGGGAAGGATCTATTCCAGGCCTCTGTCCTTGGCTTGTTAATGGCCATCTTCTCCCTGTGTCTTCACAGCATCTTCCCTCTGTGTGTATCTGTGTCCAAATTTCCCCTTCTTATAAAGACACCAGTCATATATGATTAGGGCCCACTCTAATGACCTCATTTTAACTTGATTACCTCCATGAAGACCCTATCTCCAAATGAAGTCACATTCTAAGGTACATGTGAATTGTGGGGGGTGCACAGTTCAACTCATAACAACTGTCTGAAGACTGACTAGAATCTTGGTCTTCTGATGCCCTTATTAGTTTTTTTCCTATTATGCCAAATGTTTTCTGATATTGTTCCCATTATTGCAGGGAAGACCATTGTTTTTTTCACAGAGGTAGGACACAGAGATGTGGCTAGAACCTCGAATTTTCTTAGACATTTCAAATGATTCAATTTAAGAGAATTTAAAGTCAAAGTAAATTTAGGGGAGTAAAGATCCTTATTAAAATAGCCTGAAAATATTCATCTTGGGGAAAAGATAAACAATGAATTTTTGATTATTACATGGCTGATAATGTTGAACATTTTAACTTAGAGATGGAATTCTCCTAGGCTTATTCCATAAACTGCTGTTTATATTATTAAATTGTGATGATAAATGAGTTTGTCCAGTTATTTTCCTCTTTGACTTGGATCTTTCTGTCCCTGGGAAAAGGGCTTCCAGGGAAGCAAGCTTTCCTTTTAGATGTCCTATAGATGAAGCTTTGGCAGAACCATTGCCAATCCTGGCATTTAATTCTTCTAAATTCATTTTGTCACTGTAAGGATGCTTAAAGCATATAAAGGTTATGAGGCAGCCAAATTGGTGCCAAATATCTTAGGGAAATCTTTGCATTTTGGTAGGCAGGAGATTTTTATTCTGTTGTACCAAGTGGTCTTTTAGGGAAGGTGGATCTAAACAAGATAAATAAGTTTTAGCTCATGTATCACATCACTAAGGTCAGTGTGGCTTGCTCATCCTTGCATTAATGAAAATTGCTTTAATTAAAGGTTGGACCAGAAGAAAAATAATATGGTGTTGAACTCTTTGGTAATGACTACATTCTTCCTATTCTCACATGGCCTAACATGCTCATTTTGTAGGAGGCGAACCTGATGCTCAGAGAAATAACATGATCAGCTTAAGAACACAAATATACTTCCACCTAGACCAATGTGTTTTTCACCCAGAACAGCAGCTGTGATGTAGAACTCAGGAACCGTGGACTAAGGGGCAATCCTAACTATCTAGTGAAATTCACAAAGGGTACACATAGTCTGGACATGGCCTACTTAACCAAGTCAGAGAATATGCCTCTTGGTACTTAAAACAGGTAGTAGTTTCTAGGATTTGCCCTCTCTACCCCTCCCCCCAGCAGTGTTTTCCAAAGGATAGCTCTTGCATCACCAGCCTTTCAATATATGCCAAGGAAAAAAATCAGTGGGTAAACAAATTTAGAACATGCCACACACTACATCCCTCTGTTAGCTATTCATCGTGCATATTGGAATATTGAAAGCTATGCAATGTCTTGCAATGAAGAAGCTGTTTAACTTTCTTTAATTAGGTGTTTTCAAAGTCATCTGATCATGGAACCATTTGTTCATGTAAAACTGTAAGTTGCAAGCAACACATTTTGGAAAATTCTGTCTAAAATTTGCATCGGTTGAAAAGATGTATACATTGAAAAAGAATTTAAATCAAGTTCATAGATGATAGAGCAAGAGATCTGCAGAGTTATCCCTATAGACACTAGAGTGACAATCCTTAAAATCTCCCAGAAAATAGTCTTTGTGGCTATTTGCAGGGATGGAATACTAAGCTGGGCTAGCCAGGATTTCCATTCATTAGGATCTTTGTTTATTGTGGGGGTGTGGATGACTGTGTGTATGTATGTAGGAGAGTAGGTGTGTGGCCTGGATAATCAGATGGCTTAAAAAAGAAAAAAGTACTGGGCTAACAATCAGAAGGCATTTTGTTTTTGGCCTTTATCATAGATTTGTGATGTGACATCTCAGCAGTTCCATTCCTCCACTGGTTAATATGGATAGTATTGCACAATCCCCCATCCCTCCGTCACAAGGCAGACCTTTAGTACCCAGCAGGCCTCTCTGTACACTTGGGACCTCAGCAAATACTGTCTGAAGGTGAAGAGGAGGAGGAGGAGGTTGTCAGGCTGATGACATAATGTCTAAGTGTTTGGGTCACCTCGGAGGAGCAGAGTGTTTGGTACAAAGAGCTGCATGTTCCTGAAGGAGGTGTGAACTGCTTGTCTGACACCCTACAGCAACCATGCAGCACGGCCCGGTTGGCCATGTAGAATGTTAGCAGTTAGATGCTCTTATAACAAAGACCCTTTGGTTTTAAATAACAGAAACTATTGAGCTAGCTTAAGAAAAAAGGAAAATATATTGGGAAGATATTTGAGCATATGATGGAATTTAAACAATTTGAGCAGCTAAATCTTAAGAAAGTTCAGAGCCATGGAGGCTCAAGGGATTGCCTTTAACCCTTAGTTTCTGTGAGTCTCAGTTCTAATTTTGGGACAAATGTCCACTCCGCTCCATTTAGTCATGACACATCTCTTTGTTCAGGAGAGTGTGGCAATACCTCGATCTCAAGGAAAATAGGTCCTTTCTCCAGCCCCAGGGGATGAATTGTGACAGTCTAAACCCGTCATCATAATCTCATTTCCATTTGTCAGTAATTGGTCTAGGGGTGGCCACATGACCCAGTACTAATGTAGGAGATGTAAGCAGACAATGGCTGGATATGGATTCTGGGCAAGCTTTTGTTTTCCCAATAAAAACGAACAACAGATTCGTGGGGCATGGCTCTTTTTCTCTTTGCTTTTCTCCTTTTTCTCTAGAACTCAAACATGATGCCTGGTGGGGCAGCAGTCACCTTGTGACCATGATGTGACAAGTACCAGATGAAAGTTGTGTGCCAGGAATAGAGGGTGCAAAGGAGAAAGAGCCGAGTTCCCCCTATGGTTGAGCTGCCACACTGACACTGGACCACATACCTTCTGATTTGTTCTTATTTGAGAAAAATGATAACCTATTTTTTGAAATCACAGTGCACTATAATAGGTGGTTGTTATTGTTGTTACTTGCCAAAAATCATTCCTAAGTGAAAAAATGATGTAGTATAAATATAGATGTTGAGAGCCAATCCCTATGGATCCAAGAGTGATTCTCAGATATTTGTTGGGTGAGAGGACAGAGGATGGCCCATGAAATAGTGCGATTGTCAAAGTGTCTGTGAAAGCCACTCTGGAGCCTGGAAATCCCACCACTGCTGCAGAGCACAGAGAGGGAAACCCTTTGTGTCAGGACACACCTGTCCTGGATGGAATTAACCAACTCGTTAACTAATTAATTTTATTTATTTGTATTGATCCCTTATTATCTGCTAGATATTTTTCTAGGTTCTGGGGACAGATTGGAGAAGATAGAGAAAATGCTCGCTCTCATTAAATTAACATTCTAAGGGGAAAATAGACAATAAACAAGAAAAATAAATGAACAGAATCATTTCTGATACTGAGAAGTTCTATACGAAACATAAAATGGAATGTTTTGATAGAGAGTTGTGGGAGGGTGTGTGCAAGGAAAGCCTAAGAAAGTAATATTTGAAATGAAACTTGAATTGCAGAAAGGAGCCAGCTGTATGAGACCCGAGGGCCAAGGTTTTTGGGAGAGAACGGCCAGTGCAGAGGCCCTAGGCAGGAATGAGCATGACCTGCTAGAGACACAGAGAAAATCATTAATGGGTGTCCACTGCCTGGTGATTCAGGACACCACCCATGCTCATCTCACTGTGACCATTCCGGCCACTCAGCTCATGGGCATTATGATGTATCTCGAGGCTGCTGACGGGGCTACATGTTGCAGAGGTGGCTTTTCCTATCATCTGCTTCAGGCTCTCAGAGCCCAGGGGATGGGATGGCTGGAGGAGGGTGTATGTAATAGACTGTGACCGGAGTGACTGATCACCCCTTCCCTCTGAGAATGTACTTGTCATTCTCAGCCAGGGCACGTAGGCTCCCCAGGGGGCCGGCTTCCCTTGGCATGGGGTCAGCCCTATTCTGGAGGGACTGCCAGAGCATTCAGCTGGCACACAGTTGCTTCAGGACCACGCTCCAGTCACTCTCTCAAGTTATAGTTGCCACATTTGATGTGTCTCCCTGTGAAAAGACTAATGCAGAGAGGCAGGAAGCCTGGGAGGGTCCTGGCTATGGCTCCCAGCATGGCTGGTCATACCCGATATCATTTTCAAGTGATACTTACCAGTGAAGCAGTCACATGAGATCACGGGGCTAGAAGCTCCCTAAAAGGTCATCCTGTCCTGCATTCCTCATGTGTCTGGCATTACCCAGAACAAAAGTATTGGAATGCCACCACCCCCACTGCCAGCAAGTTGCCTGCTAAACCAGATATCCACCTAGTTCCGGTAGAGAATCTAGTTCTCTTTTCTCTACCACTTGAACTTGGGGGCAGTTAGAAGCACTGTAATTATATCTCTGAACTGTTAGATTTCCTCTGGGGTCCTGTGTGATGGGTGGGACCCTAGGAATGTGATGATTGTTCCCCTCAGAGGGTAGGATGGCCAGGAAGTACCCAAACTACCATTTAGAAACCTGGTTCACTTCTCCTAGATCTGGGACAAAACGAGTCATAAATTATCAAAGTTGGAAGAGAATTTGGTGATTAATACCCCTTCCCTTATAAATGGGGAAAAAAAGGAAAAGTTACTTAACTAAGGTTAATACTACTACTACAAAGGAAGGCTCTTTGGGGTCCACATGGGTCTTTCATAGAGGTTTACAGCATTTTGTTGTAATGTGCTGCTTTGACTTGTGGAACACAAAGAGAAAAAAATCTCGTGTGTCAGCAATGTGTACAATCAAAGTTCTCTGTGCCCCTGTCTGGTCTGACTCTCACCATCCCATGTAGTAGGCATTCTTTTTCTCATTTCACAGACAAGGAAAATGAATCCGTTTAGTTAGTAAGTGGCAAAGCTGAACTCAAGCTTCAGCCTTCTGACTTTTATCCAATATTATTTCCAAGTCCATCTCCACTTTTGTTCTCTGGGGGTTGAGGGGCAAAGCAGAAATTAGCCATCACTTCGGGTAGGGTAGGATACCTAGGAGCCTGGAATCGGATGTTCTAGGTTGCTAGGAGCTCCAAGGAAAGGATTCTGCTTTTTAGCTAACCACCCTCTGTTTCACTGGCATGTGAATAATTCCTTCTTAGAGCCCCTGTACCTGCAGCAGGGGCCCCATGGCTCCAAACATAACTTAGTGCTGTCCTCTCAATAGCTGCCTCCACTTATTTTAAATACCACCTCCTGGACACAGTGTGACATTAAAAACCGAGGCCGTTAGAACCAACTGGCTGGGTCCAAATCTGGGATCTACCACTTACTTTGGGTGACCTGAAGTATCTTATTTAACCCTCCTGTGTCTGAGTTTTCTTATCTGCAAAATGGGACCAGCAATAGTACTTTCCTGAGAAAGAGGTGAAGACGAAATGTCTAGAAGAGTAAGTGCTCAATAAATGTGAATTGCTGCTGCATTTGCTCTTGATACAGTGGAATGAATTGTGTCCAGATCTGAGTTTTCTCCAGTGGTATGAAAAGAATACATTCACAGTTCATGATAACTGGTAGGCATTCCAGGGTGAGAAGCATCTAAAAGATAGAATCACGTACAGTTCACTGCTTGACTTCAGAGGATGATCTGTTCCAGGGCCCCCACTACAAGGGTTATCTTCTCTTTTGGTCAGCCTCCCCCCCATCCAACGGCAGAAAGCATTGGCTCGCCCACCTGAACAGCTAAAGCTGACCTGGACGTTATGCTTAGAGGAGAAAAAGAAGTCAGAGCCTCTTATGTAACTTAAAGAGTATAAATGATCCAATGATAAACACCACTGCCCGGAACTTGTCCAAAGCACAATAAATCTCTCTGCATAAGATTCTCCAGTCATCGCTAAGGTATCATTTGTATTCTTGTTTTTGTCTTGAGATACTAGAAAAAGCATTCATGAACCCCCTCCTGTTAGACTGTGTATTTGCTCTTAAGGCTATAAAAATGCTACATTTCAAGTTATTCCCATCATCTAAAATACACCCCATGTTTGTTTCACGGTTTTTCAGCAATATTCTGACTCTAATTTGATTGCTTTCTATGAGGTTGTCTATTTCCTCACGAAAAGCGGATTCTCCCTCTCCACCTTTCTGTTTCTCTCTTTTTCTGTTTATAGTGTTTGCATATTTAGATCATCTCTCCTCTGACCTTTCTGTGGCTTAGCATTTTGTTGCAATGTGTGAGCTAAGTTGGAAAACAGAGCCAAGTGACAAACTGTGAAGCAACAGCTCAGCCTCGCAGAGTGAGTTGCTTTGTGCTATTTCTGGCCAGAGCAGATGTGGCCTTGATGGACTTTGGGGAACCATATCTCTCAGGTAAAATAAATTACTAAGATTAGAACCAAAATGATGCAAATCCTTCATTTGCAAACAGATCATGAATGGGGAGCCATGTGGGAAGGTGACTGGATTGGGAATCAGTCAGGATCCCGCCCTGAGTTTCTCCCAGATTAGTCTACCAATCAGCCACCTGGTCTCAGGGGAGTACCTGTGACTTACAAAAATATTTTTTTTAATCAACAACAAAAAAATAGGGAGAATACAAGAATAAAACTGTGTGTGCCACCATCGAGTTCTGGGCAATTCTAACATTGAAATGAGTTTGCTTCAGACCTAGTTTTCTTTGTGGATTCCTCCTTAATCTCATTTCCCTTCCTCCCACCCCAGAGATAAACACTGTTCTGAATCTGCATGCTTTCATACTGCTTCTGTACACACCTGTATCTTTCAACAATAGGTACCGTTGTTTTGCATGTTTCAAAACTTTGAACACACTATACATACCATTCTGTAACTTTTTTTTTTGAATTTAGCAGTAGATTTCAGCAACATAGCTCTGGTCCATTCATTTTAAATGCTATGTGGTGCAATGTTTCATAGACAGACCTCTATATGTATATTTGTTCTCCTGCTGATGAACAATTAGATTGCTTCTAATTTTGCACTATTATAAACAATGCTTCAATGAGTGTTCTTGTACATTTCCTATACTAACATACAAAAGCTTCTCTAAGGTAGCATTTTTTCAAAATGTTTTGTCTACACTCACAGTTAAAGATACACTTTACATGGAAACCCAGCACATCCATGTGCTACATTTGTGTGGGTGTGTACACATATATGTGGAATAAAAGTTTCTCAAAATAATACTCATCTTTATTTTCTATTTAGTTATAATCCAGTTTAGTCTAATCTATTTCACACACCAAAAAGTGTGCTGGTTGCAAAAATTTACTAAAGTGATCCCATGACCCAATGAGGCATCTCCTCTAATAATTTGAAAAACACTGTTCAGGGACACACACCTAGACGTGGGCTGTCTGGGTCATAGGTTATACCCATTTTCAAATTGAAGAGTTTATGTCCTCGTGAGTTCCTTTCATCCATTTAAATGGATAATTACATTTAGCTAACGTTCTAAATGTTTTTAGAAGGAGGCTTTTGAGGTTATTTAGTGTTTCATATGGTGGAAACGGAAGTCCTGTTTTAAGCTTTCTGGGCTTCAATTTTTTCATCTGTCACAGGAAGCCAAAACAAAACAAAAATACTGGACTCTTCAGTAACTTGCAAACGGCTTTCTCTTCAGCCCCAGGGTCCTGGGGAGGACTTTGGGTCTGCCACAGTGTGTGTAAGCTGGGGGTGGGGGTGGAGGGGATGTTGGAACAGGGAAGTGGAGAGAATGAGCAGTTGGAGTTCTGGGCCTTTCACCACAGTCCCTACTCAGGGAGCCCATTTTAACATTCATCCAGTGTATTTCCATTAGATTTAACTGGCAAAAGGGATGTATAGCTTGAAAATATTCTTAAACTGTGGGTTTAGATGTTCTCCAAGGCTCTTTCCAGATCTAAACTTGAATGAAATTAACTTTTGATTCTCTGGACCATTTAAAATTGCGACCAGAATTAAAGAACATGACAGCTTAGGGTGTGGGGCTTGGGCAAATGGTATTGGTCCACCTGAGAGTCGACCTATTCCGCCTGTCGCTGTAGAGCCTGACTTGGATAGGATGCTTTTAGCATCCTGGAGGGCAATGAGTTAGGGGTACTCTCCTACTGGGGCTGCTACTTTGGGGACAGGCATTTCTGTTCTGTTATATGGGCTTCATCTACATGAGGCTGCTCTAAAAAATTATGTGTTTGTATTGTACTAGTTTATTCTGTGGACAGGGGCCTAATGTAAATTTTCTTGAGCTCCATTTCTGCCCAGAAACTGTTCCACACGCTCATGATAAAGCTCATTTGCTCAGCAGTGTACACGTATAGTTAAACCATTATATTCACAGAGATGAAATTTTATTACCATTTTAATGCAAATATTCAGCTCTTCCTGGATTTATTTTTGCCCTCCCAAATATAGTAAGAGCATAAAAAAACTGGGAGTAACTTGGTAGTAAAGTGACTTTGGGGTGGGCATATGTTAATTAATTTATATAGAATCTATGATCCTTCTCCTAACATTCTCACTTTCTCTCTTGCTCTCTCCACCTCCCTGGGCCTGGATGACTGCCTCCTCTCAGCTTCTAGTCCCTCCTTTCAATTTGTCCTGCTTGCATTTCATCTTCTTTAATCACTGTTTTCATCGCATTACTCCCAAGTTCAGAAACCCTCAAGGGATCTTTATTTCCCACCACATCAAATCTAAAAGTGGCTGCTGGTTTTTAAGGCTTCTCCTAACCTGTTCTTTCCTTATGTCTCCAGCTTTATTTCCTTTGCCAGATGTGGTTCTGTTTCCTGTGGTTTAGAGATAATGGAATTTTTGTATACCAAAAAAAAAAAAAAAAAAAGAATTGAAATCTGCATCAGTTTTCATAGACACAGTTCAGCCCAATGCCCTTAAACAAAATCACACATCAGCAATGATTGCTTACCTCCCCATGGGCCATGTGAGTGAGACTGGGGTGTCCTCTGGGGGCAGCGGGTGGAGGAAAGCAGTTTATGCACCACTCTCTCTCCACTTACTGGGAGATTCGGCACTGAGAAAGGTGACTTTATTCACTGGAGTGGTTTGTGAAAAGCTCTGCCATTTTGACAAGACAGGCAGAATGCAAGCAATTTAGGAGTCAAGTGTAAAAGATATTATGTTTCAAGCCAGGAAGGGCTGGTTCAAAAACTTGTAAAGAGGTACACCCTGCATAAGGCAAAACTCAGCAGATCACAAAGCCCCAGAAAAGATGCTGGTGGGGCTGGTAAAGGGAATTCAGGAAAAGGCTTACCTATTGGAGTAGGCTTATAGTCTCTGTGAGTATAGTTTATTTTCAACTTTTTGTTTATTGTGGTATGTGTGCATTCAATTGTCATTTACTTTGTTTTTCTATAACTGTTTCAATAAGTCCTGACTCTTCCACTTAGTAGCTGTAAGATCTTGGGCAAGTTTCTTTATCCACAAAGTGGAGGTAATAATAGTACATAGTATATGAGGTTGTTGTGAGAACTAAGTTAGATAATACATTTAAAGAGCATAGAACATGGTCCAAGACAAAACTATTAGCCTTTATTCCTATCATCATAATTGTTATAAGTATGCATAAGTAGCTCTTTATTTGAGCAGCTACTAAAATTCTACCTTCTCTCCAAATACCTTCAGATTAGTTCAGTTTAGCAAACATTTGCTGAGTGCTCAGTGTATGCCAGGCACTGATGCAACACTAATGATACTACAAGACATTGACCTTGCCTTTGAGTAGCTTACCTTCTAGTAGGGAAGACAAACCCATAAATAGATTATTTCAGTTTAAGGCTGGGCTGTCCAATATCGTCACCATTAGCCACATGTGACTATTGAGCACTTGAAATGTGGCTAGTCTGAACTAAGATGTGCTCTACATGTAAAACATGTATTGGATTTTGAAGACTTAGTGTGATAAAAGATTGTAAAGTAGCTAATAATTTTTGGTGTGGTATTGATTCCTGTTGAAATTATAATATTCTGGATATGCTGGGTTAAATAAAATACATTGTTAAAATTAACTTCCCCTGTCTCTTTAATTTTTAAAAAATGTGCTAGAAAATTTATGTGGCTCTTGTTATATTTCTCTTGGACAGCACTGGTCTAAGGTGATACAATGGAGATTAAAACAAGCTGCTATGGGAACGCAGATGGATGCATGTCATGCAGCCTGGGGGTTTAAGGAAGGCTGCCTGGAGAAGCAGATGAATCCTGAGCTGAGTCTTAAAGGATGAGCAGAGGTTATCTAGGCAATGACAAATCTAAAGAGTGTTCTGGACTGAGGTAACAGGAAAGGCATGGAAAATATGGTGTTTGTGGGACACTGGAAGCAATTGGTTGTTCCATAACATAAAGTATTGTGAGTTGGGAACTGGAAGAAGATGAAGCTACCAGAGAAATGAGGCTTGATTTTCTCCTCATTAACATCCAGTTGTCATTAAGTACTCTGGTTCTTACTAATGAGGTTTGGTTATGTTTCCACTACTTATTTGTTTGAAGTTTTGGACTATCAGCTGTTGAAAGTTGGAAGTTTATGTCTATACAAGAATAGGACTATCCTGGAGGATAGGACTAATGAATGCACATATGCTACTTGGAAGGCAGAACATTTCCCCCTCTGCAGATAGTCCTAGAGTGGATAGGCAGCCTAAAATTGCTGCCTAGAGTGCAGGACTAATGAATGAGAATCATATAGGAATTTGAGAGTTTTTGATATGTTCTGATTCATTAGGTCCAAGGAGAGTGTACATGACTACATTCATACCCATTTATCTGTCAATGAATTTCAATGGGACTCCTTCCCACCCCCAAATTCCCACCAAAAAGGAATATAATCATTCATCAGATTATATTAATTTGGAAGCTCATTATACCCATTCTATCATGAATCACCCTCGGGTCTTCTGCCTTTAGTAACTAGTTATTAAATGGATACTTAGTAGGTTATGCAACAGTAGGTGGAAGAGGAGTAGCAAAAGATGACTCTGAAAACCTAAGTGGATGGAGACACTGCAGAGTTAGAGGGCGTCTTCCAGGTGTTTCTCTCTCTTTAATGTACTCACGAATCTCATGGGGATCTTGTGAAAATGCAGGCTCTGATTCATTAGGTTTAGGGGTGGAAGAAACAATCTACATTTTTGTCAAGCTCTCAGATGATGTCAATGCTGCTGGTCCATGGACCTCACTTTGAGTTGCAAGGTCTTTTACCCAGGGCTGAAATCTACATTGCAACAGCCCTGATGAGTCATTAGAAACCTCTGCAGGAAGACCTCTGGTGTGTCTCACCTCCCTCTCCTTTGTGGAGCGAGTCTAATTGTTGGAACAGTTTTTTGTGTCCCTAGATGCTATCTGGGAAATTTCTGTGCATTGGTCCTTGTTCTATTTTTGGAACCACTAAGAATGAATCTAATCTTTCTCATGACGGCCGTTTGAAAATTTGAGGAGCGTTTTATATTCCCCTTAACTCTTCTTTTCAATGGATAAAATCTCCTCATCCGCTTATCTCCTCTGGCTGTTAATCATAGAACCCTCTGGACTCCCAGGAATCAGTATTCTTTAAGTGTACCTCTCCTAACTGAGCACAATGTTCCAAGCTTTATCCAAACATCAAAGAGTAAAATGGGCCTATTACTTACCTGGCTGTTGACCCTCTACTTCTGCCAGAGAGTCCTCAATCGTCTTGGTTGTTTGGCAGCCTCATCAGACTTTAGATTCAGAATGAACTTGGTTGATAAGAAAAAGCCTTGTTTTTTCTCACTGGTTGCTATTGATTCAGCTAGCACTTTTGGAATTTTTTTGTAAAGCTGTGATATCATGTTTTCTAATTATGAAATAAATATTTGGAAATTTGGAAAATATGAATAAGCAAAATGACCATTAACATGATATATATAAACCAATTTTTTATGCATAGGGATGTATATGTATTGTCAATAGCATTTCACAGTGTTGAACTATCTTTTGTGAACATGTTTCATACATTTTTATTAGCTACATAATATTCATATCAAAATTTTTGGTTTTTTCAACCAGTCCCTTGTTGTTGGACATTTGTTTCTGATTTTTTTGACATTATAATACTTTAATAAACATCCATGAACCTAAATTTTATATACATTTTTGATTGAGATAAATTCCTAAAAGTGAAATTACTGAGCTAAAAGATAGGATATTTAACGTTTTTCAGTTTATTTTATATTTGTCATATTGTCCTCTAGAAAAATTTTACTAATATGTATATATTACCACCAACAGTAAGAGTACCAATTTCTCTACACACTTGCACCCATAATCATTAAAAAAAATATATTTGATAGTTTGAAGAACAAAAACAAATGGTATTCCATTGTTTTATCGTGTAGTTTAATAACTAGTGAGATTGAACGTTTTTTCATTTGTCTATTGCCATTTTAATTTCTTCTTTTGGGGAATTAGCTTTTCATATCTGTTGATCATTTTTCTATTAGGGCATTTTGCTTTTTCTTAATGGCTTGATGGCTTGTAGTAGTTTAGTGCCAAGAATATTTATCCCAAATAAGTTTCCCAGTTATTTGCTTTTTAGTTTTGTATTTTGTTATGACTGGAATGTGTTCTGGATTGTGTCTTATATCAGATTATTCTTGATTTATAGGAAAGTTATGTTTTTTGTGTATGTGTTATTTAGCTGGTGAGCTTGCTAAACATTCATATTCATTTGAATCATAGAAGTTAATTTTGAATCTCATCTCTTTTTCTTGTCTTATTGTATTAGTTAGAAATTCCAGAACAATGCTAAATGATAGTGGTGGTACTGGGCATCCTTGTTTTGTTCCTGACTTTAATGTTTTATTATTAAGCATGATACTGGCTTTTGTTTTGACATATATATCAAAGAAAATATATATTTAAGGAAATAACAGTTTATTCAGATATTTTCACAATTTAAAAATCCATAATTGCTGAATTTTATCAAATGTCCTAGCATCTATTTATATGAATGTGGTCTTTTTCTCTAGAAACAATTTTAAACTTAAAGTTGTAAGCATAGTACAAAGAACTGTATTTCCTGAACCATTTGAGTATGTTGCTGACATGACACCCCATCAACCCTGAAGACTTTAGTGTATGTTTTCTACAAACAAGAAATATTCTCCTACATTACTGAAATACAACCATCAAAACCAGGAAATCAACACTGAGAGATATATTACTATCATGCCATTCAAGTTATGCCAAATGTTCCAGCCGCTAACAGCTAGGGGCTGGAGTTTTGAACCAACGTGTAGATGTGAATTATATCTCAATGAAGCTGTTATTAAAGAAAAGATTGTATGTTGCACTTGTCATGTCTCTCCAGTCTCCTTCAATATGGAACAATGGTTCAGATATATAGATGGAACAATTGTTGAGTCTTTTCTTGGCTTTATTGAGCTTGACATTTTTGAAAATTACAAGCCAGTTCTTTTGTAGATTGTTCCTCAATTTTAGTTTGTCTGATGTTTCCTCATGATTACATTCAGGTTATGCATCTTGATCAGAAATGTCATAGAAGGGATACTGTGTTCTTCTCATTGTACCTTGTCAAGTGGCACATGACTTTGATTTGTCCCATTACTGATGATGTTCAATTTGACCACTTGATTAAGGTATTATCTGTCAGTTTTCTCTCCTGTATTCTTTTCTCTCTTAAATTTTATTTTGTGCAAAGTTACTTTGAAAGGGTATAAATATTCCATTCTTCATCAAACATTTGTTCATTTATTTATATCAGTATGAACCCCTGTTTTCATATTTAATTTGTCATGTTATGATCCATTACTAAAATAACCTATTTTGATGTCAAATTATCCCTGCTTTGACCAGCAGGAGCCCCTTCACACTGGCTTCTGTGTTCTTATGGTGTCTCCCCTTCAGGCTTTGAGCACTTCCTTATGCTCTGGTATAGGAAGATGCTCCAGTTTCATCCAGGCAGTTTCCACTCTGCCTTCCCCAACCCTAGAATCAGCCATTTTTCCAAGAGGCCTTGGTTCCTCTTAGCGGAGAATGATATTTAGAAACTAAGAGTTGATCTGTCAGGTATATTAACTGCTCTTTGGGTGTCACTGCTTCTAAGCCCCTCTTAGTGGACTGAGCTAGAGAATATATGTATGTTTATGTGTACATACATACACATTTATGTCTATGTGATTTTCCATCTTGTCTGTCCATCCGTCCATCGAAAACCCTGAGTTTATAGTGATACTTTTACTCCAGTCCAACTCCATAGGTTTATTCTAGTTTTCTCCCCTTCTACATTTGTAACTCCCTTTTCTGAAAGTAAGAAACCTGACCTCTATTATCCTTAGAATAGTTACCAATGTGATCAAGCCCTTGTGTAAAACCAGTCTTCCATCCACCACCACTGCCCTTTCCTATGTATGCCCTTCTCACACCACTCAAGTTCCAACACACTCCCACTTCTTCTTGGCCCCAGATAATGGCTTTTGGACTGAATTGTTTGGGAAAGGAAGGGGAAGGGAGTGAGGAGGAGGAGAAAGCTGTTTTTTTCTTTTGACTTATAATTTAGTGAATTATACTAATAGGTTTTTCTAATATTGACTCGACCTTGGACTAACACAATGTGCCCTACTTTGATTTTTCTACTCTTTCACTTAAGATTTCTTGATAATTTATTTTGCTGATCTGAAAAAGCTTTGGATTGCTAGAAATTTTCCTAGACATTCCCTTAATTTTGTTCTCTTTGATTTCTACAGGGTGAATACAAGACTTGCTCCTGACTTCTTTGCATTTTTCCACTGCCTTTGGTTTTAGAAGTGCTCCCAGAATGATGGCTGCAATTTCAGTGGTGGAAATTATTTCATGTCTCAGAAGCAAGGAATCACAGCACACCTGCTTTCCAGTGGTGATGTATGACCCTCACAAAATCCACACCATTATTTATCATACCCATATATTTGTAGAAACAGAACAGAGTTTCCTAACATTTCCTGAGATTTCAAAAAAAAAAAAAAAAGGAAACAAGAAAGAATTCAACTAAATGCCCATTTGTTAGCCCAGCACTGGAAGGGACTGGCATTAGAGAATAATTGGTGAGTAAACCAATCCCACTACCCTTCATCTCCTTCGTAGCCACCTGATCCAAAAGAATTTCTTGGAACCCACAAGGTGGTTAATTGAAAAGATAAATCTGCTTTGGAAAGCATTTGCATTTTAAGCAGAGATGGAATTTGGGGAAGTGCCATGTAGACATCCATCATTCCATGAATCATAATTGTTGTCAGTGACCTGAACCCTGGAGCAGGTTATGATGATTAAATAGTGTCCATAGTTTTGCTCTTGGGGAATGCCTTTGTCCCCCACCTGGTCATTACCACACTGCCTTAGCTGCTTTAGACCTAAAGT
The DNA here is from genome assembly GCA_031878705.1 of Tapirus indicus. NCBI lineage: Eukaryota > Metazoa > Chordata > Mammalia > Perissodactyla > Tapiridae > Tapirus > Tapirus indicus. The sequence goes on along the minus strand of CM062927.1, from coordinate 61,413,824 downwards.
GCATAAGTTGCTTATATTTATCTGGGTAGTTGGTTAACTTTGGAGGCAATCATCTTACAGGTATGATTTTCTTCCTCTGACAGACAACAAAGCCTGGATTGCTATTCTTTTTATATTTCATTATTCACACTTCTTCCTCATCTCCCACCAACCCTCCCACCATTTCTGTTTAAAGAAGATCCTATTTTTTTCTTGACTAGGTGACTCCTGAAAAAACATTTGAGTATGACAAAAGCTGGCAAAAAGATGAGGGAAGAAAGGATGAGACTTTTTTGTTACGAGGTTTGAATTTATTTTAGCATGATCAGTTGATCTTTGGGGAACTGTGCCCCCTCGTGAATTGCATGTTTCAGTTATGCCCTTGGCTCTGGTGACTCACAGAGAGAGCAATCCAATCATCCAAATAAAAATGTGTCTGAAAACGAAGAATAAATAGAAGTTGCATTTTGGAAGCATGCTCGTTCGTAAAACTGGTAGGTCACATTCATTTCAGAAGTGCATTAACTGGAATATCGTCTGAGCCTGTGATTAGAACATTCATTCATTCATTCAACAAATATTTACTGAGAGCCTTCCATGTGCTGGACACTGTCCTAGGTGCTGGAGATGTATTAATAAGCAAAGACAAATGCAGTCCTTGCTGGTAAATTTAACTGGTTTTCTAGAAACAAAAGCCCTGATTTTTAATATTTGCCAATTTCTGTTGTATAAATACTCCCACCATAGCCAATTTCAAGCTATTCATATTCTGTATTCCTGGCACATAGTAAGAGCTTAAAAAATGGCAGCCATCACCATCATCTTCATATCTTGGTCATAATTATCATCAATAGTCTTGCTTTAACAACATACTGGAAAGAAACTCATGATCTACAGTGGAAAATGTCTAAGATATGTACCTAAGGGTGTGTGTGAATAAGAGTGTAGAGAAGCAGAGAAGGATCTGAAAGGATGGAAACAGACTGGATTTGGTATGGTTACCTCAACAAAGATAGGGATTGAGGGTAAGTTAGGTAACAAAGTGGGACTTTCCTTTTTCTTTTTTACTAGAAGTCTGTAAAGTTTGCTTTTCATGAGTATGTATTACTTTTATAACTTTTAATGAAAGAATTCACATTGCCCAAACTGAACAAGCTTAGCACCCATGTGATGCTAGTCAAACAGTGGCCAAATGCAGAGTGTATATAAGGCAGTTATTATAAGAGTCAGATAACACAATATATGAATCATTGTGGATGGAAGCATTGCTAAATGATTAAATTTTTTTCCTGGTGAAAAGTGACTTAAACTATTGACGGAAGATAAAACAGATTCGAGATATAAGTATTCCAGTTGCTGCAGAACAAACCATCCCAGAACAGTAGGTTAAAACAATGACAATGTTTATTTTGCTTGAGAATTTGCAATTTGGCAGGGGGGGGGGCATGGTGGGGACATGTTGTCTCTGTTCTACTTGGCCTCAGGTGGGGTAACTGGAAGGCTGAAAGGTAGAATCATCTAAAGGGGCACTCACTCACAGGTCTGGTGATTGATGCTGGCTGGGACCACCATGGAGCTGTGGTTGGAACACCTACATGTTGCCCTTCCATGTGGCTGCTCATCTTCCCCACCATATGGTGGCTGGGTTCCAAAGGCAAGTGTCCTGAGAGAGAGCCAAGTGGAAGTTTATGACCTAACCTTGAAAGTCACACAGCATCACTTTCTCCACATTCTCTTAGTCAAGGTAGTCACAAAGCATTGCCCAGGTCCAAGGAAAAGAAAAATAGACTCTACCTCTTGATGGGCAGGTAGCAAGTTTTGCAAGAATGTGTGGGACCAGAAATATTAATGTGGCCATTTATGGAAAATACAACCTGCCACAATAAGTCCTCTTCTTTCCAGTGTCATCTGCGCTACATGTCTGCAGAGCAAATATGGAAAATTAGCCAGGTCCTCTCAGCTGTCCAGCTGAATGTGAGTATTGCAACTTCACCTTTACACCAAAAACCATATTCATGCGTTGTGAAAGCTGTAAATTCTTATGTGGGAAACGAAAAGAATTTTAGTATTATATTTCCCATGGCTAACAAAGCCAGGTTTTTAATTTCGCTGTGTACTGTCAAATTTATCTTAACCTAAAAGGCAGATTGACATGTTACAGGGATGGTGAAAGTCTACCATTACTCGGTCTCACTCAAGAAGTTGGTGAGTTTGTATTATTTTTGTCTCTAAGCTTACTTCTCAAATGCAAAAAAAAGAAAGCACAGAAAGGAGATTCATGAAAATGAAAGTTTTGCAATGGAATTTCAAATATTGCTCTTAAATGCACATCGGTGTCCTCCTTATTACCTACCAACCGTGCTTTATCGTAGGCTGTGTTGAGCTTAATGTGTTGACAGTCAGATGTATTTCTCATATTATTTATTAGGATTTGAGTCAACTCATTCATTTTTATCCCCGAGGTCCTTGGTTCTAGGTGGGGCAGGCATGCATAGAACATTTTAACAGGAGACTGAGCACCAGGTATGTGTGGATTACCCATAAAGTAGCACTTAGAGAATTGTCAGAAAACATCCAGTTAATGGAGTCCATTAGATTTGAATCTGCTTTTATTTGAGGATTTGGATTGTTAGCCCCAAACCAGCTATAAATTAGATCTGCAGGGATTCTAATTTTTAAAAACACTATTATTGTAAATTTTCAGTTTTTTGAACATACCCAAGTTCTTTCCTCATTTAAGAAGATGAGGTCATCATGTAACAGAAGTCTTAAAAACTAAGCTCTTTTGGCAATTGACATAATAAAACAAACAAACAAAAAAATTGAAAAAAAGACTTTCACGCTGTCTTTAAAAGTGTGAAAAACAGTTTTATTCATGGTTGGATACATCAGTCAAGTTGAATTTTAACAAAGTTTTGCCCCCATCTATTTTCTTGTTTGGACTGAGACAACCGGGAGACATTTCTCTGAAGATAAGTCAATATTTTGTTTTTCAGCAATTTGTTCAAGACTTGAAACTTTTAGCAGTCCTTTTTCTCCCATAAGGACAATGCCAAAATAGTAAAATGAGCCAACTGTTTGTGTCCTCCCCAAAACTGACAGCGTAAATGGAATCAAATATTGTGTGCCCAAACGTTAATTGACATATGCTCATAAGGAACATGTACTGATAGTCCCAGCTCAGACAGTTAATTGTAAAAATATCACCTGAGACAGTCTACTTGGTTGTTCTTCAGCTCACCTAGAATACTGATTCTTGGGTCCCCCTCCCCAAAGATGCTGACTCACAAGCCAAGAATGGGGCTAAGGAATCTATATTCTTCAAAAGTTCCCCTTACCATTCTGGATATTAGCCCAGGGTGGGAATGACTGAACTAGAATATTTGCTAACTCTTAAAATAATTTTTGTGAAGTAAGATGTTTTGCCTTAATAGAAGTTTTTATAGCTCAAGACAGAGCAATATTATGTTTGAATTTCTATCCTCGTTATTTTACAGTAGGAACTTAGGTTTACACTAAACTTTTATATATTGACTCATTTTATAGACGCTACAGCTTTATAAAAGAAATGGGGAAAGGAATTTCAATTCATAAATTTCATTATTTCTCTCTTTAGCTTTTTGTTGGGCTGAAATATATTTTATATGTAAATGTTATGTATAATGATAATGACAATTATCATTATTTGGTAGGATTTTTCTTTTAGAGCCCCCAGGCTCCTCTAGCTAGAACTCAGGAAATAAATGAACTATAAACAATTAATTATGGTTAGAAGTCATGAATGGGGCATGCCTCACAGAAGTGGAGATTGTTACTAGAGCCACAAAGAATAAGTAAGATTTCCACAGGTAGAGGAGTAGATAAAAGATATTCCCAGGTAGAGGGAACAGAATAAACAAAGGCATGGATGCTTGAAGTTGCCTGGCACATTCAAGGATGGGTGAGTAGCTCAGTGTAGCCAGGGTACAATATATATGGGAGATACCCATGGCTTGAAATATTCAGTCTCAGTGATGGTGGCAAAGAATTCTATCATCTTGGTTCTGTTCTCAATTGTCTGGAGTGGCTTTTTGAAGAAATGTGTTAAGATGGATTCTGAGGATACATCTGGTTATGGGGTTGATTAGGTCTCAGCTGTGAGCAGAAGAGGGGGCAGCAAAGTATGTATGTATTCTTGATCTTCGTGTTTTCTTTCACACCTTCTCCTAACTTGATATATACGTTCAATGTCTGTCCTGCTCTTGGTTCTCATTGTGATATCTTGAATAATATATTGAGATCCTTCAGGGATTCATGAAATGCTGATCCTTTGACAAAGATGTTTTGCTTTTGGCTGCCATTTTAACCCTGTTGGTGGGCACTGTAGCAGGAGTCTGCTGGACCCTATTGAAGCAGTGAGAACCAGATGAAATACAACCCAGTGTTCACTTCGGAGTTTCTGAACCAATGATCGAGTCAAAGGGATGACTGATGAACTGTTAATCTGATTTGCTGCATTTATGGATTTTCATTTAAAAGCTGATGGGGCACAGACATATTTTTCTCCAGAAAGAAAAGAGCTAATGTGGAAATTAGATCCTACTTCAGTTTTTACCACGAAAGCTCGCACTAATTTTCAAAGCACCTGCATCATTATATAGACAACTATCGATTGGTCTGGCAATTTTTCAATTTACTAGTTTTCAGAAACAAATTCAAAAAGTTTACATGCTTCAAAGAAATTTAAAAATGAATTACCTCTTCAAACTGTAATTTATATGAAATGTCTTTTTGTTGTTCCCACTAATTTTTTAGTTATGTCTAGCAATCTCAATCTCACAAAATGTATAGGCTCTTCATTAATACTGTTTGAAGATTTTATACTTAATTAGCATGTTTTTTTCAATTCTAAGACTTTGTTTGGGCTACATGTTAACATTCTAAAATCAGGATGTGTACATTGTAATTTCTGTGAACATTTCCTGTAGCATCTCCTGTCTGTTCCAACTCCCATCTCCCCACCTCCTCCTCTCACCCCCTCCCCTTGGTACCGAAAAGCTGTTATTAAATCTGTGCTGCTGCTTCTTGGCCATTTTAGCATTGAGGAAATGTGGAATGTTCATGCATGGAGGATGGATGGATCTCATTGATTTTGTAACAAGAAAGGAAAGAGAACATGATAAGGCAGAAGAATTCCTTAAACTACGTCTCCCTCTTCCCCTTCATTGTGAACGTGGCCCCCTGTGTGTCTGGCAGCTAGAAGTTTGAGGTGACTTTTCTACAAGGTCTAAAGGAACATGAAAAGTCATATCAGGTCCCTTAAAAATCACTTTATCTCCAATACTTTAAAATTATTTTCGTTTATTAAGCTAAGAAGTTCAAGTAGTTATTGGTGCTAGAGGGAACAATTTTCCTTTTACCTAGATATTAAGTTAAAAACCTTAGAATGTTAAATCTAGGGTGGATTTTAAAGGTTGTCCAGTCCAACCAAAGCTTGGACATGGGGCCTTGGCTCTGAGATCCTTCTTCTAGCTTTCAGTCTCAAGTTCTGCTGGTAATCCCTCAGCCTGATGATTATGGGAAGTTCTTAGACACTTCCTGCCCCATTACTTTTTTTTTTTTTTAGGTTCCTTTTTTTTATTGTAACATTGGTTTATAACATTGTATAAATTGCAGGTGTACATCATTATACTTCTATTTCTGCATAGATTACATCAAGTTCACCACCCAAATACTAATTACAATCCATCTCCACCCACATGTGCTATTACTTTTGACCTTAAAATCACCTTTAAACTGACTTAAATTTTCTAGTAGCCATAGACAGATAAATTGCTTAATGCTCAGCAAAGTATCAGAGATGTTTAGGGGTCAGACAGACCACACTTCAAGTTTCAGTTCTGCCATCTCTTGGATTTGTGACTGGTCAAGTTACTCAACATCTCTGAGCCTTACTCATTTATTCAAGTCATTCAAAAAATAATCAATGTAAATGAGGTTTGCATATCTAGAATGTGCCAGAACTAGCCCAGATGCTGAGGCTACAGTGCTAAACAAAACAGACATAGTTCTTACTGTTAAAGAGCTCAGCTCCTGAGAATACACGAGAATGAGTTTCAGTTACAATCCAGAGGATAAGTTCTCTGACAGGGATAGTCCAGGCTTGGAAATGGGGCGCACCGTGCAGGTAAACCTTTAGAGAAACTATGTCAAAGCTGAGATATGAAGAATGGCTAAGTGTAGTCAAGTGGTTGGGAGTAATTATAACTGTCTTAACTTTCTTCTGTGTTAAACAAGGACACACCTACCTTGTTGGGTTCTAGTGAGAAACAGAGACTGAATGTAACACACAGGACTGCCTGACAATACAACACTGGGCCAGAGAGGTATCCTAGGCAATGGGGATACAAAAATGAGTAGGACATCATCCCCTCCTCCTGGGTCTTAGAGGCCAGAAGTCTTGCTCTAGCTCCCTGGGCTGCCTGTTACTGTGCTTGTCCCTCTGTGTTGTACTTCCCTGTTCACATGTCTGAATCTCGAGATGACCAGCTTAGTGGGGGCAGGAATGCTTCTCTCTTGTCCACTGTTTTAACCTCAAAGATTCACTGTTCCTAGTGCCTCTGGACCTCTGCTGTTCGCCTCATCCCTTGCATCTTGGTGCCCTGCCAGATCCTCCCTCCCTTACCTTTTCAGCTTACGCCTGCCCAACTTTCAACTGTCAGTCCCTGCATTTATTTTCCTGGAGGTTTTCTCTGGCTGCCAAGGCCCACTCAGCTCACACATGAAGGAAGGAGGCTGGGAGTGTGGGGGAATTAAGTCCCACCCCAGCTGCTCTCAGTGGTGTGGGATACAGTTGGTGGATAAATATCCCAGCTCCCACCCCTTGGGTGGGATGACTCTGAGCCATGTCCTCTAAACTAGCTCCCAGAGTCCCCAAGAGGATTGGTTCTAGTGACCCGTGGCAATAACTCAATCAATAATTTACCCTCCATTGGCTGTTTTCCCTTCCTATCTTCTACTATCTGATCTTATCCTCTTTTCTTACTTCCCTCACTTACCAGTGATTTCTGTGATTCTGTGATTCCCCCAACTCCCAAATAAACCACTTACACTTGAATCCTTATCTCAAGGTCTGCTCAAATTCAGTGTCCACTCAGCATCCAAATCCCTGTTCTATATTTAGGGAATTCTGCCTATGAAGAAGCCATCTCCCATGACAGGAACTGAAAATGTCAGATACACATGCAGCAAGGGGTGGGCATGTGACCCAAGCTTCACCAATCAGAGGTACCCACTCCACTCTCTAAATTGGAAGCTAATGTCATGAAGAAGTAAGAAATGCCCAGGATTGATCCTGTTGACAGACAGTAGCAGAGACAACAATTTGAATGGTAGCTTCCAGAATCCAGTGTTGGTGGCACATATAGTGCAACCCAAGACTTCAAGCATGGCTTCACCCAAACAGTTCTACTTGGAGATTTTAAAGATCTCTGAATCTGGTTCTTCAGTCCTCTCAGAGATTCTTTGATCTCTCTGACATCTTTCGTGATAAATTCCTTTCCTGCCAACACATCAAGGTTGGTTTCTGTAGCTTGTAACTAATAATGCTGTCTGTCTTTGTCAGTCAAAATAGAGCCAGGAAAACAGTCCTCTAGGTCTTCCAAGGAGATGGGATTTAATACAGATAATTGGTTAAAAGGATGATGGAAAAGCTGCAAAGCCACACAGGGAGCAATGAGGCACCCCACAGATTGATAGCAGCCAGTAGCTGTCATCACCCTGGGGCTGCAAGGACAGCAGAGGAAGGGAGTCCATTGTCTCATAGGAGCCAGAACAACAGTAGGGGCTGACCAGTGGGATCCAGGGCCTGAAGCTCCACAGGATGGAGGGGAGAGAGTGAGACAATATCTGGCCTTCTTGCTTTTTCCCACCCTCAAATTTTACACCAGACCTCTCGTAAGTTTAAGTAACCAGAAGCTAGAGGGCAAGGGAGCCTGTAATACAGAGCAGAACAGGGGAAGAATCAGAGACAGACCTGAAAGCCAACAGGCCATTGACATGCGTGTATAATAGGAGCTCAAACACTCTTTGGCTGAATGAGTGAAGAGGATAAGCAAGGAGAGGTCTGGGCCCAGAACCTCATGTTCTATCAACTCTTAAAGCCTAGGGGAATAGAGGGTTCCCCCTAGGGAGAAGCAAGCTGACAGACAGGAGGAAACCGAGGCAAGTAGTGTCCTGGATGCCGCAGCTCTGAAGCCATCAAATCTGCCAGACCCCTAACTGGATTTCCACCAAATAGACGACTAAATTATTCATTGAGTCTAGACAGGAGACTGAGAGCACTTATCCATGAGCTTTGGGTATCCTAGCTTCTAATCCAGACTATTCCCTGGATAACTTGGGTTATTAAGTGAGGATAACAGTGCTTGCCAACTTTCATTGGGCAAGATGAGAAGCAACGAATAATGGAGATTTTTAAATACTTGGCAAAATGGAGCAATGTGTCACAGCAGGAATCTTAATCGATAAATTAGAGACGAGTGCCTTCTCTCTCACCACTTGAATTTATGGGACTGTCCTATAGGGCTTCCATGAGTAAATGGAATGTAATATTTTGTTAGTGGCAGTGCTGCCTCACTGCATAAGAGAAAACAAAGGTCCGTGTTTGGGATGAAAAGAGCGTAGATTTAGGATTCAGGCAGACCTTGTTGGGATCTCAGCTCTGCTGCTCATTAGCTTTCCGATTTTAGATTTAGACATATTTTAAACTGAGCTGCAGTTTCTTCATGTTTAAAATTGGTATCATAATAATTCCTGGCTTAGAATTATAATTTTTATGATTATGTGGGCAAAGCTTCTAGCACAATGCCCAGCACAGAATGGGCGCTTCATAAATATTTGTTCCCTTCCTCAGTCTTCTTTTTACCATAGCTCTAACCTAGGGGGGAAAAATGTGAGAAACTCAACTAAAATACTTTCTAGAAAAAATGGCTGGCATGAATTGGTATTATAGGGAAACGCTTAAAAAAATTAAAACCCAAAACTCAGTGCTCCCACTTATTGTTGAAAGCACCAAATTCCATGGGCATTATAAATCCAAGGCTATTTTACTCAGAATTTAAAATGTTCTAAAAAAAAAAATTCATCTGCATTTATTTTGTTTCCTAAAAAACCCGCACTTCCCATAGCTGCCGTAAAATGTCTATTCATTTATATTTTGTATGGAATTTTATTCTCAGGTGGTGTCTTGGTGTTTCTGTGACCCAAGTAGGAGTCCCTGTGACTTTATCACACTGTTTCTTCCGGACACAGCTGGAAATATGATCTCCTCAAGGCCCATCCCAGAGGAGCTGGGCCTCTGCTCAGGGTCAGGGGCAGCAAGGAGAGTTGCCAAGATACGAAACAAAACACAAGACCCCTAGGCCTCCCCCTGGGGTTCTGGAGCAGCTGTCTCTAGCTCAGCTGTTGAAATTTCAGTTCCTTCATTGAAATCCCAACACATCTGTCCCCCAGAGAGGAACATGCCTAATAAAGTGACTTCCTCCGTGCTGGCTAGTCTTGTGATTTTATTCAGCCCTTAAAGACAGTGTGGAGGCTGAGTACCACAAAGGAGCCTTTCCAGCGATGGAAGCAAACCCCAGTGATGGGTCACTGAGGCAGAAAACTGCCAGCCAGCATTGACACCTGGGGGCTGCCATCAGGGTGTCCACAGCTTGGCTTGGCTTTGAAACATCACGTGGAGCTCAGACAAATTCAGGTCTCATTTTAACTTTATCCTCACGTGGGCGACCTGTTCGCCTTCTCTCTCAGTTATTCTTTGGCACGATCCTTTTTACCTATTTCACTTCAGAGCACAACAGGGAAATGTATCCCTTTATTTAGAGATCAGTCATGTGCCTTTAAATATCAATTTTGTATCATGACTTAATTTTAGAAAATATGATTTCAAACCAAAACTTATTCATTTTTTAAAGGAGTGGTTGTAGTGTCAAGCCAAACTTAACTCATGTCCTGGGTGGTGGAGGTCAAAAAGGAAAGTTCTCCCCCATCATTTTTAGGGTTAGGGTGTCCCTGCAGGGCACTATTCCAGACAGGAAAAGAACCTTCCCAGGATAAGGGACACCCATGTTCTGTGTCTGTAGAATGGAATGCCCAAAGAGGGGAGCTCCTCCCTCCCCCAGTGTTGTTCCCCAGCAATGCAAACCCCATGGTGGATAGTGCCACCGACCCCCTGACCTTGAGGTCCTTCTTGGAAGTCGGTGCTCTGGAATTATTGCAACAGCACCTGATCCTCCTGTGTCCCTTTTAAAAGAATAAATAAGTAAATACAAAAATAAATGTATGTATTTGTTTTTCTCATTCATTCATTATTTATGGTCACCAAAGGGCCATAGTTAACCATGTCCTGTTCTTTCAGGACTAAACATTGTTAGCCATTCATTTTAATATCTAATTCTGTATTCTAAATAGAATGATACCTCAATTCATTTCCTATTGTGGTAGATACAGATTTCTCTCTTATATCCTTTTATCCTTGCTTCATCCTTCCAATTTGTTACGTTACAATTTTCAGTGTTTGCATTATTCTGACAACGGAATATTCACTTTTGAGTCAGGGAGACTATTATTATTATGTTTCCTTTCTTATTCAATTATTTTTCCTAGAGCTGATAATTTGCTCATTTTTAAAGAAATTTCTCTGCACATATTGTTAAGTCTTCCCAGCCTCTCCAACAGCCATTATCTTCAAAGCACTGTTTTTAGCACATTAAGTAATGTATTTAATTTTTAAAATAACCCCATGAGGTAGGTACATATGATCCACATTTCACAGATGGGAAATGGGAAGCGCAGAGGTTAATTGACTCGCGTCAGATCATAAGTGGCAGAGACAGGATTTGAACCCAGGCCGTCTGGCTCCTGCTTCCTCACTCCCAAGCTCCAGCAATACAGCCTTTGATATAACTTTCTACACAAGCAAATCTACCAGGACCAGTCAGTGAATTTTTTTGATAGGCCTCCTGTTTGTCCTTGTCCTCTACTTTAACCTGGATTGTTTGTTTTCTACACCAAGGCCCACTTGTCACATGAGGACTTATTTTCACTTCTGCCGGGGGAGTTTCCTTTATCTCCCTCCTGTGTTGATTCCTTGCTCTCTGGATTCCATTGCTTGGTTTGCCTCATTGCTTTAGGTGGAGCCACCCTTTAGAAGACTTCTTGAGAAAAGGTACAGGTGAGGCAAATACTTTTTAGATCTTAAATGTCAGAAAATGTTTGTATTCTATCTTGATAGCACTGGGTATAGCATTCAATGCCATTCTTATTCTTGGCCATTTATATGTAACCTGTTTTTTTCCCTTTCTCAAAACTTTTACTATCTTCCTGGTGGTGTGAATTTTTTTTGTTTGTTTGTTTTTTTACAACAGAAGTGAGTCATTCCTTATTTATTTTGCTGGGTACTCAGTAGGCCTTTGCATTCTGGACACTCATGTCCTTCAGGTCCAGAAAATGTTCTTGTAATACTTCTCTTGACATTTTTCTCTTCTGGATCCTATGGGTAAGATCTTGGGCCTCCTGGATTGGCCTCCTAGTTTTCTCTCCAATTAAAAAAAAATATTGAGATATTTCCTTAGCTTTATTTTCCAAATCTTTTACAAATGTATATATAAAAAATATATATTTATATATATAATTTCAAATCTATATATCGGTTTACAAATATATATGTAATTTTAGCTATCAAATTCATAAGAACCCTTTCTTAATAATAGTCTCTGCTTATTCCTTTTTCTTAATAGCATCTTGACCTTGTTTTAGGATAGTTTATATCTTATCTCTCTGAAATCATCAAATGTAGCCCCATTAAGGTTTTCTTCTTTTTAGTGTGTTAGGTCTCAGTTTCTTTTGAGTTTCCTTTTTCATTTCTTATTTTGATGTCTCTATCTTTTATGTTAGAGGCTTTCTTCAGTTGCAAGTAATCCTTGGGTTTCTGTTCATATTTTAAAAGTTAGGTTAAAAAAAAATGCTGATTGGAAGCTCTGTGTGCTAAGACTTGGCTTGTCAACTGTAAAATGCACTGTAGAATAATTGGGTGATGAGTTGGCTTTTTAATTGGGAGATTCCTAAATGTCAGTACCTACAGATTTTTCTCTGGGCACATGAGGTATTTATTTGTGCAAAATTTTATTAAAGTTTTGAGAAGATTGCGATAATTTATATTATGGCAGCATAAACAACTTAAAATTCAATGTTAGATACATGAGTTCCTAAAAATCTTGCTGCTATTTCTATAAATTGGACTCTACCTCCCTGCCATAGTGCCTGGCATCGTCTTCTCTCTCCTCTTCTTTCCCCACTACTAAATTCTTATTCATTTTAATGTACAGCTGTTTGTTTCATGCTGACCCGTGTCCTCAGAGCTCTTTCAACCCTGATCAGCTTTACAAATATTTTCCTAAATGAAGACAGTTCTATCGAAAAGAAGAATTATTGTTCAGTTTGTGCCACATACTCAAACATCAATTGTTGAGTTAAAAACTCTGATAGTTTATAATAGCTATTGAAAAACTTGACTTCTGGACTGGTGCCAATTTACATGTAATCCTTGTTTCCTTATAACATGTAATTATTGTACACAGATACATTTCCACTCATCAGGATAATTACATTTATCTTGAAGTACATCAATCTCTTTGTTTCAGTGACTCTGCTAAAACCACATGTTTATTTATCCTCTTGATGAGTGTGCTTGAGATTTTCTACACATTGGAGCAGTCACACTAGAAAGTCCTGTCCACTGACTTTCAATTTAACTCTCTAGACCTCCTGGCAAATTTATTGTTAAGGGCTCCTCCCCAAGCCCTGAAGTGCTAGGGAAACATGGTAGTTGTAGATGTAGCTAGATCTTGAAACGTGATTTCCTTCGTGAGGAATCAAATACTTGATTTTCTGGTCATACTAGACCTTCTAGCAGCATTTGATACACTGGATTGCTCTCTGCTTCTCGAAGCTTCCTTGGATAGATACCACATTCTCCTGATTTTATTTCTATCTTCTATCACATTGGCCACTCTTTTCTAGTCTCCTTTGTTAGGTTTATCTCCTCAACTTGATACTCACCCCTTCTCTTTGTCTACTGGGTCTCTTTAGGTGATTCCATCCAGTCCATATTTTTATGCTGATTACTCCCAGAACTTTATCTTTAACTATGTTGTATTCCCAGGACTCCTGACTCTAGTTGCCTACTTGACATCTTCACATAGATGTTCGAGAGATATCTAATGCTTAGCATGACCAATACAGAACTCTTCAGTTGCTGCTATCTGCACACACCCTAACTACCCCTTAGATCACTCCTTCTTCCCATTTTGGAAAATGGCATCAACATCCAGCCACTTGCTCAAGCCCCACATCGGACAATTAGCCTTGATTCTTCTCTTTCACTTAACCACAACAGCCATTTATCTACAAACACTATTGCTTCTACTCCAACAAATACCTTAAATCTGTCCAGTTCTCTGTGTTTCCATGACTCTTACCTTAGACAAAGACATCATAATATTTCTTCTGGGCTACTGCAATAGCTTCTTACCTGGTGTCCCTGCTACCAGCCTTGCACATAGCAACCATAATAAACTTTTAGAAGCATGATCAGATCATGCCACTGTATAAAATCTTCCAAAAGTCTCTCTGACTTACAGAACCATACATGCGCTACTCTTGCCTATCAACGCTTCATTTGGTTGCTCACGACACCAAGCTCATTCCCTCCTTGTAGTCTTTGAACTAGCACTTCCTCTGCCTAGAATGAGCTTCTTTCTCATTAATGCAGGGCACCTTCTTTCTCATGTTATTATTATTATTATTATTATTATTCTCATGTTATCTAAAATGTTACCTCCTCAGAGAATCCTTCCCTGGGTACCCACTTAGGGTATCTATTCAGTTATTTACTTTCCTATTAGCCTATTTTAATTCTACGGATAACACTTATCACTCTCTGGTATTTTTATTGTTTACTTTTTTGTTTATTTTCTGTCTAGCCTAGACCATGATGTAAACTCCTTGAGAGCACTGACCATATCAATGTCATTCAACGTAGTATTATCAGTGTCTGGCACTAAGAAAACTTTCAATGTCTATTTGTTGAATGAAGGATTAATAGATGGATGAAAGGCACTTCAGAAGCCATCTACTCCAACTTCTTCATTTTTAGAGGTGAGAAAACCGGAGAGAAAAGCAACTTGCCAAAGATGACACAGATAATGGGCTATTTGGCCCATTGTTTTAAATTTGTTCATTGTTGTAGTGACCTCAACTATCTCCCATAGCAACTATTTTTAATTATACTATTGGTTACACCTATTTGATCAGTTTATTATCTCATGCTAGGGTCTTATCAGCATTATCCCACCTGAGGGTGCTATGGACAGAAGCCAGCTCACCTGTATGTTAATGGGGCCCGTTGCCCGTCGCTGGTCATCTTTATCCTGGGGCACTTATGAGCTTTGTTTATAAACTTTTAGAACTGACTTTTTGGCTGTCCTCTCCTGTTGACCCACTGCAAATCCACCTGTTTATCAAACCAGATACTTGATAGCATTCACGCATAGGGTAGAGTTATACATCTATTTTGTTACCATTTTAGTGGCCCAGTTTACAGGGTAATTATGGTTTGGTGGAAAGAGCTTTGCCTTGGGAAACCTGGCTTTTCATCCATCTCTGTTACTCAGAAGCTGTCTGATCTTAAGTAAGCCCTTAGTACTCTAAGCTTCAATTTTGTCGCCTGCCCAGCTTTGCCGTGAGCAGGAAAAAACTCTCTAAAACAACCAACTCTTTCACTTTCTCTCTCTTCTCTATTTGAAATAACGTGAAAATTCAGTTCACAGGGATTAAATTAACTCATTATAATCCAGTTAGCTGGATTAAATGAAGTCATGAATATGAAAACGTTTTGCTAAGTGTAAAAATGCATTTCAGATATAAGGGACTGAGTGTAAGAGATTGCTCACATTAATCAGTTCCTAATGTATTAAATATACGGCCATCAGTAATTGTTGTGATTTTTTTTAAAGTCCCTGTTATATGCCAAACTTTCAGAACAACTCTTTCCCTATCCAGTATACTTTTGAGTAATGATTTTAATTATTCTTTTAATAAAAGTATTATGTTCACTGTAACCAATCCAAATGGTATAAAATGAAAACTGAAAGTACCCTTTCACCTCAAACCCCACAAGTGTAACCCCCAGACATAAGCAGTTAGCATTAGCTTGCTATTTTTAGTTACTACTACTTCTACTAATAGTGAACATAACATAGTAGTTTAGTACTTCACTGGAGTCTGACATTGTTCTAAACATTTTATGTATTAACTCATTTTGATGCTCACAATAACCCCATGACTCAAGTATTACTGTTTTCATCATTTTATATATGAGCAAACTGAGGCACAGAGATGGAAAGCTATTTGCCCAGCATCACACAGCTAGACATAGGCATTTGAGCTCAGTTAGTCTGGCTCCAAAGTTCATGTTCTTAGTCACTATAAACAACATGTCTTAGACGCCTTTCTATATGAGCATATAAAGATCTACTGCATAAAACTTTAGTACCTACAGAACATTTTATTGTATGATGTATTTTTCTTTATCAGCTCCCATTAATGAGAATTTTAATCTCTTCCAGATTTTTCATTATTAAAAATAAACTGCAAAAAATAAACTAAGCTGCCGTGGACAACCTAGTGCTCTTGTGTGAGTCTGTTTATGGCGTAAATTTACAGAAGTGGAGAGTTGAAACAAAGGACACGTACACTAAACTTTTTGTGTGATACCACCAAATGGCCCTCCGCAATGAATAGTAATTTTCATCTGGAGTCTACAAACCACCAGAATCACTGAGAGGACCTGTTATTTTTACGTGCCTCTTTTTGTCTGTTCTTAAACTCTGACTGCTCTGCTGTTTGACAAGGAATTTTACCACATGGTAAACACAACAATTTGGGGAAGTTCCTCATACTCCTGGGATGTCTCGGCTCCTGGGCGCGGGGTGAGCAGGCATCTGGTGACCTCTCTCTCTGCTGTGCTGCCTGCTATCCTGAGGCTCTGGAAAAATTACTGCGAGGCTGTTCACCTCGGCTCGGCCTGAGATCCACTCTGACAGATTTATTGGCTCTTCAACATTTATCCAAGCACAACCTCCAAACCAATATACAGTTTCACTCATTTGCACTCCAGGGAGAAAGAGAGCGATGAGAACTGTGAGGAGCGAAATTCCACAGAGATGTACCTCCACCATTCACCCCATCCTTGCGAACTTCTTAAGAAATGGAATTCATTATTTCTTTCCAATGTCAGGTCTCTCTTTTTTTAGCCAGAGTTTTTCTCAGTCCATTGGTATGTGAAAAGTACTTTGATGAAAGGAAACTAACAAGATCACTCAATCAACTACAAATTCATTCATTCATTGTTTGTTTGGTAAGGGAAAATATGAATAAGATATGGAACCCGCCTCCAAGAAACTTGCAGTCTTCTCCAGCTTTGTAGGAATGGAGGATGGAGAAATGGCTTGAATTTAAATAGAGGGAATTTAGAGCAATAAGGAAGAACATATAAGGAAAGTCAAGAATAATGTTATCCTTCTTTTCTTTTTTTTTTTGGTGAGGAAGACCAGCCCTGAGCTAACATCAGTTGCCAATGCTCCTCTTTTTGCTGAGGAAGACTGGCCCTGGGCTAACATCCGTGCCCATCTTCCTCTAGTTTATACGGGATGCCGCCACGGCGTGGCTGACGAGCAGTGTTATCGGCGGGCTGCCAGGATTCGAACCCGTGAACCCCAGGCTGCCAAAGTGCGAACTAAACCGCTGTGCCACTAGGTCTGCCCCATGTTATCCCTATTTTCTTGATGAGAAAGTGTAGAGAGGTTAAATGACTTAGCATAGGTTACTCAGATAGAAAGTGGTGACATCACAAACTCTGGTTCCGCTTCCAAAGGTCATGTATTCTCTATCGTACCTGTTGGTGGCCTCCAAACCCGACTGATGCAGGTTTCTAGTTCCATCGAGTTAGCCTATTGACATCCTTCTATGTACTGCAGGCACATAGAAATGCTGGATAAAATATAACAAAACAATTTACATACATAGCCAAGGAAGAAAGGAACAGACAGGGAGGGAGGGAGAGAGAAAGAGAAAGAAAAAATTCCTATGTGTCAAAAATAAAGAAGAACCTTGTAACCAATGTTGTAAGTTCATGAGCTGATGCCAGAACAGAACAGAGGATATCACACATGGCTATAGGCCCTAACAGCTAGGGGTCAGGGTTTTTAACACATGTCTGGAATAAAAGAATTGCCCTTGGGCCTGTGAAAGGTGAAGAGTTGGTACTGAAGTTCATGCATAAAGCTAGGACTAAGGAAGAGCTGTTTGCACCACATAAGCTATGAAACATCCTTCACTTACTACAAAAGCAACTGGCAAAATTCTTACTGATTAGATATCTGGAAGGGAAAAGTTTCCCCACAATAAATGGAAATTTAAAAATCTGTGTTAAGCATAGGTATACAATCCAAATTTTAGACAATTTTCATAGTACAGGGATCCCAAATGGAGATATTAATGTAGATACTGCAAATATTTCAGAGCAGTGAAACTTCTGGAGTTCCCAGAAGAATCAAACGTAAGACTTCTCTGAAAGGTTACTACCACATCTTAAAGTGTGCAGGATTCCACAAGAAAAACAGATCCTAGCTGAAAATTGCTCACAGTTAAAAAGTACAAGTTAAACAAGGAAGTGGGTCACAATCTGGGAGAGTCAGCAGATGCCCATAGGAGGAATAGCACCACAAGAACCTGAGACAATAAAATAATCTAAAGCTGTCTATAAATTACGTATATTTACAGTCACAAAAGAGATAAAGGGGGAAATAAAAACCTTTGTGAAAGAACAGGGCAGTAAAAAAGAACAGGGAGATATGAAAAACAACCCAATAGAACAATTCACAATGAAAAGTTGTGAATAAAATTGAACACAGTGGCCACCTTTAAGAGCAGATTGGTAGTTAAAGAGAGAGTTGATGATATGAAAGATGTATCCGAGGAAATTACCCAGAGTGCTGCAGAGAGAGATACAGAGAGAGTAAAGCCAAGAGAGGTTAGGAGATATGGAGGGTTAAATTAGAAGTTTCAATTTAGGTCTAATAAATTTGAAAAGGAGAAAATGGGGAAGGGGCAATATTTTAAATGAAAATGGTTATGAATTTTTCAGAACTAATGAAAGCCATGAAACCTCAGAAGACAAATCTGACTGATCATCAGAATCACCTGAGAAGCATATTAAAATACAATATTATGGTTTTACCCCAGATGCTCTGGATGGAGTTCAGGGATATGCATTTAAAGAAACTTCTCGGGTCATCAGGAGGTTTAAAACCCTTTTACTCCTTAGCAACAGATACATAAGCACACATATGTTCATCTACTTACACAGACTGATCTCAAGTGTGTGTTAGTGAAATTAACCACCCCCCCACACACCCCTAAAAAAATGGAGAGTTTGGATCCATAACCAAGGATAATTTCTGAAGTTTCTTTTTCCCCCCAAATCTCTAGGGGATCCACAATAAATGGTGCCAGAAGATGATCCCAAAAGAAGGCAGCAAAGGAGTTAGTACAAACATCTGTGACCTCACAATTCCATTTCTATTTCTGTCTTATCCAATATATGTATGATTAGCATCAGAGGACACATCGTCCTGCCTCCTACCTCCAGAATCCTGTGTGAGTTTGATGAGAAGAATGAATGGTCCACATCTGAGAGCATTTGGCAAGACATGATTCCTGTCTTACTTGATATTTCATATTAAATACAAAAAGACACCTTAACCCACCAGTACCAGAGATTTAGTCTACTTTGCTTTTATGGACATCTGTTTTTGGATTACTAGTTGTTTATCTAACTTCTATAATAAAGGTTAATTCTACTTTAAAGTAATTCTGAGTATAATTACAATATTTACAACTGCCATACTTTTTGAACTAGTAGCACCACTTCTAGCAATTTATCTAAATACCTCAAACACAAAAAACCTTTATACTCAAAGATGTTCATTCCAGAGTTATATACATATAGGTGAAAACTTGGAAGTCTCCAGAAGGGCTGGAGGGCAGTAAGATCTTGGCACATTATTCCAGACACACATAGTAATGTATTTGACTTTTTGACTTGAACTCCTTACACATATACTTTGCTTTTCCCCTTTCAGTAGAGAATGCTTGGATAAATAATGACATCCACAAGACAGAATTATGCCAGTATAAAAATTATGTTTTGAACAGTTCACAAAAGAATAAAAATGTGCCATAAACACAAATATTTAACCTCATCATTAATAAAGGGAATAATAAAACTCCATTTTGTACAAATTTTAATAGTTCAAAAAAAAGATTGATAATGCCTAGTGTTGGTGAAGTTGTGGAGAAATGAGCACTACTTTGCTGTTGGTAGTATAAGTTGGTACCTACTTTCTAGATAGAAATTTGGTAATATGTACCCAAAGTGTGAAAAATTCACATAGATGTTGTGTTCATCAACTCCATGTAAAGAATATACTTTTTAAAAATATAGGGGCCAGCCCGGTGAAGTAGTGGTTAAGTTTGCACTCTCCACTGCGGCAGCCCGGGGTTTGCGGGTTCAGATCCTCAGCATGGACCTATGCACTGCTCATCAAGCCATGCTGTGGCAGGTGTCCCACATAAAGTAGAGGGAGATGGGCACAGATGTTAGCTCAGGGCCAGTCTTCCTCAGCAAAAAGAGGGGGATTGGCAGCAGATGTTAGCTAAGGGCTAATCTTCCTCACCAAAAAAAAAAAATATATATATATATATATAAACAATGCTACACTTGTTCAATTTATGAAAATTTGGGAACTTAAGTGTCCAACAATAGGAATTATTTAAAATACAGTGCTGTACAATGGAATACAGCTAGGAAAGATATTCATAATACATAGGTAATAATTTAAAAGTTGCAAAACAGAAGGTAAAATAAAACAATTTTGTTAAATTATACATAAGAACACATAAGATATCAAGAAAAAGATGTACTAAGAATTGGTAATGATTATCTCTGGGTGGTGGGGACATGGATTTTTTTGCATAGTATTTTCTATAAATTTTGCAATAAATTTGAATTTTTTTGTATAAAAATATAGAAAATTATGGTCATAAACATTTTTAAGCAATATGAGATAATGCCAATTATGACAAAAAATGAAGGTTGCTTTATGATTACAACTATGTAGAAATGTGTACATAAAAAGAAGGAAGGAAGGGGAGAAGGAGGGAGGAAAAATCTCTCCTAGCAGCAGTTTTCTTTGGCCAGCAGAATGTGGGCCAAATGTATTCTACTTTTATGAGTTTTTCATACTTTCTAATATATTACCAATGTTACACTTAGAAGAACTAGAAGGAAATTTAATAAAGTAATTAGCATCTTTCCATCATATTTTATTTTATACACCTCTCTGCTGTATCAAGTATCCATACTAAGTTTTCACACCAAGTTTCTCGTCTCCAACCAAGCCACCATGTTAGGTGAGCTTACATAAAATATTACCACTGAATTGATTTCAATCAATGAAAACAGAGGAGGCTTGGAGACTTTTCTAGAATCATCTCATGAGTCTTGCAGGGAGCTTGGTGGGATTAGAACTTGCTTGTCTCTACTCAGCATTCCATCTCGGTCTCCAGAGGGGATGGGGAGCAATGAGACCTTGGCACCACTGCTCAGACCCACGTTGTCGTGCATGTGCTTTTGGCTTCAACTCCTTACACATATGCTTTATCTTTCCGCTCTCAAGCAGAGGACTCCTTGCCTGCACCAGTCTGGATGTCGGCAGGTGGCCTGCTGGCCCCAAAAGCTTTCTGCATGAATTATGGTGTGTGGTTTCTGCACATTGAAACTTGGCACCTGCATACACCTCCCTGCCCCCCTCCCCACACACATACTCTGTATTCCATTAGAAGCCGTCCAGATTCTTGGCCTGGATTTTGGGCCAAAGCCAGACTTTCTGTAAAGAATCACCTAGTTTCCATCTGCTAAGATATCATATTCCCTTTCTAGTCACTTCCCAGCTCCTAGGCTCTCCTTTTCCAGTCCCATCACCACATAGTCACCTGAATGAACAGATCTTGTCACTCCAGGACCCTAGAATCTTCTGTGGCTTCCCATCACATTCAGGAGGACGTATGTATTACTTAGATGGCAAGCAAGGTCCTTCAGGATGTGCCCCAACTCAGCCCTCACTGTCACCACACAGTGACACTGTTCCCTCTTCCTCTGTTGCTCTAATACATGGTCTCTGGACTGGACCTGCTTTCTCCCTTGTCTTGGCTTTTCCACATGCTGTTCCCTTGCCCTCTCCACTTCATCCCCCCATCAATGACTCTTCATCCTTCAAAAATCACTGAGTGTCGCCTCCACTGGGAAGCCTTTCCTGACTCTACCTCCCTCGTTCTCACCTCCCCTACCCCCTTCCCCCATCCAGTCCCAGGTGCTCTTGCACATGACCCTACAAACATCTCAGAGTATTTGCCAGCTCAGCTCTGTCCTTCATTGGATCATGAGGTCCTTGCAAGCAAGTGCTGGATTTTTCCATGGTTTTATTCTAGTGCCTAGCCTACTTTCACAGTTTCTGGTCATAGCAAGCACTCAAAAATGTATCCAGCACTTCTGCTCGTGGTATAATCCCAATGTATTCAAGACATGTACAGAGATGTTCACAGCAGCATTATTTGAATTAGTGCCAAACTGGAAATTACTCAAATGTCTGTTCACCATAGAATGGGTAAGTCAGCCCCGGCATTTTAAATAAATAAACCCTATGCAAAGATGAAAATGAATGAATGAATGTTGTGAATTAATCCTATGAACACAATGTTGAGTGAAAGAAGCCAGAGAGTAAACAATATATGATTTCATGGCAAAAGTCATCCAAGGTGTTAGAAATAATAAGAGCAGTTCCCTTTGAAGGTACAGGGTAACTGATGGGGAGGGGCACCTGGGGATGCTGTTTCTTGATCTGAATGCTGGCTGCATGGACATATCCACACTGTGAAACTTCATCCAGCTGTACATTTAGGATTTGTGCACATATCTGTGTCTTTAATAAAAAGTTTAATTTAGAAAAGTTCCCTTTGTGAAACATGTCACTCTGTGGTGTTTAGGACAGTGACAGAAATGGGGAGTGTAGGTTTGACTCAAATGAATTGCCAGCTTGATCGATGCTCTCTTCCCCACTCAGAACAGTGTTGTAGAAAGGAAAATTTAAAAAAGCAGATTCGTACTTGCTTTAAGAGAGGTGATGCTCAATGGGGTCAGCGGGTGTTTGGATAACTTGATTTCTCAACTTGAATTTCAGCAAGCTCAAATAATTTTGGAAAGAGTCAGAGTATAAACAACCATAATTGGAATTTTACTCTTTGCTTGGCATCTTCATCCTTCTGCTTTGAAGGCTTCTGTCGCCAATGGGTATAAGCTATTGTCCTGTACACATCAACCAACCCTTCCATGTATTTTATTGATACACGTTTCACTGCTGCAGTTTAAAATTGGTTTTCTTCCTCTTGGTACAAGGATTGTGCTTAATTATCTAAATTAACATCTTTGAGCTGGTGGCTTTTTTCTCCTCCAAATTTTAAGAGGTCTAGAAATACTAGACTATGGGACATTTTAAAAATACTTTTCTTCTCTTTAAACAAACAGATAAATGTGGAAAAGGAGCCCGGCAACCCCGTCTTAGAAATCGCTGCAGCCATTTTGGTCTCTGCTCCCTGCAGCCCGCACTCTGGAGCCGTTCCAGCCGTCGCTGCAGGAACGCGCTGAGTTTCTCTCACGTTCTGTAATAAAGGCCTTTCAGTGTCTGCACAGATGGGATTTCTGCTGCCACCTTCTCATTTCACATTTCCTGCACTTTTCTTCCTAAGCACTCTACTGCCCAAAATAGAAGCGCGGTTTTTTTGAGTCTGTGTATAGGAATTTAGTGGGAAATGGACAGGGATGCTGTCACTCCCTGTAATTACCACACCCTGAGCAGTTTTCCTGTTGGCTATAAGGTAGATTAAGGATTCGGAGGAGTGCTCCTTGTCTGTCAGAGAACAGCGTGATTTTCTTCCAGGCGATGGTTGGGGAAAGCCCATCGTGAGGTAGGGCATCCGTGCTGACTCCATATGCAACAAGCACACAAGAGGACAGGAGCCTGTGCTAGCCTTGCCACTCACTAGCCCCCTTCACCAATCCTCTGCTCCCCTGAGGTTTCTTCCTAATGGGATATCCCCCTCCTCTCTGCCCTTTTTTTTATTAGGTTGCCAAAGGGATCCACCCCCCTGCTCCTCTCTTCCTAGTTGAATTATCTCCATCCTTCAAGGTCTAGCTCCAATCCCACCTCTTCTGGGAAGCCTTCCCAGATGACTTCAGCTAGAAGTGATTTCCCCCTGGTCTGAATTTTTAGAGCCGCTGTACATTCTGAGAGTGCCCACGTCCAAACAACTTACTGCAATAATAATATTAATACTTATTAAGTGTCAGACACTATTCTTGATCCTTTACATGTATAAAGTCAGAATCCTTACAATGACTCCCTAAGGTAGGTTGTAGCATTATTCTCATTTTATAGACAAGGATCCTGATGTCATAGCTCCTTCATCAGATTAGATGCTTCATTTACCATCTCTTTGACTTATTGACTTGTTTCTTTCACAGCACAAGGCTCGGGGACTTGCAATTGGTAATTGTCCAACTCATACTTGTCCATTTAATTATGTGCTTAATGGGAATTGAGACCATGAAAATAGAATCTGAAAATCATTTCCGTCTGTCATATAGGCTACCTTTCCATTTCTGTCAACATGGGGGACTGTGCAATGGAGTAGGTGGGGTTGATAAAAAGCACAATAATAAAAAAAAGTCCTTATTTGGTATGTACTGTATGCCAGGCACTGTGGGAAGTGATACATTCTCTCTCAATCTCAGCACTTTTTTCCCCAAAAGGATCAGAAAGAGGTTCCAGAATGCTCACAAAAGGATCAGATAAGTAGATGAAGGTGGTGCAGCAAAGGGAAACAAATGTAGGAAGTCAGACAAAATCCTGCATTTAGTCATTTCCAACAATGCGGGCCCTAAGAACCCTCCTGCAGAGATGAGCCACAAATTTGGCTCTAGACTTCCTAGTTTATGACAAAAAAGGACACACAATCAATGACAACACTCACATTGCCTGTGAGATAAAGACAAACCAGCTATTCGGATGAAGCACACGTAAACGTCGCGTCAAACCATTTCTTGTTACAATTCTCAGCACAGGCCAATCTCATTTCGCTTGAGGGACAGAATGGGAAAATCCACTTGAGGAGAAGGCAGAACTATTGGGTCCAAGTATGCAGTTTAATTTGGTTTAACTTTATCTAAGAGATGGATGGACTGTACACATTTCAGGAGATCCTCTATGAATGTTATTTCTCACAACTGGGCTCCATGCTATCTGCTCCAGACAATTACCTTTCCACCTTCACCTAAAAACTGAATAAGTCTTTTGGTATAACTCCTATGAGCATCCTATAGAACTAGCATGCCCAAGAACAGCCTTTGGAAAACCCAGTCCTATAGGCAACATGGAGCTTTAAAAATTGAATTTTTGATGGGGAAAATAAAATTCAAACTCCTTTATATGATTTATGATGCTTTCACAGCCCATCCTCAACTTGCCTTTCCAGACCTAATTTATTGCCCATCCCTCTTCAGCATCTTCATGTTTCATCCAGAGCAAACTACATAGAGGTCCATGAATATAGTCAGTGCTATCACCCATTGAGACCTCCTAAATGCTTCCTAGAACACCCTCTTCTCTCTCCCTTCTCATCTAGCTTCTCTGCCTACTGAGTCTTCAAGGACATCACCTTTTCTGAGCCTCTTCCCCTGATTCCACCTAACAATTAATCTTACCCTTTACAAGGTTCCCGTAGCACTTTGTTTATATCACATTTTGTTATCCCCTTTTGTTAGCTTCTTTGATTTTTCTGCCAAACTGTGAACTCCTCCAGGGCATAATGTGTCTTATTTATCTTCATATCCCAGCACTGGGGACATGGTCTGACCTGGATTTATTTCACCAAATATTTATTGGGTGTTTCCTGTACTGACAAAGCAAGCTGGGACAATTCCCATCCTGTGATGCTAAGGGAAAAAACACGAGTTACTCCACAGGTGACCCAAGTACATTTCCACTGTTCTCTGAAGCCTTCCAGTACTGTGTAGATGGATTACTCAATATGGTTTGATATAGAAAAGGATGACCCTAAATAGGTTGGACCACAAACCGATTCTCTTGAACTCTTTTTTTCCTAATTCAGTACATCCCAGATTTGAAAAGCTTCAAAGGAAGCTGCACTTGTATGTTGCCATTTATTCCAAATGGCTTCTCGTTTGTGTAACATCTATCATGCCAGAGAACTTTGCAAAATTATATTTGGCGTGTGGTTGCATCACTTTATCCACCAACAAAATGTCCACCCCTTACAGGTAAAACAGAGCAACCATGCTAGGAGAACTTGATAATTTTACAGGTGAGTTAAGGAAAGATCAGGGAAAAAAAGCTATCTACTCCTCCATGATTTTCTGACAAGAATAAGACATTTAAGAATTAAATCACCAACTTTCATTGTCATTGAAAGGACCTAATTTGGTGGAGGCCACAGTAAGCATTGTGCAAAGCTGACCTTATTTCTGGACTTCCAGAGCTTTTAATCAGACATCCATAACAAAAAGCCATTTTATGGACATTCAGAGCCACAGAAGCACTGCACAAATATGAAAACATTTTCATAAACAGAGTTCCAAAAATGTAGTGAATGATGGAAGCACTTTGGATACAGAAATTGGAACCAGTATTTGAAAAGTCACTTCACATCATATTGTTTATGGCTATACATTAACCAGCCTAACAAAATTTCTTTTGCTTTTTTTGTATATATATGCAAGGTTGAAAGACACTAGTAATATTTGTTAGAAAATACGTTAGTTTATAGAGGCAGTTCCATATGATAGAACATATATCACTTTCAGCAGAAGGTGGATCTAGTAGACAAGAAAGATTAAGTCCAGGATTTCATAAATTCAGCATTGTTTTTCCATTATAGATTCAAAACTCAGCAAACTTACATCAAGAGTTAATTATGTGCCACTCTCTGTAGTTGGTGGTAGAGAAAGAAAGATGACTAAAATCTTATCTCGATGTGGAACTTATAGCATCACAAGGAAGACAGACCAGTACAGATATAATTTCAATATAATATGATAAAAATTCTAAGATGCAGTTCTCACAAGCGCTATGGAAGCTCTGAGAAAAGGTATAGAGGAGAGATCAAAGGAAGGCTTCCTGAAGGTGCTGAGTCTTGGAAGGATGAACAAGGTGAGTACCATACATCAGATGGAGAAAGAACAACAGTGAAATGAGAGCAGCAGGGGGCCAAGAACAGGGTCTGGGATATCCCACAGATTAAGGGGTAGGTGGAAGAAGAGGAGACATGGAAGGGGATTAAGAGGTGATGAGAGACATAGCAACGGAACCAGGAGATAAGAGTGCCACAGAAGCCTATTGTGGAAAGCAAGAGGTTACAGACAACTCAAAGAGGGAGTAATGGTCAACTGTAAAATCCAGAGAAAAAGTAGAGAGAATGGGAGCAATGTCCTCAAGCTGATGGGAAGCTAAGAGTATGGGTGAGGAGTTGACCATGAGAAGAGGGAGGACCTCTAATCCTACAAGACAATGAGGAAAGATCCAAGAATGGGAGCAGTGGTAGGTAAATTTGTAGGTGGGAGCACCAGAGGTTGATATAGTTCAAGGCAGATGACTTCAGTTTTTGGTTCAAAGTAGGTGACAAAGGGGGCCGGCCGGCCCAGTGGTGCAGCGGTTTAGTTCGCGCTTGGCAGCCTGGGGTTTGCGGGTTCGGATCCCAAGCGCCTGCCGATGCACTGCTTGTCAGCCATGCTGTGGCGGCGTCCCATATAAAGTAGAGGAAGCTGGGCACGGATGTTAGCCCAGGGCCAGTCTTCCTCAGCAAAAAGAGGAAGACTAGCAACGGATGTTAGCTCAGGGCTGGTCTTCCTCACACACACACACACAAAAAGTAGGCGACAAAGTCATCTGCTGATAGGACATAGGGACTGGGGAAAGGGCTGGAGGAAAGTTGTAGTGTGGGGACGCCATAGATAGAAGTAGAAGAAGGGAATATTACTGAGGGCAGGGGAGATATTGAGTTTGAGATGCCTCTGGTTGGCATGGTTGTGATTTTCTCCACTTGTAAGCAGAGCCCAGGGGTAGAAGCAGAGAATAATAGTAAGTGTCCAATAAATGTTCGCTATGGGCCAGAAACTGATCTTATTTAGCATCTTTTTACATATTGTAGTAGGCAGAATTATGACCTCCTAATAATGTCCACATCCTAATCACTGGAACCTGTGAATTTGCTACACTATATGGCAAAGGGGAATTAAGGTTGCTGATCAGCTAACTTTAAAATAGGAAGTTATCCTGGATTATCCGGGTGGGCCCAATGTAACAATAAGGGCCCTTATATGTGGAGGAGGGAAGCACAAGAAAAGGTCAGTGATGTGATGTGAAAAGGACTCAACTTGCCATTGATGCTTTTGAAGATGGAGGAAGGGGCCATGAGCCAAGGAATGTGGAAGGCCTCTGAAAGCTAGAAAAGGCAAGGAAATGGATTCTACTCTAGAGCCTCCAGAAGGGAACGCAACCCTGCTAACACCTTGATTTTAGCCCGGTTAGATTGTGCCAGACTTCCTACCTACAGAAATGTAAGATAATAACTTTGTATTATTTAATTTTACAAATTTGTGGTAACTTGTTACAGCAGCAGTGTAAAACCAAAACACATATATATTTTAATTCTCACAACAGTATTTTACCAGTCAGGCTATTTTGGGAGTTGATCCTTGTTATTGACCTGGATGTCATGAGGGAGGTGGGGATGAATCTTGAGGAAGGAATGTTATCATCTTGCAAAGCATCTGCCTCAAGGGAAGCCTATTTTTTAGGCAAGAAATAGTGGACCGCTTCTGAAGGCCCAGAGGGTTCAAGGGATTCTGAGGACTCAGGGTTCTCAAATTCCTCCATCTAGATGTCCCAGGGTCCCATTCATTCCCTATCAAGACTCTGACTTTAGCATATGAGATTTGATGGGGTTGCATATTAAGGCTTCTGTGCAATTTGACTTTCACGGTCAGATCTTGAGCCTGATTTGCAGTCCAGTCTGCCTTTTGCCTACAGTAGTGGAGGGTCTCTTTAAGTCCATGAGAGAGGCCTTTTGGGTTTCGTGTTATGCCCTGAATTAGTGGTTAGTTAGGTTGAGCCTGCTGACTCTGCAGCCCGCCCTTATAGTTACTATTGGTACCATCTCTCAAGTGTTAGCAGGTTTGCAAATGCCGGTATCCCATCCCACTTGGCCCCAGGTGAGATTCTTAGTAATTGTGATGTTACAGCATGTCTCAGCTTAAATGTCACTTCACTTAAATCCTAGGGAATCCTTCCTTGACTGCTCTATCTAAAGTGGATCACCTCAAAATTCACCATCCCTGCACACTATTTCCTTTATAATGCATATAACATTCTGTAATTATTTTGTGTGTATATAAAAGTTGTTTGTACGTACAGCTATAATGAGACCTTTTAAAATGTAGTGCTAAATGATCTGAACAGACATTTCTCCAAAGAAGATATACAGATGGCCAACAGGCACATGAAAAGATGTTCAACATTGCTAATTATCAAGGAAATGCAAATCAAAACTACAATGAGATGTTACCTCACACCTATCAGAATGGCCATAATTAATGAGACAGGAAATAACAAGTGTTGGAGAGGATGTGGTGAGAAGAGAACTCTCATACACTGCTAGCGGGAATGCAAACTGGTACAGCCACTATGGAAAACAGGATGGAGACTTCTCAAAAAATTAAGACTAGAACTACCATATGATTCAGCTATTCCACTGCTGAGTATCCAAAAAACATGAAAACACGAATGTGTAAAGATATATGCACCCCCATGTTCATCGCAGCATTATTCACAATAGTCGAGACATGGAAGCAACCTAGGTGCTTATCAAGGGATGAATGGATAAAGAAGATGTGGTATATATACACAATGGAATACTACTCAGCTATAAAAAATGATGCAATCTGACCATTTGTGACAACATGGATGGAACTTGAGGGTATTATGCTAAGCGAAATAAGTCAGAGGGAGAAAGTCAAATACCATACGGTCTCACTCATAAATAGACGATAAAAACAACAAACATAGAGGCAGAGATTGGATTGGTGGTTACCAGAGGGGAAGCCGGGAGAGAGGAGGGCGAAAGGGATGATTAGGCACATGTGTATAGTGAAGGACTGAAGTTAGTCTTTGGGTGGTGAACATGATGTAATCTACACAGAATTGAAATAGAATGATGTAAACCCAAAATTTATATAGTGTTGTAGACCAATGTTACCGCAATAAAAAAAGAAATAAAACATAAAAATAAAAAAATAAAATGTAGTGCTAGTTCAGGGCTTGCAACAAAATAGACCCTTATAAATATTTGTTAAATATCTGAATCTACTTCATTGAGCTTGAGTTATTAATGATATAGTATATGTGAAAAACATTTTAAAGTATTTGTATCTGCACCAAATACTAGTACAAATATTTCATAATGTTCAAAACTATCTTAGTGGATCGATGATTTGATGAAATCAAAATAGCAGTACCTCTATGAACTTTCTGGACTTTTATTATATAACAATGTTTCAAATGCTTACGTGCATAATTCTTGCAATATTTTCTTGAAATGTGTCAGTTACTTTATCCTTAGTAAATGAATTATGTGCAAAATTTCAGTTGAGAAAGAATGACATATTTTGAGGGCTCTAAGTGTATAAATGATCATACATAAAATGAGAAGTTACCTTGCCCGTTATCCACCAGCCAAATTGTTCAAATTCCTTTGATGCTGGAGTTAAGTAAGAGAGGCAATGTAGGACTGAAATAAATACACCTCTGAAATGCCAGTCACAGAAGTGCCCATCGTCTTGGAGCCCTGCCTTAATTGAACATTGGATATGCATGAGAATGAGCTACTTGCCACTGTCACATGATTTGTATCTATAATCAGAATAATATGAGGCTTAAAGTTCAGGTGCAGACTGACATTCTCCAGCCTGCTGAAGGAAACGGATCATGACCTTTCAAAGCCACAACTAATCACTTAATGTCCATTTCTTCTCAGCCACCTGGAACATCAAATCAAGAAGCATCTTTGGAAGGCTCAGATTTTTGAATTGCAAAGTGATACCCACATCATCTAGCTATTATTACCTGTAGAGCTGGGGCAAGAGGAAATTCATCAAGCAGTGGGTTATTAAAAGAGACATTTGGCTTGCATCTTTTATACATGAGGTGAAGGAAATTTATTTTGAAAGCCTTTTCCAGAAACAAAATCCTATGTGACTATAATCCTTTCAACAGTTTAATGATAACGTGTCCTGGAATCATCATTAGAAATACACAGAATGGGCATGAAATTTCTAGGATCAATTGCAAGTCAATCTCCATGTAATAGTGTGCTGGCTCTCACAAGCACAGGGCCTGCCTGTAGTACCTTATTTAACAACTTTCCCATACTACACCCTCCTTGGTTATTTCCATAGGAATATAAGAAGCAGGATATAATTCAAGGACTCAGTAATAAGCTGGATGCCTTGGAGTCTTGGGGCTTTCCATTTCACATGGGGTCCAGATAGGAAAGAACACTATTGGCTATCACATTTTGAGTACCTACAATATACCAGTGCTATTGCATGTATTATCTCACTCAGCCCTCTCACACCCTGATATGATTTTTTTAAATGTTGGTGACAAGGAAACTGAGACAAATCATCAATGGGCATAAACTCGTAAGTACCAAAGCATGATTACAAACTCATCTCAAATAGGCTCCAAGGCTCATGCTCTTTCCACTACACTATCTGCTCTTCACTTGAAGTCTATTAAATGTCAGCCTACTCTTCCCATCAATATTAAGGCCAATTGCTTGCTAAGAGGGCAGATTGGGCCTTTGGCCTCCAAAGAATGCTTTTTTTTTTCTGGTGAGGAAGATTAACCCTGAGCTAACATCTATTGCTAATCCTCTTCTTTTTGCTGAGGAAGATTGGCCCTGGGCTAACACCTGTGCCCATCTTCCACTACTTTATGTGTGGCACACCTGCCACAGCATAGCTTGACAAGCAGTGCCTAGGTCTGCACCCGGGATCCGAACCTGTGAACTCCGGGCTGCCAACGTGGAGCATGTGAACTTAACCACTACGCCATGGGGCCAGCCCCCAAATGCTTCCTTTTTTAAAATCTAAATTCAGCTCCCTGGAGAGTTTCCTCTCAGTGGCTCTCAGCAGTATCTATTAACACGGCTAGCCAAGGAAGCAGTGTCTTTAGGAAAAGCCCAAATGAGCCTGTTCCCATCAATGCTGACTGTTGGGAACTGAAATTGGTTCCTACAGAACACTATACCCCGGACCCTTCTGTAGCAGGAACTCTCAGCAGCAGTAGTTGCTCTCAGAAGTGGTGGCTTTCAGTTGTAAATCTCCTAACTTACCTCCTTGCCCTCCCTTGCCTTCTCTCCTAGCAATAACATGCATTGGCACCAAATGCGTGTAGGCAAGTCATCAGCATAGTCTTTTATGAGCTTTCCAGTCTCAGGTAGCTTTGGCTACCCAATAAGTGATTATGAATAAAGCCACACAGATTTTTGGAGAAAATTCTTGCAATTTTAATGCAAATTTCCCCTTAGCATCATACTTTTGGCTGCCCCCTCTGTCCTGTTTTAATTTGCTTGAGGCCAGGAAGTACTCAGCCTTCTCTTAATCTCCAAAGGGGACTATTCTCCAAGGAGATGGGAATAGGGAACCACTTATGCTTTTCTGGAAGTATTGGATTCAGGTTATATAAAGATGGAATGCTGCAAAATCTCTGCTTCTCTCTTCTTGGGGCATAGGAGCATCTAAACAAATCAAGACCCCAGGAGAATCCAAGAAATTCCTTAGTAATCCCAGGTAGATTATTCACATGCAATTCTAGTAGGAACCCAGTCTAATACAGGCTACATACTGAACATTTTTCTTTCTCTTCTGTTTCTATGGTAATTTGGTCTCCCTTAACTTGAAAGAAAACCTTTATTTTATTGAACTGTCTCTCTGGCTACCAACCAATTTCTCTCTTGTCTTTTACTTTATCTTTCTTGACTAGAGATAGACTTGCTTCAATTCATCTCCCCCATTTCCTTACCTTTTTATAATTTGATTTCTTTCCCCCAAATGCTAATATTCTTGGATTCTAATGTAGGCAATCCCAATGACCTTTTTAAGTTCTCATTGTCCTTGCTTTCTCTATAGAAACTTCCAGGAGAGAAATGAAGATCTCTAGCTCTCAGGTCCGGCTGACCTCCTAGCCAAAAGCCAGCACCAACTTACAAGTCACATGAGGGGGCCATCTTGGAAGCAAATCCTCCAACCCTCGGTTAATCACCATCAATCACCAGCTGCTCCTCAGCCAACACTCCACGGAGCAGAGACAAGCTTTCCCCACTGAGCCCTGCACAAATTGAAGATTTATGAGAAAAAGAAAAAATATATTGCTATTTTTTAAAGTCACCTTTTTAACTAAAATATGTGACTTTAATTCTAAATGGCTTGACCCTCCTCTGAATCCCTCTGTACTATTCATCTGTCATTGAACTATACTATCTTGAGTTGAAGTTATTTTTTAAATTTGTTTAGAGAATATATTACCAACTTGATAATTATCTTCCTGGAGACAGGTATCCTGTACAACATTTGTTGAGTTATCTATATCTTCTAGCACAGTGACATTTTAGGCAGTAGACACTCTATAATTATTTCTTGGTTAATTAAATCAGACACTATGTATTCTATAAGACAAAATAATTTCTTCCTGTGCCAGTTCTGCAAACATGAGATATGGTGAAGAGCAGACATATTAAAACTAATGGGTAGATAAGTACACTGATATTTAAGATACTGAAGTAATTTGCATTGTAGAAAATGCATATAATCACCAATTCTTCAGTCTTCTAAAGTGGTTATTTAATGCTCCGCTGGAATTTGATATCCAAATCTTGGAATTTATTTAAAAAGTCAAACCATATTAGAGCTTCATCACTCAACATATTTTTTTAAATTAATGAGTTAAAACACAAATGAAGCACATTTGCAGTTAATGAGCTATATAAATAATCTATCTGTAAATAATAATAGCCAAATTAGTTAGACTCCAGGTTTGTTCTAAGTCTTCATATTTACACTTATTTTGTTTCCTTTACTCTAACCAGTTAAGTTTCATCTAAAGATAATTGGAGAGAGATGACTTCTGGAATGGCAGTATGAGGAGATCTGCAGATTCACTCCCCAACAAAACAACCTTAATTGGTCAAAATTATTTTGAAAAACCAACAACTATTTGAAAATGTCTGTAAATTGCCTAAGAGCATACAGCAAATGAAGAAACATTTATTCAAGAAAATCTACTAAATCATGGTAAGAACAGTGAGAGTCTTTGTCCCTTGAGTTACAATGTACTCCCTTCCTTGGTCCTCCCCATCAGTTCAGCATGATGGAAACTTCACTCTAGAAGAGGCCCCCTCTCCCCCAAGCTATTGCATCTCCCTGGGATTGACAGGTTGTCAACATTTCTCATCCTTTCTGAGCCTCCTGTTGCAGAGACTAATTTCTAGAAAAGCATGGCCAAGAGGTCAGGGGTTCCCTTCCTCTATCCAGCCCCACTCATAGACCCACTGGTTCTACCCCAGGCAAAGAATATATACTAGGGCCCAATTACCATCATCACAGTTTGCTCCTAGAGAGGATATTCCACACTGGAAGAGGTAAGCTGAGAAGACCAGAGAGTACTGTCCCTGCCCAGTGCCCTGCTCATTAGAGCAGGGATGGTACTCTAAGAGAAACGAGTCCTTGTCTTTGCTCCCAGATCCAGAGCAGTGGCTCTGAGGTTGTGCCTAGAGGTAGAGGCAGGCCAAAAGAATATGAGGTGTAGAAGCTCTTCCCAAAGAAATTAAATTTATTTGGAACAGAATGTGGGGAAGTTCAATCTTGAGGGCATTCTCAAAGAACAATGAAGATTTTGGTAGTAAGCAACTAAGAGGAGGTTGGTAGCTCCATGAAAACAACAAGAAAAACTATAGGCCAGTTAAAAGAGAACCAGGTAAAGATATAACTGCTAAGACAAGCCCTCCTAGGGTCAGAAAAAACCTCAAAGACTGGCCCTATAAAAAAGCCCAGATTTAATTGTATCAGACTGTGAAGCAATGTATATACTAAGATATTATTGAAAATAATAGAGTAATTAGCCAACAAGTAGCAGAGCCTAAAAGCTGAGTGTGATACCAATAGAGACAATTTAACAGAGAGATCAGGAAAATAGATAGTCAAAGAGAGCCCTGCTAAAACTAGTCCTCAAATTTGATGAAAAGCAGAAATCTAGATATCCAAGAAGCTCAACATATTCCAAGTAGGAAAAATGCAAAGTGATCCACAGCCAGACATTTCATAATTGAAATGTTGAAAGACAGAGACAAAGAGAAAATCTTGAAAGCAGTGATAAAACAGATACAAGGGAAGTCCAAAAGATTAACAGTTGACTTCTCACCAGAAACAATAAGACCAGAGGAAATGGAATGACATATTCAAAGTGATGAAATTAAAAAAAAAAAAACTTATCATCAGCAAAACAATCTTTCAAAAATGAAGGAAAAATCAAGACATTGTCAGATAAATAAAATTGAGAGAATTCATTGCTATCAGAGTATCTTAGAAGAAATACTAAGGGAAGTTCTTCAGGCCGAAAGCAAGTGACCACAGACAGTAATTTAAATCTATGCAAAAAACAAAGAGCACTAATAGAGGTAATTATATAACTATAAAAGACAGGATAATTGCATATTTCTTCACCTTTCTCTTCACTTACTTAAAAAGCAACTGTATAAAACAATACGTATATAATTGTATTTGGGGGCCTATAACATAAAAATGCAGTATTTTTTATCATAACATCCAAAAGGAGGTGGGTGGGAGCAAAGCTATATTATAGTAAGGAAATGGCACCATATACTAACTAAAACCCACAGAAACAAATGAGGAGAACCAGAAAAGGCAAATAAGACAATCAGTATAACAAACTCTATAGATATATGCTTGCTTTCCTTTCCTCTCTCAGCTCTTTAAAAAGACATAAAATTATATGAAGTGATAATTACAACAATGCATTGTTGGGTTTGTGATATATATAGATGTGATATGTGCAACAATAATAGCACAAAAAGGGGGAAGAGACAACAGAACTATACAGGAGTAACTCTTCTATATTTCACTGGAATTAAGGTAATATAAATCTGAAATAGAGGCTAAAAGTTAAGATGTATACCATAAGCCCTAGAGCAACCACTAAGAAAACTCAAAAATATATAGTGAAATGTTACATTAGAAAATATTTATTAATGCAAAAGAAGTAGAAGAAAAATACAGGGAAAAAATATATTGTTATGGGTTGAATTGTGTCTCCCAAAGATTCATATGTTGAAATCCTAACACCCAGTACCTCAGAATGTGATTCTATTTGGAAACAGGATCTTTACAGAGGTAATTAACTCAAAATTAGGTCATTAGGGTGGGCCCTAATCCAATATTACTGGTGTCCTTATAAGAAGGGGGAAATTTGGACAAAGACGTGGACAGAAGGAAGATGATGTGAATAGACACAGGGAGAAGATGGCTTTCTTTAAGCCAAGGGGAGAGGCCTGGAACAGATCCTTCTCTCACAACTCTCAGAAGGAGCCAATCCTACTGACAACTTGATCTCAGACTGCTAGCCTCCAGAACTGTAAGACAACAAATTTCTGTTAAGTCATACAGTGTGTGGTACTTTGTTATGGCAGTCCCAGAAAATTCAAACACCTATAGAAAACAAAAAGTAAAATGGCAGATGTAAATCTAACTATATCAATAGTAACATTAAGTGTGAATGGGTTAAACATTCCAATCAAAAGGCAGGGATTGACAGACTGAATAAAAAGACAAGACCCAACTATATGCTATCTATAAGAGACATGTTTTAGACTCAAAGATACAAATAGATTGTGTGGAAAAAGATATATCTTATAAACAGTAACCATAAGAAAGCTGGAGTGACTATAGTAATATCAGGCAAAATAGAATTTAAAACAAAAAAGTTAATAAAGGTGGAGACATTTTATTATGACAAAACGGTCAATCCATCAAGGAGATATAACAGTTATAAACATATATACACCTAAAAACAGAGCCTAAGATATATGAAGCCAAACTGACAGAAATGAGGGAGAAATAAACAATTCAACAATAATAGTTAGAGACTTTAATACTCCAATGTCAGTAATGGATAGAATAGGCAGAAGATGAACAATTAGATTAGTTGAACAACACTCTAAACCAATTAGACCTTTCAGAAGACTTTACCTAGCAGCCACCAATATAAATTTTTCACAAGTACACATGGAACATTCTCCATGATAGACCAGATGTTAGGCAATAAAACAAGCCTCAATAAACTTAAAAGAATTTAAATTATACAAACGATGATTTGCACAATGGAATGAACTGAGAAATCAATAACAGAAAGAAATTTGGGGAATTCACAAATAAGTTGTTATTAAATAACACACTCCTAAATATCCAATAGGTCAAAGAAGAAGCCACAAAGGAAATTAGAAAATACTTGGAAATGAAAGAAAGTTAAGACACAATATAGTAAAACAAATGCAATGCAGATAAAGCAGTCCTTAGAGGGAAATTTATAGCCTATATTTTAAAAATATCTCAAATCAATAACCTAATATTCCACTGTAAGTCACCAGAAAGACTCACCACTTTAAGACTCATGTTACTAAAATCAGGATGAAAGAGAGACCATAACTACCAGCCTTATAGAAATGAAAAGTTGTAAGGATACACCATAAACAATTGCACACCAACAAATTAGATAATCTAGATACAAACTACCAAAAGCAACTCAAGAAACAATAGAAAATCTGAGTAGATCTATAACAACAGATTAATTAGTAATAATTTAAAAAAAAAACTATGTACAAAGAAAAGCCCAGGACCAGATGGTGAATTCTACCAAACATTTAAATGAGAATGAGCACTGATACTTCACAAACTCTTCTAAAACAAACAAAAGAGGAGGGAACACTTCTCAATTTATTTTATGAGGTCAGTATTACCCTGATACAAAAACCAGACAGACATCACAAAAAAAGAAAACTCTAGACCAATATCTCTTATGACTATAGACACAAAATCCAACAAAATATTAGCAAACCAAATCAAGCAACATACTAAAAAAGAGTATAATACATGATCAAGATATAGAAAGAATTATACATCATGACCAAGTGGGGTCTATCCCAGGGATGCAACATTGGTTCAACATTCAAAAATCAATTAATACATATATCAATAGAATAAATGACAAATACATGTGATCATGTCAATAGTTGCTGAAAAAGCATTTAACACAATAAAACACCCCTTCATGATGAAAACACTCAACTAACTAGGAATAGAAAGGAACATTCTCAGTCTGACAAAGGACACCTATCAAAACCCTAGAGTTAAAGAGAATTAATGTGGGGATTCTGCCAGCCACTAAGTATGTCTATTCCAATTACGCATTCTCAGACTGGGGAAATAACCACAGGATGGGATCAGGAACCCCCTGGAACTACTGTGAGATGGACCTGTGCTAAAACTCTATTGATCACCTTACCTCTATAAGCCCCTTCTCTGACTGGTGGGCCACATGATGTTGGGTCACTTGGAGTTAGTGTCAGTTCAGAGCCAGTGTCTAGTAGTCTCTGAAAGATCTGATTATTTTCTTTTCCCCAATTTGCAGTTACCCTGGTAAAAGGCCACAGACCCCTTTGGGGGAAGGCTGGGAGAAAGATTATAAAGTTTTGGTAGTGTACCAAGGTCTTCAAGGAGACACAGCCTCCCCTTCATTCAAGGGGTTCTGGGTCTATAAACTGGCTCAAGTCTGGGAATTGACTAAGGGACCATGAGTCTGTTTTTGTGATTCAGTTTAGAGTTTTGTTCATATGACTTAGAAATTTTCTGTTTATACAGATCAAGAATTTCGTTGATGGAACACCATCATTAATTAGCTAGTGCCATAGTTCTGCACAAGTCAGATTATTCTGATTGCTGCTTTGACTCTGCTGGCCATTATGGTAACCAAGTCCACTTGCCTATGGTAGTTGGGTGCCAATACTTGGCACCTGCCACCTGGAATCCAATTACTCCCATTGCATTTGGGTTTCCCAATTCAGTGACTGCAGTTCCCAACGTGAGGTCTGGCCTACAAAGAAGAGTGATCACAGAGCTCCCCTTGCAAATTTATTCCTCACAGTATTGGTGAAAGGTGTATCTTTTGGACCCTGCCAGTGTGGGTAAGTAGGTCTTAAATGACAAATCCATTCTAACACTCCAATCTCCCTAAGTCTTTGAATCCTTTCCTCTGCATTAAACTGAGGCATGTCTGGCATTTCCAATTTGCTCATGGTGAACCACATTTTGGTCTGTGTCTCATCATCCTTAAAGGGGAAAATCTGAATGCTTCCCCCACAAGACCAGAAACAAGACAAAGCCCTCACCACTTCTATTCAGTATTACACTGGAGGCTCTATCCAGGGCAATTAGATAATGAACGAAACAAAAGGCATCAGATTATAAAAGAAGAATTAAAACTATCTCTATTTGCCGATGATGTGGATCAGGTATATAGAAAATCCCAAGGAATCCACTAAAAACTATTAGAACTAGTAAATGAATTCAACCAAGTAGCAGGTTCTAAGATCAATATACAAAATCAGTTGTATTTATACACAATAGCAAGGAATAATGCAAAAAATGCAATTAAGAAAATAATTCCATTTACAATGGCATCAAAAAGAATAAAATACTTAGGAATAAGTTTCACAAAAGAAGTACAAAACTTATACTCTGAAAACTATAAAATACTGCTGGAAGAAAGTAAAGACCTCATTAAATGGAAAGCATCCTGTGTTTAGGCTCTGAAAGACTTAATATTGTTAAGATGGCAATACTCCTCAAATTGATCTACAGATTCAACACAGTCCCTGTTGAATCCAAACTGATTTCTTTGCAGAAATGGACAAGCTCATCCTAAAATTTATATAGAAATGTAAGGGACCCAAAATAGCCAAAACAATGTTGAAAAGGAAGAACAAAATTGGAGGACTTACACTCTTATTTTAAAACTTACTACAAAGTTACAATAATCAAGATAGTGTGTTATTGATATAAGGATAGACATATAGATCAAGTGAATAAAATTAAGAGTCCAGATTTTACTCTCACTTTTGTGGTCCATTGATTTTCAACAAGGGTGACAAGACAATTCAATGGAGGAAAGAATAGTCTGCAACAAATGGTGCCAAGACAACTGGATATCCATAAGTAAAAGAATGAAGTTGGACCCCTACCTCACACTATACACAAAAATTAACTCACACTAAATGTAACAACCTAAATGTAAGAACTAAAAATAGAAAAAATCATAGACATAAATTTTCATGATCTTCGATTAGGCAATGACTTCTTAAATATAATACTAAAAGCCCAAGCAACAAAAGAAAAAAATAGATAAACTGAATTTCATCAAAATTAAAAGCTTTGCACTACGAAGAACACCATTAAGAAAGTTAAAATACAACCTAAAGAATAGTAGAAAATATTTGCAAATCATATATCTGACAAGGGGTAAGGCACTCTTACAACTCAATAATAAAAGAAAAATAACCCAATTTAAAAAATGGGCAAAGTTTTCCTAAGAAAATATACAAATGGCCAATAAGCACATGAGAAGATGCTTGACATCAATAGTCATCAAGGAAATGGAAACCAAAACTACAGTGAGATACCACTTCACACCCACTGGGATGGCTACAATAAAAAAGATAAAAACAAGTGTTGATGAAATTGGAACCCTCATACACTGCTCATAGGAATGTAACATGGTGCAGCCACTTTGGAAAATAGTCTGGCAGTTTCTAAAAAGGTTAAACAAAGAGTTATCTTGTTGCCCAGCAACTGGACTTTTAGGTATATATTCAAGAAAAGTTCTTTTGAAAACATATGTTCACACAATAACTTGTACATGAATGTTCATAGCAGCATTATTCATAATAGCCAAAAAGTGGGTAAAACCCAAATGTCCATCAACTGATGAGTGAATGAATGAATGAAATGTGGTATATTCATACAGTGGAATACTATTCAGCCATAAACAAGAATGAGGTACTATACATGCTACAACATTGGTGAACTTTGAAAACATTATGTTGAGTGAAAGAAGCCGATCACAAAGGACCACATATTATATGATTTTATTTATACACAATGTGCAGTTTGGCAAATCTATAGATACAGAAAGTAGTTTTGTGGTTTCCTAGGGATGGGAGTTTGGGGGAAAATGGGGAGACTGCTAATGGGTATGGGGTTTCTTTTGGAAGTAATAATATACTAAAAATCATTGAAGTCTATATTTTAGGTGACTCATATGGCATATGAATTATATCTAAAAACTGATATATATAAACGATAATTACATTTAATTTGTATAAAATACAGTAGTCCTCCCTTATCCCTGGTTTCACTTTCTGCAATTTCAGTTACCCATGGTGAACTGTTGTCTGAAAATATTAAATGGAAAATTCTAGAAATAAACAATTCATCAGTTTTAAATTGGGCACCATTCTGAGCAGCGTGTTGAAATTTCATGCCATCCTGCTCTGTCCCACTTGGGACACTATGTCACAATGCCTATGCCATTCCCCTCACTTCATCTCATCACATAGGCATTGTATCATCTCACCTCATCACGAGAAGGATGAAAACAGTACGATAGTCTGAGAGAGAGACCACATTCACATATTATTACAGTATCTTGTTATAATTGTTCTACTTTGTTATTAGTTATTGTTATTAATCTCTTACTGTGCCTAATTTATAAATCAAACTTTATCATAGGTATATATGTATAGGAAAC
The DNA here is from genome assembly GCA_031878705.1 of Tapirus indicus. Taxonomy (NCBI): domain Eukaryota; kingdom Metazoa; phylum Chordata; class Mammalia; order Perissodactyla; family Tapiridae; genus Tapirus; species Tapirus indicus. The sequence goes on along the minus strand of CM062927.1, from coordinate 61,372,623 downwards.
AACATAGCATATATAGGATTCAGTACTATCCATGGTTTCAGGCATCCACTGGGGGTCTTGGAACGTATCCCCCATGGGTGAGAGGGCACTATTGTATGTTCATTCCTATTTTGAAGTTATTAAAATGTCCCAGAAACCGGTTCACAATTCCCTACTGCTCTGGGCTTCTGTGGAAAAGTGGTTCAGGGCAGTACAGACTATTTTTAGCCTTAAGTAATTAGATGAAGAGCTAAAGTCAGAATGTGGTAAAACTCCTCTCCATTCTCTCTGTTCCTGTGAAATGGGGACTGGCTCAGGGCTTGGCTACTGCAAGTGGCCAAATAAGTGAGCACTGAATTTTACAGCAAGAGGGGACTCTAGGGAGACTCTCTCAGTATATTAACTAGGGCGATGTGAACTGCTATATCAAACCTGGAACTTTCAATGGTTTATCGCAATAGAATTTTATTTCTTGCTCATGTAAGAGTCTTCCCTCCACATGCAGGTTCAGAACACAGACCTCCTTCTATTGTATGGCTTTTTCATTCCCTAGGACCTCAGAGTTCTCAGCATCCAGCCAGTAGAAGGAGCAAGAGAGAGTGGAGAAGATATCCTTGCTGCTTAAAAACCCCACTCGTGAGAATTCATCGCGTGGCCATACCTGGCTACATAGTTAGATCCCCACATACCTACATGAGGGAAGGAGCGTGAAGTGTTGCTAGACAGCTAGCCACCTCTGTCACACCCAGCAGGCCTGGGTATTAACCCATTTTTTCCTTATTTTCATTTTGCTTCTTCTCCTACTAGTGACAGTTCCTGATCATGGGAATGATACAAACATTTCATTCCTCTGGTCTAGATGTTGAAGCAGGATGACACTCCTCTAATGCACAAAAAAACAGAGCAAGGACAATTCACAAGCTGTCCATCACAGGTAAACCCATGACCAATGTGCTGCCATTGAGCTAAGGGTGCCTGAGAGATGGGAGATCTGGTCCAGGCTCTGGCTCCATCAATAATTTACAGCATGACTTAAAGAAGCCATTTTGCTTCTCTGGACCCCAATTTTCTCATCAGTAAAATGAATGGACTGGGCTACACCTGTGTTTCTCTAAGTGTATTCTGTAGAACATAAGCTCCATGAAATGCTCTGTGAAAAACTCTTTTCTGGCCACATAAGTTTGGGAAATAATGTGAACTTTAAACCTCTCCTTGAGGATAGTCAAGGCTCATAGGCATATTGAAGGCTCCGGGAAATCCTATACTAAGGAAGCTAGTTTGGCTTTAAGTTGACATTTCCTAATCATGAGAGGTGGAATTTATATATCCAAGTAGTAATCTACATTGATTAATGTTTTGCCACTAATCAGTGGGTCGATGCTACAGAGAGACTTGGATTCAAGTTAGCGGAAGGAGTTCTCTCAGTAACTAAGACTCAGTAAGGTGAAAAGAAGGAGAAGCTGAGGACTGTGATAAGGAAGCAGGCACTTTTCATGCACCAAGGAGCTATGAGGAGGTTGACTCTGCACCATGCCAAAATGTCCCCTTCTATCACATGGGTGTCCCACCATCTGCCAGGGACCAACCTATGGACAATTATGCATCTGGATGGAAGTGAGGTTTGTTGTTACCCATGAGACTCTGCCTTGACCCCTCCTCTGTTCCACATGGACCCATTTCCTATAGATGAGCCACTAGTGAAAATTCTAGGTGCTCACAAGCCCCACAGATCAAAAAAGAACTTTGTCACTTTAGGGGGTGATGATAAGGAAGGGAAATTTTCTTCCTTATCAAGGTGGGGCAGGAAAAGCTATTTGGGAATTTCCTTCTGAGCCAGGGCAGTGGTGGGATCCCATCACTGCTTTGTTCATTTAATCACAAGAGACTGTAGTTGATGTTATTTCCCCACCCTGCAGCACCCAACCTGCCTGAGCTCACTTACAGCTGTAGGACCAGTCCCAGAAAGCTGACAGCTTCCCCCTCAAGCATTTGCATCTTTTTTGTCCTAAGCCTCAAGAATTTCTTCAGCAGAAGCTTGTTCTACATCAGGCAGACACAGCTCAGAAGCGTGGGAGAATTAACTCTTCCAGACCAGTCACCAGCCACAGAGAGATGGAGCTGGTGGATACAGCCTTAGTCTCCCTGTACTCCTGTGAGACAGTTTTGAGCAGATTCTACTCGTTGTTTCAGAGCATCCCCAGCAGGATTGAACCCCAGTTGCCCACACTGGAAACCCGTGTTTTATGACACTTTTATTGGCTTTTCTTCTTTCTGTATCTTACTTTCTCCACTTACTCACTTGTTCTTCCTGGGTTCACTAGTCAAGTAAACTACCCGAACCCAAGTCCTTATCTGAGAGTTTGCCTTGGGGGAATCTACACTAAGACAATTTTTCATGAGATACTTCTTAGGTGGTCTCTAGAGTCCCCTCACCCCATCTTCATTCAATCACTGAATCACATCACCTCATTAAGCATTCCTCATAGAATCTACTTCTGTCCGTTCCCACAGCCAGCACCCCAGGCTGAGTCATCATCTTTTGGCTGGATTACCCCAAATATTCTTTAACTAGCTCTATCTTCTGTTAGCTGCCCTCCTCCCCTACCCTTTGTGAATCCATTTTCCACCCTGTGGAGATACACAAATCAGATTATGACCCACATGTCCCACCAGCCAGCTTGAACCCCTTCAATTAATTTCCAGTGTGATTACGATAAAGTCCCACTGCTTTACATGATATATAGGGCAAGCATGATATGCCTCCTTCTGAGCTCTCACCTCCCCTGCCTTTGGACTCTATTCTCCAGCCATTCTGACCTTTTGGCTTCCTGAGTGAGTCTTGCCTCTTAACCATCACATACAACACTCTCATTTCCTGAAATGTCCTTGCCCCCTCCTTTCTCGCAGTTTGACTCTCACTCAATGTAGTTGTCACCTTTTCTAGGAAAAAATACTCTCAGACTAGGATAGCCTGTTATTTTCTGTTTAGTCCCCTTGCATGCCCTCATCAAAGGAAATACATGCTCTAATTGTATGCCTATCAGTGTCTTCCATTAGAATGATCCTCGAGGGCAAAAATACCTCATTCACCATTGAATCTGAGCACTTCTCAGATGCTTGGCACAGAGCAGGTGCCCAAGAAATATTTCTTGAAGGAATGGACAGGAGGGGGGTGGTGGATGTTTGGGATGGATGCTTATTCTGTACAAGCCTAAGAAAAAGTTTTACATATGGCAGTAAGCAATATTAGTTAACTATTAGTGAAAATAGGATCACTTTTTTTTTTTTTGCTGAGGAAGATTGGCCCTGAGCTAATACTTGTGCTCATCTTCCTCTATTTTGTATGTGGGATGCTGCCACAGCATGGCTTGATGAGCGGTGCACAGGTCCACATCCAGGATCCAAACCTGAGAACTCCAGGCTGCCAAAGCAGAGCACACGAACTTCACCACTATCCCACTGGGCTGGCCCCAGAATCACATTTTTTTTTTTCTGTACATTTATTTAACTCTGCTTCATAAATGGTTTTTTGTTGTTGTTTTTTTGCTGAGGAAGAGCTAACATCTGTTGCCAATCTTCCTCTTTTTGCTTGAGGAAGATTCTCCCTGAGCTAACTTCTGTGCCAATCTTCCTCTATTTCGTATGTGTGTCGCTGCCACAGCATGGCTACCAATGAGTGGTGTAGGTCCACGCCTGGGAACCAAATCCAGGCAGCCAAAGCAGAGCATGCCAAACTTAACCACTATGCCATGGGGCCAGCCCATGTAAATGTCTTTTAACATATGATATTCCAAAGTTGCTGAGTTTGGCTGCTTTAAAGGATTTGACTGATTGATTTTATTTGTTTATTAATGTGAATAGACAAGCCAGCACATCTCACTCATTCTCTGCAAGCCAGAACTTGAAGAAACCTGGCTGTTTGGTCACGAGTAATGAAGTATGCACAGGGTGAAGATCTTGGCTCTAAAGTCAGGGATGTCTGGGTTGAGTCCTGCCATAAAGTTGACCAGCCATGTGACCTCAGGCAATGAAATAATGTGTCTATGGTTCTTAGCAGAGTGTCTGGTACATAATAAGAACAATAACTGGTAGCAATAATTATTGTTATATTTGCCACAAAAATTAATACTAATTTTGTCATTATCCTGCCCTAGTATTGTCATTAGATCATGACTCAGGCATCACTGGGGGTTAGTACACTGTGTGCAGGAAAAGTAACCAACAAAGACCAGCTTTATGAGGTCATTGGGGAAGACCTAACTCTCCTCATTGGACAGACAAGAAAACCCACACTCAGCAGGGTGAGGAGACCTGCTCCTGGTCACGTAGCTAGTGAGGGCAAAGCCAGGACTCAAGCCAGAACTTCTGATTCCAAAGCCAGTTTTCTTTCCACTACACTGCACGGCCTCTGGGTGTTAGCATTTCCAGGTCCTACAGGTTTCCAAGTGTCTAAGATCAAATAGGACTCAGGACTCCAAATACGCACACTGGGACTGACTGTTCCCCTCCCTTCATTCATAGGTGCTTGAGATTGCGGGCCCCCGGGGCATTCTGCCCAGGCTGCAGCGTTCACGGATGTGGCTCCTCTCCACAGGTGGCCCTCTGCCAAGGGGACAGACTGGCTCCCACAGAGACCAAAGTGTCCTTTTACAGAGTAGCTGCTGCATCTCTCTGGGGACTGGGCTGGGAATACCAGTTACCCACTGCACTCCAGAAGCCCCCTGCTTGGTAGATGTGTACCATGGAAACTGGATACACTTACCACTTGAGCGAACATCAGGGTGTGCTACATCTCTGAAGTGTGGTTCTCAGTGGAAACTGCCAAAGCAGGTAATACATAAAGTGCTCAGAAAGTCATAGATTATCTGAACTCGACAGGGCCGGAGGCCTCATCTTAGTCTGAACATGTATTTTGTAGAGGAAGAAATCTGGACATAGAAAAGGGCAGGAACAAATGGGGTGGGGGTGGAGGGTCTCCTGACTCCCAGTGCACTGTCCTTTCCATCACACTAACTTATGGCTTTCTGGAGCAATATCGTGACTGGATACCCCTGAGGAGATGGACTGCCTCAGACGTACAAACCTGCTTAGGACATTTGTCATCACTATGGGGAGCCATTTTTGACGTAAGCCATCTTTAGTGATCTGGGGCACTTCCTCAGAATGGGATGGTTGGTATGGAGTGGTCCCAGTCTTTGGGGGCTTTGTGTAATAGGGGCCCTAAGAGAGGCCATATAGAGGTGTGGACAATTCTAGAGCTGTTTCAAGAATGGTGCTCATTGCTGGTTTTCCATGTACAGAGAAATGCGCTGGAGACCTGAAACCTTCATTAGAATCTGTGAGTCGAGGCAAAAGGCCAGAACCAGGGAAGTGGCTATCAGCCACGCAGTTGCAGGGAGCAACTCCAGAGTGGGCTTGGAGAACGAACACTGCCCCAGGCACCTGCCTTACCCATAGCCTAGCAATCTGAAAGGGACCAGGCTGGGTTGATCAGTTCCTGGAAGCTTTGATGTCTTCAAAATCCTATTCGATTTTGTTATATATAGCATATTGTTGTCTCAGAATCTTACAGGGGATCCCTGAACCAGGATTTGCCCCAGTCAGACAGACAGAGGACAGACTTATCTGATGCCCTCTGCTCTTCGCAGTGTCCCATCTTCTGGACCTCCACTCCCAGTCCAGTCCTAAATCAGCAACAGGCAACTCCCTACAGTATGGCAGTGCCATGCTGGAGGACTAAAGGTGGTCTCTCCATAGCAGATAATCATGCACAGATAATGGAGAGCTGAAAGTGACTCCAAAAGGGAGAATTGCCATATCTTGTCAGCATATTAAATTCCATCTCATTTGAGGTAGGAGACAGTGTTTTTTTATTCTTAAGTCTCCGTTATCCTCCTTGGTACCCAGTACATGGAAGAGTCCGAATAAACATCTGACAACTGAGTAGGTAAATGAGTGAAGGAAGGTATAAAGTGAGTGTTTGAGTTAATGAGTAAATGAATGAGCTATCTAGGTAGAGAATGATTGTGGAAATACACAAGGGAATTGCAAAACCTTGGTAATGCATACATAAAATTGCATGAATTCTATGCTGGAGAAAGACGTTCGCCTGTTTATACAATCCTTATTGATACAGCATTTCCTCTTCTGTTCTTTACTCTCCTGAACTCTGTAGAACAAAAAAACCTTTAAATCAACTTTTTTGTTTTCTAAACATTGGGCAGGATTAAAATAACTTTTTAGTGTTATTTCTTTTATTTCCCTGGCTGGTCGAATGTTTGTTCCCAATCTAGAGCCCAAGTGAGCTATTTTTCACTAAAGGTCTCTTGGTGTCTTCTGTTGCCACCACCTGGCCTTGTCACCACGTGATTCCTTAACACCCTGGTAGGGAAAAAGCAAACTGACAGCAGACAGCAAAGTGGCGAAGTGGGGGGGTGGGGTGCTCTGGAGGCAGGCAGTCCTGGTCCCAGAGCCTGAGTCCACCATCCAGCACAGTGGCTTTGGGCGAGTTACCAACCTCTGGATAATAACGGAACTTACACCGTGAATGTGATTATAAATAATCATGCAGGAAAGTGCTTTGCATCATGTCTATCACACAGTGAATGCTCAATAAATTTTAATTACATTGTATTGTTGTGTTATATTGTATTATATTATATATCGTATCGTGTTATACATAGCAGTAATGTATTGATTGTGGCCTTGTAAAACCAGTGCCTGTGGGTGTGTCGACCAAAGTCACATCCTCCACAGAGATCTCCTCTAATCACTTTCTTACCCTTCTTCCCCAGACTCAGACCACTCTTTCTCTCTCTCTTAGGTCCCTCCTGAAAGTAGAACCCAGTGCTCTTCAGGGAGAAAAATCTACTTGTTCTTCCCCCAAAACAACATTCTGCTGAAACTGTGGCTGGGCCACCCTGGCCTTCCCAAAATGTCCCCTCCTGCTTCCTGTTCAGGAGAAGCCGCTGGAGTTCAGAGTCCTGACAGGAATCCTGTGTTTGAGGAATGAAATTCACTTCAAATCTCCTTTGTTGACCTGACTTTCACCCTTCCCCAACAGCATTCCCAACTCCCACTCACATCAACAAGCTGCATTTTGAAAAGTTGGTTGGAATTGTGAAAGCTTAAGGTTATGAGAGCTCAAGGATAGGGCCAAAGCTGAGTCTGATAGCTTATTTTACTCCCTGCACCGGGGCAGTCAAAGCCAGGGCAGCGTCAGTGAAAGGCCAGGGTTTTCTAGTAGCCTTGGGGTGTTGGTTTTATGCTAGAGAAGGGATGCAAAGCTGAAAACAAGTCATCAAATTAGAGAAAACAGGTACATTGACTGGCACCACCATGCTCCATGCTCAACCCAGTGGCAAACACAATTTTGATTGTTTTTTCCTCTTTCCAACTTCTTCTTTAAGTTATAGGATCCCCATTTCTAGTGGGTGACGATATGCTCAAGGAAGATGGAACCCTTCTCCCAGCCTGAGAGAATGAAGCATAATTGGCTTACATCAAACATGGCAATTCTATTCCCCTTTTCCATGATTAACTTGGGAGTAGGTTTGTGACCCAGTTCTTACCAAAGTGACCAAACGGGCAATTTGTTGATGGTTCTTCTCAGAAGATTTTTGTTTTCTGATACAAAGAGAAACAGTAAGTTTCTTCCTGCCTGACTTGAATGCAGTTGTGTGAGAACATGGTACTTGGAGCTACAGCAACCATTTTGTGACCATGAGGCAACAAGCCAAAGGGCATAAAAAAACAGTGAAAAGATAGAACCTGGGATTTTTAATAAGATCATTAAACTGCTGAAACAATCTGGAACCATTTTCTTCTAGACTTTCATAATTTGTGAGATGATTAAAAATTTCTATTGTTTTATCCACTATTTCTTTTCTGTTACTTGCAGCCAAAGACATATGATACAAACACTATCTAAGTTGTGTTGTATTTTGTCTATTTTATGTCTGTGGATTCTGTCTTAATGATTTCTGTGTTCTTGGCATTGACTATGATCCTGGCACTTAGTAAGACTTCAGTAAAATGCCCTTTGAAAAGGTTTTTAAGTAATAAAAACTTCTGAAGTTGCTGAAACATGAAGATCAGGATCCAATTTTAGGTTCTATAAAATTCTTGCCTCCCTCACTGCCAGACTTCTTCATATCTGTCTGATCCTATCTTTACTGGGGCCAAAGAATGATTAAGAAGGAGTATGAAAAATGACTGGTATTGTGGCTACTGCTGAGAAATATCTCCTGAGAATTCTCAATAATTCCCATCAACCACATTTAGACTTAATTCTCTGGTGATCAATCTTTCTGAACTTAAATCAGCATATATAATCAATGGAATATTTAAGTTGGCATTGCCCTAGAAAATCTAGGACATGTGTTTTTTGCATTTAGTAACCATTTATTTAACATCTCTTATCTACCGGGCACTTTATGATGCATGACCACACAGCCCCTATCCTTGAAAAGCTTACAGTGACAAAACAGGATGTTACAACCTAAATAGAGGTATTACAAGGTAACATATCCAGCCCTCTTAGCATAGCATAAAACTACCACCGAGTTAATTAAGAAAACCAGGCACGTCTTTGATGAAATGGTGTCCGTGAAAACTTCCCAAGCTTGGTTCTCCCCAGCTGAGTTTATTTTGGGGGTGACTTTCTGCTGTCATCACCCAAGGTCCTCAACATTTACCCCGTATTCTCCAGAGGCACCCCTTGCCTGGTTCACCCACAGCAGTTATTTCAAGGGGAAAACAAGGTGATAATAGGGAGAACATTTGGAGGGCCTCTTTTCTAGATGGAGGGGATTATAAGTAGTGGCTTGCTTTCCCGTGACTCAGCAAATATAAAGAAAATACACATCAGATCCCATTCTCCTTCTTAGCTGACTGTGACTTCTGAACAAGGCCAAAACTCTTGTGCTCAGCATCTCTGGTCCATCAGCCTCAAGGGCACCTTTCAGTCCCACATTGAATATAAGTGCACAGAGGAACCCTACTTAGAGTTATGAATTTCCCCATTGGTCTGCCTTTTGTAGAAATTGCCTGGAACTGGTTATTCCATCCCTCTTTCCTAACATATGAGCCTTCCTGCCATCCCTTACACATCTTTTCCCCCCTCCTCTAATGTCCAGTCATTTAGGGATATCCTGACCTTCTGCTGGTTGCCCCAGCTATATTTTTTCTTGGAGAGACATCGATGCCAGAGCCTGACTGCTTGGGGAAGGAACCTCAGCTTCTCCACTTAGAAGCTGTGGGATTCAGCTTAGTCTTACTCCCTTTGCCTCAGTAACTGTCTCTGTAAAATGGAGATTTACCGCCTTTCCTCCCAGAGCTACCATCATGGGCTTCCAATTTGCTATCTTGGATCACTGACCCCTCTTAGCTGACCTCTTGCTGAGATTGCTTACCATCCAGACTCATGGCTGTGGAACCACAAGGAGAACCACCACTGTATTTAAGACTCACTCTGCATCTGGGTTTATGCACTTTGTGAAAAGTCAGCAAACTGTGTACTTATTGTGTCTTTTTTTTGTATGTATGTTATACTTTAATAAAATATTTACTTAAAAATTTTGCATTTATATTAAATCTACTTAACCAGACAAGGCTTACTTTTCATTCTGTTCTCTTTTTATCTCTTACTTTCTCCCTCTCAAAATCAAAAGGATTATATATGTATATATAGTCATTTTAGAAAAATATATAACACAAGAGCAAAATAAAAATTTGAAACTATTGATTCCCATTCCCAGTACCCAAGAACAACTATTGCTGATATTTTACAAGGTGTATATCAATTTTTTTTTACCAAAAAAATAAAATCATATGTTAATCCTGTTTTATAACTTTTTAAATGTGATCTACCTATACATTCCAGGATATTATTTTTAAAGGCTGAATTATATTCCACTGAATGGGTGTAGCACCATTATTTAACCAACCCCCACTGTTAGGAGTATAGATATTTCCAGTATTTAGTAGTGTTGCTATGAACAGCTTTGGGGCAAAAATCTTTGCACTGCACTGGGGTTTCATTCAATTCACATTTCAATTATTCATACCACTCTTTCCAATCCAGTTTAAGTTTCTTGGCCTGCAAAGGAACTCAGAATTGCTTTTTTATGCACTACATCTTCTGGACTTTCCTTCTGAAAGATTTACATTTCACTGAAATAAATAATGGGCTTGATGCAGCCGTTTTCAAAGATATGATGGGATGGCACAGAGGCACTTTGGGTCACACATCCCGTTTGCTGGAGTGGGCAGGAACAGGGGGTCTCACTCTGAGACCCCTGACTCCCTGGGGACTGATGCTGCTCAGAAGCCCTGTTCCAACTCACAGTGGAATTTGCTTTCTGAGTGTTATTTGCAGTGTTTCCATGGTGGTGCTAATGACTGCAAATTGCTAATGGCTGTGAAAAGCTAATTGTTGTGCAAGGTGTTTCTGCTTTCCCCCAACTGCCGGGAGAGCTCACAGTCATGGTTAAAGAGAGATCTCATTAGCGTCTCAGACAGTCCTCAAGGGGAATCCTCCTCGCAGCCTGGCAAATAACCAAGCTTCCTCTGCACACCCAGAGCCAAGAGGCTCTGCACCTGGCCAGCAACAGAAAACAGGGAGGCAAAGATTTAGGAAGCACTTCCCATGAGGAAACAAAGTAAGTGGGATGGTGCGTGTCGTGCTTCAGTTGGAGAACCAAAGAGATGGAAAGGACGTGGTCTTTGTAGGCACGTCTCCCAGTAGCAACAATATGGGAGCTGGAGTGTGCCAGGCACCACGCTAAGTGCCATGTGGCTTTTTCTCTTTTAATCATTCCCACTTTTCGCAAGAGTACGATGAGTCTCCGAGTCTGAATAATTTTCCCCAAATCCTCTAGCAGTTCACAGACCTGGGATGTGATTCTCAGCCTTTTACTCTAGAGACCAGGCTCTTAACCACTGCATAATAGTACTTCTTTTTGTGTGTGTGTGAGGAAGACCAGCCCTGAGCTAACATCTGTAGCTAATCCTCCCCTTTTTGCTGAGGAAGACTGGCCCTGGGCTAACATCCGTGCCCATCTTCCTCCACTTTATATGGGACGCCGCCACAGCATGGCCGACAGGCAGTGCATCGGTGGGCGACTGGGATCCGAACCGGCGAACCCCGGGTTGCCAAGCGCGAACTAAACCGCTATGCCACTGGGCCAGCCCCATGCATAGTAGTACTTCTTGAACAGTGGGCCAGCTTCAGGCCACGCCTGTGTGTGTGAGTGTGTGTGCACATGTGCCTGTGTACATGCATGTATGCATTAGGAGAGAAACAATTTGCACACTAAATTAAGTTCATCATATTCCATGATGATAAGAGGTGAGCTGGTTAAAAAAATGAACAACATGGTCACACTGGCTGATGCATGATGAATGTTTCATCCTATAAGATAAGGATACGTCCTATGAGATGTACCCCTTTGCTTCTGCTGAACTCCTGTACCCTGGGCTATCCATTTAAACAGTTTATTCTGTTGATTACCTATTATTTCCCTGTACTTTGAGTTAAGTTTAACAGTTTACCTAAGAAGGCAAACTTAGGCACAGTAATGCTTGTTGGAATTCGTAGTGTGGCAACTTTTCCAAACCCTTTCCCTCCCTCTCCATGGACTCATTCGAGTTACTCAGCTGGAGAGCTGAGTTCCAAAACCATCCTCCTCAGGCCCCAAATTTTAGAACTGCATCCTTAACTGTCCACCTTCCTTTTCTCAGGAGCTATAGCAATATGCTGCTTTGTGCTGGCAATTTCACAGGCAAAATTGTGCTTTCAATTCTGTATGACTTTTTCAAAAAGAAATTAAATTGACAGCAACACAAATTGACAGAGAAGCCACGTCTGGAATTGCCATGATGACTATTTGTTCGATTTCATCCGACACACTCTGAGAAAACAAAGCTGAGTCTGGTGGGTCTGCTAACACTAGACGGAGGGAAGAATATTGAGAAGCAAAGCACTGCCATTTATAGTCGCGGGACAAGTTGCCTGGGCAACACAGAGACAAGAGATGAAGGACTGGCCTCACCTGCCATCCTTCTGTCCTTGTCCTTTCTCCCTGCCTCATTAGCTTAATAGAGATAGCAGTTGCCTGCATTGGCTTGACTAGTAACAGGGCGAACAACTGGCATTGAAGTCAATGCTAAACTCTTAACCAACTTGATTCGGTAATAAAATTTGACCTGAGCCAAAAAATTAACAACAACAACAAAGGAGTCTATTATTTCCAACACCTCAGGAAGTGACATGTGCTGATCACAGCTAATAAACTATCCCTGACATAATTGTTCCAAACAGATGATTTAGCGCAGTAAGAGAACTGGATGCAAATGATGTGATCTGCAGGTGAGTGAGAAGTTGCCTGAAGTGGTAAGGAAATGGTCCCTTCGGAGAGTCACTCCTCCTTGATGCTATCGGGCCTCAGTCTAGGATGCATTATTTCAGCTCCGGTTGAGCACAGAATAGCACCTGTTATTCCTGTTTGTCATCATGGCTGAAGCAAAATGAGGACAGCTTACTTCCAGCGTTGCTGAGCTGACAATTGCCAACAGCTGTCACCCCCTGGTTGAAAGGACAAGACAGTCATGTGAGAAGGCCCCTCCCTTGCTTGTATTTGGGAAATGGATGGCCTTCCTCCATCAGCTGAGCTTACAGCCAGCACAGGAGCAACAGTTAGCAAATGACTTCAGTAAGCTGGATACATTCTTGTGGTTTCTTTTTGCTGGAGATTGGGACAGGGCCAAACACATTCATGATTCCCAGAACATCCCCCTCCCCTTGTGGAAATGAGAACCATTTAGGAGAGAACTAATAGCAATCTCCTCCCAAAATCCGTTCTCCTGAATTTCTTTTCTTGGGGAAAGTCTCTACTCACTGTCATTAGCCTGAGCCAGAAATTTGCAGACTTCTTCAACACCTCCCTTCCCTTCACCTTTCAATTTCTCAGGCTAGTAGTTCCTACCTCCTTAATATTCCTTGCATTTTCTCTTCTCCATTCTCACGTGTCCCACCCTGGTTCAGGATGCCTTATTTTCTTGCTAGAATTACTCACTACAAAAGGCACCCAACGGTCTACCTGCCCCCAAACTTCTCTATGTTACAGCATGATTTTCTTTAAATCCAAATCTGATGTCACTTCGTTGGTAAAAATACTTGGCAATTCTCCAAAGCTTTAATGATAAAGTTCAAACTCTTTAGCTTAGTATGAGCAAAACATAAAGATCAGACATTTTACCCATCTTGTTTGAGCAGGGTTTGGAAGGCCCTGAGCCACGGGTGAGTCTAGCACTACCCTCTTGTGGAGGTAGGAGAACAAGGAGGCTCCACTCAGGTGCCAACTAAGTGGTTAGATGTCAGGACTGGGTTCTGCAGGGCCAAAACTAGGGAGAAGTGTCCCGCCTAGTAGGGTTGTGAAATAAAATCTAGGATGATCAGATAAATTTGAATTTCAGAAAAACAATGAATAATTTTATAGTTTAAGTATGCTCTATACAATATTTGCTTCTCTAGAGTTCCAATTTAACTCAGCATCCTGTATATTTTTTTTGTGTGTGTGTGAGGAAGACCAGCCCTGAGCTAACATCTGTCGCCAATCCTCCTCTTTTTGCTGAGGAAGACCGGCCCTGGGCTAACATCCGTGCCCATCTTCCTCTACTTTATATGGGACGCCGCCACAGCATGGCTGACGAGCAGTGCATCGGCGGGCGCCCGGGATCCGAACCTGTGAACCCCAGGCTGCCAACCGCGGACTAAACCGCTGCACCACCAGGCGGTCCCGGCATCCTGTATTTTTATTTGCTAAGTCTGGCAACCTTATACCACAGCATTGGGTGTGGGGTGGAAGATGAGGGTGAGGGGAACCTCCCAAGACAGTCAGTAGGAGAAATCTAAGGTCCAGGATAAGGAAAAGGAGGGTCAGTTAAATATGGCAGATTGATACAGGTCTATCTCAACTCTATCCAGAAAAATCTCCAAAATGATAGAGAACAAAAAAGAAAATCCATAAGTTATGAAGAAAATGGGAAGAGGAGATGACAGTAAATGATACTACTTCAAAGACTTGGGAGAGATATGAAGCAATATATAAGTGGTAACTGGGAGCATATGGAGAAAGCTTGTAGAAGGAGAAACTGATTAAGCTGCAAAAATCTGGAAAGCCTCAGGAATTAGGGGCACCTGGGGCCTCAGATGACATTGGGTGGGGGGAATTAGTTTGTAGAAGAAGCAGGTAGCACCCAGGTGCCTTCCCTGACCCAAGCTCAGAGGAGTTTAGAGATTGCCCGCAGAATATGAACATGAGAGGCTCCAGGGTTAAGCACATCAGGCACAGAAAAGAGTGGAATAAAGAGCTGAAAACAGAGTAATTAACTAAAAGTCTGCATAGTAAATGGTGAGATCCCCACTCCCTTCCTTCTCCTGCTTGATTTTCAGATTGCCAACATCCTAGCTTAAGGGAAAACACCCACTGACGTTTGCAAGCAATTCATCAGGAAAATTACCAGATCCCCAATTGATCACCTTCTGATGCCACCCACCATCAACCAGCCCTGTCCATGCACATAGATCATCCTTTCAGCTTCCCGGTGACATATTCTCAGCCATGAATAGACAGCCAGGAATGGCTGATAGTTAAGGGAAACCTCTTAAAATGGGAGAGATTCCACAAAATAAGCAGAAAAAGATAAAAGGTACTTAGAGAAAAGAAAGACCTACAAGAAAATTTCAAGAAAATATTATTCTCAGAGAAATGAGATAATTTTGCATCAATGAAACAATAATGAAATGCTATTTAAAAAATTATTCAAAACAAGAAATAAATAGAAAATCAAAATATGATAACACAAAGAAAACATTCAGTAAAATAATTGAGAGACAAAGTTCAAGAAACCTCAGAAAGTAGAACAAACGATCAAAGAGATGGATAATAGGATGCAGGAAGTAAAATTAGGGAAGCAGTTCAGAAGATCAGACATCTTCCATAGGAAATTCAAGAGAGAAGGGAGAAAAAGGAGAGGAGGAAATTATTAAAGAAATAAAACAAGAACGTGAATCTCCATTTCTCAAAGGCCCATCAAGTGGTTTACAAATTAAAATTTTTTTAATTAGAGTCAATTAAAAAATAACAGCAAAACATACCAAAGTACATTATCATTGATACCAGGAAACAAAGAGAGCATTCTAGAAACTTCTGGGGTAAATAGGGGAGAAAAAAGTCACACATAAAATATCAAGAATCAGAAATGGCATCTAACTCCAGCCACAGTGAAAGCTAGAAATAATTGGGAAACACCTTCAGAATTCAGAGGGAACATTACTTCCAGCCAAGAACTCTTATCTCCTGCCAAAGTATCAACCAAATCATCTGAGGATAGAATAAAGACATGTTCCAATACACAAGGTCACAAAGGAATCAGGTCAGGAACACACAAAGGGAGCATCCTGGGCCAAAGCAAGACAGAAAAACCAACCAGCTGTTCAGGGCTCTTCACTTAGACCTAAAAATTGTGGGGTGTGTGGTTGCACTGGGCTCCCTTGAGCTCTATGTATACTCCTTTGCTTACACTGCTTCTTCCTCCTAAGAGTCCCCACCCCAACCACATCATTCCCTGGTGAACCCCCAAAGAGCTCAAGCAGCCCCTGCCTCATGAACTCATTCCTTACCCTCATGACAGAATTGACTCCCAGTCCTCTGTGCCCCTCCAACAGAAAACTCATAACACCTTATTCCACTTACCCCTTTACTGCTGGCCTTCCTATTTAGACTGCTGATTCTTGGGGTACATTAATTTCAGTTTTTCTGGCACCAAGTAGTGGTTCATAGTAAATTCTCAAGTATTTGGCAGATGGATGAATGTATGGCTGGCCTTCAGGAAAATCTACCATCACCCAATTAGTAGCCATGGGAAGGGAGGGCTGTCCACAGGGAATTTGGGTGCTTAAAAAAAAGACAATCTCATCCTGAATCTCCCCCAGGGGACAAAATGTCTATATTTTCCATTCATTCATTCAACAAGTATTTACTGATTACTGTGTCTTACAGTTTATTCGAGTCTACGTGGAATATTAGATAATGGATTCTGCCATTTAATGCCTTCAATTTTTGTTGACAAAAAAAGAAAAGTATGTATATTAAATCAATAATAGAAGAGCTATATGAGATGTCACAATGTAGGATAAAATCAAGTGTCAAAGTAGAACTCCAAACAATGAGTCTAGAATGGGGAGACCACTGTGGTTGGAATAATCAGAGAAGGCTTCATGGAGGAGGGAACCTTAAGTTGGTTTTTGACAGATAAGATTCACGTTAGTAGAGAGAAGAGAAGCATTTCAGTTGGGGAACAAAGACAAAGCTGAGAATAAGGCAAATTGGACGGAGCAGAGAGATGGTGTCAAGCATGATCAGTGGTGAGATTGGACTAGTGGAGACACATTGCTATAGACTGAAGTTTTGTGTCCCCTCAGAATTCATATGTTGAAAACCTAATGCCCAAAGTGATGGTATGAGGAGGTGGCACCTTTGGGAGGTGATTAGGTCATGAGCCTGGAGCCCCATGAATGGACTAGTGCACTTTTAGAAGAGACCACAGAGAGATCCTTTGCCCCTTCTTCTATGTGAGGACACAGGGAAAGATAGCAGTCTATGAACCAGGAAACCCTTACCAAACACCACATCTGCTGGTGCCATGATCCTGAACCTCTGAGCCTCCAGAACTGAGAGAAATACATTTCTGTTGTTTATAAGCCACCCAGTCTATGACCTTTTGTTACAGCAGCCTGAGCTAAGACACATATTTGAGACACCGGAATATCACCCCAACAGCATTGGGTTTTATAATGGGCAGCCATATGTGAAGCCTTCCCCAAACTCCAATTCCTCCATAATTATAACCACACAGAATTAGCAACTCCCTCTTCCATATTCCAACAACCTCCTTTATACATTTCCAATAGCATAGATATCACATTAAATGATGATGATCTGTTTAGGTAGCTGCTTTCCCCACTAGACCAGGAGACCTTGAGAGCCAACGCTGTCATTTTTATCATTAGTTCAGCACTGCTTAGCACAGTGCCATGAGCTTCTTGGAAGCCCGTGATATACTTGCTAAAGGAATAGAGTGAGAGGATGGTGGGGGCAAAGGAGACTCAGTGCAGGGAGAGATGTGTGATGCTCTTTCTGTGCCATCTCCTGCTGCTGCCACCTCCCATGGTCACTGGGACTCCTCCCTACACTCTAGTGCTATGAAAACTCTAGCCCTGGGGAGAAACACAGATGTTTAATGCTTCTAACCCACTCAGAATGTCAGCCCAGAATTAGAACCCGAAGTAACCTCACAAGCCTCTGTGTCCCATGCTATTCTTCATAGACAGCACTACTTCTGACTCTGAGAACTATTGCCCTGTCCTGCCACGTGCCTCAATGAGATCAGCTCCTCAATCTTGCAAAACGGCTTAAGGCAGCAAATGTACCTCCCACCCTTTACATAAATACATATGCCTTCTCAATAGTTTAAGCTTCAGCCTTAACTCTTGGTTTGGAGAATTCTGCTAATTTAACATTAGTCCATTCCCAATACCTCACCAAGGCCATCTAGCATTAGGAGTCAAGTATCTGCCTCATATTTCCAAAGCAGTTAGTCCTGCTCTGCTAACAGCTCTGCCCACTTCTGGGAAGTGAGAGGAGCTACATAAAAACGCATGCTGTGCTGGGAGGGTTGACCAGATGACTTCTCCACATCTCTACTTTCTATAATTACCACTTGGGGGGATACGATCTACATTCAGTTTCATTTCTAGAAGCTATACCACAAAGTCTTTAAGAAAATCCCTTAAAGATTACTATATTACCTTGTTTTCCCTTAAGTAATAAACACACAGCTTCTAGCAGTTACAGCTTTGTGAGTTCCATTCTGAAATGGCACCACAGGCAAATGTAATTAAAATCAAGGAACTATATTTTATTTTTTCCCTCACCTCCACCTCAGAATCACTCTATATTTCTTCCCCTATGAATCAGGGAACAGCTGGTAAACCAGTTCATTCTTTTTACTCTTTTATCTCTTGCTCAAGCCAGGAAGGCCTTGTAAGTGTAATCTTTTTCTAAATAAGTAGTTCTCTGGGTTCATTCTTTCAATAATTTACTGAGCAGTTACTTTTCGGCAAAAAAGTTTTTCTTAGAAAGACAACAGAAAATAAGATGTGATTTTTTTTTCCCTTGAGCAGCCTATGAAGGAAGGCAGACATAAATGGAGAATTAGAATATACTGTGCTAAGTCCACTGTAGAAGTGTCTACACTGTGCTAGGGAGACCCAACTGCCAAAGACAAGCTACATCTCGGGATGTGAGAGAAGCCTATCCCAAGGAAATATTTAATCTGTGTCTTGGGTGGGGAATTGCCGAGGAGGAATAGACCTTCAAGGCCTGGCAAATAGTTCATGCATTTGTACAGAGGTGTCAAAGACATCACTGGGGGTACCTCTGAAGAAAGTTTAGTGAAAATCAGCTAATGGAAAAATGATGTTACTTACTGAAATGCCTAATTGGGGATGAAGTTTCCTTCTCTTGGCTTTTTGGTTCTTCAGTCAGCTGGCTTCTCTCAGGGCAAAGGACTTGATGCCTTTATTCTATGTTATGAAATTCACATTCCTAAGTATCATTATTTGTAAGGTTTCATACAGTTTGCCTAGGCAAATATCAGTCTATGCTAGTTGTCCTGGTATAATTGTAGCAACACTCTCTTTCATTCTCAAATGTCTCTATGTTTGGACAATAAATAATATGACTACTCCACCTATTTGAAAAAAGAAATGCATAAAATATTTATTTGACCAAAAGACCATAATTTTCTCTTGGTAAATCCAATCATCTTACCTCATAGAACAAGAATGGCTTTGTATCCTCTGAGAATAAAATACCCGTTCTGAGATAGCTTACTTACAGTGAATGGGGTGGACTCAGTGAATGCTGAAGTCTTTCCCAAACACACAATTCTATGATTACATATGTTTCTCTCCCAATTCTTTTGAACCAAAACCAAAAAGTCTGGCCTTTTGTACTACTTAGCATCATTTCTCGCAGGCCAACAGGATATCTAGTGTTTATAGGAAATGCAATAGCAGGTTACCTACTGGAAATTTTTTTAAATTCTTTTTCCCAATGAGCTTTGTACCAAATAAAATGATTTCCACTTGTGACTAAGTCAATTATAATTCTCCCTCCCTCCAGCTGGAAAGACGGATGGAATGTACTGAGGATTCAAGACCAAATCTCACAGAAAATCAGAGTCCCCATCTTTGCACTGTCACCACAGGGGTTAAGGTTCTGATTCTAAAATTTGACTCAACAATTCACAAACACTTACTTTATCAGCCCTTGTGCTAGGTATGGGAAACACAATGAAAAATAACTTGCCTCACTTGTTCTTGAATCAATCAGGAAAGGCTAAGTTATGCGGCAGTAACAAACAACCCTAAAAACTCAGACAACAAAGGTTTATTTCTTACTCAGACTCCATGTTAATTATGAGTCAGAAACTCGCATCTGCATAACTCTCATTCTGGGACCTAGGCTAAAGAAGCAACTGGACAATCTGGAACATTGTCAGTTTCAATGGGAGAGGAAAAAGAGAATATGGTGAAGCACACATTAGCTCTTAAAGCTTCCACTAGGAAGAGCTATCATCTATTCACATCTCATTGGCCAAAGCAATTTATATTGCTACATCTAAATTTAAGAGGGAGGAGAATGGCAATCCCACCATATGCTTCAAAGAAGAGATGAAATAATTGTGAACCGATTTAATGACTAGGACTGCCAATACAAAGATTACTTTTTGGAAAGGAAGATAGACGAAGAACTTGGTCATAAGTTCACTAAGAGGCTTATTTAGAAATCTGCTTGAGCCCAGCACTTTATGAATATACAATCATAAAATGTAATCCTATCTGGTGAAAACTCTTATGATAAAATATTCTGGTATTTAAGGAAGCAGTAGCAGGCAAAGACTATAGGAATTTAATATGAATGTACGTGCATTAGATAGAGTCAATATTAACACTGAAAATAATAGAATTTCGAATATGTAAGGGACATTGGACGTGACCTAGGATCCCTTGTTTTATTGGTGTGGAACTTATAGTTCCAGCATCATTGTGAACTGAATGTGGAATTCTCCGCTCTGCTTCCTGATACAAATATGTATAAATGCAAGATAAAGACATATTTTAAATCAATGTGACTCAGCTTGATAAAAAGAATGAGAAATACTTAGATTCCAAAAAACAGAGTACTTCATCAGAATGATAAGCACAGAAGCAAATGCTGGGACACCCAAGGTGATATTAAACTAGGACATAGGTCTTGTTGGAAAGAGACTCGAGTTTCATCACATACTACAGTTTTATAACTAGAGTTTCATAACACACATGCAAGAATAGGAGACCTGATCTAGGGCCCAAGAGCAGTAGGAAATATGCACCAAACCTCTGCATAAAGCCAAGATCCCAAATGGTTATACCCTTCACAGAAGGAAGATTAGAAAAGCTCTATATTCTGACCCAGGGAAGTGTCAGGAGTCATTTCTCCTCTTGGCCTTGGAGTTGGGCAAAGCATTTCCTATTAGACATAAAAAACCCAAACTTGCATAATACACAGGTGTGATATACTAATTCAGATTGCCCATGTGGTACGGATATCCTAAACAGATAAATCAGTGTGTGAATTGGTCATGGTATAATAGGCCCAGCATATGGTCGTAGTAGAAGAAAATGTGTAGGTCATCTGGAATAAGATATTTTCAACTCAGCACATAGGGGTCTTCCAAGGAAAAGAGGGAGAAAAGCTGATGAAAAGATTAACATAAACTTAGAAAACACATAAAGAAAACCAACCTACCATAAGGAAGAATTGGTGACAAAAAGGGGAATTGGTACTCCCCCTAAAAACTGAGATAATAAGCTTCAAAAAATTGTAAAATAAATGTGTTCCTAATGATAACAATAAAGTTAAAGAAAAAAACCCATAAGAGAAGACACTATAAAAAGAGACAAAACAGATATGAAAAAGAACCAATAGAAGTTGTGGAAATTATAAAAAATCCAAAAATTAAAAACTAAGTGAACAAATAGAAAACAGAAGATGGTAAATTAAAATCCAAATATATCAGTAAGTGCATTGAATGCAAATGGCAAAATAATCCAATTATAAAAGACTAAGATTGTCAGATTAGATTTTTAAAACCTCAGTCTAATTATCTGCTGCACACAGAACATAAAGGCACAGAGTTTGAAAGTAAAAGAACAGAAAAATATATACACACAAACACTAATGAAAAGAAGTCCAATTCAGCATTACTGCTCTTAAAGTACACTCTAAAGCAAGAAATATTATTAAAGAGAAAGATGGACATTTCACAATTATAAAAAGGTCAATCAATCTTTTATAAAAATTTAAATGTTTATGCACTTATTAACATAACTTCAAAATATATAAAGCAAAAAAGTAACAGAAGTCACTTCCTACCCATTAGGATTATTACCATCAAAAAAAGAAAATAAGTGTTGGCAAGGATGTGGAGAAATTGGAACCCTTGTGCACTGTTGTAATGTAAAATGTGAATGTGCATTTTATGTAAATGTGGGAATGTAAAATGTGCACCTACTATGGAAAACAGAATGGTGATTCCTCAAAAAATTAAACATAGAATTACTATATAATCTATCAATTCCATTTCTAGGTGTACACCCAAAAGAGTTGAAAACAGAGTCTCAAAGAGATATTTGTACATCCATGTTTATTGCAACATTATTCACAATAGCCAAAAGGTGGGAGCAACTCAAGTGTCCATCAGCAGACGAATGGATAAACAAGATGTGGTATGGACATACAATGGAAAAAGGAAGGAAATTCTGACACATGCTACATCATAGATGAACCCTGAATACATTATGCTAAGTGAAATAAGTCAGTCACAAAAAGACAAATATTGTATGATTCCACTTACATGAGTTACGTACAGGAGTCAAATCCATAGAGACAGAAAGGAGAATGGTGTTTGCCAGGGGCTGGGGAAGGGGGAAATTGGGAGTTATTGTTTAATGGGAATAGAGTTTCAGTCTTACAAGATGAAAAGAGTTCTAGAGATTGGCTGCATAACAATGTGGATGTATTCAACTGTACATTTAAAAATGGTTAAGATGAGAAATTTTATGTTATGTATATTTTACTGCAATGAAATTTTTAACTTTTTATAAATAACAGAATTAGAAGAAAAAATAGACAACTCCACAGTGAAATCTCTCTTGTATTAATTAACTATTGCTACATAGCAAATTGCCCCAAGATTTAGCTTAGCTGCTTGAAACAGTAAACATTTATCATCTCAGTTCTCGTGAATCTTGGTGTGGCTTAGTTGGGTCCCCAGACTTAAGATCTCTCAGGACAATCTTATGTGAAGGTTCCCCTGGGGAAAGATCTACTCCCAAAATGTTTGTTGGCAGGATTCAGTTCCTCACAGGCTGTTGGATTAGGGTCTCAGTTCCTCTCTTGTTGTCGACCATGAGAATTTTTCAGTTTCTTGCCACAAGGACCCCTCCATAGGGCAGCTCACCACATAGCAGCTGACTTCTACCACAGTGGGCAAGCAAGAAAGCAACAGAGGGCAAAGGTTTTTTTGTAATCTAATCTTGGAAATGACATCCTACCACTTTTGCCATATTCCAGTCATTAGAAGCAAATCACCCTAGCTCTAATCCACAGATCAGGAGAGGGGATTACAGAAGGACATGAACACTGGGAGATAGGAATTATTGAGAGCCACCTTAGAAGTTACGGGCAACATTTCTCAATAACTGACAGAATGAGCAGACAGAAATTAATTAAGAATAGAGAAGAGATATAAACAATAAGTCTAACACACTTGAACATGTATAAAATACTGCACCCAGCAACTATAAAATACATCATTTTCAAACACATACGGACTATTCACCAAATTTAAATGTATACTTGGCCATGAAGCAAGTATTGACATATTTTAACCATTGAAAAGAAAGTTTATTTTCCTATCACAGTGAAGTAAGCTAGAAATCAATAATAAAAGATAACTTGAATATCCCCAAATGTTTTGAAATTAAGTAATATACTTCTAAATATTGCACAGGCTAAAGAAAAAAATTCAATGAATTTTAGAAAATATATTAACTGGATAATGATGAAAAATAGGACATATTGAAACTTGTGGGATAGTGCTAAAACTGTGCTGTGATATAATTTCATAGACAAAAAAAATCTTAAAAACAGGCATAGAATATAGTAAAGAAACTTAAAACATTATATACTAAAAATTGGCAACAAGAGAGTCGAATAAAAAATAAATAGTAATTAATATCTGAAATTTGGAAAGGAAATAACTGTCGCCCCAGAATTCTAAAGAAAATAGAAAATGACCTTCAAGGAATAACATCTAGGTTACTATTCAAAAGTAAAAGTGGGACTTCTCTTTCTGGTAATACATTTGGCTTGGTATCTGGAATAACCCTTCTAATACTGGGAATTAAAATGAATGATAAAATATAGAAAACACCTTTTGAAAATATCTAAGAGGCAAAAAGAGAGAAAAAAAAGATTTTATCAGTACTAAATCCAAGTGAAGACGGGAACCCGGAGATAGGAGAGGAACATGGAAGTTGCTTCACCCTTGAGGGTGTTGATCAAAATTGATAAATTTCAGTCTAAGTATTCATGGGACATATTTGTAAAGCATAGAATATAAAGCCCAGACCTTCACAAAGTAGCGAGTCTAATAGCTCATCTCCCATAAGGCTGGAACACCCCAAATGGCTATACTTCCAATATAAGAGCAGGCAACAAGTAAACTACCTCATGTCGATTTGCAGCCCAAATTCAAATTACCCATGTAGTCCAAAAAGATGCAAATCATTAGCCTTTTTCTTAATTAAATGATCCCAAAATAGTAGTACTCATAGGTTCATGGCAGAGGAAAAGCAAATTCTGTCCAAAGGAATGCATCTTTATCATAATCCTCAAAGAATTCCCAGAAATAATTTTTCCTCCGAAAACACAAACATTTTTAAGCACATAAGGAAATAATGCCTCACAAACATGAATAGCGGCAACAACTGCAGGAAAAGATCCTCAAAAATTTCAGATATTGGCATTATCAGACACAGAATTTAAATAATTATGCCTACTATGTTTACATTATGAAAGACAAATTTAAAAATACCCATAGGTAACAAGAAATTCTAAAGAATATAACCAAGCAGATTTCTTTAAAAAAAAAAACACTCTAGAAATGAAAAATATAATTCTTGAAATTAAAAAACTTGGTCAGCAGGTTTAACAATATGTTAGCTGAAGAGAGAGTTAATGAACTGGAAGATAAGTCTCAAAAACTTTTCCACAATGCTGCATAAAGAGAATATAAAATGAAAGTGAGCTTGAAAGACTTAAAAGGAAAATAAGTTCTAAAACATGTATTTCTAATTAGATTTCATAGAGGGAAAGAAAAAGAGAATCTGACAGTGGCATATTTAAAGGTATAACAACAGGATATCTTCCACAACTGATTCAGTGCCCAATCCATAGATGTTTTTTCCAAGAAACCCAATGAATCCAAGCAGGATACACAAAAAGAAATCTACACAAATATACAGCGTTAAAAAGTTGTGAGATGCTAAAGACAAAAATCTGAAAACAGCAGAGAAAAATTATATATTATCCTCTAGGAGTAACAGACTGACAGCTGACATCTCAACAGTTAAAATTAAAAGCTCGACAATACTGGAGTCATATCTTTAAGATGCTGAGTAATAGTAAAGTTCACCAATTCAATAATGTATTGTTCACCAACAATGTATACCAATTCAAAATATCTTTCAACAGTTAGGGTGAAATTGAAAGAAACAAGAACTGAAAAAGTGTGCCATTACCAGATATTCACTGAAGCACATTCTAAAGAACGTTCTTTGGGTTAAAAAAAAAATGATCTAAAACAGAAAGTCGGAGGTGCAAGAAGGGAGGAAGAGAAAAGAAAATAGTCATATGTGGGAAATCTAAACAAATATTGATTATAAGTGACATTTCAGTTGGGAAATTGGGGGTAGTTGAAGTCTAAGAACTGTATTGTAAGGGGGATGGTAAAGGTATTGATAAAATATAGATTTAATAAGTTAAATATGTATGTTGTAATCTGTATGTTAATCACTAAAAAAGGAGTATATAACTTTCAAAGAAGTACAGGGACAAAAGAGAATAAGAAAAAATGCTTAATCAGTGCAAAGGAAAATAGGAATGGAGATAAAAAGAAACAAAACAGATGTGAGACAATAAAGTATGATAGTAGATAATAAATCCAAAATATGAATAATTGTATGTGAATAATTATAAATGAACCAAGTGCTCTAGTTAAAAGATAAAGATTATCATGCTGGATTATTAAAAAAATCCAACTACATATTATTAATGAGACACACCAAAAATATAAGGATATAGAAAGGTTAGAAAGTTAAAGAATAGAAAAAAAAACCCATTATGCATGCAAACAGGAATTGGAGGAAAAGTGTGTAAGTATATTAACATCAGACAAAATAAACTTTAAGGCAAAAAGAATTACTTTACTTAATCACTTTGTAATAAAAGTTCAATTTACCAAGATATAACATTTTAAAATTTATTTGTACATAATAATATAGTCTCACAATATCTAAAGTAAAAAGCAAAAGAATTCCAAAGAGAAAGAAGCAAATCCACAATCATATTGGGAGATTTTAACACACATCTAACAGGAACTAACGGAACATAGAGAATAAAAAAGCAAAAAAAAAAAAAGAAAAGAAAAGCTCCAAGTATATAGAAGATTTGAACAACATGATGAACAAATTTAACTTAATGGATTCTTATAGAATATTGTGCTCAAAATTTACAGAATATACATTTATCCCAAGCAAACATGGAACATTCACAAAATTGGCCATATCCTGGGCAACTCTCTACAAATTTCAAAGGACTGAAACCGTTCTCTGACTACAGTGTAACAAAGCTAGAAGTCAATAACAAAAAGATACCTGGAAAGTTTTCTATGTATTTGGAAATTAAGAAATACCTTTCCCAACAGCCCAAGGGCCAAAGTAGAAGTCATAGTAGAAATTAGAAACATTTTCGGCTTAACAATAACAAAATAGTTTCAAACCATATGGTTTGCAATTACAACAGCACTTAGAAACTGATAGCCTTGAATGCTTGTGTTAGAGAAGAAGACAGGTTAAAAATTAACGAGCAAAGCATTCGTCTCAAGATATTAGAAAAAAAGAACCAGTAAATAAACCCAAAGAAAGTAGAAGAAATGAAATCATAAAGAGCAGAATTTAATGAAATAGAAACAAGCATAAATCTGAGAGGATTAACAAAGCCAAGTATTGGTTTATTGAAAACTTAATATAATTGACCAAATTCTGGCAAGATCAATCTAGAAAAAAAAGAAATAAGGCACAAATTAATCAATATCAGGAATGAAAGAGGCTACCACTGTATCAATACCACTGATCTTGGGCTACCCTCTACCATTAGATGTTGCAGATATTAAAAAGATAAATTATTCTGAACTTTATGTGAATAATTTAGAAAGTTTTGATGAAATTCATAGAAATATATAATTTACTCAAACTGTCTCAGACCTGAGAGACAAGCTCATGTCAAGCTAAGAGACTATTTCTCAAGCCCAATTCTAAATTCCCTGAAGAGAGAATTGTCCTCTCTTTAGTCCAGTGACCACACCAGATACAATCCATTCAAATCGGAGTGTTGGATTAAATTGCAAAATACTTCTGCTAGGGGTCAGTACTAAGGGAAGAGAGAGTAGCGACTTCTCAGAGAAATAGGGTCATTGTGGGGGGCAGACACTCCAAGGGAAATGTATAAGTATATAGCACTTATCAATATGTATATAAACAATTTTTACTTATATATATATATATGTTTCCCATCACTCGACTTTTCTAAGGCAATTCTTAGCAGTGTGTCTGAAATACGGTGGTACTCAGTCCACGTTCATTGAATGAATTTAATCTATTTGAGATTTTTATCTCTAAAATGGGAATAATGATACTTTATGCCTGAAGGCATGAATTTGGACCCAATAATTCTGAGGTTCTTTTTTCAGATCTATGATCACATATGAGACTTTAAGATATATATACATTTTTTATATATAACAACAAAAACTTATTTTTATTGAAGTTTTAAGAGTATTTATTTTTAATTTTTATTTTTTCCAGCTTTATTGAGATAATTGACAAAAATTGTATATATCTAGGGTGTACAATGTGATGATTTAGTGTACATATACATTGTGAAATGATTACTACAATCAAGCTAACTCATCCACCACCTCACATATTTTTTGTGTAGGTGGTAAGAAGTCTTAAGATCTGCTCTCTTAGGAAATTTCAAGTATACAGTACAGTATTATTAACTCTAGTCACCATGCTATATATTAGATTCCCAGAATTTACTCTTCTCATAATTGAAAGTTTGTACCCTTTGACCAACATTAAAAAATACATTGTACTGGACACATATCAAGATTGAACTGAATTGGCAGGCTGCCCTGCATTAGGGTTTCCTGAGCTGTTGAGAATGTGCCCAATGCTGGCCTCCATCTCTGATGTCTTAGTCCTTGGGCACAGACTTGAAGATATGTTCCCTCTATCTGGGAAGGGCTGACCTTTCTAGAAGACTAAAGTTCTGTTTCCTTAGTGGACCTTCTCTCTGTCCTTTTGTCCATTTCTACTACTTTCTGGAAAGATTTGATTCCTCAATCACAATAAAGTGCATGGATGTCAGATGAATCTCTCCAACATTATCATTCCATAACACAAGTGTGATCATATCTTCCTTTATAAAATACTTTGTGGTACGTACACAAATTTTACTCCATAGACTTTGGTGTTTGAGAAATATCACATTTTAAAAAATCCAATTAAATCTAATTCTAAGCCCCTATTCTCGCAGCTGGCAGGAAATTCAATCAGAGTACTTAATGGTGGTCTTCCCTTTCAGTAGACTAGTCCAGGGGACTAGAAAGCTTACATGGTGACCAGAAAAATGGTGATTATCTTCTAAATTCAGTGTGTCATGGCTGCCATGTTATCCTCATTTCCCAAACCTATGGGCCCTTGAGGAATGGGCAGATCTCAATTCAGCTGTTGTGCCAACTGAGTTACTGAGGTATTTGCTTAGGAGGGAGTGGCACTACCTGGGTATGACTTCTCTGAGGCACCTGAGTGCTTTTCATCCAGGTCACCAGGTTTGTGTCTGACTCTCTGGTGACCTGCCAACCTCTATTCCCTTCCCAGGCAGAGGGAATCTCTTCTCCCACCCAGGATGCTGAGCTTAATATCCTCCAAAACTTGAGTCTTTGAACACAAAAGAAAGAATGTTGTTCTTCCAACAGTCTCTCCTTTGGGCCCTGCCAATGCCCAGGGCAAGGGAAGAGAAAAACTCAAGCTACCTTCTTGAAAGAAGAGTAGGGTGGGTTGGATAGTTAAATAGAAACTTCAAATTAATAGTCACAATAAATCATCCTGCCACGCCCTCAAATACTTACTTTTTTCTTACTGAATAGAGTTCAAAATCCTTAGCCAGAGTTCTAAGGCCTCCATAATCTGGATTCTGCCTGTTTTTTTTTTTTTTTTTTTGTCTTTTTCTTTCTCTATCACTCTCAACCCTGCGGAACTACTAATAATCTCCCTATGTTCTTCTAAATCCCTTTCATGTTTAAGTGACTATGTTCAAGCTTCTCTCTCTGGGCCCCCTATCTCCCTAGGAAACACCTATTCATTCATCTGTAAAGATTCAAGTCGAGGATTATCCCCTCAGAGAGACTAGTCCTGATTCCCTCAGGTAGGAATGACCTGTCTCTTCTCCCTGTAACATTTCAGTACACTTTTTAATACTGATGACTGTCTTCCTCTACTCCCCTATAAATCCTTTAGTAGAGCAATCACGTCTATTCATTTCTCTATCCCAATATTGGCCCATGCTTGGTTTTGGATGATGCCCCATAAATAAACACAAATAGAGAACCAAGAATAAACAAAATGAACAAAATAGAGAACCAGCATGGTTGGACCTACGATTTAGTCCTAGAAGCCTTGACACATGAGGTGTTGTGCATCTCTGTGTGTTGCTTCACCATCTTCAATGTAGGATTGTTCTGTATGTGGGAGGCACATCCTTCCAACCATGTTTATGCTTTCCAACCATGTTATGCCTTTATGTTTATGTCCCATTTGTTTTTCTTTCAATACATTCTGCCTTAAAATACTTTGTATTTGTGATTTGGGCTCCTCATCATTGGTTCCTGGTACTACTACTGGAGGTTTCACCAAGAGTCTAGGCCAGAGGTCCCAAACCTGCAAACTAGTCAGTGAAGTACTTCTGTCAGCCATGTTCTGGTTGCTCAACAAGCTATTATTTTTTTAATCTGTGTTTGAATGCTCTTCATGTAATTACATCTACTGCTCGGCTGTGGAAGGCATTTAAATCTGAGTTCCCTAATCTATGCCAGCTCTTCATACAAGCCAGTCAGTCTCTAAATCCTTCCCA
Source organism: Tapirus indicus (assembly GCA_031878705.1). Taxonomy (NCBI): domain Eukaryota; kingdom Metazoa; phylum Chordata; class Mammalia; order Perissodactyla; family Tapiridae; genus Tapirus; species Tapirus indicus. The sequence continues at coordinate 61,342,993 of CM062927.1, read as the reverse complement.
TGCTCTAACCAAGAGTTAGTCTAGTGAGTGGCTGACCGTTTTACTGTGGTGGGCGCCTGTGAGAGCATGTGTGTTCAGATGGAAAATGGTGCAGAGTAGAGGGAGAGACGATAGGGCAAGACAGAGAAGAAACAAAGAACAACAAAAAATGGAACCTGTCTGTTCTGCTTCCACCTTGCAGCCAACCCTCCTTTATTCTGGCACGTGTGCATCATGTTGACATGTTAGGAATTGCTCAGCACTGGGAGAGTCATCTCAACTTCCATTCCACCTTTTAGCCACCTACATACAGTAAGTTTCTTAATAAATGCAATTCTGTTTAGTTTAGCGAGTAATTATTTTGAATTTATGCTGTATTGGGCTACATCCTAGAGCTACAGGGATGATGTAGACAGTGTCCATACCCTTGAAGGGCACACAGTTTAGTGAAGATGACACACGTGTGGACAGATAGCTCTCGGATGACAAGGTAGAGCTATGCAGAGGGTAATGTGGGAATTTAGAGGAGAGGCACTTAGCCCAATATGGAGACTCAGGGTAGACTTTCCAGAGGAGGTACTCTTTGTGCCAGGAAAAGAAAGGCAGCCAGGGCCCATGGTGGGAGTGGGGGTTGCCTAGGAGATGCGGCTAAAGAGTAGATTATAAAGGATATAGCGTGCCAAGAATTTAAACTTTAATACAAGTTAATGGGGGGATCCCTAGAAGACTTTAAGTAGGGAAAGGAAGTAATTAAATTTGAATTTTAAAAAGTTAGTCTGTTTCGCTAAATAGATACCCTACTTAAACTGTACTGAGGTATTTTAATAAATGCAAGATGAAGGATTTGTGTGAGCTTGTCTATCAGTTGTTGTGTAAATGTATATGCAAGTGTGCTTTTAGAAAATTCTAGATATTCTTTTTCTTCCATTATTTTATTTGCTTTTTTGCTCCAGACACTGAGATAAAGCCACTTGGCCAAAGACAGTCAAGAGCTTCCAAAAGGAAAATGAAACCTAAGACATCCAAGTTTTAAGATGGCAAGTCAGTAAGTCCGTAAGTCCTATGGAAATTTGCTAGATCCTACCTGAAATTTGTTCTAGCTAGTCCTTTTTATACTCTTAGTTCTCATGCCAATTCAGCTTCAAATTTATAAAAAGATTTAGGGTCTGTAATTGTGTGTTTTTGTCACTATCGCGAAAGTACCTTTATAGATTTTTTTTTTAATGAATGCCAGTTCTTGCAAATTGATTCTGCATTTGTTTTCCATGAAGGTTTACCTGAATGATTAACAAATAGGATCTCAATGAGGAGAAATTACTGGGCTCATTGACAAGGATGTCACATTTTAGCCTCCAAGCTGTGGCTTTTACCTCCATTGCTCATGTTTCTGAGTTTGCTGATATTCTGGCTTTCACAAAACCAAGAATTCAAGCAGCTAAATATTGCTTAAAAGAATTTCCCACTAGGTTACTTTCCGTAAATCTGAAAATAAACCAGTAAGAGTATGTGTGTTTGCAGGGCAGGATCTTGCTCTGCAATGGGATACTAGGGGAGGAAACTTCATTTTATCTTTGTCTCCCAACTCCCAAATGGGGCGAGGCCTATGACTTGTCACTCCCACAGTTACTGCCAGAGGCTCTTTACAAACATTTTTAATATTCTCTGGGTCATGTCCCTTTCTCACAGGCACCATCTTTTGATCCCCCGTGTCTGTCCTAAGCAATCCTTGATGATCCAAAGCAGGTGTTCCCTCCTTTTTCTCTCCCAGCTCAAATCTGAAGTCAGTTGGTTGGAAAATTTATTCCCACTAACATATTAATAGCTAGAAGTATTTTATATTATTCCTTCTGAGATATTTGTATTTTCACTAGGACTGGATTGCCCTCATTCAAAGAAATAAATCTGCAAAGATTGTGGCAAAACCGATTTATATTCTAAAGCAATTTACTTTTCATTCCCTAAGTTGACAAATAGCTACAGAATTATGTTACTATTGTGACAAAGACATTTTGCTAAGAGGTAATGGATACCCAGATGGAGCAGGCATAGATGTTGTTTTCAAGCAGCTTACATTTGACTAAGCAGTACAGCCTTTCAGACTGGAGGCACCAGGCTAGTAGGGGTCTTAGTTACTGCTGTCACCCAGCACCTAGAGGAAACCTGCACTTCATAAGTGCTCAGTACGATTTGTTGAGGGATTCAATAGAGAACTGAGAGATGAAGAGACCAGAGACAAGTTAGGCTGCTGATTATTCTGAAACCTTGCAGAGAGGTGGGGGTGGGGAGTCTATTTTAGAACTGGAAGTTTAATAGGACCCCTGTAAAGGCAAATACACCTTTGATTACCTGGTGCTGCCAAAAAGCAGAAAAAAAAACCCACTACGAGTAAGACAAAAACAAAAAGTTAAAGCCTGTAGCTGGGAGATGGAAGAAAAGTCTATTGAAACCCTAACTGGAAGCTGCAGACTTTTGGCTAAGAGCCAAAATGAGGAGCCTAAAAACACCCAAATCAAGGTCATTAGGATGAGAATTAACTGGTGAAATAGTCATGTTTAGTGAGACAGATTTTTTAAAATGTAGCTAACTTTTTGATTTCTATTAAAATATTGGCATTCACAACAGTAGTTCCCACATGATGAAAAACTATGTAGCAATTGAAGTCACGTACACATTGTGATTAAAAGCATATTTGTGCATAGAACCATCTGGAAGAAAATACACCAAAGTGTCAACTAACAATGGTTATCCCTACAAGGTAGGCTTATGGATGATTTTTATTTTATTTTAAATAATAATAATGAATGTTCGAGCAATGAATTTTAAAATTCATTTTAAATAACGCACTGTTAAATAATGTTTACATAATGAATGTTTATTGCCAGAAAAATATTTTTAAAAATATTATTTAATGTAGTTTAAACACTCTAGTCACGAGACGTGGGTGGATGGGGGGGCTGTGTGCGCGTGTGAATGAGGTGTGGAAAATTCAAGATAATTCTGGGTGTTAGAAGAGACTTGAAAAGAGATCTGCCTCTTAAATGTCAGTGGAAACAAACACTTTGCTTTCAAGTAAGAAATTCCACTTCTGACCTGGAAGTAGGATTATATACTTTTTGCTTTGATCTGATTAAAAGACAAACAAACAAAATACCAAAACAACACTAAGGGAGGAAAAGGCAGCAAGTCGCATTCTCTGAAGGGTTCTTCCAGCGATGGTGGGGCTGGAGAGTGGGGAGACGGGAGGAAGACGGGAACTTTCCCAAAAAGCTGACTTTGTGACAACTGTAGGTTTGAAACGTACTCTACCCTTTTTCCTCCCTTGAGTCAAGACAAGAATAAGAGCCACGTGCAGATGTCTTATGTAAGTAGCCCAAACTAGATGGAGGCTCTAACAAGCCTATTGAGATTTGGTAGTATTTGTCCTTTTCTGTTGAAATAGAAGCATGTTGGAAATTCCTTTGTGATGTACACAAAAACGTAAACAATGGATCTAACTTTAGGAAAGGTAGATTTTTAGACGACTTTTATTTTCTTCTTTTGCTCCTCTGTAGCTCCTGTTTTTTATTTTTACTCTGAGCATATATTATTTGCCCAACATCACAAATAATGGAGAACACTCAATAGGGTCAAGATTAAGTAAAACAAAACAAAATATGTGTGAATAGAGAGGAAAGTATAAAAAAATAAAGCCTACTATTCCTAGTGGTTGTCTTTGGGGCAGATTATCAGCAGTGGGTAGATTTCCACTCCTTTCCACCCTGAGTGTTCTCCGAACTTTCTAAAATGGGTACGGGAGAACAATACATATAGCATGATCTCACTTTGTAAAAAATAAAATTGCATACCTATATAATATATACTTTTTGCAGGGAAATGTTTAGAAGTATCTATGCTAAACTTGGACAGTGATTTTTTTTTGAGGGAAAATGTATTAGGGATAGGAGAGAAAGGAAAGCTTTTTTGTGCATGTGTGTGTATGTGTGAGGAAGACCAGCCCTGAGCTAACATCCGTTGCCAATCCTCCTCTTTTTGCTGAGGAAGACTGGCCCTAGGCTAACATCCGTGCCCATCTTCCTCTACTTTATATGGGACGCCGCCACGGCATGGCTGACAAGCAGTGCGTCAGCGGGCGCCCGGGATCCGAACCCGTGAACCCCGGGCTGCCAAGCGTGAACTAAACTGCTGCACCACGGGGCCCGGCCCTAGGAAAGCTTTTTTGTTGGTATCAACGCACCATTTGATCTTTTTGCAACAAATGTGTATTACTTTAGTAATTTTGACCCAAAAAAGTAATTAGAAAAATGCACAAGAAAAGCTGGACAAGCCTCGATTAGACTCACTGGCTTCTTCCCACCCTTTCACATGTGACCTACAGAGGAAGTCTCCCTAGTTGTAGAGCTCCACTAGGTCAACTTTGGCGCTCACTCAGGTTCTTAGCCCTTTAAATAATTTCAAATGCATTTAAAAAATAAATATTTATTTTTCTATGGAATTCTCCCCACTTTTGCAGGGTATTTGAAAGTCAGGAAGCTAGAAAACTTAATTTGGAGTCCTAGATTTCTCTTCAGTTTATGTGTCTATCATATAGGCAGTGATGGGACCTATAAATATTAAAAAGTTGTCAATCTGGCTTATTTTTTGCTTTTGAAAACTAGACTGTTAGGTGAGTAGCACTGTTTATTATTTAGTCATGTTTCCTTGCATCTCACGTGAACAAAACGAAGTCTACAGAGAGAAATAATTTTAATAATCTAAGCTCTAGCAAATTCTTTACAGCATTTCATTTTACCTTGACTTTTAAAAAGAATTCTGTCCTTTAAGCCACTGAGGAAGTGCAGTTCACAGTATTGTTTTGGTAGAATTGCATTGTTCAGTTGTCCAGATTGAGCACTGCACAAAGGTGTCTGTGCCTGCAGTGTTACGTCAACCCTAAGGGGATGCTGGCCTCTTACTTGCACATTGGCTAGACATGGGTTACCAGCAGCCCCGAGTGTCAGCAGCTGGCCAGGGCTGGCAAACACCTGGATTCCTGTAATTGGTAAGGAAATCCTTCTCTCTTCTCACTCCCTCGTCCTCACTATTTCATCCTTTCCCCATCTATTTCCCCCTCTCCCTTTCTCTCACCTACAATTCTCTTTCTTCCTGTAATGGGTTGAGTTGTGTCCCTGACACCCTTCACAACAAAAAGTCATATTGGAGTCCTAACCCCCCAGTACCTCAGAATGTGACCTTATTTGGAAATAGAGTTTTTACTGAAGTAATTAAGTTAAATAAGGTCAGTAGCGTAGGCCCTAATTCAGTATGAATGGTGTCCTTATAAAAGCAGAAATTTGGACACAAGGAAGATGATTGAAGACATAAGGACACCATCTACAAGCCTGAGGCTGCCAGACACTAGGCGAGAGGTCTGGAACAGATCCTTCCTTCACAGCCCTCAGGAGGAATCAACCCTGCCGACATCTTGATTTCAGACTTCTAGTGTCCAGAACCAGGAGACAATAAGTTTCTGGTGTCTAAGCCATCAAGTTTGTGGTACTTTATTTATTTATTCGGCAGCTTGAAGAAACCAATATGACCCACCCGCACCACTCCATTTCTCTCACTCCATGCTTTCTTTCCACTTCCTTTCTCTGAACTTTCCTGTCCTAGGAAACCCATCCTTACTTCACTCCTCTGCTTTGGTTGCATAGGCTGGTCAAACACGTGGTCAGTGTGTTCACTGAAATAAGCCAGATCCCAAGGAATCTCTAGAGAAGAGGAAAGCCTGTTTGGAGGACCCTGCATCAGTCACTGTGTTTTTGGATAATTTATACTTCAGGCATTACCAGAGCCAGAGTGCCTGCTCCATTTGTAAAATTTCACTCCATGTAGTATCCAGTGCACATCCACAGTCACACCTGGACAAGTACCTCTTAAATAAGGACCGGGTGCAAACAGAACTTTGTTTTCATCAAATGGAATTCTATACTACATACATATTATCAATTATTGGGTATTGTTTATGGTAATCAAGCGCCTCCACACTGTTTTACTTTCTTGTCAACTGAATTAAATAGACATTTTTGTGATGACAGGAATTGTTTTGTCCTGGCAGTCATAATCGTGTATGAGATTGCTTGGATGTAGCAACCTGCCAACAATATTGATAAAAGAAACCCAAAGCAAAATATCAGGCAACCCAGAAAGCAGTCCTTTCCAAGAAGCACTGTGTCCTGAGTTATCAATCTTGGAAGCTGAGTTCCCAGCCACGGTTAGACTGTACTATTCCAGTGACCCAGATGATAAACTTAACCTTGTTTTCCTTGGGTTACAAGAGGAAGGAACATCAGGGAGCTGTTTTCTCTGAAAATTATGTGTAGTATCCTGATACCCTACAATTTGTTCTGTCTTCATTGTGAAGGTCATTTATACTCACTTCCCAAAGGTTTTATAGGAATTTTAATCATTTCAGGACAGGTTCCTCCACACACAATGCTCGCACATATAGATCTACTGTCTGTCATTGAGGACCTGCTCAGAGCTTCTTGGCAAGTGCCACCCATTTAATGGCATTGTCATCATCCTCATCCTAGGAACTTATTTATAACAAAAGCTGGCAGTGAGGGTGCACACCGTTACTGCTGGTATATGGACTATTTCTCAATGCACTCCTGTGTTCCACTCGTGAATTCTACTCACCAAGCCTGCCCCATGCTGTTGAACACATGGTCGTGATTGTCATTGGGCATCTTCCTTGCTTCCCACCGACCACCATGTACACAGGCAGGGCCTTCAATCAGACAGACCTGGGCTCTGGGTCATAGTCTCCTAGTTACTTAACCTCTCTGAGCCCCCAAATCCTCTTCTGTGTGTAACTGAGGGGGATGGGGAATGGTATACAGACTTACTCTGCCTTCTGAAGTGGGCAGATCAAAGCAAGAGAAAAACCTTCATCTCAGGGCTTCTGTTAAGTCCTTTGTATTGCAACAGAAATCAATGGCTCTTTTGTTTGGATTTTTTTTTTAAATATGCAGCGGTTCTAAAAGTGTTATCCCCAGTCCAGTGGCATCAACATCACCTGAGAAATTGTAAGAAATGTAATTTCTCACCCCACCTACAACTCCAAACCCAGCAAAGCTGTGTCATAATAAGGTCCCCAGGTGACTTGGACACATGCTCAAGTTTCAGAACCACTGGTGTAGGTAAAGAAAGGCCAGGAGCTGAGTTTAGACGTAGAGACTTGCTAGAATTGAACGACCACTCTACTTAATAAAGTGAGAGGACTCTGGAGTTCCTGGGTACAGTCTGGGCAACGGATATATGAAGACTGGAGTCAGGAGGATGGAGAGAGGCCAAGGTGTTGCATGAGCTCACATGTGCGGTGAGAAAGCCCCAGCCCCAGTGGCGCAGCAGCTGAAAGGACTTTAAAAGCAGGGCTGCCTAATACCCTATTTGGTTCATTTGCTGTGTGATGTGATTTTGTACCCTCTCCCTCGCACCTACAAATATTTAAAATTTTCTCCAATGTGCAATAACTTTGCATTAGTGGGGACTTGCTTTACAGAGAGGGGGATGGAAATTTGGATCAATACCAAAAAAGAGAAAGAAATCAATAGAGGCAGGAAATCAGAGTCAGAGATGATTATACTCTAGGACAGGTTTCTCAGCTTCAGCACTTCTGACATTTTAGACTAGAGAATTCTTTGTTTTGGGGCTCTTACCTTAATCGTAGGATGTTCAGCAGTATCTCTGGCCTCTAGCTACAGATGCCAATAATATCCCTACCCCAGGTTGCAGCCACCAAAAATGATTTCAGCCATTGCCAGATTGGGGGGGGTTGGAGGGAGGGGAAATCACCTCCTTTGACCACTACTGCTCTGGAATCTTCTGTGGGCACTGGATTTTCTTAAGGACATGTAATAAGTGAGGCAATTGGGGATGTGCTGAGTCCATTTTATCTGAATCTCAAGCAACCAGGTTATCCTAGCTGACATCTGGGTGGCCATTAAAATGACGGTAACATCTCTCTTACAGAGCAGTGTGAAAACTCAATGAGAATATCTGTAAAGCACTAGCAGAGTAGTTGGTACCTGATGGACATAGTGCCTCTTCCTTTTCTATTATAAACGTTCTTAGTAGACCCTGACCCATGGTCAGCATAGAGATTTGTACGTTGTTCTGTTTACTACTTGTCAGGAACTGTGAAGGGTCTAAGGTTAGCTTACTCTTTTTGTAAGCTCACAAGTTAACCTAGTTCAGCAGTTTTGTGGATGTGGACAGAAGACACAAAACCCCTGGGTCAGAGAGAAAAGACCATTAATTCTTCACAGAAATAGCAGTAGGCAGAGGATCAGAATTTTCTTGAGCTGGTTTTCCTATCCCAGTTCTCAGAGGGTGGCACAAAGAAGGCCAGATGGTACATTCACACACAGGGGGTTGCCTTACAAGAGAGGAACCCTCAGCTTGGGGGACTTGAATCTTTATACTGGACTGTAAGTATGTCTGCCCTTTGCTCTGGAGGTAGACACTCTGTCTTCTAAGGCTCTTCTGTATACAGACAGATGTCCTTGAAAAGACGGTCTTGAACAAAGGCAATCTGTACCTCTGCTCACAAGATATGCAGAATCACAAGAGACTGGCTCCCAACACTACTATCCTGTAAGCTCTTTGGGGACTGGGACCATGTATATTCATCTTTGTAACCCCAGTGCCTGGTACCCAGGAGGTCATTACAAACGCTTTTTGGATAAATAACAAAAATACATAACAAAAGTGTATGGAAGGAGTTTAAGAGTTATGTTTGACCCAATTGGACACTGTCTTCATTTGACAGTTCTACTAGTTTCCAGTTGCTGCTGTAACAAATTACCACAAACTTTGTGGCTTAAAACAACACAAATTTATATTAGAGTTCTGGATATCAAAAGTCTGAAATGAGTCTTAGTGGGCCAAAGTTAAAGTGAGGGCAGAGCTTCATTTCTTTTGTAGGCTTTAGGGGAGAATCAATTTATTGCCTTTTCCAGCTTCTAGAGGCCTACAGTCCTTGGCTTGTGGCCCCTTTGCCATCTTTAAAGCCAGAGCATCTTCCAATCTTTCGCTGACTGACTTCCCTGCCTCCATCTTTCTCTTATAAAGACCCTGTTATTACATTGAGAATACCCAGATAATCCAGGATAATCACCCCATCTCAAGATCCTTAGCTTAATTACAGCTGCAAAGTCCCTTTTGCAATATGAGATAATATATCCACAATTTCTGGGAATTAGGATGTGGAAATTTCTGGGGGGCCATTATTCTGCCTTCCACAACAGTCTATCCTTCTATAGACAGAATCTGGTTTTTATCCCCTAAAACTTCCCTGAGGTATAAAGCATAGTCATTTTAGTTGGGGAATCAGAAATGAACTTTTTCCTTCATACTAGTTTTTCTTCTTATAATTTACATTTGGAATACATTTAAAAATATTTTTTATAAGTCCCCTGTTTAACACCCAAAGTATGCTAAGGAAAAAGTGCTTTCCAAGAAAGAGTGGGCATCATACTATTTTTACCGGTGATGTTTAATTGTGATTTTTCCATATTATGTACGTTTTTGATTCTTCCATAAATTCTTTCCCTAGGAGATCATTTTTGCCAATGGCAACAAGAACATCTTTAAAGTCTTGGTAAGAGTGGTTGAACTTGCCTTAATGACTCTATTATCTGAGAGAAGGAAAATCCTTGAGCACTTACTATGTACTAGGAACTCTACTGAACACCTAACCTGACCATCTCAGCTAATACTCAGAACAGACCTGTTAGGTGGGTACCATCATGACTAGTTTTACAGGGGATACGTTAGGTATGTTGCCCAAGGCCCAACACCTTGTGAGTGGGTAAGACACAAACCACACCCAGGCTTTCTGACTCCACAGCTCTAAAGCTTAACACCTGGGCTAAACTGCTCTCTTGGGTCTGAATCCCTCTTTTTGTTTTCTGAAATATGACATACATATCAGAAAAAAAATGTATAAAACAAATATTTATAAAGCAAACACCCACAAATCATCACCTAGAAGAGGGGTTGGTAAATCCTACCCATGGGCCAAATCTGGCTAGCTGCTTTTTTTTGTAAATAAAGTTTTATTGGAACAATCCCATGCCCATTCCTTCACATATTGCTTATGTCTACTTTCAGGCTTTACCAGCAGTCTTGAGTAGTGGTGACAGAAACCATACAGCCCACAAAGCCTAACATAATTACTATATAGCCCTTTTCAGAAAGAGTTTGTTGACCCCTGACCTAGATCAAGGAAAAGATCATTGCCAGCCCCCTGGAAGATTCCTGTATGCCTTTCCCTCTCATAACCCTGTCAGTAACCACTGTCCTGACTTTGTGATCATGAATTTTTTGCTTTTTTAATAGTTTTAGAACCTAAATATTGCTATTCTCAGCTTTGCCTTTTTTTTTGAACTTCATAAGAATAGAATCATATGACTTTTAATCTTGTTTCTTTTGCCCAACATTTGATTTGTGAGATGAATCCATGTTGTTGCATTTAGCTGTAGTTTGTTACCAAATTACACTCTATTGTGCAGAATATAACATAATTTATTCCTTCTACTGTTTATGAAAATTTGGATTATTTCAATATAATGGAATCACATTGCTTTGAAAATTCTTGTCCATGTCTCATGGTGCACATGGACGTGAGTTTCTGTTGGGAGTAGACTTGCTGGGTCATGGAATATGTATCATTCCAAATTGCTTTCCAACGGGTTTTACCAATTTACACTGCAATTAGTTGGTCCACATCCTCACCAACATGGACATTATCAAATATCCGGGACTTTCTTTGCCAGTTTGTTAAAGATATCCGAAAGTAAAGGTGTCTCATTGTGGTTTAACTTTCATTTTCTCAGTTATGCTGAGTTTTAGGACTTTTTTCATACGTTTATTGACCACTTGGATTTCCTTATTCTCTGAAATGCTTAAATTTTCTCCCCTTTTGCCAACTGGGTTGTTTTTCTTATTGATTTCTAGTTCTTTATACATTCTGGATACTAGTGCTTTGTAAGTTATGCATAATGTTAATAGCTTCTCCCATTCTATGGCTTTCCTTTTCACTCTTTTTATGTTGTCTTTTGATGAACAGAAGTTCTTGATTTTTAATGTAGTCAAGTTTATCAATCTTTTATGGTAATGTTTTGTTTTTAGAAATTCTTCTCTACCTTTAAAGATACCCTCCTTTATTATCTTCTTAAAGCTTTATAGTTTTGCCTTTCACATGAGGTCTTTAATTCAACTAGAATTCATTTTGTGTGTGGTGTGACATAGGGGTCCAATAATATTTTTTTCATATTGTTACCCATTTGTCCCCAAACCATTTATTGAAGATACTTTTCACTTTTCTTCAGAGCCTCTCTTTCATAAACATAGTGGCCATATATGCATGGACATGTTTTCTAGCTTATCTTTGCTGTCTCACTGGCATATTTGTATATCTTCACTCCTGTAGTACACTGTCTTAATATAAAATAAGTTGTGAAAACTGGTAGGACAATTCTTCCCAGCTTCTTCTTCAAGAGCGTCTGTGGCTATTTTTGGCCATTTGTGCTAGCATATAAATTTCAGGATTAACCTGGCAAGTTCCACAAGTTCTACTGAATCTATCAATCAGTTTGGAGAGATCTGAAAACTTTTACAATATCAAGTCTTTCAGTGCATAAACATAGTAACTCTCTACACTTATTAGGTCTTCTAAAAATTTTTCAGAAAAGTTTAATCATTTTCTCTCTATAGGTCTTTAACATATTTTGTTAGATTTATTCCTAAGATCTTCACATTTTAAAAAATTTCTGTTTAATGCTGATATATAGGACTACAATTATTCTGTACTGCATTTTCTTTTGGGGAATTTGTTAAACTCTCATATTAACTCTAATAAATTTCCTGTGTATTATTTTATAAACATAAAAGTTGTATCATCCATAAATAGTGGGAGTTTTATCTTCAATTGTTAATTTGTTTTTCTGATGTATTGCCCTGACTAGGACCTCTAGTACATTGTGGAATAGAAGTATGGAAATATTGGCGAGTTACTTTCTTGCTTCTGGTTTTGAGGGGAAAGCATTTAACATTTCACTATTAAGCATGACATCTGCTGAGTGGTGTTTTTATAGATGCTCTTTATCTGAAACAAGCAGTTACATTTTCACTACCAGTATGCTAAGAAATTGTTTTAAATCATAAATGATATTGCATTTTCTCATAAGTTTTTTTCTTTACCTATTGATTTTTTTCTCCATTAATATTTTAATGTGAAGAAAAGTGAGAAGTTAATTACATTAATTGTTATTTTAAACCAATTTTTCAACTAACCTTGCATTTCTGAAATAAATCCAATTTAGTCCTAATATGTTATCCTTTTTATCTATTACTAGATGAATTTTGCTAATATATTTAGGACTTTTGGACCTATATTAATGAGGGAGATTGGCCTATAGTTTTCCTTTCTTATTACTGTCCTTGTGAAGTTTTATTAAGGGGGTTATGTTAGCTCATAAAACGTGAGTTTTGTATGGCAAAGATATGTTATGTTTTTACCACACCTTTTCTACCTCCTCTACAGATAAGACTACATTCCCCAGCCTTCCTTGCGGTTAAATTGGCCAATAGGAATCTGAGTAAAAAGGAAATGCACTTATAATCAAAGTCAGTTAGGAGTGGTTGTGCCTTCTCTGTCTTTTCTCTTGGAGGCCACACACATTCCAGATGGTGTAATTACAAGATGAAGGAGGATGGCTAGAGCACAGCATTAATTACTCCCACTAATAGAGAGAACACTCCTTCTTTCTCTCTTCTCTAGAAGACCTTGTATTAAATTAGAATTGTTTTTTCTTTAGATTTTTGTGGTAGGACTCACCAATGGTTTTATTTGGAGAAAGATTTATGAATTCTGATTCAATTTCATTAATGGTTGTAGAACTATTCAGGTTTTCTCTTTCCCCTTAAGTGAGTTATAATAAAGTATACTTTTTAAAGATTTGATCCTTCTATCAAATTTTCCAATTTTATTCACATGAAGTTATTTACAATATCCCCTTATTACATTTCAAAATGTTTGCAACATCTGTAGAATATTGATCTCTTCATTTCTGATATTCATTTGTATCTCCTGTTTTTTTCCCCCTGATCAATCTTGCCTGAATTTTCTCAATTAGTCTTCAAAAACAAAAACATCTTTTGACCTTGTGAATTCTCTGTACTTTGTGTGTGCCTTGTTACTTTCTGATCTTAATTTTTTTCCTTTTCTGAGTTTTTTACTTTTGATTTCTTCATGTAAGTGCTTAACTCATTAATTTGAAGCCTTAATTTTTTTCTAATATAATCATTTACATGTATACATTTCCAAACACTGCTGCAATGTCTGTCCCCTTACAGATAAGTCATTTTCATTGTTCAGTTTAAAATATTTCTAATTTTTTATTTATGATTTGTTCTGATATGCAGATTATTTGGAAGTAGACTTCTTAATTTCTAAATTAATAAGGATTTTCTAATTATCTTTTTCCTTTGGATTTCTAAATTAATTGCAATGTGTCAGAGAACATGGTGTCCTCAAAAATTTGTTGAAGCTTGCCTTGTCCAGGATATGGTAATTTTTTGTAACAATTTCACATGCACTTCACAAAAAAATTATATTTTGCATTTATTGGTTATAGTGTTCCATATAAGTTCAATAAATCACATTTGTTAACCATCTTATTTAAATCTTTTGAATCAGCATTAGGTGGTCTGCTTTTTCTATCAGTTCCTAAGAGAGATGCATTTAAAAAATCTCCCACTATGATTGTTACTTTTTTATTTCTTGTAATTCTGTCAACTTTTGCCTTATATATTTTGAAGATAAATTATGTAAACACACATTTAAAACAGTGTAAATAAATTCTGATGACTTGAACTATTTATCATTATAGTTCATAATATAGGAGCCCCCATTCATCTCTACAATATATTTTGCCTTAAAATTTATTTAATATAGAAGAAGCTAAGTCAACTGTACTTTAAGTTAGTATTTGCATATCTATTAATTTTTAACTTTCCTATTTCTGATATTTTGGGTAGGGGTCTTGTATTGACATAGTTAGATTGTATTGTTGTGATTTTCATTTTCTATCCAACCTACAATTTGTCTATTAACTGGAGGATTTGGTCCACTCACATTAATGCAATTACTTATATACTTTTTTGAAATCTACCATTTTGTTTTGTGATTTCAATGTTATTTTTTGGCCTAGTCTATAGTTTCTTTTTTTTTGCTGAGGAAGGTTCACCCTGAGCTAACGTCTATTGCTGGTCTTCCTCTATTTTGTAAGTGGGTCACCGCCACAGCATGGCCGCTGTCAAGTGGTGTAGGTCTGCACCTGGGAACTAACCCGGGCCACAGAAGCGAAGTGTACAGAACTTAACCACTAGGCCATGGGGCCGGCCCCTGGTTTCTTTGTTTTTAATCTCATAAGCTTTATTATTAATTTCATGCCCATTTGCTAGAAAGTGAGTTGTATATTCTATTTGTCCACTTTTTGTGATCACTGCAAATATTAAATAACATTAAATTTTGAGATAAATACAATTATTCTGCTCCCAAAGTCTATGAAGAATTTGGAATATTTAGCTCCAATTCTTTTCCCTCCCGACTCACATGCTATTGTTGTATTTGTACCTTGTTTCTTTTAAAGCTTTTAAGATGAAATCTTATTATTATTTATTTATTTTTTTTTTTTTGTGAGGAAGACGAGCCCTGAGCTAACATCCGTGCCCATCTTCCTCCACTTTATATGGGACGCCGCCACGGCGTGGCTGACAAGCAGGAGCCCGGGATCCGAACTCGCGAACCCCAGGCTGCCAAGCGCGAACTAAACTGCTGCGCCACCGGGCGGCCCCGAAATCTTATTATTTTATTCAATCTGTGCTCTTAGATTTAATCATATATTTACCATTTCTTTGTTCTGTATTTCTCTTTATTCCTTCTTACATTTCAGGCCTCAAGTCTTTGATCATTATCCTTCTGTCAGAAGTTTATCTTTTGAGCAAGATGGAGGACTAGGAGGTCCCAATGCTTGTCTTCCCCACAAAACAACAAAAACAATAAATCAACTACAAACTGAAGAAAACAGCTCAGAGAAAGCTTAGGACTACAAAGAAGAAATAGCAAAAACCCTGGGGAGCTCAAGGGTTGAACATGGCTGCATAGAAAAGTACAGGAAGAACATTACCTGACTCGTCCCATTCCCTGGTCAAGAGCAGCTTGACACCTGGTGAGAAGGATCCCCTCAGAGGAATTTTACACCATGGGAAAAAGGAGAGCAAGAAAACTCCAGCATGCCTTGCCACTGTGGACATTTGCAGTCTTCACTACAGAGGTCTACCACAGTCTTCACCAATGCTGATGCCAATTGACAGCTGCCCTGCAGTCCCACGGACTGTATCCACTTCCCGAGGCTACAGCTGTAGCTGTGGTGAGACCTGCCCTAGGGGCCCCAGTTGCTGCTGTGCCCTGCTTTCCAGAATCAGGATACCACAGCACCTGACCATATACAGGACCAAGACCAGAACCACCACTGCTCTGTCCCCCACCCATGGCCCCAAGATAGGGCTTTGTCCCACCATACCTGGGCAGCCTCTGCTGCCCTGAGTCCCACCCCCCCGAGTCCCAGGTTGTGGCTCTTATCTATCATTACTGGGGGCAATAGAAATAGAAAATCTGAACAGAGCAATAAGTAAAGAGATTGAATCAGTAGTCAAAAGCCTCCCAGTAAACAAAAGTCCAAGACCAGATAGCTTCACTAAAGAATTCTACCAAATGCTTAAAGAAGAATTAATACCAATCCTTCTCAAACTCTTCCCAAAAATTGAAGAAGAGGGAACACTCCCAAACTCATTTTACCAGGTCAACATTACTCTGATATCAAAGGCAGATAAGGACACTACAAGAAAATTACAGACCAATAACCCTGAGGAATATAGACACAAAAATTCTAAACACAATAGTAGAATATCAATTTAACAGCACGTTAAAAGGATCATTTACGATGATCAAGTGGGATTTATCCCTGGAATGCACAAATGGTTCAACATATGCAAATCAATGTGATTCACCACATTAATAAAATGGCAGATAAAAATTATATAATCGGGGGCTGGCCCGGTGGCGCAGCGGTTTAGTTCGTGCTTGGCAGCCCGGGGTTCGCGGGTTCGGATCCCGGGCGCCCGCCGACGCACTGCCTGTCAGCAATGCCGTGGTGGCGTCCCATATAAAGTAGAGGAAGATGGGCATGGATGTTAGCCCAGGGCCAGTCTTCCTCAGCAAAAAGGGGAGGATTGGCAACAGATGTTAGCTCAGGGCTGGTCTTCCTCACCAAAAAAAGAAAAAAAATTATATAATCGTCTCACTAGATGCCAGAAAAGCATTTGACAGAATACAACATCCTTTCATGATAAAAATGCCCAACAAATTGGGTATAGAAGGAATGTGCCTTAGCATCATAAAAGCCATGTATGACAAGCCCGCAGCTAACATCATACTCAATGGTGAAAAGTTAAAATCTTTTCCTCTAAGATCAGAAATGAGACAGGGATGCCCACTATCACCATTTCTATTCAGCCTATTACTATTGATGTCCTAGCCAGAGCAATTAGGCAAGAAATGAAAGGCATCCCTACTAGAAAAAAAAGAAGTAAAATTATCTCTGTTTACAGATGATATGATCTTATATATAGAAAACTCTTAAGATTCCACTAGTAAACTGTTAGAACCAATAAATAAATTCAGTAAAGTTGTAGAATACAAAGATCAATGTACAGAAATCAGTTGCATTTCTATACACTAACAATGAACTATCTGAAAAAGAAATTAAGAAAGCGATTCCATTTACAATAGCATTAAAATCAATAACATACTTAGGAATAAATTTAACCAAGGAGGTGAAAGATCTCTATTCTGAAAACTACAAGACATTGATGAAAGAAATCAAAAACACAAATAAATGGGAAAATTTCCCATATTCCTGGAATAAAAGACGTTTTATAAAAATATCCACATTACCAAAAGTGATCTACAGATTCAATACAATCCTGATAAAAATCCTAATGGCATTTTTCACAGAAATAGAACAAACTATCCTAAAATTTTTGTAGAACCACAAAAGACCCCAAATAGCCAAAGTAATCCTGAGAAAGAAGAACAAAGCTAGAGGTATTACACTACCTGATTTCAAGCAATATTGCAAAGCTATAGTAATCAAAACAGTATGTTACTAGCATAAAAACAGACATATAGACCAGTGGAACAGAATAGAGAGCCCAGAATAAACCACACATATATGGTCAACTAATTTTTGACAAGGGTTCCAGAACATACAATGGAGAAAGGACAGTCTCTTCAAAAAATGGTATTGGGAAAACTAGATATCCACATGGAAAGGAATGAAACTGGACCCCTATCTTACACCACTCACAAAAATTAACTCAAAATGGATCAAAGACTTAAACATAAGGCCTGAAACCATAAAGCTCCTAGAAGAAAACAGGGAAAAAGATCCTTGACATTGATCTTGGCAATGATTTCTTGGATAAGACACCAAAAGCACAGGCAACAAAAACTGAAATAAACTAGTGGGGCTATATCAAACTAAAGAGCTTCTGTACAACAAAGAAAACAAGCAAACCGAAAAGGCAACCTACAGAATGGGAGAAAATATTCACAAACTATATATCTGATAAGGGGTTAATATCCAAAATATATAGAGAACTCATAATAGCAAAAAAGCAAATAACCCAATTTAAAAAAATGGGCAAGTGATCTGAATAGACATGTTTCCAAAGAAGACATACAAATGGCCAATATGTATATGAAAAGACGCTCAATGTCACTAAACATCAGGAAAATGCAAGTCAAACCACAATGAGATATTACCCACATCTGTTAAAATGGCTATTATCCAAAAGACAATAGATAACAAATGTTGGCAAGAATGCGATAAAAAGGGAACTCTTATACACTGTTGGTTGAAATGGAAAACATTATTCAAAAAATTAAAAATTGAACTACCATATGATCCAGCAATCCCACTCCTGGGTATATATCTGAAGGAATTGAAATCAGTGTCTTGAAGAGATATCTGCACACCCGTGTTCATTGCAGCATTATTCACAATAGCCAAGATATGGAAGCAGCTTAAGTGTCCATCAATGGATGAATGGATAAAGAAGATGTGGCATAAAGACACAATGAAATATTATTCAGCCACGAGAAAGGACATCCTGCCATTTGCAACAGCATTGATGAATCTTGAGGGCATTATGCTAAATAAGATGTCAGGCAGAGAAAGGCAAATACCATATGATCTCTCATGTGCGGAATCTAAAAAAAGCTGAACTCATAAAAACAGAGTAGAATGGTGATTACCATAGGCTGGAGGTATTGGGGAGATGTTAATGAAGTGTGCAAATTAGCAACTAGTGGATAAATAACTTCTGGAGATCTAATGTACAGCATAGTTAGTGAATACAGTCAACATTACTGTATTATAAACTTCAATTGATAAAAGACTAGATCCTTAATTGTCCTTGCCACAAAAAAGAAATCATAATTATGTGACATGATAGAGGTGTTAGGTAATGCTATGGCGGTAATCATATTGCAATATATAAATGTACCAAACCAACACATTGTATACCTTAGACTTACAGAATATTGTCAGTTATATCTCAAGAAAAATAAAAAAGTTTCTTTTAAAATGTCCTTTAGTGAGAGTCTTTGAATGGTGAACTATCACAATTTTATTTGCCTAAAAAGGTTTTTATTACCTTCATTCATTCTTCAAAGATTTTTTGGATGTTGTTCACTGTTCCAGGTTGGAGATATTTTTGTTCTGTTCTTTAGAGATATTATTGCAGTGGCTTTTGGCTTCCCTTGTTGCCATCAACTGTTGCTCATTTGAAGGTGCTCTTTCTTTTCCCCCCTCAGGCTGATTTAAGAGCTTCTCTTTCGTCTTTGGTCTTCTGCAGTTTGTCCATCATTTATTCAAGTATAGAGCTCTTTCATTATCATTCTTGAACTTGTTGGGCTCTTTGAAATTGTGGATTGCTGTCATTGTTTGAGGAAATTGCCTCTGTCCCCATTATCTCTCTTCTCTCCTTCTAGAGCTGGTTAAACTTTCTCACTTTACCCTTTGTACTTCTCTGTAACTCATATTTTCCATCTTTTTTCCCCCCCATACTGCATTCTGGATAATTTCTTCACAGCTGTCTTTTAGTTCTGATTTTTCACCGATCAATTGAGGTTTTATTTTTGTTTAATGTAACTTTTCTTTCTAGAAGGTCTATTTGCGTGTTTTTTCCCTAACCTGGTAGGTCCCTTTTTATAGTTCAATATTCTTTGTAGAAATTTATGGTTTTTTTGTGTGTATATATTGTAAGCACAGTTACTTTATAATGTTTTATAATTACAATATGTGAAATCTTTATGGGGCTGTTTTTTTCAGTTGCTGCGTTCCCTGATTCTCATGCATGGTGCCTTATTTCCTTGGTGCTTGGTTATTTTTTTGGCTGTGTAATGCTTACTGCCCTTAAATTTATTTTTTATGGGGATTTTTTGAAGTCTAGAATAAATGTGCCCCTTTTAAAAGAGGGTCTGTATTTATTCCTGCTTGGGAGCACTGACCAGTCATCAGTCCTGTTAAAACAAGTTTATGGGGCCGGCCCGGTGGCGCAGCGGTTTAGTTCGCGCTTGGCAGCCCGGGGTTCGCGAGTTCGGATCCCAGGAGCCCGCGGATGCACTGCTGGTCAGCCATGCTGTGGCGGCGTCCCATATAAAGTAGAGGAAGATGAGCACGGATGTTAGCCCAGGGCCAGTCTTCCTCAGCAAAAAGCGGAGGATTGGCGACGGATGTTAGCTCAGGGCTGGTCTTCCTCATCAAAAAAAAAAAAAAAAAAATACCATTTAAAAAAAAAAAAAAACAACAAGTTCATGATTTGAGGTTCCATTGACTAACCTGACAGTGTAAACCCAGGTTGCAAATCTATGCATGGACAGGTGGTGGCCACAACTTTGTGTGGACATTTTTTCCCCCTTTTTGGTTTTCTTCCACCTCCATCTAGTATCAAGCCATTCTCTTTTGCAATTCTTTGGCCAGAGGTGGTGGTGGCTACAGTTTACTCCTGGTTCACACTTACCTAGGAGTTTCCCATTGGGGTCCAAAAGAGATGTGGCCACCTTAACTTCTGTCCCCCTTGAATGGGAGAATGTTTTAAAAATTGCCAGAATTTTCAAATGCCCGAGAGACAAAAACAGCTTTGATGTTCAGGCTCTTAGTTATCCATGTTCCATTCCACTTAAACTGTGTTCTGGTCATTCCTTTAGATCATATGAGCTGTTTGATGTTTGAAAGAAATTAAAATTCAAGTTGTTTTCACCTAAAGTTTTGGTCTAAATAACTTAATTTCTAATTCTCAGAATCAGAAATCTATGTTTATGTGTATGCATGTTTTAGGGATGTCCATACAACATGGTTGGGAGAGAGTCTTTGAAATGATATATCCTAAAATGGCCAGAGGATATTATTTTGGGACCCATTTATCAGGCTTGAAATCCAAATGGCCACCTTCTGCACCCCCAAATGCTGAGTTTCTCTCATAATGGGGCATTGTTAGGAATCATACATTGTCCCTTTATTTTGATAGAGCTCATCGATAACATCTACAAAATCCTTAAGTGAAAGTAATTAGCAGGTGAGTTCTAACTCACTCTAAGGAATTTGGCTTCATTGCACTTAGCCTGGGTCTTCACGTCTCTGCTAAATATAACAGCTTGTATCTTTATGAAACTTTTATAAAGCATTTTACCCGTTATCTTCAAATTGACCCTCACCACAATCTTGTGAGCTAAGCAGGACGGGAATGGCTATTGTTCTTTCACAGAGGTTAGCTGGGACCTAAATGTATTGGAGTGAGACCTGAGAGCTAGGACTTTGTCCTCCTTATTTAGTGCTTTTCAACCACAATGCTCAGTGTCATCATAACTGACAGAGAATACAGTCACATGCCACATAACGATGTTTTGGTCAATGATGGACTGCATTTATAACAGTCCTCCCATAAGACTAGTACCATAGAGGCTAGGTGTGCAGTAGGCTATACCATCTAGGTTTGCGTGATACTTTATGATGTTCACATAAGGACAAAATTGCCTAACAATGCATTTCTCAGAACGTATCCCTGTTAAGCAATGCATGACTGTAGTCTCAAAATGAAATTTGAAGGCTGTACTGCCTAATAAATATTCTAATGTCACTGAGCTGTATGAATGACAGTGTGCTTTCTAACAACTGTCAATAGTCCATTTTCTCACAAGTTACATGACTGCCCATCCTGGAAGTAAAAGCAAACATCATTACCTTCATTGCTATTGCTATTACCACTAGTTCTACTGATAATTATAATTGCAAGATTTTGGCTCTGCTCTTTCCTGCCTCCTTTCACTTTTTCTGTCTTCCTCCTTCCATCTTTCCCTCCCTTCTTTCTTGCATCCTTGCTATCTTGCTTTTCTCCTGTCTTTTCTCTCCTAGATTTTCCTCTACAGACAGCTTTCCATTTTAGTTTCGATGAAATTGAGCAGGGGACTTTAGGAGGGGGAAGTGGGGAGGTTAAATTAGTTTCACCTGAGTTGTGTTTTCCAAGCCCAGGATTTGGTATTTGAGCAATAAAAGTCAGCTGAAACCTCTGTGAACTTAGTGTAACCCAAATATCTCCATGCCTCGGTATGTTTATGGGTAAGTGACATCATATTCACAGTTAAATCTGAATGTTACTAACTCTAATCCCCCAACTATGACATACTTTCCAGCCCCATGAAAAGAATCCCCTGCTAGTAACTTGGAAGAGCATGCAGGATTATCCTACATAATCACTTGACATTGTCCTGTCCCTCCGATCTCTATCACGCTGCCTTCTACGTCTGCCACCGTGGGTGCACATCCCTGTAGATCTCCCTGGCTGCTATATGCTTAACCCTTAAGTCACCTCAACGACTCAACAGTGACTTGAGAAACAAGAGATGGCTTCCTCCCTGTGTGTTATACTCAGAGGGAGCGCCACATTGGGGCTGTTCGTGTCTAGACATGTTACGGAGTTTAATATAGTTACTTGAATTTATACGCAAAGACATCTTTGTCCCCAGGGTTGACAAATCCATAAAGCAGATGGGTCAGAGAAGATCTTAGTACCAGCTGCTAAACTTTACCCAGAGTGGAGTGCACCTCACACCCAGACTCCTTCCTCCTCTAGATGCATTCTCTCTCAGGGGCCTGACCATTTTCTGAGAGGCTTCTGGGGTCCTCTGATCTTACCCTGCCCAGGCCATTGGGAGTGCCAGGTAGTCTATGTCTGAAGCTCAGTTTTGGACAGAGTATGAACTAGTCCAGGAAGCTCTTCAGTGTCCATGATAATCAGAGGGTCAAGCAGACAAGTGGGCAGTAGGGATGAGGGCAAATCTCTATGGCTGTTTTCTCTAAATCTCCTGTTAATGCCAACTGAGACCTTTGGCATATCCTGCTGGTTACCTACCAATATTCTTTCTTCCCTTTGAAAATGAAATTTTAATTTTATTCAAGGTGACAATGTACTCTGCTTGAAAGTTGTATGCTCAACTCTCTCGTAGATAAGTGTGGCCACATGACTAAGTTGCAGCCAATGAGATGGAAGCAGAAGTGGGTGGGGCTTCCAGAACTCTCCTTAAATGGGGAGCAGACAGCTGCTCAGGTATATTTTTTCCCTTCTCCCTCTCTCCTCTTTGCTTCCTGGAATTGGAAATGATGGCTGAACTTCTAAAAATATTTTTGTACCATGAAGTGCACTTAAGGATGGAAGGTAGCCACAAAGTAAGGATGGTGGCATAGAAAGGTAAGAAGGGACCAATCCCAAGTGTCAGGGAGTTATTATACCAACCATGGATTTGCTACTTCCAGGCTTATTACCAGAGAGAAAGATAAAATAAACCTATGTGTGTAGTGACTCTTGTTATTGAGTTTTTCTGTTAATATGCATCTTTTCCTAGTCCTCACTGATGAAGTCCTCTGCTTGTGAGCTAAGTTTGGAGCAATTTTTCCTGGGGGCCTATCCCAGCTCCCCCATACTTATCTCTGTGTCCTTGAACAAGTTATTCAAGCTCCTTGTGCTTGATTTCCTCATGTGAAACATGGGATAATTAGAGCATCTCTCTCATAGGAGTTAGGAGGATCAAATGAGATCATACTATGAAGTTCTTCAAATAGTCCTTGGAACACAGTCTTCAAATTTTTGTTACTATTATTATTTCATGTGAAAGAAGAAAAGCTCAGTCAATATAGGGGCAGGTTAACTTCAGTGTTATTACATCCGCAGTTCCATGTCGATGCTCAAGTTTCACTTCTCTCATCTTGTGTTCCAGCCGAGGCAGGCCCTCCCCACCAGTGCCTTTGCTTCCCCCTAACATGAAGAGGGGCGAGAGGTATGGGTATTTGTATACACGTTCTTTCCTTTGTTTCTGACACCAAAGAATGGTCTCGTTTTAATAAAAATCATAGATCCAGTACTTTGTCTTCAAGCTCAAGGTCAGTGACAACTCCGGCAAATCTTCATGTTCTTCATTTAGGATTTTAAGTCATTCTGCAAACTTTATGTCAATGCGATCACTTCCAAGCACAAAAATAGATCCACCTCTGCAACATGGAGCAGAATAGGGTGGCTATCACAAAGCTTTGCAGACACATGTCACTGTCCTGCAAAGAAACAGAGCCCCACTTCAATCCAAGGGCAGAAAACCTCAAGCGGAAATCACTCCAGATGCCCCTCTCATACTTCCCTTGGATGTGAAAATAGGAACAGTTGAAATTGAAAATGATGTGGGAAGAATGAGGCACCATTTGTGGGAAACACAAAAAAACATGAAGCCATGAATGCTATTTGTTCCCATTCCATTATTCAGCATCTGCTGTTGACCCTCTGTCATTTGCATCCTTTTGTGCTGGGCCACCTCGCGATTTCCCGTTTTCTGAGACAGATGATGAGTTCCAAACTCATTCTGAATAGGCCATTTGCTGACCGTTTGTTTCCCTAGTGAGGGTGAATGCAGGGGGCTTGTTTGCAGTGGACTGGCTGCACACTGCCTTACTTCTGCCTTGGTAAAGGGGAGGCAGCAAGATAATGACCAGCCCTCAGGGGCAGCCCCATGAAGATCCCCTGCCAGGTGCACGGGTTGGAGGAGGCTGGTTTTAGTTCATTTTCACAAGGTGTTTGTTCAGATTTTCCTGGGTTTTTTTCTTTGAGGAAGGCAGACAGAATAAAAAGGAGTCCAAGAGAAGAAACAAATCTATGGGAAATGAAGACCAAATTTGCCACCCTGAGCATCCTGGAGATGATGGCCACATCAGGCAGACCAAATGGATATACTGGGCAGAGTTCAAAGTGCAAACTCCTCCTTGCCAGAATGCAAGATTCATTCAGACCTGAACCAAGTGCTCATTTTTGCAAGTCCGAATGGCTTGGCAGCTTAGCTGGAAAAAAAATGCATCTCCTTCTAAGCCTGCAAAACCCCAGGCAACTCCTTTGTGCTCAGGGAGGTTGGTACATTCAAAAGGAGCTGTCCGAGCCCTGTTTGATATGCAGAGGTCAATGGAAACGCATGGTTTAATAAATGGTGAGTGAGGGAGAAATTCAAAACAGCAACTATGTTTTCCTGCCAGATTCCATGTGCTCCTCTGAGTCTCATTCTTGCCGTCTTCCTGATGCTTTTGATAATTATTTACTCGGTCTCCAATCTAAATAGATGCTGTTTGAACTGCCTTTCAGAGCTGGTAGAAAGAGTGACTGATGATACAGCTCCCAGATGAATACACACGCAGAACTTTTTCCCTTCCCCCTGATCATAGAAAAGCAGCACTTTGGATTCATGGATGGACACAAAGTGAGGTAGACAGTCGAAGCAATTTCCTGCATAATTTTCAGTGTGCAAATGCTTTTTTTTGGAAATAGCCAGGTATCTAATGACAAAGCAGCAGCTTTACAAATAACACCTGGGTTAAGAACAGTTTAAGGTTGGCTAGAAGGGAAAAGAACACTTACATTTTTAAATACTGTATTGGAAGAAAAAAATGTGAATTTTAGATCTGAAAATCAGATGATTATATATTCCATAGAAGCACTCTTTCTTTATTCTGGATTTGGTGCTTTGGTAATATTTAGGTCGTCCCTATAAGAACTTTGAATTTGGACCATTGAAGGCTTGATGAGAGAATATAATGCATTTCCTTTTGGAATTTAGACCTCTACGTTGCTATCAAATGAGAAAATTTAAAAATACTATATAAAGGCAAAGTACAATGCTGTTATAATTGTTATTACTAGCCACTTCAATGATAGTCACGTAGATAGTTAATCCCAAAGCAGCAATGCATAAATGCCATGAGTAATAGGATTTCAAACCAGCTCCTCAAGCCCAGCAGAGCTAAGCAAACCAACTGCTGCCAGAGACTGGATTATCCCCCTACCTTGGGATCTTGTTAGGCACTGGAGTGGGCTTTAGGGGACTTCTACTTCACGTTGTAGGATCCCCATTTGGCTCTCTCGCTATCAGAGTAATACCTGTGCCCTTCTTGCAATCTCAGAGTATTAGGAAGATTAATGAGATAATCCCATTGTAAAACATTTTGACATCAAAAGTAAAAATGGGAGTTGTGGATTATGCCCTGGGAGAGACAGAAGCCTACCTCTGTCCACTCTAAAGCCTTCAAACTACCCCACAGACCTAGTTGTTCCCTCCCCTGCTGTCTTGTTACCCTGTATACCCTTCTCTATGGTACGAGTCACACTGTGTTGTCAGCGTGTCCTCCCTAGACTGGGAGAACTTGAGGAACCGTGTCTTATTCATCTTGGTGTCCACAGAGCTAATGCAGCTCCAGGCACAGCTGGCACTCAATATTTGTTGAAGAAATGATAATATGTCAAACATTTCTACCATCTAAAAGTATTGCCTCAACTCAACATAAGTTTCTTTTAGACAATGCCACTGCTGTTTAGTTTGATGGGAGGGATATGACTGGGGCCAGATATGGACCAGCAGAACCAGGAAGCCAGCTCACCTTTCCTATACAGTAAGGAGCGCTCACCTGTTTTAGCAAGAACCACTCTTTTGATGAAGCGTTCCTCTTGGGGTCATTATTGCTATTTGATCCCTCACAAGAGCTGGGAATTATGACCTACACAACAGCCTGTACCATTTGCTTTGGCCAGGTGGAAAGTGCTCCAGCTGATAGGAGAATAGAAGAGAAAAAAATGTATAAAGTTCCTACTATGTGCCACCGAATTAGAACAACATGCTAGAGTGATGTCAGATTGGTGACCTACAGGTACAGTCTGGACTGAGAGATCTTTTCTGATTGGCCCATATCTTTTTAGGAGATTGGATTTTGACTACGATAGGACCAGCAGAGCAAGTATAGCTCATCAGGAGTCCTCACATCACTGCCCATCATCTCACATGTGATCCATTTTATAGATCAATGTGACCTACCAGGCTCTGTCAGGCAGCTGAATTTGCCGCCCTGATCTGGTTCAACGACCTTCAAAATTTTACTTTAATTATGATGTTAAACAGAGAAAAGTACTAAGGCCTGGGGCCACTTATCTGGCTAATCTGTTGTGGGCAGCCTTCTAAAATGGCTCCCAATGGTCCCCCACCTCCTGTTGTCCACTCCCTGTGTAATCTCTGCCCGTTGTGTGGGGACTGGATCTAGTGACTTGCTTCCGATGAAAAGAATACAGCAAAAATGATAGGAAGTCACTTCCAAGAATAGGTTATAAAAGATTGGCTTCTGTCTTGCCTGTACTCTCTCTTGCTGGCAGTCTCTCACTCATTCTCTTGTCTTCATGGCTTATTCACTTTGATGAACCAACCTCCCATGTTGGGAAAGCTCGTGCAGCAAGGAATTGAGGGTGGCATCTGGCCAATAGCTAGCAAAGAACTGAGGTCCTCAGTCCAACAACTCATGAAGAACTAAATCCTGCCAACAACCACCGAGTGAGCTAGGAAGTGGATCCTGCCCCAACCAAGCCTTGAGATGACGCGGCCTCACCCAAACCCTGATTACAACCTTCTAAGAGATCCTGGGCTGTCCCCTTGGTGGCAGCTATGGAGAGACCCAGAAGCAGAAGATCCAGCTAAGCCACACCCAGATTCCTGACCCAAAGGAACTGTGAGATAATCAAAGTTGTTTTAAGCCACTAAATTCATGGTAATTTACTTCACAGCTATAGACAACTAACACAATGGCAGAGTAAGAAATAGAACCTTGAGGGGCCGGCCCGGTGGCACAGCGATTTAGTTTGCACTTTGGCAGCCCGGGGTTCGTGGGTTCGGA
Organism: Tapirus indicus; assembly: GCA_031878705.1. Classification (NCBI taxonomy): domain Eukaryota; kingdom Metazoa; phylum Chordata; class Mammalia; order Perissodactyla; family Tapiridae; genus Tapirus; species Tapirus indicus. Next base: position 61,315,601 of record CM062927.1, on the reverse strand, counting down.
TCCCAGGCGCCCGCTGACGCACTGCTTATCAGCCATGCTGTGGCGGTGTCCCATATAAAGGGAGGAAGATGGGCACGAGTGTTAGCCCAGGGCCAGTGTTCCTCAGCAAAAAGAGGAGGAGTGGCAATGGATGTTAGCTCAGAGCCAGTATTTCTCACGGGGGGAAAAAAAAAAGAAAAGAAATAGAACCTTGAACTCCTGCCTTCCATTCACCACTCAATACATGGCAGGATTTGGCAGCATTGAGCCCTTTAATCAGCCAGCAAACATCCGTGCTATCATGCTCAGGGTAAAAAGGGTTGCCCTCCTTTTTTGGCTAGACAAAAAGCTTCAAGTATTAAAAATAGCTGCAATTGATCAAAATTAAACAAATCAAGATATAATATAAAAATGAACACGAGTCATTCGAGTGTTATGCTTGCAATTATTTCTGCGGTTAGGGAGGGAAATATGGTTCTTTAAAGTTATTTTCAGAGGAAATTTGTCCACATTGGAGAAAAAAGAAAACAAATCCCTTTCTTCCTGACTCCACTGTCCCTGGCAGAGCAGGGGACTTTCCCATCCCAGCGGTGAGCTGTGGGTGGGAAAGCTCCACGGGGAGATGCTCAGCTGACCCTCTGACATTGGACATGAACTGGAATGGTCCCCACATGAGGAGCTCCCTCGGGTCTCCTCCCTGTATCATCCATCATGACTCCCTTTCCTGGCCTTGACTCAGGGCCGGCGCTTCTGTCCTGCCATCTTCTGAGACTGTGAATAATTCCCTTCCTTCATTTATATTACTTCTGTAAAGTATAACTTTATCATGTTCCTCCAGAGCCTTCACTTTTTCTAGGTTATATAAATTTAGCTCTTCATTCTCCTTTCACAACTTGCCCTCCAATCCTCTTGCTAGTTTATTAATTTTCCTTCTTTTCTTATGCACATGCACAGGTGCACACCCTTTTGCAGAGTAAAGGGCCATGGGAAACAGGACCAAAAAAAAAAAAAGTGAAAAAGCCAGAATTTAAACTTAGGAGGAAAAATAGGAAATTTCTTTAGTCTGACAGTAAATGTACATAAACTTATTTGGGGAAGACCCACAAAAAGTGTGTTGTTTGGAAAAGGTGATGGTTTTGGGGAAGTTATATTCAGTTTCTTTCTCAAGATGGACAGTTCTAATTAAAATAGCCTGTGAGATGTTTTCAACATGTGCCCAAGGGCGAGGGCCGAGAGATTTATTTTTCTCTTGCATTCCTTTTTTCTCTTCCTCCATTCTCCAATCTTCTCTCCCAGAATCTCACTCGCTGGGCCCCAGCTGATCTGAATGCACTCAAGCTCCAAGGCATGGAGAGAAATGGAGGAGCTATCTTCCCTGGGGTGAAGGTGGGCCATGGGCACTAACTCTAACCCCTGCCTCAGGGTCACCCTTCGTTTACTCAAAATCGGCAGAGCGGTTCTGTTCTGGGGGCATATCCCCTCCCCTCCTACCCTGCCTGTGAGTTTCCCTGACTGTGTGCATTGGGAAGCAGACCTGGGAGTGCTTTATTGCACTACAGAAAAAACACCTGAGGCAGAATCAATGCATCTATGCCTTGTTTTTGTTTTTCTAGAAACCCAAGTTGTTTTTCTTTTATGGTTTAAGACGCTTTCGTTTTTATTTATTTTTTGCTGAGGAAGATTTGCCCTGAGCTGACATCTGTGCTAATCTTCCTCTATTTTGTATGTGGGTCACCGCCACAGCATGGCTGATGAGTGGCATATGTCCACGCCCGGGATCTGAACCCATGCACCCAGGCTGCCGAAGTGGAGAGTGCCGCACTCCACCACTAGGCCACGGGGCTGGCCCCCAAGAAGCTTTCATTTATTCATCATTTAAAAAGCTTTGTTTTATTTCTATCTTTCCCATCTTTCTTTAATCTTTCTGTTTTAAGGAGTTGAAAATGAAAATACTTCTGCTACCCAGGACTTAAGTGTGGCCACTTCTGATGTTAGAGGCTAAGGAGAATGACCACCTTCTTTCTAGACTTTCCCTCTTACACTCACAAGGTGTTTGGTGTTGCATACTCCCAAGACATGATTTGACACAGGATGAAATCTGGGCAAAAATAATGCATTTACTTCAGAATCCAAGAACTTCCAGAGTGTTTACTTTGTACTATCAGCAAAATGCGGTTCTCCCTGTTTCCCCGAGTGACACTCTGAAGCATGACGAGGTACTGAGATTTCCCTTTTCTGCATTGCTGTTGGCAGAACTGAGACTGGGACCCAGGGTGGGTCCTGCTTCCCCAGAACGGCCCCCTGATGAAGCTGCCCTCTGGGAAGTGAAATAACAGAAGCTTCCATCATTATTTCATTTTGTATCTTTTAGCTCTTATGCTATTACTTGTGTATCATGGCTTTTATACTTCAAGAAGGTGCCACTTATCTTTGCAGGAACCAAAGTGTTATTCCAAGAAATGCCAAATTGCATTATTCTAGGCCCATAATGACTTATCCTAATGAATAGGCTCTCTGGGTTTACCTACTTTAATTTTTAGCAGGTCACGGTCTTTTAGATCTGGCCTCAGTGGGGCTGTCTATGGTCCCATCAGGTAACCAGGAGGGGTGGAGGCAGTTGGTTGATAAAGAGACCAGAGTTGGCATGCATTGTGTGTGGCCCAAGTTTAAACAGGGAGGAAAGAGGGGTTCATTGAGGTTGTTATGGGCTAAATTGTGTCCCCTAAAATCCATATTGAAGTCCTCCCAGTTACTTTGAATGTGATTTGAAAATAATTCTCTCTTTAAAAAGGACCTAAGTTAAAATGAGGCCTTTAGAATGGGGCCTAAACCATTCTAACTGGTGTCCTTATAAGAAAAGGAGGTGAAGACATACAAAGAAACAACAGGGGTGTACAAGCAGTGAGAAAAGGCCACGTGGGGAAGCAGTGAGAATGTAGCCATCTGTAAGCCAAGGAGAGAGGTCTCATGATCAACCAAACCTGTCAACACCTTGATCTCAGAGTTCCAGCTTCCAGAACTGTGAGAAAATTCTGTTGTTTAAGCCACTCAGTCTGTGGTCTTTTGTTATGGCAGCCCTAGCAAACTAATACAGAGGTCAAGGTGAGGAAAGAGGTCAGAAGCAAGTGAACAAACAGAGACAGTGGGATCTGAGTGAGATGAAACAGGAAGTCCAACATTGGAGGAACAAGCAGACGCCACCCAGGAGACAGTCCTGAGGTGAGGCAGGTGATAAGTTCTTCTGACCACATTTTTTTCAGCCCTTCAGCTTATAGAGCAGGCCCTTCCGCAAAAGATTCAGTCTAATGTGTGCTTTGTCCATCTCATGGGCAACGAAATGGATCCTGTCTTTTCTCTGTGAGCAGGAGAGGAGGATTTAGCTAAGCAAGAAGGAAGTTCTTAAGGAAGCAAAGAGCAGGCAGATGAACAAACCAGGTTTCCTTCAGCACTAGATGAGCCTCTGAAGAGCAGAAAGTGGATGCACTGGTGCCACAGGTTCTATAAATCACGTCAGTGGTGGGCAGAGAAATACACCCTCCAAAGACACCCATGTCCCGATCCCCAGAATGTGTGACTCAGTTACCTTACATAGCAGAAGGGACTTTGCAGGTGTGATTAAGGGGATGGACCAGGAGATGGTGAGATCATCCTGGATTATTTGGGTAGATCCAAGGGAATCATAAAGGTCCTGATAAGGGATAAGCAGAAGGGTCACAGAAGGAAAAGGTGATGTGACAATGGAACCAAAGTTTGGAGCAATACACTTAGAAGATGGAGGCGGGGTCATGAGCCAAGGAATGCAGACAGCTTCTAGAAGCTGGAAAAGGCAAAGAAAGAGCTTCTTTAGAGTCTCAAGAAGGAACCAGCCCTGCCTGTATCTTACTTTAGCCAAGTGAGATTGATTTTGGATTTTTGACCTCCAGAACTTTAAGATAATAAATTTGCATTGTTTTAAGCCACTGTTTATGGTAGTTTTGTTGCAGCAGGAAACTAATACAACGTCTTTAGCATCCCTTTGTCTCTCTCTTCTTTTTCTTTGCCCATTTCTCCCTCCTTCTAAGCTCTTCCCACTGCTTTCTGTCAATTGTGAATCAGCAGGGGTTGCCCTGAGGAGAGTGCCGTGTGGTCCCCGTGGTCTGTGAATTCTCACCCTGGTCACAGCTCTGAAGGCCTCTCCTGGCTCACGAGTAGCAACAACTACATCTTCTACTCCATATGTCCTGTCAATCTGGACAACTTCAAAGGATAGAGCAAAAATTTGGCTTGGGCCTGATAACTTAAAATAACTTACTATTTTGTATACAGTCATCCCTTGGTATCTGCAAGGGATTGGTTCCAGGAACTACCCCCCTCCGCCCCCGCCAATACCAAAATCCACGGATGCTCAAGTCCCTTATATAAAGTGGCATAGTACAATGAATACAATCGGCTTTCTGTATTCACAGGTTTCGACACAAAATCTGTGGACACAGAGGGCCTACTGTATTTCCAGAAAATCCACACATCTCGTAAGGGCTTTAGATGTCATGGGCTCTAACTTTACAACTGTATAAGGTAGGTACTATTATTCCCATTTACCAGATGAGAAAAGATACATAGACAAAATAACCAGTCCAAGGTCACAGAAACGAGACCCATCTAATTCCAAAGACTCACGAAGACAAATGCTTGTGAGGTCGATTCCCTTCAGTGAGTATTCTGATGTTTATACTTTGTCCACTAGATGAAGCATAGCAGGAATCACACTATGAACACAGTATTTTCTGGATTTGTTTTATATATGGCTCTGATCTGGACAGCAGTTTGGTTTAATGAGATTTGGAGTCAGAGAGCCCTCATTGGATCCCAGCTCTAGCTATGAGGTCTTGAACAGTATAGCAGAGTGGCTATTAAAATAAAATTACATGCAACCTTCAACTCAGCATTCCCAACTTTGAGAATATAGTTCTTAGAAATAAAAGGACCAGACACAAAGCCTCACATACAAGGATGATTATTGCAGATTTGTTTGTAGTGGGGGGAAAAGGGAAAAGTGAATGCCTATCACAGGGAAATGGCTGAATAAATGGGTTATATCCAAACCATGGTGTATTATGCAGCCATTAAAATAATGAGCTGGATTTAAGAGGTAACTTTGGAAGAATTCCCCAAAGTACTGTATTGTATAGTGAGAAAGACAAAATACAGATAGGTGCCTATGACATAATCCCATTTTTATAAATCAATGACAAAACTCCCTATGTTTGAGATTATATAAGCAAGGAAAAAAGGTATTAAATGATACCAGACAAAAGACAAAATTCAATATCCCTTCTTAATTTTTAGAAATTGCAATAAGATAGTATTAGATAAATGTCTGTAACAAGATAAAATACTCCTGTTGTAACCCCAAAGCTAGCATCATGCTTAATGAGAAGCACTAGAAACATTCCCATTCAAGTCAGAAGTAGAATTTGATGTTGTGCTAGAAGTAATAGCCAACACAACTGGGTAAGAGAAAGAAATCATAGTTCTAAAAATTGGAAAGGAGCTTGAAGAATTATTATTTGCAGATACTATGGCCATATACTTGGAAAAAGAGAGAACCAACTGAAAAGCTACCGTAACCAATAAGAGGACTCAGAAAGATGTTGTGAGTATAAAAATAACAGAAACATTAGCTTTCACACACATTCTGTCTCTCTCTCTCTATATATATATCTGCACACACATACACAACCACATAGATAAGACTACATGAATATAGCAACCAAGGCAGGAATTAAGAATATGTTGGAGCCGTAAGAAAAAAATTTTACAATACTCTCGAAGACCTAAAAAGACCTTTTAAAAATGGAAACACACACCATGACAGAGATGTGAATTTTCCAAAACCTAATTTATCTTTCATGCACTCTAATACCTAAAAATTTATTTTAAAAAAAAGAACAACTAGATAATGGGATCCTAAACTTCCCATGGAAACATCAGATGGAATAAACAGGAAAAGTCTGAAAAAGAGCTGGGTGTGTGTGGGGGGAATTAGTCAAAGTGAAACTTTGAAGTTAGCATAAATGCCTTTAAATTCTGGTTCCACCTCTAAGTAGCTGCATGATTTGAGGGCAAGATATTGAGCCCTTGAAGCTTTACATCTAAAATGCATATAATAGCACCTCATAGGTTGTTTTAAGGATTCATTGTGATAATGACTGTAACGGTTGGACCCAGAATAAGCCCTCAATGAATATCACTTATTATTCCCTGACAGGGTTGTCATGGAGAGGAGGACATGAAATAATGTAGCTGAAGCTACTGGTGCAGAGAGGCGCTTGATGAATATTCACGCCCTCCCCTTCTCTTCCAATCCCCTCTAGTCCACCTCACGATAGCCCTCATTGCTGAAAAATGTTCTCTGTCCTCTCAAAGTTCCAGAATCATCTTTCTTGACAGTGTGACATCATAAAAGAAAAAAACCTAAAAGCTGGAAATAGTGATAAATTACTTGTTGTTTTGGAGGCCGTCCACCCTTCTTACATGGAACTCCTCTAATAATTGTAAACTGCCAGACCTGGTCTTGAGTTGCTCAGCTGGAAGAAAGTGGAGTTGTAAACACAGCTGAGGAATCTCAGTGATCAAATCTTGATGTAAGTTAACAATTATGCTTAGAAATCTTGAATTTCTCTAAGTGACCAAAATTTAGAAGATGCACAAAATTAACCTATGCTTTTCAGCCTCTCCTTTCCCCCACTCCTTGATGTTAATATTTGAGTTAGTTTGAATAATCTTTGGTTCAATCTAAGAAGCCATAACTCAGAGTGTGAGATCGGTCACTAATTAATTTAACTAATATTTATTAAGTACCTACTAAGCACAAAGCATGATGTTGGTCACTGTGCACGGTATGAAGAAAATGAATAAAAGTTATGGTTTTGCTTTAAAATTGAGTAATACAAAGTAAAACCAAAAATTTAGAACAGGAAGATAAAGTGTCATTTATTCAAGCCCTATTAGTTTAAACATTTTCTTTGAAAAGAAATACAATTCACATAAAATAGAGAATACTTTAGAGTGAGCTTCAAAATTTTTGAAACACCAGTTATACATGAGGAACATATGTTGATTTTTAAATCATTTTTATCTGTTCAGTAAGGGAGCTTTGCTAAGAGTGTTTACTATGCAATATGTTATAGGCAGAGCTTAATTAACATTTGAAGATATAAATCTCTTTGGAATAATATTATCTATAATCCAAGTCTCACTGGGAGCCCAGAGGAAGAGAGCAGTCAGGAGTGACGACCAGTTCTATACACATTCTCGTCTACGCCCACAACCCTTCAACATGGGCGCCATGATTCCCGCTTCACAGACAACACAGTGGAGGCAGAGAGGGGACTAGTCTCAGAACAGTAGACAGCCACGGCCCAGATCTGCCTGTTACGGGGCACACGCCCTCTGTCCTCTTCACCCCAATGCCTAGCTCCCCTTGCACTTCACTGTAGCCGTTTGTGAGACAGAAGGCCAGACTAGGAGTGCCCATAACCATGGCACAGAGCACAGGCCACTGGCCATGGGAGAACCCGGCTCCTCACCGTGGCCTGTTTTGTGCAGAGAACTAAAAAACAGGCTGTGATTTTAGATTTCAAGCCCTTAGAAAGAGGTGCTGGTGGTTGAGGAGAGGGAATTTACTTTTCAGGCCCTTGTAAATGATCACTCAGCTGTGGGGGATTTTTTGAGTTGGGAATTATCCTCGTGTTACACCATTTCATTGCATTTCACGTCCCAGGTTCAGGGTGCTGTGTCCTCACTATCCCTCGGGGCCCACCCGTTGCATGTTCTTCCTGAGATACGCTCCTGAAACCTCTGTCCTCTCAGCAGTCTGTTATTCCTTCTGACAAGGTTGTGTCAATAAGATTTGTTTTAGACTTCTGTTTCACATCCTGACTGATTTTTCACTTAGACACTAATCATTTTAGAAATCCCAGGGCAGCTTAGAGGAATTTCCAGGTTGAACTCCTTAAAATGAGACAATTTTATCTGTTTCAGTCCACGCCCCATTCGCAGACTTCCTGTGCATTCTTCTATGACCTGTATGGTCTCTCCTCCAAGAGAGGCCTCTAGTTGATCTGGCAAGAAAAATAAGGAGAAGGCTGCGGGTGGTGGGGCACAGATATAGCCTAATACTTAAAGTAGATCCTTCTGGATCTGGCCAAGATAGAGCAAGCTCTTTCTGACTGATTAGAACTAAAACTCTGGAAAAAATAAAAACATTGACTGCTGAAGGACTCTGAAAAGTAAATAGCAGCAGGTAGGTAGATTGGGGAGAAAAGGGAAAACTTGAAGAATGACTAATGTGGTGACAGAGACTTTCCTGGTTTTATGTTTTTGTTTTTATTTCCTTTATCTCCTGGCTTTGACCCAAGGACAAGCCAAATAGGGAAACTGCACAGAGGAATAGACAAAGAAAAACTCAAAAAATATATCCGATCTTTCTGGCCATGGGATGGGTAATAGGTGCCCATTGAAAGCCGTCGACTGTGGAGAGAATCCTTACTATAGTTCCCCACTTTTTTCTACCAGTCTGCCCTGAGGCCAGTCATCTAAGTTGCCATCAAAGTATGAACATCTAGAAACTGAGATACAACCCATCTTTGAGTAGATGAATTAGGAAAATGGGTCCTCCTTGTGCAAAGAGTATGGAGGGAATTCCTGTTGTTTTTCTCCCCTACCTCTTTATTTCTCCCTGACAGCAATAGTGACAGTGGCCACAACTCTGAGAGAAACTCCTTTTTTCCAGCTAGAGGAGTAGAAAAAAAGACCCTAGGGAACCCAAGAGAGTAGAGGAAGCACTGCAGAGAAGAGACTGAGAAGAGAGGGACCCACCCCCCAAAGTGAATTGGTACAAATCCCAGGTTCATCCCCAGCTGTAAATTTGCAGAACACACCCAAAGAAGCATTAAGTTTTGAGACTTGAACACCGTATAAGCCACTGCCCATGTCCCAGACTACCCCAGTGGTCTATACAAGGAGGAGACCCAAACAGCATAGCAAAGGCTTCGAGAACTGAACTGACAGTGGAATCACTGTCCACAGAAGGCAAGTCAGGCTGATGACCTGCTAAAACAAACAGGAAAATCTATTTTCTCCAGAGAATTTTAATAAGAGCCAGAGCCTCACAGCATAATATACAAATTGTCCAGGGTACAATCCATAATTACTCGACATACCAAGGACCAGGAAAATCTGACCTACTCTCAAATAAAAGATACCAACTCTGAGATGACCCGGCTGTTGGAATTATCAGAAAAACTTTAAAGCAGCTATTATAACCATTCTTCACAAGGTAAAACATGCTTCAGAGCAGGGAGGAAGGGAAGGAAATTTAATTGCTCGCTCCCTGTCATCTCCTGTATTCCACTGGTCAAAGTTTGCCCTATGAGGAATTAACTTATTTAATTTGGATCACCCAGCCACTTTGGCAGCCCCTTGGCAAACAAGACCATTTCCCTTTGGCAGCATCTTAGCAAACAAGAGACCATGTCCTATAGCAGGAGTTAGGAAGCTTTTTCTGTAAAGGACAGAAAAGTTTCAGAGTTTGCAGGCCATTCAGTCTCTTCCATAACTATTCAACTCTGCTATCGTAGTGCCAAAGCAACCACACAATATATGAAAAAATGGGCATGGCTGTGCTTCTTTAATTTACCAAAAGAAGCAGGCTAGATTTGGGACAGGTCATCATTTGCTGACCTATGTTTTACAGCATAACTCTCCATCTACATTGAGAAGCAGCAGGGGGATCCAGAGATTCTGGGATGATGGGGTACATGATGAACTCAGTGAAGCCTGTGATTATGAGTCCACTTTTGCATCTCCTTTGCCATAAATTGTGTACTTCAGTCTGAGGCAATGTTGTACAAGATACAATGCTAATAAATTAGGCACTCTGTAGGCTTTAAGATGATGGGGGTACTGTGGATAAGGAGGGCAAATCCACATCTGGAGTAGGTGTCAGTTCCAGTAAGTGTAAGTCACTCCCCTTTTCAGAGTGGAAGGGATCCAAAATAATCAACTTTCCTGGTGGTCTCCCCATTGATGGTCACCCCAAGGATGGTGCCCTAATGAGGGCTCTGTGTTGATCACTGCTGGTGGTAGTTTTGCCTTCAGCAGTAGCTACACGATCCTTGATGAGGGGAAGCTCATATTGGGTCAATACAAAGCTTCTATTCCTGCTATCATGGCCACTCTGTTCAATGGTCCACTGCAGAGGCACTGGGGGAGCCAACAAGAAGCTAATTGGCATCTATAGGATGGATCATTTTGGTCCAAGTAAGTTAATAGACTTACCTTCAGTTGCTGTTTTTTGGTACATACCAATATGAAACCCAAATATCCACACAATGTGTGCTCCTTCTCACAAGTCCATCCACACAGCTTTTTCATAGTCCCCCTAGTCACTGATCTCCAGTCTTGTTTTTTTTTCAGGTCCCTGCCCAACCATCCATTCACCATTGCTCGTGAGTCAGTGTACAGCCATCCCTCAAGCCACCTCTTCCTCCATATGAAGTGATTATGAGTACACTGCCCACAGTTCTGCCCACTGGGTCACGCCTGAGTGGGACTGTAATGTAGCAGCCGTCCATTTCCAGCTAGCATCAGCATACTGCTTGGACCCAGCAGTGAATCAGGCCAGATTCCTTTTCTCCTCCATCAGTTGATTGTGGGAAAACTCTCCTTGGCAAAAATATGAGTAAGGGCGAGGCATTAGTGCAACATCAGTAGGTAATACAGAGATCTGAGCCACCTGATTACATAATGTACTTTTTCTTTTGGCGATACTTGAACCAAGTGTCCAATAAACCACTTTGATTATACAATGAGTTGCTGTTGTGTCTGGTCTACTATTTAGTTCACCTATTGATACTCAGGTCATAAAGGGCATCTCAGTTTACAGAGTCACTTGGTATTCCATGGTTAAGTGCTCAGTCTCTACTAGGAATCATTTAAACATCTTTTTCAAACATTGTAGTTCTCTGCTGCAGAAGTCATGGTCTTGCTCCAGAACCCTATGGATCTGCCCACAGCTCTCCTAGTGTGGCTTTCCAGAGACTCCATACATTAGCTGTATCTATCCAGATACCACTAGCAACCACTGGAACTGCAGCTTGTAGAGCCTGGACCTGCTGCAGAATGCTCCTTTTCTCTAGGCCCTGCTCGAAGCCTCTGCGTCAGCCAATACATTGGTGGTAGAAATATTCCCAAGCATAATATCTACTATCTCCAAAATCCAGAAAGATACACAAGCATCATGCCTCTTTCTTCATGTTAGGAAGTGAGAGGTGCAACAATTTGTGTTTTACATTAGAATGAATGTTCTGGCACGTCCTTAATCACTGGACCCCTGAAAACTTCACTGATGGGGCAGACACATTTTTTCCCCCTCCCATCCTATGGTGTGCATATTTCTCACTAGGACAGCTAGCGAACACTCCACTTCTACCTCACCCAGTTCACTTAACATGTCATCAATACAGTGGACCAATGTGACATTCTGTGGAATGTCAAGATGATCAAGGCCTCTGAAGTCAACATTACAGCCTTGGGCCAAGAGAGTAAACATACACTGCTATCCTCTTCATGGAACGACATTCTGCTTTTGATTCTCTCTATTGAGGTGCATCAAGAAGAAAGCATTTGCTAAATGCATAACAGCAGACTATGGACCAAAGGCTATGTTGAGATTCTCTAATAAATATACTTCATCTGGCTTACCAGTTGTGATTGAGACTACTGCTGGGTTAAGTTTATGGCACTCTACTTCCCTGAGTATTCTGATCTGTTCCTCAATTCTATGCCAAGGAAGTTCAAGCATTGTCAACTCATTTTTGTATAAGCCATCATGTTCAGTATTTCCATTTCTACAGAATAGTAGAACAAGCCCCAGGTATCCTTGATAGAATATTGAATCTCAAACCAGGGTAAGTTCCCCATATCAATCAATTCTTCCCTGTCCAACATATATTCCATGCCCTCCATCCCTGCCCCAGTCCAACACACTCAGGATCCACTCCCACACGTGTTCTTCTGAATTCTGTCAGTATATATCAACTGGGTCAAACAGTTTCCTTAGCATGTAGACTATTTTTTTCTAAAAGCAAAATTTTGTTTTTTGCTTTTCTGCTTTCCGCTTGGGCTGTGCTGACTCCTGACTCTTCGTCTTGAAGCAACATGAGGTGGTGGGGGCAGAAACTGACAAGAATGAGAATCATCTTTTAAGGCATTTGCTTCAGGTGAAATAATTACATGGTATTCAGACAAGGTGAGATGTTCTCTGGCAAATACGGGCCAAAGGAGTTTGGGGGTTTGAACTTCTCAGATTCACTCATACAGATGTCTCCATTCCATAACTCAAAATCAGTCTTTTTCAGGGCCCTGATTTTCACATAAGAGGCCTATCCACATTGCACATATAAAAGTCTGCTTTCCGGGAATCAGACTTTATAATTAGATCCTAGGCCTGACTTTCAGCACTGTCTGCCCTGAAACTTTAGTTGCTAAGAGTCTCCCTTAGACTAAAGGGAGAACTTCACAGTATGCCATTACCTACCCTATAACTATCATTTTATTTTTTGCGAAGAGTCCAATGCAGCCAAAAACAGCCATGTTAGTCCAAAATATGTAACTATCATTGCCCTCATACTGATGAAATACCACAGTTACTTGATCTCTCAATACCTTGCCCTCCACGTGTGCCTCATCTCAACCAGAGGTGAAAACTTCAGTTCTTGTAATGTCATTGTATATCAGGGGTTATTAACAATCCACTTACTACCAGCAGTGCAGTCCCTATGGCTTTCTGATCAATGGGCAGTCAAACTCCAAACCTTATTCCGAGGGTCTGCTCTCCAGAACCACTTCTGAAACCAACTGCTTTAGCCCAAGTTCCTTAGAAAACAGAGTCTGAGCCAAAGATTATGTGCCAATACATTTTTGGAGTCCAGGGCAGTAAGAATAACAAAATACAGTTGAGGCACAAGGATGGGAAGCAATGAAAGGTGATGTGTTACCACTTGGACACTGGTTCACCATGAGCCAGGAAGAGATTCAGCCAATCACTCAGCAAGCTCACCTGCTCAGCCATGTGGGACACCTCCTTACAGGCTATTCTTGAAACAGGCCATTGTAGTGAGGGAAAGAGAATTTATCTGACAGCTCCTTCTCTTCTCCCACAGGTGAAAATTTGCCCCAAAGACTTGAGTTGTCTTTGCCTTTTCAGCAGGTACTTGGAAAACCCGGCAGTATATTTCAGTGTCTGGAAGTGGCAGTAGGAGCCCAAGGCTCTGTAGTTAGTTGTACTCAGGCAGTAGAGCCACATGGGCTCACAGGGAGTCAACTGGCCATAAGAGTAGCTCAGGCAGAACAATGTAGCCTGTGGACTGGGAGACAGGTGAGGCCAAAAAAATCTGAGGAGGTGCAGAAGGTATATCCCATAAAGAAGCTGGTGTTTTCATTTACTCCAACATTTATTACACTCATAGGCACCGTACAGGATCTTGGAAATACAATAGAAATGTTTTCTGCCATCAAGAAACTTTGTCTAGTAAAAGTAACAAAAATAAACACCACACAATATTTAGTACTATAATATGGGTTTAAAAATGCTGTAGCTTTCCAGAGGAAATCCAACCATGTCTGGGAATTTGGAGAAAGGTGTCCCCAGAGGAAGTGATCATAAACTGTATTCAATTTGATAAAATCAAAGTCTTTAGTTAGAAAGGAAACAAGAGCTCATCTGACCTTTAACATCCTGAGACCCAGAGAAGTTAAGCACCACCCCACTCCCCACCTACACCCGTCTGCTTTACATATTCTGGTGTTATTAATCATTTGTACTTTCCACACTGAAGATATTGCACGTCTCCGGGCCTTTGTAAATAAGATTCCCTGCCCAGAATGCCCTTCTGTGTCAGTCAGGGCAGACTCACTTATGCTGCCATACCAACCACTCTGAAATTTCACGGCTTTAAACAAAGGTGTATTTCTGCTCATTGTAGTCACTCAAGAACCTAGAGTAATGGAAGCTTCATCTTAATGTATGTTTCCACAGTTTCTGCAGCAGGGAGAAGAAAAACTGGTAAGCCACATACTGTCATTTAAAGCTTCTACCTAGAAATGCTGCACATCGCTTTCATTCACATTTCATTGGCTCAAGCACGTCATGTGGCCACACTTAAATTCAAGAGGATAGGGACATGCTATTCTACGTGTGCCAAAGAGAAGAACCAGGAATAATCAATGAATAGGACTGACTCACCTTTCTAAAACTTCTTCACCTGCCTAATTCCTACTCGGGCTTCTAGATTCAGGTCAGGTATTACCAACTCAGAGAAGCCTCACAGTTCCATTTCCCCACCCCCAGGCTGAGTAAGGAGACCTCATCTGCGCTCCAGACACCGTGTGCTTACCTCAACCGTTGCACTGACAATAGTACGTACAGATTCTCTCTCTGCCTGTCTCCCACATAGTACTGAGTGCTCCCCAAGGACAGCAACCATTTCTCACTTACGACTGTGCTCAGCACCCAGCACAGTGCCTGCTGTATAATAGACACTTGGTGCATTTTGAACTGAACAAAACCGACACAACAGGATTAAAATAAAACTTCCTTCTTATAAGAATCCCTTGTGCCAGAAATAAGTGAAGCATCGCACAGTGTTTTAAGCATTTTTCAATGCCAGTCTCTCCTCTCCTACTGTTTATCAAATTAAAGTGACACATTCAGGTGATAAAAAAACTCCCCTGGGGCAGAACCTAAATATAAACAGTCTAGGAAACTTCTACCTTCCTCTGTTTTACTAGTCAAGTAAACCTTGCATAAAACCTCAAGTTTTGGGGTTTTTTCCTAAACAGGGTTCATCCAGCAAAGAGGGAGGGCCCGAATTGGGAAAGCAACTCATTTCCCTCGCTCTTTGCAGAGACATAAATCAGGTCATAAGCAAAAGTCATTTGGAAATCTGATTTCTCTCTGGGCTCATCTACTTTGCTTTGCTAAGTGGGTGAATCCCATGAGCACCAGTCCTGCCTTTTCTGTGCTCTTAAGAA
This sequence comes from Tapirus indicus, assembly GCA_031878705.1. Taxonomy (NCBI): domain Eukaryota; kingdom Metazoa; phylum Chordata; class Mammalia; order Perissodactyla; family Tapiridae; genus Tapirus; species Tapirus indicus. Next base: position 61,300,547 of record CM062927.1, on the reverse strand, counting down.
GGAAGGAGAAATTGTACTTATAAATTTCCTCAAGCCTAGGCTCATTGGATGGTGGTCAGAAAAACCTAGGTCAAGTCCTCTGTGGGGCTGAACAGAGCCAAGCACAGCTTCGTGGTGACATTTGGCTAGTAGTAAAGCAGAGATGACATCCTGCAGCATCTCCACAGATTCTCTACAAGCAGGCCAAGGAGCAGGTCCTAGGCCCTTTTATGCAACATGTGGTTCATGGACCAGCAGCATTGGTATCACCTGGAGCTTCCTTAAAAATTTGGAATCACGGCTCCCACTGCACACCTGCTGAATCAGAATCTAGATTGTCAGCAAGATTCCCAGGTGACTCTTGTGTGCCTTAAAATTTGCAAAGCACTGAGCCGGGCTCTGAACACACTTTACGGAGGAGTCTGGTAAGTATAAGGACAGCTGTGCCCATCAATGTCCCCATCTGTCACTTTGGGAGAGATAAACACTCCTTGACCTATGAAGCATAGCACTACCTTTATTCATTGTCTAGGAGGCAAGATGGGATGGAAGGCGGAGGGAAATCACAGTGTATCCAATGATCTTAGGGCAGGTACTCTGGGGACAGAACTCTTTATAATTATGGGTGGTGGTTAGCCAGCTTGAAAAGATGGACAGCCAATATAACATGGGGTGACCCTAGAGACCCAGAGATGCTGCAAAACCATTTCCAAAGGGCCCAGAGCCTTCTAGCCTCTTATACAACGAGCTACAGCTGGCATCTCATTCGCAGCCTTCACCTTAGGTGAGGGTAGTGAGAGGTGGGGGAGCAGCAGGATTTGTGGGCTGGTTAAAACTTCCTAGGTCATTATTCTCCCTTCCGCAAATACAGGGATGCTTCTGGCCTTGTTTATCTTCTCATCTGACTGTCGTTGTTGCTATGTGCTGTCTGTCTGATTTTCATGATCTCTCCCTTCCTCCCTGCTCTCCTTCTTCCTTCACCACCCTTCACATCACTTTGGTTTACTGGGAACTTGACTATCCTGTGGTATGATCGTGTCTAATCCATCATTTTACCCTTTCTCAGTAGACTATTTTAGTTCATGTCATTCCATCTACCCTGAGATGAAGGCGTTTCTCTATTGACTCCTGTTCTCCTTTCATTATATTATTGTATTATTATACAATGACATAGAGTATTTAGTGAGTTTTTTTTACAGAGTGACTGATACTGACACCCTGTGTATAGTTACTTGAAAGAAACTCAGCATGCTACACTGGGCATGGGTGAAAATCTTGCCTCATCAATTATCTCTGCTCCCTCCTGTATCATCAATCTCTCCAATCCCCACAGCAAATGACCTTCAGCCTACAACATATTAAAGTCTCCTCCCTCTTAAAAAACAAAAACAATGGGGCTGGCTGGGTTGCATAGTGGTTAGGTTCGCCCACTCCGCTTCAGTGGCCCGGGGTTCACAAGTTCGGACCCCAGGCATGGACCTATGCACCACTCATCAAGCCATGCTGTGGTGTCGTCCCATATGCAAAACAGAGGAACCTCAGGGCCAATCTTCCACAGCAAAAAGAGGAAGATTGGCAACGGATGTTAGCTCATGGCCAATCTTCCTCACCAAAAAAACCTTTCCAGAATACTGTTCTCCCTTAAGCATACCACCTCATCTCCTTTCTTCCTTTCGGGACCCTTAACTACCTTCTCCGCCTCCATTTCTCTCTTTCTTTTGCACTGCCACCTAAGTGAACTTTCTCAAACATAAGCTGTTACTGCACCCCCTGCTCGAGTACTCGGGATGTCTTTCTTCCATGAACTTGAGACAGAAATTGAGATACATGTTGCCTTTGCAGCTGAGTCTCAGCCCCACTTACCAACCTTATTTCAAGTCGTTTCCTACCTGCTCAAATCATACGACCAACTACATGGAGCTTCCTGATGATTTCTAAACACAGTTATGGTTTTTCTTGCTTCCTGCCTGGGTCCATGTTAATTCTTCTATGTAGATGACTTTTCCCTATTAGTCCCTGAGGAGGTTCTGCTTGCCTTTCAAGACCCAGTTCAGGTCACCTCCCTTGGTGGAACCAAAAGCCTTGCCTCACTTCCTCTATGTTCTAAAGTGTCTGGGCCATGCCTCTGTCTTATTCATCCCCGTGTGAATATTTACACTTCTTCAGTATGAGCTTCTTGGATGCTCGCATTTTTATTCTATTTGTCTTTATATCACAGCTTCTAACATAATGCCTGATATATAAAGTGTTTATTGGGCCGTCCTGGTGGTGCAGTGGTTTAGTTCATGCTTTGGCAGCCTGGGGTTTACGGGTTCGGGTCTCGGGTGCCCGCCAACACACTGCTTGTCAGCCGTGCCGTGGTGGCGTCCCATATAAAGTAGAGGAAGATGGGCACGATGCCCAGGGCCAGTCTTCCTCAGCAAAAAGAGGAGGATTGGCAATGGATGTTATCTCAGGGCTGGGCTTCCTCACAAAAAAAATAAATAAAGTGTTTATTAAATTACATCTCAATTGGACTCCAGATTTTTTTTTCAGCTTATTTCATACTGTGGTTTTAGATTCATAAGATGTTTTCAATCTGAAAAGAGTTATATACAGAAGCATGACAGCTGGAAAGCATGCCATAGTTTCACGGCGGTGTGCCATTCTGGATGGGCTCCAGCCTTCAGGTGAAAATGGGTCGTGGAGCATCACCAGGCTCTTAGCCCTGACCTCCCTCTCCCCATCCGCTTTTGATAGGATCTGCTGAAAAAGCAACTTCTCTAGCTCGTCAGCTGCCAGCGATTACCCTGGATGATTTGACTATCAGGAAGGAGGAAATACTGGACCCATCTCCTGCTGGCCAGATATCCAGTGAAAATTAGGCCAAGCTGAAGTGGGCAGCAGTCAGACCTCAGCGTTTGGGGGATTTTAATAAAGGGATAGGAGGCTGGGGAACTGTGGATGGTTTTCATTTAAAACTTCGCATTTGCTTTATGTAGGCTCTCTTGGGAGCACCTTACAAAATCCCATTTTGGTCTTCTCAGTCTCTATATTGCCCACTCAGCTGGCCTCCAAACTTCATGTATATGGTTCCTTAACTGCCTTGAGTCAAGCTGTCCAGAACCGTCCTGTAAGCAGCACTGAGAATCCTGAGGGCTCTGAGCTGGCTTTAACTCTCCTGGGGGTGGGCCGGCTTCTCAGCTGGCTCAGGGGCTCCCAGTGGGCCAGTGGGAGAATGGCCCAGCGTGTTTTGCTTATGAGAGTTCTTCGGGTCACTCTATAGCTCTGCCCAAAGCCAGCGTGGCAGGAATGAGCATTTTAGCCTGTGCCTGAGGCCACAGTGAGTGCTTGAGAATTTTCAAACTTTTTGATGCTCCAATCAACTCTGTCTTGTGGCGAGACATCATGGGAACTTTTCTCTTCTTGGAAGAAGAAACACCCTCTCTCCATACTTCATGCCGAGCTCATCTCACTCAGGCTGAGATGACTCTGAAATGGATAAGAATTTTGCTAAAAATTAAGTGGATGTGTTTGTGTGTGAGCAAGTATGTTGTGATCTTTATGTCGTCTATGTAAATAATTGCAGCTCATGTTTTTTAAATATTGAAACACTTGTATTTTTCCTGAAGCAACACTTTATATATATATATATATATTTTAAAAATCTGAAATCTGATTTTTTTTTTACAACTTGAGATATACCCAGAGAGTTATTCGCTGCATTAAAATTTCAAATCTAACAAAACTGCACTGATTTAGAAGGCGTTCGTGTATGCCTCCGCAATTCTCAAGAGGAGAATGAAAATGACAGTCGATGGAGCCAAGCTTCTATTGCAAGGAATATTTCTCACTCTAGTTCAAAGACTTTTTGAAAAAGTAGACTATAAACACGACGGAATTGAAATTGATGCAGATAACTCTGCATCAGATACTCCATCTACACATGATGAGATGGAAGGAGCCGAAGCAAGCTGGCAGCGCTCTCTTTGAGACAAAGCTATAGCTGCGGATACAAGGATTGAGGTCCGTGCGGAAGAAAAAGCTTTTCAAAAACACCTCCTCAAAGCTGTCAAAGAAGAGATGAGATTATTTGAAAATGTGAAGTCAGAGGAAAATATCTGGAGTCAGTTCATAACTAACTTCACCATCGTCCTGCCTATAAAGTATCAGACAAAGATTTATCAACAGCTGGAAAAATTTGCAGCAGAGTCGGCTCTCATTATGACACCACATTTTTTTAATGTAAACTTAACTTTGGAGTAATATTTAATTTTCAACTTTCCATGGTTGATAAAGTTTTTCCTTTTATATCATGTTTTTGAGTGCTACTCTGTTTTGTTAATTGTATTGCTAATAAGTGATGTTGGAATAACAAAGTATGCTTAATATGCATACTTTTAAAAATTTGCATTTTTACTTGTTTTAGAGTATATTTAATTTTTTATTTGTCACATATACAATATTTAGTTTTACTTTTTATTTCATAAACATTAAAAAACATAAAACGCCACTATTGATACTAGTATTTCAATGTTACGCAAAAGAAAAACTAAATTACTAATAGTGGCACTTTGCTTGGCTATTGTAATCACCAAAAAATAAAACAATAAAAGTCCATAATCCCTTACACACACACGCAAAACAATCGTAAAGGGACCATTAAGGGCTTAGAGTTTCTGTGTCTTTCTCCTTATATTTCATTTCAACCATTTGATTAAATTGAATGCTGAAGAATGTTCTTAGAGCCTATCAAAATTAGGGCTGTCACTTGAATCTGGATAAAACCGTATTTTGGTTTCTTTTGTGTCACAATGAAATAGAAATTGCCAAATGCCAGGAGATAGAAACTGGTCAAAAGAGTTTCACTGTTTGACTCAACAAATGCAGGGCAAGCAGTATTCAGACACCGTGGATTTCCTCCCGACCTGTCTGAGAGCGGGATTCTTCACAGCCTTTAAGCTGGATCAACTCACATGGCTCACTGGGTGCTGACCTCTGAGAGGGTTTACCTTCCCACAGCCAACTCTGCAGCCTGACTCAGCTGCCATTCCAAGAGGGGCGTGTGCTCTGATCCCCTCTCTTTCTTCCTGGAGGATCCTCAGGGGCCCATGAATATCTAATCAGAACTCTTTCAATGCATTCACATTAGGTTTCTCCCTATTCTTCAACAATAACCCAAAAGGCAAAAAAGCATAGCTGGTAAACAAAGAGAGACTTTTTTATAGGGCATTTGTAAATATTACAGGTTTTCTTCCCTGGTTTCTGGTTCTCAGCCTGTCCTCAGAGAGAGAGAACTTGCTCAAGTCAGTAAGTGATTCAGCCGGGATTCAAACCCAAGTCTTTCTGCCTCTGGAGTTCATGTTCTTCCCCCTTTATCAGTGGTTCTTAAACTGTAGTGTGCATCAGAATCCCTTAAGGGGGCTGAGCCCCATCCCTGGAGGTCCAGTGCGGGGCCCACAAATGTGTGTTTCTAATAAGATCCCAGGTGATGCTGGTGCTAGGTCCTCAGACCACACTTAGAGACCCTCTGCCCCACATCAGTGGTCCCCCAACCTGAGGGGGAGCTTCTTGTGAGAGTCCCAAATGCCACTCCCACGTGATTCTGATGTGGGTGATCCACAGGTGACATCTGCAAGAAATGACACCTTGCTAGTAGTAGCTACAGGGAAGTGCATAGTAACTATAATTCCAAACAGCATGGCCAAATATAGTGCTAAATATAAATTTAAAAATAATTAGAAATGAAAGGCAGGAAACAATTAATTTTGAATGGCCAGTGGTAGGAACCAAAGACGACCTTGTGGGAAGGAGGCATCTGAGCCAGAGCTGGCAACATAATTTGCAGGGTCCAGTGCAAAATGAGAATCTGGGGTTCTTTGTTCAAAAAGCAGGAAAAGTGTGTCATTAATAGTACTAAATATAAAGCCTTTTCCTTTCTCAGTCTCTCAGCTTGTCTTGGTGTTTTTCATTTGCTATTTAATGACATTCTAAGTAAAGAAAAATAAAGAATTTAAATTATTTGTATGAATTTTACCATTCATCTTTATACTGTGCAATGCAAATTTAAAAGCATTTGATTCATCTGCAGAATCACCAACGTTACAATTCATATTTTGGAGCTCATGCATGGAATGTATTTCATTCTTACCAGAACAGTGGAAATACTGCACAAAACTAACTCTTAATTTCACTTCTTGATATATGCGCGTTCTACCAACACTCTCTACCTTCAGCTTATTGATGAGTAAGGAAGGACTAAAGGAAAAGGAACTACAGATTGCCCTCTTTCCTTTTCCTTTTATGTCATCATTTTCAGCTCAAGCGGTTAGCTGATCCAGGGAAGTAATATGGGTAAGAAAGGATATGATAGGACTCCTTTATCATTCCTGTTTCTTAGAACACCGTTGCTTTCTTTCTGTATTGGATGTAAGTTCTGGTTAGGGCAGAAAGCGTGGCTTCTCCAGGCTATCAGCGCCCCCACTTAGTTGTAGAGGTAACAGGCTTACCTTGTACTCACTCACCAGGAACTCTCATGCATCATAGGCCCACCAGAATTCTGTGTTCGTGGGATGTCTTGAACACTACATGCAAATGGGCTGGCAGGGTATGGAGGCACATGTATTCCATGCATCTCTTCTGCCCGTGTGCATACTCCACTACCCCATCGGGCTTCACGTACAAAACACAAGTTCAAAGATAAAATTATTAATTATTCAAGACAGTGACAGCAGAGCATTAAACCAAGCATGGAGCTCTTTTGAGCGGGGGGCCCTGAGCGACTGTACAGGTTACCACTAAGCTGGCTCTGATCTGAATATTTGAATGATGAGGTGTAAAATGGGAGGTTATGAAGGGAATTCCAGTCTGAGAGAATCAGGTGTGGTGGAAAATGGGAGGCACACCTTCAGTGCCAAAAAAAATGTAGGTGAGATCATACTCTATCTCAAGAGAGACTTCCTTCCTGTTGGCCCTGTGTCACTGTCGATGGCCAGGGATCTAGCTGGCTGGGAATAGCTTATTCTCTGCAGAAAGCTGCTCCCAACCATGAGGCAAGGTAGTTTTTTGGGTTTTTTTTTCTTCTATAAAACAAACCAAAAAAAAGCTTAAATTCATACATAATAAAAATAAATGTGAGATTATTTTACTTTGTTACATTTTCTCTCAAAAGCAAGAAACCTTCCCCTGAAAGCTATATATGTTATTGATCAGTGTAATAAAAGTATCAGAAGATAATTTTCAGCTTTTGATTGCCTAGAAGACATTTTGGTTTCTTTAATAAAATTATAAAGAAATATTTCCACTTCTTTGTTTTTTATATGAAACCATGTTTATTAAATCATATTGCTATTACTTTCTCTCTCCCCTTGGTTGTTACTGTGAAATGCTGAGGCACAATTCCTAGCATGTTGGAGATTGTTTTGTAACATAGCTAACATTTTATTAAAGAGCAATAATATATCTTCGCTTTTCAAATTACTCTCATGTGAACTAAAATTAGGGCTCATATCTACTTGTGATATCCAAACTAGGAGAAAATTTTTATCAAAGCACCACTGTCAGACTTTATATAAAATACATTCACTTTTTGTTTAGAGATTAGACATTGTACGTTATAGATTAAAACGATATTGTAAGAATTCAGTATTTGATTTTTCAATATAAATTTAAAATATTATCTCAACTATTTGTAATGTGTCTTTTAATATACGTAGTTAACATGTCACAGTTCAAAACTGAATTCTAATCTGGGGGACAAAATATATTTTGTAAATTTGTAACTTTTAATATTAAATTATACATGTAATTTATTAATACTTTCTCATTGTAAAAATGCAAATAATACAGATAAATAGCCATCTTCACTGGTGATATCCCTCAAGAGGTAACAATTATTATCAGTGTAATAGGTATAACAAATTATTTTCTCTGCATTTATATCATAAAGTACATATGGAAATTTGGTTTTTTTAATATAAGTGATGTCATTTTGTGCTTATTGCTCCGAAACTTGCTTTAATTTTAAATTATCGATGTCATAGTTCTAAGCAGGTATATATGTATAGATCTAACACTTTTTCTTGACTGTTATCAGTATTTTTAGATGTTTTGTTGTTTATTTATCCCCTTTCTAATGACATTTTGGTTGTTTACAATTTTTCACTTTACGTACAATGCTATAACAGACAGCCTTGTGCATGCTACTTTGTTTATATGCAAATGTATTTTCAAGGATACAAAAAAAATAATAGAACTGATAGGTCAAAAGATCATATTTAAAATTTTTATAGATGTTGTCAAACTGCTCTCCAAAAAGACTTTGCCACTTTACACCCATGTCCCAATATCCATGCCAAAATGTATTTTGATTCATTTAAATTATTTGGAAATCTAGTGGGTGAAAACTGGTATGAGTTCTCTTAGGAATGCAAGGAGAGCCTAATATTAAAAAATCTAATAATAAAATTAAGTATATTAATAGAGGAGAATTTCATACAATAAATTCTAAAAATGCCTTTGAAAAAGTCCATTTCGCTCCTTGTGATGGTTAATTTTATGTGTTAACTAGGCCATGGTATCCGGATATTTGGTCAAACATTAGTCTAGATGACTCTGTGAAGGTTTTTTTTAATGAGAGTAACATTTAAATCAGTAGGCTTTGAGTAAAGCAGATTACCCTCTGGAATGTGAGTTGGCTTCATCCAGTCAGTTGAAGGCCTTAAGAGAAAAACGACTGACCTCTGAGGAAGAGGAAATTCTGCCAGCAGACTGACTTTGGACTTGAATTGCAGCATCAATTCTTCCCTGGGTCTGCAGCCAGCCTATCCTGCAGATTTTGGACTTGCCAGCCTCCATAATTACAAGAGCCAATTCCTTAGAATAGATCTCACCATCTCCCTTTCCACACAGACACACACACACACACACACACACACATGCATCTAGACAACATACAGAGACACACACAACATATAGAGACAAACACAGAGACCAAAAAAAATGCACCCACATAGACATATGCCACACACACACACACACACACACACACACACCCTTGACTGTATATAAACAGAAGTCTATAGAATAAGAAGGGCACTCAGCTTGGTGCCAGAACACCTGGATTCTAGTTCTGATTTTGCCATTTACCAGCTACGTGACCTTTGGAAAGCTATCTATGATCATTGAGCTACAGTTTCATGCCTTATAATAAGAACAATAAAAAATAAAAACATCTTACAGACTGTTCTTAAACAATTGCTTTCTGATAGGTTACTACAGAGCACACAGTGAGTTTTAAGTGCTTGCTTTTTGAGAAATAGATGTATGCACAAACACACACACTCCACTCACACTGGCCTTTCATTCTTTCGTACTAAAATTTTCATATTCTTAGGGAACTCTGTGTGTGTGTTTTTTTTTTTTTTTGGTGAGGAAGACCAGCCCTGAGCTAACATCAGTTGCCAATCCTCCTCTTTTTGCCGAGGAAGACTGGCCCTGGGCTAACATCCATGCCCATCTTCCTCTACTTTATATGGGACGCCGCCACAGCGTGGCTGACAGGCAGTGCGTCGGCGGGCGCCCGGGCTCCGAACCGGCGAACCCCGGGTTGCCAAGCGCGGACGAAACCGCTACGCCACCAGGCGGCCCCTGTGTGTGTGTTTTTTAATGAGACTGTCATGAGCTAAAGACTGCTATGAGACTAGAAGCCTTCACTCTTTTTCTGTTTCTGAGTTGACATGAGCAAGTATTAGTGCCCTGGGTTCTGGGTTTTGTGTGTGTATAGTATTTGTTTTTCCCAAGCAAAAATATTCCACCATTAATATGAAGGGAAAAAAATAAACCATAGATATCTCAGTTCAAGACAACATCCAGATTCTGACTTGAGGGTACCTTAGGTATAATGCTCCAGCATTCTAGAAGTCAGGCCCTATAACTCCACAGCTGACAAGGAAATAGTTGACAGATTTGATCACATAAGAAATTATAACTTCTGAGTGACAGAAGACACCATAAACTAAGTTAAAAAGACAAATGACAAACAGGGATATTTGCAACATGTACAAACAAAGGATTTATATCCAGAATCTATAAAGAGCTCCTACAAATTGATGTGAAAAAGACAAATGTCCTAACAGAGAAAAGGGCTCGAGATATGAACAAGCAATTCATAGAAGAAAAGCAAAAATCCAATAAACACATGAAAAAATGTTCAACCTTACTAGTCATTAGAGAAATGCAAATTAAAACTATAATGAGCTTTTTCTATCCCCATCACATCTGCAGAAATTTAAAAGATTGACATCACCTGGCACTGATGAGGATTTGAGGAAACCTGCCCTCGTACACTGGCAGCGAGCAGGTCAAGACCGGCAAATCTGCTGTGTTTTTAAGTGTAGGTACCCTTTGACCCTGCAATTCTACTTTAGGATTTCATTCTACAGAAATACTTACCTATATTGATGTAACAGATGTAGACAGCACCATAATTTGTATACAGCAATAAATTTAGAAAATTCATATTAATAAAGGAGAATCTAAATAAATTTTGGCTCACTCATAAAACAGAACGCTATGCCAACCTTAAAAAGAGTGAGATAGACATGGAAAGACCCTCAAAGCACATTTTTGGTAAAGAAAGCAGTCATTGTGCCCATTTATGTTTTAAAATGACACATAGCATATGCACATATAATTGTGTATAAGTGCATAGAACAAAATTAGAAGAATACACTTGACAGTATTAGATTGAATGACATGACATTGCAATATTTGACAATTTTGACCTACAAAAATGGCAATATCGTGTGGTTTGAGCTAATATTAATAATGATTGTATCTGAGGAATGCAGCAGGATATAGAAGGCATATTTAAGGGAGGAAATACTAGTACTGTTTAACTCTTAATAGTCAGTGTGCCTTTATGAATCATGCATTAACATTTTCAATTTCTTTAAAGGAAAGGTTTAACATATGTGTTATGATTAATAAGTGTATGCCTTATGGGGTGTGTCTGTATGATTAATAAGTGTATGCCTGGTGTGATGTGTCTATGTGTATGATTCAGAAATAATTATACTATGATCATTATTGCAAACTTTACAATGTGCCAGGACTGTCCTAAGAATTTCACATACATTGTATTAGTTAATCTTCACAATATTCTGAGAAGATATTAGACCCATTTTCCAGATGAGAAAAGAACTACCTGATACCAGTAACTCTGTCAAGGCCCCATTTTAGAAATTAACATGCCCAAGGTCATAGGACTAGTATGCAGTGGAATTGAGATTTGAACTTGAGCAGTCTAGGCCTAGAACAGTAATTATAATCACTATGTAACCAGGAGCTTAGACCGTGTGCCTCTTCTCTACACTGTGGCCCTGGTTTGAAACCACAGATTCAATGTGGGAACCACGTCAACCTGCCCATGGCTATTGTGCCATTGAGATGATAAACAATTCTAGGCTTTCTACCACCACGACCCTTTTTACATTGTTTTATTCCTTGGATCCTATGTTTTAAAAGAGTCTTTCTCCAATCCACATGTAATAGATGATAAATAAATTCCATTTATTCTTTTATTACTTATCCATGTTTTCAGTAGCATCCTGGCAGGAGATAGACAACACAATTGGAATAAAGATGATTTTAAGTGAAAAAATCATTTAAATATGGATCATTTTAAGGCAGTGGTTCTCAATTTTGGGATGACTTTGCATCCCGGGGGACATATGGCAATATCTGGAGACATTTTTGGTAGTCACAACTAGGGTAGTTGCTACTGGTTTCTTGTGGGTGGAGGCCAGGGATGCTGCTAAACATCCTGCAACGCCCAGGACAGCCCCCACATCAAAGAAATATCTGGCTCAAAATGTCAACAGTCTCGAGATTGAAAATCCTGGTTTAGGGTAAGAGACAAGTGATAGTGAGGTGCCCAGGAATTAGCAACAGCAGGAAGCCATTAACACTCCTGGGCCTGAAGGGGACACAGAAAACTGGTGCAGGAGCCCCAGCTGAGATCTGAAGCCAGGGAACAGGGAGCTGCCTAATCAAAGTTGTGGTCAAAAAGGGAAGCAGCCATTTCCAGAACAGCACAAGAAGGTGCGGAATGAGAAGGAATAAATACCACATTGTCTTTCTCCTTCTACCCTCCAATCTTCCGCTGGTGCTTCTCCTTGGCCAAATCAACTAGAATCCAGAGAGCAAGTAGTCTGTTGGGGTTGGCCTCTCAGGGCAAGTACAGGACAGAGAAGGGAAGAGAATGAAACACAGGGATCAGGGAATGGGAGAAAAGGGAGAAAACCAGCATGATGCAGTTAATGATTCTAATTTTCAATAAGGATCCATAATTACCAAGTGTTATGGACTGAATATTTGTATGTTGAAACCCTAACTCCCAATGTGATGCTATTAGAAGGTGAGACCTTTTGAAGTAATTAGCTTTAGATGAGATCATGAGGGTGGAGCATCCATGATGGGATTGGGATGAGTGTCTTGATAAGAGGAAGAGACTAGAGCTCTCTCTCTCTCTCTGCCATGTGAATACGCAGCAAGTAGACAACTGTTGTGTAAGCAAGGAAAAGATCTTTTAGCAGGAGCTGAATCTGCCGGAACCTTGATCTTGGACTTCTCAGCCTCCAGAACTATGAGAAATAAATTTCTATTCTTTAAGCCACCCAGTCTTCTTATAGCAGCCTGGGCAGACTAAGACACCAAGGAAGTGGTGAAATCAGTTAAACCCTGGCTGGGCTATGAGACTAATAAGAAATGAGTCAAGCAAGCAAACCAACTCTGGACCATAGGCACTGCCCTTTCCCTTCACTTAGGGTGTTGTGCAAGTTTGACTTGTCCTGGGAGCATGCTGCTCAGACACTGTCATTCCCTAATCCTGGCTCCAATCATTCTGTCAGGGCCACTAATCACTTACCTTTCACAATTCCAGTTGTCAAGGGACAATCAGAGCTTCTGATGTGGCCATTAAGTGGCTATAATTCCCATCAAAAGCAAAAGAAATTGATGTGTCAGAGAGCCACCAATTCCTTATGGCTCCTTTAGAACTTCAAAAATTTCAAAATTAACTCATCACTGCCTACATGAATAGACCCAGAGCTGCTGAAATAGCATGAGAATCTACTCATTTCAGAGGTTACAGAACTTTCTGTCAGGTGCCACATCAAACTGGAAACGCATCCTTAGATGTTGGGAGTAAGACTTTCTCCATATGTAATGGGGTAGAGTCATTTATAATACCAAACGTGTGTTCTCTGTTCGATATTTAGAAGGGTTTTGACTCTAATTCCTTAGGCCTCCTAACAATAGGAAATAGATCTGACTAATAGATCTCTTTAGAGTTTTACTTAGTATTTTTGGGGTTCAAGAGAAAAAGAGAACTGAATGGACTCAGGTGATATGAGAAAGCTTCTTAAAGGAAGGGGCCTTTGACTGCATCCTGATTAATGTGTAGAATTTAAGTGGGAGAGGCAAAGTGCTTTTCCCATGACAGAGAAGAGATGGAATAATTCTGGAAGAGCTTCCGGGTACAAGATGATTGGCCTGGCATCTACTATCATGAGAGGCAATGTAGGCTAATGGGTAAGAGCACAGCCTTTGGAAACTTCCCGGTCTCAAAGCCTGACTCCAGCAATTAATAGATGTGGGGCTTTAAGTCCTCTGTACCTCAATCATCTTATCTGTCTAATTGAGGTAGTCACAGTAACCTATCGCATGGTTTCACATGAAATGCATTATGCATATAAGTACTTGGTAAGTACTTCTCCATGTTGGCTATTCTTGTTACTCACAACAGCCCCATGTTGGCTAAACTGGGAGGATTCATGCCCAGTTTGACTGCCGATACCTTCTTACAGATGAGGGTTACTGAGGTGAAGAGAATATAACCATCTTCTTCCACTTTATATAGCCGGGAGGAGGGAAGACTAGAACTCAGACTGAGCCTCCCCTGTTTCTAAATTCTGCACGCTTTTTTCTCTTGACCACACAGCCTCTTCCTTCTTTGCGCTCAACAAATATGTGTTGCATTGAATGCAATAGAAGAGCAAACAGCTTCATTCTATTTTTTTTTCCTACCCTCTGGCTGAAACAAGCAATTCTGTCGCAGAAAATTGTATTGCTGTGTTACCCACTGATGTTGATAGTAGATATCTCAATCACTCTGTACCAAGTAGGTTTTGATTTGACCAGCCTCTATTCCTTTCTTCTCTTAAAATGATTTTTCTACCTTAGAGTTGCTTCCATTTCACAAATCTGCCAAATAATAGTAATAACAAAAACAACTAGCACCACTTATTAAATGCCCTATGTGCTCAACACCCTGTGTGCTAAGTACTTTACATGCATTATCTCATTTAATCATCACAACATTTTATGATCCCCATTTTATAGCTGTCAGAGTAAGGATAGAAGAATTAAGCTCCTTGCCCAAGATCACACAGCTGGTCTGTTCAGTGGCTGGAATTTGATTCTAGGACTGTATGATTCCCTATGCTCTCTTTCTTCCCAATTCATGATGTGCTGCTTAGAATATTCTGTAAGCAGAAGATTGAGAATTATGACTGCTGAAGTCATCGGCAAGAAAAACCTCAAACTTCATTTCATATTATGGGATTATTTCAGACAGTAGAATCTTCTCTTCAACCAAAGTTTATACAAAGATGGTTGACTTGCTTCTCTGGTTGCAATGGAGGGGCCCAGACTCGAAACAACCTACTTTCTCCCATAAAACCTTTTCATTTCCCCCCCTTAGCACACATAGGAAATTGAGGCATGCAGTTTAAAAAACAAGTGAAATGTTAATAAAATGTGGGCATCATTTGAATATAGATAAGATGTGTTCAAATGTAGATAGAAATATGACTGTACTCATGAGAAAAAGATTCTTGTTAGCATTAGTGCAATGTTATATCTCTTGATTGCAATACAGATCAAAATATATGAAAAGAAACTTAACATAACATAATCTTGTCAGACTGGAAAGCAACCTAAGTGAGTGAAAATGCTTTCTTTAAGAAATATGGTATATTCTCTATCAGTCAAGATGGACTAGGCTATAGGATAGGGGAGAAAAGATCTCAGTGGCTTACCATAACAGGCTTATTTCTCTCTCATGTTATATGTCCATCACAACTCTGAATCATCCTGACTCCAGGACCCAAAGTGACAGAGCAGCCACAATCTGGAAGGTTCCTGGTTATCCTGGCAAAGGGAAAGGAAGCTGCAGAGGTCTCGTATCAGGAGTTAAGTGCTCTGGCCTAGGAGATCATGCTTCCACTTATAACTCCTTAGCCAGGGTGAGTCAAATGGCCTCTCCCGTCACAGGAAGTGACAGAAGTGAGTGTTAAAAAATTGGTGAACAGCACCAATGACCACCACAGTTAGCTAGATGTAAAGACCTTGGATATATTACTCCATGACTAGGTTAGTTACTGGATACATGAATCCTGAACTGAACCAACAAAGTATGTTTTCCCAAGTTAAACAATTAAATAATGCAGATGTTGGTTAGAAAATAGGATATAAAAGAAAACATGAGAAATGTTCATATACATATAGCCTACATGTAGTGCATTATTTTAAAAAAGAATCAAAGCTGATTGTGAATATGATTACTAAAGTATTACAACATTTTATTCAATGTTATATATTTTTATAGTGATACACACACTATCTAATTTATTTACAGGGGAATTGATGCAATTATCCAGATAATTTACAAGTAAAGGCATCCTGTGTCCATAATCTGCACACTTGAGATGAACAGTTTTTTTGTTTGTTTGCTTTTTATTTTTTAAGACAATTTTTTAGAGCAGTTTTAGGTTTACAACAAAATTAAGAGGAAGACACAGAGACTTCCCATATACACCTTGCCCCCACACATGCTTAGCCCCTCCCATTATCAACATCACTCACCAGAGTGGCACATTTTTTACCAACGATGAACCTACATTGACATATCATAATCACCCAAAGTCCACAGATCACCCAAGAGTTCACTCTTTGTGTTGTACATTCTTTGGATCTGGACAAATGTATAATGACAAATGTCCATCATTTAATATCATACAGAGTATTTTCACTGCCCTAAAAATCCTCTATGTTCTGCCTCTTCTCTCCTCATCCTCTTCACCCCTGGCATCCACTGGTCTTTTTATTGTCTCCGAAGTTTTGCCTTTTCTAGAATGTCATATAGTTGGAATCATACAGTATGTAGCCTTTTCACATTGGCTTCTTTCACTTAGTAATATGCATTTAAAGTCCTGCATATATTTTCATGGCTTAATAGCTCATTTCTTTGTAACACTGAATAATATGCCATTGTCTGGAATAAACCACAGTTTATGTATTCATTCACCTACTGAAGGACATCTTGGTTGCTTCCAAGTTTTGGCAATTATGAATAAAGCTGCTATAAACATCTGTGTGCAAGTTTTTGTGTGGATATAAGTTTTCATCTCCTTTGGGTAAATACCAGGGAGCATGCTTGCTGGATCAAATGATAAGAGTATGCTTAGTTTTGTAAGAAACTGCCAAATTGTCTTCCAAAGTGGCTGGACCATTTTACATTCCTACCAGCGATGAATGAGAGTTCCTATTGGTCCACATCCTCACTAGCATTTGGTGTTGTCAATGTTCTGGATTTTGGCCATTCTACTAGGTGAGTAGTGGTATCTCATTGTTGTTTTAATCTGCATTTATTTGGACATATGATTTGGAGCAATGAACAGTTTTTAGAGCCATAATAACTCAGACAGTTGACTCAAATTCCCAAAGTCAGTCTGTGGTGGTAGACATAGCTTATTAAGTAATTTCTTGATGTGGCTTAGAGAAGTTAAATGAAATCTAAAACCTGAAGAAATCAATGGCTTATGAAACATCGCCCTATTGTTGTTTGTAGGACTAGGTCTCCTACAAAATTAAGAAGATTGGGCAAGACCTTCAGACATTGCAAGAGCCAATTTCAAATTTTGATGGTTCAGAACATTAAAGTAAAATGAAGAAATGTCAAAAGAAGATAACATACTTGCAGTAAATATTGCCATTTTCAAATATTAACACAATGCACATATCTATGCTATTTTTTACATAATTACAGGATTTCTATATGTGTCTCACTCATAGCGCACCACAGGCACTGTGGTCGGAATGGAGCACAGGTTAGAGCTGTTTAAAAGCCAGCCTCCAAGCCTCCTAGCTGCCCCTGTGACTTTATGTCTCATCTCATCCAGAGACCTCAAACACCTGAACTCGAGGCCCTTCATGAGTGTGAGGACCTTCTTGCACACCCAGCCCAGGAAAGACTGTCTGCAGGTGGGTATGTAGTGGTCATCAGTGACACTGGGATTGAACTGGATTCACTTTCAGATCTGAAAGCCCAACATCCTTCCACCTTCTCAAAAGAGACTCCCCACCCCATTCCAGTTCTGCTCAGGCCCAATTCAGTGGTTGGTGTCAGCTCTGTGGGGAACTGAGGGTGCAAGCTGGGAGAATGCCATTCTCCCTCTGCAGCTTACTGCCTCTGGGGGCTGACAGTCACACAAGCTCTCCATTGTCAGAGAAGGAAGAAAATGTAATTCAGAGGACACACAGGTTTTAGAAAGCACAGGAACAGGAGGCTGCCTCTTTAGACTCCGAGGCTGGCTAGGGAAGAATGACGGATTATGCTGGAACCTGGGGTGTCTGTGAGTCAGTGCCAGGGCCCCTCCCACTGCCCAGGTAGCTATTCTACAGCATGCCCCTCCCAAGTCTCCAGGCTTTCAACCTTCCTTTGTCACCTAGTTGGGCCTTTTGATTGTGGTTGTTACCACAGCATAACCTCACCCATCCTGACTAACACAGAAACTTATTGATTTCTTAAAGCAAAGAGTAACTGCCCACTCACCCAAAAACCCCTCGTCTGGACTTGAGGGTAGATTAGAAATGACATTTAACTTAAGGCACAAGGCTGCGGTTCAAATCCCAATGGGAAATCTATTTGCTGCGGGATCTTATGCAAATTACTTAGTACCACTTAACCACTACTTCTTCACTTCTGAAAGGATAAGAGCCCATCTCATAGAGTTGCTGTGAGAATCAAGTGAAAACACCTATGCAAAAAACGTATTGTTAACTATAAAACTACTATTGCCCCCTCCAGCATCTCCCAAAATTGCAGAGTAAAGGGGGCCTTAGCCATTCAGCCATAGCCCAGATGCTCCCTAGGATTAACTTAATCCTGGTCTGAAGCCCACTACTTCAAATGTAAATAAACAAATGAACCATTCAGAGAGAACCATTTCCTACCAGACTTCAAGGCCCTCAAGGGCAAAGCCTTTGAACTACTCATCTTCATATCCCAGCATCTAGCCTTGTTTCTGGCACACGGGAGGCACCTAATGTTCACTGAATTTATGAGTGTTGAAGGAGTCTGAAAGGCAAGCCATCACCATTACCTCTTTGCTCAGGAAAGGGTGTGATCCCAAGAGGAAGGCTATTTAAGAGAAAATCTGGGGCTCCTGGGAGTAATATGAGTCAGAAACCAGAACAAGCAAATAGTAGCTCCAGGAACAGGACAGAGTGAGGCAAGGAAGGGGCCATCCCCATGCATGCATGACCCTGAGATTGAGGACCCCCTAAATATTGCATCCTATGTGCCTCACTTCCTCTGCTGGGTGCCTGTCCTGGGCAGCCCTGTACATGACCAGCTTCACTCTGAGAGTTCTTGGCAGAGGAATCAGGCAAAATCAAGGTCATGGGCGACCTCTCACTTGTCTGGAATGGCCTGACTATGGAATGTTATGTCTATTGAATATTAAATATCGATTAGCACGCAATTTTACTCATTTCGAGGAACTAGGCAGATCATTGATGTGTGAGTGGAGAGACCCCTTGTACCCCTCAACCCTGCATTTCCTCACTTTTAAAATGAAGTGTTTCCTGTTTTAAAATTCTGCATTTTCAGATTGGCAGAATGTTAATAATTAAAGCCTGGGGAGGGGAACATGGGGGCCGATTATATTGTTCTCTCTTACTTGGGGGTATGTTCAAAATTTGACATAAGACATTCAAAAGATGACCTGTGCTTTCTCTAAATATCCTCTGCTACTTAGACCAAGTTTCTAAGATGTCAAAAATAGCACAGATAACCTTTGACCCACATATATCCCAAGGTGGTTCCAAATCTTCAGGTTCACAAAAATCATGATAGCACAGACTTTGCTCTGACCACCCACACTCAAGTCCTAAGCAATGCAATAGGAAAACATAAATTAAATTTTATGTGATCTTTTCAGACCCTCACTGAGAGTAACTTCATACGCAAGAACAACACTGAGATGCTGATGGTCAGGAACGTGCACAATTCAGATGAAAAACTCATTTCCCTACATGGAGGATTTAAACTTTTGCCTCATCAAAATGATACCTTGTTATAAGCCAGGGACGTTGGGGCCACCTGCAAATGCATCTACAGTTAAGTAGGGAACGCAAAGCTCAGCCTCCTATCTCAGACGTGCACGGAATGTGATTTTCTTTATTTTTCTACAGTTTAAATCTGATTTCTAGTTCAAGTCCCTTTTTTGCCAAAATAGCATAAACTGAATCACAACCTATTTTGGGGTTCTCGCTTTCCCTGGGGTTGTGTGTGAGTTTGGGGAGGGGGTTCAAGTGGTATCGTTGTGAAAGGGGGGACTTGGGCTCTCTATCTCATTGTCTCTTTGGGCTGGCATCTGCTGAGGCATTCCATTTCCCATCGGGCCTTCATTTGCCCATCAGAGCAATGAGTGGGCACTGAATGCAATGACTCATCCTTACTGAATGCCTTTGAGTGCAGCTCTCTCAGCTACACCAAGCTCTACTGAGGGGCAGGGGGCAATTCTGGGGCTCCAGCACTGTGCTGAGCCATGGTGAGACATGTGAGGCCATGTAGGACCCCACGTAGCTCAACATACTACACAGATGGCCTCTTCTCTGGGGCATGGCCTCTCCCCTAGGGTGCCACTTAGGGCAGAGAGGCTCAAGGCATCTTTGCTCTTAGGTTTCCCCAAACTGGAGGTGTTCTCACCCCCAGATTAATGATGGGTAGAGAAGAACACGCCCCCTCCCCCCCAACCAATCCACAAAACACACCCATTCTCGGCTTCCCCTCTGTCTTTCTCCACCCCTCACCCAAATTCCTGGCATCTTGAGCTAGTCTCCAGGTAAGACGCCTTCCCCTAACTTCCCAGGAACTAGTCCAAATCTATTGTTTGTGCCTAAAGCCCCCTCGAGGCTAGGCTTTTGAAACTCAGAGCCTTTTTTCTCTTTTTGCAATAACATCGGTTCTCCATGGTGATGCGCACCTCAAAGTCTGGTCTTGAAACAGGGAAGGGTGAGGGGGTTGCGAGGTAATAGAAAATAACAGGAAAATTAAGACTGCTAATATTTTAAAATATTATTCTGCCACAAGTGTTTGGTTTCGTTGCAGCTTGCCAGTTCAAGAGCTTCAGCTCACCTTCAAAGCGCCACCCTCTCACTGTTCCTAGGGGATCCTAAAACGGGCTTTCACTGTTGTTCCCTCCCCGCTGACTGACAGCGCAGGCCAGAAAGCCCCGGGGGCCACTATAAAAGGCGCCTGTGCCGCTTCCTGCTGCTGCCCAAACCCGCCACTCCAGGCTGCCAAGTCAGTGAAGGCTTTTCTGCTTCCTCAATGTCCCCCAGGGGTTTTAGAGAAACAGCTCTTTGCCTTGCACTCACTGTTTAACTTCCTTGGCCGTGAGCCCATGGAGCTGGTGCAGGGGTAATCTGAGTGACAGGCATGGCCCCTGCCCCAAAGCCATTCAACCTCTCGAGCTCTGAGCATGTGGCTTCCTTCTCCCGGTAGGTAGGGTGAGACTTGTCCAGCAGGCCCCTGAGTCCCAGAGGCAAACGGGCCCCTGGACGTGCTCAGACAGATGTGAATCCTAGGACAGAGACAGCCAGGTCTCTCAAGCTGAAACCCACATCCTCCCCATAAAAAAATTGATACTCAAGACTGATAAGTATACACATCAATACTGGCATTTGGCATTGCTCCCACTTATAGGCAGTAGAGGCTCAAAGGCCAGCACTAAAGAATTTTGTCACTGTTTATGGACACCAGTCTGGCTACCTCCACCTCTACTCTGAACTCAGAGACCAAGGAAGGCACATCTGTGAGGACAGTCCATGCCCCAGAGGGAGACTGGCTAGTTTCTTCCCCCTTCTGGGAATGTGATGGCCTTTCATGCTATAGCCCTCCCATTCTTTCTCAGATAAATCCCTTGGCAAGTAAAAATTTTGAATCTCTCTTTAAAAACCACTGAGCCTGGTACATTAGGAAAATAAAATCTCCTCTGTGGTAGGCTGAATAATGGCTCCCAAATATGGCCATGCCCTAGTCCCCAGAATCTTTGAATATGACAAAAGGAACTTAGCAGGTGTGATTAAATTAAGAATCTTGAGATGGGGTATAATGCTAGATTATCCAGTGGGCCTGATATAATCACAGGGGTCTTTATAAAAGGATGCAGTAGGAATCAGAGTCAGAGGAGAAGGCAGTGATTTGAGGATGGAAGCAGAGCTGGTTGTGAAAGGGCCATAAACCAACAGCTCCCAGAAGCTGGAAGGGAAAAGGAGTGGATCCCCGTTGGGGTCTCCAGAAGGAATCAGCCCTGCTGACACCTTGATTTCAGCTCTGTAAGACTCTTTTCAGACTTCTGACTTCCAGAACTGTAACACTTCCAAAACACTTAGTTTGTGGGTATTTGTTACAGTGGCAACAGGAACTCAATACATTCTCCTTATCCAAGGTAACATGAAGTTCAGACCCTGCCACAACTCAGGAGAATTAGTGGAATAGCAGTGCTTACTTATATCTGCAATTTTGCCATACAGCTCTGGAACTGTAGAAAGAACAGGAGACTGAGAGGACCTAGAAGTGGTGTTTCTTATCAAGGAGATGCTTGGGATTGGCTTGCCTATTTGCTGTTCATAGAATGGCAAGCATCCCACCATGTGGCGGATAGCACACTACACCTAGAATCAGTAGACCACCATCAACCCCGGTTGCCAGTTGCTAGCTGAAGGATTCAGGGCAAGCAACTTAACCTTTGTAAAATGGAGGGACTCATTATCTATCCAAAAAGATATTGTGAGGATTCAATGAGATAATGTAAGTGAAAGGATTTGATATTTCCTAAAGACATTTACATGTATAAGATATTCTTACAGATAAAAATATGGCATAGAATGTATAAAAGATTCCAGTCATTTGCATTTCCTGGTTGTTTGGATTTCAGATACATGAGAGTTTACTGAAATCTGCCCCAGCTTTTCTTTTTAAGGAGCTCAGATTTCATCAAAAGCTTTAGACTCCATCTCTAGGGTCCCTTCCAGCTCTGCCATTCTATAATTCTAAATGTCAGCCTGAACAATGCTACGATGGCACCATTACTCCTCTCACGGCAGATAGATAGGGACCAAAAGCCCGGGAAAGAAGCTAGAGTTGATCAAGAATGAAGGATGATGAGAGCCAGTGTACAGACTTCTGAGTAAGAGTGTGTTATTCACACATTCCTTATTCATTTATTCATTACACATATAGTCACCGAGTGAATACAATATATGCCAGGGGCTATGCAAGGCATGAGTAGGATGGAATAAGAATAACTGAGAGACAGCGAGAGTTATGAAAATGAATAAGATAAGGTTCATGACCTCAACAACTGTGAAACCAAGTGGGGAAGACACATGCAAGCCACAACAGCCAGAACATCCCTGGGTCTCAGTCTCCTGGGGTCTCCTGTGAGGTCACATGACATTTATCCTCACATCTCATTGATTTCCAAGGACCCACCTACTCACACAGAAACTCAACTCATTGCTAAGCCGCCCAGTATTCCTGGGGGTTTCCACGATTTATCTCATATGTGCTCACCAACATTCTGGGCCTCCTGACTGCTGCCACTCCCTACAGGGACTCGACCAAGCACACTCTGTGCCTGCTGCCATCACAGCTGTCAGGAGGGGCCCCTCTGTATGGCGGCGTCGATGTGGTCAAGCTTGGAGCCAACTTTTATTCCAGGGCTTGTGGCCGTCTAAGCGTTTCCCACAATTTCTGCGAGTTTCCATGGCTTCTATCCTTGTTACCTGCTTTGTTTACCCCTCACCCACCGCCAACGCCTCCTCCACATTCTTGCTGCAGAACTCAGCTACTTCTACTGTTTCCAAAGAAATCCATGCACATCAAGAACTTTGTGTCCTTTGTCTTTTCTTCCTTCCCTCCCTCCCTCTCACCATCCTTCTTTCTTTCCTTCCTTCCTTCCTTTCTTTTGTAGATTTAACTGCTAACTTATACGATAGAGAGAGGACAGATGGGGATACAAAGGGAGAGCACATTGCAGAGGGATGTCCTTCCCTCTCTCCCTCTTCCTCTCTCTCTTCCCTCCCTCTCCTGAGCACCAAGCCAACCCTCCTGCCTTGATTGCCACAGGGCAATTTCACTCGCAGCTGGATGTGTTGGAGACTTAGTTCCTGCCACAGGTGCTTAGCCAAGTATTCTCCCAATAAAGATTCGTGGAATCCAGAGAAGGGGCTGAGTCTCACAAGCAGAATCTTTCAGGATACAATAGAATAAAATCCAGTGAATAAAATTTCTTCCATTTTATTGCTGAAAGCACCAGCATACATTCTTTCTGGATTACAGTGACATTTTTGAAAATATAGGTGTGAGGATGCAAGTCGGACGTCAGCCTCAGATACCAGCAGTGCGGGATTAAGCTGCCGCTGTTTGTGCTGTGGGGTGGGGTGGGGTCTGAGCATCTGCACCCTGTAATGACAAATTGGACACAGCAGTACCCCACTGTATACCTGGAGCAAGTGCCTCTTTCATTTTTCAGGATTCTGAGTGTTTCAGAGTATCAGTCATGCACCAGATGTCACTAAAGGAGGCTTTTTTGAAACAATCTGACTTAGCAGTAATGAGGCTCAGATTGTTGCTATGAGCTCAGGGTGGAAAAAACATACACACAAGCTGAGGTGAATTTACCCTGAAGCTAATAAAGCTCAAGCTTTAGGGCCTGTCACTTGCACGGGTTCTTTCCAGGGCCTTATGCCTAATTTTGTATTTGTAATTTTATACTCATTTCCTTAAAGACAACTCCAAAATTGTTAAGTTTCAGGTCCCACAAAACCAACCACCCCAGTCTGTCACCTGAACATAGACATGTGCGCACAAGTGATGTCAGTGGACCAGCCCTTGCAAAATTAGGAAATGTAAATCTTTGTTGTGGACATCCCTCCACCCCTAGCCCTTTCAGAGCATGTGGCCTTGATCTTTGAATTCTCTGTGCTCCCACTAAACATGCAACAGGCACCATCACCCTGCTTGGTACACACAACTGCCTTTCCATCTAACCTAGGGGTCTGCAAACTAGGGCCCCTTGCATCAAATCCAGCCCACCTCCTGTTTTTGTAAATAAAGGTCTACTGGAATATAGCAACACTCATTTCGTTCATGTGTTATTTTTGACTGCTTTCGTGAGATAGAATTGAATAGCTACAACTGAGACCAAACTATACCAAAGCCTAAAATATTTACTCTTCTGGCCTGTTGCAGAAAAAATTTGCCAAGCCTTGATCTCATCTCTGGTAATGTCATAACTGATATTGATAACTCATTCCATCAGCCAAAGATCTGTTTAAAAAAATAAACCCACTAGGGGCTGGCCCTGTGGTGCAGTGGTTAAGTCCAGCACACTCTACTTTGGCAGCCTGGGTTCATGGGTTCAGATCCTGGGTGCAGACCTACACCATTCATCAGCCATGCTGTGGCAGTGACCCACATACAAAATAGAGGAAGGTTGGCACAGATGTTAACTCAGTGCTAATCTTCCTCAAGCAAAAAAAAAGAGGAAGATTGGCACAACAGATGTTAGCTCAGAGTGAATCTTCCTCACCAAAGGAAAAAAAATAGTAAGCCAACTCATGCCCTCTCCCCTTTCTCCTCACAGAATGAAATCCAGCTCCTTACCAGGCCCTACAAGGCTTTACATGATCTACGTGTAAACCTGCCTCCCTGACCTGGTCTCCTGCCTCTCACCCTTCCACTCATGATGCCACTCTCGCTGTCTGACTCTTCTTCAGACACACAGAGAGTCCAGCCTCTAGCTCTTTGCACTTGCTGTTCATTCTTCCATTCATGCTTCTCTCCCATCTCACATGGCGGGTTCTTTCTTATGATTCAGGTCTCCACTCAAACACCATCTCCCCAGAGAGGCCTTCCATGACCACTTATCAAATATTGTCCTCTCCCTCCAGTCACTTTCAGTTACGTGACCTGTTTCTTCTTGTTATAGCTCTTGTAATTATCTTGTTTGTTTACTTGTTTACCATCAGTTTCCCCCATGAGAATGTGAACTTCCAGGCCAGGGCCTTACCTGTCTCACTCAGTGTTGGAGAGTGCCTGGAACGGTGCCTGGCACATCACAGGCTCCCAAGAAATATTGGTTGAACAAATGAATGAACAGAATGGTAATGGGGGATTCTGAAAGGTGAAGAGAAATTGTCTTCAAAAGAGGAATTTCAGGATTGCACAGATAGCTGTGTCAGTACATTGCAGGGGGACCAGCCAGAGGGTCAATCAGATTCTCCTTCTGGGACCCTAGGGATGTAGGGTTCAGGTTTAATCCATGACCAGGCAACCACGCAAAGCTGAGATGGATTTAATACAAGCCACACCTTTCGTCTCTCACTGAGGAAAGAAAACTCACATTAGGATTCAGGCTGGACTGTGAGCCTGTTTATTTATTACCATGACATATTTCAATAAACAGCCTCTGACGCTGAAGCAATAACCAGAGGCAAGACCTTCACCTTGAAACCTCCTTCTCGGTAGCAATAAGCATCTCCAATTTCAAGCATTGCCTTGACATTAACCAGTGATTTTTTTCCAAAAATCTCTTCCCGCTCTGTTTCCGCTCACACCAGCCTCACTCCAGTCACTCTGGACAAGCTCAGAACATTCTCTCTGTGCTCCTTCTTGCACTGCTTCCTTACCCTCCTCTCTCTCTTGGGAATGCCCTCCCATGCCCCTCACCATCTCTACTTGCCCATGGCCTGCCCATCCTCACGGCCACACTTAAACCCCACCTCCTCCTTCCAGAGATCCCCAAAGTAAGCGTTAACCTCTTCTTACTCGACATCCTGTTACACTTTCTACTTTACTAATTGCCTATTGCTGCATAATAGACCCCCCCAAAACTAATCAGCTTAAAACAACCAACATTTTATTTTATCTCATGATTTTGTGGATCAGGAATTTGGGCAGGGCTCAGCTTGGTGGTTTTTCTGCTCCACATGATGTGAGCTGAAGTCATGCATCTGGTGGAATTCATCTGGTGAATGAGTAAGTCTGGTCCAAGAAAGCTCACTCAATGTTTGGAACATTGGTGGGAATGAAGGAAGGCTAGACTTAGTGGGGGCTGTCATCTGGACACCTACACATGGCCTCCAGCATGTACAGGTGGGTAGTCAGACTTCTTTTGTAGCAACTCAGAGCTCCCAGAAAATGTTCCAGGAGACAAAAAGTGGAAACTTCTTGGGCTGCAGTTTCCTCTCTGAAAATAAAAATGTTGTATTAAGATGGTCTCCCAGATTGCCTCCAGCCCCAAGAGTTTCACACTTTACTCTGTCTCGGAGAGTGTGTACTCAGCAATTACTCCCTTCTTTATTTGGAAAGCAGAAGACTTCTAGGAATAGCAGACAAATTACAATACAATAGAATATTTTAAGAGCTGTTCATCTAATGGGCTAAGAGTTATGAACCAACCTGCTAGAACAGGATTGCAGATGGTTACATACGTCAGTATGTCGGCAAAAAATGAAAACAAAAGCAGCTTCTTCATGTGTTTAATTGATCTAATCTTTCTCATTACCAGCTTCTCTCCTGGTCCTACTAGTTAGTGGGAAAACAGGGTAGGGATAGGGGTAGAATTTTACTTGACAATTAACAGTGTCTCCATATTAAAATGACTCTTTTGGACAAATATTCACTTAATTTAAATTTAAACTCTTTAAATCGAGCTGTTTCTCCCCTCTTCCTCTTTTTCAAGATGATTTCTGAGTGAAGGTGGAAGCTTGAGAGTATTTCTGATCATTGGGGGAGTGGGGATGCAGAGGGGGGCTAAGTTGGTGAGAGGCAGCTGTCCCAGGCACTGTCCCTCTCTGCAGACCTGGCACGGGGTGGCTGTGCTGAATCTAACCTCAGAATTGGCATCTGCTAAGGATGGTCCATCTGACCTTCTGGCATGAAATAGTGTCTCCCAGTGCTCATGGTTGACTTGACTTTTGTGGTAATTTCTTGCCCTTGGCAGTTGCCTATTTCTGCTCCCCAGGCAGCTGCTGGCCTGGCCCTCCTCTTAGCACCTCTGTGGCTTCTCACCAGGCCACACAGCAAGTTTTAGACCCTTTGCCCAACACACCAAAGTTCACTGGAGCCAAGAGAGCTTCCTCAGGCTCATCTCTGTAGCAACTTCCCTCTACTAGTTCTGCACCATCTCCTTCTACCAGATTTCTCCTAGAGACCTGAAGTGTTCACCAGGCCATGCCTAGGGACAGGGCCACAACAGTGCACCACTCCAGGAGGGGCCATTCCCAAAGGATACAATACAATGAATGGGTGCTCCTGGAATTGTAAAATACAGAGGTTCTACTGTGGGAAGGAGGCTACCAGTCTTAGTATTGGATTCACTCAAGATTCCCTCAAAAAGGGGAAACCATAAACGTACATGTTTGACTCTTTGGCCCTTTCCCATCCCTACCTTCCTCTTTCTCCAATCCCCCAAGTGTAGAGGCCAGAATTCTCCTTGCCCTTCACATGTAACCGAGACTTCCCTTACATTATATCCTGAGTTTTCTCCAGTCAAGGTTTATAGAAACTTACAAGCCAGCCTACAAGCCCTGGCTCCTGATATGTTAATGGAAGCTCAAGGAATTTAGAAATTCATTTCTCCTCCCCAGAGCTGGGCTTTGAAGACTCTTATCTTGCTAGTGACTCAAAAATCCTCTTTGATAATCAAAGATGAGCAATAACTTTATTGTTATAATTAGTCTCCGCCATTTCCCCGAAGCTCTTAAATCCCTTGCTTCGATGCGTGGGAAGCCCCAGAGCAACAGTCATTCCAGGAGACGGAAATGCTACAGAAAATATACTTTAAAAACGATTATCCCCCATATGCATATATTTTGCAAACTTGGTTTGCACATTTTTTACAAATAGTGGCATTCCAGGACTCTCAGGGGTTAAGAAATAGGATGAATTCTTCTCTTTCTTGTGCTCATACAGAATTGACTTCTTATTACCTTCTTCCTAGGTCCATTTTCCCAACACTTGGGTTTTTTTTTTTAACACTCTTGTAAAGAAAGGGTACATTCTCATCATAGAAATGATTATTCTGTTATGAGCTTGCTGCATGCTTTTGATATGCTTCACCGTGGATTTCCAGGTGAAGCAACTAAAATGCTAAGTCTCTCATTTTCACCCTTTCAAGACAGCATCGTTCAATGGAAAACATCCTACATTCTGGTCCTAGCTGTGCAACTAAGCAGCTGTCGGATTTAGAGCGTCACTTCGCTTCCCGGACTTCCATTTCCTCATCTGTGAAGTGAGGGGCTTGTGATCTCAGCAGACCTCTGACTATCGACTTTGGAGCACTGTTTGTAGTTGCCTTTGACTCAGACAGTCCCCATCTTAGCTGTCTAGCGCCCGTTTATTCTTTCAAATTCAACTCCTGGTCACCTTCTACTGGAAATCTTTCCCATCCTTCTCAACACCCTCCTTGGCTCCCAGACTTGCTTAACTGACCTTCTTCTTAGACCTCGTAATTCTCTGCTTGTATAAAAATAAAGTTTATTATGCAATCACCACACAGTATAGGAATGATCTGTTTAGAAGGGACTAGATTTTTTTTTATATCTCTACAGTCCCAGAATCTAGCACAGTATCTGGTTACAGTATAAATTTTAATACAAATTTAATGAATTAATTATTTTACACAAATCTGTGATAGTCACTTCTGCATGCACCTCCAGGAAGTGCTGGGATCACACTGAGGCCCAGGGTAAGTAGCCCAGAATGTCTTAGAACAAGTGAATATTTAAGACTTTTTTGCAAAGATTCATCCTGGGGATACGGAGCCATTCTTGGCAGGAAGAAATGGAAGAATATTGGCTTTACCTCTTTTACAGTTCTTGCAGAAAAGAATGAGTTGGCTCATAGTTTGATAAAACGTAATGATAGGCTTTAATCTTCAAGACTCAAGGGTAAAGAGGAAAATCTGCATGTACCTTTTTGGAAATTCAACCTGGCAAGCATCAAGCTTCCTTTGCCCAGGTTTACTGGCAAATATTCAGCTTTCACATCCAGTATAATTAAAAACTGGGCAGGTTCCCCAAGTCTTATGATCTCTTTGAAAACCCAGCTGGTAATTCTTTCACTTTTTTGTTCTGTTCTCATCATCTGGATACATGGATAACCTCAACTTTTGGGTCTTAGTTGTTCCTGTAAAACTAGAGTTTTCTGGAACATCAGAGACTTACTGAAAGATAAGACTTCTCACAGAATTTATTTGTAGGTAAATGTGATGTTCCAAGGAGTCTCAGAAATTTCTTACTGTTTTTCATCAAATTGTGTTTATTTTAGGGGTCCTAGGGCTTAGATCAAAAGGTGACCACATTTAATCCTTGTTTAGGATTCCCTAACCTCTTGTTAAACATCTAAATTCTCTAACTTATCAGAGATCTATCAATCCTCTTAGTGAAGGTAAAGGACGCAAGATCTGAGACTTTTCCCACTGAGTTGGCCCCCAGAAGTTGCAACCAATCCTGCCAGTGTGTTTTACCAACTCACCGGGCCATATTCCTGTGCCCCTTGCTCTGCCATATCTATCTCTTGGAGAGTTACCATAGTAGGCAAAGGGAATTACCCACCTAGATGAAGGAGGACTCTTCTCAGGACAAAAGACTTGTATGAAGGGGAAGGAAAGGGAGGGAACAGAAAATAAGTATAAGAAAATGGAAGGGTGCAGGGGGTTACATCTTTTTTTGACTCTTCATAGATGAAAAATAACCAGAATTATGTTGTGTCCAGAAAGCCTGTTGACAGGAGAGGATGTCATTTTGCAATTTACAAAGGATGAAAGATCCTCTTTGATTTTTTTTTTTTTAGTGTCTCATGTTTAACCCTCCAACCCTTGATACTTCTCTGGGTCAACCCCTCCAGAGAACTGGAGAAATGTGTCTGTGAACAATGAGGACTCCCAGCCCACCCCCTAGGGTTAATTACAGCAGTAGGACCAAAGAGCCCCAGGGCTGGTATCTGGGCATGTTACACAGAACATCAGCCATTGTTGAGGACTTCCCAGGTACCAGGCCTCCTTGGACTCATGGAATCCTCAAGCTGCATAATGAGGTCCGTGTTATGAGCCCCATTTGGTAGATGAGAAAGATGAGGCTCAGAGAAGTGAGATAACTCGTCTGAACATACACATTGAAGAAGAGGCAGAGCCAAGATTTGTAGTCAAGTCTTTCTAATTCTTAATCTTCTTCCCTAACTGCTGTGTTATACCGGCCCCTCTTCTCACCAGTTAAAGGGTGACATGAAAAGCTAAGCCTCTAATTTTACAACCTAAAATAATTTTGTCTAAATTAGGTGCTGTCAATGGGCTTTTGAGATTCATCGGGGCAGCCCAGGCCAAGTCCTAAGAGGGTCTGCACGTGGCTGCACACACCCCACACGCCCCTGTTCTTCTCTCCCCTTAGCCTTCTCTACCATTCCACCCTTCCCCAAGAGGTAATAACACATCACTAATCCCTAATAATTGTTAATAACTAATATTAATATTAACTTATTAGCACTGACAGGTGTTAAATTGCTATTAATAATTAATACTTATTAGTATTATATATTAACTACAGCTGGGCAGTTGAATTGATTAATTGGATAAAAACCTGTGATCATGGTCCCTCTAAGTCACTGGTTCTCAATTGGGGGGGGGGGCAATTCCCCACCCCCAGGGGGGACATTTGGCATTATCTGGAGGCACTTCTGGTTGTCGCATCTTGAGGGAGTACTACTAGCATCTAATGGGTAGAGGCCAGGGCTGCTGCTGATTACCCCACAGTGCACAAGACAGTCCCCCTCAGCAAAGAATTATCTGAACCCAAATGTCAGAAGTGCTGAGGTTGAGCAACCCAGCTCTAATCAAAGCTCAGAAGCTGTCGGTCTCTATACCTAGTTGTGAGATCAGTCCTGAGACCCTCAGATGGATGCATCACAAGCTTCATTTATATCTAGGGCAGAATAGTGTTGAGCCCACCCACCCTTTTGTATTTGCTTCTTGACCAAGGGGGCAGACTGTGGGAGCCTTGGTCTCAGATGGGAAATGGGTAGGTGAGGGCCCAGCAAACATGGAGGCAAGTGGCCTCCAGCAAGAGAGTAAATCCTGGAGCCCAAGCTGAAGCCGAGCAGCATAAGCACAACCTCCAGCTGAGCAAGCAAGGCAGGCAGGCGTGCTGGGTCAGCAACGCCCATGTCCCGGGGTGAGGCCGGAGCTTTGAGGCGAAGAGAGAGGGTGCAGGCACCAGTGTCCTGAGCGGGGGTCAGAGACACAGTGAAGTCCTCAGCCCTAAACTGCCACATTGAACCTCTACATAAAGGAGAGAGAAATTTGACTTAACAAGGAAAGTTCTGAGGTAAGGTGGCACCTGAACTGGGTCCTGAAAGCTGGGTCAGTATTGACCAGTCCCCTCACAAACCACTGCCGGTAGGATCCACGTTACACCTGTGGGCATAAGGCCTATGCCATTATTTTTAAACTGCTTAATGGAAATATGAGGTATAAACAGAAAAGTGCACAATTCATAAGTATATAGTTCAATGAACTATCACAAAATGAGCGCGCTGTGTAACTACTCCCCAGGTTAGGCCAGAGAACACTACCCTCTTCCCAGAAGCCTCTTGGTGCTCCCTTCCAGCTCCCTAAAGTTTCGTTCTCTCCTGTTTCTAACGCAACAGATTCATTTCACCTGATTTTATAAAAAATGGAATTTTGTAGTATGTTTTTGCTTGTGTCTTACTTCTTTGGTCGAAATTATTTTTATAAGAATCATCCATTTTCCCCCCCGCATAGCTATAGTTTATTCATTTTCATTGCTGTATAGCATCCATCATATGACTACACCACACGTTATTTACCTATTCTACTGTTGATGATAAGTGAATTGTTTCAAGTTTTTTGGCAACTTCAAATATTGCTGTTTATGTTTGTATCTTTGGTGAACATGTATATACTTCTCCACTGGGCGCATGTCTTGGAGTTAAATTTCTAAATGCTGTTTCATTCTGTGAACGTTTTGAATGTCCTCATCTGTTCTTAATCGGGGGTGAAATCTTTGCATCTGAGGTGGTAACTGAGGGATGGATGAGATGATTCCAAACCAAGAGGTTTGATAAGATGGGATACACGGATGAGATGAATATGCTTTAAAAACACAAGGCTTGCCCATGAGCATAATGAGAGAGGATGCCCTCCGTGTATCACCTGACCGAACCTCAATAGGACTTGGAAATGAGTCTGGAACAGCACTGATTCCATCCTCCAACTTCGGCTTGCATCTTAACCCCACCCCAGACTTCAGCCAAACCAAGCCCATGTGCTTTGGCAAGACTTTCTTTGTAACTTAAATTACGTTTCATCTCTGATTTATTAGGACTTTCTCAAATTGCTAATACCATTATTCTACCCCCATTCATTACATCAGCAGCAGTTTCAGCTCAGTCGCCTTGAATCGGTCACAAACAGTCCCAAAGGTTTATTTGGCCATATATTTCTTAACACAATTTATAGCACTCAAATATTGAGTTAGATTGCGGGATGACATTCATCAAGCCTATTGTAATGTGCCCTCGGCTTTTTTCTCATCATCCCTGTCATCTATCTTGGCAGTAAAAGTGCTGCTGCTTTTACCTCTGTTCCATATGATCAGATAAAATCACTTTTTCTTTCCCAGGCTTATATTTCAGCA
Source organism: Tapirus indicus (assembly GCA_031878705.1). Lineage (NCBI taxonomy): Eukaryota > Metazoa > Chordata > Mammalia > Perissodactyla > Tapiridae > Tapirus > Tapirus indicus. The sequence goes on along the minus strand of CM062927.1, from coordinate 61,267,517 downwards.
GTACCTCAGAGCTCATCTGCATGTTCTGCTTAAATTTCATTCCTTCTATAAAGCTTTGTAATAAACTCACCTCTTCGAACACATTTTCCCCCAGGATATGCCCCAAAATTGCAAATGCAGGAACTTCTTGCGTGGGTAAGGAATATTATATTTTCCAAAGCAAAGATCCTGTCTCCTGGACCTCCAAGGATGCAGGTGTTTGTGGGGACAAAAGGCTGAAATCTTAGGGAAATCTCATTTATAGGGTCCATTGTCCAGCCTGGGTTACTCTCCAACTGTTAAATCCCCAGGACTCCAGCCTAAGAGGCAGGGTTCCCAGGATTGGTGGTGATATGGCTGCTCCGTCCTGAGCCCTCACAGACTCTAAGAGAGGATAGACAGGGATCATCCAGCCCAACCTCTCTTATTTCATAAATTGGGAATCTGAGATATGTAGAAACTGCCACCAATGAAGCTTACAGTCCTAATAAGTTACCAGGCAAAGTCTCACATGTACCTTGTGAGTATTTTAGCAGTAGTCATTCCTTAAGTCACAAAACCCACACTGTACAAACTCCAAGGGAAAAAGAATACAGTCTCTGAGAACAGACAATCCTGAATTTGCATTGAGACTTTACCACCTATCGATGTCCAGGCAGAGTGTTTTCCTCCCCTTTGAGACGGGTATAACACTGCATCCCTGGAAAATCATCGAGCGCCCATATAGCACATGGGACATTGAGGAGCTCTATAAATGGCAGCTAAACAGTAATTTTGGAGAGCCACGGAGCAATCCTTGGACACTGGACATTTGGGGAAAAGGGCCTGGGAGTTGGGAGGTAGGTGGAGCCCACGTTTGAACCGAGAAGCCCGTGAAAACCTCAAGATAATCTAGCACGTTCTACCAATGCCTAGATTAAGATTGCAGGCCCACTTTGGAAGGCCAGTCAAACCACTACAACTCAGACCATTCAATTTCCCAGAGTTCTCCAGATCCTGCTCCATGTCACCCATCTAATTCTTGTTCCTCTCCTGCAGAGAGGAAGAGCCAGGGAAGACAGGGGGAAGAAGAAAAAGATGCCGGCTGAGCCCGCCACCTCTTTCAGCTAGAAAGCTAGATCACACTCAGATGTGCCTCTCTTCCCTCTCCCTCCTTTATTATAGGTTCTTACAGTGCATGCATATTTCATTGTTTGAGTGCTTCCCGAAAACACAAGTCCTGGAATTCTATCACACATTACTCCTGCCATATAGCTGGGCACGAGGATAGGTACCCAATAAAGCATTTATAAAGGTGTGTGGCTGGAAGTGAGTTGAGAAAGAAACTCATTTTTCCAGTGAGAAGATGGAACGAGGAAGGAAACTGGAGCGAGCTAACAGATCATCACCTTCCTTATGTTTGTGTGTAGGAGTGGGTATAATAGTGTTCCAGAAGATCAAAGCTTGACCTATGGTCCTTCCTCCTAACCATGCTTTATGGCTGTCTGTTCTGAGTGACCAAAGGGCAGCCCAAGGTTTCTGTTTTCACTCAAATTCCCTGCTGAATCTTGCAATCTTGCATCATTGAATGGATCCACAACCACCCACAGCCACGTGAGAAAACCATTTCCTCTTCCTTGAAACTTTTATATGGCCTTTGTTCTGCTAGGCCAGTTCCCAACTGAAGTAGAATTTCCAGTTTGGAAGTGAACACGTGGCCATGTGATTTAACTCATTCTTCACAGTAGAACTGTAAATGTCTGTCTTCAGAAATATACACTTGCAGCTGAGACCCAAGACCGTGGTTTAACAGCAGAATGTCATAGAAACCAGAAAAAAATCCTATATTAAGGTGCAGTGATCCCAAACTCAGATAACTGTCACCACAGCCTGGCAAGTTAATGCCATCATCTGCAACAGCTGGGTTTCCACAAATCCCACAGTGCCTCTTACTCATCAGCGGCATTATGTCTCCAAAGCCATCTTGGTTTCCTAAGACTGCCTGCTACTTGGCACTGTTTCAGCATGTGAATATTGCCACTGAAGATTCCCCATCTGGCAGCTGCCCAGGCAGTCATGCCCTTGTGTACTTGCTGGTGTTCCTACAAGGGGGTCAGGCCACTGAGAACGTGACACCTGCCTGTGGGCTCTGTGGGAAATAGCCAGGCAAAGCAGAAGGTCACAGGGCATGGCTGCAAGAAATAAATTAAACATGTTGTATGCTGTTGGCATAGCCAGGTGACAGAAGCCCATCTGGGTATAATCTACTCCTTGGAAGCAGAGTCAGAGATCCAAGAAGTGACAGATGCACAGACGTAGGAATTTTTCTCCCATGTCAATGAACTTGCAAAGTCTGGATTCTCTATTGTGCTCCACACTTGCGATATTCACTTGGTTAGTGACAACATCTTTTCAGTGACACCACAAACTTCACGACACCTTACTGGACTCGAAAGAGCCAATGAATCTAATCACACGTGCTAGTCTCCAGGAGACGGATAACAAGAAAAGTCAGAGCTGCTATATCTTCATCCTGGTGACCTCTACTGGATAGCTTAATTGAAATATTCAGGGATAAGGAGGGGGGTATAGGGCAGAAGTAGGTTTTAATTTTCGTTCATGGCTAAAAATGATCTATTGTTCCATCTCGACACAAATAGAATCCTGATTTATATGTCACGATTTTCATAGGTGATTTCATGCACTTTTGGTAGTTCTAATGTATATTAGGCAGTTATTTCCCTTCCTCCGCCAGGAAGCTGGAGGGGAGAGGGGAGTCGGGTGCCTATGTGGGAACAAGAGAGTTGTTCCCATCACCCCCAAGATGCTCCAGCCCCACACAGTGGGAATCAGCGCCAGGTTCAGCTGAAGTTAACTGCTCATCAGAATGGATTGTTGTAAGAATGACTAAGTCCTTTTCCCACAATACTCAAACTCCTGTTAGTGAGGGTTTTATAAGGATATCTTGGTGAAGTGGCCAATTTGACTATTTACTAGCTGTGTTGCCCTGAGCAAATTACCTAACTCTCTAAGCCTCAGTTACCTCATCTGTAAAATGGAAATAATAATAGATCTAGCCAGTGGTGTGCTGGAGTCAGCTCTCACTGGCTTACAAGAGCTAATTTTGTGCTTCTCTTCCAACTCCAAGTTCATTGATAGGTCGAAAATGGCTGGGTGGGGGTAATTACACCACGGAAATTGGCAAAAACTACAAACCAGAGCATTTTCTTTTTGGAGAGCCGGGTGTAAAACATTTTGTGGGGAATAAATAAGATAATTCATGTTAACGGGCTTCACAGTGTCTCGCACACAGTGGGTGCTTGAGAATTGTGAGTTATTACCATATTTCATAGACTCTAGGATTTTGTGTTTATATTTTTACATCTATGAAATCAGGATGTGACTGATAACTGATAGCATCTTATTATAACTGGCAGCATTTTTCCTCAGTGGCTCACAAAATAATGGCTCACGTTACCGTCAACGGAGTGTTGAGTCAATGAAACATTATCATCAGGAGCATCATCAGCATCATTGTTATTCTGAAGCCTTTATAAGAGTCCATGTAGATGATCCTCAAAATGTGAGGAAAAACACACAGAATTCCCACCAAACTCATACTAGCATCTGGCAGATTCTAGGGGAGCCTTCAGAGCAGACCGAACCTCCCTATCTTCATCCTTGCCTACGACTGGCAGCTCTGCCTCCTCCCCCTACTGTTTTCTCTCCCCAAATCCTCCAGCCAAGCTCCGTCTCAGGAATGATCCCATGGGACCCCTGACATGCGTGAGTGGCTCCAGTGACTGGGACCCCTTCCTTGAGCAGTTTTGCGCCGCCAGCCTGACGAGGCCCCAGGAGCTGGAGTCCTTATTAAAGGCTTTGTCTGCAACAGGCAGAGGAGGGGGCTGGGCTGGCTGGAGCCGTTCCTGACGCCAAAATCACCCATACAGGGTGCTGCTTGCAAAGCTGCCAGCTTTACAAACACTTCCTGTCTGTGGATCTTATTGCCTGGTCGGTGACAATGGCCAAGACTCAGTGCATTTGTTGAATAAGCCAATGAATGACTAAGTGAATAACAACAATGAAGTTACAGTGATTATAAACATTTTAACATATGAAATCATCAAGTATTATTTAGGATGTAGTAAATGGTACTCAAGTATCTTGCTGGTGGAGTGTAAATTGCTTTAGCTCTTTTCAGGGACAGTTTGCTGGTGCGTATTAAAATTTAATACTTGCCTACTGTGTAGGTTTCTCTTCTGCCTGCTTCAGAGAAGCACTCACGCTCAGAACCAACTAGAGTGCACAAGGATGTTCAGGGCTGTGTCATCTCTAGTGGCAAAAACTACAAAGTGCCTAAATAGCTACTCATATGGGAAGCGTGAATAAAAGCTGCTACACCCATAGCCATTCTATACGCAGCAGTTAGGAAGAATGAGGTCCATTTGTATGTACTGACAAGGAAAGAATATTAGTGGGAGAAGAAAGCACTTTTCTAAACACTATACATAAGTGGATAATGTTTAAATCTTTAAAATATGAAACAAAACCATTTTTCTGTATTTTCATATATGAGCCTAAACGCATAAGAAAAGGTAACAACAGGTACCTCTGGGAAGGGGGATACAGTGTGGGGGTGGGGGGGTGGAGCATATGGTCAAGGCAGACTTTAGCTGTACTTTTATGCTTGGATTTAAAATTTTACAACCAAAAGGTATCATGTATTACTTATATAATTAAAATTTTTAAATCAAGAAAACGGAAACCTAGCCAACAGATGCTCAGGCTGAGGCATAAATTCCTGCAGCAGCTGTGGGAGCACACTCTCTGCTGGTGAGGGGCTGACAAGTCTGAACCGAGAGCAGCCAAGCACAGCAGTGCCGAGATGCTCCGCTCTAAGAGATGACGAGTGGAGGCAGAGGAAGCCAGGAGTCCCTGCTGTTGGGACAGCAGCAGCCACAACGGCCCCGCCCTCCTCCTCCTCTCCTCTGCTGGTGCCCTATGGGGGTGGGGGAGCGAAGGGGTAGGACAAGGGAGGGAAGGGTGGAGGGAGAGGAGATCGGAGTCATCCAAGACAGACAAGCCTACCTGGTAATTGTACTAACAGCCAGGCCTTTGTGTAGCTGAGAATTCAGGGAATTTGATGGTTTCTCTCCATCTCTTTCATCCTCTTTTCCCTGGGCAGGGTGATCTCTCAGGGGTGGCGCCAAGCTCCAAATCTCCTCACACCGCAGAGTCACAGAGCCAGTTGGGACCTCAGAAAGTCATCTTACTCACTCCCTGCTAGGAAGTTAGCAACTAAGCAGGCCCTGGAAAAAATAATCACAAAACACGTGGAACATTCTTTTTCTTGGTTGGAAACCAAAATATTTCTGCTCTGCCTTTGCCAGGCCAAGTTCCTTCTTATTTCCTAAAATTTTCACAGAATGATTCTACCACCTTGTTTTGTCTCCATCCATCCATCCATCCACTCACATTTATTGAGCACCAACTACACGTCTACTAGTACTACAGGGCACCTGATTTTTACGGGTGGAGAGTTGCAAAGGAGGCTTTGAGGAAGTAGCACGAGGAACAAATAGAGCAAGTCAAGATTCTCCAGGCAAACATGTGGGGGTGTGAGTGAGGATGGGAATAGGATGATGGGGAACCAAGCAAGCACACTCTAGACTAAAGGAAAAACATTGGCTACAACACATGTGGCAACTCAAATTCCCCTGTCCTCACAGAAGGGAAAAGAAAACATAGGAAGCAACTCTGAACTTAGTGATGAAGAAGTGAATTAGAGTTCCTGTAGGATGCTGGATGAGATTTTACAAAGCACAGGAGCATCATTCTGAAGGATTTTTATGCTTGCTAATGAAATACCAATAAAGGCTATGGAGGTGGAAACGCAGTTAAGGGATTCAGGACTGGAAACCGAATTTCTGGCAAAGGAAATCTTGATTAAGAGAGCGCTGGTGTGTTTCACCTCCAAACCATGGGGGGCTGGACAGTCTGATGTGCTCAGGGGAGAGCAGCCCAGCTGAAAGTGAAGAACCAGGTTTCCCCAAACCCTCTCCCTCCGTGGCCAGCCTTCATCATTTTAATTAAAATAATCAGTTCCAATGGCTCTCCCATGTAAAAGCAATTGCAGGCTCTAACTTTCTTTCAAGTGCCTTGCCACTGTTACTCCAGACAGGGCCAACATGAAAGCCCAGAGATAAATCGCACTGCCTGTCAGCATATCAGGTAGGCTGGGACTGCTGGGAAGAAAGGAGCCTGCTGCCGACTTTAGTGGCTCCAGCACTGAGAGTATGTGAATGGATGCCTGAAGGGCCCAGGTGTGTACTCTGCAGGTAGCCATGCAGGCGCTCTATCACTCCTTTAGGCTCTGAATCCTATCCTGGTTTATGGTTATGTTTGCAAGTGGTTTGTTCATAAGACATTTGCTGGTGATACTCACAAAGGGGGCTGGTCAGTCATTTATGTAAACTATTAACCAACCACCCATTGAGCAGCTACTGTGTGTCTTTAGGCTTAGACCCCAAGGATGGAATAGGGGAGAGGGACTGCCGGGAACTGGGCTATAAAGAATTCTAGACTGACAGACTCTTGATGGAGGTAATGCACACGGTGGTTAGGACGAGGCCCTAGAGTCATAGAAGCTGGGTTTGAATCCACTCTATCACTCACTTGTTGGATGATTTTGGTCCCTGTACCTCAGTTTCTCCTTCTCTAAATTGGGATAAATACTATCTCCAATTTCATCGGGTTAGTAAGATTAAATGAGAAAGGATTAAAAGAGATGAAGATGAAGCATTTAGTGTGAAGAAAATTACCCATTATTAGAAGGGCAAAGAGATAGACTGCCAGGCATCTTTTTATAAGTGAGACCTGGGAAACCAGCATTTGTAGAAAAAGTTCAAATTCTAACTATGTAAACCTCCTGTGGGCAATGCCTCACAAGCAAAGGAATTGGGGGTTCCTTTAGTTCTACACTGGCTCAATTCTGCAGGATTAGAACTTGAACTTTTCAAGCATTCAAGTTATGGAAATCACCCTTTGCAGAAACACAGTAAAAAAAAAAAAAAATCAGAATCTGAAAAACAGATGCATTCTATTTAGGATGTAAATTAAACCTTTTAAGAAGCTTTTAAGAGGTAGCTTTTCCAGGATAATTGCATTGCAAGGACTCTAGGCCAATCACTCTTTAACCCCAATGTCACCTAGCTGTGGGTACAAACAGGGTCACATCTAAACTGACACCATAATTACAGTGCCTCTGAATTCAATAGACACTCGAGCAAATCTTCAGTGCCCCTTGTCCGGTTATTGCTGGCAGGCTCTGAAGGGGGTCTCCATGCATCCATGGGAACTGGGAATGAGGACCGTCACACATCCATCCCTCTCCCTGTTTGTTTCTCTTGCCCCATGCCACCTGCCCTGGTTGGTTGCTCCTAAAGGAAACTCACCATGGCCATGCTGTTGCTGTGCCTGTCATGGGATGCCACCATCCATGCCCACGGGTGTTGTCTCCAGTGACCCCAAAGCTGTCAATTCTCAGGGAGCTGAAGAAGCTGTGAGTGGCATGAGTGGGCCCCCAACTCTGGGGCCATGCTTTGCACTCTGGACCCAGCAGCCATTCTGTGTGTGGTCAGTCCCACAAAGTCCGTCACCTTCTGGCCTTGGCTAGAAACATCACTGAGGCTCTTAGCTGAGTTCACGGGGCACAGAGACCAGGCCATCTCTGCAAGGTCTTCCTGTTCCTTCTCCTCAGCTGCCCCAGCCCCAAACACTCCTCCCTATGCCCCAGGTTTTGAAAAGACCCCCCAGGGCATTATCAGATCTGAGATGGAGGAAAGCTCTTGGCCGGCAGGGAACAAACATCAGCTTCCTCAGCTAAAGGCCCTACTAAATGCTACCAGAGCTGTGGAAGTCATTTGCTTGGCCTTAGGGGTCCATAAACCTAAAATAAAGTTTTCATTAACCTTTAAGAATAAAAGAAAAACCTCAAATAGCATCCTAATTTTGTTCCAAGTTTGGATGACAGTTTTCCTCTCTATAGGACCTAATTAAGGTGACTGAGGTATAAAAAACCATGAAAGATGTAAAAGCAATGAAAGACATAAATAAACCAAATGGGAAATGCAGGAGATGGTATACTACAGGTATAAATATTGTAAATATTCATCACAAGTTGATGCGAGAGAGCAAGTTATCATCGTAACGATGCCTTCAAAGGACTGGTTGGTGAGGGCTGTGATGGATCAGTTGAAATTTTTTGGTTATCTAAAGACAATTATTAACTTTCTTCATTCCTGCCTAAAATTAACTTCTTCCTCTTCAGTAAATTCACAGAATTCATTTGAATGAATTCATTTATTCATTCACCGCATATTACCTAATTTCTACAGTGTGCTAGGCACTATTTTAGGAGTTTCATACGTGATTGACCAAACAGGCCAGGCCCTGACTTCATGGATATTCCTTTTGTAGTTGGGGGACAGATGAAAAACAAATAAAAAAGAAAGAAATATGTAATATAAAGTCAGGTGGTGATAAGTGTTGTGAAGATAAAGAGACTAGGTGATAGGAATACTTTGGATAGGGCAAGACAGTCTCTCTATGGAGGTGACATCTGAGCAGATGTAGGGTTGAAATGGAGGCAGCATGCTGTATGGTTGTCTAGAGAGAAGTATGATCCAGAGGGGGAGAGCAGCGAGTGCAAAGGCCCTGAGGTGCTCGACACACTTGAAGAGCACAAAGCCAGAGGGGGAGGAATGAGAGTTTGGGAGGTGAGGTCAAGAAGTGGTGTCACGTGTGAGGTAGGTGTGTCACGGAGGACTTGGATTTTACTCAGAGTCTTTGATGGTTACGGGTATTTTCTGACACTAGAATCTAAAAATATTCTGATCATTTCTACAGTGGACACTATGTTGAACCACCCAGCACCCTGATCCCCCTTCAGGGCCGATGTTCTCATTCCACCCAAGCAATGGGGAGTGTTGGCCACTGAAGGCTCAGGCCTGGTCCCTCTCCAGGAACTGTTGGTTTAAGGGAGCTGCCTCACCTGAGCTTCCACTCCCTTCCACGCCCACGGCAGCCAATGAGTGGTCAGCGTGGGGGTACAAAGGCTCAGCACCCTCGCCTCAGTTGGAATAACAATAAGGGCCAGACCAGCTTCGGAGCCTCCTATAGGATGGGCTGAGGCCTCTGCTTCAATTGTACTGCAGTCTAACACCTCCGTCTGTCCTGTCCTGCTTGCCTTACACCACACAGGGGTTGACCCTGAGAACACGACCCAGTAAACCTCCGGCACACGAGTCTCAGTCTCCCCCCGAGGAACTCAACCGAAGACGAGTCTGAACAATGAACTACGTTATACAGATCTGCAGATGGAGAAGCCAAAGGTGACGACAATTCTGACCAGCTGACATAACCAGTGAGTTATTTTTTTTGTTAAATACCTGATTATGCTGGTCACTTTTTGTTATCTGTCTCTTCTCTAAAAGTGGAATATTGATAAGAAAGGGGGAGGAGGTGGAGAGTATTCTGATGAGCTGGAATCTGGTTTTACTCTATTTTGGTTCTCTTTCAGGCTCATGAGCCAATCAATTACTTCATGCAAGGATGTGGAAAGCATATTAACAATAGTTAATTAAGTGTGAATAGATGTCCAAAAGTAACTCTTAGAAGTTTCTGTCAGGTTGGCTGCCCACTTTTCCCACTTTTAAAAAATCTAAAGAGGCTCAAAATAGAGAAAATGCTGCTCAACTTTAAAAAAGTTTCCTGTTACTGATAAATAGTCTCGTGAGTGTCTGCCCTCAGCTGGACTGACTCTTGTACATACTCTATATTGGTATTTGATGTTAGGGGAAAGCGGATCATCATTTAACCGCTGAAACAATTCATTTGACAGCCAACTTGCCTGGCTCAAGACAGTAATCAGAATGTGCCCAGCCCCTTTGCCTTATTGATATTTTTCTTCTGCTAATTACCTACCTAGTGTCACTGCTCCTTCTCTTTCTAACTGAATCTGCATATTGTTGGGGGTGGCAACGTAGCCAGCGAAAACCTACATTCCCCAGGCTCCCTTGCTGTATGGGAGTAGGTAGGAGGGAGGGTTGGGGGGGTTGCAGAGAGACTAGAAGTCATTTGATGGGGCTTCTGGGGAATCCTCTTTATCTGGACCTGACTCACCTGGTGAGCACTCTTCTGCCTTCCCCTCTGTCTGTACTTCTCGGATCTGTGGGTCTCAAACTTGACAGTGTGTCTGAATCATCTCGATGGCTTATTAAAACACCAGTCGGTGGACTCCATCCTCAGTTCGACGCAGCAGGTGTGGGGTGGGTCCGAGGATTTGCATTTGTAACAAGTTCCCAGGTGATGCTGATGCTGCTGGTCCGGAGATCACACTTTGAGAACCACTGCCCGGTAGCTGCAGCCACAGTGGCCATTTTGTGAACAAAACATGACCTTGAGGATAGAAGCTAAGTCCTAAGGATTGTGGAACATAAAGATAGAAGGAATCTGGGTTTCTGACATTAATTTTGTGATATTAGGATGTATAATAAGAAATATATATTTGGGCTGGCCCGGTGGCGTTGTAGTTAAGTTCACGTGTTCTGCTTCGATGGTCCAGGGTTCATGGGTTCAGATCCTGGGTGCAAACCTGCTCACCGCTCATCAAGCCATGCTGAGGTGGCATCCCGCATAGAACAGCTACAACTCTACAACTATGATACACAACTATGTACTGGGGCTTTGGGGAGAAAAAAGAAAAAGAGGAAACATTGGCAACAGATGTTAGTGCAGGGCCAATCAAAAAAAAAAAAAAAGAAAAGGAAGAAAGGAAATCATAAAAAATTATATATGTATATTTGGTCTTCGTCATCGTTTCTAGCACAGAACTTCTAAAACTCTTGAAATTTCCTAAGAAGTGAGAAAGCTAAAGGTGTCTTTCGTTATGGTAATAAGGTGACTTATGAAAGCCCCTGGGCCCCCTAAGGATGGGGGCTGGTTGCCAGGGGAACAACCCTGTGATTAAAGGGTTGGAACTTTCAATTCCACCTCCCTGACCTCTGGGGCTGGAGATTGAATCAATCTCCAATAGTCAATTATTTTTGAATCAATCATGCTTATGTAATGAAGCCTCCATAAAAATCCAAAAGGATGGGGTTTGGAGAGCTTCTGGGTTGGTGAACATGTGGAGATTTGGGGAGAGTGGCGCCCCTGGAGAGGGCACAGAAGCTCTGTGCTTTCCCCATACCTCACCCTGTGCATCTCTCCGTCTGGCTGTCGATTCACTTCTTTTAATATCCTTTGTAATAAACCGGTCATCTAGTGAGTTTCGGTGAGTTCTGTGAGCTGCTCTAGCAAATTAATGGAACCCAAGGAGGGGGTTGTTGGAACCTAGCCAGGAGGCCAGAAGCACAGGTGACAGCCTGGCATTGTATTTGGAGTCTGAAGTGGTGGTGGTGGGAGGAGGGCAGTCTTGTAGGACTGAACCCTTAAACCTTGGGATGTGACCCTATCTCCGGATAGATAGTGCCAATTGAGTTAAACTGTAGGACACCCAGCTGGTGTCCAAGAACTTATTGGTGTGGGGAGGCCCCCCTCCCTCCATGGTGGAATTGAGTGCAGAACTCTTTTAACTTAGTCACCCTACTTGCCCAGATTTCCTATTCCTGAGAGAAAAATAAAACCCTTATCTTGTTAAAGCGATACTTTTTGGATTTTCTACTGTATGCAGCTGAACCTACTCATATTTGATAAAAAGCTCCCAGGCCATGTCTAATATTTCCTTCCTCCAACTTTTTAGAAAATCCCAGGATCTCATTTTTTTTTTCTCCAAGTGAAGGTAAAATTGGACTTTGACTTTAACGTTTGAACTCTGGCAATGAAAGCCTTGCATCCTCACGTTAAATTTGGCTGTAGGGCCTAAGACTATCAGTGAATCAGCGAGCATCCTTATTACTTTACGGGAGATTGTACACCCTGAGCCCTGGGTGCAGAAGTGGAAATGCGAATGGCTCTTCTAACGCTAAATGGACCGTCCCCAAGACGGAAGTTGTAGGAAGCCCTAAGTCCTGGGCCCGACGCCCCCATGTAAGAATTTTATTCTCCCAGTGGAAGCAGTTGGATCAACAGCGTGACTTTTGTCTCTTTTTCATAAGCAAAGAAGGACAAGGCTGTGAGTTCTTTCCAGGTATCACCCAGCCTCTCTGATTAAGGAAGGAGAACCATGCCGTGTTTCAAGTTCCTGTGATGAAAACTTCTTTTGGGTAATTATACTATTTCTGAAGGTTCTTTGTTGAAACTCTCTCTTTGAGAATTTTGTATGCTTGGTCTTTGAAACATGTTTTTAGCAAAGATTAAGAAAAAGCATGACTGTGCGTCGCAAACAAGATAATGGATGCTTTGATTGGCTGCTGCCATGGGGCCTTAATTTCTGCTCTGGTTGAAATAATTAAAGGGGTCAGAACATTTATCCCTCACCCACACATTTCAGTTGCCTGGTGATGCTTGTGAGGGCTCATGTGCGGGAAGAGGGCAGACCCGCCTTGTCTGTTTCCATCACCACAGCAGGTGCGTTTCTTCCAGGGCAAGTGACTAGTTGGACAGTTGACGAATTCCACCTGTGGGCTGAAAGTTGAAAGTAGTGTGGGTAACATCAGGCATTGGAAATTCATTTTTGTCTCAGACTCCAAGGAGGGGAAGGCTGGATCTGCAGATGAGGCCATACCCCAGGTACCATTTAAAGGCAGAATATCTGGGAGGAAATAAAAAAATCTTATGAACCCTAGCCTTATAAACCAAAACCTAAAAATGACTGGCAAATATTGCTATAAAAATAGCACTTTCCTGATTTCCTAGTTTATAGCCTCTTTACCCACTTTCAAACTAAACTGCAGAAAATAAATCATTGGTCCTACAACTTTCCGGGATGCTATAAGCCAGCTAGGGATCTCAGCCCACCGAGTCTCCCCAAAAGCACACATTTCTCTCCATGGTTTCCAGATGCTCACATCAGCCCACATGACTCCTGTCTGGCCTCCTGTGAACAGGACTGAAGCCTCAGGTGGAAGTGGAGTGACTTGTGAATGTAAGATGGTGAGCTGACCAACAGGTCAAGGAACATGGCAGGTTGTGTGGTTGCCACTTGCTTTAATTCAAGCAGAATTAAATCCCTCCTGAATAGAAGGGGCAGGTGGAGCAAGTCACAGACTGACAATCTAGTGTTTCTGTGGTGGTGGTGTTTTAACCAGGGTCACGCTAACTACTGACCCTTCTCTGTGGGTGTAATGGGCATTCAGTAGCCCCAGGCAGAGATGAGGCAGAGCCCCCTCCACCCTCCATCCCCCATACACACAGACCTCTGGTGTTTAGGACCCTCTCCTTTTCTTGGCTTTATGTATATGCTGCAAAGTTGGGTGTGGGGCGGGTGGATAATGTCCATGAGGGATGAATTAGAAGGGGTCCAGCAAACATCCCAGGCACCGAGTCAGTTCTGCTATGAAATCCCAGGTGTGGCACAGGGTGTTAATGGAATGAAGTCCTTCGTTACATAGTTCCTGGGTACTGGCAATGGGGCGCATGTGTATGTATTCATTCTTGCGGAAATGAAGTGAGAAGAGCAATTATTCAGCACTCAGGTGTCTTCTGAATGCTCCAACTGTTCCCCTCCAGGGGGACCCCTGAACATCCCCCCACCCGCCCACTTTCTTAACATAGGAATTCTCTCCCCTTTGAGTGACCTACCCAGAATCTCTTCCAAGTTCTGGGTTATCCATCAGGTAAGTCCCTTCCACTCTCTCTCCTGCCTCTCCTCCCACAGCCCTTTTGGTCTTAAGGAAATTCCCAACTCCCCTAAAGCGCTTCCTCCTTTGAATATCTCCTCCTTCTTTTTACTTCTTCCTCAAAATCCCTTCTTCCTTTTGTCATGATAGATGCTGATGGCCCAGTAGACATGGAACCCGAAAGAATGGGAACCAGAACCCCTATTTTGAAGGCTGGGAGGGCCTGCATCTTTCTAGGATAGCACAGAAAAGAAGACAAAGGAAAAACGACTTCCTCTCCATGTTAGCATTTCCTAACCTCTCACAGCGCAGCCAGCACTTCAGGTGCACTGGGGACGGAGGACTCCAGGCACAGCTCTTTAACTGAGCCCAGCAGTGCCAGCGCACACTGAGGACTGTAAATATTAAATAACAAGGAAACAATTAAGTTTCTCGGATTCCTCAGTGGGTGTTTATTCCTGGCAGTCATTATTGGCATCTGAAGTCCTGGATTGAGGAATTAGAATCAACAGTCCTTCTTCCATTTCAATTTTTGTAACACAGTAGGAATATTCTTTTTTCTGTTTGCTTTGAACTATAGGTGAAATCTCACAAGTATGAGTTTGAGATGCTAGCCAAGGTGCCCACATGCACATTTCCTAGGAGGAGGTACTCGCTGAGCTTCTGAAATTGATAAAGCTTTTCCGTCTGGCACCATTTGACCTCTGGACCATAGATCCATCCTGTCTCGTAAAAGCTGGAGTTGTAAGGGGGTAGGATGAAGAGCCCAGGTCAGGATAAGCCATTTCAGAAGGATGCAGCATGCTGCCTAGACAATAACTGCTGCCTCTCTTAGACAATTAATGTTCTCCCGGTGGTCCATGAGTGCAAATGACTCCAGATATTGATGGTTCCATGGAATAAATCAGAAAAGCTTCCTACTATCCCTGTTATTACAGGGATATGACTTTTGAACTAACAAAGCACATCATTTTCATTTTCTCTCCTCATGAAAGAGCTTGGACCAAATATCCCCAAAGCACAGTTCTAAGTGCAAATTATTTTCCGGCTTGCTCACCTGCAGAGTTGATTTTCTTTTTCCTGACAGCCTCCGTTCTTTGATTAAATTTTGGAACTTCATTTAATATGTTAAGTCAGAACCAGAATCCCTGAAAACAAACCAAATTAATAATGCAATTCATTGTCTAGGAGGCCGTTTCTTTCACGGTTTTGTTTGCTGAAAAGGAGAGTGAAAGATGAGAGACCGAAAAGAAAAACAACGATAGAACAATAGGAAAAATAGATGAAAGGAGAAAGGGAGATGATAAGTATGGTAAAAAGATTTGAAAACAGATGTTCATCAGATGAAAGGCTTTCCAATTCTTTTCTCAGTTAAAAAGTGTCTCGTCCTTAATTTCTTTATTAGGTTCTTTTTTTTTTTCTGCTTCTCTATCTTGCACAGAGAGCAATGCATTTACCTCTCGGTAGTAGTACTATTTGATCAGAAATTATCCTGCTGCAGATCATTCAGTAAAAGATTTCTAAAAATTTTGACAATTTTTGGTGGTTTTTGAAACAATGGTAAAACCTAAGAAGTTGCAACACAAACAAGCTTTTAGCATCGTGATAGTCTCTGTCATCATAGTTGTTATCTTCATTGTCACCAATGTCGTTGATATTAGCAGACCTGAGGCAGACTGATTTTAACCTCAAAGGCAAAAAGAGTTCACGTTAGGTTGAAATTATGGTCTCAGGTTTGGATTTAATGCTTTTTCTGAATGTATAGAAAAACTTTGACCTTTAGCAAATAAGTTAATTTCCTCGCTTTATAGATGCTTGATGAGCAAACATCAGGCAACCAGAATGAGTAGGAGGCTTCCACAGAGAGACCAAGGACTTCAAGACTGTAGAATTCCCAGCGGTCACTGAACAGAAAATTAAGATTTTTTTTTCCCCCTAATTTGGTCTTGTTAAAAGCAGTATGAACTAAACATTTTTGCACTTTCAAATGGCTACTTCTATCCTCTAGACCTCGATTGTGACGGGGAAGGAGGCTAGCAGCGCGGAGCTTGGCTCTTATGTAAACCTTGATAAATATGAGCTGAATCTAAATCTGAGCAAGTAGACTAGATAGCTTCAGGGAACACCCTTTACACCATCGGCCCCGCCCCACCACCATGCTCTCAAAAACCTTCTATAATCCCACTATCAGGAAGGCACTCCTTTGATTTAACACTCTTCTGTTTAAAAAATGAAGCCATTGGGAAGATTAACATAATAAATAGTAATGAGCCATTGGTGGCGGGCAAGGAGGAAGATGTATATTGTCCCTTGCTCCTTCTCTGTGCTTGGGTAAGAAGTGGGGATGGCATAGAAGAGTGGCTAAAGCCCAAACTAGGGAGTCAAGGAGACCTAGATTTGAATCCCAGCTCTGTCTCTTGCTGGCTGTGTGATGTCAGGCAAATTACTTAACTTCTCTGAATTTCAACTGCCCCATCTTTAAAATAGGCAAAATAATCCTACTTCCCAGGATTATTTGGGAAACCAAATAAGATTACAATATATGTATCAATCCTACATACACAGGCAAAGTAGAACATATAGAATAGTAGTTATTGCCTAATTATCTAACATGCCTTGTCACTTCCTCAGATGTGACAATGACTTCTGGTTTACACATAGCCTAAGCTCTGCCCCCAAATAAGGGCCCCTGTGGAGCATTCCAGAGAGATCCAAATCCAGCCTGAGTGGATCATGTGGTAAAGAGAAGAGACCACCGTGGGTGTCATTCCCATTTCACATAAGCAGAGCCGCCCTGCGACAGGCAAGATGGATACCCTTAAATCTAGGTCTTTAGGTTTAAAATGAGTAAATACAAGCTTTCTCTTTTGGCTAAAGGGTAATAAAATAACTCTCTGCCCACAGTGCACACTGCCCTTTGGCTGCCACTTTCTGCACCGATCACTTATTCTAGTCACTGGCTGCTCCTATCAACAGCCCTGTAGCTGGCATCTCTCCCCCTACACTCCTGTAGCATTAATATTTCATGAGTAATAATAGGGTAGGGCCATACCCCAGCTTCTGTAAAAGAATAAAGCACAGAAAAGAATTAAATAGAATGGCCTGAATACTCAGAGGGAAATGTGATAAACGCAGAGCCAGTTTCCTCTGCGGTGCTTTACAGAAAAGGATTTATTGCACAACAATGAGCTTTTATTTATTCTTCTTTCAGTAAGCATTTTTGCATTATTATTCATCCAGCAATTCAGCTGGGTATTCAGAAGTGACAGCTTGCCAATTTTTTTCACAAACATTTTGGACTTCAACGTCTTAATCTGAAATCATTGTGGTAATTACAAGGGGGTAATGGGTGGGAGGATGTCGGAAAGGTAGCAGCGTTTTCAAGATGCTCGTATCAAGAGGAATTGTGCTAAACATGTGGCTGTGACAGCTGCAGATGCGGTGTTTGCCTCTTTGCTCGCAATGGCAAGCAGGAACAGGGTTATTTAGAACATCGAAGTATTACCCACTTGGAGGTTTTCTCAGGTTTTAGGAAATGATCACACCTGTGAAAGCCAAGATAGGACTTTCTCCTTGTGACATTCTCTTCGAAGGCAGGAGAGAGGCACTGAAGCTATCAAAACTCCATCGCTCGTCAATCAATCCATATTTATTAGGTGTCTTCTCTGCCTAGGACACTCTCTAATCCTTGATCCTGCTTTATTTTCTTCATAGCATTTGCTGTTAATATTGTTATATTTCCGTTTGTTTTGGTTTCATTATCTCTTTACACAAGTAGAGTGTAAGTTCCATGAGGACAGCAGCCTTGTTGGGTTTTATTTGCTGCCGCATCCCCAGCACCAAGAACAGTGCCTGGCACAGGGTAGAGGTGAAATAAATATTTATTGGATTAATGAATGAGTGAAAGAGAGAGGGCTAAACGCTGAGGCAAATTCAAGAATGGTAAGACATTTTCCCTGATCTTGCTGGATAATCGAGCTGGAGGGCAAACTGTATGAATACTGAGAGAACGTGCAAAGCAAGGCAGCGCATCGGAAGCTCTTGGTTTTTCTTTAAAGGGTTTTTCCTACCAGTGATGACTATGTGCTTCCTGTGCAGAAGGAAAAAGAATCTGTTGCCGTCCCCCGAAAACGTTAACCAGTAGGAATAAGCTCACGTCAGCCTTGCACGCTCTGCCTTACTCTATTCCTGACCCTCTTTCCTTTTGATCCCATGGCTGAGGTCCAGAGGCGCCCCCACCTGCCAATGTTACCAGGTGGTTTGCTCCCTTCTTGTCCCCATTAAATACATTCAGAGGATGCCTTGATCCAAGGCATCCCCGAAGGAGGGAGCTTCAACCATATTTCTCAACTTGTGTTGCAAAACATAAAATAAATCTTGTGGCGGTTAATAGAAGTTTTATGAGAAAATGTCAGTGTGAGAAATACAGAGTTAATTGAAAATGTCGTCATAGGCTGTCTCTAAGCCTTTGGTGTACTGGTGTGCATTTAAATATCTGAGAAAGAGCCATAGTACATAGTATTTCCCCTAAATTTATTTAACCATGAAACATTTCTCTCCTAAAATACACATTGTCTCTTGCTGTCACTGAAATGTATAAGGAAACATTGGCCTATAAGCTTTGCAGGAGAAGGGCATGGAGAGGTGATTAGCCTGAGCTGGGCCTTTTGAGGTTTGACGATTGACTGATTGATTACCACCAATTGATTGGGAATTATCATGATGTATAAGCTCATAGAACCAGGACCATAAGAATTCAGAAGAGGGAGAACCCAGAAAGTTTCATGGAAGAGATGGAATGGAGCTGGGTTTCGAGTGATAAACAGGATTTATGTACAGGAGAAGAAATTTTCAAGTGTGGGCAACAATGAAAGACAGGCAGGTGAATGACAATGAGTATTTTTATTTTCAAAATTTAATTTACTCAGATGAGTGGGACTTTGATTAATGGTTTCAATATCCAGTCCTATTTCTTCTTGTTAATTCAGTGTGTTAGTTTGCATCCTCTGAAGCAGATACTAAAACAAGATTCAATGTGTAAGGATTTTATTAAGGAAATTGCCTGTGTGACAGAAAATGGAGAGAAACCAGGGAAAGTGGGGAAAGTCATCAGACCGTTATGTGAGTCTGACCCCAAGTGAAGGAGAAAGGGAAGAAAAGTTGAGTAGAAGTATCCTCAGCTGCGGTAAAATCTGAGGAAGGTTCAGCAACACTGTCAGGAATCCTCGCGTCAAAGTCGGCCATCACAAGGGTCCTATGTCTCCCAGGACCAGCTCTGCCCAAGGATTCCTGCTGCACTCAGTTACTCACTGGGAGCAGCCCACAGGAAGTGTGGCCTTGGTGCAAATACAGTGATGGGCGTCGAATCTCAGCTGCTGGCCCCTTGACCAATTAAGCTCCCTGTAGTTGGAATTCTGTAAAACACATTCCCATGACCACCACACTCAAGAGACAGATTTTTTAAAAAAGTGAACTAAGGCACATATGGCGAACAAAGTGCCCAGAAACCCAGAGTTATCTGAAATGAAGGATAGAGGCAGGACAGGATCTGATGCAAATGGCCATGGACTTAGCCTGGTATACAAGAAAGAGTGTCTTACCGGTAGGAGAGTCTTCTCATTCTCATTTTATAAAACTCCAAATAAGAATATTTTAGTTTCTCCAGGAGGTTGATTCAGTTATTGTGGGATCTCAAGCTTATAAAGTTGGATGTCAAAGATGGGGGAGACTCATTAAGAAAAAAATACATAAAATACAAACACAAAACTGCCAGGGTTCTTCCTGGGGCCTTGGAAGGGGCCCCTGCAAGTCAGAGGCCAGCTGTCACCTCATTTACTTCATGATCGATTTACCTCTGACCGTCTGCAAAATATGGGAAAGAAACTTGGAGTATATGGCGTGAGCATAGTCAAACATAATTCACGGCTGTTTGATTCATGAAAATGTAAAATGCCGCACAAGTGTTTAATTATCTGAACTGTGTGCTTTCGACGGTAAAGAAAGAGCTGACGAGAGACGGAGAGAGCGAGCCCCTGAGGTTAATGCACAGAGAATGACCCTGGCGAATTCTCTCCGGCAGAGCTGATGGAGCCGCTGACGGATCCAGGAGCATGTGTTCTCAAAACCCAGCTCCAGTCACACTCCTTGAAGGAGATCACAGTGTAGCCTTGGTTCTCCCGTTGTCTGTGTCTCTTTAGGGACACAAAATAAGGAAACCAGGGGAAACACGCAGCACAAAAATAATTGTTCTTTTAGCCAACCACACAGTGGAGTGAAAAAGGCAGTAAAATCCTGAAGGCTGCAACTGATACACCTGTGCAGGTTTGTAAAGATCCAGGCATGACATGAGGTTTCCCAGAATTAGTTTTCTTAGATTCCAAACTACTCATATGATGATGCTTCTAATGAAAGCAAGAAAAAAGTTGAAAACAAAGGAAGAATAGGAAGAAAGAGGGAAGAAGGAAGACAGACAGAAAAGGGAAAGGAACAGAAAAGAGAGTGGAAGAGAAAGGGGAGGAGAAAAGGACCAGGGAGGTCATGGTTGACAGCTAAATGGGAGCAGAGGCCTCATTGCTTCTGGATCTTTTAGCATCATTTGAAAATAGAAAATGGTCCAAAGTATTAGACTCATACAAATCTAGTTAGGGGAAGTTCTGATAATGGATGTGCCTTTGCGGTACTCTGATAATCCAAAGGTATCCATCCCTGTGGTTTTCTAGTTTGGTTTCCAATCCATCTGAATATTCCATTGCTGGCATAGTCTTTCCTACACAGGATGATACCATGACTCCCTGCAATTCAATGTGGAGTGAAAGTCAACTGCTTGCCATGCAAATCCAAACCTCTCCCCCAGGCAGTCTTCTACCACATTTCTTCCTTCTTACCTCATTCCTTGCTCTCTCTCTCTCTCTCTCTAACACTTTATCCACCTTATTTCTCATTTTTTGTTTTGTTCTCTACCTAGACCCATTGTTCCAACCAAACAGATCCTTCTTATGGACTTAATCATAATATATTATAATTCCTGCTTATCCCTATGCCCCATATCCTATAAACTCCAAGAGATTTATTGTTTCATCAGTAGCATCTATTCCACTGTGTGACATACAGCAAGATCATGATAACTATTTCATGGAAGAAATGAATGAATGAAAAGGATTTATTTATATGCATGTATACTTCCCTTTACTTACGATTTCTTTGACTTTTGCTTAATTATATCCTTTTCCTTAAAATCTAGCTTAAAGTTTGTCTTTTCCAGAAAAATGTACTAAAATATTCATTTTTCTCTCACACACACACTCACTCCTGATACTCTGTGTTGGAAGCTTCTAGATGCTGCTTTACTTTTCATTCATTTTCCTACTAAGAAGTAGCTTGTAGCAGACCAATGATGCAAGAAAGGTTGTATTTTTAAAAATTCATCTGTTTCAAGGCATCAGAGAGCAACTAAGAAAATCAGGATTTGAGGGGCCAAGATCTTAAGAAGAATGGGAGTTCGCTGAGGGGACCCCAACATTGTACACTGTACATCTCTCTTCAGGATATATGCCAGCTTTTTGGCATGGTTTGTGAGGCTGAGAAACCAGGCAAAGGGTCACATCTAAGAGGTAGAGAAGCTGACTGAGCTTTTGGCAATCTTCTGGAACTAGGGAGAAAAAATTCGAGTTTGAGGCACCCAGGACTTGTGTAGTGCAGAGGTCTGAAAGAAGAGAAATGCAGAGCAGTGAGCTCAACACTTGGAGGGTTTTCTCCCCCAAGATATTTGATGAAAGGCTTAAAAGCCAAGTTAATATTATCTAAAAATCAGAGTGGAGATTTTAGCAGTCTCTTAATCCCAGGGAGATAAAAATTAGTGTTCAGGATGGGCCATATTAAATACCCCAGGACCTCATCTGGGGACCCTAAAAGAGTACACCCTGGAATCAGGGAAAAATCAGAGGTAAACTGAGGCTTACTTAGTCCCTAAGTGGACTGAGGGGAACCTTCGTAATCTAGCTGCCTGCAGAGAAAGGGTAAATTCTCTCTGGGAGAAGATAACATCATGTAGAGCTCCTCCAATTTTTCATACACAGTGTGTCTAGCAAGCAATCAAAATTTGCTAAGAATACAAAAGGACAGAGATGAAAACAGAAAAGAGAAACAGATCCATAGATGAGTCAGATATTGGAAGTATCAAGGATTGGCTTGACTATGTTCAGGAAAATAGATAAGATGGAGAATTTTACCAAGAACTGGAATCTATTTGAAAAATGATCAAATGAAAATTCTATAACAGATATTAAGATCTCAATAAGTGGGTTTAACAGATTGTTGATAAAGTTGAAGCTTAGTTAAGTGAAAGTCGTCAGCAGAAAATACCAAAGCTAAGACACAGACAGAAAAAAGAATGCAGAATATACAAAGTAGCATGAGACAAAACACAGGGAAAAGGTCTAGCATACTTGTAATTGGAGTCTCAGAAGGAGGTGAGAGAATGGGAAAGAAGCATGTGAAGAGAAAATGTGTGACAATTTTCTAAAACTTTTGAGAGAGATCAAGCCACAGATTCAAGAAGTTCTATAAACTAACTATGAGTGGACCAAATACAAACCAAACTACACCTAGAAAGATCATAATAAGAGCACTGAACACTAAGGGCAGAGGGCAATCTTAAAAGCTGTCAGATCAAAAGAGACTTACCTTCATAGGGGCAAAAATTAGAAGACTTCCCAAAAGAAACAATAGAAGCTAAAAGACAAAAGAATGACATCTTTAAAGTTCTGAGAGAGAAATCCTGCCACTCTAGAATCCATGACCAGGGAAAATAGCCTTCAAAATGAAAGTACAAGAATGACTCTTCCGGCCAAACGAAAATGGAGAGAATTTCATCCCTTGCTGAACTGCAATTGCTAAAGTGAGAAAAGGCAAAAAGAGGGAGGAAGGGAGGTTTCTTCAGGAAGAGGAAAGATGAGCTCAAAAGGAATTACAGAAATGCAGGCTGGAATAAAAAACAAAAGAGAAAAATATGGATAATTTTAAGATTCATATACTGTACAAAATGCAAGGTGGATGGAGGAGAACAGTGCAGCGGCCATTCCAGGAGTGTGTCTGTGGAGCTGTCCAAGTTCATTTTCCAAGCAATTCTTTCAAAGGTCTTACTGCTTCTGCCTTGTCAATGATTTTGTTTTTAAAGGGAAAGCCCTAGAGGCTGCAAGGAGTTGCTAAGGCCGAGAGAATAAGATGAGAGCTTTATCACCACCTTCCTCCCCTCTTCTAACAAAACCAAAGAGTCGGCACGGCATATGCAGTACAAGATTGGTTTACAAATGGTCCAGTGACTTTATGATATACAATCTTTCAGCAGTCCTTTTAATTTCCCTGACCCTTCACAATCAAGTGTTAGCTGATGTGCATAACAATCCCGTGGGTTGCTGGGCAGAGAAGAAAGAGCTTGGGTTTTGCAGTTACACGGCTTGATTTCAGTCCTTCTTCTGCTTCATAGATGCAGATCATAGACTAGTCACTCAACCTCTCTGAGCCTCAGTTTCTCCATCTGTAAGTGGGAAACATGATAATCCCAACCCAGCCTATGTTACATGATTTTGAGGGGGAGTCAAATAAAATAACATGTATAAATACACTTTGTAAATTGAAGAATCCTGAGAACAATTTCAATTTTTATTTGCCTTAAGAACACTGCAAATATTGCAAACTGTGACAACAAATGAGTAACGCAAGGAATAAATGCTAAGAATGTTTGGAACTGGAAGGATACTTAGGAACCTTTTAGCCCAACCCCTTTATTTTTCAGATAAGAAAACTTGAGTCAAGTTACTTTCCCCAAATAATGAAATTAGAAAAAGAAGGGGAAAGAATATCCTCCAAATCTGTTCCAAATTCTGCATAGAGTCTCCTGGTGCATTACCAGATCCCAGGGTTGACTATTTCTTGTTTTTCTGACGTACACAGACAGTCCTGAGCTGAGCCAGGAGCTGAGCCGGGTGATCAGAGCGAGATGTTGAAAGTCATAAGCGTCTATCTGAGGTTTTCTTCCTGGCACGATATCAAGAATTACACTGGGAGACTTAGCACTGGGAGACTTCTGTAAAGAATATGGGCAACTTATCTGAGGAATGTTATAGCAATAAAATCATCTTCCAGTGAAGGCCCTGACCTACCTCCTCAGAATGAGAGGGTCTCCTGAAGACCACTTCTGGACCATTTCCAAGACTTTTGTGATTCACTTGCAGCTGCTCAAAAGTCAGAGAGGAAAAACATGGATATCTAGCGGATCTTGCATTATCTCAAGGGCACCTGGAATGAAGAAATGAGGACACACATCTTTGGTGTTGATGGCAGATCTTTGAAGACACACTACCCAGGGTTTCTACAAGGGTAGCCGCAGCTGATAGAGAAATTGCTCCATTGAGCGCTGGGACATTCCTGATAACCTGGGTTGAAGTTTCTCCAACAGGACAGTTTTGGGGGTCTACACAGAGAAGATAGGTCCACTATCCACTTGGCATAAGACTTAGAAAAAGTTGCTTGAGCCTCTGATCAAATGACTATTAAAATAGCACTCCTTATCCCTGTCCCCTTCAGTGCTGTGAGGCCTCAGGAGTCTTTGAAGATGAAGTGGCCATTTGATCCTGAACTTACTACCACCACCACAGCGTGAATCAAGGCTTTCCAGCAAGTCTCTTCTCCCCCTTGTTCAAAGGTTAGGAATCAAAGAGCCCCAGCTCTCAGTGGACCCCAGAATGCTGCTGGGTTAACCCAGCCGCATATTGGCACTGGGTCAAGGCCATTGTTTGGATGTGGTGTTCCCAAGATCACATTAATCCTTAATAAGCATTTTCCTCTGAAGTGGCAAGCCCCAGAGCCTGCCCCAAATCTTAAGATTCATTGATTTCATGTCATCAGGGACTGAATAGAACACCTCTAATTCAACAAAAATAACTGTCACTGACTCGGAAACAAGAAACTGCCTGTCCCCAAGAGGCCAAGTCTCCAGGCGGAGAGCCCTCCCTAAAGGACGGCATGGTCCCTTTGCTCTGTGCCAGTCAGCTACTGCCTTACACTGGGCTGTCATCTCTGATTCATCCCTTTCTTTCATGCAGGGTGACTCAGAGGGGCTACAGTGCTGTGTAAAGCCCTGATACATTTAATTGATAAAATACAGCCAGTTACTGCCAAGCCAAAGGGGGTGAATGGATAGTCCAAGAATGCACTGAAATAGAACACGAAGCAACATGACAAGTGGCTGTGGCTGCAGACAGCTAAAGAAGGACAATAGTGGGTGAGCTGGCCTTCAGCCATTTTGAGCAAAAGCATCAGAAGCTCTATAGGACAAAGAAGTAGGGCCATAAACACTGATATGGCCCATAAATGCCAGCCAGGGGCACTAAAAAGAGTCAGGCCACACACACATGCAGTGTGGGAAGAACCACAGTGAGTTATTTTAGTTCATCTATTAAACATACGCTAATTAAATACTGTCCTGCATGGGACAAGCACTGTGGTAGGACAGTGTATTGCACATAGAGGAGCAAGATACTCTCCACACTCAGCACCCCGGACTCTAATTAGGTGAGAAAGGATGGCACAAAACTTGACATTCATTTGGAGCAATAACTAAAGAATATGTATATTCATATATTTTTAGTATTTAAAAATACATATTATATATACTTAATATACATTATGTATATATACACATATATACATACATATGTGCATACATAAATATACATATGTACACATACACACCTATTTTTTAAAAAATCAACCTGTCTGTTGCCATCCCCATCTCCATGCTGACCGAACCTACTCAAATGCAGAAAAACCCTCTATCATTGGGTTAAAAACCAAAAATCACTTTTTAAAAACACCTTTTTTTAAAAGTGTAAATACCACATGTGAATATAATTTGCTTCTGGTAGACAAATACTCCAAAGACAGGGAATTGAAACTTTTTAAAATATTTTAATTGAGTCAGAGGATAAAGTTGTCTTGATTGACTTACTTGGAATTTTAACTTCCTATTTCTGAATTCAAGGAAGTTGCTCTTTGCAGTGGTTGACGAAGAGAAGTCACTTCACCGTGGAGAGGGCTGGGCCATCAGTAGGCGCACACAGTGACAGTGGTGATGCCTGTGCTGGGAGGCTGGGGCACCATCCTATTCAACCTACTTGCTGGCCTGATTTCTGGGCTCCTCCTAGATGAGTGTAAATGCTTAATAAGTTTATGTTTCACACTCTAGGTAATGTTTTACAAAGATAATTCCAATGGTGGGATAAAGAATGACTTAGAGGCGGGGGAAGATTGGAGGCAGGGAGAACAGTTAGAAGTCATTGTACCACGTATCCAATACAACATGCTGGGGTGGGAATGGGGACTCTGGAGAGGCAGAATTGGTGGAACTTGGGTATTGATGGCATCCTGAGACAAGGCTTATAATTTAAAGAGAAGCAAAGAGTCTTCCATTTACATGCCCGGCTTCTGGCTGTAATAGTCGGTTTAATATCTAGCACACGCTATAGTAACAAACAACTTCCAAATCTCAATGGCTTAACATAGTAAATGCTTCTTTATCCAAAGACCAGAAGTCTCCATGGATATGAGTGGATACAAATCGTTATGGGGAAAAAGATAACTAGTTCTTTCCAGAAGGACTTCAGGCCTGCCAAGACAATAGATATGGAAATGTATTTCACAGAAAAGACTAACTAATTTCAATTGCTAAAAACTGCACGGTGAGCAAGATGATGTATGAGGCAAGGCAATCCAAAACATGGTGCTTGATATTTATTTTTTGAAGCATGTTTTGTAGACACTGGAGTCTATAGAGACCAGTTCAAATTCTTCAGGTCACCCCTAGTTTTCTTCCGTCATCTGATAAGCCTCCATTGTTGGATGCCATCCTCTAGTTGAACCTAGAATACCAATATAACAAAATAACAAAAATAAGTCGATAAATGTATATAGTGTTTGGTGGAAAGCGGTAGAGAAGGATTGTGAAATAACTGCAGTTCATGCCATTAAAACGGGAAGTAGACTCAAGTTTGTTTTCCTGTTATAGATCATCGGCTTATTGCTGCTACTCCTCTTTTCTCAAAGAAGAATATAGAATGTTAACACTGAGAGAGGGTTTAAAGTTTACCTAGTCCAGCCTGTCCCATTTTATAGATAGGGAAACTGAGACACAAGCGGCTTAAATAAATTCCCAAAATTAGAGTTGACAAAACCAGGACAGTCTAATATCCAGTTCTCATCGCCCCTCCTGATCCTCTCCTCTGTCACCTCCTCCTCCTCTTCTCTCCTCTGTCTCATTAAAATCATCTTAAGAAAATGAGTATGGGTAAAATAAGTGATGTAAAAGTAGCTAGCCATGTCACCTCACAGCTCAAATAAGTTTAGGGTATTATTCGTGGATCTTAGATTCATCATCATCAATCCCCCTGCTGGGGACTGTCAGCAAGTCTAGAAATGGAAGACGCTTGCTGATGGTAGTATATTTTTCAGTCCAATGCGTTCTCAGGGAAAACAGCCATGGCATCACATGTTTCTTTGTCATTATTCATTATTGTGCTCCCAAAGCACTAATGGAAAACAACAATGGAGTCTCTGAGCCACTGTATTAGCAGACACACTAAGAACCAAGATGTAAGAGAGTCAAAAGGAAATTGACATGGCCAGGACATTACTTTAGCACATCTTCCTGTTGTATGTGGGTCCTTAAAATCTTACCCCAGAGCAATGTGCTATCCTTCTTACTGAACGATGAAACATCGGATGCACACCATTAGAGAATGTGCCTTGAAATTTTTTTTTCTCCAAAAGTGATGCGGTGTGTGATGATCCAGGGTTAAAAGCAGTCCATAGACATAATTATGACAAGGAGTAGTCACTTAACCTCTCTGACTTTCGGGGTTTTTTTTCCAATTTATAAAATGGAGGAATTGAATTAGATGACCTCTAAAACCCTTTCGAGCTCAGATATTTCAAATCTATAAACACAAAGCCACCTGCCTCACATCAGGATTAAACTCATCATTTTGCCTCATTAGCAATCTGTCCTAATCAGCCCAGAGAAAGGAGAGAACAGAGCTTTTATTTGAGGGGTAGGTACCAAGAAAACACAGATTCTTTCTTGATCCAAATCCTCCTCCTCAGAAAAGATTTTCAGTTCACTATGTAGCCACAAATTCCCTTGCTCCTAACTTGCTAGCCTACTGATATTTAATTTTAAATCAAATGAAAAATAAATGGGCTAGTTCAGGATAGATACCCACTAGAACTGAACCCACAGCTGTTCACAAACATTCTTGATTGTTGATGAGAAAGAATCATATTAAACTCATCTACATACCCTAGTTACTAAGACTCTTAGAAGAGATGTGACAGGAAATCTTGTCTTAAAGTGAAACCTCGACATCTCCTTAAGAAGATGAAGGGTATAAATTGGAGTTTTTATTAGAACCTTTCTTTCATAAATATAATAACAGTTGTGGTGGATGATGCTCATGGTTAATCAAGTCTAGCTGTTTTTGTACAGAAAAGATTTTAGTTGACTGATTCTTAAAAAACTTTTTTTAAATTAAGAGCATAAAACCTGTATAAAGAGGCAACATCTTTTTTGTGACAGAAGATGCTGTCTCAGAGCTACCTGGAAGTATCATCCGTTCAGAAGAAGAGTTATCTTAGTTTGTTCATTCATTTCTTCCACCACAAATTTTTTGAGTGCAAGAAGTACTCTAGCATTAGGTTCACATGTTGTAAATATAAATAGAGATGGTGCATGTGCTCAAGGGACTCATTGTCTAACGGAGAGACTAACATGCGCTGGGTATGCACCATCTACAATGCAGACACCAGGGATGGAAGTGACTATAGGAGACCACCAGTAGCTGTCCCAGCTTGGGAAAGCTGGGGGTATCACTAAGAAGTAACATGTGGGCTTTGTCTTCAGGCATGGATGGTAGAAGTTTGCAGCAGAGATGTCAGGGGAGGGCATGTGTGCTGGGTATCTCTTGTTTGCCCCTCCAGATCCTACCTTTCTCACCTCTGCTCTCTGCTGGGGTGACGGGACCAGCTGACCTGGATGAACCATATCGACAGACTTCGTGCCTTTTGAGTTGTGACAAGTCAGTGGGTAGCCCCAGCAGGAGCTTGGAGGAAGATGGGAGTGAGGTCAGGGTATTTTAGTCCTCTGGTTTCATTCCTGAGAAGTTGCTTCATGCTAGTTGCTTCTCGTTAAACCAAAGGTCACTGCTCTTCTCATGGTGGCCTCTGCAAGACCTTCTTCTTTTGCATCCCAGTAAACATCTGCCCTAGATGAAACCAGCATAGCAGTGGCATGTTTCCACTGTGGCTGACCCTACATTACTGCATTAGCCCTTGAGGTTCTCTTCCCTTGCACTCCCCCTTCCTGTGCATCCTTCCCCTTGCACATCAATCCCTTTGTACATCAGTTTGAGTGTGCAGTCTCTTCCCGGCTGGGACCCTGATTGGCACAGCATTCAAGGCTGAATGGACAGACTGAGCAAAGACAAAAAGAATGAAAAACTCTTGTATCCTTGAAAGTAATCGTATAGTTCAGAGATGCTAGAATGTGAAGGGCACTCAGGGAAGGCGGAGGCAAGAGAAACACCAAAGGTTTGTAAACTAGGACACAACAGGATTAGATCCGAGTTTACAAAAATCAGCCTGGCACTGGCATGGAGAATGAACTGGAAAGAAGAGAGACTAAAGAGACTAGTGGTGGTAGTCGTGACTCCCCTGTGGCTCCGTCTGCCTCCAGCCAACATACTCATGGTTCCAGGTTTTGGTAGGTGACTTCAGCCACTGGGCCCCTGGAACACAACCCCTTTTCTCTGGCTCTCCAGCCTGCTGTTGCTAGTTTGGGATTACCTTACCATCCCATATTTGGCTTTCAACTTCTTTATCACCTGAGCAACCAGTGTCTTGTAGTAAATTCCTTCTTTTATAAATATTTGTGGTGTTTTCTGTTTTTCTGGTTAGACACAGACAAATACAAGCGTCTTAACAAGCCAAGACAATGAGATGGCAAGGAGTGGCATATTCTAGGGGGAAAACTTGCTGGCAAAGGGCCGCAATCTCCCCTCAAGCTGGAAAGCTGTTACTGTGTTTAACGAGGGGCAAAACAGTGCAGGTGTCCTCATGTGGACTCCGGAGCAGGCTGTCTGGGCTGCAAAGCCTGCCTCCACGAGCCCATGCAAGTTTCTTGAACTCTGCCTGGATGCCCTGTTTCCTCACAAGTAAATTAATAAATTAAATGAACTAGTACAGTATATGTAAAATGCTTTAAAAAGTTCCTGGTAGATATTAAGTGCCACATAAATACTAGCTATTATTATTTGCCTAGGAACTCTGGGTTGGAGCATGAAAGGCTGATGTTTCCCTGGGTCTCTGAACACCAAATCATCCTTACATTAGGACAGGAGATTTTGGCTGCCATTTTCTGAGGATTACAGCTTTGGAAGGTGGAAGAACATGCGCTGATTGACAGGGATGCTGTCAGGAGAAATAATTTTCCAGGGGCAAGCAGTGGTTACCGTGGTTTCCAATTGACAGAAACTCCAAGGTCAATTTCTTGAAAATATTTCACTGCTGATATGAGCAGGACAATTCCTCTCGCTCCTAATCATTTCCCCTGCACCAGGGGAGACTGCTCCAAAACTGAACCCCACTTTCAGGCAGGGCAGCAGAGGAGAGAAATCTGAATAAGCAGAAATCAGAAAACACAGCAATCCCGTTGACCCCTCTGAAGGCTAATCCAGCTGATTCCCCAGGCGAGCCAGAAAAGGGAAGTCTCCCTTAGAGAAATGAAATTTTAATAACCACAGGGGAATAAAGCATTGTATTAGGTGACTCGGGGCTGCATGGATAAAGATTGCTGAGGACAACTTATACGATTTGACATTTTAGTTCTGCCCTCTGAGTGATTCGTGTTTACATCCCTGGAAATTCATATCCCAGGGCACCGGGGAAATGCAGCGCTCAAAGCTTTTGGTAAAAACCCACAGCACAGCTCACCACCCAACTTAACTCGTTGCCCGCCTGCCTCCAGGCCCCCCGTGTGTTTCATCCTCAAATCAATGCTCCATCCTTCGGAATTCAACTCGTCTGACAGCCCAGCTGCAGTATCGATTAAACATTTTCCTTTATAGAGTGGCTCTAATTGTTTCAGGGAAGCCCCTCCCACAGGCGGGGGATTACTTTCAGAGCCTGTTCTCGGGAAAGCGGTCTCCCCCACAGGGGTCAGCATTGCACGGCAGCCAGTTAACGGGGCGCTGAAAGCTCCCACCTTCATGGTGGGTGGGCTGGGGTGGCATTGTGTAGACTATCTAAAAGATGCAAGTTTCTGCACTATAAAGGGACTCTGCCTGGGTAAAATACAAAAAAGAAAAAAAAAATCCTCCTACCAATTATTAACAACTCAGGAAGAACCACTACACATTGACTAGTCATTCAAACGCTTTTAAATGGCAACCTAGAAAAGTTAAACCAATGCTGTTTCCTACTTATGCAGCATGAAACTTTCTCTAGGGAAGCCTAGCCATCTATTTACAAAGCTATGTTAGAGATTTAAAGAGAAAAAAAGAAATTGTGGTTAGGATCTGTGATATTTTTTAAATGGCCACAAATTCTCTGCAGCTGCTGCTGTCAAGAGGCAGTCTTTCCCCTCCTTTGAAATCGGGAGGGTTGCTCTGGCCAGTAGAATGCAGCAGAAGGGAAGTTGTGAAACGTCTTTGTCTTGGCCTCAAGAGGCCTGTGGTTTCTGCTCTCACCCTGGTGGATGTGGCCCCCATGCGAACGAGTCTGAGCTGGTTGGCTGGGGAGCCACGTGGAGGAGAACCCGGGAACCCTAACTGACCGCCTGCCAACCACCAGGTATGTGAGTGAGGCCACCTTAGACCATCCAGGCCTGTTACTCCAGATGGCTGCAGCCGCACCAGTGACCCCAGACTAAAGCGGCAGAGCTGCCAACCTGAGCCCAGCCCAAACACCTGACCTCCAGCATCGTGGGCAAATAAGACGGTGGGTTGTTATAAGCCGTTCAGTGTTGGAGTGGTTTGTTACACAGTAACAGATGACAGCCACAGGATTCATTTCTGGGTCAGTGCTGGATTTATCTGAGAAATCAAGAAACTCACATTCAGTTATACAAAATATTCAGTCAATGGAGCATTCTATACTATATGACTAAATCTTATGGTCAATATTAAGAGAATTGAAGAAATTATTTAGAAAATGTAAACAATCTGGATTATTCATGCCAATCTGAATCCCCACGTATGCTCACCCTGAATATCCACCTCTATTTCTCAAAAGCAAATATTTTTATAAAAATTATCTGCAAAATGGACAAATTCCTACATTCTGATCATCCATTATTGGGTGATTCACTGTTGTTCTGATGGTAGGCTTATCTAAATTCTCCCCTTCTGTGTAGTAAAGAATTTAACCTTGCCCAAAAAGAGGCCTGGCCTTTGCCCTCAGCTTGTGGGAGGTGCTCTCTAAGCCCTTGAAGTGTCATGTCTGATAGGAGTGTCTTGGTTTGCCTGCAGGTCTTGGGTCAGACAGATAGTAAGAGTGTGATTTTGAGTTGGGGCCTTGAGCCATACCAAAAATACGACTTAGGGTGGGGGCTTTGGGTCATGCAGTATCAGTTTGACTTTCTCAGGGGCTGGAAACTGTGATCAGCCACGTCAGCAGTCAACCATGCCTATGCAATGGAGCACCCAGTATAGACTTTGGACACCAACACTCAGGTGAATTCTCTGGTTGGTGATACTTGGTGTGTATTGTCACAAATCAGTGCCAGGGAAAGAACACTTTCCTCTCTCCATGGAGAGAAGATACCTAGAAGCTTTGTTTGGTGTTTTTCCTGGACTCTGCCCTGTGTGCTTCTTCCCTTGGCTGATTTTAATCTGTATCCTTTCTCTGTGATAAACCATAACTGTGAGTATAAAATAACTTTCAGTGAGTTCTGTGGGTCTTTCTAGTGACTTATCAAAACTGAGGGTGGTTTTGGGAACCCCGTGAACTTGCAATTGGTGTCAGAAGTGTGGGTGGTCCCATGTGGACCCTTCCCCTAACTTTGCCGTTAGCTAACTTGTGCACCTTCCTTCAAGATGCAGTTCAAACCAGCCTCCAGGAAGCCTTCCCTGACCACCCCAATCCTCAAGAAAAATTCCTCCCTTTGAATTCTTAGAGCTTGTAGGGCTTACCTGTAACTCTTATGATACTTAGAAGATGGTTCCTGGCTTTGTTATTGATCATGCGTACCTGTCATATGTCCTGTACTAGATTTTAGTGCCTTGAGGGCTCAGTCTGTTTCTCACACCCTTACTTCCGGTAGCCAGCACATTGTTTTTAAACTAAACATTGGGGTGTTTAACAAAAATTTTGCTGCCTCTAATGTCAACTAGTGATTTCTGAACTTTACATTACCTTGGTATCATTAATGAGGCTAAAATAATTATTCACTCATTCAACAAATTTTTTTTTCCTTTTTTTTTTTGTGAGGAAGACCAGCCCTGAGCTAACATCCATTGCCAATCCTCCTTTTTGCTGAGGAAGACTGGCCCTGGGCTAACAACCATGCCTGTCTTCCTTTACTTTATATGGGACACCGCCACAGCATGACTGACAAGCAGTGCCTCGGCCAGCACGCAGGATCCGAACCCGGGAACCCCGGGCTGCCAAAGCATGAACTAAACCACTGCACCACTAGGCCGGCCCCATCAACAAATATTTATTGAGCATCTGTTAT
Source organism: Tapirus indicus (assembly GCA_031878705.1). Taxonomy (NCBI): domain Eukaryota; kingdom Metazoa; phylum Chordata; class Mammalia; order Perissodactyla; family Tapiridae; genus Tapirus; species Tapirus indicus. The sequence continues at coordinate 61,233,995 of CM062927.1, read as the reverse complement.
GTGCAAGGTTCCAGGTCTTTGGAACAAGCAGAAAAGCAGCTGCCTTTAGGAAGCTTCCATTCTGGAGGATAAACAGAGCAAATCAACACATATAGGACATTATATTAGACAGCAACAGTGGTAGAAAAAAACAATCAAGCAGGATAAGAGAATAGAGTGTAGAGAGGATAACTAGTTTAGATAGGGCAGCCAAGGGAAGGTTCCCAGAGGAGGTGACACTTCAGCACAGACTTGAATGGAGCAAGGGAGTGAGCCATTCAGATAGGCTTGCAAAGTTTGTCTAAATATTCCAATTGCCTGACTTCAATGGCCAAACTGGTTTGAGAATATGGCTGTATGATTTCTTGAATGGTGGATGATTCTTTCTTTTAAAAAAATTTTTAATGAGTTAGGAATTCTAATGAATCATGACACACAGATACATTTTCATAGTCCCTTTAAAGATAGAAAAAATGACTGACTTGCAAACAGTTGGGTGTACAAAAGGAACAAAGCAAGTTCACAGCTGACTGAAGACAAAGTTCAACCTCTTAATCATCTTTTATGTTCCAAATTTCTTGAGGGGACGCTGAGGACAACTTATATCTAAATAATCATCCTAGCAGGGAAGAATCCTTAAAACAAGTGTCTTCTGATAACAGCCTTTGTTAGACTGAGGAATGTGCAGTTGAGACTTGACAAGATGTCACCCAATTCTAAAGAGAAGACCTCGCTGAGTCAAACAGAAGGATCTGAGCAAAGATAAATGTGAAGAATAACTCTGTAAACATAAATTGTAAGATCCAGGGAAAACTTTCTTGCATTTTTTCATTGTATTTAGTTTCAATGAACAAACTAAGGTTTATATACTTTAAAAGAAAAAAAGACAAGAAATAGTAGACTGAGTGCTCTGAGAGAAGAAAGGTATGACTTGAAAAGACGGTGATTATAAGAGCTAGCCCATTTCTACTTTCTGATTTCACGTGGTCCCTGTCATTGCTCTTCCACCTTGTTGTGAGCAAGGAGTGTTTAATGGGCGTCGAGTTTGAATATGGTAATCCTCCCACAATCTAGAATTCCCCTCTCCACAATGCTCTATTCTCTGGCATTTGTGTACATATGTAGGAGGATAATTAAATGTCACAAAAATCCTAAAAATCATTCTGAATCATCAAAAGAAGATTAAATTATGTCAGGGCAGCTGGCGCCCGGCGTATATTAGTGTATTCTAGTTGTTTAAAAGTGATCCAGGTATTGTGTGTGTAGTTAAGTCTTGATTAATCAGAATAATCACTAACAAAACACACCATTCCCCAACTATGCTGTAGAACAAAGAACTATTCAGATAAGGTTTTTGGCACTATTCACATTTCTAGATTTAAAGATAAGATGCAAGCTGCTTTGGTTTGGAAAAGGTAGGAAAGGGATTCTGTGAGAGCCGTCCAGATATTGTGTTTTAGAACTGAAGTCCAAGGTCTCCAAAATACCTCCTTTACTTAATGTTTTTCTCTTCTTCCTCAGTTGGCCAGCAGAGTGGTGAAAATACCGATGATAAGTGGTACCTGAGGAAAAGTTGAAAAAAGAGGAGGTGTGTTTGGTTCAGAGAAGTTGCTATGGAGCAGGAGAAAAGGGAGAAATGCTTTGCCCATTTCTCTCTCTTCCCCATCAAACACACTCGAAGACTGGGATTGAATGTGTTAGCAGCATCTTTGGAGAGAAATGGAAATCTTTCCGAGGTACCAGGGGAAATGAACATGCTGATTGCCATAGAAACTCAAAGTTATAATTTTAGGGCAAAGTTTTAGGAACTTAAAACCAATTTATTTAGCATTAAATAAACACATTCTATATGCCCAACTCTCAGTTAAGAGCTGTGAAGGATATAAAAGAAGTATAAAATATAGTCCCTGCCTAGCGTTTAGGATTTAATTAACTCACATACTTGGCCGAGCATGGTGAAAGACGTGAATGACACTTAATGCATGGACCTTGCTTTCCAGGAGCACATGGATTTGTGGGAAAGACAAGGTATGCACTTGAAATACTTAAAATGTGATTGTAGGCAGGAAATGGCAAGTGCCAGAATGGTTTACACAGAGTCTAAATAGTCCTTCATTGGGAGGGAAAAACAAGGGTGGCCTGCAATGGGATCCATTGGTGAGGAAAGACTTAGCTTGTACCTGTGGGGTCTTTGCTCATAAAACATTTTAATTCATAAGGAAATATGCCTATCGTAAAGCCATAAAGAAGAGGCAAATAAACATACACAGGACAGGAATGCTATAAGATGGGCTAAGGCACTTCTGGAAAAGATAACATAGCCTAAAAGCACATTAAAACCTGGAATGAATCTCAAAATGTTGAACACAGAGTTACCATATGACCATAGAAATTCCACTCCTAGGTATAACCCAAAAGGATTGAAAACAAACATATATTCACAAATACTTACACACAAAGGTTCATAGAAGCATTTATCATAGGCAAAAAGTGGAAACAACCCAAATGTCCATTAACTGATGAATGGATAAACAAATTGTGTTATATCCACACAATGAAATATTATTCAACAATAAAAGGAATTAACCGCTGATAAATACTATTACATGGATGAATCCTGAAAAGAGTATGCTAAATGAAAGAAGACATACACAAAAGGTGACATATTGTATGATTGTATTTACATAAAATATACAGAATAGGCAAATCCATAGAGACAGAAAGTAGATTAGTGGTTGCTGAGGGCTGGAGGAAGCAGGGAATGGGGAGTGACTGCTTAATAGGTACAGATGGGGTTTCTTTGGGGAGTGATGAAAGTGTTCTAGAATTAGCATGATAATTGCACAACTTAGTTAATATACCAAACATCACTGAATTGTTCACTTTAAAAGGGTAGATTTTATGGCATGTGCTTAATAAAGCTTTTTTTAAAAAAGAAAAACCTGGAAAGAATAACTCTCCCCAAATTGCTAAGAATGCTGGCTCCTAACAGTGAGATTATAAAACAATCATCTTAGAAATGAAAAAAAGATGTGGACAAAATATAGGAGATTCATAGAAACAAGATTCTATCTAGAGCTTGGCCTCTTATGGTGTCATGGGGAATTGAAAACAGCAAAGCAAAGCTCTATAAGATGTACCTGAAGTAAGAAAGGAAAAAAGGGGGGGTTTTATGTGTCATTTGACATTGGTAACTTCAAGTCATGGAATCATTTATTTGTACATATTTTATGTGAGAGTAATCTGATACTTAAAGGAAAAAAACTTATTTAGAAATGATTTCAAATGTACAGAAAAGGTACAACACTACAGAGAACATCTATATATATCCTTTAACCCTTTACCCAGACACACTTATTAACACTTTGCACCATTTTCTCTATCATTTATGCTTGCATACTCCCTTCTCCCCTCCCCCTTCCCCACCCTCCTCCTTCTTTCTCTCTCTCTCATATATATATTTGCAAACATCATGGCCCTTTACCTAAGATATCAGTGTGCAGTGTATATTTCTTAAGAATAAAAATATTATCTTACATACCCAGAATAAAGTTATCAACTTCAGTATATTTAACATTGATATAATACTTTTAACTTTTTTTCTGTGCTCTTGAAGTTATTTATGTATATTGTATGTCTACGGTAGTAATACTACATAATGGTGCACATCTCTTCCCAACTTTATGTTCAGTGACATCACATTGGTAGCTTGAAATTGTCCATGGTGGGAGCATTTACATCATGGAAATTGGCAAACACTACAAATCAGGACTTGGTTTATTGTTCTGTTGATTTTCTAGACATCAGTGACGGAGAAAATGTGAACGCAGTTCAAAGTGTATCGTGTCTGTAGGTGTACATTGTAAATAGCATGAAAAATTAAGAGATGGCATATTCTTCTAGTATTTGAAAACTATCATCAGTTAGAGCAAAGAATTCTCTCATGTAATTGATGAACAAGTGAAGTTCCAACATATGTCTTTGTTGTTTCACTTTGGTCTTAAATGTAAAAGAAAATAACAACATTCAGATCAGAACTACCCTTATTAATAACATAAGCAAATTTTTTGCTAAATCAGATAGTAATCAAGCACTTATTCATAGCCTAATTTTGTCAAATTGTGATCAAATTATAACCATAGGTTGGCTTTAGGTATGAGAGTTTGGCAAAACTCAACAAAAGCATTCTATGAGAATCAATTGGCTTTATGGAATTCATAATAAAAAGTATCGTATAAAAAAATCAATTAAAAATGGAAACACAAAATTTCAGCAATCCTCATTCACTTCTGGAAGAAAAACAAAATTTTATTTTGTTTACTCTTTTTGAAACTTTTCCACTATTTTCTCAATGTTTTCTGGGGAAATCATGATTGTACCAGTTGGTTAACGCCATAATATAACCACCACTAAATCTCAGTGGCACACAACTTTATTTAGTACACTAGTGTGCAGTTGGCTGGGGATCAGCTGATCTAAGCTGGGTCCAGTTGGGGTGGTTCTTCCCTGCTAGCCCTAGATGCATTCTTCTCATAACTATGGAAGAGAAGCAAAAGGACAAAACCAGTTGCACAAGTACTTTCCAGGCATCTCTTATGTCATATCTGCTGATTTCCTATTGGCCGAAGCAAGTCACATGGCCAGGCCCAGCGTCTAGAGGTAGGAAAATACACCCTGCCCCCAGTGAGAAGCAAAGCAAAGGACTGGGATGAAGACAGAGTAGAAGAATTGGAACCATATGCAATCTACCACAATCATCATCACATTAGCATTTGTACAGGATCTTAAATGTTTATTTGTGCTTTCCCATGTATTTCTCGTTTGATTGTCATAACAGCTCTGTGAGGATATTATTTTTATTTTCCACATTTTATATAAGAGGAAACAGGATCAGAAAGGTTGAATCACTTATGCAAGATCAACTAGTTAGCAGTAGAAGTGGGACTTTCTACCTTTTTTTTAAATGGAGATATAATTGACATATAACATTGTATTAGTTTTAGGTGTACAACATAATGATTTGATATATGTATATATTGTGAAATGATCACCACAATAAGTCTAGTTAACATCCATCACCACATATAGTTACAAATTTTTTTTCTTGTGATGAGAACTTTTAAGATCTACTCTCTTAGCAACTTTCAGACATACAATACAGTATTGTTAACTATGTTCACCATGCAGTAAATGACATCTCTAAGACATACTTATCTTATTACTAGAAGTTTGTACCTTTTGACTCCCTTCACTCATTTTCCTCACCCCTACCCCACTCCTGGGGACCGCCAATCTACTCCCTGTTTCTATGAGTTTAGTTCTGGTTTTTTTTTTTTTCAGATTCCACATGTAAGTGAGATCATACAGTATTTCTTTCTCTGTCTGACTTATCTCACTTAGCATAATGCCCTCAAGTTTCATTCATGTTGTTGAAAATGGCAGGATTTCCTTCTTTTTTATTCTATTCCCCATTTTGTGGGGAATACACACACACACACACACACACACACATACACACACACACACATTTATATACCACATTTTCATTATTCATCCATTGATGAACACTTAGGTTGTTTCCATGTCTTGGCTATTGTAAACAATGCTACAATGATCGTGGGAGTGTAGATATCTTTTCCAGATGGTGACTTCATTTCTTTCAGATAAACACCCAGAAGTAGAATTGCTGGATTTTATAGTAGTTCTATTTTTAATTTTTTGAGGAAACTCCCTACTGTTTCCCATAGTGGCTGCACTAATTTCCATTCCCACCAACTGTGCACAAGGGTCCCCTTTTCTCCACATCCTCCTCAACACTTGTGATCTCTTGTCTTTTTGATAATAACCATTCTAACAGGTGTGGGGAGGGATCTCATTGTGATTTTGATTTGTATTTCTCTGATGATTAGCGATGTTGAGCACCTTTTCATGTACCTGTTGGCTATCTGTATGCCTTCTTTGGAAAAATGTCTATTCAGATTCTCTGCCCATTTTTTTTGTTTTTTTTTTTTTTTGTGAGGAAGACCAGCCCTGAGCTAACATCCATTGCCAATCCTCCTCTTTTTGCTGAGGAAGACTGGCCCTGGGCTAACATCCGTGCCCATCTTCCTCTACTTTATATGGGACGCCGCCACGGCATGGCTGACAAGCATTGCGTCGGCGGGCGCCCGGGATCCGAACCTGCGAACCCTGGGCTGCCAAGCGCGAACTTAACCGCTGCGCCACCAGGCGGCCCCTCTCTGCCCATTTTTAAATTGGACTGTTTGTTTTTTGCTGTTGAATTGTATGAGTTCTTTATATATTCTGGATATTAACCCTTTATCAGATATATGATTTGCAATATTTTCTCCCACTCAGTACTTTGGCTTTGCATTTTGTAGATGGTTTCCTTTGCTGTACAGAAGCTTTTTAGCTTGATATAGTCCCACTTGTTTATCTTAGCTTTTGTTACCTTTTCTTTTGGTGTCAAATCTAAAACATCATCACCAAGACTGATGTCAGGAGCTTATCCCCTATGTTTTCTTCTATGAGTTTTACGGTTTCAGGTCTTCCATTCAAGTCTTTAAGTTGATTTTTGAGTATGGTGTAAGGTAGGGGTCCAGTTTCATTCTTTTGCATGTGGTTGTCCTATTTTCCCAATACCATTTATTGAAGAGACTGTCCTTTCCCCAGATATAATACCTTTATATAATCTCCTGTCCATATTCCAATTTTGTCAGCTGACATAGGGCATTCGTTATGTGTTGCTGCATAACAAATTACTCCAAACCTTAGCAGTTTAAAATAACAAAAATGATCTCACATTTTCTGTGGGTCAGGTATTTAGATGTGGCTTAGCTGGGTGCTCTGGCTCGGGGTCTCTCACCAGGCCATAATCAAGGTGTAGGCGTGGGCCGTGGTGTCATTTGAAGGCTTGACTGAGGAAGGATCCACTTTTGTGCTCACTCACGTGGTTGTTTGCAGCATTCAGTGCCTCACTGGCTGTTGGTCAGAGGCCTTTCTCAGTTCTTTGACATGTGGGCCTCTTCATAGGGCAGCTCACAACATTACATCTGGCCTATCTTAGAGAGTGAGAGAGGAAGCCCCCAAAATGGAAGCCTCAATCATTTTTTTTGTAAGTTAACTTTTGAAGTGACATTCCATTACTTCTGTTCATTAGAAGCAAGTCAATAAGTCCAGCCCACATTCAGGTGAGATGATTATACAAGGGTGCAAATACTAGGAAGTGGGATTATTAGGGACTATCTTACAGCCTGCCTACCACACCCACTGATGTTTCTAGTATAGGATCCAGTCTAGAATCATATATTGCATTTAGTTGACATATATCTTTAGTCTTTTTTTTCTTTCTTTTTTTTTAATGACACTGACATTTTTGAAAACACAGTTACCCTTTTTACAATAGAATGTTCCTTATTTGGGGTTGGTGTGATGTTTCCTCATTATTAGATTCAAGCTATGCATTACCAGCCGAATATTACATGAGTAGTGTTGTTTCCTCTTTCAGGGTATTGTCTTAGTCCATTTGGGCTACTATAACAGAATACTACACCCTGTGTAGCTTATAAACAACAGAAATTTATTCTTATGGTTCTGGAGTCTGGGAAATCCAAGACCAAGCTGCTGGCAGGTTCAGTATTTGGTGAGGGCCTCTTTCTGGTTCATAGACAGCTGTCTTCTCGCCTGTCCTCACATAGTAGAAGGGATGAGGGAGTTCTCTGGGGTGCATTTTATCAGCATGCTAATCCCATTCATGAGGGCTCCACCTTCATGACCTAATCATGTCCCAAAGGCCCCACCTCCTAATACCATCACATTGGGGATTAGATTTCAACATGTGAATTGTGGGGGATACAAACATTCAGTCTATAGCAGGTATCACCTTCAAAGGCACATGATGTCCATCTGTCCCTTACTGGTGATGTAAATTTTAACCCCTGGTCAAGGTGCTGATTTTTCCATTGAATAATTATAGTTTTTTCCCTTGCAACTAAAAGGCAATCTGTGGGGAGACACTTTAAGACCATGCAAATAGCCTGCTCCTCACCAAAAATTTCCTCTAGACTTACCATCTGGGTGATTCTTGCCGAAAATAGACTTTACTATGATGGTAGTAAAGTGACTTTTTTTCCTAGCTCCAGTACTCCTTCCACATCTGCCAGTTGATATTAGATGTTTTCATTAGTCTGCTCTGGCTACCATAACAAAATACCACAGACTTGGTCGCTTTAACAACAGAAATTAATTTTCTCACAGTTCTGGAGGCTGGAAGTCCAAGATCAAGATGCTGGCAGGGTATGTTTCCCCTGAGGCTTCTCTTGTTGGCTTGCAGATAGCCACCTTCTTGCTGTGTCCTCATATGGCCTTTTCACCATTTGCACACACCCCTGGTGTCTCTCTCTTCTTATAAGAACACTAGTCCTATTGGATTAGGGACCCACCCTTATGACCTCATTTAACCTTAATTACCTTCTTAAAGACCCTATCTCCAAATATAGTCACATTAGGAGTTATGGCATCAACATAGAGTTTGAAGGGGACACAATTTAGTCCATAGCAGTATTCTACTGTAAAAAGAGCCAGCCCTTCTCATGCACTTATTTATTTACTTCTCTGCTTATTAGTGTATGGATTCCCATTTTCTTTTTCAGTGGTTTATAATTCATTACTATCCTTGTTTTGGTGTTCAAATTGTCCCAGACATGGACAGTGGAAAGCCCTGCAGGCTAGCTCCTCTTTCCTTATGACATGCCCCCATTACATTTGAGCACTTCCTTACTTCCTAGGATAAGATGTTCCAGGGTCCCAATAAATAGACGTGGTGGCTGCACAACCTTGTACTAAATGCCACAGAATTGTGCATTTCAAACTGGTTAATTTTATGCTATGTGAATTTCACCTCAGTTAAAAAAAGTTTTAGTCTCATCCTGCACCTTTCCTGACCCAGCCCTGGAAACAGTGATTTCTCTGAGGAATCTTGCTTCCTTTTAGTCAGAAAATTGCATTAGAAAGCAAGATCTGGGTGTTAGGTGTGCTCATTGCGACTGGGGTATCTTTGTTTCAGTAGGCAGAGCTGGAATATACACATCTATCTCATACACATATATCACACACAGAAACCTGCATGTATGCATATTTCAGAAGTCATGAGTCCACATTCATAGCTTCAGTTGCAATCCATTCCCCCTCCATCTGTGTCTTCGCCCTTCCCATATTTATAACTCTCTTCTCCAAAGTGAGCACCCTGGCTCCCAACAACATCAACATATGTACTCACTTGCGCAGTACTATCAAACATCTAGAACAGTTTCAGCATCCCTTTGCCCACGCCGCTACAGACACACACCTCTCAAGCAGAGGTTCGTATTTATTTACGGCTCTCCCCAGTCCTCACCCTACCCAAGTCTGACAGAATGTCGTCTAATGCTTGTTCATAAACTACTTGGTTTCATTGTTTTTTTTTCCTTTTCAGTGTGATTATTCATTTAAAATACAATTGGTTTTTTTTTCAGTTTAATTTTAATATTTTTGCTCCTTTCCCATACTTTAATTTTACTTTTTAAATATATAGAACATTAACAAGCTTCCAAAAATCAAAATCATACAAAAAACTATATACTGAGAAGTGTTACTCCGTCTCATCTCCCTTCCACCTTGTTCCTACCTACCCCTTGTAGGTGACCACTTCATGATTTTCTGATTTATTCCTCCTATATTTCTTTCTTTTTAAGATAAGCAGCTTTGTGTATTTTTCTCATTTTCCCTTCTTTTCTTCACAAAACTGAGCACACTGTGCATATATACAGAGATGCTTTTTTGCACTTTGCTACTATATTCTGGAAAATACGCTATGGTATTTCACATAGATCTGCTTCATTGGTTTTTTTTTTATAGCTTCTTCATACTCCGTTATGCGTGTCTACCATAATTTACACGACCAATCTCCTCTGTTTGGACTTTTAGGTAGTTTCCAAAAATAGTGCTGCAATGAGTAAACTTGTGCACATGAATGTTCGAATTTACAGAAAGCCTAAAGGTTTTACACAGAAACCTTTATCAGACCAGGTTATGAAATAGGTCTGCCAGCCAAGTGGAGATGTCTGTGCAGTGGTGCTGGACAGAAGCTCTGGCAGCAGCCCCCTCAGATAACGGGTAGCTGGAAATTCCCCAAAGGGCTCCCAGTGGGACCTTCCCCTAGGACAGGGACGCCTGCGAATCTTGATCTCCCGGCTGTCCAGACTGTATTACTGTCAACAATTTCCTTGCTCTCTGGAGGCTTAGCAGGCTTCTGTGAGGTCTCACCTTCCTTCAGCAAACATGTCTTTTCACAGAGAGCCCACACTAATCAGTGAGTCCTGTGTCTACGTGAGCTAGGGTCACAGTGTAGACCCCTCTCAGGTATGCTCCACACTCAGCCCAGCCCAGCCCAAGGCTGGCAGGTTCCTAGCATCACATCCTTGCCTGAACCCTGTGATCTGAGTGTGCAGACCCTTGTCCACCAAGGCCTTGGCTGGAGCAGGGGCTCTCACCTCTACCCAGTACAGACATGTTACCTAACTTCCCCATCACCTGGTTCTGCCCTCCCTCACAAAATCGATCCCCAAGGAACAAAGCTTCCTCCTAAATATATTATGGTGCTCAACCCCAACTCCCTCCCCTCCCCCCTCCCAGCTTACCTCAACTCTCTTTCTCTCTCTCTCCCTGCTCCACACACACAAACACACTTATGTGTACTGTTTCTCTGAAAGGCTTGAATTTTTCCCTAACAGTGGGGGGCTCCCGGGAAAAGGTTTTGAGAAAGGGAGTCATTTCCAAACCCGCCTGCTCAGCGCATGCTGGGTAATTTATCAGCATTAAACATCCCAGCACCATTCTAGTAGGGGGGGATGGCTCTTAAGTCTTTTGCTTCTACTCTCTAGCCTCCCACAGCAACCCCTCAGGGAGCTGGGGGGTCAGGCGAGCTCAGCAGAGGTTCCAGAGGCGTGACACAAAGACCACAAGATGTGGGTTGCGCGGTCCTCAGGCAGCAGTGGGAGTTTACCTAGGCTTTGCCTTCTCGCCACTCCCCACAAAGCTCTGGTGACATCCACATCTGTGGATGTCCATCTGTGTCTGTCCTATAACGAATCTACCTCCAGGAACTGCAAGGGGGTATATGACGCCGGAAGAAGTAAGCCAGGCTACAAATGGGACGACAACCACCAGGGAGAAAGGAAAGCACAAGCACGGGGTTCCTCATAGGGTTAACACAGCCAGGCGCACACAAAGGATGGATGAAGGCGAGGCAAAATGAGAAATCAAATGCACCAAGTGGAAAAAAACACCTTCCACCCTTTCTTTTTGCATCAGGGGGTACATTTACATTTCAGAGTAAAATCCAGCTACAAATGAGGGTAACTGGGAGCGTGTTCCTCCTTAGGCAGCTGATGAAAGACCCTCCCAACGCTTTTGATGCACATTTTTAAATGCGCAGCTGTGGTGGGTTCAGCCCAGGAACCCCAGCGGAGCAGCGGCTGCCAGTGGGTGAGAGGGAAAACCTTGCCTGGATCACACCGGGTCTGGAATGGGCCTCCGGACCAGCACCAAGCAAAACCCGGAGTAAATTTTGGGAAGCGAAGCGGCTGCTACTGGGTGCTCAGCGTCTTGTCCCCTTACATAAACTCATCGCCAGACTTCGGCTGCAGAGATCCACCAAAAGAGACGCCCTCCCGTCCCCCCCCCACCCCCCCAGGGCTCACCAGCGGTGGGAACCTGGGAGGGGCCGAACATGCTGTTCGGAATAATTTAGGAGGGGGAATATTCTTTTTGCTTGGTAGTGTGAAATCACTTATGTATGGCTTCCATTCAGGCCCGGGTTTGCAGATAATCCCCTTTTCTAAGCGGTCGAACTCATGAATGTTGATCTTGCAAATCAAGCTGACACTAGCAGCTTTTGTCCACCGGGGCATACATCAAGGCCTGCCTTCTCCCCAGCACGTTTCCCTACTCATCGGAATGCACGTCCCAGCCTCCTGGATTCATGAAAGGCGCTCTCCGCCCAGAAGCGACCTGGAGTCTCCAACGACAATCGAGGGGCTTGTCTGCCAAGCGCTCGGCCCAACTCGGAGTGCCCTGTTCAGGGCCCCAAGAGAAGCACTCAAGAAAAATGGCCCCGACAGGAAGAGGTCACCCGATGAAGGGCTCCGGGAGTTTTACACCCTCATAGGGGGCCTACGTTTTCGTCTTTAAACCCGCGCCCTGAGCCAAGGCCGGACAAAACCCGGCTCCGAGAAGGGAAGCAATGAAACAATCGTATTCATGTGGCAGGAGGACGAGAGGAGGCAAAGCCAGCCAGGATGTATGGATCTGAAATAATGAGATCAGAAGGGGAAGGGCGGATGTCAACTGTATCCACAGAAGCCATCAATAAAGGAAGCTTTGCTCAAAGCATGGCAGATCCTTGGTTTTTAGAGGGGACACAGTGGTAACTCTGGAGCGTGGTGTGACAGGATGCTTTTTTATTAATGCTAATGAGCTCATGTTTGTGAAGTTCTCTAGGCTCCAGAGACATAGGTGCTAACTGCAGACCAAACATGTATTTGAGTGTTTTGTGATTAATGTGACTGCTGAATGAAATAAGAATACAGGCACCCACACCCTCACTCCTAGGAATTCAGACTCATGAATTAAGATATTCGTGCTTAATTTGAATTTTATTATGATGCAGTCTCCCAACTGGTCTCTATAACTGAGGTAGCTCTTTCTGCTTCATAAATGCCTGCGAGGTTTACCTGTGTAATTTAGTTAACAGCCATATCAGTGTTCAGTAGGGCTATAGAAAGGACGTGTTAACACATATAAGTTGGGTTTTTTGCTGAGGAAGATTCACCCTATGCTAACATCTGTTCACACTCCTCCTCTCTTTGCTTGAGGAAGCTTGGCCCTGAGCTAACATCTGTGCCAATTTTCCTCCCTTTTGTATATAGGTTGCCACCACAGCATGGCTGCCTTCAAGTGGTGTACATACGTGCCAGGGAACCAAACCTGGGCTCCCCGAAGCAGAGAGCGCCAAACTTAACCAACCACTAGGCCGAGGGGCTGGCCCCCTCAGATGATATTTTAAAAAAATTCTCTTGGTTACTTGATACAGAATGAGTAAAGGAGGTGGTCAGGATTCCTAGGGACGTGGTAATATTTCCCACCTCCGTCCCCTCCCCAGTCCCCGGATGTACAAGCCCCCCCCCCTTATACTCTGTGAAATGAAGCCCTTGAAAGAGTTGGAGACCTGTAAATGACAGATGAGTCCTCTGCCTCGAGGTCCCAGAAAACAGTGGGGCTGATTCTTGGCATTTCTTAACCAACTCTCCCCTCTTTCACTTATTCTGACCACCATGGAGCTCAGTAGAGAGGAAATCATAAAGGATGGTTGAAGTCTAGTTTTCTGAAGAGGAGGGTGATCAGAGCGACATGTTTTGGTTTGCACACATTTCTCAGAGAAAAGTGATGTGGTGAGTCAGGGCCCTGTCAATGGGAGGAATCATTTCTATGCACCGTTCACCGTTTTCACTGGAGAGTTATGCTGTCCAGTCCTGGAGTCCAGTGGCCAATAGATGAAGCAAATTAACTGCTTTCTTTTTGTGGGATGAATTCTTCAGGAACAATTCAATTATTGTCAAAGAAACTGATCAATCTTGTCTTTGCTTGTCATCCTTACCTGTACATTGTCTTGGATCTTGGGGTTTTCTATTTGTTGACTTTGACAGTGTCCAGCTTTGGTGCCTAAGTGGTTTTCATCTACACAGTCTCCCTGACTCCACGTGGCTCTGGTGGGGCAGGTCACTTGATCCCTGGGGCACATGACCAGGCCAATTCTAGTCTCTTTTCTGAGAGCTGGAATCTTCAGTGGGGAGACCTAGGGCGTAGGAAGTTGATCAAGGTATCTGAGGGGCACACCCTAGAGAAAGGGTCCCTTGGGGCCATGATCCCTGGAGCTGTCCTGATGCTGGTACCTCGCAAGGCCTGTTCAGCATTTCTCCATCCTGTGGGCTGTTACACTTCCCCTTCAAAAACCTTTTCTTATTGTTTAACTTCAACACACTGATACACAAGTCATATAGAAAACAGCAAGTTTAGAAACTGATTATTATTTTTTACCGTGAAATATAACAAACATCCAGAAAAGTACATAAAAACGTATTACAAATAATTATAAAGCTAGCATCCATGTATGTGATTACCACCTGGGTCAGGAAATGGAACTTTCCAATATGGCTGGAAGCCTTCCCCTCTCCCACTGGATACCCCTCCTTAATAATAACAACCACCTGGTTCTTCCCTAACCACTATGCTGACATTCTTGATAATCATATCTTTGCTTTGCTTTATAGTTTCATCACCATATACTATATATACATGCCTACACGTTATTGTTTAATTTTGTCTGTTTTTGACATTTATGTGAAAGGAGTCTTTTTGTCTTCCCTCACCATTATGTTGGTGAGTCATTCGTTAACTATGTGTAGAAATAGTTTATCAGTTTTATTGCTGTATGGTAGTACATTTGTGAACGTACCATTACATATCGATTCTATCCCAGATGCATATTTGCGTTCTTTCCACTGGGGCTATTACCACAAACAGAGCTACTGTGAGCATCCTCATTCACGTCTCCGGATAACACACGAGCGCATTTCTCTAGCAGAAATCCCTAGGGGTGGAACTGCTGGGGCAGAGGGTATATATATCTTCACCTTTACTAGATAATGTGACACTATTCTTTCCAAAGATGTTGAAGCAATTTTGCATTCCCGCCCGCACTAGACGAGGGATCCTGTTATTCCGCGTCATCTCCAAACTAGGTATTTTCAGCTTTTTTCATCTTTTGCCCATCTGGCGGTTTTTTTTTGTGTGTGTGTGTGAGGAAGACCAGCCCTGAGCTAACATCGTTGCTAATCCTCCTCTTTTTGCTGAGGAAGACTGGCCCTGGGCTAACATCCGTGCCCATCTTCCTCTACTTTATATGGGACGCCGCCACGGCATGGCTGACGAGCAGTGCGTCGGCGGGTGCCTGGGATCCGAACCCGCGAACCCCGGGCTGCCAAGCGCGGACTAAACCGCTGCGCCACTGGGCGGCCCCTCTGGCGGTTTTATTTTTATTGTAATTCCCTGATGACTGATGAGGTATGCACCTTTCCTAATCTTCATTCACCACTTTGTTTTCAGAAACCAATTACTACTTCACATAAACACACACACACATATGCACCCATGCATATATGTGTGTATAAAATTAGTTCAGATTCCTTTAAGTGATCAAAATAATATCAAGTTTTATGTTTCTACTCAACCATCAAATTCAAGGAAAACTGTCATTTTTCTAGTGTCCAAATTTTCGTACAGAATGCATTTATTGTCTAATCTATATTTACCTCAACAGGCAACATTTTTTTAATTTGAGGAGCTAATCAGAGACTTTTATTACTGAAATGATTTCATTTGACTTTCCACTTGAAGATCTAACGTCACTAAAACCTGATATTAATCCCTGCTCTTGGTAATGACCATTCATTTGATGCCTAAAGCTAAATGATGCTCGATTTAACCACAGATGTCAGCATAAAACTGAACAACTGTCCCCCAGAAGAAGTTTGCAATGACACGGGACCTGTTGGGGTTATTCCTTGACCTGGTGGATACGTTTGTTTGCAACTAAAAGAGGCGATTTGCCTCTTTTATTTTGTAACGAAAATAGAATACAGCCAGCCCTTCCTAGGCACAACCAAACATACCTTTGAACAACTATGCTTAGATATTCAACCAACTTCCTTCTTTCTCTTCACTAACCACCAATTGTTGTTCTTTACTCTTCCCCTTGATCAATAAAAGAATAATGAGGAAATGGAAGACATATGACAACAAGAAACTTCTGGGTGCTAAAACGTTTGGGTATGGTTTGGGATTCTGTTCTAGCCCAGGGGACCGTCTAGAACAGGGGTGGCAAATAGGTCTCATTTCACACATCAAGTCCAATTGACTGTAGTAATGTATGGAAAAAGTTCCGAAGTCCCCCCACACCTGGGCTCTGTGGGGAAGAATGTCATGATGGTTTAGTCATATCTGCCATAGCATCAGCTGGAAAGTGGCGGGACTTATGTCACCTGCAATCTAGAGCAATGGTTCTCAAACTTGGCTGCCCTTTAGACTCATCTGGGGAGCTTTTACATGTACCAAGACCAGGCCCCATCCCAGACCAATTACATCAGAAACTCTGGCATCATATCTTTATAACTCCCAAGGAGATTGCTGTGTGTAGCCGGGTTTGAGAACCATATATCTAGAGCAGTGTTTATCAACTTATTTTTCATTATCCCCCTCTCCAGAAGGAGACTTTTGAGATATGCATATTTTTTTTCTTAATTATCTTCTCTCCCAGGAAATTTGTGTGTGTGTGTGTGTGTGAGGAAGATTGGCCCTGAGGTAACATCTGTTGCCAGTCTTCCTCTACTTTGTATGTGGGATGCCTCCACAGCATGGCTTGATGAGCGGTGTGTATATCCATGCCCGGGATCTGAACCCACGAACCCTGGGCTGCCCAAGCAAGCGTGGGTACTTAACCACTACACCACCAGGCCAGCCGCCTCCCAGGAAATTTTAATGCCACAGATATACTGTATATGTGTTTGTGTACTGCATGTTTACCTGTGCTTTATCCATAAGAAAGGGTAGGATATTGTCACCCCTTGTACTCCAAAAACCAATTTTTGCCCCCTTGACAGTGACATCAGTTCTGTTGAGAATGCATGATCTACAGAATAAGAATTAGCTTTTAAGGAATGGTTGCTAATGACAAAGATATGACTTGGTACCATTTGAGATTCAGGAATGTCAATAAGCAAAAATGCCCCTGTAAGTGTAATAGTGGAGGCACAAAATTAGCACTGTGGCCACTGATCCACTTGGTTATGTTGGTCATAGTTTTCAGAAATAATTAAGGGAAAATGGTAATCGAGCAGGGCACTATCAGATGTGATGATCCCCTGCTGCTCAATAAGTACCGAGGAGAAGTGGAAATGTCTACACTCCTAGCAAACGAAACTGCTTCTATGGTAAACAATTCCCTACAATGCAGTGATTATTTCTATTTTTCATTATTAACAAAATTGATAGCTTTTCCTAATGGAGTTTTGTGCCTTATGGTGGTGTCTCTTTGCTTTACTATTACTCACCAGCCTAATAAAAGAATTAGTGTGAGTGTTAATCCAGGGGGTCATTTATTCATCCATAACCTGCAGTGGTCTTTATCATTATGTATTTTCACCTTTATAACTGAAAAAACCTTAATATTCCTTTTTTGTTGTTGAAGCATAGTTGACACACAATATTATATTAGTTTCAGGTGTACAACATAGTAATTTGACATTTATATACGTTATGAAATGATCACCATGATGAGGCTAGTAACCATCTGTCACCATACAAAGTTATTATTATTGACTATATTCCCTATGCTGTATGTTACATCCCTATGAGTTATTTATTTTATAACTGGAAGTTTGTACCTCTTAATCTTCTTCACCTATTTCACCTATCCCCCCGTCCCTCCCAGCTCTGGTGACCACCAGTTTGTTCTTTGTATCTATGAGTTTGTTTCTGTTTTGTTTTGTTGGTTGGTTTCTTTTGTTTTTTAGGTTCCACATGTAAGTGAAATCATATGGTATTTGTCTTTTTCTGTCTGACATATTTCACTTAGCATATTACCCTCTAGGTCCATCCATGTTGTTGCAAATGGCAAGAGTTCATTCTTTTTTTTATGGCTGAGTAATATTCCATTGTGTATGCATACCACATTTTCTTTATCCATTCATCTATCAATGGACACTTAGGTTGTTTCCATATCTTGGCTATTGTAAATAATGCTGCAATGAACATGGGGGTGCATTAGTGTTTTCATTTTCTTCAGATAAATACCCAGAAGTGGAATTGTTGGATCATATGGTAGTTCTATTTTTAATTTTTTGAGGAACCTCCATACTTTTCTCCGTTGTGGCTATACCAATTTACATTGCCACCAACAGTGTACAAGGGTTCTCTTCTCTCCACATCCTCAACAACACTTGTCTTTTTCATAATAGTCATTCTGACAGGTATGAGGTGATATCTCATTTGGTTTTGATTTGTATTTCCCTGATGATTAGTGATGTTGAATATCTTTTCATGTGTCTGTTGGCCACCTTTCATTCTTTTGCATGTAGCTGTCTAATTTTCCCAACACCATTTATTGATGGGACTGTTCTTTCCCCATTGTATATTCTTGCCTCCTTTGTTGTGGATGAATAGACCATATAAGCATGGGTTTACTTCTGGGCTCTCTATTCTATTCCATTTATCCTATGTGTCTGTTTTTATGCCAATACCATACTGTTTTGATTACTGTAGCTTTATAGTATAGTTTGAAATCAGGGAGCATGATACCTAGAGCTTTATTCTTCTTTCTCAAGATCACTTTGGTTATTTAGGATCTTTTGTGGTTCCATACAAATTTTAGGATAATTTGTTCTATTTCTGTGAAAAACTCCACTGGAATTTTGATAGGGATTGCAATTAATCTGTAGATTGTTTTGAATAGTATGGATATTAAATTAAATTAATATTTAGCAATATTAATTTTTCCAATCCATGAGCAAGATATATCTTTCTATTTATTTGTGTTGTCTTCATTTTCTTTCATCAACATCTTATAGCTTTCAGAGTGCAGGTCTTTCACCTCCTTGATTAAATTTATTCCTAGATATTTTATTCTTTTTGATGCAATTGTAAATGGGATTGTCTTCTTAATGTATCTTTCTGATTGCTCATTATAAGTGTGTAGAAATGTACCAGATTTATGTATGTTGATTTTTGTATCCTGCAACTTTACTGAATTCATTTATTAGTTTTAATGTTTTTTTGGTGGCGTCTTTAGGATTTTCTCTATGTAGTATCATGTCATCTGTAAATAGTGACAGTTTTACTTCTTTCTTTCCATTTTGGATCCTGTTTATTCCTTTGTCTTGTTTGATTGCTATGGCTAGGACTTCCAATACTATGTTAAACAAAAGTGGTGAGAATGGGCATCCTTGTCTTGTTCCTGATCTTAGAGGAAAAGTTTTCAGCTTTTCATCATTGAGTATGATGTTAGCTGTGCGTTTGTCATATATGGCCTTTATTATGTTGAGGTATGTTCCCTCTAGACCCATTTTGTTGAGAGTTTTTATCATAAATGGATGTTGAATTTTGTCAGATGCTTTTTCTGCATCTATTGAGATGATCATATGATTTTTATCCTTCATTTTGTTAATGTGGTGTGTCACATTGATTGATTTGTGCATATTGAACCGTCCTTGCACCTCTGGAAAAAAATCCCATTTTATCATGGTGTGTGATCTTTTTCAGTGTATTGTTGTATTCAATTTGCTAATATTTTGTTGAGGATTTTGCATCTGTGTTCATCAGGGATATTGGCTTATAATTTTCTTGTTTCGTAGAGTCTTTGTCTGCTTTTGATATTAGGGTAATGCTGGCCTTGTAGAATGAGTTTGAAAGCATTCCTTCCTCTTCAATTTTTTTGGAATAGTTTGAGGCAGATAGGTATTAATTCTTCTTTAAGTGTTTGGTAGAATTTACCTGTGAAGCTGTCTTGTCCTAGACTTTTCTTTGTTGGAAATTTTTTTATTACTGATTCAATTTCATTATTAGTAATTGGTCTGTTCAAATTTTCTATTTCTTCCTTATTCAGTCTTGGAAGATTGTATGTTTCTAGAACTTATCCCTTTATTCTAGGTTGTCCAATTTGTTGGCATATAATTGTCCATAGTAATCTCTTATGATCCTTTGTATTTCTATAGTATTATTTGTAATATCGCCTATTTCATTGCTGATTTTACTTGGGCCAGCTCTCTTTTTTTTCTTGATGAGTCTGGCTAAAGGTTTATCAATTTTGTTTATTTTTTCAAAGAACCAGCTTTTAGTTTCATTGATCTTTTCTGTGGATTTTTAGTCTCTGTTTCATGTATTTCTTCTCAGATCTTTATTATTTCCTTCCTTCCACTAACTTTGGGCTCTGTTTGTTCTACTTTTTCTAGTTCCTTGCATAAAGTTGTGTAAAGTTAGATTGTTTATGTAAGATTTTTCTTGTTTCTTGATAGGCCTATATTGCTATGAACTTCCCTCTTACAACTGTTTTTGCTGTGAACCATAGATTCTGGAATGTTGTGTTTCCATTTTCATTTGTCTCCAGGTATTTTTGATTTTTCCTTTGATTTCTCCAATGACCCAATAGTTGTTTAGTAGTATTTTGTTTAATCTCCACATATTTGTGACTTTTTCCAGTTTTCTTCTTGTAGTTGATTTCTAGTTTTATACTGTTACGGTCAGAAAAAATGCTTGATATTATTTCAATCTTCTTAAATTTATTGAGACTTGTTTTGTGGCCTAACGTATGGTCTATGTTGAAGAATGTTCCATGTACACTTGAAAAGAATGTGTATCCTGCAGTTTTGGGGTTGAATGTTCTGTATATATCTATTAAGTCCATCTGGTCTAATGTATCATTTAAGGTCAATGTTTCCTTACTGATTTTCTGTATGGATGATCTATCCATTGATGAAAGTGAAATATTAAAGTCCCCTACTATTATTGTATTACTGTCAATTTCTCCCTTTATGTCTGTTAGTATGCTTTATATATTTAGGTGCTCCTATGTTGGGTGCATAAATATTTATGAATGTTATATTCTCTTGTTGGATTGACCCCTTTATCATTATGTAATGCCTTTCTTTGTCTTTTGTTACAGTCTTTGTTTTAAAGTTTATTTTGTCTGATGTGAGTATTGCTGCCCCAGCTTTTTTTTCATTTCCATTTCCATGGAATATCTTCCTCCATCCCTTCACTTTCAGTCTGTGTGTATCTTTAGATCTGAAGTGAATCTCTTGTAGGCAGCATATTGATGGGTCTTCTTTTTTATCCACTCAGCCACCCTATGAATTGATTGGAGCATTTAGTCCATTTACATTTAAAGTAATTATTGATAAGTATATACTTACTGCCATTTTGTTAATTGTTTTCTGGTTGTTTTTGTAGTTCTTCTCTGTTCTTTTCTTCCCTTATGATTTGATGACTTTCTTTAGTGTTATGTTTGTATTCCTTTCTCTTTATTTTTTGTGTATCTATAGTAGGTTTTTGGTTTGTGGTTTCCATGAAGTTCACGTATAACAACCTACGTATATAGCAGTCTATTTCAAGTTAATGGTCCCTTTAGTTCAAGCATGTTCTAACAGCATTACATTTTTACTCCCCCCTGTCATGTTTTATGTTTTTGATGTCATATTTTACATCTTTTTTTTTTTTTTGGAGGGAGATTGGCCCTGGGCTAACATCTGCTGCCAATCTTTCTCTTTTTCTTTTTTCTCCCCAAAGCCCCAGTACAGAGTTATGTATCATAGTTGTAAAGTTGTAAGTCTTCTATGTGGGACGCTGCCTCATGGCTTGATGAACAGTGAGTAGAGCCATGCCCGGGATCCAAACCTGTGAACCCTGGGCCACCAAAGCAAAACATGCAAACTTAACCACTACACCATGGGGCCAGCCCCTTTATTTTACATGTTTTTATTTGTGTGTCCCCTAATTATTGTAGATATAGATGATTTTACTACTTTTGTCTTTTAACCTTCAAACTAGCTATACAGATGGTTAAACCATTACCTATATTATATGTTTGCCATTACCAGTGAGATTTTTTCTTTCATAATTTCCTTATTTCTAGTTATGCCCTTTTCTTTTCCATTTAAAGAAGTCCCTTTAACATTTCTTGTAAGCCTGGTTTAGTGGTGATGAACTCCTTTAGTTTTTGCTTATCTAGAAAACTTTATCTCTCCTTCAATTCTGAATGATAACTTTGTTGGGTAGAGTATTCTTGGTTGTAAGTTTTTTCCCTTTCAGCACTTTGAATATATCATGCCACTCCCTTCTGGCCTGTAAAGTTTCTGCTGAAGAATCAGCTGATAGTCTTACGAGGGTTCTCTTGTACATAACATAATCCCTGTACCTAATAACAGGTTGTTCTCTCTATTTTTAACTTTTGACATTTTAATTATAATGTGTCTTGGTGTGGATCTCTTTGGGCTCATCTTATTTGGGATTCTCTGTGCTTTCTGGACTTAATGTCTATTTCCTTTGCCATGTTGGTTAATGGTTTTCAGTCATTATTTACTCAAATAGGTTTTCTGTCCATCTCTCTCTCTCTCTTTACCTTCTGGGACCCCTATAATGTGAATGTTAGTGTGCTTGATGTTGTCCCAGAGGTGCCTTAAGCTATCTTTGTTTTTTTATTCTTTTATCTTTTTGCTGTTCCGACTGGGTGATTTCCACTATTTTCCAGAGTGCCAATCCATTCTTCTTCTTCATCTAATCTGCTGTTTATTCCCTCTAGTGTATTTTTTATTTCAGTTGTATTCTTCAACTCTGATTGTTTCTTTTTTGTATTTTCTATCTCTTTGTTTTTCTCACTGTGTTTATCTATTCTTCTCCCAAGTTTCATGAGCATCTTTATGATTATTACTTTGAACTTTTTAGCTGACAGATTGCTTCTCTCCATTTCATTTAGTTCTTTTTCTGAAGTTTTGTCTTCTTCTTTCATTTAGAAGATATTCCTTTGTCTCCTCATTTTGCCTAATTCTCTGTGTTTGTGTCTATGTATTAGGTAGATCAGCTATGTCTCCCAGTCTTGAAAGGGTGGCTTTAGGTAGAAGGTGTACTGTCGGGCCTAGTAGCTCAATCCTCCCTGATCACTGGAGCCAGGTGCTCCATGTGTCTGCTGTGTAGGCTGTACATGCCCTCCTGTTGTGCCTGGTCCATTATTGCTGCAGGTGTGCTGGTGTGCAGGGTGGCCCCCAGGGTGGGAGCAGCTTTGGAGGACCTCTGGTGCTGCCCAGGCTGCCTGCTGAGTGAGGCGGGGCAGGAGCTGCTTGGATGGGGGTTTGGCTGGGGCATGTCCACAGGGGAATGCTGGGGCAGGGTGAGTGGTGCTAGCAAGGTAGAAGGAGAGTGTCAGAAATTGTACCCACCAGGGCCAGCTCAGGTAGGTAGAAAGAAAGTGGAAAAAAAAAAAAAGGTGCCTGCCAGCACTTCCATTCCCTGGAGAAAGTTCCAACAGATCCCTGCCCCTCTGGCACACTCCCTAAAATTAATCAATGAATCTCCTTCACATATAACTCAGGCACTTTTCAAGCTGCTGCCTCTGTGCTAGGACTTGGAGCAAGTGAGTTTGTGCATGCACACTTTAAAAGTGGAATTTCAGTTTTCTATAGCCCTCTGGCTCTCCCAGGCATAAGCCATGCTGGTTTTCAAAGCCAGACATTATAATGGGCTCATCTTCCCAATGCAAGTCCCCCAAGCTGGGGAGCTTGATGTGGGGCTTGGGCCCCTTGCTTGTCTGGGAGGACCTCCACTGTTGTGATATTCCTTGTGGGGCACCATGCTGGGAGTGTAGGTTCTGACTAGACCGCATCTCCGCCCCTCCTATCCATCTCGATGTGGCTTTTTCTTTATATCCATAGTTATGGAAAATGTGTTCTGCTGGTCTTCAGGTAGTTCTCAGCAATAGTTATTCTATATGTAGTTGTAGTTTTGGTGTTTCCATGGGTGGAGGTGAGTTCCTAGCTCTTCCTAGCCTGCCATCTTGATCTTCCTCCCCAAACCTTAATATTTCTTAAGATGCTTCAAGTAAACACAAATTTAGAGCCTTATAAATAAGTTAAGACACAAATATAGGGCCTGGGAGGTCTCATTATTCTCTTCCACTTCTTTAAGTGTCCCCCTCTCCCACCTCAGCAGCTGGCTCAAGTGCCACCCTGAAACTCAGTTGTCCTGTCACCCTAGGCAAGTCATTTAACCCATCTGTGCCTTGGTTCATCTCCCGACTAAAGAATTGAAAAACATCTGCTCTACTGCCCAGGCTTCCATTAAGAATAAATATGTAATGCTGTTTTGTAAAAGTAGAAAAGTGCAACACAAATGAAAAGTAGTGGTGACCAAATGCCATTTAGTACATATTTATTAGTCCCCTATGTTCCAGTCACTAACAACCTCTGAAGTTCAAAGACAAATAAGACACTGAGTGCCCTCAGTGAGCTCACACTGACAGCCTTCTTCCTGACAAGTCTTACTGGTGGTTTTCACTACATGTGGATTCTTGTCCCCAAAAAAGACAAGACGTGGGCAAGCCATCAGATGAGAATCAAGTAAGAAATATTTGGGCACACTCTGTATTGTACATAACGGAGGGATTGCAATTTAGAACTCTTTTTGGTTTGTGAATCACCGACTCATTCTCAGTGCTACAATGTATAATCACAGAGCTGCCTCATCATCTTGGTTTTGTCACAGCTGGACTCTTTTGTCCACTACACCATGTTGGTCAGTGCTGGGTTCTTTATTAGAATGTAAGCCCGTTGAGGGCAGGCACCTACCTATAGGCTTCTTAATGGGCCCCTGAGTCCACAGATCTCTGCTCCCAATTACATGCTGCTGGTGGAAAGAAATGCTGAACGATGAGGACTGAACAGTTAGTGAGGCAGAGGGATCAGCAGACCCAGTGTCTTATTAATGCCCAGGTCCTTCTTTAAGAACTGTATCATCTTAAGCCATCATCTGAAATGACCAGTTCCCAATTTCTCTCTGGTTTTTCTTGAGTTAATCCTGCCATAATCCAGGGGAGTGAGGCTGACACTTTTCTTTCTAACATCCTGGTATTTCTTTGTTCTCCTGCCCTCCCCTCTTTCTTCTTCTTTCAGAAGCCTCAGGCAGTGGCTTCTAGGACTTCTCTTTAGTGACCCACGGAAATGCAATGAGAGTGTATTAATCAGAACCTGCTGTCAGAACACACTGGGCCCAAGAGGGTTGAAGATTCTCCAGTTACTTAGGACAATCTGCCACACCAGTCCAGTTACCAGCAGCCCCTACTGTGGAGGGGACCCCAGCCTGGGCTCAGTGTTTAGTGTTTAGAGTGCATCTGGGAGCCTGAGAAAAGAAAGACAGACACAGTGAAGGGGGCAGCTGAAAGAGTGGCTTAATAAAGAGCCACATAAGTCACCTCAGCCCTGGGGTAAATGGAGTTTGCTGTAGGAGGCTCCCTTGGCAGGAACTCCCACGAGCCATGCTCACTGGCTTAGAGACGCTTTTCCACTTCTTGCAATTAAAAAGCAACATCTTTGCATCCCACACTCTCAAAAATGCAATACATTTCAGTAAGTATATGTGGCAGGTCTCCCAATCTCGAGTCCATCTGTGGTGGGCTTTTTCAAACCCTGCACTAATGGAGGCCAGCTGGTTAGAGTTGGAGACCTGAGAAGTGGGGACAGGCAAGAGAATCACAGCCTTGCTGCGGGCAGTGAGACCAATGTGTTTATTTTTTAATAATGAGCACTTCAACAGGAGCGGCCTGTTTTGAACTCTCAAGCCCTTCTTAAAGTTCAGCCTGTCTTAATTGGCTGAGATAGCCAGACCCATGTAGTACAGAACAAGAAGCTTCTGGTGGTGTTGTCACAGTTGTTTTAATCTAATTTATTTAATGTTCTTGAGATAAATTCAGCAAATCACACACAACCTCAGGGAAAGTGCATGACATGGCAGTTTCACTGAGCTCAAAGGCTCTTCAAACTAGAATAACTGGCCCCAGAATCCTCCACATTTCATTTTTCAGAGATCCTAGTTGCATTCGGAGCTGTTCTAAAAAGAGCAGCCATTTCCTCTTCTGATTTAATCGTCAGTATCACATTTTTATAACAGATAAATCTGGTATAATCTTTACTGCGCTTAAGGTTGGCTATTAACCTAGAACATTCTAATAATTTTATGTAAGGAGATAGAAGCTTTCTGGGGATGTTGCAAGTACCTACAACAGGAATCAGAAATAGAGGAAAGCCTCTACCTACAGCCCTTTTTGATGCACTGACACCTCCTCCCTGCCCTTATGCCAAGTATTACCTGCTCCCCTAACTTCCTTCCACATTCTCAGAACTGGGCTTCTACCCTCTCCCCACACTGAGGACAAGGACATTCACACCACGTCCCCAACTCCTACCCCTTGCCTCAGATCACAATGGAGTCTAGAACATTAGCACCTCAGTTGTGAAATGTTTACCTCCTCTGTTTAAAAGGTGATTTTCTAGGGGCCAGCCTGGTGGTGCAGCAGTTTAGTTCGCGCTTGGCAACCCGGGGTTCGCAGGTTCGGATCCCGGGCGCCCACCGATGCACTGCTTGTCAGCCATGCCCTGGCAGCGTCCCATATAAAGTAGAGGAAGATGAGCACGGATGTTAGCTTAGGGCCAGTCTTCCTCACAAAATAAATAAAATAAAAAGTGATTTTATAAATTGTCAAAATTTAACCTTGCTCCTCAATTCTGAACACATTGGAAAGTATGGAAACTACCCAACTGATCATGAAACAGCACTTATCCTGACATTGAGTGTTGATTCACAGTCACTGTAGGACATCTCTGTACACCCCTGTGCATCAGAGAATGGAGCCTTTTGGGTAGAGTTTAGCAGAACTTCCCAGCCTGCATTCTGCGGAGTGTCAGAAAATGTTAATATGTGTTATTAGGAGTTCTTTGAAATAAAGGGTTCCATAGTCCAATAGGTTTGGGAACCATCAAATATCAAATGTCTCTTTTGGAGATTCTCAATGTAAATTACCATGATACAAACTCTGAGAAGCCTCACAATAAAGAAAACTTCCTTTTAGCCAGCATTTTCTAAATACATTGACCCCATAACAACTTTTACTCGGATACCCTGAGAAAACACAAGTCTAGGCGTAGAAGAATAGGACATTCTAACCAAGAAGATGTTAATGATTGAGGTTGGATCTGAGTACACCCTGTTAAGTGAAACTCAGCTGTGGAGTGTGCAGGGGCATCCTGGGCCTGAACCTAAAGAGTTACATAGCTTGCATTTATCAAGTTTGCACATGCCAGCCACTGTGCTAAATCCCTTTCTTAAGCATAATTTTATTTATTTTAATCCTTAACAACAACTCCACGAGGGCCTACCCACACAGATTTATAACTAAGGAACAGAGAGATTAAGCAATCTGCCCAAGGTCACACAGTCTTTAATGGGTAGAAGAATGAATACCAGAGTCCAGGTCTGCCTGTGTCCTTAACTCTACACAATACTCTACTGCTTCCCTGTGAAATATTCATATCCTTGGGCTGCCTTGGCAGAGATTTGAATAAGGACTAGTGTTGATCAGGAAGACAGAAGTTGTCCCCAGGGAGCTCTGGAATTGAGAAAGCAGAGGCCTTTCCTGCTCACACCCCACCCAACGTAGCCATTGTGACCTACTTGGAATGAGTGACTACTGAACTGACAGAGCTAACTTGGTCCAGTGAAGGGGACCAAGTTGTGAATTCAGGCCTGCCCTTCCCACAGTGGGGACAGAAGCAGACTCTCTAGCTGTAAGCCCCAGAATGAAGACTTTCAATTGCTCACGGCATTATTGTGTGCCAGGAACTGAGCCATCATCTAGCTCTGTGTTACTCTAGTGTGGTCAGCAGCACAGCATCTTCTGGGTGCTTGGTACGAAGCCAAATTCTTGGGCCCCACTTCAGACCTATTGAATCAGAATCTCTGGGGATGGGGCCCAAGAATCTGTGTTTTAACAAGTCCTTCAGGGGATTCATACACACACAAGCCCAAATCTCTCATTTTATAGATGAGAAAACTGTGTCCTAGAGTAGAGAAGTCAAGTGATGTACTAAGGTCCTACAGAGTAAGTAGTAGCAAGCTAGAGGGAGTGGAAAATGGTTGGTTTTACCTCCCAGCATCCATAGCCCTTTCTTTTGATAACAGTAACCAGATTTACCTTGGGATGTCCCTCCTCATCCTATTTCTGTTCGTGTGGTTGGGTGGGGCTAATCCCATGCTCCCAGATTTCAAGGTGGGCACATGACCCAATCTAGTCAAACTGAGTAATTTGTCTCCACTCTGACACCAGTCTGGCCACAGAGGCATGTTTCAGGGATGGGCATATGATTCAAGCCAGGCCAATGAGATTAGGTTGTGGGAATTTTACTGGAATCATGGGAAAGAGGATCTTTCTTTTGACTGAGATTAATGGCTGTAAGGATGAGGTATGAATGACCTGTGTACCATGAAGCACCCCCCTCCCAAAGAGAAGTCTCAAAGGGGAGGTGCTTCTGGCCTGGTTAGCCCTACTCTGAGCTCCAAAATCTTGATTTGAACTGCCAGCTAGACCCCGGTTACTCCAGGTATCTACTTAAAGAGCACCCAGGGGAGATTGTTAACTCAGTATTTTATAATGGCAGACTTGTTGATAATGTGACCCCTCGCTCTGGCTTGAGAACTATATAGAGTTTAGTAAACGTAATGATATTCATTGACTACTAAAAGCCAAAACGTGGACTCTGATGGGGATCTTTCAATCCTTCCTACCAAGGAAGTAGTCATAATTCTTAACCAATGTGGCCAAGGTGATAGTGCTGGTCTAGACTCCCCCACTAAGTGGAAGTATGGTTGACAGATATTGCTGTGGAATTCCCTTAAACACACTCTAGAAAGGAAGAAATAGCTCAAGGCTTTTCTGTTAATCATTCTATGTCCAATGTTGTGTAAATTACAAAAGTACTTCCAAATATCAAAATATCATCACTTGGAAATAAAAACCTTCAATGCTATTTTCTCCTTGATCAGTAAATGGGCTGGGCTCAAGAAAGCCACTCTCCTACTCTTCCTGTAAAACTGTAAGGACACATTTTTGAGCACAATGTGCCAGGCACTGTGCTAAATCTTTGGTAGGTATCAGCTCATAATCCTAGAAAGAGCCCTTTGAGGGATCAATTATGTTAGCTGGCATCCTATGAGCACTCACTATATGCCAACACTGTTTTAAGCACTCAACACACATTAACTCATTTTATTCTTCCATCCTCTCACAAGGGTGACATAATTAGTAAGCAGCAGGGAGGAGCTCCAAACCCTGGCAATCTAACACAGAGTTTGTTCACTCAACCACTGCCCAGTGCTATCTACAAGGTGCCAGTACAGGCGAACAAAACTGGCAGGAGGTGAGACAAATGATCAACCTCCTTTTGGTGCCCTCTCCAGGTTAGTGAGCTAAATACATTCTGGGTTAAAATCCTTACCAGTAAAATGAGGGCCGAAATCAGTGATCTGCATAGTTTCTTTGGCTCTGTTTTAAATGATAGAGTATGGCTTTTTAATGCATTCTTTTTTTTTACTACCTCCAAAGTAGTGGGACTCCTGGAATATCTATGTAAGAGAGTTTCAGATGTGGCAACCTCATTGGAAGATGAAATTAGGAAACTTGAAACTCCAATTACATGGCCAGCATGCTATATTTATTTGAGTTACATGCTTATTCACAGTGGACTTTAGAGGTTGGAGGTTAATGGAAATTATTATAATGCCCTCTCTTAGAAGCTGCCCCTTGGTGTCTCCAGATATGAGCCATTGTTTCAAGGTTGTGGGAAGAAAAGAAACTCTTGTTCTTGGAAAACCTGCTTTGGGTTTGCTCTGATACTGAGGGATTTTGCCCTTCCTAGATTTTGGAGGTCATCTCCTCCTCCGGGTAAGCCCAGCAGAGGCTGCCAGTGAATCTGTACATGACAAAGAAAGTAGCTGTGTTTCAGCCCTGGATCTAAACCATTTAGCAAAAGGCCTTTTTCACTTTTAGTAAGATTTTGGAACTTTATTTTAATCAGCATGGTTTTCCTTTGAGTGGAATCTCAAATCTCTCTCTTATGAAGGTCATACTACCTTTGCCTTTCCAAGTCTTGGGACAGAAAATAGAATTCTCTAGAAGAAGCAGTCACTTAAGAAACAGTTGATTGATGATTGCTCTGGATTTGATTCACTAAGCTGAGCACCTTCGACACAAACTGCAGAGGGTACGAGAATGCAAAGCATGTGTGGTTTTTCAAATATAGTGGTCTAAGCAAGGTAGAGGTGGTCTAGCAGGGCAGCAGGGTTCTTGAACTCTGCTTTGTTTGGTATTAATGTTCACAAACCATGGAATATGCAAAAACAGCAGTCACTAGATGCTTTTTTTCCTTGGGGCAAATTGTTTCAATACCTACAGATACCATCATCTTCATTACACCCTAGTGGCTCAAAATAACGCTGTGGTTACAACATCAGTCCCTGGTAGACCTTCCAGTTCTTCCTGCTGACATTTCCCTAATACCTGTGGTATTAGGGCTCCCTGTGCTCATCTTTGAAACTGTGAGCTTTCCCAGACAGATGATGGAAAAGGGAAGAACTGGGCAAGGAAATGGCAAATATCACTGATCAATAAAGTTTGCAAAATTTAGTGAGGAGAACAATTGGGCCATGAACTCATGTCACCTGCTGGCATTGAGTCTTTTGAAAGTACGTAGTTACTTTCCCATGTTTCTATACAACAGGGGTAATTTGACTTGCCCTATATTCTGTGGTGAGATGTTGGAAGGACCAATGACAACATTTTGAGCACTCTGGGATATTAATTTTTTCTTCAGAGGGCTGTGGAGAGACTAAATCATCATCTACTTCTGCATAACCCACTTGGGTTTGGTTTGTGTGCTTGTAAATAACAGAATCTGCCCAGAGAATTCCAGTTGAAAGCGTTTTTCCTTTGAAAGGACTGGCCCAAAGGGGAACTCAAATCTTGCTGGTAACCAAGAGAGACCATTCTACGGCCAAGTTCCCTAAAGCTGTGACTGGCAACCATCCATTCTAGATCCAAGTCTACTTGTGCTGAGGTCTCAGTGGCTTAGGATCTTCACACTAGCATTCTAACATAAATGTAACTCAGCTATTCTCTCATTCTCTACTTCTCTAACTAGGATTTTTCAACTCTTCTGCTTTCATTATGCTTCCTTACCTTTATCTCCATTAGAGCTTCCACTTTTTAATGTTTCTCATTCTTCATAACATCAGCTTGTTTAAAACTTGAGCTTATTTCTGATCCCCACTCTCTCTCTTGACCTTTCAGACTCTGCTCTCCTCTGGTTCTTTCCATATTTTTCAATTCAAATTCATGAAAGAGAGAAATTTTGATAGGGCCACCTGGTTCCTGTATGGGCAGAACTTTTTAGTCCAGGCACCTCATAGGCCATTGTCTAGCTTGCACATACCTTGATCTTGGATCAATTGCAGACTCCAGGTTCAAAGAAATTAGTTCAGATGGGAGCATGGGATGAGGAGATTGCTGGATTCATATGGAAAAGAATATGCTTTCTAGACCCATCCTGTACCTAGGACTGTAACCTGACCTTCCCTTGGCAATCAAAGGCATCAATATAGAGGAGATTGCAAAGTAGGGTGTCTAGTTCTTGTGTGGGATAGGAGGAACAGTTTTAGAGAATGCAGGGCCTCTCCTCAAAGCAGGGGCCCTCTATGTCATCAAATATGTGCCAGGTAAATAAAAGAATAATAAGATTCAGTCTTGTTCTAATAGAGTGAGTCATACTTCATGAGGTTCAAGAGTAAGAGGATAATGATGAGAAACTAGAAGTGGTGATTGTAAACTACTCTTTTCCAAAAGCTTGATGATAAAGAGAAGAGTAGCACAAGGCAATTGCAATGTTGGGAGAAGGATTAATTTTGAGTGTGTGTTTGAGGATAAAGGATGTCTGAGCATGTCAGTAGATGACAGAGCACACTGAGGATGAAAGAAAACTGATGGTGTCTTTCAAGGGACTTCTCCCCATAAGATTGGTTCATGCATTCACACATTGATTTATTGGTGTATCCCACACTCCTTACTGTGTACTAGGCTTGGTGCTAAGTTCTGGAACAAAATAATGTCAAAAAAAAAGAACCCACACTCTTCCTTCTTCCCTGAACTTCTTCCATCTAAACTACTTCCAGGTGTGCTTCTGCCTCATGTTCACCCCAAAGCCACGTCTTTCCAACTCCATCACTTTGTTTTGAAGAAGGGTCGGAGGAACTGCTTCTGCAACAAGTTTCCTGCCTTGGGCAAAGCCCACAAGAGCCTGGTGATTTGGCGCCCCCCAGGGGTACCCAATCAGCCCCATTCCTGTTCAGTGATGGGCAAGAGGCCCTGAGGGCCAGAGGGAAGCCAGAAGTTACTCTGCACAGCCTAAATAACAGACTTTACCATGTGCCCTGGACTTTTCTCACAATCAGGGGCCAGGGAAAGGGGAAGCTGCAGCCCCTGAAAGCTCTCCTTGGTATAAGGACACTGTGAGGCTTAGAGTCCAAAACATGAGTTGAAACCTAATTATGTTCTGCCCTAGTCCTGTGCGATTGGACAAGTGACTTTGTTTCCTCATTTGTAAATGGGGCCAATAATGCTTAATTTGAATGCTCCTGTTAGAGTGAAATTAGGCAGTGACTTAGAGATGAGCTTCAAAATGGCCTACAAAACTCACAAAGACCCATGTTCTCAGTACTCAAAGCCCCGGAGGGTCCTTGGTGTCTTAGAGTGAGGAGAGGCAAGCATAAGCCACACCCCCTCCCAGGGAGTCCTTCCTCATCTGGAGAACTAGAGCAGCCACAGACATTCTGGAATGGCTCAAAAGAGGGGGCCCCTTCGGTTGCCAGGTACCAAGCAGCCTGGGTATGAAATCTGGGGTCCCCACGGTCTGTTGATCCCTAACACACGCTGGTTGGCTAGCCTCGTCTCCAGACAGTGGGTTCAGTTCCCATGGATCTCAGTCCAGCCTCATATGATCAGATCAAGATGTAAGGCTCTTATTGTTTTGCTTTTCTCAGAGTCTTTAATCATCAAGTGGGCGTTAAAAACTCGCTGCCTTGGCAAGAAACCTCAGGCTTGGTAATCGGTCCCTCCCTGAAAATCAGGTCATGGTGTTTGAAAAGGCAATTTTTTAAAGAAAGAGCTTTTTAAAAGGAAATGCCCAAACTTGCTGGCATTTTCACAAGGATATTATTGATCATCCATGTCAACCCTCCTAAAGAGCTGTTTGCCTACCTCCTGCTATTGCTATTTGCAGTACGTCTTATTGAAGTGGAGAGTGGGGTGAGACTGACCTGTGTAATGAAGAAACCAAACAGGCCTTCAGAAGCCTCCCTTCGGGGAATTAAATCATCACTGAGACTTAGGGCCATCTGTAGAGAGATGAGCTGTCCGCTCTTAGGTGCAGGTACCTTCCATCATAAAAATCACAGAATATTAGAGCTAAAAGGAACCCTAGAATTTTTGTCCCTCCAGCCCCTTCCTTTGACAGATGTGGAAACTTAGGCCCAGATAGGTGGAGACATTCTCCCAGGTCAGCCAGAAAGTGAAAGTGTTGAGACTTGAACCCACGTCTTCTGACTCCCAAGCATGAAACCCTTTCCACCACATTTGTCTTATTAGCTAATTCTAGGAGATGCGTTAAGCTTCGTAGGATGAAGGCAGAAGAAAGATCCCAGCCAGGACATCCATGCAGAGGGGCCAGAATAGGGGCTGAGCCCAGTGGAGGTTGTGAGGGAGCATGGGGAAGTCAAGGAGAGGCCTGTATGTTAGCCCAGGGTAGGTGTGTCAGTCAGCAGGTATGGGCCATCTCTGGGAGGAAGGACACAGACTGTGGCTTTAGAACATCACTTCTGGAAGGCTTTAAGACAAATTCCTGATGGGATACACTCTATAAGCCAGAAGAGAGTAGGAGCAGTGAACCTGTCTGTCTTGTTCACTCCTGTGGCCCCAGCACCTGGCATAGTCATTCATGGATTCACCACATATACGGAGTGTGTACTACATGCCAGGCCTGTGCTAGGTGCTGGGGAGAAAATGAAGATCAGATTCTGCCATTAGCTTACTCCTTGTGGAGATTACATTTTAGTGGCAGAGACAGAAATGAAATTGTCACACAAATAACTGTAAAATTATGATGTGATGATAAAACTACACATTTCCACATATACATCATTTGTGTGTATGTACGTGTATCAAAAAAAGGATAAGAGAATACATACCAAACTCATCGTGGGAAGGGGCCTGGGAGCCCTTCATGTGAATTGTAGGAATTTTTAAAAACAAAATGGGGGCCGCCTGGTGGCGCAGCGGTTTCGTCCGCGCTTGGCAGCCCAGGGTTCATGGGTTCGGATCCCGGGCGCCCGCCGACGCACTGCTTGTCAGCCATGCCGTGGCGGCGTCCCATATAAAGTGGAGGAAGATGGGCACGGATGTTAGCCCAGGGCCAGTCTTCCTCAGCAAAAAGAGGAGGATTAGCAACGGATGTTGGCTCAGGGTTGGGCTTCCTCACACACACAAAAAATGTACTTATGTGTTAGGAATCAAAATAGTGGTCATTACCCCTGAGGGGAAGTATAGTCACTGGAAAGAGGGGGCTTCTGGGATGCTGGGAATGATCTGTTTCTTTACCTTGAACACACATGCAAGTGTTCATCGTG
This sequence comes from Tapirus indicus, assembly GCA_031878705.1. Taxonomy (NCBI): domain Eukaryota; kingdom Metazoa; phylum Chordata; class Mammalia; order Perissodactyla; family Tapiridae; genus Tapirus; species Tapirus indicus. The sequence goes on along the minus strand of CM062927.1, from coordinate 61,199,600 downwards.
TGAAAAATCATGAGGCTGAATTTTCAAGTATGGCTTTCTGTTTGTGTTAAGTTTATACAAAGTGCATTCATGTTTTATTTGGATATGAATAAATAAAAATTTAAAAACTTCCACCATGTGAAATGCTACAAAGAAGGTGTGCAGTACTATGAGCATGCATCATGCGTCAGCAGTAGGGTCTCAAATCGTCAGGGGAATCATGGAAAGTTTTCTGAGGATTTTGAAGTGAGATCTCAAGGATGAGCAGGAGGTTCTGTGTGAAGAGGGGAGAAATAGCATTCCAAACAGAGGGAGCAGCATGTGCAAATGCCATGTGGCAGGAGGGAGCACAGTGGAAATGAGGAATTGAAACAATGTGCATCAGACAGGAATGTACAAAATAGAAGAGATGAGAAGGCAGATGAGAAGAGGCTGGAAAAATGGGTGGAGCCAGATCATGCAGGGTCCTGTTATCTGTGTTAAGAATTTTGATGTTGGCCTTAAGAACTGTGGTTAGCCACTGAAGTACTTTTAGTAAAGGTGCTGTGATCAGATTTGTGTTTCAAAATGATCTTTCTGGCTTCTCTCTGGAGGATGGATCAGAGAGAGCAAGTGTGAGTGGAAGAGAGCTGTTACTAGGCTAATATGTAGCAGACCAAGATATTGGTGGTAGATGAGAAGGTGAAGTGAATTCAAGTGAAGAGACTCAAGAGGTATTCAACAGTAATAACATTAGGACTTAATGATGGAGCAGAAATGAGAGGTAAGGGAGACAGCTATCAAGGATGACATGACAGTAGTGGCATAGAGCTGGCATGCAATAAATGTGCACCACATGTTGTTGAAACCAGAAGGTACTCCTGGCCTACATTGCTGCAATCCCATATGATGCTCTGGAGCTAGGAAAGTAGCTCTTGAATGTATTTATCAGCTCATCACTTTATCCGAAATAACTCCATTGGGAAATCTGACATTGCTTTCACTCTGGAATGTTCCACATGTAGGTTAAAAAATAAGGTTTTTCTAAGAGAGTAAGCCCATATTAAATTGGAATACAAAGCTGCAGAATGAGACAACACCTCTGAGTTTTATTTCTTTTCAGTTTGGCACTCTTAGCTCACACTTTTTTTGTGTGTACATGTGAGGAAGACTAGCCCTGAGCTAACATTCGCTGCCAATCCTCTTTTTTTTTTTTGCTGAGGAAGACTGGCCCTCGGCTAACATCCGTGCCCATCTTCCTCCACTCTATATGGGATGCTGTCACAGCATGGCTAACAAGCAGTGCATCTGTCCACGCCCAGGATCCAGGCCTGCAGACCCTGGGCCGCCAAAGCGGAGTGGGTGAACCTAACTGCTAGGCCACCCGGCCAGCCCCTATTAGCTCATACTTTTACATCAAACTAGAAGCAAAACAGCCTGTGGCTGATGAGATTCTCAGGACAAGAAAGAGAAGCTGGGTAAGAATTTTTCTAGAATCTCACGAGGAGAGCTCACTGTCCTGGAGAGCTGATCTGAGGGGAAGGAGCCAGAGTGAGGGCCACCAGACTGTAGGGGGTGTGAGAATGGCTGAGGTGAGGAAAAATAGAGGCAAGGGGAGTGGTTGAGGAGAGTGGACAGGTGTAAGCTAGATGACCCTTGGGGGTCACACTTCCTCCCCTGTAATGCCCAAATGGCTTGAGTTTGAAGCCTCATCCCATTTGACCTCCGGAAGTCCAGTTTTTTCCCCAAATTTCTTACCCAAAGTATTTCTGGAACTTTCTAATGCATCCAAATGCCACACACTTGTCGTAGTTGCCTATTGCCTGAGTCTGTGGCTTCTTCCAGGGCTGCTGCTGCAAGTTCATATTATGCAAGTTTGAGGGCTGCTGTTCACATTAAGGTGGGTGGGAACTGCACCCCCTACCTGAGCAGTGCTCAGCTACTTGGCCATTTGCAGTGCCCTTTTCCCAAGCCTGTATCTTAATTCTCCTTGGCACATTCCTTAATTCTCCAAAGTAGAGAGCAGATAGTGGGCTGTAAGACTTAGAAACATCGACTGAAGGCTAGGAAATAACTGGAGGAATCACAACTGGAAAGGAAAACTTTAAATTAGATACAGGGCATGATAGATCCAGGGTCCTCACCATAGGGTTCTCTGCTAGGCATTCCTCTCTCTGCTTAGCGCCAGGCAGGCTACTATATTGCAGGGTCAGCTCATCTTCCTCCAACAGGACTGCCTGAACTATGCCTCTCCCACCCAGAGACCAGATGTCTGAGCTCTGCAGATAGGGGAATAAAAAGGAAAGGAAGGAAACTCCTGGTTTCTGGTCCAGCACGTAAGGAGCTTGGAAGTCATCACTTCATCCTAACAACAAGTAAAAAGCTGAAAAATCAATGACTCTTCTTAGATGTATAAGAGAGTTCAGGTCACAGAGAAAATTACTGCCCCCAAAATTGGAGAGACAGATGAGTACAGAGTATCACAACTCATAGGAGCGGAAACCTACAAGCAAAAACCTCCATGGGAACAGAGAACCAGTGCTAGTGTAGGGAAACCTGAATTATAATTGAAAAATTGCTGGAGGCTCAGTGTAGACACGTCTGAGAGTCAAAAACTCCAGGAGGACCCAATCATCAGCTGGACCCCATACTTTCATGAGTTTAACCTCCAGGAGATTGAACAAATTCTCACAGAGAATATCAGAGAAAAATCTCCTCAAACTCTGGCAGGGGAAGAGGGGAAAAGGAACCATTTTCAAATATGGCATAGTATTCTGTTCCTCTTAACAAAGCCTGCCCTCAGGAAAGCTATTTAACCAGATCCTGACCTGCTGGGTTTTTTCAGAGCCTAACTGACCTGGGCGAAGGGAAATACCCAACTCCAGCCCCCTCAAGCTTTCCATATGGGGGAAGGGAAATACTCAATTCCATCCCACTCTAGCTATCCTGTCCTACCTAACAGTGTGAGGTTGGGACTGAGAAGCTCTCATGAAGTTCACGGTCCAGAGGGACAGGCTTACTAAAAGACTCAGAGTTAATCATAGCACAATCGAATGCTTTCCCATCCCCTACACCTTGCCACCACATTACTAAAGGACTATTTACAGCAGTTCCTTTTACCTAGTACATCACGTCCAGCTATCAAGCAAGGAATACTAAAAGGCAAAAAACACAGTCTGAAGAAAGAGCAAGAATCAGAAACAGACTCAGAGATGGCAGGTATGTGTAATTATCAGACTGAGAATTTAAAACAACTATGATTAATATGCTAAGGGTTTTAATGGATAAAGTAGACAGCATATAAGAACAGATGGACAATGTAAGCAGAGAGATGGAAATTCTAAGAAAAAAATTAAAAAGAAATGCTAGATATCAAAAAACGCTGTAACAGAAATGAAGTAATAGAGTGGACATGGCTAAAGAAAGAATCACTGAGCAGGAAAATGTCTCAATAAAAACTCCAAAACTGAGCAGTAAAGAGATAAGAGACTGAAAAAAAAATGGAATATCCAAGAACTGTTGGACAATTACAAAAGGTGTAACAAACGTGTAATGGGAATACCAGAATAAGAAAGAGAGAAAGGAACAAAAGCAATATTTGAAGCAATAATGACTAAAAATTTGCCCAAATTAATGTCAGACACCAAACCACTGATATAGGAAGCTCAAAGAACAGCAGGCAGGATATATGCAAAAAAAAAAAAAAAACAACTGAAAAACTCCACAAAACTACTTGAGGGTATTATGCTAAGCAAAATAAGTCAGAGGGAGAAAGTCAAATACTGCATGATCTCACTCATAAATAGAAGATAACAACAGCAGCAAACAAACACATAGAGATAGAGATTGGATTGGTGGTTACCAGAGAGGAGAAGGGAGAATGAAGGGGGTGATTAGGCACATGTGTGTGGTGATGGATTGCAATTAGTCTTTGGGTGGTGAACATGATGCAATCTACATAGAAATCAAAATATAATGATGTACACCTGAAATTTATATAATGTTATAAACCATGTTACCACAATAAAAAATAACTGCAGAAAATCAAAAGTAAAGAAAAACTCTTGAAAGAAGCCAGGGGTGGGGAAAAAAACTTGCCTATAGAGAAGTAAGGATAAGAATATATCTGACTTCTCCTCAGAAGTCTGAGTCTCCTTCATGTAAGCAAGAAGAGAGTGGAGTAAAATATTGAAAATGTTAAGAGAAAAAAAATCTACCAGCCTTGAATTCTATACTTTGTGAAATGTTCCTTCAGAAATGAAGGAAAAATATAATGGCTTTCTCAGACAAACAAAAATTGAGGAAGTAGACCTGCCTTGCAAGAAATGTTAAAAGAAGTTCTTTAGAGAAAAGGAAAATGATATAGATCAGAAACTTGGATCTACACAAAGAAAGGAAAAGGAGCAAGTGAAGCTAAAATAAAAACTTTTATTTTTCTTAAACTTAATTGATCTAACAGTTAATAGTTTGTTCGGAATAACAGCAACATTATATTCAACTATGTATGGTCATATATGTATACTGCAATATATATGGCTTATATATTCATATACATATAGTTACATATATTGCTTATATATACATATACATATATAAAATGAATGAAAGCAATGTTTCAAGGGACAGGAAGGAAAAATTAGGATTATTTTGTTATTATACTCACACTACCCATCAACCAATGTAGTATTATTTGAATGTGGACTGAATTAGTTGTAAATATTGCAAACTTTAGGGTAACTGATTTTAAAAAGTAAAAAAAAAAAAAAAGAAAAAGAAGTATAGTTGATAAGCTAAGAAAGGAGAGACAATAGAAACATTTAAAATACTCAGTTAAAACCACAAAAGGCAGAAAAAGAATGGAAGACAAAAATAGGAACAAAGAACAAGGGCAACAAATAGAAAACAGTAGCAAATATGGAACATATCAATCCAATTATATCAATAATCAATTTAAATGTCAATGATCTAAATACAGCAATTAAAAGACAGAGATTGTCAGAGAAAGTCAAAATATAAGACCTAACTATATGTTGTCTAAAAGAAACCCACTTTAAATATAAAGACACATATAGATTAAAAGTAAATAGACAGAGAAAGATATACCATGCTTATACTAATCAAGAGAAAGTAGGAGTAGCTAATATTAATTTCAAACAGAGTAGATTTCAGACCAAAGAAAGTTATCAGAGATAAAGAGGGACATTACATAATGATGAAGGGGTCAATTCTCCAAGAAGACATAACAATCCTTAATGTATATGCACCTAATCACAGAGCACCACAGTATTTGAGGCAAAAACTGATAGAACTACAGGGAGAGATAGATGAATCCACTATTATAGTTGGAGATTTAAACACCCCTCTATTAGAAATGGACAGATCCAGCAGGCAGAAAATCAGTAAGGACATAGTTGAACTCAACAGCACCATCAATCAATGGAATGTAATTGACATCTATTGGCTACTTCATTCAACATCAGCAGAAACACATTCTTCTCAAGTCCACATGGAACATTCACTAAGATAGTCCACATTCTGGACCATAAAACACATCTTAACATATTGAAAAGAATAGAAATCACACAAGGTCTCCTCTCAGACCACAGTGGAATTAAACTAGAAATCAATAGCACAGAGATAGCTAGAAAAATACCAAAATACTTGCATATTAAACAATACAGTTCTAAGTAACACATGAGTTGAAAAAGAAATCTCAAGAGAAATTTAAAAATATTTTGAACTAAATGAAAATGAGAACATAACTTATCAAAATTTGTAGCATGAGGCAAAAACAGTGCCTAGAGGGAAATATATAGCACTGAATGCATGTATTAAAAAAGAAGAAAGAGGGGCCACCCGGTGGCGCAGCGGTTTAGTCCGCGCTTGGCAGCCCAGGGTTCGCGGGTTCGGATCCTGGGCGCCCGCCGACGCACTGCCTGTCAGCCATGCCGTGGCGGCGTCCCATATAAAGTGGAGGAAGATGGGCATGGATGTTAGCCCAGGGCCAGTCTTCCTCAGCAAAAAGGGGAGGATTGGAACAGATGTTAGCTCAGGGCTGGTCTTCCCCACAAAAGAAAAAAAAAAGAAGAAGAAAGATCTAAAATCAATCATCTAAACTCCACTTTAAGAAACTAGAAAAAACAGAACAAATTAAATCCAGAGAAGAAGAAAAGAAATAATAAAAATTAGAACAGAAATCAATGAAATTGAAAACAAGAAATTAATAGAGAAAATGAACAAAAGCAAAAGTTGATTCTTTGAAAAGGTAAATAGGGTCAATTGGCCTCTAACCGGACTAAGAAAAAGAAAGAAATTACTAATTACTAATGTTAGAATTACTAATATTAGAAATGAAAGATGCGACATCGCTGTAGATCCCATGGTCATTAAAAGAATAATAAAGGAATACTATGAACAACTCTATGCCCACAAATTTGATAACCTAGATGAAATAGATCAAGTCCCTAAAAGACACAAGCTGCTAAAACTCACAGAAGAAGAAATAGACAATCTGAATTGGCCTTTATCTGTTAAAGAAATTAAATTAATAATTAAAAATCTTCCAAAACAGAAAGCAGAAAGCCCAGACGGATTCACTGGTGAATTCTACCAAACATTTAAGGAAGAAATTATACCAATTCTCTGCGATCTTTTTCATGAGATAGAAGCAGAATACTTCCTAACTCATTTTATGGGGCCATCATTACCCTAATACTAAAACCAGACAAAGACATTACAAGAAAAGAAAGCTACAGACCAATATCTCTTATAAATATAAATAGAAAAATCCTTAACCAACTATTCGCAAATTGAATCCAACAGGCACTACAACCAAGTGGGTGTGCAAGGCTGCTTCAACATTTGAAAGTCAACTAATGTAATCCATTATATCATCAAGCTAAAGAAAAAAAAAATCACATGATCATTTCAATAGATACAGAAAAAGCATTTGACAGAATCTAACACCTATTTGTGATAAAATTTTTCAGCAAACTAGGAACAGAGGGGAACTTCCTCAACTGGATAAAGAGCATCTACAAAAACCCTACAGCTAACATCATACTTGATGGTAATAAACTTGAAGCTTTCCCACGAAGATCAGAAACAAGGCCAGATGTCCCCTCTCACCACTCCTTTTTAACATCATACTGAAAGTCCTAGCTAATGCAATAAGACAAGAAAAGTAAATAAAAGGTATATGGGTTGGGAAGGAAGAAACAAAATTGTTTTTGTTCATAGGTGACATGATTGTCTATATAGAAAATCCAAAAGAATTGACAAAAAAACTGAAACTAATAAGCAATTATAGCAAAGTTGAGATATACAAGGTTAATATATAAAAGCCAATCCCTTTCCTATATACCAGCAATGAACAAATGGGATTTGAATTTGAAAAGACAGTACCATTTACATTGGCACCCCCAAAGTGAAATGCTTAGCTATAAATCTAACAAAATGTGTACAAGATTTATATGAGAAAAACTCCAAAGCTCTGAGGAAAGAAAACAAAGAACCGAATAAATGGAGAGATATTCCATATTCATGAATAGGGAGACTCAATATTGTTAAGATGTCAGTTCTTCCCAACTTGATCTGTAGGTTCAACACAATCCTAATCAAAATCCTAGCAAGTTACTTTGTGAACATTGACAGACTGATTCTAAAGTTTATATGCAGCAGCGAGAGACCCAGAAGAACCAACACAGTCTCAATGCAAATAATCAATAACCAATCTACAGATAAGAAAGATAGAGTGACATTTAATGAGCTAATGCTGAGGACTAGCCTAGAAGGGCTCTCTTCCCCAGGGAAGAAAGCACTCAGAGAACCATGATTTACAGCATGGTTATATACCATTTCAGAGCAAGGAACACAAATCAAGCATGAGAGGCATACAATTTTTTCCCCCAAAGTCACAAGGAGATATTTCGCTGCAGTTTAGCACATACACAGCAGGTCAACTAGACATTGGTTCTCTGGAAAGAAAGGCTTATCTTCAAAGAAGTACTGGTATTGGTCAAAGAAAGGGAGACATTCATCCCTATCTTTAAAGGGTGCATTCTTTGTTTTGGGAAAATGTTTGAAGCAGGTGTACAATGCATGTTAGATGGGCCATAAGTCAGACTGCTCTGGGAAAAACAAGTTTTAGGCCAAATCAGGGTTAAACCAGAATGGCTCCCCCGTATACCTCAATGTGTAAAACTTATTATTATTATTCTTATTATTTTCCTCAACAGTATTGAAGGAATAGAGCAAAGTTGTCAGACTGATACTATCTGACTTCAAGATTTATGATAATGCTACAGTAATCAAGATAGTGTGGTACTGGTGAAAGAATAGACAAAGAGATAAGTAGAACAGACTGGAGATCCCAGAAACGGACCCACATAAATGTAGTCAACAGATCTTTAACAAAGGAGTGAGGCGATATAATGGAGAAAAGATAGTCTTTTCAACAAATGATGCTGGAATGACTGGACACCGACATGCAAAAAACATAAGTCTAGACACAGACTTCAGACCCTTCAGAAAAATTAACTCAAAATGGATCACAGACCTAAATGTAAAACACAAAACCATAAAGCTCCTAGAAGATAACATAGGAGAAAATACAGATAATCTTGGGTTTGGTGATGACTTTTTACATACAACACCAAAGGCATGATCCATGAAAGAAAAAATTGACAAGCTGGACTTCATTAAAATTAAAATTTTCTGCTCTGTGAAAAACAATGCCAAGGAAATGAGAAGACAAGTCATAGACTGGGAGAAAATATTTTCAAAAGACACATCTGATAAAAGACTATTATCTAAAGTATACAAAGAACTCTTAAAGTTCAATAATAAGAAAATAAAAAACTTGATTAAAAAATGGACAAAAGTCCTTAGCAGACACCTCACCAAAGATGATATACAGATGGCAAATAAACATACGAAAAGACGCTCCACATCATATGTCATTAGAGAATTTGCAAATTAAAACAACAGTGAGGTACCACTACTCACCTAGTAGAATGACCAAAATCCAGAGAACTGACAACGCCAAATGCCAGTGAGGATGTGGAGCAACAGGAACTCTCATTCATTGCTGGTGGGAATGCAAAATGGTACAGCCACTTTGGAAGACAGTTTAACATTTTCTTATAAAACTAAATATACTCTTACCATGTGAACCAGCAATTGTGCTCCTTGGTATTTACCCAAAGGAGTTGAAAACTTATGTCCACACAAAAACTTGCCCAAGGATCTTTATAGCCACTTTATTCATAGTTGCCAAAACTTGGAAGCAACAAGATGTCCTTCAGTAGATGAATGAATAAATAAACTGTGGTACATCAAGACAATGGAGTATTATTCAGTACTAAAAAGAAAGCTATCAAGCCATGAACAGACATGGAGGAAACTTAAATGCATATTACTAAGTAAAAGAAGCCAATCTGAAAAGGCTACATACTAGATGATTCCAACTCTATGACATTCTGGAAAAAGCAAAACTGTGGAGACAGTAAAAAGATCAGTAGTTGCCAGGTGTTAAAGGGGAGGGAAGAAAGCGTAGGCAAAGCACAGAGGATTTTTAGGGCAGTGAAACTATTATGTATGATGCTATAATGGTGATACATGTCATTATACATTTGTTAAAACCCATAGAAAGTACACCACCAAGAGTGCACCCTAATGTGAACTCTGGACTTTGGGTGATAATGATGTGTCAATGTAGGTTCATCAATTATAACAAATGTACCACTCTGGTTGGGGATGTAGATAATGGGGGAGGCTATGGGGGATGGAGGCAGAGAGTATATGGGAAGTCTCTGTACCTTCTGCTCAATTTTGCTATGAACCTAAAAGTGCTCTAAAAAAGAGTCTATTTTTTTTAAAGTAAAGGAAACATATTTCAAAGCTGCAGTTCTGCCCAGAGACAAAATTTTCCATTATGATGCATAGAGAACAGTGACCTCCTCCAGTCTCAAACTATGTCATCATAATGGGTTTAGCTCTGCAAGACTGAAAGACTCAACACATGATCTTCCTCATCCCTTCCATTCCCCCACCAAAGTCACCACAGGCCCCCAGAGGTGTATTCAAGATTTGGCTTCCAGAAAGCTAGAACCTGTGTAAAGTTTGAAAATAGTGGTTTCTTGCCCACTTCTGGCTATCAAGCTATTCAAAAATTATTGGTGTACTGACTTAGCTAGAGCATCCCATTTCGCAGTTAGGGAGCAGTGACTAGAAGCCTCGAGGCTGTCTAGAGCAAGTTACCAGAAGCTTCTCCCTCCAGGAGTCCTCTCTGCAGAAAGACAGAACCAGACTCTTCAGCCCCATTGGCCTGGGAGCCCCACTGCAGGTCATTGCCCATCACAGAACAAAGTGAGAACCAGAGATATTCTCCTTCACCTCAATAGTTTAGTGGTCAGTGCTAAACTTTTGAGTGCCAAGACCTTCCATATCTTGATCATCACTGTAATATTTGATGCCTGACTTTTCTAACCTAGGATGATGTGAAGAGTTGAATTGATGGCACAGAGTTTGGCATAACAAAACTGGAAGGATCACTAGAGCTCAGTTAGTACGACAGAGAGAGGAAGCGATGCGTCTAAGATTACCCACAAAATAGAGGTAGAGTTTCTTCTAGCCCCTAAGTTTCTACCTAGACTTTACCCACTGTACTCCACTGTACTCTGAGGTCCTTTTCAACCCTCAGATTCTTGAGGATTCTGGATAAGTGAATTAAAATAATGTAACATAACTGGTTTCCAAAAGATGTTATAGAGGAGTCACATGTAGCATTGTTTGTCTTTGCTACAACTGAAATTCCCTAGATTGGAAGGCCAGCTCATGTCATTCATTCATTCAGCCAGTCAACAAACACATCATTGGGACCTCAGTTCCAAACAATGGGCCACACCCTGGTAATTCCTAGCCTTTCCCCTGGATGGTCTTGAATTACATCATTATTATAGAACTTATAAAATCTATCCCTTGATGCAATAGTTAGGTTAACATGCTTCTTTGATAACATATAGAAGTGTTAAATGACGACTTGCATTCCAGTAGCAAGAGTAACACTGAGGTAGGACTATAAATTATCAACCTTTGAGCTTTGGCCTTTTGAATCAGTTCTATTTTTCAGTACAGGAAAATGAAATTTTTTTCTCATTACCTTCAATCCCTCTTGCTAATTTTTATAGTAAACATTAAGAGACTTTGTGTATCACGTGTCTAGTCATCTCTGTCTGGTCTTGCTTTGCCATTAACTCTTAGTATCAGAGATGGATGGCATGTGTAGCTATCCTAATTCATGACACAGTGCTCCACCAGCCTATGAGTAATTAATGAAAGGAGGCTTTGCTAGTGAGGAAACTGTCAGGCCCATTAGATTTAAGTCCAATTTCACTTCGCTTCCTGTAACTTTTTATTGAAATTTTTACAATGTAGAATCAACTTTTAGTAATGCAATAAAATGACACTAATTTATACAGTGGGGGCTTGGGAGAGGGGAGGCCAGTTAGAATAAATGAAAGATATGTTTTTTGAAGTGAAGATTTATTTCTTTAAAGAAACACCATGAATTAAACTCTGCTACCAAAATCTTTTCTAGTGGTACTGTTTTAGTAAGAGGCTGCTTGGTTGCAAAGAAGAGGAACTCACCCTAGCTTAAGTAAAGCGACATGGTGAGTACAGCAGATGCTTCAGTGCCCCTCCCACATTCCTCAGCATTTGCTGATCCTTACATGCCAATAGCTCCCTACTGTAGGTCCACCTAAGGGCTATCTCTGGCTGCAGGAGCATGTGAAGCCCATGCTGGACAGGACAGAGTGTTAGGAAGTTGACCATCCCTGCAGAGAAGCCTCAAACAATGGCAGGCAGGAGTTGGATAAATACTTCAGCTCCTCACCATTCTGGTAGGACAATGCTGAGGCATGTTCTACACAGTCTCCTAGAGGTCCCCAGTGGGATTGTACCCTGGTGGCCCACAGCAGTAACTTGGTCATTAACACACATTGAAGACTTTCTTCCCTTCCTTGTTTCAATTTTCCACTCTCCTGTCAGTGCTTCTTGGGATCACCTCCCAAACTACTTGCACTCAAATCTTTGTCTCAGAGCTACCTTTCAGAGAACCCACCCTAAGACTGCAATGGAAGTAATGAAAAGCTACAAGAGTTGATCTCATTGAACATATAAGGACTAGTAACCAAGAACAGCCAGGTGGGTAAAGAAATCAACCCATCCATAATAAGTCTGCACTCCATGTCAGTAGGGAAAGAAACTAAAATTTTCAACACAATGATAGATCTATAATATTTTAGTGACAAACATTGTAATATTTTCTAAATAGCCCTTTTAAAATGTGCTAACATACAACCTCAAGGCCTGCTTTCCCCATCCAAGCAGATTAACATAAGTTGTCTCCTCTGCCTGAGCATCTCTAGGGCCTGTGTCCCTGCTGACCACATGATGATCTGAGAACAGTTCCCTGCAATTCATATAATTAACCAAGTATTCTTTTTAAAATTATGAGTCTGAGGTCTTTGTTTGCTCAAACAACTCACATTGGAACTGAAACCATGAAGTTAGGAATTCTTGGGTCTCTCCAGAGTCTCTCTGATCTCTTGTCCCTGAACCTCTGTGGGCATCTGCTCCTTTCTCCTACTTTAGATTCTCTGTTTTCTCATTTTCCGGTTCTGTCATTGGCCCAGCTCCAACAACACCTAAATGTGGTCTCTGTGTCTTTACTTCCAATTCCCAGGGGAAGGAGAAATCAATTGGCTTTGGGGAAGCTGTGTATTAATTCAATTGGCCATGGCCAGGAACATGGCCACCCAGGCTCACCCCTCCACTGCAGTTTCAGGTGAGAGGGCAGTTCCAAATAAAGAGGGATGGGCTGGCAAGGCACCCCAAATTATGCCAACTGTAATATTAATATCAAATATCAGTTAATAACCAGACTATCTATTGTTATGATTAAATGATGCCTTTAAGTGCTTGAGGCTGTTTGAAGGGTGTTTTCTTAAATAGAATTACCTTTCCTTCAATTTCTTCATTGGCAAATGTTTGCTGTACTGAACTGAACCAGCAATAATAGTGAGTTACTGATATTTAATTTTACTTCATTTATCATGCTGGCTATAATAATTTTTACGGGTTTCTCAGTATTTTGGACAAAACCATATTTCCTATTTGTTTTCATTCCCTACATGTGTTAGCATGCCTTACACAATACTCTGTTCATATTAGGAGCTAAATAACTTGTTGAATGATAATACATAGTATAACATGTGAGTCACTGAATTGTGGCTACTCTTGAGACTCAATTGCGGAAACATAAGTGCCTGGGGGAAGGGGAGAGACATTGAGAGCTACAGGTCAGTTAATTTATTGTGTTATTGAGGATTTGTTACCATTCTGAAATAGTTTCCCCAGGATAAATTTTAATTTGTCTCTAAAGTTGATAATAAGTGAGCTTAGGTGTTTTTATGTTTCTGTTAATTCTAGCCTGATTAATAATGTCTCAGATGCACATTCTAGGCACTTAATATAGAACAACATGCGCATGTTGGGAGTCGGCTTTGCAAAGTAATTAAAAACAGGGTGAAGCTCTGGCACCACGCTGTCTGCTGAATCCTGGCTCTGCCACTTACTGAGTGACCTTGGGCAAGTTGTTCAATCCTGCGTGCCCGCTGTCCTCACGTGAACAATAGAAATCATGATAGTTTCCGTTTTGTAGACTCATTTTGAGAATTATTTCTAGAAGAGCACTTGGGCCTGTGCTTAGTACATAGTAAGCCACGATAAAGTGAGCAAGTATGATCATTATTTAGTAAAAAGTGGGTAAAAAGCTTAAAAAATAATAATCACTATTTAGAAAACATAGGTTGTCTTTTCCACATGCTTGCATATTGTCAAGGAAGATTATTCTTGAAACTTGTAGTGAAAATGGACATTAGACAGATAGACTGGGGGGACTGGTGAGAAAGAAGAAACCTAACACTGTTGAGTGGCCTGTACGTGCCAAGCACTTGACGTGCATGACCTCATTTCTTCACACAGTTCGTTGGGATTGGATCCAGATCCATGTAGCTCCAAATCTCGCCATGCCACTCTCCCTTCCAAGTAAAATAAAATCCCTGTCCATCTTTATCCAGTGAACTAAGTAAGAAGGCAGGACAATGGGTTTGAATTCACCTCCAGTCTCTCATTAGTTCCATGACCTTGGGTGACCTCTCTGATCCTCTGTCTCCTCCTGTTTTCCACCTTAGCTTTCTTGACTTTCTTTGTGGGCAAACTCACCTAAGACCAGCTCCAGACAGCTCAAGCCCTTCAGTATCCTGTCCTGTTTCTACAAATCCCCAGAACGTGTTTGCTGCTAGCGCGCTACCCTGTAGGCCATGGTCGTTTCAACTGCCAAACCCATTGTGAGTCAGATAACCAGTGCCTGAGCTTGGATGAGCGAGGAGCCAAGCCTGGGTGTCCCCTGAGCTGTATACTTCCTCTTGCTTTTGACTTGTTTGTATTCCATGGATCAGAGAGAAGAGACTGTATTTTTACTGAGCTCCAAAGGAAAGACACTGAAACATAGCTGCTGCGTTAGGTATCCCACTGTTTGGAAATCTTTTCTCTGTCCTCACATTTCAGCAAAGCAACTGACTCTTTTTTTTTTCAAGTTTATTTTTTTTCATCGTGGCAAAACACGCATAACACAATACTTATCCTTTTAACCATTTTTAAGTGTACAATTTAATGGCATTGAGTACATTCACATTGTTGTACAACCATCACCACCATCCATCTCTAGAACTTTTTTCATTCTGACTCTTAAAAATAACAAGTCAATTTGAGGTTTCTTATGTCCACAGGCTTGCTTCTTAGAGAGTCGTTTTGATACATGTGGGAGTAACTCTATCTTTGGCCATAAAGTGTCACTGAATACTACCTGGTATATAGCCAGGTTAAGTGAAACATCACTGGTGAGTGAAGTTACATAGGGGCTTTGCAATCTACCTGCTGATGGGCTATTTAATTTCATCTGTTTGAGCATTGCTTCAAAGAAAATATCCTCACTAGTGACAAATAGGTATTAACTAAACAAGGAAGGATGGAAATTCTGGTCATGCTCGTTAGCAAAGGCTTTTCTCACAGTAGACTAAATGCCATTTCTAAGGATGTAATAAATCGGACAAAATATATCAATCAACATGTTCTTCCTTCCTCTCCCCCTCTACCTGGTCAGGACTAATGAAATACCTCTTATTTAATGACATGCATTGCCCATTTCCATTGCATCTGGAAACCTAGTCATGCAATCTTCCTTCTTTAATTATCTGACTCCAAAGAACATTTCAATAGTCGTTTCAAGACCTTCTGAAGTTATTATTTCACTTTTGAATGTAAGAGTTACTCTTCCCTTCAGACACATAATTTCTAATCATTTTCTTCATATAAAGTTGCCAATTCATTTGTCTCCTAAGCAATAAGACATGACTGCTTCTGTGCATAATGAAGAATTGAAAGGCCTGAAATTATTGTGAGGCACATAGCAAAACTAATTGCATTTAACCACAAAAGTCTAAGCAGCATAAAAAATTAGAACATAGACACTCATTGAATGCTAGTGCCAAAAAGGACTGTAGAGACCATTTACCATCAGTTCAGATTACAGATGAGAAAACTTAGGTCCAGAAAGATTAAGAAACTTCTGAAGGTCATAAACTAGCTCCTGACAAAGCCGGGTCTAAAATCCTGCTTCCTAGGGTCTTCATACATTTTTCTTTTAAAGCAACCTACTTTCTCACATGTTACACATTTTGAAAAAGAGATTAAAATGTATTTTTGAATGTACTTGAGAAGAAATGTAATTTGTTGAAGGACCTACGTCTTTTAAATCTTATTGCAAGATCAGATCAAATGCTATCCATACCATACAAAATTTCCAGATCTCACCTCAAGCTGGAAGAATTTTTTTCCATCTGAATTCTCCTATGACATTCTTCACCTGTCATATGACACTTGCCTCTTCTATGTTATGTTACATTGTCTTGTGTCCATGACTTATCTTTTCTTCTAATGATGAGCTCCTTAAGGACAGAATGTCTGCCTTTTATACCTTGGTGATTTCCTAAGTGCCCAGTACACTGGCTGATATGGATACGGAATACAAATCTCTCTCTCCTCTCTCCTGTAAACTTTTAGTGCCAAATTCCAAGAATCTCTAAAATAATACCAACTCTTTTAATCTCAGGAAAGAATTTTCTGTTTTAAGCCAGTGAAACCATGGTACCACAATGATATGCAGGATATGCAGTAAATTGAGCAAGAGTCTGTAACTTGATAATATAATAGTACTGTGCTTAATTTCACTATTTCTGGTTTTCAGTAAATTGAGCAGAGTGAAATAAAGCTCAAGCTAGTGGAATATTATAAATAATTACGGAGTTTAAATTTATTTTTCTTTTTTGGACTGCAGTTTTAAGAGAAATTTAAATTTTTAAAATTTACACTTTACTTTTTTGTTGTTGTTGCCTCTAGAATTAGGAATAAGGCTATGATTCCATTGCAGCCACTGAGGAGAAAGTCAAAGGTCAGGCAATATTAGTTTAAAGACCTCTTCTAGCCATTTTCTCTCTTCATTCATTTATTTGGTCAACAAATATTTATTGAACACCAGCTATGTGCCAGTCTGATGCCGGGCTAGGCACTATGGGTACAGTGGTGGATAAGAAAGAAGTGGTTCTCTTCCCTCAGGAAACTTGTAGAATGATGAGCAACACAGGTAAACTAGTGGGGAATGACAGTAATGCTGATAGCTTTGCTGGAAGAAGCACAGGCTTCTGTGAAAGCACACAGAAGAGGCACTTATACTCAGCCACGGGGAGAGCACAGCAGGCTTTCTGGAAAGAGTGGCATCTCAGCTGAGGCCTGAAGGGTAAGTGGGAGTTAGCCAGGTTGCCATCGTGGTGTTGGTAAGAATGTTCCAGACAGAGAGAACCACATGAATGAAGTTGCAGAGGCAAGAGAGAGCTTGGTGTATTTAGATGTTGGGAGAAGTCCAGAAGGTCTAGGTTTGGGGATGCCAACTCAATCACAACCGAGGCTTGGTGTTGTGAAAGAGGGAAGTGGGCCTTCAGGACCTTTCAAGAGAGAGCGCTTATGATTTGGCTTCTGCTGCTTATTGCCAGGCAGAAATACAGCCCTGTATAATTATATTTATAAATTTTTCAACAGTAGCTTGAAGTCCACATTTTTATGAGAAATCTAGCTATTTTTAAATGCTGATAATAACTTCAGAAAAATTTTAAAACACTCTGTGGTCCAAATAAAATGTTCTGCCAGCTGGATCCAACCTGTGGCTTCCAGTTTATAATCTCTGATCTAGAACAATGGTTCTCAAAGTGTGGTCCAGAGACCAGCATTGGCATCACCTGTGAACTTGTCAGAAATCCAAATTCTCAGGCCCACCCCAGACTTAAGGAATCAAAAACTCGGGGTGGAAGCAGCAATCTGTGATTTAACAAGCCCTCCAGGTGATTGTGATGCAGCTAAAGTTTGAGAACCATAGGTGTAGAGCTGTGCTGTCCAATATGGTGGCCAATGAGCACTTGAAATGTGGCTAGTCCACACTGAGATGTGCTCCACATGTAAAATACACACTGATTTTCAAAAATTTTGTATAAAAAAGTAAAATATCTCAATAATTCTTTATATAGATTACATGTCGAAATAACATTTTAGAATGTGTTGGGTTAAATAAAATATATCAGTAACATTAATGTCACCTATTTCTTTTCATGTTTTAAAATGTGACTACCAGAAAATCTTAAATCATATATTTGTTATATTTCCATTGCTCAGTGCTAGTCTAGAGTATAGTTTGTGGGGTAGGGAGGCTGGGTTAGTGAGACGGAAGCAGTTAAGCAGAGACAAGCCTTATAGGACTTTGAAAGCCATGCTGAAGACCTATACTTTGCCCCTAGGAAAACTTGAAATGGTCTCAGCTGATGAGAAATATGATCAGATTGGTGTTTCAGATGAACACTGACTGGAGGGTGGCTCGTGCAGTGAGGGGGTTGCCAGACTATACACACAGAGACCAAATGGAGTAACCCAGAGGGGAAATCCTGGACTAGTATTGGCATTATGTGTGTTCTATTTAACATATTTAATCAGTGCATATTACTCAGCTGGGTGGAGGAGGAGGGCTCACCCCAAGATGAATAATATAATCTGTGTCCTCTAAGGAGTGTACAGTCCAGTACAGAAGAGAGGCACTAAGAAGCAAGTTGAAGTTCTAGCCGGAGTACTAGTTACGAGCAAGGACTCTAGAGCTGGTCTGCCTGGAGCTTGGATCCCAGCTCCACTACTTACTAAGTGAGTGACCCTGGGCAGGTCACCTCTCTATGCCTCTGTTTTCTCATCTGTAAAATAGGAATAATTATAATGCCTACCTCATAAAGTTGTTGCAAAGATTTAAATGAGCCTATATCTGTATCTACATCTTTACATCTATCTGTCTTTCTATCTAAGAGCTTAAAGCAGTGCACATGGTAAGCAATATTGCAATTATTATCATTATTCAAGGGAGACTGGAGTGGGGAAGAAAGCTGAGTTAAGGAATTAGCCAGCCTCCACTCTGAACTGGAGTGCTGGTGTTATGGTACTGTTTTAAAATCCTGGTATTCCCAAGACTGAATACAGCAGAATAGGATGGATGGAGTTTCTTAAGCCTGGAGCCACCGTGATTTCACTTTCCTCATTTTGTTTGTTTGCCTTCCCCTGGTCTGCATTCTTCAGCCTTCAGGCTTTCACTTCTCTCCAGGATCCCACTGCAAGTTTCTCAGTCTTATCCAAATCATCATCATCATCAAGTAGTTAAAGACTTTCAACATCTCCTCTTGTAGATCTATTTCCCTGTGCCACATGTCAGCCTCAAGAAGGAAGTGAGCAACGACTATTTCCAATGCCCTTTCAGGACAGTGAGATGGACACTAATCTTCCATGGTCACTAAGTGGGTTTTGGGTAAGTAAAAGAAGCTCCAGGGCAGACATTTTTTGTGAATTGTTTGAAATCTGCACATTCTAAACACACTCTTCCAATGGAAGATGGTGGATGGCTTTCTCTTGGCCTACCCAGATCAAAGTTCCAGGAGCAGTTTGACCTGTCTCCCTCTCCCTAAGGTCTCAAATCTAATTTCACATCCTCCACGAAACCTTCAAGTTCCCTCCACGGCACTTGGTTCTTACCCTTCTCATAGCATTCATCATTTTTCGAACAATAAATAAACATAGAATAGAAATAACCAGAATGTCCCATCAATTTGGAACCGTTTAAGTAAGCTACAATAACAACCTAATGGAATGCATGCAGTGGTTAGAAAGAATGAGGCAGCTCTTTATGCACTGATATGAATGCTCTCCAAGATAAATGAAGTGAAACAAGAGGCAGAAGAGTATATATAACTTTGTTACATACAACGCATGTCAAGAAAGGAAAATAATACACACTCTTTTATTGACTCTAAGACACTATTAATTATAAATGCATTATCTTATTTATCACTAAGAAAGGAAAATTGCTGCCAATCAAAATGGTGACATCTTAGATGGAAAGACATTGATGTGTCTTTCAAAGATGTATAAATATATAAGTTTTAGAATTGATAAAATATGACATATTTGTATTTGCTTATATGTGCATGGGATATCTCTAGTTATTACCATAATCTATAGGGCCTTTGGGGACTGGAGTTGCTCTACTCAGTGGTCTCCTCACTCTGTATGGGCTGCATTGACCACAAAACTTTGGATGCACCTCTGTGGACCATGAAGGAGGCCATAGGGCAGTGTGTTCACGTGCTGGTATCTTCATCTGGTGTGTTGATTTACTAGTCTTTTTATCTGGTGTATATCCTCTGGACTGCTTGCTTGCTGGTTTGGGAGTAAACAGTGAAACAACTTAGAACCAAGTCCAAGTGGTGATTCCCATCCATCCCGGAACCAAGAAGAGATGCTGTGGTTTGCACTTGCTCAGCCTTATAAAGCAGATCAAAGAGTTTGGCACTCAGTGGGTGATGAGACACCACTGCAGGAGTGGTAGCCTAGGTAGTCTCCTTTTAGTAAGATCACGGGCCATGAAGGAGGCAGTGGGTAGCAGAGAAGGCAGGGAGGGTTCCTGCTTGCAGGGGAGATGAAAAACAGGTACTGGAGTTTACTCTCCTTGCTATTTTCCCAGCACTGAGCATAGGACCTGGCATGGGATCCCCTCAGTACATTTTGTAAAGGGAGATCATCAAAGGAGACTTGCAGGCTGAAAGCTGGGAATAAGACTTGGAAAGCAACAAAAACTGATATTCGACTTTAGGGAAACTCTTCCTATTTAGGCTGTTTATTAAGGACTCAGACTCTCAAGAAATATTGCCAGGAAGTCCAAAGAAATTCTGTGAGGTCATATGGGCTCATTCAAACAGAAGGAAAGTGTGCTCAGAATTAGTCACCTTGGTATATCGGGCCCTGCAAATACATACAATCCCTTTCTAACACTGTTATAGGACGAAGAAACCACATCGTGCCTTATGATGTTCTATCAGGCTGGTCCTTTTCTGGAGGTAGCATTTACATATGGGGCCCATGCTTGAATCAGTGTAATATTGAAAGCTCTTATATGGAGTTCTATCATTTCTCCAAATCAAACTAAAAATGCTATAATGAATATGAGTTCTCTGGAATTATTTAAATGTGAATTATTACTGTCAGACTATCCCTCTCTGGTAGACTTTACCCTGGAGTCACACTTACTCCAAGTATGCCACATACCAAACCTACTCAAAAAGAGAGAAATAGTAGTATTTCTATTAAACCTCAGCAAATGATAACCTAATAACCTCACCACAAAGAGGCAATTTAAAACTAGTATCACCTTTATGGGCCAGCTTCCCCAAGAGCTACCAGGATGAGAAATTTTCCTTATCATCCCAGGGACGGAGAATAATCTTGTGTTGAGATTCCTGCCAGTTCAGGGGCTGGCAAAGAACTAGACTTCAGAGCCCTGCTGTTCCCAAACTTTGTCCTTTTGGAACATCCAGAGCAGCCCTGACCGTTTTACGGACTTCAGTGACGGGGGCAAATATGGGGACTTTGCTTTCTGAAGAAGCCCTTTCCACATGCAAATAAATTAAGGAGCAGAAGCATTTCCTTTAAACTCAGAATTTCCTTTTAAAATGAAGGGCTTGGGGCTGGCCCGGTGGTGTAGTGGTTAAGTTCATGCGCTCTGCTTCAGTGGCCTGGGGTTCACAGGTTCGGATCCTGGGCGCTGACCTACATACCACTCATCAAGCCATGCTGTGGTGGCATCCCCATACAAAATAGAGGAAGATGGGCACAGATGTTAGCTCAGGGACAATCTTCCTCAAGCAAAAAGAGGAGGATTGGCAATGGATGTTAGCTCAGAGCAAATCTTCCTCACCAAAAAAAACCCAAACCAAAACAAACAAAAAAAAACATTAAAGGCTTGAGGGAAAAAAGACAAGATAAGTAATTTTGTAGGGCCTTTTTAAAAGAAGAAGATGGAAGTGTTATGAAAATAAGAGGTGCCTAGAAGGTTTAAGTCATCAAGCATAAACATGACTGAGGAAGAAAAGCAATCAACTTTAGTTTTTTATTAAAATCCAATATAATTGGAAGGGAAATGTTTTCAATAATGATTTAAAGGTAACTCTAATTTGCTTTTAAAAAATAGACACAAAAGTTATAGTTAGAGTGGATTTAATGATTTGGTATTTGAATTATTTATAATAGCAAAAAACCAAACAACTGGTATCCACTCAAATATCTGTTAGAAGAGCAAATGTTATCTAAGTATGACACACCTCTACATTGGAACATCATACAGCTATTAAAAAGAATGAGTGTCAAAGTGGTTATACCACTTTGCATCCCCACCAGCAATGCGTGAGTTCCTGTTGCTCTGTATCCTTGTCAACATTTCCCATTGTCAATCTTTTAAACTTTAGCCATTCTAGTGGGTGTGTAGTGGTATTTCATTTTGGTTTTATTTTGCTTTCCTTTGAAGAAGAGGGATATTGAGCATTTTTAAATGTGTTTATTGGCCATTCATGTGAAATGTCTGTTCAAATCTTTTGCCCACTTTTTTATGAGATAGTTTGTCTTTTTATTGAATTGTTAGAGCTCTCTCTCTGTATATATTTTGGGATCAAGCTCTTTTTCAGATATATGCTTGCAAATATTTTCTCCTACTCTATGGATTGCCTTGTCATTTCCTTAACTGTGTCTGTCAAAGATCAAAGGTTTTTAATTTTAAAGAAGTCCATTTTATCAATATTTTCTTCCATGGTTCATATTTTTTGTGTCCTGTTTAAGAAAAATTTGTCTAACCCAAGATCACAAAGATTTTCTCCTATGTTTTCTTTTAGAAACATAATATTTTAGCTCTTAAATTTAAGATCCATTTTGATTATTTTGAGTTAAATGGTATGAGATATGGATTGAGGTTCTTCTCATTTTTTCCAATACAGATATCCACTTGCTATTATCATATAAAGTTAAATTCTTACCATATAACCCAGCAATCTCATTCCTCAGTATTCACCTAAGAGGACTGAAACATGTCCACAGAAAGTGTTCATGGAAGCCTTATTTATAATAGTCAAGAACTGGAACAACCCAAACGTCCTTCAAGTGGTAAACAGATAAACAAATTGTGGCATATTCGTACTACAGAGTACTACTCTGCAATGAACAGGCACAAAATACACATGCAACATGAATGAATCTCAAAAACATTATGTTAATTGAAAGAAATCAAACACAAAAGACTACATAATATATAATTCTATTTATACGAGATTCTAGAGGAGGTAAAACTATGGTGACAGAAAGCAGATCAGTGGTTGCGTGAAGTTGGGAGTCAGGGGAAGAAACTGACTGCAAAGGGGTGTGAGAAAACTTTTTAGGGTAACAAGAACGCTCCATACCTTGATTGTGGAAGTGTTCACATTACTGTAGATAATTACCCAAACTCTACTTTTAAAATGGGCAAATTTTATTTTATGTAAATTATGCCTTAATAAATCTCGGAGAAAAGTACACAAACAGGAGAAAATGGAAAGGAAGTTAATTAAAATTTTAAGAGTGATTCTCTCTGGAGGATTGACCCTTTTATCATGATCTAATGTCCCTCTTTATCCCTTGCTAAAAGTCTGCTTTGTTTGATATTAATATAGATACTCCATCTTCCTTTTGATTAATGTTAGCATAGTATATCTTTCTCCATCCCTTTACTTTTTTTTTTTTTTTTTTTTGTGGGGAAGACCAGCCCTGAGCTAACATCCGTCGCCAATCCTCCCCTTTTTGCTGAGGAAGACTGGCCCTGGGCTAACATCCGTGCCCATCTTCCTCCACTTTATATGGGACGCTGCCACGGCATGGCTGACAGGCAGTGCGTCGGCGGGCGCCCGGGATCCGAACTCGCAAACCCCGGGCTGCCAAGCGCGGACTAAACCACTGCGCCACCGGGTGGCCCCTCCATCCCTTTACTTTTAATTTATGTGTGTTTCTACATTTAAAATGGATTTCTTGTAGACAGTATCGAGTTGGGTCTTGTTTTTCGGTCCACTCTGACACTGTCTTTTAATTCAAGCATTTGAACCATTGATGTTTAAATTGATTATTGATATAGTTGGATTAATAGCTACCATATTTGTTACTGTTTTCTACTTGTTGCCTTTGGTTGGTTGGTTGGTCTTTCTTTTTTTTGGTCTTCAACTCTTTTTCTGGCTCCTCTGGTTTTAATTGAGTATTTTTATATGATTTCTTTTTTTGCCTCCTCTCTTAGCATATCAGTTATACTTTTCCTTAAAACTTTTTTTAGGGGTCAGGCTGGTGGCGTGATGGTTGAGTTCATGCGCTTCACTGCAGTGCCCCAGGGTTTGCAGGTTCAGACTCCAGGCGTGGACCTATGCACTGCTTATCAAACCATGCTGTGGCAGGCGTCCCACATAAAGTAGAGGAAGGTGGGCACAGATGTTAGTTCAGAGCCAATCTTCCCAGCAAAAAGAGGGGGATTGGCAGTGGATGTTATCTCAGGGCTAATCTTCCTCACACACACACACACACACACACACACACAAAACAACTTTTTTTAGTAGTTGCCCTAAATTTGCAATCAACATTTATAACTAATGCAAATCCACTTCCAGATTACACTATACCACTACATGGGTAGTGCAAGTACTATATAACAAAGGATTCCCAATTCCACCCCCCCATCCCTTGTAACATTGGTGTCATTCATTTCACTTCCCCATAAGCTATAATCATGGAATACGTTGTTGCTATTGTTACTGTGAACAAACTCTTACCTGTTTGGTTTTACCTTCATTTACTCCTTCAATGCTCTTCTCTTTATGTAGATCCAAGTTTCTGATCTGTATAATTTTCCTTCTCTCTGAAGGACTCCTTTTCTTTTAATAATTCTTGCAATGCAGGTCTACTGATGACAAATTCCCTTAATTTTTGTTTCCTTAAAAAAGTCTTTACTTCTTTTTCACTTTTGAAAGATAATTTAGATGCATACAGGATTCTAGGTTGGTGATTCCTTTAACACTTTAAATATTTCACTCTACTCTCTTCTTGTCTCCGTGCTTACTGAAGAGAAGTCTGATATAATTCTTATCCTTGCTCCTTGATAGTTAAGATATATCTCCCACCCCCGTGGCATTTTTCAAGATTGTTTCCTGTTTTTGATTTTTTGCAGTTTGAATATGATAGACCTAGGTGTAAATTTTGGGGGCATTTATTCTGCTTGGTGTTCTCTAAGCTTCCTGGATCTGTCGTTTGGTGTCTATCATTAGTTTTGGGAAATTCTCAGCCATTATTGCTTCAAATATTTCTTCTATTCCTTTTTTTCCTTCTCTCCTTCTGGTATTCCTATATGTATACATAGTACCTTTGATAATGGTCCCACAGTTCTTGGATATTCTTTTTTTTTCCCTTTGTATTTCAGTTTTCGAAGCTACTGACATTTCTTCAAGCTCACTGATTCTTTCTTTGGCTGTTTCCCATCTACCAATGAACCTATCAAAAGCTTTCTTCATTTCTGTTATGGTGTTTTTGATATCTAGCATTTCCTTTTGCTTCTTTGAGTATCCATCTCTCTGCTTATATTACCCATCTGTTCTTGCATGTTGCCCACTTTTTCCATTAGAGCACTTAGCATATTAATCATAGTTGTTTTAAATTCCCAGTCTGATAATTCTCACATCTCTGACAAATCTAAGCCTAGTTCTGATGTTTTCTCTGTCTCTTCAAAATGTCTTTGTCTTTTAGTGTGCCCTATAACGTTTTGTTGAGGTCAGATATAATGTACTAGGTAAGAAATTATGATGTACTGGGTAAATAGCCTCAGTGTGAGGTTTTATGTTTATCTGGCTAGGAGTTAGGCTGTATTCACTGTTTGCTGTAGTTATAGATGTCAGGAGCTAAACTTCTCCCCTGGTGTCCTTATTTTTGTCTCCTTTGTTGTCTTTGGGTTTCCCTAGAGACTTTAAAAATATAACTTGAGGGCCAGCCCCAGTGGCAGAGTGGTTAAGTTCGGTGCACTCTGCTTCAGTGGTCCAGGTTCAGTTCCCAGGCGCAGACCTACACCACTCATCTGTTAGCAGCCATGTTGTGGTGGTGGCTCACATAAAAAAAAAAAGAGGAAGATTGGCAATGGATGTTAGCTCAGGGCGAAACTTCCTCAGCAAATATATATATATATATGTCACCTGAGATGCATAGTTCTTTCAGTTGTATTACCCTGTTATTATAAAGAAGCCCTACTGATGGAGGGAAAGAGGGATGTTCTATAGTCCTATGATTAGGTCTCAGTCTTTTAGTGCCTGTGTCCCTGGGCTGTGACCTTCAAAAGCACCTCTCAGTTATGTCCCCTGCTCCCCTTAGGAGAGACAGGAAGGCAAGAGGGTCCTGGAGTTGGGTATTTCCCTTCTTCCAGGTTGGTTAGTCTCTGGTAAAATAGTTTCAGTTGAGGGCAGGTCTTGTTAAGAACAGAATACTCTGGGCATATTTAAAAATGGCTACTTTCCCCTTCCCTCTGCTTGAAGCATGAGGGGATTTTTCTCATACCTTCACTGTGAGAATCTGATGGGGGCTCTTGGAGGTCATACTCATGAAAGTGTGGGGGCCTTCCTAAGATCGGACCCCCCTGGTGTTTTTAACTCCCGAACTTGTCCATACTGAGCCTGTAGCAATTCATTCATTATAGATTAGGTTTTCCTAACCAGTTACCAAGAGTTGTCTGCTCTGGTAAATTGT
This sequence comes from Tapirus indicus, assembly GCA_031878705.1. NCBI lineage: Eukaryota > Metazoa > Chordata > Mammalia > Perissodactyla > Tapiridae > Tapirus > Tapirus indicus. Next base: position 61,173,320 of record CM062927.1, on the reverse strand, counting down.
GTTTCTCTGCATCTGCCTACGTGTGTCTTGAGTTTAAGGGGCAGTGGTTTGCCCTATGACCTCAGTTCTCTGAAGGATCTAAGAAGAGTTGTTGATTTTCAGTTCAGCTTTTTTCTTGTTGTGTTAATGGTAGAGATGATTTCCAAGCTCCTACCTTGGCAGACCAGAAATGAGAAATCTCAAGTGCTTTTCTCTCGGTAGTAGTAATATTGATGATTTTTTCTGTGTACTTTTCTTGCCTTCCACATTTTCTACAATGCACACATATTCATTTTGTAATGAAAAAGAAAACAATAAATATTCTACAATAGAGAAAACTTTTAAAAATTAGTTTAATCTGTGTTGACATGGAGGAAAATAAGCCAAGTTGCACAGAGAAGTGTGGAACTTTAAAAAAAATAAGAACAAAAAGCCTGAACATCCACCCCACACAGCTTATTATCTACATTAACATGACTTGACTATTTCATTGTCTTCATTAGTGCAAGTTTAGTATTCCAGGAGACTCTTGCCCAGGCAAATAACCATTGTTCATTACAGAAACTTCCTGAAAGACACATTGACTCTTCAGTAGAAGGCATCAACTGCTAGTTATGCTTTAAGACTCTTTGATTCCTCCCTAAAAATCCTTGCTTTACTACTTCCGCTAATCCTCAACTATTATATCATGATCTTTACCCATTTCTAACCAAATTTCTGCACTGAAAGACACATCTTAAATCAAGTTTTAATAAAATCCAATGTTAACCTTCCTTCTCAAACAAAGTACCAAAGTTCCAGATGGTAGTCTCCCTCAAAGCAGTAAGCAGTAAATTCAGCTTTGTCTTATGAACAGGTTAAGTTGGTGACAGCTGGGGAGCTGGCATTTGACAGTGTATATGATTCTATGTGTTTATATGTGCAAGAAGAGAAGGGCAGGAGTAACCACATCAGGCTGTTAAAGCCAATTGCCTGGTGGGGGTAAATTCTAAATTAATTTTCTTCATAATTATTTCACTTGTGGTGGACACATGTCCATTTTATATTCCTGGAAAAGGAATTTAATTAAAAATTTTACAAAAGAATTAAAAAATACTCATATTTGCTAGAGGGACTATGAGTCCGTTCTCTTTGAGGTTTATAATCCCACAGTGAGCCTTGCTTCATAACAGCTCTTGGGTTCACACAGAGGCCTCTTTCTTGAACATAACAAAACCCAGTGTTTATAAACAGGAAACTGGTTTCTCCATACTCTCGACATAGTTGTCTTGCTTTATTCAACGGGGAAAATCCCTTTGGAAAATCCTTACTGAAAGTGATGCAGAATACAGATACCTTCTTGCACAAAGCGCTCAGTCATTTGCAACATGTCACTTCCACCCTCCATTAAGCTCAATGTCCTAAACCACACCAATGATGAATACACCTCACCTGGATGTAGACCTAGCGATTCTAGATCAGTCATGGTTTCTCACCCTGTGCCCCATCACTTTTGATTACCTCTCCCCAAGTACAACAGAGACTGAAACCCTGAGAGTCATACACTATACGACAATATATATGAATAAGGGCAGAAATTGTACTTTATCTGGTTTGATGGAGCTCTTATTTAGTAAATTTTATGGAGAGCAATAGACTTGGCCATTCCTCCAAAATATCTATATAGTAAGACGGACTGTTAATATAAAAGTTTCATGGGTACTACATTTATTCATAAGGGGAGAATATGTCTCTACCCTTCTGCTAAGCAGACCAAAAATATTTCCCCCAAGAATTATATCTTATCAGTCTGAATGAGGTTCAAGTCAAGCCCAAACGAAGATTGCTTTCTGGTAACATATGACAGAAAAGCTGTGTCAGAGAGAGAAAAATCATTCCGCCTTTTCAGTGATTCCCATTTATGTTGATTTTACTAGAATGACAATTGTGTGGTGGGTGTATACGCCTGAGACAGTGATCTAAATCAAGATTGGGCCCAACATGGCCTCATATTGTTCCCCAGGAATGAAATAATAGAGATTAAGAGTCTGAGGGGCTTAGCAGTGCTTTTTCAATTTGAGCATGCATGAGAATCACCTGCAGGGTGGTTGTGCTGTCAGCTGGGTCTCAGGAGCCTTTACGGTCCAAATGCAGCTGGGGTATAAGGGACAAGGTCCTGGTCCTTGTAGAGTGGCTTACCACTGAGAAACAAGAGCTAGGATAGCAGAGAAGCCCAGAGTCTCAGAAGAAAGTTCCACTTCAGTCACCAGAACCAGAGAACTGAGCCAAGACTTGTTTGTAAGCCCAGTCATGTCCCCAAGTACCAGACAAGTGGGTGTCTGGGGCTTATCAACAAGATCAGTTCCAGGCCTCACTCACTGGGAAGGTGGGGAAGCTGCGTGGAACAGCGGCTTTGGAGCCAAATAAATTCACTTGCACAGTCAGCTTTGGTGCGCTGGCCATAGCTATTCAATTTCCGTTTGCCTTATCCTTATTAGAACTATGCTTTCTTCACAGGATCCTTTTAATTAATAATTCCATTAAAGGATCTAGTACATTGCCTAATATTCTCAGCTTCCTCCCTCTATTCCTAGTAAACAGTTGCCCTTGGAAAGAACAAAGCTGACTTAACAGGCTCAGCTACTGGAGCTGAACAAAATGGCTGCCACGACGAGGTTAAAAATAGGCGGATGCGCACGCACAGGATGGCCCGCCTCTTGCAAAGGCATGCTCCCTCTCTGCGCCACCTCGCTACTGCTTTATGGGCCACCTTCCCCACTTCCTCTCGTGTCTACTATGGCCAGGGAGAACAACGTACCAAAGACAGGGGAAGAAGAATTAGAACATTCTTCACACAATATAAATTCTGAACCATAAAGACAATGGTTTGGATGGCTTTAGAACAGCAATGTCTCTGAGGTGAAGCGATCTCAAGGAGTACATAAAAAGTATAGGAACTGTTTTCTTGGAACGGATAACAAATCATTTCAATAAGAAAAACTAATGTAGTTTATTCTTTCACGGAGTCTCTGATTCCATTGTGGTGAACAAATTCTACAAAAAGACCATGAAGGGAAACACACTCTGTAATGCTCAGACTAACTGGAAATTCAGACATGAGTAGACACTTGTGGAGGGGCAAGTAAGTTTCTCAGGACTGCATTTTGTGTGGGTCAAATTTCCTTCAAGATTCAAAGTATGATGCATTGGCAATTGCTCATACTGTGAAAGCAAGAAGCCTGGAGTTCTCTTTAGGCAATGCTAAGAAAGGAAGTTTTCGCAAACCCATTAGAGAAGAGAGAAAACCCTACCATTTTGGTCCTTATCATCAGTTCCATAAAAAAGAATGCGCCAAGCTTTGGCTAGCCTTCTTTGAAAATTTTTAAAAACAGATGCAAGACAATTTCGTGACAACTGGGGAAATATAATTAATTATGGATTATATATGAGCTACTAGGGAACTATTGTTAATTCCCCTTGAAATTAGGATGAAAGTAGGACTGTGGTTAGCCAGGCGATGGCCTTATTCTTAAAAGATTTGTGCTGAAGTATTTAGGGGTGCAGTGTCATGATGGCTGTGTCTTATTTTCAAATGGTTTAGTAAAAAAAAAAAAAAAAAGAGGGGACAAAATATTACCCATTGTTGAATCCTGATAGGAGAGTATATGGGTGTTCATTGAACCAGTCTTTCAATTGAGCACTTTTGAAATTTTTCAAAATCAAAAGATATTAATATAGATTTATTACCTACTATATACTAGCATACATAAATCTATATTAATTATAATTATAAATCTATATTAATTATAATTAATTAATCTATATTAATCTATATTTTCTGGCTAGTAAGCCACTAGAAAAGGCTGAGCAGGGGTTTAGTGTGGCTTGGTCCATGCCAGCATCCCTCCTGTTAAAAGTCATGGAAGCAATAGGTTTCTCTCCCTTAAGGCTAAACCTGGTTCATTCCAGGAGACTGGCTCACTCTCAGTCTCTTTTTCTTTTTCCTACTTAAGTGTTCTGTAGCAAGAGCCTGCCCAGCTCTCTGCAGGAGACTGTCACTCAGGTCCCAGGGTTTCAGTTCCCTAGAACTCAAAAACAAGAGGCAACGTTTGTTGAGCTAAATTATCTCTTTATTAGGAAAGCACCAACACCACATTCTTGGAAATTACTGGAATTTTATTTGCCTCAGGCTTATGACTTGCAACCAAAGACATTGTGCAAAGAAAGCAAAGATTAAGTACACTTTAGGGAGAAGGAGACGATACACATTGGTAACACAGGAGATCAGGTTGACAAAAGAAGCCATCCAGTACACTATATAGATTGCAATATTCAATAGCGTTTTCAACAAAACCTTTTTTCTTTAAATCAAGAGCAAAAAAATTAAGCAATGTTTACAGTAGACATAAATCTTGTACAATTCAAAAAGCATTTTTTTTCAGATCATAGAGCATAAAATGGAAAAATGTCTATGCAGGTGAAGTCTACCTACTGTACATTTATCACCTATTAAAGTTGCTGATATGTACCACAGTGTAAAAAAAACAATACTGAACAAATAAAAACCTTGAAAATTGCCTGATGAAAAATAAAATAACCAGTGGCTTGTAATGGCTTCTCCTGGTTATCAGTGCTACAAAAAGACAAAAATCTTCTCATCTGAACAGGTGATAAAACCAGGCACAATCAGACTGTTACCAAATTAGACCCGCCCATAGAAATATACTATCCACCCACATATTTTCCATCAAAAGCTTTTTTTCGTTTGTTTTAATCTTTGAATCTTTGAGGCCCATTTGGTCACAATATGTTACAAATATTTGTGTGTGTGTGTGTTTTTTTACACCATGATATCATATGTTTGTCTGGCACTATCCTAAAGCTAGTTTATAGATGATGATGATATAGAAACACCCCAGCGCCCATATGACAAGTGAACTCACTGGGCAGAAAGGAGAGAGGGGAGGAAGGAATTCAGTTCTACCAAGGAAAAAAGGTCCATACTGATCACTCATCATCAGTTCCACTTGCTTCTGACTGTTCCTACAAGTAAAAATAAGATAAAATGGAACAAAATTACATGTAAGGAAAAGAAGATGTCATAAACCATCAAGAGGCAAAGTAGAAAAGATAAGACATTTGGAAACAGTTAACCCTCTAAGCCACTTCATTCTTGTGGGAAGATGGAAAGACCCCAAAGAGGCATCAATAGCCTCTAAGCTGAAAAGGGGAGCGCCTCACTGGAAATTCCAAAGCAATACCCACCATCTGTACTAGTGGTTTGCTCTCTTTCACTGTGGCATGAAAAGTTCATGGCTAATAATTTCTATTTTTAGCACTATGTTTTAGAAAATTCATGGGAGGAAAAGGTACCATGCATTTGATGTGGACTCACTGGTAAGTCTTCTAAGAAAACCACAGTATTTTAAATGTATTGGAAAAAGCTTGTGCCAAGGGTTAAGGCGGGGTGGGGGGTGGGGTGGTAAGAATTATGAAACGTTTCATCAGACCCAAATGGCGATGTGCTGAAAGACAATCAAACTAGCAGACATATGTACTAAAATGGAAAATTATCTTTCCAGAAGAAAAGGAGAGGGTGGGTGGTAGAGAACCTGAGGTCCTCTGGAAAGTGAATGAAATGGAGGGCACCTCAAAAGGCCAGGTATGAGAAATTTCTGCCTGCGCTGCTCCCTTGTTGCCCACATAGTCAGGGACAGCACCCTAGACTGAGTTATGCTATTTGGGTCTGAATTCAGCTGCTGCTATTTACTTATATGACCTGGAGCAAAACACAGATAATGTAAGCATTGATTTCTATAACATGCTGAGAGTGACATCTATCTCATGATGCGAATATAAGCCTTAAACATGGTACCATATGGGAAGGTACTTATTTTCAGGGCCTGGCTCCATAAATCCTCCCTGAATTTTTCATATCTCAAAAAATAACACCTCCAGGTACTTAAAAATTCATCTGGGGGTTTTGTATGGCACCTTAAGTAGCAACTCAACCCCCTAACTGACATCATAACACTTTTTATCATTCTTCCATCTAATCATTATTTCATCTATATACTGCTATATACTAGGCATGATGCTGGGTGTTCTGGATATAAAATATTAACTGGCCAAGGAGAAAACTATATTTCTGGGAAGATAAGAAAAGGGAACTTGATTTAGTAGTTTTTCATTTTTGAAGACTATTAAAAAAAGCAATAAACAAAGCCCCAAATTCTTTGTTATAAATCATGCGGCTCAGTTCACAGCCCTCAAAATGAAATCTCACCAAATCTTTACGTTTTCCTTTCTGGGTAATACAGTGAGGAGGTTGGAAGAGGCATAGAAACAGAAGTGGAGAGAGCTACCCAGCCTCGGGCCGAGCCCGCTCCGCTTACATTTTCATCCTGCTCTTCATCACTGTCAAAGTCGCTCACGACAGGTTTGGCTTTTCCTCGATTCGGCCTTTTCTTGCCTTTCCCCTTGTCCCGGCCTTTCTCATCTTTCTTATTGAGCTTAATTTTCACCTTAACAGATTTTGCTACAACAAAAACAATACAGACAGCAATGAGGAATCTTGGGGAGATCTTCTTACAGGTAGTAAAAAGATGGACAAACCAAACGTCCAGGAGTGCCCAGAACATTCTCAACTTTGCCTGTCCTCCATCGTCCTGTCTAGTTAGCTCCGCCTTTCACTCACAAACATGTCTCAGTTTGGACGATAAATTATGTTGTCACCCTCAACAGGCAACAAGAGGGAATGAGGTCCCACAGAGGGCAGCCGGACTGGGTCCTTTCCCTGGCTCCTAAAGGCTGAACCGGGATATTCCCAAACAGGATAACGAGGGCTGCCTTTCCTACTATGCGGAGAGGTGTGGACATTTATTTAATAGACTTTTGACATTAAAAAGCATAAATAAGTATAAAGGGTTAAAAAAAGGCCAATAATTTTTACCATGTAGATAACTCCAGTTGACTTAAACAAAAAGAAAATTCAAATAGTTGAATAATATTTTTAACACAGAAAAGTACAAAATGGAAAGTAAAACCTAAACATAACACTTAAGTGAATTTGAAAGCTTCCTCTCCCCCACTCTCGTCTCTCTCCCTACTGTTCTCTTTCTGGTGATTATTACCAAAAAAAAAGTATACATCCATACCTGCAAATATATCCAACCTGTGTGTATCTGTGTGGTTCTATCTATTTATAGATTCCATAAAATTCTATATAGAGAGAATGTAAAGAATTCAAGTATATACACATACACACTTGCTTTATATAATCATACAAAAGGGATCTTTATACATGCCCATATTCCACACCTTGCCTTTTTTCTCACATATGTGGGACATTTCTAAGCATCTACTAATATGTACCTGTCTAATTCTTTTTAACGCCTGAAAATTGTCCATCTTATGGGTACACTGTAATTTATGTAACCAGTCCCCTGAAGTGATGGGCACTGAAGTTCCCAGCTTTTTTGCCATATGAACAAAACTGCCATAAACCTATTTGTTGACATATCTTGCCAGAATCTGGAGGAGGTATGGTGGGCATATCCACATGGTATATTTCTAACAGTGTTCTGCCAAATTTACATTCATAAAGATGGCACCTATTTCCATTCTCCCAGGGCTGTTCTGAGGACAGAAATAAAAACACTTGGAAGAGTTCAAAGTGCTAAACCACAGATATAGGTGTGTCTCCCAAGGTTCAAAGAAAACCTGTTCCATGGCATTGTGCTGGGATAGGTGGCCATAGAACACCATTTCTAGGATTTGATGATGAAGTTACTGAGAACGTGGGTCTCTCATTCAAACCAGTTTTGGTAGAATATCACGTGTGGTGGGTCTCAAGGCACCTAGAAATAGATGTTCTCATGGAGGGAATCATAGCTCCAGAAGGAATCTTAGAAGAATTTTCAGACATCTTTTGTGAAGTAGAGAGAGCCATACAACATTTACAAAAATGAAATCTTCCATGGAAGTGTAGGCTAACAACAAAGATGAGAGCAGATCCGTTTTGAAGTGAAGTGTAGTGGCAACGTATGCCCTTCCCCCATCCCAAATGGGACAAAAGCTGGCAAATCCTAGTACACAAAATAGTGTTTCTAGTCAAGGCTTCTATCCATCTTGCCCAAATGTCTGCTGCTGAATGAGCTATAGGGTGAGGGCGTGTTGCTTTGGGTGAAGTAATTTACGACAAGAGGAAAAGATTCAGGATGAAAAAGTCTACCTATTAATGGAAATGCAGGAAGATGTGGAGGCCTCTAAAAAATTTCTAAATAATTTGGAAAGAAAAAGTGAAATATCTTTATCTACACAGGTGTTGCTCTTACTGACATGGGACGACAGGAAATCCATGCAAGGTGTGAAAAGGCAGAAGACTGGCAGTAAAGGTAAGAAAATGCATCCTCAAGAACATAATCTAAATGCACCTTGGAGTGTGGGACACTCCAAAGTTATCAGGCTTTGTGCATCGATGGATAAGTACCTTCAAAAATCCCACCTGACAGGCTGCCATGGACAACTAGGCTAATAAACTGGACCATCAGGTGAGCCCTATGAAGAGCATGCTAAGGCTTTCTGATACCACCATATGGACCCATGATAAGTTCTAATTACCAAGAGTGGTAGGCAGAATAATGGCTCCTGTAGATGTCCACATCCTGATCCCTAGAAGGTAAGAAAATGTGACATGGCAAAACGGATTAAGGCTGCTACTCAGCTGATTTTGGGAAGATTATCCTGGATTAACCAGGTGGGCCCTGAGTCCTTAAAAGTGGAAGAAGAGGAGGTTCCAGTTCAAGATGATGATGAATGAAGATCCTGAATTCACCTCCTTCCATGGACACATGCCACACTGAATCTTCAGCTACATATATAGAATAATTTCCTCTGAAAAAACCTAAAAACTAGCTGAACGACCCCTACACATCAGGAAAACAAGAAAAAAAACCATGTCGAAGCAGGTAAAAGAGGCTGAGATGTGCTCTCACCATAAACCCCACTCCTGGCACAGTGACCCTGAGAAGCAAAGGATTTGAACCCTATACTAGGCACCCCAACTTTTAAGACCTGCACCTGAGAGATGAGCCCCCAAACATCCAGCTCTGAAAACCAATGGGACTCAAGTGAACTGAGAAAACGGCTCATGCCCTGGGACTCACCCACTCCAGGGCCCAGCGCAGAGGCAATTAATTGAGAAGCACTCAGACTTTATGCAGAAGAGGCTTATTTGCTTATCTTAAAGCATCAGCTGGAGAGGCAGGCATCTAATTTAACACATATCTAATGGCCTGGTGAGGTAGGGAGGCTGGTAGGCACCTTCTTTGCACTTTTCCTTTGCCTTGCTCCAGCCCACTAGTATCTCATGGAAAAGAGCTTGTATCCTCCTCTGGTTCCCCATTTTGCAGCTCCCCTCCCTCCTGCCACTGCCCAGGGCACAGCAAGACACCAGGGAGCCCAGTCTTCTGGTGAAAGGCCTATTAGCTTATCTTCACAGATGTGGCCGGAGGGACAGGGTTCTAATTAAGCGTATATCTAAGGGCTGACTGTAATCCTTTCCAGAGACCTCAGAGGGTAGGCACTTATCTTCGTGCTCTCCCTCTGCCAAGCTCCCAAGTGCCAGTATCTCCCAGAGTGGAGCTTTTACACACATCTGGTGCCCCAGTTTCTGGAATTACTGCTCCAGGGACACCTCTAGATTGCCTGGCTGTGGTGGCCAGTGGAGCTAATGCTTGTAGTCCCACACAACTGTATATATTTGCATACTTTAAAAGCTGCTGCCTTGAGGCCCTGGCTTCCAATCAGCCTGAATCTAGGTGCTGAATGAGATCCTCCTCTTTGGGATACTAGCAGGAAGTGGCACACCCTCAACTACTGAGAGCCACTAAAAATAAAATAGGCTGCTTGAACAATCACAAAAGTATGAGACAACCAAGAACTAGGACAGGGTTGAGTGATAAAGTTCATCTACATGAGGTTCATCCTGCTCCTTCAAGACTGGAAGAGGTAGCTGTTTTATCTAATGCATAGCAACCAACACAGAGAGTCAAGGAAAATGAAGAAACAAAGGAATATATTCCAAACAAAAGAACAAGATAAAACTTCAGAAAGAGTCCTTAATGAAATGGAGCTAAGTGACTTACCTGATAAAGAGTTCAAAATACTAGTCATAAGGATGTTCACTGAACTCAGAAGAATGGATGAACACAGTGAGAACTTCAACAAAGAGAAAGAAAATATAAGAAAGTACTACATAGAAGTCACAGAGCTGAAGAATACAATAACTGAACTGAAAAATACACTAGAGAAGTTCAACAGCAGACTAGATGAAGCAGAAGAAAGGACCTGTGAACTTGAAGACAGGGCACTGGGGCTCACCCAATCAGAGCAGCAAAAAGAAAAAGGAATGAAAAAAAGTGAAGATATCTTAAGGGACTTACAGGACAACATCAAGTGGACCAACATTCGCATTATAGGGATCCCAGAAAGAAAAGAGAGAGAGAAAGAGGCAGAAAACTTATTTGAAGAGATAATGATTGAAAACTTCCCTAACCTGGGGAAAGAAACAGACATCCAGATGCAGGAAATCCAGAGAGTTCCAAATAAAATGAACCCAGAGACCCAAACCAAGACACATTATAATTAAAATGTCAAAAGTTAAAGACAGAAAATCTTAAAAGCAGCAAGAGAAAAACAACCTGTTACATTTAAAGAAACCCCCATGAGATTATCAGCAGATTTTTCAGCAGAAATGCTGCAGGCCAGAAAGGAGTGGCATGATATAGTCAGAGTGCTGAATGAAAAAAACTTCCAACCAAGAATACTCTACCTGGCAAAGTTATTCAGAATTGAAGGAGAGATAAAGAGTTTTCCAGACAAGCAAAAGCTAAAAAAGTTCATCACCAGTAAACCAGCCTCACAAGAAATGTTAAAGGGACTTCTTTAAGCTGAAAAGAAAGGGCACTAATTAGTAACATGAAAACATATGAAAGTATAAATCTCACTGGTAAAGGTATATAGTATTGGTAGTGGATTAATCACTTTTAAAGCTAGTATGAAGGTTAAAAGACAAAAGTAGTAAAATAACTATAACTAAAATAATTAGTTAACAGATACACATGAATATACACAAAATAAGATGTAAAATGTGAAACATAAAACATCGAGGGGAGAAAGTAAAATTGGAAAGTTTTAGGATATGTTCAAACTTAAGTTATTATCAACTTAAAAGAGACTGTTATAGAGATAAGTTGTTATATGTAAGTCTTATGGTAACCACAAAGCAAAAACCTACAGTAAATACATAAAAGAGAAAGGAATCTAAGCATACCATGGAAGTCATGAAACCACAAAGGAAGAGAGCAAAAGAAGGAACAGAGGAACTACAAAACACCCAGAAAACAATTAACAAAATAGAAATATATACATACCTATCAATGATTACTTTAAATGTAAATGGACTAAATTCTCCAATCAAAAAAATAGAGTGGCTGAATGGATTAAAAAAACAAGACCCAACTATATGCTGCCTACAAGATTATCTTACACCACTCATAAAAATTAACTCAAATGGATCAAAGACTTGAACATAAGACCTAAAACCATAAAACTCCTAGAAGAAAACGTAGACAGTAAGCTTGCTGACATCAGTCTTGGTGATGACCTTTTGAATCTGTAAAGGCAACAAAAGCAAAAATAAACAAGTGGGACTAAATCAAACTAAAAAGCTTCTGCACAGGAAAGGAAATCATCACCAAAATGAAAAGGCAACCTACGGAATGGGAGAAAATATTTGCACAGCATAATTGTTAAGTGGTTAATATTCAAAATATATAAAGAACTCATACAACTCAATAGAAAAAAAAAATCTGATTAAAAATGGGCAGAAGATCTGAATAGACATTTTTCCAAAGAAGACATACAGATGGACAACAGGTATAGGAAAAGGTGCTCAACATCACTAATCATCAAGGAAATGCAAATCAAACACAGTGAGCACCTCACACCTGTTAGAATGGCTGTTATCAAAAAGATAAGAGACAAGTGTTAGGGAGGACGTCAAGAAAAGGGAAACCTTGTGCACTCTTGGTGGAAATGCAAATTGGTGCAGACATTATGGAAAACAATATGGAGGTTCCCCCCCAAAATTAACAATGGAACTATCAAATGATACAGCAATTCTACTTCTGGATATTTATCTGAAGAACTCGAGAAGATATCTACACTCCCATGTTCACTGCAGTATTATCTACAATAGCCAAGATATGGAAACAACCTAAGCACCCTTCAGTGGATGAATGGATAAAGAAAATGTGGTAAATATATAACAGATTATTCAGCTATAAAAAGAAGGAAATTTTGCCATTTGTGACAACATGTATGGACCTTGAGGCCATTATGCTAAGTGAAATAAGCCAGATAGAGAAAGACAAATTCTGTATGAGCGCTCATGTGGAATGTAAAAAACAAAAAAAAACTGAACAGATTGGTGGTTGCCAGAAGCAGGGGAATTGGGGGGTGGGCGAAATGGGTGAAGGGAGTCAAAATGTATAAAATCCCAGTTATAAAATAAATAAGTCATGGGATTTAAGGTGAGTGTAGTTAATACTGTATTGCATATTTCCAAGTCACTAAGAGAGCAAACCTTAAAAGTCCTCATCATGAGAAAAGAAAATTTCTAACTGTATAGTGACAAATGTTAACTAGACTTATTATGGTGTTGTCACAATATATACAAATAATCCAATCATGTTGTACAGCTGAAACTAACATGTTATATGTCAATTATACCTCAGTAAAAAAAAGAAAGTGGAAGAAGAGGAGGAAGAAGAGAGAGTCAAAGAGATGCAATGTGAGAGGGATGCACAAGGAAATGGATTCTCCTCTTGGTGACACCTTGATTTTGGCCCCAAGAGACCCATGGCAAACTTGTGACCTACAGAACTGTGAGATAATAAATCTGTGTTGTAATAAGCCACTAAGTTTGTGGTAATTTGTTAGAGCGGCCATAGGAAGTTATTACACTGAGTCTCAAGAAAGATTAAAGAAACTGAACTGATAGACGGGATAAGAGGGCAGCTATCTGAAAACAGATTAGAAATCTCCAAAATAAGGAAATATTTAGCTAAGACAGGTAAGGTGGACTTATTCATCAAATGCTAGGATATTACTACTAGGTAATAACCACATGGAATTGAAAAAGGTTAATAGATAAAAGGCAGAATAACTAAAAAGAATAATACTGAGAGTGGATGTGGGTGTGGGGAAACACTCACACACGCTGCTGACAAACACAAACTCCATGCTGTGTGGCAGTACGTATGCATCACGTTTCGAAAATGTTTGCAATGATTTATGGGTAAGAATTTTCAGGACAGCATTATTTGGAGTGAAATTAACACATTTTGGTACATTCATTAATGAATGTTAATATATATTGCTGTATAAAAACACTTCTTGCTATGAGAAAATGTTAATAAATGAAAAAATCATGCTACCAAACAATGTGGTATACTTTTATAAACAAAATGTTTATGTATAGAAAGAACTGAAAGGTAACTTGTCAAAATATGAAATGTATATTGGGCAATGGACTTATACAAATTTTCCTTTCTTAAAAAATATTTTCCAAGTTATCTGTATTAAGTATATAATTAGGAACAAATCTAATAAAAATTTTTAAAGCATATCTGTGCTGTTTTACATAGCAGACCATAAACTATGGGATTTATTACTTTGGGAGGAGGGATGATTAGGTAAGAAGAAATTTTAGACTTCTTAAGGCAGACTTAACCTTTGAAATATTAGGGTTATCAGTCAGGGCTGGGACTAGGGTAAGACAAGGGAGGTACTTGCCTTGGCTACAGAACGTGAGAGGGCACCAAAACTTAGCAATCGAGATAAATTATGTTCTAAAGCAATATTTTAGAAAGTCAAAATTAATGCAAAAAAAAATCCATGATGAAAAAAATATCAAAATTTTAAATAAAGACAGGATCAGTATCTGATCCATGACCACAGTTCCAACTCAGTTTGACCATTATTGTCTAAAGCAGTGATTGTCAAGAGTGTGGCCGTGGGCCCAGCAGCATCAGTATCCCCTGGGAACTTAGAAATACTGACTCTCAGGCCCCACCACAGGCTACTGATCAGAAACTCTGGGGGTGGAGCCTAGCAATCAATGCTCTATCAACCCCTCCAGGTTAGAGAACCGCTGTGCTACAGAACAGATAGGCGATATTAACAACCACGTTGGTAGAAAATGCTTATTACACTGATTTTCAAAGGTAACACTCAGTGAGCCTTTGCTGTGAGCCTGGCCATATGCTAAGCCTTTTGCAGGCTTGCGGTGGGGGCTGGGGGGGCATTTTTAGTACCTCAGTTTTACAAAGGAGGAAACTGAGCTTGAGTAGGGTTAAGTATACTGCCCGAGGTTGCCCAGCAAGGACATGGGAGACTAAGGACAGGAATCCAGATCTGCCTAACTGGAACATCTGTTCTGTCAGCATCTGTGGAAACATCTATGCAGGTGACAAGGGGCAAAGAAGTGCAGGAACCACATGCCGGGGCTTACCCTCCGACTCCGACTCCTCTTCTTCTTCCTCTTCCTCCTCCTCATTGCTTTCGTCCTCACTCTCTTCCTCTTTGGCAATTTTCTGCCGAGCACTCTTGAACACTGACTGTAAGACGATGGAGTCTTCATAGATCTAAAGGGGCAAAGTGGTACCTGTTAGAAATTGCAGGCTGAGGGCTCAAGATTCACAATTGCAGTGTGCTCTTCTCTCCCTTATGCAAAACACCAGCTTTATTTCACGTGAATTTTAGTAGAAACGTCAACATTTGCTTTTCTGCCCACAGAAAAACCAAATAGGAAAACGCCAAACTCAAATATAGACACACATATTCTTATAGGGAAAATGTCCACATGCAGTTGAAATAATGTCAATGGGGTGTGTGTGTGTGTGTGTATGTGTGTGTGTGTGTGTGTGTGTGCGTGTGTGCATGCTTGGGAGAGAAGGGTGGACCTCCATAAGATATCCTCTCATCTTTGAGAACAAAAATGGTATTTAAAAAGGTACATTTCTCATTTGAATTGTTGTATCAAATATTATTGTAAAGCAATCTTCTTTAAAATGCAATTCCCCTAACAAAATGGAAATAGTCTATTAGTGAGTTTATCAGTACCAGCCAATACTATTGCAATCAATACTTTATTTTTAGTGTATACACACATCTGAGCATCGCCCTATGTAGTTGCTGAGAGACATATAAAGTTCAAAAATGGTCCTTTTTCTCAAAAAATTAAAAATAGAAGTACCATATGATCCAGCAATCCCACTTCTGGGTATATATCCACAAGAACTGAAAGCAGGGTCTTGAAGAGGTATTTCCACATCCATGTTTACAGCAGCATTATTCATAGTAGCCAAGAAGTAGAAGCAATCCAAAATGTCCATGAATGGATGGATGGATAATAAAATGCAGAATATACATACAAAGGAATATTATATAGCCTCAAAAAGGAAGGAAATCTTGTCACATGCTATAACATGGATGGACCTTGAGGACATTATGCTAAGTGAAATAATAGGCCAGTCACAAGAAGACAAATACTGTATAGGTTCACTTATATGAGGTAGCGAAAGTAGTCAAATTCATAGAAATAGAAAGCAGAATGGTGGTTGGCAGGGAGAGGGGGAGACGGGGAGTTGTTTACTGGGTATAGAGTTGCAGTTGTGTAAGATGAAAGAGTTCTGGAGCTCTGTTGCACAACAATGAGAATATACTTAACACTATTAAACTGTACACTTACAAGTGGTTAAGATGATAAATTTTATGTTTTACCACAATTAAATAAAAACAGGGGAAAAAATGGTCCTTGCTCTAGGAACATATTCCTTTATTGTAAAGATGAGCCACACAGTCAAGAAAGTGACTGGGCAACTTGTGGTGAACACCAAACAATACGGTACAATAGAACATAGGACCAGGGAGAGTTCACTGTGATGGGGTCATTGCAGTAGAATTTGCCAGAGACATCAGAGTTGAGCTGGATCTTAAAGATGAGGAGGATTCCATCAGGGACGAGAAAGGAGAGCAAGTGCAAAAGGTGGGGAGGCAAGAATTAAAAAGATGCACCTGGGATTGCACCAATGTCAATTTCCTGGTTATGATACTGGACCATGATACGAAACATGTTACTACATTGTGATGATGCAAAGGGTACACAGGCTCTGTCCGTGTTATTTCTTACAATGGCATACATATTGGGGCAAGCAGGTGTTTACGGGACCAGTCTGATTGAACAATGAACTGTTTAGGTTGAGGAGCAGCAGGGAATGAAGCTAAAGGGGTAGGGTAGGGTAGGGTACAACTTTAGAAAGCAGCCTACGGAGATTAAATTCATTCTAGAATTTAATAGTACATGAGGAACGTCAAACTTTGGTGGGCAGTAGATGGACAGGATAAGAAGGTGGTCAGAGAACGATAAACTAGTATCCAGGAGGGACTTGGAGGGAAGCCAGTCAAGGGGACATTTATCACTCCATTTCAGGTGTGAGACAGTGAGTGTGGGCAGACAGGGAGGCTGTGCAACTGGAAGCACAGCACACTGTTGTCATAGTAGTATAAAGAACCCAAAAAATCTATCTGGAGGCTGTACACGGTCATTTACAAAAGACTTCCTTGTTGACTCTTGTATTTACTCTCTACATCCTGGTTTTCATCTTCACGTTCTTTGAAGAGTGTCTTAAAAACAGAAGGATTGCTTTCAAGACTTACTTTGGTCAAAGTAATACTACTATTAACTATTAAACCTGGAAATATACAGTCTGCTCAAGGCACATGCTGAGGATTCCCAGGTTCTCCAATTTAGTTACTGGCCTTGACAGAAGGTAAAAAAGCAAGAGCAGGAAAGAGGCTTCAGGGAATGGTGGCTGGACACTGCACTGGTTGGCAGACACATGGACCACTCTTGTTCTTTCTTCTTCACAGGTCTGAGAGCATTAGGCCAGAAACACAGAAAGGAAAAAGGGTGTTCCACAAAAGGTGAGTGGTATTGAGGTGTAATTAAGTGAAAGTGTCTTCCTCCTAGTTATTTTAATAAGTTCAGTGTCACTTACTTATATACTCTTAGACTTGCCAACTATGGAGAATAGGAGTAAAGAGAAATGCAATTGGCCTAATAAAAAAGCATTTTTTGTAAGCAATTAGAGGCAATGGTTGTTTTTTCTATATATTTTTTGTTCTAAATCATAGTAGTTTCAACTCCTGATACAAGGTTGCAATCAGAAAAATGAAGGTAAATATAATCAAATACACAATCTCTATACAAGCGAAAACTGTACCTCTAGCCTTTAAGCATTACATGAAGTGATTTACTTGAATTCTTCCTCTCATTAGAAGCCAAGCCTTTAAGGGAAGCTTAAGTAAGAGCTAGCACAGCTATGGTACAAGGAGCCCACATTAACTTGAAAATGCCAAAGCTTCAATTTACTTACACAGGTAGCAGGGAATATAGGCTTTTATTTTTCATTTTTCTTCTGCCAGGGTAGTAGCAACAGTTCAAATGGTAGAAAATGAAATATTTTATGTAAAAGAACATAAGCACATTTAAGGTTAAACATTTTCCAGACAATGGAAGACAGACCTGGGATCCCTCCAAGTTGAATGTCTGAGCATTGTGACAGAGAAGCATGACATCTTTCTCCAGGTCACTCAGGCTCCGGTATTTATGATTACGAATTCTTTCCTAATGGAAATTTTGGATGAAATAAAGAAGAGGGAGAGAAATGCAACAATCATTACTTGGTTAACAAGGCCTGATTTTCCCTTTGTCTTCTCAGCCCACAGTCCTGGCACAGATGTGGGGACTGCCCAACTCTGGGGGTTCCATTCACACAGATCACCCTCCCACTAGTGTTCCTTCTTGCAAGGGGGAGGAAGGAGCACGTGATGGGAAACAGCAAGCGCAATGGGGAAAGGTAGTCTGAAACCTTAAATAAAATGCAATATAATACAATATGAGCTCTTAGCATAATGCCTACATAAAATACACGGAAAGACACAAGGACATCCCAACCTTTTTGGTGACAAGCTCTGGATGGGTGTCAGCGGTGACAGACAAGATGCCACTGCCAAGTTCTGACTGTAATCATTTCAATGAATTTACACTTCTCCTTTATTTACTTAAAAAAATAAAGTTTGTAAACAAAATAACTACCTTTATTTTTTTGAAATCCACCGGCTTCCTAATTAACTCATAGTATTCCGGTAATTCTTTCCTTGAAGGTAACTGAATGAAGACTTCACTGAGCTGTCGCCCTGAACTGTAGGGTGCAGGAAACAAACAGAAACGTAACAGATCACACACTACTAAGGAAAGGTTTTATCTTATTTTAGAGAATGCCAAAAAAGCAAATTGACATCCCATGCATATAGACACGGGGCTCTTTAAATCAAGGAAAATTCCACAACTGTACTGGAGATTAATTAACGCCCCTTGTGCTAACTTCAAAATCACATTAAAATACCATTAGGTCCCCACTTCTGTCACACATATGAAATGGGAAGTCCACTGTGGATTCTCTTTCAGAGTAAATATATCTCTTCATTTTGATAGAAATATTTAAAATATCCTATTCAACCCAAAATTCCATTTTTAAATGAATAATAATTGAGTTGGTAAAACAACAAAAAAACCACAGACTTTATTTCCACACTCCTTTGTCTTCAAATTTACTTTATATTTAGAAGATAATATGTTAGAATATACTCCGCAAATTTAAATGAAAAGCTTTTGTATGTACCTAGTGACTGTCTATCTTTTCGGTCTTATTCCTTTCAGGGTATTTTACACACTGTGAACCACACATACCTTTATTATTATTTGCCAGAGGAACCCTTTCATCTCGCCTAACTGCACTTCTGTGTGTATGGAGCAATTTGGGCAGAAAAGAACAAACATACTTAGCAAGTGTGGGTGCCTCACATTTCTGGGATTCATGCTGTACCCTCCCCCAAATTTATGGTAGCTTTATTTGAAAGCAGATTTAATAACAAATGCATAGCATTTTGTAATTTTGACAAAACAGGCTATAAAACAACACAAGCTTTTAGCATCACTTAATATTAGAAGCAGACATGGTTAAATGAACAAGGATTTCCATAATTTAGGTTCAAGACCCTCCTATCTGACCTGGCCTCCCCAGATCAATAGCAGCTGTGAGTTATAGTATAGTCATTTTCCACAAAAATCTCGCTTCCCGTATGATGCCATCTTGACTTCCTTTGTGAAGCCAGAAATATAAAAAAAAAAAATCATAAATCACTGCCATGTAAATTTCAGAAGGTGATTCTAGGAGTGTGCAAGAATGCTAGAAGCAGTAGCAAAGAATGAGTGACAATCTGCTGTTTTAATCCATAGTCCCAGTTGTATAATTAAAAAGTAATCATAATGACAGTTATCATAAAAAAGGCATGCGCAGTAACTCAAATGGTTGCCTAGCAACCAGTGGGGAACATGCTTAAGTGCAAAGGGGCCTGCATAAATTAACCGAAAATCATCTGTCAGAGGGATGGGTGAGTTTTTCTGTTATACAGGGTGACTGTTTTGTTTTATTTTATTTTTTAATGCATATACGGGCCTCATGAATACTAAAATCAGGGGCACACACAAGAGGTTTACGAGGACTAGTTTAATAGGAAATTGGATTTTTAGATGATTGTGGCAAGAACTAAGATGTTCTCTCACCCTCACTGCCACCCCTACCCCCTCTCCAGGTGGAGAAATGTGTTTGTACCTCCATAAACTATACCATATAGTACATGACAAAAACTCTTCTATTTCCTATCACCTTCAACATAGGGCCACAATCTCCAGCCTATTCTTTTTCTACCATTCTGAGATTTATATATGCGAACATTTTACCTGACTGAAAATGAAGGTCTGAAAGGTAATGAGAGGAAATTATAGACACTACTTTTTCTATTTCTATCAGTGACCTCTTTATAATTACCATTCTTTATAACCTAGCAACTATCAAAAAGACCTGTTGGTAATCTTGGATTTAACATCTGACCCTCAGTGACATCCTCACAGTGTCATTTTCTACATTGCCGACAGATGGTGTCATTTTTCTACTGAGGGATTACAAGCACATCTTTGCTTTGTACACCTGTGATGGACACATTCTTAATTTCAACTGTGCTACTGATGAAATAAGAAATAAGCAGTTTGCATCAAGAGTGTGATAAAGATCTTTCTAACAGGGGCAAAATGGCTAAAATAACCTTGGTCTGATGTCCTGTCCTCAGACAGGTCATAGAAATTCTAGATCCTATAAGGAGACAAGTCCAGAGTCATCTGTGCTCATAAAGGAAGAGAGCTGAATGTTCTGAGACTCAGGGCCAATCCCATAAAATGAGATAAATTTATTCTGTTTCAAAAATAAAGGCTCACTCAACTAATATTCCTACCCCACTTCCTTTTTGGCCCCTCCTAAGAACAGAGGACATGAGCTAGAGAAGGACCCGGAAGCAAGATAAGGAAGTCTCGTGGCCATGTTGGCACCACCGTCATTCAAACACCTCAGTCTGGCTTTTAAAGCCCTCCTCAGCTCATTCTTTGCAAACTGAATTAGTCCTGTTGACCTGACTCTTCTGATTAGAATAGCCTTTCTCCTGTGTACCTCCTAGTACCGTGGTCAATCTCTCCTTTTTAACCAATTCCAAGTCTCCAGCCTTGACCCACCTCTCACTCCACGGCTGGAAGGTTCTCTATCCTTTTCTCTTCAAATACTTCCTTATTTATCCAGGATCAAGAACCCATCTTCCATAAAAATGGAATAAATTCTCCACAATATTCAACTAACTCTCGGTACCTCACTGCTCAGAACTTAATTCTGTGTGTTTTTCTCTCCTCCACACAGGGTGGGAATATTTCACATGCAGTAAAACCCCTCCTCCATCCCCTTCAGAGGCAATGGCTCTGACGGCCAGCTTGGGCAGGAAATGTCAGGAGGTGCTGGAAGATGTCCAGCTTTTACATAACCTATAGAATGCACTGAGATAGTAGGACCACTTGCCAATGGATCACTACAGTAACTTACTTCTTCCTACATTAAAGATTTAAAAAAGTAAATAAAAAAAAGAAGGAAGTAAAGCAGCCTGATAAGAGTTTTGAATTCCTGGCATTTCTTTCTCAAACTTAAGCGGAGCAAAGGCTTTTTCAATATACCTTTTCAAATGCTTTTTTTTTTTTTAAGTGCTGGAAAGTTTTTTTTTTTTTTTTTTTTAAGTACAGAACAATGGACTAATTGTACAATGGTCTGCAGAAGGTGTTCTGTTTCTGTTGAAATGCTTATCCTACCCCCCCGGTATTTTCCATTATGTCATTTTACACAATTTAAGGCCTAAGTATGAACTGTTACCTCGAAGTGTGCTGCTTCCCACGACAGAAGTGATACTGCTCCCCTTCTCCCAAAATGGATTCCACTAATGGCCTGGGATTTCAGATCTATTTTGTACAATGATCCATCACAGAATAAGAGACAGGACGCTGATAAGGCATAGGATGTCTTATAGGGGGAGGATGTCATAGTGGGAGGAGTGAAACCTAAAATACAAATTTAAAGGACCACATTGCACTGAATATAGTTTACAGGTGCTGGTGGGCAAGCACATTTCTTCTCCATAGAGGTGAATGGGCACAGGGACACATGGCCTTGATGTCATGGTGTGCGAGATGGAAAAGCCCTACAGGCCACTGCGTAAACAGTGGTTTGCAAATGCTGCATGTATGGCTCATGCATGCACGTGTACACAAACACATACACACACTACTATTGAGAGTTATTTTGCTATGCTTCATCTGGGGATGAATTTTTGTCCCATTACCTCCACAAAGCAAATTGCAATAATATCATATTTACACTACTATGACTCTAAAATCGTCACTGCAGACATCATCAACATTACATAAATATCAGCTTTACCTTTGATTACATTTTAGGTGTAGTTGGAAGAGGACAGAAGACTGAAATGCTACTGGGTTTTTTTTTTTTCCTGGCTGCTGTATGATTTTTCTTTTCACCTGTCCAAGCTGATCTGTTAACAAGAATTCCTAATGGATACTTCTGAAAAAAATCTTTGAAGTTGAAATAGGTTTTGTTTATATTAGTTAAGGAATGTAAAAATGTAGCTATCTTGCCTCCATAAGAAAATAATGTCATGATTTAGAATATCCACTTGGAGTTGGAAGGATTTTATGGAGAAGTTATTACAGTCCTAAAGGAATCAAACATGGAAAATTGTTTGGGAAGAAAACTAAAAAAATTGGGTCAACACTGGAGGGCAGTAGGTGAAAGCATGCTGCTGCTTTTCAGCGTCCGATTCCTGTGAGTTTGAATACATACCATTTAAAAATACAGTTAGACCAGAAGAACACTCTGCTTATCCAGACAGCCCCCAGAAACCCCAGCCAGTCATGAGATAGGTGTTCAAGCTCCCGCACTCTGTATTCGCTGAGATCTCTCATCTGAGTCTTACTGAGTATTGACCGATAATTCCTAACAAGCTTGGAAATCTGACCTCCCAGCATCTTGAAGCTTATACGTGGTAACAGCAAATCAGAATGGCGTGGTGGTAGACGTGCTTTCGGTAGTAGAATTGGTAGCTGTTAAAAATCACCCCAAGGGTTGCATTAAGGAGTGTAGATACATAATGTGCTTGGGTTATCAACAAAAATAAGGTTACATTAGGTTAATGCAAGGTAAATGCCCCGATCTTAGGGGACTGTAAGGGGCTGGCTCAGTCAAGAAGAAAAGCACCAAGACTTTATCAAGAGTCTTAAATACAATCACACTCTGATGGATGGTTTTACTTTTAGTATTCTACTCTAGGCTGAAATACGGATAAAGATATATGTTTATTTATAAAGATGTTCATCACAGCATTATTTAAAATAACTAAATAATTTAAAGCAGCCAAAATGTTTAACAATTGGGGAAGGGACAAGTACTGGAATGCCACAGAGTCTAAAACTATGTTATTTTAAAATTATGTGCCTTAAAGAATGGGAAAATGCTTGCTATGACGTTCAGTAAAATAAAAAAAAAAAAAAAAAACTCACATAGGATATATCAAATTGTGTATGTAGTACAACTTCAACTAGGTTTTTAAAAAGGCATAAACTAAGGACCAAAAGGAGATATGCCAGAGCATAAACAAACATTAATAATAATATACTCTTGTTCAACAAAATGAAGACTTATAGTCTAATGTAATTTGGAACCATATTTTCATCCATAAATAAAGTAGGTCTCAAACACCTGTACTGAGTTACCTTCTTTGAACTATAAGTCAAAAATCTAATTTGATTTTTCCCAGAGAAATGTTGTCTAAGGGGCATATGACCAATCTTTATTTATATGACCATAAACAGCACAGTTCATCAATTGCTACCTTTTAACTCTACCAATCAAAGCCAAATAAAGAGACTAGAACACTAGAACAGAACAATTCCATAAAATTTTTAAGATTTTGCAACCCTCAGAATCTACTGTATAAAGTTCCTGTTTATTCCTTCAGAATTCTCTCATTGAGCTTATTACTACAAATCAGAGGTGCTCATCAGGACGTGAGATTTAGTGAGTATTATTTCTTTATTTAGACAAGCCTTTTGAGGAGAAGTATCATCTATCACTTAACTTTTTAGAAATATTGACTCAGGACATCTAATTTCTTCTCTTTTTCTCACTTGACCTTTCATAATAGCAAGTACAGGTGTAGAATTCTAACTGTCCACCCTCCCTTCCCCTGAATATTCTGTCCTTTGATCTTGCCCCGTGGGACCAAACTCAAAAGCACAAAGCTTTTGCAGGAAAACAAAATCAAATGCCTCTCCACCTGAGCACGAATCCCAAATGTCACTTCGTAAAAGGGGTGCATCATAGTAGGCACCCCAGAGCGCTGCTTTTTCCTATAATGGCTGTTTTAGTCAATTCTTAAGGAAGACATATGAGGTGTGATTCTAAAGTGAGGCACACTTTTTCCCATGAACGTACAAGACCATATATGCCCAAATAACTGCCATCTTTCAGAGCAATCCATTTTTGACCAAAACACTTACAGAGTGGTTTTGAAGACTGTTCAAGAGTCCTGTAAGAAAATCAGTTTTGTGATTTCCAGCTGGGACTCCTTCCCCTCCCTCAGAGAGAGCTGGTACTGTCCTGGGGCTTTGAGAGGCAGAGACCCTCGGGCAGGCATTCTGTGCCTCGGAAAGCAGACGGACAGAGTTTGTCTGTGGGCTGCCCACCTGCATTATGTGGGTATAATTGGCTGAGCATCATAAATAAATGTCAAGTCACCAGGGGTCAAAGCAGCCTATTCCAGTAAACATCTGAAAGTATCAATATTTGTAATGAGGACAAGATAAAGTACTGGAACCCACATTTCCCTGAGTAGATTCTCTCTGGACTAAATGCAACTTCTGAGCTCCAAGTGAGCCTTTCCCAAAGTGTGCTCCATGGAACATGAGCTTAATGAATTATTAACGTTGTTCCCTGAAAAAAGGGTTCAATGGTCAAATGAGTTTGGGAAACACTGGATTTAACAAAGTTCAACATGTAACTTTACAGCAAAACTTCCCAGAGCCTCTAACTGCACTGGGGATTCTCCAAGAAGCTACAGGACTCGAGTTTGAGAACCACGCTCCGGGAAGCGTCATCCTGGACAACGTGTGAGGCTCTGACCTCAGCAGGCTGCTACAACACAAGATGAACTGTCAGCCCTGATGCTGAGCCCTAAGTATCCAACACAGAATAAATGAAGAAAGTCTCTTCACCTGGAACGAAGACTTTCTAGAAGTCTACCCACTTGGTCACACTACTACTTCATGGCAAGTGCTCTTTAATCTAATTAAAGCTGTTAACCGCAAAGGTGCTTGGGCCCGAGATCCACAGTCACAGCATCCCTCCTCCATTTAAAGAAATATGGAAGGTCTAGCGCCATCGCTGCTAAAAATAAATTTTGTTGCAAAGAATTTCTTGGCTGGTCCTGAAGGCACAGTCAATACTAACAATATAATCTCAACATTAAGGGCTGTTAATAGCCATGGAGAGAATTTAGATTTCCTGGGATGGAGTATGTGGGGCTGGGTAGCTACACACGCACATGCATGCACCAAGCCCCCACACCTGCCACTTTTCTTTTCACCTGCATTTCTGTAAATGGCACCACATTCACTTAGCACTCAGGACAGAGATCCAAGAGTTACCTTTAAGTTCTCCTCCTTCTCCCACATCCAGTCGGCCCCTAAGTACTGTCAATCACACCTCCAAGTATTTATCCTCATCTTTATACCCACCACCACGTCCCAGGGATGCCCCCTCTTCCCTTGAACCCGACGACCCAGTCATACCGAGATCCGCGTGGTCTCTGGTGGGGTGGGGGGTCCTGTCTTCCACACTTCCATGGCTGCCCATACACATGGGACGGAGGACCTTTGCCTTGTCCACTCCTCCCTCTCCCCAAGTTTACTTGGGGAATTCCTACTCCGCCCACCAGCAGCTCAACTTTGCTTTCCCCACTCCTCCCCTTCCACCCCTAAATATGCTTTATTCATGCTATGTACCTGCATTATTCCTTTATGTAGTTCTTTCCACCTATGCTTTAAGGCATTCTATTTTATTCTTTTTTTCCCCATTCTCAATAGTTGCACCAAGACTGACACATAGAAAATGCTCAGTGCTTTTGAACACATAAAGGGATTTAAAAAAATAAGAATTATTCATCATAATGCAACCTCTGAACACCACTTTATAAACTCGGGCTTCTGGGGAAAGGAAGTATATGTGACAGTAAAGACCAGACAGACTCCAAAAAGTCCCGAGGAAGCAAACATCAAGCCCCTTCTATGCCTCTGGAAATTACAGTTTACATGAGTCTTCAGTAAAAATGGATTTATCTAGGTCCCACCTACATATAGTCATATTGTCTCCTCGAAAAGCCCAGGCATGACACTGGGGGCTTGTAATATCCTTTGAAGTTATTAATCCCCTTTCCATGGTCACATGACCATTTTGACAGAAGAGAGGAAGAGGGGTAGCGGGGCTTATGCCTGTCCTTGTTCACTGGGCTGGGTGTTTAGCCCACATCACACCATTTAGACCATAAAGCCTCCTTTCTACGCCATGGGGATGGAAGCCTTTACCCAAGTCGCTTCATTATTTAAAACTCAGACTAATCAGGTCAAGTGTTTCTTGTTTCAACCCCAAAATCTGAATCCAGATGGAGATCTTTCTCACAATGGCAAAAACAAACCCAGTTCTTGACTTCTCTCTACACACACTATGGTTTGTGTGTCTGGCTTCCAGGATTGATAAACTGTTCATTGAACGTCAATAAGAAATGTCAAAAATTGACAATCTTGCCCAACGGTTTCATCTCCACACAGATATGGGTAGGTACAAGTCACCCCCACTTTTAATCTCCTTATATAAAGGGAATGCCACAACTGCTGATGGTATTCATTCTGAAATACAGGATACACCTTCAATTCTTTTTCCTCCCAGCCCTAGATTGGATCCTATACTGGTGGGGGAAAAATGCTCTTGACGTTGTTGGGTCAACTGAAAAAAGTAGAATATGGATGGTCAAGTATTGTGTTGATATTTTTAGAAAGTACAAAAAAGGGGAAAGAAATGTTATTTTCAGTATATTAATAACAACTTCCTCTCAAATAACATCATCTCATTCTCCAAATCTCTAGGAAAAAGTGTTTCTGCTTTCCACTCAACAGAAGCAAAGGCACACAAAGGTTAAACAGACTGGCTTACAACACTTTGAACCATATGTGACAGGTAGGCCCAGAAGTCACGCCCTGGACTCGACCCATTGCGCAAACCCTCCCAACGGCCGTAATTAACTCCAGCATGTCAGACACCACGTGCACACTTCTTCATATACTGCAGGAGATCCAGGCATCATAGGTGCTTTTCATTAAGCTTCTAAACCAAGACAGCACACAGTTAAGCGGCTCGCGGAATGTAAGACAGAAGCTGTGCTGGAAGGGAGGGGGAAGCAACAGAAACCCATCTCCCAAGGGTGCAGGTAGGGCAGGCCTGCTGGTGGCTCTCGATGCCTTTGTAAGAAGTGCATTTACAGAATGGACACAGCCAAATTAAAACACAGCACAAACAACTTCAAAAGCCACGACAGCTGTTTCAGAATATCTGTGCCTCCATCTCCCACTCCAAGCAGGGGTGGATCAGGAGGCGACTGCAGAAATTTGCTTCCAAAGGCCGACTCTCTGGGATCGATCTGTTTGGTGTACCAAGGGATACCTGTATTTAGAGACACGGGAATACAAGACAGATCCTGACCTGTTTCCTTCTATTTCCAACTGAGAATTACTGGGCACCTTCTCCACGTTACACCTGCGGTAGAGTAGAAAGAACACTACAGTCAGAAGACCTGGCTTCTCATCCCAGCCCGGCTCCTTCCTCCTAGGTTGGGCGACCTTGGGTAATTCATTTCACTCTCCAAGCCTCAGACTCCTCATCTGCCTGCTTTGTCTACCTCACAGGATTGTGGGAAGATCACATGTGGTTATGTTTGGTACCTATTTCTGAAAAGAAATATACAGTTCTCCAGAAATTTAAAAAAAAAAAGAACTTCCTAACCTCTCTGGGACTATTCCTGCTTCTCTCAAACACATAAATGCCCATTAACTCTGGTCCCATTTCCCTCCACATGTTATACATGGGCGTTAGGGCACATGTTC
Source organism: Tapirus indicus (assembly GCA_031878705.1). Classification (NCBI taxonomy): domain Eukaryota; kingdom Metazoa; phylum Chordata; class Mammalia; order Perissodactyla; family Tapiridae; genus Tapirus; species Tapirus indicus. Next base: position 61,145,575 of record CM062927.1, on the reverse strand, counting down.
CATCCATTATTCGAAGCAGTGGAAGACAGGCAGCATTTGCTGGGGTTGGGGGGCGGCGTGTGATCTTGGGAGGGTAGCTTTAGCCTGTCCGAGTCTAGCTCCTCATCTGTAAAATGGGGATAATACTTACCTCAGAAAGTTGTTGTGAAAATTAAATAGGATACTGTACTTTGTAACAGCAGCCGGCATATAGAGGGTGTGCCAAACAACAGCCAAACTTGATTTCTGAACACCATCTAGGTAGTCGGCTGTACTTCCAGAACTCTACTCTTTTTGAATAGATCACTGAGCTCATAATCTTCAACTGGAAATGACAATAAACCAGCCCCTGGTCTTGGGCCCTTCCACAGGCCTTTAGAGAAGCTAAAGGCTTCTCAGTGGAGGATTTTGAAACTGCTCTGTTGGTGTCCCTTTGTGTGGCGGCAGAGAAGCGGCTGACAGGCGGGACACATCTTGGGAAAACCCTCCATCCCATCCACATCTTACTGGAGGCAAAGATGGCACCCTTTGGTGTACACAGCCTGCGTCTGGCCACTTACAAATCCCTCCTCAGAGCCAGTGCCCACTCTGCCTTAGGAGAGCGGGAGGGATTGCAGAGAGGGCAAAGGATAAACCGAGGAGTGGTAGGGTGGAAGTGCAGGCTACATTCGCAATAGAAAGAGTGAGCTGGAACGCCTGAAATGTAAGGCAGAAGTGGTATGTTGGAAAGCGAAGTTGGGAAGGTCCCTAGGGCCAGACTGTGGAAGACTATCTTTCCCATGGCAGAAGTCTGGTCTTCATCGGGTAGGCAGTGGGAAGCTACTGAAAGTTCTTAAGTAACAGGATAACACAATCAGATAGATGCCTCAGAAAGAAGGCAGGAGGAATGGCAGACTGGAGGCAGGGAACACAGGTAGCATGCAGCTGTCCCAGGCCAGGCCACGATGGTAAGGGCCCACTGAAGACAGTGCAGGAGGAGGCAGAAGGAGGGGTGTGTTGGAGAGACACTTGTGAGTGTGTTGAGAGAACTTTGTATTGAGTGCACGTCAGGAATAAGACAGAGAATTGGGAATACTTTCACTTTTGCACATTTGGGACCTTGGGTTGATGATGGTGTTTGGCTTCCATATTCCCTTGGTTAACACCATCATCAACCAAGGGAATACGGAAGCCAAAACAGACCACGTGGTTTCAGAATGTGTAAGAGTGAAGGAAGAGAAATTTAGGAATGACAAAATACTATCTTAGACAGTCTACAGAACATACTATAAATAAGTCAGAAAAAGATGGGCATGGTTCTATGATTTGAGACTAATGGAGATTATAATTCACCAGGGATGCAAGGCTCTGAACAAAGGAGATTCCAGCAGAAAAAGTGCAAATGATTCAGATAAGGAGAGCAGGGGGACACACCTATACAGTAGGTCAGCAATCTGATCGGCTAGGAAAAAACAAGTACAAACAAAAAAAACCCCAAACAGCAAAAAAGAATACTAAAGAACTGCATGGACTTGGCTTTAATATGTTACTACAAATCTATTTTGGAAGGGCAGCATGAACACTGTATAAACAGTCCGCCTTGGATCGAAGCCTCAGGATGCCGACAATGTGGGAAAGCCTTCAACACAGTAAACACCCAAATGCACTTCAGGTAAAGTACTTTGGAGACAAAACCTTGGAACCAGGCCTCATTTTTAAATAAGACCCCTTCCCTTCTGGAGAATGGGTTGGCTACATGTGGGCCTTCAAAACAGTAGCTCAGCCTTGCTCAAAATGAGGGAAACGCTACAAATGACTTTGAAGTGTGTACAGGAACTAAACAAATACACTGAGTCCTTGTGTTTGCCGTATACCAAATCCTTGGAAAGGTGCTGTAACATAATGGAATGAAATGTTGGCACTCTTTTCCCAGGTAAATGTCATTATAATGATATAATTTTTTTCTAAAAGTGACCATTAACACCAGATGTCATCACATCCTCATATAACAGGCTCATGTGACCCCTCCTTCCCCGAATTCCCCAGGCTGGCTGCCTGCTCTGTAACATCTGGTAGGGGGGCTATCTCCTCCACCGCACAGTGAGCAGGTATGGACAAGCACCGTGAGTTTTTTACCCTCTGGTCCCTGTCAGCAGTACAGAGCTACAAATAAGGGGGAATGCAATGACTATTTCCAGGATGAATGAGTGATTTTCTACAATGTGAGGAGAGCTAAAATTCAGAACAAGCTGAGGCTGTCCACCATTCCTAGAGATATACCATCACGGCTTATTCAAATGAGGGGCAAGGAGAAGAGAGCAGAGCTTGAAGAGTGTCAGGGAGGAAGGAGCCCGGTGGTTGCCACTCCTGCCACCCCACTGTGCGCCAGGGCTGCGTCCACCAATCAGACGGGCCAGGCAGGTATCTCCCGCCTCCCCCACTGCTTCCCCCTGTCCATCCTCAAAGCTGGACCTGAGGTCCAAACCCTTTGCAGATAGCAGGGCCAGTCCTCATGGAATGCTCCTGCTACAGTCCTCAAACAACTGTTGGAGAGGCAGGAGATGACACTAATCTCATATTCTGTTTCCAGATCCTTCACGAATGAGAATGATGCATTGGATCTGAAAAGCAAGGTGTAATAAATGTTCAACAAAAGCTACTGATAGGAGAGTCGAGAGAAAGGGCATATCAAGACGTTTCAAATGAGTTCAAGTGTCCAGTTGCAAGCTAATTACATCCTGAAAGAGTGTGTAGATTGCTTCTGCTAATAATGTTTAAGAAATCACAGAGAGCAGAAATGGAATCAGAAAACTAGAGACAAGCAAATGTCCCAATGTCAAAATGAGAAAGGAAACTTGAGACTGCCATGCTTGATGTCAACCCTGGGTAAAAATTTAGCAGAAATTATTCAAATGCCACGGGGCTATTTAGAGAAGATAAATAACATCATTAAGTCCCAGTTGGGGGTCTCTTAGAAAAAGCCATGGCAAGTTAACTTCATTTCATTCTTTCGGCAGGGTTTCTAGGTTGATAAATTGGAGAGGCCACAAATATCGTGTATCTTAGTCTTAGCCTTTCTTGATAACCTTGAGGAAGGACAGATAAATGTGGGTGACATGATAGCATAGTCATGTGAGTTCACAGATGGTTAATCAACTTTAAGGATTGCTGGTTAATAAATTCATGTCAACCTGTAGTGATCTTCAGGGGCATATTATAGAGACCTGTCCTGTGCCCTTCAGAAGTCTCTCAGCAATAGCTTATAGTAAATCTTCGGATGATAAAAAAAACAAACTTAGAAAGACAAGTAAACAATTTTTTTAAAAAGGCATAAAAATTCAGTGTTACATCAATAGACTAGAATAATGGGACAAAAATCATTATGATGGAACTGCATAGGGATAAGAACAAAATCAGTAGATATTGGCTCAAAAAATCAAATGGTTAGTTGAAGGCTAACCTTGGCAGCATTCATGTGAGAAAAGAGCTGTGTGTACGTTTTGGGGAGTGGAAGTTTTTCAACAAGTCACATGTTCAACATAAGTTAATTCTGTGTCCAGGTTGCTAGAAAAACTTAACACAAGTTTTTTTTCCCCCTGAGGAAGATTCGCCCTGAGCTAACATCTGTTGCCAATCTTCCTCTACTTTGTATGTGGGTCACCGCCACAGCATGGCTGACAAGTGGTATAAGTCCACGCCCAGGATCTGAACCCATGAATCCGGGCTGCTGAGGCAGAGCACACCGAACTTAACCATTACACCATGGGGCTGGCCCCCTTAAGACACTCTTGAGTTATGTTAACAGAATTTTGGAGTCCAGAATAAGTAAGCTAAACACCCTGCAATTAGCTGTCAGAGTACCTTTAGAGTTCTGGGTGCCATGTTTTAAATGGGACACTAAGAAAGTAGAATATGCCTAAGGATGGGGACCGAGCTAGTGAAGTCTAGGTATCACTCAGATAGCAAAGTGAGGTGTTTCATCCTGAAGGAGAATGTCCTGAGGTGGATATATTTACAAATATTTCCAAGGACATTTCTTGGAATGAGAACAGATTTACTCTCTGAAGCTCCCAGTAGAACGAATAGCTAGAAGTCAGCAGGCTGAATCAATTTTAATATAGGAAATGACTGCAGTGTTTAGAGCTGTCCTTCAGTGTTGTGATCTGCCTCCTAACACAGTGAGCTAACCCTTGGGAGTATATGCACAGACGGTGGATGATGATCTGTCAGAGGTGGTGTGGGGGACACTTCTGCGTTATGTGGGAAGTTGGAGCTAAAATCCTGCCAACATTAAGAATCCCTCTCCCCTTTATCCAAGTAACTACAAGCCATGCCTCTAGACTGGCGATGGCCCTACCAGACCCTACTCTTCACCATCTTATTCTATATCTCATCCCAGGGGCAATTTTAAAGAGTACAAATGCAAATTAGGATGGATCCCTTTGCAAAGAAATAGAGTCTTAGGTTAAATATTACACAAACTGAGAATATGATTTTTCAAAACCTTCTACAGAAGCAGAAAACAAAGCATGCTTAACGAGTGAAAACAAAGCCTTCTAATACTACTTGATATAAAGTTTTCTATTTGGGGAAACAAGATGGCAGGAATGAGCAGCAGCAGACCAGCACACCTCTAGCAGCAATTACTGCAGAAAGACTTTACACTGAATCAAAAGAAATTATTAGCTCTTTGGGGGTCACATTTTAAAAAGTATCCTTTTTTTTTTTTCCAAAAAAAAGAGGCCTGGCACTGAAAACAAAAGCAATAAATAGATGCTTAAATTATCCTAGTTCTTTAAAAAAAAAAAAAAAGATACATCTGTCCCAGAATTATGGAAGAACTTTGAAAAAACTGTTCCATGAGAGCTAATTAATTCTTATATATCAGTTAAATATAGATTGGCAGTTCTTATTTAATACACTGCTAATCTGCACAACTGTCAGAGCCCTAATATTTGACTGAGGTGATGGGAGGGAGGTTCGTACAGGTGGTATTTCTTTCACAGGTAGGTTGAGTTACTATATTAGTAGCTGACTTGAATGGTGCAAAAATCTCAACACATGGAGAGGTACATTTCCCAGCAGCATTTTCTAAAACCAACCAAAAATATGACAACGTATCTAATTAAGGCCCTCCTAATTTGAGAGCCTCCTACTTGAGCACCAAGTTTGGTAAGACATAAAAAATATAAATAAAGTGCTTTTTCTAGAGGATTACTAACATGAAATATACATGAAACATGCAGCAGTGGGAAATTTAGTACATGCTCCCAGAAGGTATCTAAATGTGGGGAGCTAATAGAATGTACCCTTAGGAGGGTACTTTTCAAGGAAAAGTAAAATAACTAAGTAAATAAATAAATAAAACCAGAAAAAGGGGGAAAAAAACTACTCAATGCCTCATGCTGAAATATTTAAATATCCTTTCCCTACAGTACAACTAAAGATGTGCTCAATAATCGGTGCCCGTGAAACTGCATTTTCTGTTTTTGGAAATAAAAAGATGGAAACCATATAGAAAGGACGCTTACTTTATAGTGGTCAGCGCTCCATTCACCCACCTGATTAGCTATAAATAGTCTAAAAGGCTGATTATTAATAATTAAACTGTTCAGAGAGCTTGGGTTGTATTAACTCATCGAATCCTCATAACGCCTCTCGAGGCAGGTATGGTATTTACTCCATTTTGTGGATGAGGAAACTGAGGCCCTGGTAGGTAGTTAAACCAAAACAAAAGCTTGTGCTCTCAACTCCTGTGCTATGCTTAGCTGAGGTTGGAGGGATTTTACCTCATACTACTTTGTATTTTGGGGTGGTTTCTAGGAAAGTGGTCAGCCCACAGCCGTGTACATCACAAACGAAGAAGGCTATGGTGCCAGTAGGTGACACAGATGAGCGAAGTGGGCCAGGTGTGGAAAGCATGATGATAAATGGCAAGTGACCCTGCATCCTGACAAGATGACAGTGAGTGGTGGGGACTGTACCTAACTGGAGCTTGAGAGCCCGCACAGAACGGGCAGCCACTTCCTCACTCTGACTGACTGTGACCTCAGGGAAAGGTGGGCGAGTGCTGCCAGAGTTTTAGGTTTTTCAAAAAGGGGAGTAAAAAACCTCTGAAGTTTTATAGGAAATCTTTCCAGTTTTATGCATTTTTTTGTTGTTGTTGTTAAACAACGTGAAACTTGAAATAAGACAATCTATTGGCAATATGTGGTCCACTGGCTAGTGACTCTTTTACACCATGAAAGGAGGAGACAGCCATCACCGGAATAAAAGGTGAGGCTTCTAAACCTCCAAGAACATTCTTGGCTTTTCTCAGCATTATAGCCGCCCTAGACTCGCTCAGCAGGTAACGAACAAAATGCCAGTCAAATATCAAGGAACACCTGGTCAAAGAAACGGATGTTTTGCTCTCCTGAGACAGAGGCAAAAAAGTCAGAGGTATATGCATGCAGAGTGATGCTCTCTACTTATTTTTCTTTATATCAGGGGCTGATAAAATTAGGCATAATTGCCCAAGCTGGCTTCCTGGAAACTGTCCCTGCCTGCGGCAAATCTACCAGTTGGGCTGGGGGTGAACAGAAACTTGACAGAGAGAGACTGATTCTTGGTTTACAAGGAAGTTTGCGTGTTCACTCTGGGCAAAGACTGGACTAGTGGCCAAATGTTCCTTCCCAGATAGCTGTCATTCCCGTGTCAATGAACAGTTTAAAACCCAATATAATGGGGCTGCCCTTTGTGGCCACTTCGGAATTCTGAAAGAGGATGCACTTTTCAAAAAAAAGGAAAACAGTAAAATACAGAAAGCAGAGAACCTAAGAGACCTGGTAGGTAAAGAGGGGTAAGAAATTCTGACCCTTTCACACACATCTGCTCCTCCCCACCTTTCACCACTTCTGAAAACTCCTTTCTGAAAAATCGAGTTGATGCCAACTCCTAGCGACCCTATGAACAGCAAACTCCTTACAGGTAATATAATAAAGAGTTAACAATGAAACCCCAGGGTGGAAAGTTTCTTATTTTTTTATATTACTTAATCTCTATAATAAGGTTTACTTCCTGGAATAAAACATGCACTAAAGTCGTAATGAAAAACCAAAATCATAACTTAGTTATTTGTGTTAAACACTTCCTGGTATACAGAGTAACACGAGTTAATGTCAAAAATTTTGGTAACCAAAAACTAATTCATAACACTATGCAACTTAGAGAAATAAAATGTGTAATTGTTTTGTTTCCTATCAATTTCTCAACTGGAACAAGATGTGATCTTCCTATTAAAACTGCATCACATGATTATCGAGTAGAAACCAAATCAACTAACCAAAATGTAGTCTAACTAGTTTATCTACTCTGTAGGGCTGACCAACACCCTAAAACATCTTTGCTTTAGTTTTCAAATAATTGTTCATGGTTTAAAATGGTCTGGGGACAGTGTCCAGTACAGATTTCTCAAAGTTCACGTTCAAAAGTTCCATGAAAAAGAGGTAAATCTGCTGAAATACCATGCTGTCTATGTAGCGTTATTAGGAGGAAGGAGATGATCAAACAAGTTCTCAGAAATTCAAGTGTGTTGGAAGGAAAGAAGGAACAGTATTTTTGATGAAGCATCTATTTGGTTTTAAACAGAGACTTAACATGAAATATTTACCTTAAATATGTTAGGATTCTTCTTTCTCTAACAACTCAACCCAGAAGTACAATTTCACTCTATCACTCCAATCCTCTCACTTAAGTGACGGTATTTCAGAGATCCTTAAGGATCCTTCTCCAGTTTAGATTTTTTTTTAATTTTGTAATCTAAACTCCTATTCTCAAATATCTTAAATAATACATGGTAAAGCATCACACAAGATAGCAATAGCGGCCATTTTAAACATGGCACAAGGTTACTGATACCTTTGGAGCCCAAGTCATGAACCAAAAGCAGAAAGAACCTTAAAACCCCAGCGTACACCCTCCTAGATCCTGCTCTTTAGGTAGCATCACTAAAGGTCCTGGGGAAGATGATCCAGGTGAGGAAGGAACACTCACCTGTCTTTGTAGTTTATCACAGTATCGATGATAGCGTTCATCTGCTTTGTCAGTTTGGGGGGATTTGGTGATAGTTTCTCAGCTGGAGGACGGCCTCTTCTCTTCTTAGCCTTTTCCACATCTTCTTTTGCAGGATCTTTATCCACATTTCTTCGTCTTTTTCGCTTCTTAAGCCGTACTTCCTCTTCCATTTCTTCCAAATTGCCGTCTTCAATGGCCTGTTAATAGGGAACAAAGGAGAAAAATTCAAGATGAGAAAATAACCAAAAAAAAAAAAAAAACCAAAAACCCCACCAATTTAAATAGTTAGAATAAAATGAAACAAATTAACAAAAAAAAATATAATACAAGTTAACAGTTATCAGTGGAGTAATAAGAAAAAGGGAAGACTACTATACTGGATGAATGCATCTTTAACCCAAGTCTATTTCATGAGCAAAATATGCTGAAGGCCCAAAACACTAAAAGTAAAGAATATGACAAATACGAAAAGATCTATACATTTAAGTGTCTGAAGATAACTGAATCCAAGTGAAATTTTAGCTCAATATAAGAAAAAGACCTTAATTGTCTCTTTACTGTAGGAGGGTAAAAGGTAAACCAAAAAAAGGGATGGGTGAAGAAAAAAATTTCCATAAGAATACGTCCTTACAATCATATAAGCTTTAACCTTTTCTTCTTGGAGGTTTTACATCAATTTTCATGATTCACAACATAAATCAAAATTCCATCCAGATTTTGTTCTAACGTAGCAATTAGTAAACAAGGAAACGGAGAAGTAAGTACAAAGCCACATCCCTTGGTAAACGCACTTAAATCATCCGAGAGAGAACACACACACTCACAAACAACAAACACTTTTTTCCAATTACCTGCAAACGCTTGCTTTAAACCAGAGCCAGCAGCACTAATGCAGAGAGATAATAAAATAGCTATAAAAACAACCAGGTATAAAGGAAACCTGTTCATAAATGGCTAAAAGATCCATGTGACAGACCCAGAAGTTTAAACTTTTTTTTTTCCTGGTAAATCTCAAAACTTAAGAAAAATAAAGGGGGAAAAAAAAACTGCAAAGAAAAAGAAAAACAGATAAAAGAAAATTTTGACCATGGAAAAGAAAAAATTTTTTTTAAAACCTTTAAATTCTATTTCACCATTGCTTTCTCACACAAAATAACTGATGTTGTTATTTGTTCCTCCTTTCTCCCAATATTGCCTCCAGTCTGCGAATGCTGATCAATCCTTTCTCGTAGCTGAAATAGCTCTAATCATAAGGCAATTACCTTCATTTCTCCACAGCACCAAACATGGCTAATATTTATGATCATGTGAGTATAACAATCAATATAAAGAGTGATTACAGCTCAGACATAATTTCTTTCACTTGTGTACAATGCTTCCTGAAAAAGAAAGGTTTTGTGAAGAAAACCTGGTGCAGAACACAAAACAACCTGGCATGTTAAAAACGCCAGTGGGATTAAAAAAAAATGTTTTCTATGCATCTTCCAACGTGCAAACCCACAGAAGCAACATGCACGCAGACGGAATCCTAAGGGACAGTCTGAGCCTAGGCCTTAATAATCAAAAGACAATTTCCATCACGATCCTACAGTGTTCAGATAACCACTATGAAGGAGGCAAGATCTAATGAGTTATGAGGAAAAAGAAAAAAAAAAAAAAAGCCCCACGTTATTTCATTAATATTCATTTGCCTAAAAGCAGGACACCCACTATACAGCTAAACACACTGCAGCTAAGCGAAAGATGAAGAAAAGGAAATTGTCCCGCAAATCTTGGAGGCTGAACATGCTAATAATAAATACAGCATGCAAGGCTGTCAACAGTTAATGGTATTGCTCTCCTCCAGCACCCAGTTGCACACAGAAATACGGAGAACACCGGCTTCTGATGTGTTACACACCTACACATGCCTGGGATGTAGTTCTACTGAATCTTCAAGACGGCAATGAAAAAGGATATTTACCTTACCACTATCAGCAGGCCCGCTATCGGAAATCACAGTTAGTGGGGATAAAATTAACAAGCCAGCAAAGCAGCGAGCTGCTAGTCTCTTCATCAGCTGATCAGGAAAAAAAAGAGAGCTGGGGAAAGGCTATGTTTTCATATACAAGTAATTTTATTTTACTGAAAATTTAATACTGAAAGGATTGTGGATACTCAAATCTGCTGTTTCATTCTAGCTACTACTACAAGGCCCAAAGCCTTCCTCCTTCAGCCTGTTTTAATATTGACAACTACTTATCATATTTTTTTTCCCCCTTATTATTCCAGGCAGCAGAATTAGAGATTTTAGCTCAGGTGGTTTCTACTTCTTACTCGCCTCTTAACAATTAAGCCAATCAGAAAACAAATTAATATTCAAATTTAATTTAAAAAAATGAAAACAAGGTTATGCTTTATTTTGGGTATTTTAAACCTCATTTTAGTGCTTTTTAAAAAAAATAGGCTGCATGGTTTTAGAGCAGTCTCAGATGAATTTTTTTTGAATAATGGAATTTTTTTTCATTAAACCTATGTAAGTGAAAAAAATGTGCATGTTCTCAAGTTCAAATATTTTAATACAAATGTTATTCTTCTCTTTAAAGAAAATCCCGAAACAACTGTGATATTTCACTTTCAGTTTCAAGCTGTAAAATTTTTCATTGTTTTTCTTTGCAGTGGGATAAATGAAGAGGGGGAAGTTGTGAAAAGGATATTTCTACTCTCAGTCCCCCTTAATTTTGAAAAGAAGGAACAAAGCATAAGCTTGTGATATCTGGATTTTTAAATCTCTAAATCTGTGAGTAGCTAAGAAGCGAAAACAAATTAAATTGCAAAAAGAACTAGTGAAACCATTTTTATTACAATTGCTAATACGTGCAGATTCTTATTAAATTTAGGTTTTGGAATCACAAGGAAACACACAAAAGTACTGACCATTATTCCCTTTAAATTAAGGTTTTATGCAGGAATGCAGAGAGCTACAAAACATCTTCCCTCCTCCCCAAAGACCCCATCCATATGCAGAGCTTTATGCCCAGGGCTTTCTAAGGGTCTTTTTCTAATGGAAATCAATTCACTAAATATTTCCCAGTGCTTTTCGCACTTCCAGAGTAGAGCAAGATTCCTCCTGCCTGTAAGTAAAATTATTCATGGAAATTTAAAACTGTTCTTTTATTTAAAAAAATTATTTACTACACTGGCTCAACTGACTCAACTCAGTGCTAGGGGGGGGCACAAAAAAAAAGAAACTTGCTACACAATGCTAAAGTACTACCCCCAAAAGAATTCCCTTCCAAACCTTTTACCAGCACAATAATGAAATAAATCACAGAAGCAAACCCCCAGTTTCCGACTGGTGACGTGTTGCGCAAGAGTGCGAGCCCTAATTCAACATACAGACGGCTCCCATGCTGAACTGCCTGTAGATTTAATGAAGTGAATAGGAAGGAAGTCGGGGGGAAAAAAAGTGTACAAATAAGAAATTAACACTTTCCTTCCCTACCCAAACGGTGAGATACAACTACAGCGAAGTTTGGTGAGGCACTTCTTTTCTTAAAGGCACACGGCACCCATTTGGCTCCGGATGTCACTGAAAAAACCCTTATGGTGGTAACAATCCCCAGCCAAGTTAAAAGAGTTAAGCATATTTCTGCCTGCTTTTTTCCTGAATGAAGCTGGGAATTACTCCTTCCTCCACTGGATGGCAACCTTTTTTCCACCCTTCTTTTTCTCTTTCGATTTTTTTTTTTAAGAATACATTTTCATGACACAGGATGTACAAGAGCAAGATTCAGACTGGCTCCTCCTTCAATTAGTTCTTAAGAAAGCAGCGTGCAGGATCGGATAACAAAATGCAGGAGAGGGTCGTGCAGTATAAGCTGCTGTAGAGGAAATACTTTGCAGCTTGCAAAGCACACGGCAGACCCAGGAATCGGGCACACGTGGGTCCAGTTGTGCCCCTCTCTGTCATCCCAACACACACTACGTCTTTTAGTGAGAGATGGACAGTCCAGAAAGTCGGCATTTTCCTTGTTCTTCTCAACCCGCGGTGTATAGGTACGATTATTCATGACTTCACGATACCACAAGAAGGGATCCATGACTACGAAGAGGTAAACGGGGACAAGCAAACAAAAAACCACAAGCCAGCTCACTGTGGCTGCCTTTCCCACCTCAGCATTCCCAAGACCACCAAGCAGGGTGGCACAGCCCTTACAGTGGAAGAGACCATCTCAGGGCAAATTGAAAGGAGCAATTCGCAAGACATGGAGGCAATGCATGGGAAATTTCTTGGATATGAAATGGGTAATTTACTATTCTAATACCTAACTCTGATATTTAAATACCACATTTCTGCCCTCTGACACATACTCTTTCTCTCTCTGGAGGTCCTCCTCCCTTAGAAGCTCTAAGTGGATTCCAGGAGAGGACCCTAGGATGCTGCTGGCGGTGGGGGTGGGGTGACAGATTTGAGAGCTAAGCATTAAAGAATGAGAGTTAAGACAATTACATGTCAATACTGGTGTTTCCGGTGGACCACTCACACATCATTAAACTTGATCCCAATATTCTGGAAGGCTTAGCCTCAAGCCCTGCTGAGCCTCTGGAAGCCAATAACACAGGTATTGATCCCCAAAACAACCAAAGCAGCAGCCAAAGCAACCAAAAAAAGTAGAATTTTAAAGAAAAATTTAAGATTTCATGTATGCAAAATTATCTTATAATAGGAATATTTATTTATTTTGGTGAGATAGATTGGCCCTGAGCTAACATCTGTTGCCAATCTTCCTCTTTTTGCCTGAGGAAGATTGTCGCTGAGCTAACATCCATGCCCATCTTCCTCTATTTTTGTATGTGGGACGCCACCACAGCATGGCTGATGAGTGGTGTAGGTCTGCACCTGGGATCCGAACACACGAACCCTGGGCCACCAAAGCCGAGCACACAAACTTAACCACCACACCACTGGGCGAGCCCCAGGAATATTTAACAACAGCAAAAACTGAACATGGAGTTCTGGCTCAAAATGACACATCATTTTAGTCACTTGGTTTAATAAAGACCGTAGCACTTCTGGATACACAATTTCAGATTCCAGGGTTTGGACAATCATAAGTTTTTGATGATGACCATCCTCCAGACCAACCTCTTAGTAAAGTATGCATAAAATCAAACTCCTTAAGGTGAAATAAGCCAGACACAAAAGGACAAATATTGTACGATTCCACTTATATGAGAAAGAAGAACAGTGGTTACCAGGGGTACAGTGGAGGGGGGGTGAGGAGTTTCTGATTAGTGACTACAGAATTTCAGAATTTCAGTTTGGGATGATGAAAAAGTTCTAGAGTGGAGAGTGGTGATGGTTGCACAACAATGTGCTGAAACGCACACTTAGAGTGGTTAAAATAGTAAATTTTGTTAGGTGTGTTTTACCACACACACAAAAAAAACAAACTCTCTAAATATTAAGGAAAAAAACCCCCAACAACTGCAGGTTCATACATGTTCCCACCACCTTGACACACAATACACAATACTAGTGAAAGCTTCCCAGCTTTCTGAACTCAACCCTTACAGTATTTCAACAGGTAGCACGTACAGTCTTGCCCTGGCCAATGACCAGGAGCCTTTTCAAAAATCCTTATTCATTCAAATGTTATTAAGGAAATATCCAGGATAAAAGGAAAAACCTTTATACAGGACACACCTCTTCACAAACTTTACAATTTTGTTAGCAAATGCCTCAAATATTCAGAGAAAGAGATGAGTTGATCTGAGGGCAAAGATTTTTTTTTAGCATTTTTTTCTTCTTTTTCACTGTGGTGCAATTAACTAATGGCATATTAATTCAACACACCCTCATTTCTTATTTCACTCATTTGTCAGGCAACTCGGATGCCAGCTGCACTCCCAGCTCTCCCTGAGTTGGGGACTGAAATGTACGATGCTGGCCATAAAGGGGAAGCAAATGGAGGCCCAGTTTAACTGAATTTCTGGTACAAGATTTTCAGTTTCTTGTTCAACACTTTAGATCACTCTTGCAAAAATGAACAAAACCTCTTTCTCCCTAATGGCGTAAGGAAACTTGGGGGAAGAGGGGTAAAGGGGAGCCACAGTTTACACAACAGAGACAAGGGAAATTAGGATGCTATTTCAGGTAGAAGCAATTTGGGGTTGGGAAGAGGAAAAACAGTATAGGGTATATAAAAATTATTTCAGCCACAAAGTCAACTAAGTACCTTTTGGGCAGTATTAAGCATAATACTCTATTTGGAGAATGACTTGTAGATTTAGTAGAGGGTGGCTCCCCAATATCTGGCCCTATAGATCCCACCACATTACAAACATAACTTACTGATACCTTTATTCCCACAGGTTAAGCACACGCTACACTCCAGCTCCATTGGGTGCACTCAATCAAAAAACCTGAGAGAATTTGCCAGCCTGCAGGAGGCTTAGAGAAACAATGGAGAATTAAAAGAAGTACAGTTCTGCTTTCTTATCCAGACACCATTTATCTAGTTACTATCAACTGATAACATAACCAGGAACTCCACCCACTTGTCTCTTGAGCAGGGCTTCTCAGGGAGGCCTGGACCACCCCTGTAATCAGGGTTCTCAGTATAAAAAAAGGAAGAAACAGCGGCTGGCCCTGTGATGTAGTGGTTAAGTCCAGTGCACTCCACTTCGGTGGCCTGGGCTCGTGGGTTCAGATCCCAGGCACGGACCTACACCATGTGTCAGCCATGCTGTGGCAGGGACCCACATGCAAAACAGAGGAAGACTGGCACAGATGTTAGCTCAGGACTAATCTTCCTCACCAAAAAAACAAAAAAAGGAAGAAATGCCAAAAGAAGGTAACATTGTTGTATAATTTCAGTGCTTAAAAAGAATAACAGTGCTTTTGAGACAGGTAAAATACAACAATTATGAGTATAACCTCATTTGGAGATGATGTCAAATGGCAAATTGGAGGCCCCCGAGCCAAGTAAATGGTTTTCTTCTGGGCTCCCTGTGATAGGCCGTCTGTGAGGAACAGAGCCGTCATCCAGGCTTACATGCTACAACAGGACAAGTTCTCTGCTCTATGAACCCATTGTGCTTCAACGTATCAAGTTCTAATGAGAAGGCGGTTGAGAGTAGGTGCTGGTTCTGCCTGAGGCAGATGCAAAGAAGGCCATTAGTAGCCACGTTACAAGGTAGGAGAACACAGAAGTACAACAACACAAAAAATCAGAAGCACAGTAGTTTGAGGCTACCCGATAGAGGAAAGAAAGAGCCTCAGTGTCAGTAAATCTTAAGATCCACGGCATCACGAATACTTCTATTACTACTCCTACCACCACCATCACCACGAAGAGCAGCAGCAGCAGCTAACACACACTGTTCATATGTTGCCAGGCACTCAACGCTTTACCTGCATGTGCTTGTTTAATCCTCATAACAACCCAGTGAATTAGTTACTGTTATTCTCCTCATTTTACAGATGAGGAAACTGAGGCACCGAGAGATGAAGCATCTTACTCCAGATCATACGAAAGGACGTTGCAGAGCCAGGCTTGAACTCCAAGTGTGGCTACGTAGACCATATCCTTAGCTAGGATGCTATTCTACTTCACAGCACAAAGAATTACTCTGAACCACCAGGAAAAGGCTAAATTATGCTTGCTAGTCTTAAGGGAATAATGCAAGGAAAAACATAACATGATGCATCTTAGGAAGACTTTTAGCTAAGACAGCACATACACACACACACACATGCACTCCTTGCTTTGCATGGCAGTGTGGGCCATAAAAATGACCATGCAGGTTGAAACTGTACAAAGCCATTTAATAATCAATGAGAAGATTATGATTGTTTCATGACCTTTACAAACTTATGTCAAAACATTAAAAACTCTTATTGTTGGTTCTATATGTACAGGGAAAGGAAAAACATAGGACAATGAATATTTAATACACTAATTTAAAACATTAGAAACATTGAGCATTAAAATGGTCTTTTTTTGGTAAAACAGTATTTGGACAGTGCTTGCCTCCCTCCTCTCATCAAATAACTTATGACACAGAACAAACGTCTTTTCTATGCCTTGGCATATTGCCAAGGATCAGCTTCCAACATTCTCTCCTTTGCCCTTTCAACATAGTGAAACATCTCAGAGTTCCTTCAATTTGAAGGGTTTTTTTTGCTGGTGTCACTTCCTCTGGGACATCTTCATTCTTTTCTTCACAACCAGTTTCCTCCTTTATGTCAGTAAGTTCACCTCCACTAGTTCCTCTGGCTGAATATCTAGAGTTGCTCCTTTATGGCCACTTTGGGATCCTACATCTTTCTTCCCTGAAGCTCTTGATAGGGTTGTCTTCCAAGAAAGATGTCTCATCAGCAGTAAATATTTGATGATGATCATCATAACCACCTGCCTTAACTAATCCTTGGAGCCCAGGTGCGAATGTCACAGCAGCGCCCCTATCTGCCTTGGCAGCACCACCAGCCTGCTCAACAGTAGCCAATTCTTGCCAACTTCTGAAACAGTGAAACCAGCCTTTACTGGCAGTAGAAGGTTCTTCTCCAGTCTCCTTGTAATTACCATGTTCTTTCAACCCAGCAACTAATTTCAGCACTTTGGCCTGAACACTAGCCAAACCAACTTGAAATTTTTTTTATTATAATCTTCAAAGTAAATGCTCAAATTCAACCATAAGTAGCTTTATGTTCCTAGTGCAATTTAAACTAAAATACGTTGAGGTGACTTTAGCTTTTTATCTTCATCGGACTTTTTCAATATGGTTTGAATTGTAGTATGAACTGAATCTTCCTCTCTTCACTTTGATGCTGCCATTTTCCCTAATCACATCCAATTTCACTTCCTGCGTTGTTACTTTTATGTTTCTTTGCTGCACTTTCATCTTTGGTGGTCAATTTCCTCTCTTGATTATCTATTTGTATAGAATGCCGTGTGGGTTTACCGTGGGAGACAAAGAGGCACAACTATACGCTTGGCTGTCTGTACATGGACTGAGTAACAGATGCTCAGTGACCAATCACCAACACAGTTTGCAAGAAGTGATGTGACTGGTCACTGGTTGTAATGTGCATTTGTTATTTACATAGTGATTTGTGGACTGAAGAGCCAGCAGCAAAGTTTATACTTCATGCAGTGACTCGCAGTTAGTATACCATGGTGTCATGGTCTGAATTGTGTCCCCACAAATTCATAAGTTTAGGTCCTAATCCCCAGTACCTCAGAATGTGACTGTATTTGGAGACAGGGCCTTTAAAGAGGTAATTAAGGTAAAATGAGGTCATTAGGGTGGGTCCTAATCCAGTATGACTGGTGTCCTTATCACAAGAGGAGATTAGGACACAAGAGGGAAGACCCTCTAGAGACACAGGGAAGAGACAGCCATCTGCAAGCCAAGGAGAGAGGCTGCAGAAGAAACAACCCCGCCAACGCCTTGATCTCAGACTTCCAGACTCCAGAACAGTGAGAAAATAAATTTCTGTTGTTGAACCCAACCAGTCTGTGGTATTTTGTTATGGTAGCCCTAGCAAACTAATACATATGATAACTGAAATTTGTTATTGGGGAAATGATGTTTTTAAATTATATCACAGGAATGGAAATCTGTATGTATTGGAATGGTGCAAAGCAAGGACAGCCTGTATGTATACAGCCTGTATGTATACCCTTTGAGTAAGTGATGGCAGCCTTTGTCTTTCATGCCATTTTATAATCTAACGGAAACTGCCCACCTTGAGCACGTGCTGCCTGGCCACTATGTTCCAGATCAGGCAACTTCTGTCTCTCCTGGTCTCACCTGGTGGGAGTGGGAATGGTTCCCTGTTCTCAGGATCGCCTGTGTGGGCGTCAGCAGAGCCTGACAATGAGGGTCTCTGCATCAACAGGAGTGAGAGTGATTGGCCAAGTTAGTTTACTTCTTAGGAATTTGAACTGCAAGTGTGAAAGAATATGTCCAGTTGGTTATGAGTTGAAGGTCATGAGGTAGCATCTAGGCTGCAGATGTTATGGGTACAAACCATGAACAGAGGACAACAGGAAATATGCAAAGAGCACATTGTGTGAAGAAGAAAGAGTAGCTGGTCCAAGGGAGGTTGTAATTTCATGTACACAAACACACAAGTATTTGGTTAGGCTATAGATACACGCACACACACATGTATATGCATATACACACATGTATGGATACGTACACACACACACATATTTATGCATATATACAAACACACATTAGCATGTCAGTGGAGGAGTGTCTGGCTCCCGTTATGGTTGAACAGCCAACTTGGAAATGTACAATAATTTCATTGCTAGATTTGCTCTAGTTATGTCTGTATGATGCTTCTGAGTATACATAAGGTTATTTGTCAAGTATGACTGTCCTGCTTTATTTAATGCCAGGTCAGTAAAGCTAAAAATTCTAAACAAAATTGAGCCCTGGTTAGCTAAGAGCTATACATATGTTGCCAACACAATTTGTTATGCAATAAACTTTAAAACAAATTTCTAACTTTAAAGCACAAAGAAACAAGAACAGAGGGGAAATATGACCAGGTTTTACTAATAAACACACTTAGCACTATTCTGGCCTTGCAGGCTCCCACAGCTTCTTGGTATTCTAAGCCGGAACTAGCAGTTTTACTGGGAATCCCTGGTTGAAACCAACACGGGCAGAGTGGGATGGCAAGACAGCACCAGGAGACTGGGTCAACTGAAACACGCTCAGTGGTTTGCACGGGATAGACAAACATAGGGACTGGCTCCAACTGGCAGTGACATTCATATCTGGGGACACTCTTCTAATCTGGGGATGCATCTGCACTCAGTGGGCTTTGTTACGGTCAGGATTCTCACTCAGGTGAGGGATGTGTTAGTTAACGAGATGCAGGGAATCCTTTCACAATGTATGTGAATATCAAATCACCACGATGTACACTTTAGATATCTTACAGTTTTGCCCAATATACCTCAGTAAAGCTGAAGTTTAAAAAAAAAAAAAGATTCTAACTCATTCTAAAAACACCAAAATTGGAAATCCTAAGAGATGCATAATGGTGTCACTCACGCAAGCAAGACTACACAGTACTCTCGTCAGCAGACTCAAAGAGGCCACCTCAGCCTTATGTTCAGAATGTGGCAAACAGATATACTGTTTTTCATTAAAATTTTCACCTACATACCAGTGATGTATTATTTTCTCACATTAACTGATATTTTCATTAACCGACCACTACTGGTTCTGATTACTTCAGTTAAGAAGGCTTCTGCTGTTTCTTCTTCTTGGAATGCGGGCCATGAGGAAAGTTGTATTACCTGGCTTGTTCTTTTTTGTCATCCAGCCTTTCCTCCCCAGTAATAAGGCTTAGTAGCTTGATTTTGAATTTTTTCTAAATAGTTATGGGCTACATCCCAGTGCTCGGATCGTAAGTACTTCTTTTATCAGGTTACTGCCCTACTCAAGTTCCTAAGACATCCTCAGTGTATCAATTCCAAGTCTCCCTGCCTGGACGCTGATCTTACCCAATCTGACTTGCCATATTTCCTGGCACGTGAACATCCACAAGGAAGGGGAACACAAACCTAGTGCCTCACCACAGTGTGCCATGTTTATTCCAGCCATTGTGATTTCCCTCCTTCTTCTCAGCACAGCGTCTTTCCCAACCCCTTGTACCTGTGCATTGTACCATGCTTCAGTGATCAACTCCCATTTCCCTTCTCAGAATCTTCCCCAGCTGTAACAGATCATTTAAAATTTTTTTTTCTTACCAAGACCATGCCTTATTTTTCTCAATTCCCCTACAGTTCCTAGCACAGAACCAGAGGAAGAAAAGTCAGGTAGTACAAATACAGTTGAACATAAATTGAACTTGTAGACAGGGCTCCTTGGGAAAACTGCTGTTAGGTATATATGTATTTACTGAACATTAGTAGTGAATTCAAGTGCATTTGTTCTAGGTATTTCTATGTTAATCTTCAAGTACAAAATTACAAACTCTAGTGTCAGACTCTCTGTATCTTCCCTACATCACCCTCTAATGATCATCCCATTTCTCACCTTCCCTTTACTGTCAACCTCTAGAGTCACGGAGACTCATGGACCTATACTCCCTGACCACACAGTACAATTCCTCAGCACTCAGGACACGAATATTTTTCAAAAGTTGCCCAAATCTCCCACATCTATTAGCCTCGTCTAAAACCTATTTCATTTACTTTCTCCGCCTTACTGCTTACTTATTGCTCCTTACTTAAAATCTCTTCTTTTTACAGTGCTACAGTCTCGGGTTTCCCTGCCTTTTCTCCCCTTACATGAGATTCCCCAAGTTTTTCTTTGGCCTTCTTTTTCATTCTCACCGACTGTAAATAGGCAGTCAAATGTGGCCAACTGCCCCTTCTGAGTCCACAGCAGACATCACGAATAAATCTGATGCCCTGATCGGCAACAGGTGAGACATCTCTTAATGACGCTGGGAGGACCTGCTGCTGGAGAACTTCAAAACTGCTCTCCTAGAGGGGATATAAGACAGACCTCATGTTAGCCCTGTCACTCCTTGAGAGGGGGCTTCTTCATGCACCTTCTTCTGCTGAGCAGCCTGGACACAGACTCACAATCTTCAGCATGGTGAGTGCTTCTGAGCAGCCCCTCACTACTGACAGGAGCTACCCGAGAGGAGTGCAATCCCGTATTCTGGATGGAAAGTCCTCCTGGAGGTCCAAATTGTCCCTGGCTTCAAATGTGACCTCAATGCGTATGGCTTCAAAAATTTTCTCTCGAGCCTAGACTTCTCTTTGGAAGTTACCAATCCGGGGATTTCTAATATCCTACCAAGTGTCACAAATCAAATTCATCACTTTTCTTCCAACCGAACAAATATTTCTCTTCTAGATCCTTCTACCTCGTCTAAGGGCAGCATCATTTCCCCCTAGTTATCCAGGCTGGAAACCTTTAAAATCAGTTTCCCTTATTACATTCAGGCAGTCGTGTCAGTCATCATGTAGTTTGCCTCTAAAATAGTTCATAAACAATCTTTTCCCTTCTTTCTCCTTGCTCTCAGGCAGTCTCCTCTTTCACAGGGTCAAATATAACGGCCTCTCTTAGGTTTTCCTCACCCTCTCTCTAGAGCCCTTTTAATTCAGCCTTTGCAAGGCAACTGGTTATCTTCTCTCTGCTTAAAAAGAGGGACACATTCATTCTCCCATTTCAAAGATGTTCAGACTCTCCATTCTTTCTACAGAATAGAATAAAGCCCAGATTCTTCGGTCCCGCATACCCTCCACAGTGCGGCCTCTGGTTTTCCTTCTCCACTCCTATCCCTGTAAAAGCTCCATGCTCCCACACACAGGTCCCAGTGCACATAAGTCACTTTTCCATGCCTCTGTGTGGTTCCCTTAGCCTGGAGTTCTCCTGATCCTCTTCCCAATCCAAATCACTCTCATCTTTTAAGCAACGGCTAAAATGCCACTTCTTTCATAATATCATACCTGTTCCCACTTTCCCCTGTACTTCCACAATACATTACAGGTACTTTTATTCACTCTCTATTTGATTCTGCTTTGTGTGAGTTTTGTTTTTGTCTTAAAATACGTCTGACTCTATTAGTCTGAAATCTCTTTCAGAATTAAGTCATTTTAATCAAAATTGTCTCCAAAGGCATATAGATGGATGCCTCGCTCACCAGTGGGACCCACGAATCTTGCTGAAATAAAACTACGTCTTTATTGTTTACTCCTCTGCTTCCTCAAAATGACACGGCTTACCATGGACGTGCATTTTAAGGCCTGGCTTAAATGATTATCGTTCAAGGGAGGGCTACACATCTATACAGTGAATTAAAATAAGCCAGATAAATGGGGCAAAAATGAAGATCTTTGTTTTTTGTTGGCCCTGCTCCAGCCCACCCCTTTAAACCACCTTTTTAACGGGTAATTATACAATCTTCTGTCTTGCTCTAGCTTTGAGAGTTAAATGGGTTAAGTAAGATACCCAACCCCACTGGCAAAAAGGACCAACAGATGTGGAGGAATGATGGAGATCAACACCCTTTACTCAGCTCAAAGGCAGAGCAGCGACTGCAGTTGGACTGAACAACGTAAGGAGGAGGAAGAGAGGGGCCCGGGCCTCCCTGGAAATAAGGCAAACACAGAGCGGGGAGAAACTGACCTGTTGTCCTAAAAAGCCCCCAGAGTCCTGCTGCTCTGAAGAAGGAAGTCTGCAAAGAAGCCCCCTCTCGAGGAGTGGCAGGACTGACAGCCTTCATGAGGTCTGTCTTATAGCCGCTCTAGGAGGCTGTCCTGAAGTTCTCCAGCAGCAAGGCCTCCCAGGGTCATCAAGAGAGTCACCTGTTGCTGATCTGACCTGAGCTCCTGCACCTTTTCCAGAAGCGGTCAGAATTCACAAACCAGGAGGAGGTCGTCTCAGTGGGCAAAGGGGCTGTAAACTGGAATGTGATTCGTCTTGTACCAAACCCCCATAGTCCCGCAGACTTGCACTGATGTGCATTTTCAAAATCTAAAAGGCAATAAACTCAACATTCCACATTCATTAAATAAATACACCTGCCATGAGCTAAAAGCTAAATCCACAAAACATGGTCCATGCCTGAAGCTTAGTTCCCCATCCGTAAAAGGGGAGCAATACCTATTCCAAGTCTTGAAGGGGATTAAAACGTGATGTGTATTTATAGCACCCAGCCTAGCACCTTCCTGTACACAGAAGGGAGAGGACAGTCAAGGAACTGAGAGAAAGGTCTGATTTGGCTCAAGAAAAGCCCTGAAAATTCTGTGGGAATAAATTTAGATTAAGAATTCAGCCCTGGGGAGGGGCAGGGCGTGATGTGAACCAACTTAATGACAGTAAAAAGCACTGACAATGTAACACTAGAGAGGGGGAAAGCCATCTTTAAAAGAGCAGGAAACAGCCTGTGAAATTTGAAGTGGAGACATAAAACCCCTGTTTACAAGAAGCAAAAATCGCTATTCCAGTGTGGGAAGGCATGCCCCCACACATCCTTTAATGGCCCTAAAAAAAAAAAAGTCAGTCCCTTGGCACCGGGCGCCCAGTAAAACAGGGTGTTCCTAAGACCTAATGGAAGGATGTGCAAATGCTACTAAACACAGGCTGGGGCTGACGGGCATCATCGGCTGGGATTTCCTGAAACTGCTACAAAAGAGCTGAGCCTCATAACAGGTTAAAAATAATTCTGAACGTAATAGCACCAAAATAACCCATCAGTAATTTCACTTGGCTCCTTCTCCAACCTGGTATGTGAAGGTCAATGAGATTACAGGTGATTCTATTTTCTTTCCTACCCTCTTCTATATTTTTCATTATGCTTTTATGATGGGAAAATGCTTCCAAGTAAACTTCATGTAAAGAAAAAAAAAAAACCCTGAAAGCTCCAGGTGTTTTGGGTGCTGATTATAAAAATGCAGAAGCATACAACTAATAAAACAGTCAATCACCAGATTTATGTGGTAAGATAAAATGGTGGCAAATAAAACCCCTAAACTGGGTTTATTAATTCTCCTGCAGAACAAATATTTATGTTAGGGGTTCCTCTGGAATGGACACTGTAGTCTGTTGGTCTCCACAATATCCTTCCCCATGCCTTCCAATAATAACCTGTGACATTACTGTATTGAATTCTTTTTTAATTAAAGTGAGTGCAAAGGGATCTGGTCTTGATAATTTGGGGGGAAAGTTGATATGTTTCAAGGAACAAGATGGATCCATTTAGCAGCTGTTATGTACTCTGCTAGGTAGTATGCAAGGAATAAAAAAAGGATGGGGTAGGTGGGTAGCTTCTTGATGACAAAGTGCTAGAATATTCTTGGCCTGTACTGAATTGCTGAAGCCCCCAACTACCTTGTGTAAGGAAAGTAGCCCCCTGTGGCAGGTAGATGCCTTCTTCACTGGCTCTACCACTTTGGAGTCCTGCCCATCATGTCCTGTCAGCACTCAGGACTCATCTCCACTCACCAAATGCTACCACCAACTAATGAGTCCCATACACTGGATCATGTACTGAGTCCACCAGCATGCTAGAGAACCCTATGCCAAACCTTCATTTTTAAGAGAAAGCCAGACTAAGAACAAGGAGAAAATCTCTCACCCACGCCCCTCTAAGTTTTAGTTCCTGAGAGCTGAGTCTCAGAATTGGAGCCAGACCAGGGCAAACCCACATAGTTCTTTCTAGGGTCATCAAGGGCAAAGTCAAAGAAGGACAGGGCAGGAGAGATGGGGCCATGCTCTCTCCCTCACCCCATCCCTCACTTTATGTCTCTGATGTACAGACAAGGGAAACTGACGCTCAGGGAGGTGACGTGACTTATCCAAGGCGTCACACAGCCAAACAAGCACAGACGTGGAACAAGAGCCATGACATCCTGATGCCTGAACCCCTGTTCCTTCCACTAAGTTATCAGTGGCAACTGCGGAAGAGAAGAACAGAACCACTGCAGCCTCGATAAAGCTGAAGTTTTGAGGATATCGTTTTAAATAATCTTTGGAAAATATTCTACAAGGTCCAAGGGAAAGATATTTTAAAAAACAGCATCATGCATTAGGAATATGTTTTCTCGATGGACTATGAGCACAGTGACCTTAAATACTGTATTTTAGTAGCAGCAGCAGAACAAGAATCAACCTTTGCCTAGAGCAAAGTTTCATGGTCCTGTCTACAATTTTTCATGATTCTGACAATTCAACATTCTTTAACAGAAAATAAGAAAGGAAGCCATCTGAAAGAGATATGGCGTTATGCTTAAAATCAACGTTCTCTACTGGGGACTTTCTTGTATAAAACTAGAAACGAAAATCCAATTAATTTAACACTTTCTTCTTGTCTTTTAATTTGGAGTTAGATTAGATGTATTAATCTGGTTTTTGCTGAAAAAGAATGAAGAGGGTTTGAGCTAGAAGACAGCTGTTGTAAAATCTATGAGAATTTCCAAGGAATAGTTTTTAATGCATATTTAAATAATCTTCATCAGTGTGTTCTGAAATTAGAACAGAGCCTTCAAATTCTTGAAAAGCTCAAGAGCACTTACGTCAAAACCACATGCCTTTAGAATTCTTTTAAGTAAGAAACTTCACATGAAGACACAGATCACTGGAATCTATTGGGAAAGAATGCCAACAATTTCTACCTTGACCCATATTGGTCAAAAAAACCCACTGGATTCTACTCACTCTGCCAAAAGGACATGGACCACAACCAAATCTCCTCTCCCAGCCCTCATTTCTGGCCGGTACACTCACTTATTCACAAATATTTACGGAGCATTTATTATTCATGAGGTGCTGCTCCAGAGGTGGCATATGGCAGTGGACTGGATAGGTGAAGGCCCTGGTTTTCTTGGAGCTAAATACTAGGGGAAGGAGACAGTGAGACAACCTTTAGATGGTGGCAAAGGCCATAAAGAAATTAACAAAAGTTATGTGACAGTTACTGGCAGGGCCTGGCTCTTTCAGCTGGGGTGGTCAGGAGGGATCTCTCTGGAAAGAACCGTGAGGACAAGGAGACAGCCATGTGACGACCCGGGAAGGAGCCCTCCTGGAAGTGTAAAGGACCAGAAAGACAGCCCAGTGTGGAAGCCGCCCAGAGAACAAGGGGAGAAGATGAGACTCAAGGGCCAGGCAGAGGCCAGATGGCCATGGCCTTGTTGACCATGTTGAAGTGTTTGGATTTAATGACACTTGCAATGGGAGGCGCTGGAGGGTTTTAGGTGGGAAGTGGGGGCGGGGGTGGGTGGGGAGTTGGGGTGGCGGTGGTCGGTAGGAAGATGTCAGAGTTGGTATTTGCTTTGGAAAGTACCTCTGACCTCTCTGGGGGAGCCACCTGAATTGTTGTGAACGAGAGAAAAAGCCATCCCCCACAATGCCAGGAATCTGCAAATGTCACATACTCCAGCTCATTAGTTTGGTACTTAAATCTCTTTTTCTTTTGTCCAAGGTGGAGGGATGTGCCGTGCTGTATATCTCCTCTCCTGGGGGCCAAACAGGGTCAGCAGAAACCTCAGGAGCACAGGCATGGCTGTTAGAGAGGCTTGGGGCTCCCAGCAGCAGCCAGGAGAGGAACCTCGTCGCCTTCCCTGTGTGGAGGCCATACATTCAGCCAGAGGCAGCTGCCCTTCCCTCCTCCAGGAGTCTGAGGATGGGGGAGGGAAAATTGTAAATAACGTCCCCTGGGGCTTGACACTAAAACTCTAGCATAAAGCCGGATACATGTTTAAACTCTGCTGATTTCCTGAACAGTTAAAAGATCTACAAGTTAGAGCATCTCACAATCTATTTTAATCTCTATTAATTCCCATCTGTGTACACTTGGAGACCTGCTCTTGACAAGCTCTTTAAGGTGGCTAAGTGTGCAATATTATCTCTCAAATCTGGCTCTTAATTGCACTAATAAGGTGGGCCAGCCACGATGGTAAGGAACAGAAACTTGACAATTAGCCCCACTTTTCCCAGTCCAAGCGCAGTGTGTGGCTCTACCGACTCGATGTTCAATAAATGGGCATTGAATTGAATTTGCTTTTCAACAGCCTCCATGAATGGACCCACAGATAAGAAAGTAGGGGATGATCATTATTAAAACCACAGTAAAAAGTAAAAAGAAAAGCAGCTTCATGTGATTTTAGAGGTTGTCTTTAGATAGGTGGACGGGACCCTGCAGATCAAAAATAATGCAACTCAACCCAGGAGGGTCAAGACACTTGTCCAGGATCACATACTCAGCTGGCAGCAGGGTCAGGACCCACATGCCAGGTGCCTGACTGCCAGCCCCAGGGCTCTTCCCGCAGGCATGGAGGGTTAAGTCAAAGCCTGAGTAAAGACAGTTGATAGCTGAGTCGAGTATAGTTTGGTGGCCTTGGTGAATAAGCCTGTGGGCATGTCCTGTAACACATTCAGCAAGTAAACATGTCCTCCTCCTCAATTCCATTCCTGCAGGGTATAGGGGCCTCTTTATCCCCCCACCTTTGACCTTTCTCCTGTCATCCCAAACCTTGTCTTCAAGACACACAACAGGAGTATTTTTTTCTTCTTTTCCTATCCCCTATTAGGTTTCCTTTGAAAGAATTTAATACTTTTTCCATAATAGCTAATTTTGGGGGGGAACTTTCTTATATGCCAGGTTCTATGTTACACACATTTAAACCTCAGAATACTCTATGAAGAACGTGCTATTTCCCCCATTTGACAGCGAAGCTATGAAAAGTTACACTAGGCACCCGGGGGCACAGAGCTAATTAGATGGGGCTGGGATTTGAACCCTGGATCATCAGATTCCAAGGCTTACATTCTTAACCACCATCCTAAACTCCCCAGATAGACAGCCATCAAGGTCACAGTACTGTGACACATCTAGACACCGGCACAGTGATGGTGAAGTCACCCTGCCCTGTCTCGAACTTCCTAATCTGTACTCTCCCTCACCCCTACCCCATGAATGAAGTCATTTCTCAAAGTATATCACATTGTACACCTTAAATATATACACCTTTTATTTGTCAAAAATAAATTCAAAATTTTTAAAAAAGATTTTCTTCATGTAGCTTTATTGATTAAAAAAAAGTACACGACAAAAACCACACCTTGATTCAAAAAAGCAGACATATTTCTAAAACCATCTGTTTCTCTGCAGTAGTTTGCTCCAGGTAAAGATAACGTGAACTTATTTGGCTCGTTCAGTCTCTGTAAACCAGACTCAATTTACTGTGGTTACTTTCAGTGACTGAGTTCAATTTCAGAGTTGAATCCCGATTTCAAAGGATAAAGCTTAAGACTAGAAACTCCAGGTATCGAGGTTTTAAAAATCAATCAAAACCAGTCTCTCTCGCTTCTCAACCTTTAATGTTTATTTTAGTTAGCCCTCTGAGGACTGTTTCTTCTATTGAACTCACCCTACCAAATTTTGACAAAAGGGAACATATTAAGGTCCAGTTGCCGTTAAAGCAATCTAGCCAATGGATTCAAGAATAAAAGGAAAATTGTAAAAAGTTATCAAAATTCTTTTAATACTATCAAATATTTCCCCAAACAATTCACAGTTCTTATCGCCATTCATTAGTTCAGTACTTCCTTCCTAAAGTGCTGAAGAACCTGGAATTTGGCAAAACTCAAATCTATTTTCTAGGGCCTTAGCTCTCCCTTGTGTATAAAAACGGAAATGCAGCTTGCTAGAAACTTTTGCCCCAGTAAATCTAATGACCCAATATTAAAAGCTAAAAATGCCATTTGACAAAAGAAAAAAAAGAATCAATAATTTATATCTTATAACAAAAAGCAAGGAAAGATTATTTAAAGTGACAAAAGAAGCAGCATTATAATGGTATAATGTACATTATGCTTTAGATAAAGGATGCCAAAAGTCTTGCCAGTATAAAATAAGATATCTGGGGAGAAAAGTACATCTCACAGAATCCCTGACGCTCTCAGCTGTGATTACAGCTGGGAGATTCCAGCCCCCGTCTCTGATTTCAGGCTGGATCATACTTCATCCAGCCCAAACAGAGGAGACATTATCCTGTTTCAAAGATTTCTAGAGAAAAATCCTCTTCAGATAGGTGAGGAAATATTCTGTTCTCACTGTGTATGTCAACAGAATTTCAAATATTTTGTCTGAAATCCCAATTTCTTTAAACTTTCTCTGCACTTTTTCCAGTTCACCGTGACTAACTCTCCATGGATTTCTCTGCCTTTCTCCTGTGCAGAGTTCAGCATGGGCTGGCGGCAACGGAAAGCCAGCTAAGGGATCTTAGGCTTTATTTGCAGCGCAGGTGTTATGTAGCTTTTTAAGACATGCAGGTAAATTCCATTGAGAGGAGTCACATTTTACTGATTACCCCGAGGATTATATAGTTTAAGAGTCTTTTGTTACTTTGTTCTCTCCACTTTGAGCTTTGGGAAGGGGAAACCCCAAACATCCTTTCAGTGGTCAGTAGACATGACTATGGGGACCCCATTCAGGCACATAAATCTTGAGAAGATCAAGTGTTTATCTGATGACAGACTAGACAAGGAACAAGACAGTGACACGTGCTGCCTTTCCTCCAGGTCCCTCTTGAAGTCCTATGGCTTCTAAAACTAGCTGCATCCATGGCCAGATTTAAAGATCTGAGGAAGTGGGGCTTATCATCATCATTTACATAACACTGTTTGGGGCCCAACGGCACAGGGCATTGCAGAAACACAGAGGTGCCTTCCTGCATCACCAGGAGCTTGTACAATATACCCAAAGAAGCATCCATGCACTCACACAAAAGGACCACACAGAGAGATACCAGCAAATAAGAAGGACCTTTCCAAATTACAGTTTCGAGACATCAGATCCATTGTGAAACAAAAAAAAGCAGACTCTCTGAAGTTCGTTCCCTCCATTGGGCTGGCAATTAAATATTATACAGAGCACATAACTTAGACTGCATTCCAATTATCTTCAAGTGCTGTAGGGCACAAATCACTCACTCAGCAATTAAATAAATTCTGGGATGTCATGAAATGTTTTGAGGAAGGGAAGGATTCTGAAGTTGGCAGAAGGACCAAAGAACAGGAAGAAGAGAAAAACCAGGCATTCCAGAATTCGCCCTCAGCCCACTTTTTGGCTTTGCAGTCACCCCAATTTTACGGAGCCCCTGCCTCAATAATGATTACAATACTAGAAACATCACAGTCAGTGACGTTCAACACATGGCTGAAGTTAAGGCAAAAAAACCCTGGCCCGCTGGGCTCATCAGACATCTCTGCCAATTTAGGTTGACGGAATGCCTGTTCTCACACATAAAGAAAACAAAGACATTTTTCCAAGAAATTATCAACATGAGCCAATTATTTTGTGTGTGCAAATACACACACATCTAATATATAATATAGCACTGTTATCCCCTTGGGTACACCATGAGAAAGCTATAACACGGTAATGGATATGATATTTTTAAAACCACATTAATATTCTCTTCCACACTCTCTAAGGGGCCATTCCCTGTTCAGGGGAGTGATCCACTGCCTTGAGGGGATTATATGTAAAGACAAAAAAGACCAATGACTCCATTGACTTCTAAAATAGGATTTGTGAGTCCACCATCAGGCTTTGTCTAAATCAGGCTTTGTGGATAGAGAGGAGTTTCCTCAATTCCAAGGTTCTTTGCAATCAAGAGCTAAGCCTCGTGGACAGGGATCCTCAGAAGTGCACTAGAAGCCACAGTGCAGAGCACTACAGCAGGGCCACGTGTGTGTGGGAAGTTGCTCTATGAAAGGAAGGCAGGGGAGTGAGTCTTCCTTCCTGGAAAGAAAAAGGGTAAAGAGGAAGAGAGGTAAGAGGTCAGGCCTGAGGATATTGCTACCTGTTGTATAATGAAGAATTTGTCTGGTCTTTGTCCTGGGTTCCTGGCATGGGGTTTCTAAAACCCTTGTAATCTCCTGAGGGATAGGAGTATCTTTGTTATGCTAATGAGGCGACTCACAGTGGGCCCCCTACATAGCTTCAGGATGGGGCAGGTCACCAGAAAGACCAGCGACATAATTAGAAGGTTGGGAGGTTGAACCAGTCAGACGTCCAGGGAGGGCTGGAGGGCTGGAGATGGAGTTCAATCTCATGGCCAATGATTTAATGAATCATGCCTATGTAACGAGACCGCCCCCCAAAAAAACTCTGGACACTGAAGCTCAACGGAGCTTCCTGGTTGGCGAAGACACTGATGTGCCAGGAGGGTGATGTGCCCTCATTCCATGAGGAGAGGGCAGGGAAACTCTGTGTCCCCACCCAGACCTCGCCTACGCCTCTCTTCATTTGGCTGATCCTCCTGATTTGTATCCTTCATAATAAAACTAATCACACGTAGAGCTTTCCTGAGTTCCATGAGTCATTACAGCAAATTACTGAACCTGACGGGGTCATGAGAACCCTTGAATTTATAGCCAGTCAGTCAAAAGTGTGGGTGGCCTGGGGACCCCTAAATTGTGGGGGCCCTGGCATCTGAAGTAAGAGCAGTCTTGTTGGGTACTGAGCTCTTTAACTTGTGGGTCTGTGCTAACTCCGGGTAGTTAGTGCCAGAATTGAACTGCAGTACACCCAGTTGGGGTTGAAATGGAATACTCACCCTTCACGGTCCAAACCTGGTGTGTTAGCAGGTGGGGGTACAGGGAGCAAGAGGAATGAGGCACTAAAAGTGCCCAGAGGTAGATTGACTGTGAGGCGAATGAAGCCTGAGCTCCAGGAGGCTCACTTCACAAGCTCCCTTAAAGGCTCGGACAGGGTCCTCACTATGTGTTCATAAGGTCAGATATTTTTGCAGATTTTGCGGAAGTAACACATTTTTGTCTTGCTTGTTTTAAAGAGCTCCCTGACCCGCCCAACCATCACATTCTAGAAGCTTCAGGCTCGACAACCCTCTGGTGGTGACTTAGCAATTGTTGAGGAAAGGGGCTAGGCTATCCTGGATGTTCTAGCACAGGGAGAATAGAGTAGTCAAGAATTTGCAGACTCCCAAATAGGGCACAAAAGAGCCGAGAGCACTAGGAGACCAGAGAGGCCAGGGGTCTTTGTGAGACTCCACAGTGCAGGAAAGCGGCTGATGGAGCTTGTGGCCAAGACCCTAGAGACAGGACAGACAAACAGCCCTGCACTGAGCCCAGCCAAGACCCACAGGATAGTGGGAGAACCAGGGTGCCCGCCCCCAAAGCCATGATGAATCACCACCTTTCACCTTTATCCAGATGCCATCTTGGGAAGGAAGATGGGACAGGAGCCCACAGGAGAGAGAAACAGCCCATAGGGTACGTGAATGTTGAACTGACTACCCCAAAAAGATGAAGCTAACGTGAGACTGGCTAGCACCAAAGAAATTTGTTTCTTCAATAGGGATTTCAAAACAACTTAAAACGCCTTTTTTTTTTTTAAACTGAGCTGTGCTTGAAATTGTGATCTGCCTCATTTAAAACAACATTACGAATACAGAAAAAAGTTAAAAATCTTCCAACTAAACAGATTGTCTAAAGGACACTGTGGGAGTTTTTAGCATGCTATGATTATAAAATAAAACCTGATTGTGATGAAACCATAATAAAATTTTCAAAGTGGCCACATCACTTAAATTTAACCTAAGTGTTCTGAGGCTAGTCACCAAAATCTTATTTTCCTGGGCTCACGGCCAGACCACATTTCGCAGTCTCCCTTACAGCTAGTGTGGCCATGTGTTGGAGTTCTAGCCAATGGAATGTGAGCAGAAGTGATATGTAACCATTCAGACCCAGCCCGTCAGAACCCCACACCCATTACTCCGTGCTGTTTTCTCCACTTCCAGTTCACTGGGATGGAGTTGACTAAGCTGGCAGGGGCTCTGTCAGCCTGGATCCCTGAATGGCCACGTGGAGGACAGCCACCCCTACCACCCAGAAACACCCACCTTGCACTTTTATGTGAGAAATAAAATTCTACTTATTTTTTTGGATAGGCCCATGAACAGAGCATGTTTGGGTTCATCTGTTGCAGCAGTGAACACTACCCCAGGCTATACTCTTATATG
Organism: Tapirus indicus; assembly: GCA_031878705.1. Classification (NCBI taxonomy): domain Eukaryota; kingdom Metazoa; phylum Chordata; class Mammalia; order Perissodactyla; family Tapiridae; genus Tapirus; species Tapirus indicus. The sequence continues at coordinate 61,113,041 of CM062927.1, read as the reverse complement.
TCAATCTGGTGCTATTTCATTTGGCAATCAATGGGTGTTTACTATTTGCACACGAAAGTCCTAAGTTCTAACAAGATCCAGCTTATCAACCAGTCAGGAAAGCAGACATGTTAGCAACTACCAAGAATACTAGAAAACTGGATTTGAGCTGTGACAGAAGAACAAGCAAAGAAACGTGACAACCCAGGGGAAAACACAATTAGTGTTTATCTGTGAAGGCATCACTAAAGAAGCGGCAATTGAGTTGGGCCTTAAAGGATGAGGCAAGGTCACTCCAGACTGAACATGAGTCCTCAAACATTTTATCCAGTGGGATGTGATGCTAAAGACAGAAAAAATATCGTTCTGTTCACCCCAGGGAATAGAATCAAGGCCAGGGAGGAGCAGCTACAGGGAAAGAGGATTCTGTTCAAAGGGAGGAAGAACTAACAGTTGGGGCAGACCGTACACTGGAGGGGCTATGCAGACAAGAAGGCAGAGTGTTTCCTCGAGGGACGGCCAGCGTCTTGGCATGGCACGGTGGAGAAAGTGATTTAAGCGCGAGATGGGTAGCTGCTCTGTTCAGCTGCCTTCCAACTCTGGGATTCTATGTATCCTCGATGCCTCTGCCAAGCAGGCTTTGTACAACATTGCCAGGAAAAAGAAGAATTATTTTAGCCTTGTTACAGCATTTCTTAAAAGACAGTCCTTGCCAAATTCCCTTTCAAGGCTGTGTTGGCTGGGTTCATGCAATGTGTTCAGTCATAAGCCAGTGGAGACCATCTCTGCATAGCCAGGCCCATGAGAACTCCTTGAATATAATTTTATTATCAAAAAAGCTTAATAGGCTGATATTAAACAGAATTGCTGCTGGTGAACAAGAAAACAAATGACAGGAAGCATCTATTTTGAATGTTAGCCCATGGGGCATTCTGCATTAATTGCACATCCTGGTTAACAGTTAAGTTACCAGCTCATACCAAATATGGACAAACAGTTTTCAAAACACTGAATTACAAAAAGATATATTACAATGAAGCTGTACTGAGAACAGTTTCATCCTTCTTGGGTGACTTGGCATCCTGCAAGACACCTTAGGGTGAAAATTATAAACACCAATTTCACAGTGTAGTTTTGTAAAACAAACTAGTTTTTCATTTTTAGATGTGCATGTTATAGATAAAAGGAAGTCCACTAGATACACTAAAAAGAGAAATGCTATGCTAACATGACTGGTAAATTAGTAACCTTTCACTTTCCTCTTATAAGGTTATAATTTCATTTTCACAAACATTCATGGAGTCCTTACCATGTGCTAGGCACTGTGCTAATCATTAGTGATATACACCGAATAAAAAAAGAATAAATGAGGTACAGTAGTGCCTCCTCATCCACAGGGGATAGTCCCAAGGCCCCCAATGGATGCCTGAAACTAGGAATAGTACCAAACCCTATAGATACTGTGTTTTTTCCTATACATACATATTTGAAGTGCGACAGCAAAACCACCACAAATTTCTTTTTCCTTCTTCACAATTTCATGGAAGATTCCATCTCAGCAACCTCAGCATATGATTTTTATTCTTTCCTTATTAAGTTGAGAACTTTCACCTTTTCACTTAAAGGAAGCACTTTATGGTTTCTCTTTGGGATATCCGAATTGCTAGCATCACTACTCTTGTGCTTTGGGGCCATTCTTAAGTAAAATAAGAGTTACTAGAACGTAAGCACTGTGATACCTGACGACTACTAAGTGACTAAGGGGCGGGGAGCATATACAGCGTGGATGTGCTGGACAAAGGGATAAGTCACGTCCAGGCGGGATGTAGCAGGAAGTCATGAGATTTCATCATGCTACTCAAATGGCACACAATTTAAAAGGTATGAATTGTTCATGTCTGGAATTCTCCTTTTAATATTTTCGGACCTTGGTTGACCACAAAACTGAAACCATGGAAAGCAAAACAGTGAATAAGGGGGGACCACTTTATTCTAAACTTGAAAACTTCCTAAGAATCATAATGTTATTTTTTTCTTGAGTATTTCCCAATGATTTTTTAAAAAAATGGTAAGTTCAGCCACATTCTTGCCCAATAAACACAGTTATTTTGCTTGTAATATCTGGAGACTATATATATGTAAAGATTGACTTTAAAATGTTGGCCTAGATTGTCGTCTCATTTCCTGTAATAATATTCCACGTACTTAATTTATTGCTTAAATAAAAGAGAAAGGGAATAGAATTTTCCTGAGCTCAGAAATGATTATTAGACAAACACAAAACTCTTCACATTCTAGAATGAATCTTAATTATACAGCTACAACCTCACAATAGTGAAACAAAAGAAATCCATAAAACTGTATCCCGAGGCCACTGGAGTATTTGGATGTGACCGGAAAACAATCACAGAAAAGTTACATTTCATATGTCATTGTTCAACCATAAATATGAGCAATGCTTTTTTTTTCTTTTTTTTTTTTGTGGGGAAGACCAGCCCTGAGCTAACATCCGCTGCTAATCCTCCTCTTTTTGCTGAGGAAGACTGGCCCTGGGCTAACATCGTGCCCATCTTCCTCAACTTTATATGGGACGCCGCCGCGACATGGCTGACAGGCAGTGCGTCGGCGGGCGCCCGGGATCCGAACTCGCGAACCCCGGGCTGCCAAGCGCGGACTAAACCGCTGCGCCACCGGGCGGCCCCTGAGCAATGCTTTCTTAATCTCTTTTTTCTCAGAATACCACGGAATTTAATCTTTTTGAAATTCACGTCTTGTCTCTCTCATCATAGAGCATCCTGAGTAAATCACATCTCAACTGGTGCCAACATCTGTCTGCCTTTGATATCCAACCTCAAAATACCTCCCATCACCTTTCCACCCACCTAGCTACTCACAACCTGGGTCCTAAAATCCACGTCTCACAAAGCTTGGGAACTGCATTCCCTTTCGAAAACAACAGCTTCTATTTTGTTTGGTTTTCACCCAAATGAGCTTACTATTTCCAGCGCACATTTACTGGCCCTGCTCGGAATGTGTGTCCCAGACTGCTCTGTCTATCTAGGTACTGTCTGCTCCCAGTAACGGAAAGTAGGGCTGAACGAAGATTCACACCGGCCTCGCCATTCACACAAGTCACTCCCAGGCGCATTTTGATATTTCTGTGCTCCCCGGGAACATTCTGAGATTTTATTCCCTAGTCAAAATGAGAAATCAACGTTTTCCAAAGGGGGGGATAAAACCTCAAATCATAGAATAACATTTCCAAGCATCAGGGACCCCCAGTCCAAGGCCCCAGTCTGTGTTTGCAATGGACAGATCAGATCAAGCCAAAACTGGGCACACCAATGCATCAGCACTCACTGATTCTTATTTCTAGCCAGCTGTGTGATCCTGCGTAGTCACTTAACCTCTCTGGGCCACAACTGCTTTCTCTGTAAAACCAAGAGTACAAAGACACCTTCCAGCTCTAATGTTCTTTAACAATGCAACTATCTCTGCAGGCCTTGGAAAAGTACAACTGATTAAAGACCATGAAATGAGGGGGAACAATTAAAAAGATCTCGAAGGCCCCCTTCCACATTTTGATTCTAACTCCAAGAGAGTGAGGCATGACCAGGCAATTGGTCAAAAAACATTAGTGGGTCTCACAGCTCTTAATAATCCTGTGCTTCCAATGGCCGACTGGCTCTAGCAAACAATTCTTCATTCTATCACGAGGCACTGCCTCGGAATGGAAGAACAACTCCACGGCAACAGCAGAATGATTTTATCCATGTTCAAGAGCCCCCTCCCCTTTTACTGGCCACTTGTCCCGTCAAAGAATTCCAGCTCTTGACCCCTGATTTCTCCAAGCCAACAAGGACACGCCGCCTCGCAAGGACAGGTAAGAGAGCCACACCTACCCGCAGCCATTGCTTCTCGGTGAGGGCGTCGCTGTAGTCCACGTCCCGGCGCTGGCGAGACCCCCTCCCAAATATTTTCTCCTCCTCCTCTTCACACGTAAGCCGCTCTACTTCGGCGTCGTCTTTAATAATCCAGGAGGGCAGCTCGTCTTCCTCCATTAAGCGAGGCTTGCGCTTCGGGTTCCGCGCATCCTCCCTCCGCCGGTCCATGTCCATACGCTGGAGGTGTTAACACAAGTTTCACCAGCAGGCAAGGGGATGCCCTACAGTTAGACTTTACAGCACGCAACACTTTCACGTGTCACCTCCTCCGGCTGCAGGGTCCCTTTCAGCTTCCCCCACTGGAGCCTCTCTTTCCTGACTTGTTTGGCCCATCCCTAAAGGGGATGTCCGGGCAGGGAATCTGCAGTCAGATCCCTTCCCTTCCTCTGTACCCATCGTTGAAATTTATGTATTTGCAAAAATACTCTTTAAAAATCCCTTTTCTTAGTCTATGCGGGTGCAAAACTACCCCTTAAGTAATAGTGAGAAAATTCAAATTGCGTTATGTATTTTAAAAATATGAGCCCTGGCAGTACAATTCATTGCTTCCCTGGCATATAAATATTCTTCAAGCATATAAAAGAGAAAGTTCATTAAGAAAATTTCCTTTTACTCAATAGGGTTCATGCTGTTAATTAAACAACCAGGGGGAAAAAAAAATCAGCGACCCAAGTGTCACTACTTAAGAGCCACCCTTGGTGGGACTCAGACATGTGGACACATAAATGGTTTGATTCTTCAGTTGGCCATGAATGTGTTGAATTTTCATTGCACCACAGGCTCTGTGAGAGGAATGCCCCTCAATCTGTTAGCCTTTAAAAAGTTTAGCCCTTATGAAAATATTATTCCACTGAGAGGCACACCTCAGAGGTAATCTCATCTCAGCTGATCAAATTATATGTGAAATGGCTCCCTTTCGAATCCTTTCATAGCCTTCAAAATACCTTTTCCCCCACCTCCTACTCTCTTTTTTTAAAATCTACTTCATTTGTAATTAAACTAAGTGCCACATACTTGGCTTTAACTTATAATTAATCTGATAGCTAAACAAATAGCAAATAAAACCTCCACTGAATTGCTCGACACATTAGTGATATACATCACTAGCTAGCTGTACCATTTCTACAATCAAATAGACCATTAACCATTAAATTATTTACCTTTCCCTCTCTCTTCCTTCAGTTCTACAGTACTGAAACAGGGATTCAATATATGTAATTTTTCCTTCAAAGCTAAAACTGGTAACAAAATGTAAATGAAATTTCTATTCAAATTCAAATTTGACCTCTATAACCTATTTAAAAATTAAAACTCTAGTTCCTTTATGCTTAAACATTTTTGGAAATCATTATATTCCCAAGATGGGACAGGCGTGGAGCGGGGTAGAGCCCCATTGGTAGATAAATGGCCATCCTGCTCTGTCATGTGCTATAGTTAGCTGGAGAGGTTGTTCTTAATCCTGCCTTCTAATGCTCTGCTATCAGAAATGGGATCCACCAAACCTTTGTAATTAGCGCACAGACATTGCCATGTTAATAGTGCCATCTAAAGAGGAGTTTCTCAAGGTAATCTCCTAATAATTATTAGATAAAAGACATTTTTGTTAATGCACTGCATT